>CM071601.1:99380938-101880938 GCA_036435485.1 Saposhnikovia divaricata
TAACAACATTCATTTATAGGCATGGCCGAATTCTTGACTTTGTGAGAGAAATGGGTCAAAGGGATATTGTAAGAGCCGGAGCTACAAGGTTTGCCACTTCTTTTCTTACTTTGCAAAGCTTGTACAAGTCTAAGGATACACTTCGACATGTGTTTGTTAGTGATAATTGGAACAAGTCAAAGCTGTCCAAGACTTTAAATGGGCAGAAGGTTGAGTCTTTAGTACTTTCTGTGTCATTCTGGCATGGTGTGGAGGATTGTATTAGAGCCTCACAACCTCTTCTCGTGGCATTGAGGATTGTTGATGGTGATCAAAAACCTGCAATGACTGAAATATTATATGCAATGGAACATGCTATTCGGCTGGTGTCTAAAGCTTTTGAGAATAAAACTAGACTTCGAGTTCTACTGCGTAGCATTATTATGAGGAGGTGGGAGGATCAGATGGGACGAAGTTGTATGGAGCAGCATTGTTTCTAAATCAAGGGAAGTTTTTTGATATACAAAGGGATAACAGTGATTATGCTTCGACTCTACGAGAAGATTTTAATGATGTTGAACATATGGTGTCGGATCGAGAATTGCGAGCTGTTATTAGTGATCAAGTTGATGAGTATGAGAATTCAAGAGGTAACTTTGCTAGAGAAACACTAATTGATCTTCGAAAGAAGAAAAGGCCTCGTAAGTAACATAAGGACTAATTTTTAGTAACCTGCTATTCTTTTTTTTTTTTGTTAAGTAGTAACCTGCTTAGGAACCTGCTTCTGTTATTAGTTGTGTACTAATTGTTTTCTAAACTGTATTGTTTTTCTGTATTAGTTGATTGGTGGAGCGGTTACGCGGGCCGGACAAGAGAACTTCAAAAGTTTGCGAAAAGGATTGTTGGACTTTGTTGTTCGTCTTCGGGTTGTGAACGTAATTGGAGCACCTTTGAATTTGTGAGTGCTAATCTAAATCTATAGTTAGTTACTTACTTTGAATTTCCAATTCACACATATTTGTAATTGGAAATTGGAAATCCAATTAATGACATTTTCTATTTATTTAGATTCACACAAAGAGAAGAAATCGATTGGAGTGGAAACGATTGAATGACTTGGTATATGTGCAATACAATCGGAAGATCACAACAAGATTTGAGAAGTTGCGGATTAGTGGAAAGGGGTTTGATCCTTTGGTTATTGAGGATTTTCAATGGGAAAATGAGTGGGTTGGAGATGATCCTTTGTGGTCTCACGTGGATGATGCCATGGGTGCGTCCGAGGCACTCGAGCCACGAAATGTTCCAAGAGGGGCTCGTTCAACCGATAAAAAGTATAGTCGACGAAAGGTTCGTGATCGTGAGCCGGAGCCGGAGCCGGACTTAGATGAGGAGATGGATGATGATGTCCCGTGTGATGATGAAGATGTTGAAGATGATTTCGGTGCACCATCCACTTCACGCGAAAGTGGTGGTCATAAGGGTGGTGGAAATGCTGATGGAGATGATTTGTTACTTGATCTTGATGATTATGTTTGATTATCTTGATATCTTTCTAGTTTTTGCTTTGGTTTGTTATGTTTGAGTACTTTTCACTTATTTGGTTTGTTATGTTTGAGTACTTGTCACTAATGAATTTGGTTTGTTATATTTGAGTACTCGTCATTTATTATATAATATATATATATATATATATATATATAATAATTAATATATTATATATAACCGCCACGGGCGCCATACAGACGCCACGCGGACGATACATCGACATATTGTTGTGGAGGTCCTTGGGCTCGCCACGGCGCCGTGACAACCATGGATCCAATCATTCTTGTAGTCGACTAACTGCTCACATACAACAGTAAGTGAATGTTCTTCTGTTGGGACTTTCCCTCGTGCATCAACAATGTCTTTCTCTTCCACAAAGAAAGAAGTGTCAAAGTTCCAATCTTCTTCTCCAGCGTGTTCATTCTTAGAAGATGTTGCGATATTTCCTTCAATTTTCTTAGACCAACAATTTTTTGCGTAATGTCCCTTCTTACCACAGTTAAAACATTCATCACTTTGATGATCTTTTTGTTGCCACCGGTTCTGACCACCCTGATTATTTTGAGCTCCTCGAGCTCCCCCTGATTGAAAACCTCTATATTGATTTCCTCGAACGTCTCTTTCTTGACTATTGAATCTTCCGGCACTACGTCCTTGTCCTCGACCTCTACCACGACCACGACCGCATCCTTGGTCGTCTCTCCTGTTGGTGAAAAGAGCCGTCTCTTCACGAATGGTTGGTTGACTAGACATGGGTTTGTCTAGATCCTCTTCGTTAATTACCAAATTCTCCAGATCTGCTAAAGTTGGCTCGGTGGCCCAGGCCCGAGTTGCGGTGATAATACTCTTATACTCCGGCTTTAGTCCATGGATGATAATTCTTTTCATCTTGGTTGGTGTAATATCATTTTCTGGATCTAGTTTGGAAATCTCGTCACAGAGAGATTTTACCTTTCAGAAATATTGGCTTACGGTCATATTTTGCTGGGAGATGGACAAAAGCTCGTTTTCGAGCCTTTGTAATTTTGCGTCATTCTTCTTAGCGAAAACTCCTGTTAATATGTCACACGCTTCTTTCGGCGTTTGGGCATCTTTGATTCGCTGTAAAAATTCATCCTCCACAGCTACGGTTAAAGCGTACATGGCTTTTCCCACCTTAACCTTCCATTTCTTTAAAATGTCAAGATCATCTACTAGTCTTTGAGGTGTAGCCTCTGGTCGTGCCGGTGTTGAGGTTGAATCGTCGGAACTTGTGTCTATACTTCTGGTCTCCCTTGGTGGTGTTGTATCACTACCATTTACAACATCCCATAAATCCTGTCCAAGCAGATAAAACTTTATACGGGTACTCCATGACCCATGATTATTGTTGTTGAGTTTTTCAATAGAGTTTGTAAAATCTCCCATGATTTTTACAAAGCTTCCCGAAATAATTTTTCCGGAATAATAACTTGCCGGAATAATTTCCAGATTTCTGGAAAAAAAAATATGAATAGTACCTCGCCGAAATAGTAAATTACTATTTGCTACTATTCATCGTCTTCAACCTTCGCCGGAATAGTGCCTGCCGGAATAGTAACTTCTGGAATAGTAACTTGCCGAAAAATTTGCAAAATTTTCAGAATTTAACAACCAAGCTCTGATACCAAATGTTGGAAACAACAATTGTGTTTCTCTCCCAATTGTTGGAAACATTCATCACTTTGATGAACCATTGCACAGTCGGTCTAACTATTCTGCACGATCTAACTATTCAGCGATAGGGTTCTGAGATGATTGAGCTAATTTCATCAGCATACTTATTTCCATTGGGCCAACTTATGAGCCCATTGGTTTCATTTAGTTGGGTCCAATGACAATATTTGGGCCACGTCAAAATTAGCCCACCTGAGCCACATAATAAATCCATGATTTATTGGCACAAATTGCAATCCTACATCCAATCTTCCGCAGATCTTACAAGTTGACCCTCCAGCTTTTCTCAACTAACACTTCAGCCCCTAGACTGTTTAATTTCTGCAATAAAGTCCCCAAAGTTTTCAAACTTTCACTGTAATCCCTGTACTTAACAAAAAAAAAAACAAAACAAAAAAAACCAGTTCACCTTCCACTGCATTTACAGTCACTACGGGACAGGACAACCTATTGGGACAGAACGTAGCCGCGAAAGGTTCTAATCGACATTCAATCTCTATATTACACACAACACACATATATATACATATTATTGTCATATTCATATATATTCGCTCATGATTTCAACGTATCACAACATAACACTCATATATATGCATATGTCAGTCGTATACATATATATTGGCTCAAATATATACATATTATTGTCATATTCATATATATTCGCTCATGATTTCAACGTATCACAACATAGCACTCATATATATGCATATGTCAGTCGTATACATATATATTGGCTCATATTTTCATAGCACATATATATACATACAATTATCACATATATATATTTGCTTTGTGATTTCAACGTATCACAACATAAGCATACATATATATAAATATCACAGTTATATACACATATATTTGCTTGTGTTTTCAAATAACACACATAAATAGAGATTGATTTCACCCGTCAACAAGTGGTAAAGGACACGGTCCGTCTTCATGCTGTCTCCAGTGCTGACAATACTGCAGATATTTTCACAAATCTCATTCTCCTGGCAGCTTTCGCGCTTTCGTTTCCAAACTCAAGATGTTCCTTCAACCATCTTCAATTTGAGGGGGGGTGTTAAAGCATATACACCATACTCACCTAAGACCATCTCCAACCCAAGACACCAAAATAGTGTCCTAGGCACACTATTTTGGTGACAAAATTACACCATTTACAAAATGCATTCCAACCCATGGTCACTATCCTTGACACTAAAAGGAATCTTTCACCAATAAAATAGAATATTTTATTTTTGTTCAAATTTTACATTATTAATATCTATTATATTTTAAATTGTAATGTTATGGTCACATAATATTAAATTTATTGATATAAAAAATTATTTATATAAAAAATCAATATCCAAATTTTATTAAAATTTAGTCTTCAAACAAGGAGCTGCTTATAGACAAAAGCTTTACGAACTACAAATGGTAAGAGCACAAAATGAGTCGAGAAAGTTGGCACTCCAGGAACTTCGAGAAGACAATTAAATTTGGTGTGTTGTTTATAATTCATGATTAAGAATTTTTTTCAAGATTTTGTGTGAAAGTTTAAAATTAAAAATTTTGAACTTAAAAAAAATAATATTTTAGAATTAACAAGAGCTAAGAAGAAAAGAAGTTTCAATTGATAAAAATTTAAAGTTAAAAATTACAAGAATAGATAAGTTGGAAAAAAATTACAAGAACAAATAATAGGACATAGATGGGAAAAAATTGTTTTTGTTAACAAATATAGGGGCATTGTTGGAATTTTGAAAGTCACCAAATTTGGTGACCAAGGATCACCAAATGTACTTTTGTCACCAAATTTGGTGACCCAAAACTCATTTGGTGATCTTGGGTCACTATTTTAGTGTTGCATTGGAGTGGATTTGTCACTATATCGATCACTATTATAGTGATTTAATGATGGGTTGGAGTTGCTCTAAGCAATGATGTCACTATGGTTGGTGAGTATGGTTGTTGAACACCATAGACTTTTTGTATGACCACTAAATTAGACTTTAACATATTAGACTTTAACAACTAAACTAGACTTTAACATATTAGACTTAGACTTTAACACCCCCCCTCAAACTTAAGATGGTTGGAAAATCAGCTTTAGTTTGTGAACAAAATCACCAAAACTGTCAAGAGGATGAGCTTCTGAATCGGAGACACGATGTAGATGAATTGTGCCGTTTTAACTTTATTGGTTGCTGAATGGACAATCGATCTCTATGTGAGTTCGGGAGCTTAAAGTGAAGCAGAGAAGTCTGATTTGTGGCCACCAACTGTTTGAGCAATTGTCTCAAAGACAAGTGCAGTTGGGTGACCAAAAATGATGGATTCGGCAAGCTAAAATGGGTGAGTTACTGAATTAACTCGTTACTCAGCTGGGTTTGCCAGGAGTTTGGTAGTTGTGGGTGCAGCGGAAAGAGGAGTGAAGCAATAAGATAAGCTGGTGGTTTTGACAGAGGCTTGCAAAAACTGCCGGAGCTTAATCTTGAGGTTTGAGGTATGTTTTGTACAACTGATTTTGGTGACAGTCCGAAGATCAAGAACCTTGCTTTGATACCATGTAGAAATTGTGAGGGTGACCTTGTGCCATTGCTTGTGTGTGCATATGTGTAACGTAGCAGAGTTACAATATCGTATAAGCAATATGAGGCTACAAGGGAAGTTGAACAACAATGTAAGAGAAAGAACAAACAAACTCTTGTATTGCTATGTAGTATTCAGCTTGAGATTTGTTACATGAGCAAGAGTTAAATTTATAGACTATGTAATGTACAAAAAGTCTATGTTGTTCAACAACCATACTCACCAACCATACTCACCAACCATAGTGACATCATTGCTTAGGTGAGTATGGTGTATATGCTTTAACACCCCCCCCCCTCAAACTGAAGATGGTTGAAGGAACATCTTGAGTTTGGAAACGAAAGCGCGAAAGCTGCCAGGAGAAGCCGGTCTTTCATGCTCGGACTAGGTGATGTCGAAGTACATTATCATTTCTTACGAGAAAAAGTACTTAAAGGAGATATTGACATGAAGGCAGTCAGGACCGAAGATCAGGTTGCAGATATATTTACGAAGAGTTTGTCTGCAGCAAAGATTTATGAGTTTCGGAAATCACTCGGAATGGAAAGTCGAGTTTGAGGGGGAGTGTTAGAATATTAAAACTCTTCATTCAACAAAAGAAGCTATGGTAGGTAAAGCTTTGCTCATGTGTTCAAATAAACTTAGTCAAATATATCAACTAGGTGATGTATGCAATGATGTTTTTATTGTAATCTCAAGCCTATAAATAAGGCTTGTTGTTAGTATTTTAAATATACCAAGTGTAGTGAAATAAAAGAGAGAAACACAAGAGTTGTTTCCAACATTTGGAAGAGAAACACGAGTTGTTTCCAACATTTAATTTACGAAATCGGAAAAAACTCTGTTTGGTTTTGGATTTAGACCATACTCTGCTCCACACGAAATTGGTTTGCCAGCTTACCCAAGCATAGTGACATCATTGCTTAGGTGAGTATGATGTATATGCTTTAACAACATGAATCTGCTAACCATACTAACAGTATAGGCCAAATCAGGCCGGGTGCATACCATGGCATACATCAAACTTCCAACGGCATTAGAATAATGAACGTGTGACATGCGCCTTTTACCTTCTTCGGATTGTGGACACTGTTCTGATGATAATTTGAAATGAGCAGCAAGTGGAGTATTAACAGGTTTACAATCTTTCATGTTGAACCTGTCGATCATCTTCAAAACATAATTCTTCTGTGACAACAGAAGTTTACCTGCCTGACGATCTCTACTAATCTCCATTCCAAGAATCTTCTTGGCGGGACCTAAGTCCTTCATATCAAATTCACTACTCAACCGGGCTTTTAGCTTGTTAACGAGAGATTTATCTCGAGCAGCATATAACATGTCATCGACATAAAGCAACAAGTACATGAAAGACCCATCTGATGTCTTCTGAAAGTAAACACAATTATCATAACTACTTCTAGAGTATAAAATAAGAGAGCTTAAAGTGAAGCGGAGAAGTCTGATTTGTGGCCACCAACTGTTTGAGCAGTTGTCTCAAAGACAAATGCAGTTGGGTGTCTGAAAATGATGGATTCGGCAAGCTAAAATGGGTGAGTTACTGAATTAACTCGTTACTCAGCAGGGTTTGCCGGCGATGACAAAGATGAACACAGCAACATTTGGTATCGTCTTTATGATTGAAAATAACTCTTGTGTTTCTCTACCAAATGTTGGAAACAACTCTTGTGTTTCTCTTTTTTATTTCACTTCACTTGGTATATTTAAAATACTAACAACAAGCCTTATTTATAGGCTTGATATTACAATAAAAACATCATTGCATACATCACCTAATTGATATATTTGACTAAGTTTATTTGAACACATGGGCAAAGCTTTACCTACCATAACTTCTTTTGTTGAATGAAGAGTTTGAATATTCTAACACTCCCCCTCAAACTCGACTTTCCATTCCGAGTGATTTCCGAAACTCATAAATCTTTGCTGCAGATAAACTCTTCGTAAATATATTTGCAACCTGATTTTCGGTCCTGACTGCCTTCATGTCAATATCTCCTTTAAGTACTTTTTCTCGTAAGAAATGATAATGTACTTCGACATGTTTGGTCCGAGCATGAAAGACCGGATTCTCGGTCAAACGGACTGCTGATATATTGTCACAATGTAATGGAACTCCATCTTCTATTGGTTGGTTTAAGTCCTTCAAGAGTTGAGTCAACCAAGCACACTCTTGTGTTGCCATCGCTCTTGCTCTATATTCCGCTTCTGTGGTTGAGAAAGAAACAGTAGGTTGTCTCTTACTGCACCATGATATAGCTCCTGACCCAAGATTAAATACATATCCTGTAGTCGATCTCCTGGTGTCATGGTCTCCTGCATAATCAGCATCACAGTAACCGATGACCTTGCTTTGTACTCCATTTTGTAGAAGAGTCCCCAATCAATTGTACCTTTGACATATCTCAATATTCGTTTAACTGCTTCAAGGTGTGTCTTTCTTGGTTTCTGCATGAATCTGCTAACAACGCCTACTGCGAAAGCTCTGTCTGGTCTAGAAAGAGTTAGGTAGATAAGACTACATACTATTTGCCTATACATTTTTGTATCCTTCAAGTCCTTTCCATCGTAGGCACACAACTTTAAATTTGGCTCCATTGGGGTAGAGATCGGCTTGCACTCAGCTAGCCCATACTTTTGAATGATATCTCTTGTATATTTTTGTTGACCAAGAAATATACCAACTTCTGTTCTTTCAACTTCCAATCCTAGGAAGTGCTTCAACTCACCAAGCTCCTTAATTTGAAATCGAACTGATAGGTTTTTCTTTGTTCGTTGAATCACATCTTTGTCATCTCCTGTGATGATTAGATCATCTACATATACAAGGACAATTGATAATTTTCCCCCATAAGATTTCACGAACAAGCTCGAATCTGCTGGGGCAACATGATAACCACTTTGTACTAGGAACTCAGCAATCTTCCCGTACCATGCTCTGGGTGCCTGCTTCAAGCCATATAATGCCTTCTTCAACTTGCACACGTATTTTGGCTTTTCATGATTCACAAATCCTTGGGGTTGATCAATATAAATGTCACGATCAAGTTCTCCATGTAAAAAAGCATTCTTCACATCCATCTGCCATAATTTCCATGACTTACTTGCGGCTAAGGCTAGTAAGACACGAACTGTAGTAATCTTTGCCACTGGACTGAATGTCTCGTCATAATCTATGCCATATTCCTGAGCAAACCCGCGAACAACTAATCGAGCCTTGTATCGCTCGATCGTACCATCTGGGCGAATCTTTAACTTGTAAACCCATTTACAGGATATGGGTTTAACAGCTTCAGGTTTTGGCACTAAATTCCATGTTTGATTTTGTTTAAGTGCCAAAATCTCTTCTTCCATGGCCTTTCTCCACTCTGGACTCTTTGATGCTTCATCAAAGTTAGTTGGCTCTTTGACCTCGGCATAGGCAGCATCTATATACTTTGGATTTGGCCGTCTATCTCTGTTAGACCTTCGTACTTGATGTTGTGAAGGCTCTTGTTGTTGCTCTTCCGGTTGATTAGTCTGTACTTCATTTGGTGTTTCATGAACACCTGTTCTCCAAGGGCTTCTTGACTTGGATCGTACCTCCAATTGATCCATCGGGGATTGTGGTTCCTCTGTATCGCCATTGTTTTGAGATGAATCTAACTGTAACTTGATTTATAGCTTCTCTTGCAGCTCCTGTGTATCTGGCAACGCTACCTTGTTTGTGTACCATGAAGATGCCTCATCAAATACAACATTTCGTGAGACATATATCTTGTTTGTATTGGGATCACAACATCCCCAACCTTTCTTCTGTTCGTCGTATCCCACAAAAATGCAGCGGATAGCTTTTTTATCAAACTTACTACGGTCTTCATCTGCAATAAACACATAACATACACAACCAAATACCCGGAAATAATTGATAGTTGGTTTTAGGTTATACACTTTCTGAAATGGTGAAACAAATTCCAACCTTGGTTGAGGTAGCTGTTAGTGATATAGACCACCGTCTTCATGCATTCTACCCAAAATCTTGTATCAACATTCTTGGCATGTAAAAGACTTCTACACGTCTCTGCTAGATGGCGGTTCTTCCTCTCCGCTACTCCATTCTGTTGTGGAGTTTTTGCACAAGTGAGTTGTCTCCAGATGTTGAACTTCTTGAGATAGTTGCTGAACTCATTTGAAGTGTATTCTCCTCCATTATCAATGCGAAGGCACTTGATTTTTCTTCCGAGCTCGCGTTCTACCATGTCTTTAAATTCCCTGAATTTTTCAAAAACTTCATCTTTATGTTTTAAGAAGTATACCCACACATACCTCGAAAAATCATCAATGAAGGTTAACAAATATTGATAACCACGAGTTGATGGTGGTTTGATTTTTCCAAGAACATCTGAGTGCACCAGCTCCAACGGCTCCTTTGCTCTAAACTTTGACTCCTTGTACGGCAATTGATGCGCCTTACCATATTGACATCCAGCACATACAGTATCATGGCGGATCTCAATTTGTGGGAGTCCCTTCAACATTGACTTTTGCATCATAATCTTCAATTTGCTGTAGTTGACATGCCCGAGTCGTGCATGCCACAAGTCGCCTGTGTCACTCTTTCTGGCCTTGTCTACATAGGCCTCTTCAGCTGACATCACATAGATAGACTTCATTTTTGGTCCTTCAATGAAAGGTGTACCTATGACTCTTAATTCTTTATACACCTTCACATCATCTGGGCCGAATAGTACATAGTTACCTGAAGTTGTTAGTTGGGGTACTGACAATAGGTTCTTCTTCATCCCTGGGACATGATAAACATTTTCTAGTTGTATTTCTTCATGTCTGTACTTTTGTGACAGTTGCGTCTTGCCAACATGGGATATTGGCAAATGTGTGCTATCTGCTGTTACGATAACACGATCTCCTATGTACTTTGTTATGCTTGACAATTTTGACTCATCTCCGATCATATGATTGGAACAGCCTGAATCAACGATCCAATCATTCTTGTAGTCGACTGACTGCTCACATACAGCAGTAAGTGCATTTTCTTCTGTTGGGCCTTTCCCCCATGCATCAACAATGTCTTTTTCTTCCACAAAGAAAGAAGTGTTGAAGTTCCAATCTTGTTCTCCAGCGTCTTCGTTCTTAGAAGATGTTGCGACATTTCTTTCAATTTTCTTGGACCAGCAATTTCTTCTGTAATGTCCCTTCTTGCCACAATTAAAACATTCCTCACTTTGACGATCCTTTTGTTGCCACCGGTTCTGACCACCCCGATTATTCTGAGCTCCTCGAGTTCCTCCTGATTGGAAACCTCTATCTTGGTTTCCTCGAACATCTCTTTCTTGACTATTGAATCTCCCGGCACCACGTCCTTGTCCTCGACCACGACCGCGTCCTCGACCGTCTCTCCTGTTGGTGAAAAGAGCCGTCTCTTCACGGATGGTTGGTTGACTAGACATGGGTTTGTCTAGTTCCTCTTCGTTAATTAGCAAATTCTCCAGATCTGCTAAAGTTGGCTCAATGGCCCAGCCCCAAGTTGCCGTGATAATACTTTTGTACTCCGGCTTTAATCCATGGATGATAATTCTTTTCATCCTGGTTGGTGTAATACCATTTTCTGGATCTAGTTTGGAAATCTCATCACTCAGAGATTTTACCTTTGAGAAATATTGACTCACAGTCATATTTTTCTGGGAGATTGACAAAAGCTCATTTTCGAGCCGTTGTAATTTCGTGTCATTCTTCTTGGCGAAAATTCTTGTTAATATTTCTCATGCTTCTTTTGGCGTTTGAGTGTCTTTGATTCGCTGTAGAAATTCATCCTCCACAACTACGTTTAAAGCGTACATGGCTTTACCTGCTTTAACCTTCCATTTCTTTAAGATCCCAGGGTCAGCTACTGGTCTTTGAGGTGTAGCATCTGGTCGTGCCGGTGTTGAGGTTGAATCGTCGGAACTTGTGACTATACTTCTGGCCTCCCTTGGTGGTGTTGTATCACTGCCATTTACAACATCCCATAAATTCTGTCCAAGCAGATAAAACTTTATACGGGTACTCCATGACTCATAATTATTGTTGTTGAGTTTTTCAATAGAGTTTGTAAAATCTCCCATGATTTTTACAAAACTTCCCGAAATAATTTTTCCGGAATAGTAACTCGCCGGAATAATTTTCAGATTTCTAAAAAAAAAAAATGAATAGTACCTCGCCGAAATAGTAAATTACTATTTTCTACTATTCATCGTCTTCAACCTTCACCGGAATAGTGACCGCCGAAATAGTGCCTGCCGGAATAGTAACTTCTGGAATAGTAACTTGCCGGAAAATTTGCAAAATTTTCAGAATTTAACAACCAAGCTCTGATACCAAATGTTGAAAACAACTCTTGTGTTTCTCTATTTTATTTCACTTCACTTGGTATATTTAAAATACTAACAACAAGCCTTATTTATAGGCTTGAGATTACAATAAAAATTCATTTGCAAGATATGGGTTTAACACATTCAGGTTTTGGCGCTAAATTCCATGTTTGATTTTGTTTAAGTGCCAAAATCTCTTCTTCCATGGCCTTTCTCCACTCTGGACTCTTTGATGCTTCATCAAAGTTAGTTAGCTCTTTGACCTCAGCATAGGCAGCATCTATATACTTTGGATTTGGCCGTCTATCTCTGTTAGACCTTCGCACTTGAGGTTGTGAAGGCTCTTGTTGTTGCTCTTCCGATTGATTAGTATGTACTTCATCTGGTGTTTCATGAACACCTGTTCTCCAAGGGCTTATTGACTTGGATCGTACCTCCATTTGATCCGTCGGGAATTCTGGTTCCTCTATATCATCATTATTTTGGGAGGAATCTAGCTGCAACTTGATTTGTAACTTTTCTTGCAGATCCTGTGAATCTGGTAACACCACTTTATTCTTGTGGACACTAGTAGCCCTTGAGCTTAATCTGAGCGTCCAACTATACCCATTTTTAGGATCGACCGATCTTGAGTTTTTTGGGATACCGATTATCGAATTTTTGACCACACAGTATATTTTAGGCCATGTCAAATAATACAAAGTGCTGCTTTTCAGCACAAAGGTGGATGACCACCAATCAGTCCTTGAACTGATTATTTTGAAGAAACTGAGACTCGACTTTGTGATCACTCAGTATTAACAAGCCTATGTCTGAACACAGGAGGAATCTGCATCTGTCATCCATTGAACTATAAGCAACTGGAACCGTATTTGGTAGACTGCATCCCTTAAGATCGTCCATGAACTGGTCCTTCTGCTTCTTTTACAAGAATGAAATGCAAGATATAGCAGTGAACTGTGTGTATGTATTTGTATACATACTACTACTTCTGCTGCTTTGTCAGTGAACTGTGTGTACATCTGTATTCTATATATACACTACTTCTGCTGCCTCGTAGTCATCAGCACCGGAATGAATATCTTCGCCGGAACCTAGCCCTCTGAACTATTTAATTTGCAGCATTATAATAATTTGGAGGGATACCGTAATATCAACCAATCGCTTGAATACCACACAATTAAATGTATAACCAGGGCAAAATCCTAAACTAAAATGATATGCTTGTACAAACGATCCTAACAGAATTTTCCCTTGAGAAAATAACTATTAAATATTTTTAACGGATCTAAATACATATAATCATTTTATTTAGGAAAAATAATAAATCGGGTCAAATAAACTAACCCACCAATTTAAAGAGGTTGTCCTCCTTTGTTTATGGCCCAACAATCAAAAAAGGCCCAATAACAAAACAAATAACTGGCCTGTAAGTCATAACCCTTTTTTTCATTACAACCGTTACCCTTTTGTTTCTGTCAAACCTCAGTCGATATATACATACGTGCATATATACATGCACATATCTCCTCTTCAAAAAAATAATAATCCCAACCACCGATCTAAACACCATTCCAACGATATAAACACCAATGAAAAAGCAACAGAAGTAACTTGACTTGGTCGGAGAAAAGTCAGACTTGTCTGAAGGTATTTCGCCGGCAGCAGCCCAGAAACAACCTAATGGACTTGATAACAACTTGCTTGAATTTTACCAGTGAGTCTCTCCTTAGAAAGCTCAACACTGATATGTATGGTTTCTGATTTTGATTTTGTGTTTAGGCTGAAATATACCGGGTATGGGCAGCTTGTGTTTCCCTTAAGAAACAACAAAGCTTCAACTGAAAAAAAAACTCCTCCCCTCTACTGTCTAACCTGCTCTGATACCATGTCAGAATATGAGCAATGCGGAAGTAATAAACAGAACTAGTAGAGGAGAGAAAAACACGGTAGTAATATTAGAACTACATTGTATTGATCTTATTATATTACATGAAAGCATAAACTCTTATATAGGAAGTAAAACTTGGTTGGTGGCTGATGACCTAAGCGCTAATGTCATAGTATCTTGATGACCTAAGCGCTTATGTCACATTTATTGTTGATATTTAACATTAAGTATAGGCCTGTGGTGTTAATAAGTTTTGATTGGAACTCAATTAACAGAGTCAGATTCCATTGAATAATAAAAATGATCTGCATGCAGACAAGTAAAAATATACCTGGTATCCTCTGAACGCCGTCTGAATTTTGGTTGCTGCTTCTTCGTCTGTCAGCTTACTAGAGAACTGAGTTACTGCAACAGGCTGAACAACCTCTGTGACATCCAAAGGAGCTTCAATAGCGCCCTCAGCGTGTGTAGAGGTGGAAACAGAATAAGCATGTTGTGTCTGCTCATCTTCGATTTCATTTTGCGGCAAATTCTCTTCCGCTGGTGGAGGAAGAGAATGAGGTATACTGACAGTGTCTAAAGTCGAGGATTCCGGATTCAATGAGTTTTTCCTCTTATTTGCTTTCTGAAGTTGCAACGATTTTTTCAAAAAAAATAATCCAAAATCAACAAAAACTTATCGACGATAGAATTTGAAAAAACCTGTCTTTTCTTTTCTTTGGACTCTGGACTAAAGGCTTTCTTTATGGAAGAAAACAAATTTCCTTTCCTCCCCATTGTTGTATCATTCCAAGATCTGTCCATAATAGAGACGAAAGGCGATATCAAGGATAAAGAACATACTTTTAAACATACAAAACATGATCATACATTTTACACCTAGCCACACACAATTATGTAAACATCTATACACACAAACATATCACAGATAAAAAGGCTTACTCTGACTACTCTTGCAGATACCTGGTTGATGAGAAAATTTGATGCATATACATAAAAAAAAAAAAAAAAAAAAAGGAAACTTTGCAATTATGGTCAAGATTGTAGAATAAAAGTTTCTGAGTTGAATTTTCAAAACAAACTATGCACAGGATATCCACACTAGCTATGCTGAATTAAATAAAGTCAACAACTTGAAAAAGAAAATTGTGTAAAATTTGTGTTTAGAAGCATGACTCAAGAACCAGATTATGAACTACTAGCAGACAATTTGTACTTCAAGTAAAAAAGGCAAAAACCCCAGATGACATAAAATCAACACAAAACATTAACAGTACATAAAAAATGCAGGAGTAGTTGGAACAAACAAGAACTAATAGCTAAATTTTGGGTTGGTTGGTGAACAAGAAGTAGAAAATACCTGTGATTTATACTGGTAGATCTCTGGGAAATTGTGGAATTTGAGCTGGTGGTTTGTATGTCTATTTCTATGTTTATGTATAATCTATTCTTTCACACAAGCAGATTGTAGAAGAAGAAGATTAGAATTTGGACCCATCTCTCTGTCCATTCTATCTAGTATCTCACAGTTTCTTTTAATATTTAGACAGCTGAAATTAAACAACAGACAAACAGCTATATTAAACAGTTAACATTGCCTTGTGGGTCCCCTTTGCTAGTTAACATTGCCTTGTTGCTATAAAAATAACCAGCACCGTATTTTATTTTGTTTATTATAGCTATATTTGAAGTAAAAGAAATAAAATAGTTGCTCGTTAAGTCGTCAAGGAACAACAAAATTGACTCCTTTTCTTGCAAAACCATACACAGTAAACCCTCTATAAATTAATATTATTAATTTATCAAGATTATTCATTATTTGAAATTAAATTTATACTATCGCTATTATGTTGAAATTAAAAATTTGTATTAAAAATATTAATTTATCATAGTATCTAGCATTAATTTAACAAAAATTTGAGTAACGTAACAGTACAAAAATGGATAGTAATAACTAATATAACTGAAATGCACGCTGCACGCATCAGCTATTGCTCATTTATTAGAACAGAACTACTTCTAACTTTCCATTTCATATATTAAATAAGGGGTCTGATGGCTAAGAAATTGTACATAAATTTGTGTAAAAGATGGGATGCCATGGAACTTGTCATTAAAATTAGAATAATCAATCATATCCTATAACAAAAAGAAACACATAATTTATGATGACATACAAGTTACAACCCCATTGAAGTGAAGTAACATAGCATCTGAGCTCAGAGGTGCAAGGTAAGCTATAAGACACCCTGTTGGCCATAAATTATCAATCTCACAAGTATATCTATCAAAATTGATGTAGGGAGGGTGTAATTTATAAATTGTGATTGTGCAACCACCAGATCTTATTCATCCTCCTCATCCTGTGGTTTCACTGATATATGTTCTCTCCCCGGTCTGTGTTTCTTCCACTTGCGTTTAGGCAATGCCAGGATCCAAGCTGGAACTTCGCCTCCAGAAGCTGTTATCACATTTGCTATGTTACGCAGAAATGGAACATCTGCCTCGGTGTACAGAGTAATGGCTTCTCCCCTCCTCCCTGCTCTGCCACAACGACCTATTATAGATGAAAAAGTAACGAGTTTCAGCAACTTTAGATAATAAATGAAAAACTTTATTAATTGGAAGCTGGTGTAATAGAAAAATATTCAGACCAAGAAGGGTCAATAGTTGAGCAATAAAAGCAAAACAAATATGCCACGAGGATTAATCATGTTTAGTATCCACAATAGGATCATTTCTATAGCCAAAAAATATTTACACAGAATAAAACAAATGATTCCGGCAATATATCCAAGCATAAACTAATACTATCAACAATCAAATGAACGATATAAAATACAAGCATAAACTAATACTATCAACAATCAAGCGGATGATCGTATAATAGTCAACGTTTCGATTGGTTGAATGGTCTAGTAAATCTGCCTATGTGCAAGTCACAATAAACTGGTTCATTATACTAGCTTATGTTGTGAATGTTTTGCAGACCTAACCTTCAGAGCGACCAAAATATATAAGATAAAATTCTCCATCAAATAGATTTAATACAACGAATGATCAAGATCTTACAGGTAAACTGAGACACTTACCAATCCTGTGAATGTATGCGGCTGGAGAATCCGGAAAATCATAATTAATCACACAATTAATCCCTTTAAAATCCATACCACGAGCAATAACATCAGTTGCAATCAAAACCCATGTTTTGCCAGCTCTGAAATTATCAACTGCATTCTCTCGCTGAATTCAACGAACATAAATTAGAATTCTTCTAATTACTGGAGTTGGTATACAAACAAAGAAAAACTGGATAATCAATTAAAAGCAACATAAACACCAAAAAATATCCAACTTCAACAGACAGACTTTAAAAACATATTCACAGAATTCCTATATAACTATTACACCACTGTGACACTGACGTGACTAAATATATTGAAATTAGGTAATTGTGCTAAGATTGTGTTTGGGAACATGTATTTCATTTTAAATGACACGAATTGAGTTGTCGTTTTAAATTCTCAAATTTATACTAATATTTGAATGTCTTCCAAATCCAAATTCTTGTGGTTATCCAAACATGCCATTTGACCATATCCAGAATTTAAAAACGAAATTCAAGTTCCCAAACGAGGCATAAAGGAATTTCTAGCAAGTAGTGTACATGATCATGAATGTCAATTTTGGGTTGAAAGTTCATCAAGTCTGTTTCTTATAAAGACTTCACTGATAAATTCTTCTAGACTGTATCTAGTTTGAGATCATGTGAAAAGAGTTATATGATTACCTCTGTTTGCAACAGATCAGCATGTATGACATCAGCCCTTATATCATCGTATTTCAATTCATTGTAAAGCTCTTTTGCCCTTTCTTTATTTTGGACAAAAACAAGTACTGGTGGATTCAAGCTCTGAAACAAGAAATGTTAATAAGCAAAAGACTTGTAGAGGGAACAATATAGCATTATAGATGCATGCATGGTTTCTTTTGAATATACAGTAACCATGATGACACTTGAGTGCATTCCCAGCATGCAGTGGGCATATTAGCAGCAGTGTTACCTCTGCAAAACTCTGGCGAATAGCAAGCAGTTTCCCTTCTTCACTTCCAACATATAATAGTTTCTGTTTTATAGTTTCAGATGCAGAATTCCTATATATACATATTCCAAAATGAGTAGCAAAAAGTAAAAAAAAATGTCAACAAAACATAAAATACAGTTGAGTCCAGATCTGTTTGTGCACCCCAGTCATTGCTGAGGGATACAAAGGTCACAAACCAGATTAATAGCAACAAAAAACTACGTCTTATGAATCAAATTAAATTCTTTTACTAGCATCATTTTATTTTTATACTTACTTTCTACCAATAATGACTCTGACAGCATCATGCATTAATGTGCGTGCAAGCTCTTCCACTGAATCTGGTAGTGTAGCGCTAAATAGTGAACGCATTATTGAAGGGTTTGAACAAGCTTTAACAATTGTATCAACTTGCTTCACCAAGCCAAGTTCAAACAACTTATCAGATTCGTCCAGGACAAGGTACTCCACCCTGTTGTTAATAATCACAGAAATTTAGAAATATGCTAAATAGAAAAAGCAATACTTCTATTTCCCAGTTTCAGAGCCAAATAGAACTAAATCATGTTCCATCAAGAGTGCTGACTCTGCTCTGTGCAAAAGTAATCACTAATTAATGGGTTTGTCTCAATGTTTACCACTTATCAGATGTCAAAATTCACATCCTCGTGCTACAAGAGGGTGTAGGCTAAAGCTTAGCAAGTAGCTAAGGTGGTCTTTTTGTGGGTCAATTTAACATGGCAAAAATACCAGAATTCTATGAGAGGAAGTACTGCCACCATTGACAACCCTTCTACCATTCACTCAACCCTTCTACCATTCACTCTGACAACAATACATAGCAATAGAAGTCAGGCAAGCAGCTAAACTTCATATAATTGCATAAAGCCACCTCAATTCAAAAGCAATTTTTAAAAAAATTGGGGTATGTCCAGGTACATAATTCGATGGGTCTAAAATACGGCAATGAAATAATGAGCCTGTTTGGCTTCACGTATCTTGCCTCTTTTGAGAGGAAATATAAGTGAATCCAAACACCCCCGATGTCATTACATGTCTAAATTTTAATACAGTACAGATGCCTAAATGTTTATACATAACTGTGCATACATATGTTCATTTTATATTTTTTGGAAAAAGGGACATTTCCTTTAAAATACTGTGTAGCTTTTGGTATAGGTAGGTTAACATGTGGTTTGTTTAGTAGCATGACATCAATATAAATAAAATCTGAGTTGTAAACATCAACCCATTTTTTGTTGAGCATTCACTGTCGAACAATTATAGAGTGTGTAGCATACCTGCTTAAATCAAGGTTTTTCTTACGGACAGCATATTGTACACGGTAAGGTGTTGATATTAGTATATCACAATGCAGTTTTGAGAAGTCAGCAGATTTTACAAGCTGCTTGGTCATCAGCTTGATACGAAATTTTGTTCCTTTAGTCAACTTCTTGCACTCTCTTGCTGTTTGTGCAGCTAACTCTCGTGTTGGAAGCAGGATAAGACCCCGGATACCATCGGTCGAAGCATGCTGAGGATATAGCAAGATAGCATACATTTACATCCATGAATAAGATCACAAGTAACAGCTCAAATGTCTCCGGCATACCTTAAGTTTAATTATCATGGGACAGACAAATGCCAATGTTTTGCCAGAACCTGTTGGGGCGCAAGCAAAGCATTCCCGCCCCTAGTGAATGAGCAATTTAAGAGTTAATCATGTCCCTTAAGAATTAAAACCATTTGTTTTTTATCCACAATTAAGAGTAGAAATATGAGAAACAAATATTTGGGGAAATGGTAATAGCTTAAATAAGAGGCCATACAGATAGGAGGACTGGAATAGCCTGCCTCTGAATTGGTGTTGGCTCTTTAAATCTAAACTCCGCCAAGTTGCGCACTAGAAATGATCTGCATTTATATCTACAAAAGACATATATATACTGTTCTCAATTGCAACAACATACAACTAAATGTAGATTTAGAACTAAGGAGGATGACAGTATATCATATAATATTTCTTTCAATAAAATAGGTAAAGATGCAAGTCATCGGAGCAGGCTTTCCCTAGATAAAAGAAACATTTCATGAAGGCAGAAATGGTCAAAACAGAATTGAGGAAAAGGCCAAAATAATCTCACCGCTGTCAGAAAGGTTGGCATTACTCTTGTCACATAAAATGTGCTCTTTAGTATATATATGTACTATACTATCTTTTGTGACCCAATAATGTCTGTCAAACAACTTAAACTAATTGTGTTTAAAATACAAGCACTGGAGCAAAAAAGAAATAGAAAGATAAAAGAAAAAAACCAAACAAATATGTATTTGCTTAATCAAATTGGCCTATACCAATTACAGAATAAGCTAGAAGATATAAGAAAATGTAAACCGGAAGCCTTAAAAAAACCTTGGGAATGAACTTTCAATCAGCTGATGAAATTACTATCACTTCATGTTTAAACTCTCTATTTCAGGGTGAGCAGAGCATCTTTCTGATATTTTATACAAAATTTAAGCAAGATTGTAGGTGTCAAATATTTGTGTGGTCGACCTCTGTTAATTGAATAGAAGCCACTTAATCGAAGATTGTAGTCAAAGAAGTAGTCCAGGAACATCGCAGTGGCACATTATGATGTCTACAGTCTACCGAGCATTCATGGTGTAAATAGTAAAAGTCTGGGTAAGTTTGCACTATTAACTCAATAGGGCATGATCCAGTCTCCATTGGTGTACAAATTAGAAAACTAAAACTGTAACGCAATTTAGTAAATTCTTCGCAAGGATTGTATTATAAACAAAGAAAATAATTTAAGGTCAGAAAGTATTCTTATGAACTGAAAATCTTGAGATACGCTTATGAATTATGATTAAGAAAACAAAACATCTATGATTATACACTGTTTTACCTTTAAATGTTCAAAAACATAAAAGAGTGACAAATGAGAACAGCTATTCATATTTGAACAAAAGATAAATCCTCCATGTCAAAATTCGTAGAAGACGTCATGTATATAATTTGAAAAGTAGAGAATACCTTGATCTTAACTCGGCAAACGTTTGAAGAGGCGACGGAACATTCATACCAGATATGTGGATATTATGCTTCTTTCTCAAAAGTGCATCTCGCTGAAGAAAACTTAAATTAATAAGTCTAATAACTATGGTAATTACTTATATTGCAACAGAAAGATAAATAATATAGTCACTCTGTATGTGTGTGTCTCAGAGAGAGATAGACTGAACCTCCATTTGCCTGTGATATTCCTTCCTCGCTTCAGAATCAACCTCAGTTACATCATTCTCTTTTGGCACAATCTCTGATGTTGAAGCCTTGAATACATTGAATCCTTCTACTGAGAGTAAAACAAATGCAAACAAGCAAAATAAATCTAAAATGTAGCAAAACTTAATCTTAATAGTCACCCTTTCTACTTTTATTTTTGGGCAATCACCGTAATAAACTCAATTCTATCCAATAATACGCACAAAATACATAGAAGTACCCAAAACCATAAATCTGTTTCTAATGCACCTTTTATAAACATGGCCGATTGGCTTTTTAGTTAGGCTTACGGAAACCCCCAATATAATTGTCCTAAACTAAACCATACACATCATGAAAAAACATTTTGCATATTCCTACATTCTATTTAGTCTAATCACAATGCTGCAGTGTCCGATTAATATCAAACATCGATGGTACATTACATACGAACTTCAAAGAAAAGACTGCTTTAAACATACACTTCAACTATTACACACACACACACACACCTGAAGATGTACCCTTAGACTTTCTTTTCCTTTTTTTCACAATTGGCAACGTCTCCACCTCGGACGCAGAACTTTCATTTTCGAGAAATTGTTCACTTGTATTGGCAGATTCTTTCTTCTCCTAATCAAGCAATTGAAACATATGATATCACACACAAGATATATACATAAATAACTTCAAAAGCCAATGAAAGAGAGCTAGGAGTTCTAATACAGAAGAAATAAAGTGTACCTTGAACTTGGAGAAATCGGCGGCGAACTTTTTCCGGTCGAATTTGATGCCGGAGAACAAAAAGGAGGTGTCTTTGCTCATGATTCGCTAAACCCTAGCTTCTCCACCTCAATATCTATTGCTTTCTTTTCTGCTAGTCTTCTACTTTTGAATTAGGGTTTAAGACAAGTTACCAACTGTAAAATGTATTCTTGTGAAAAAAAAATTTGTAGTAGAATGTATTAATGTGGATTTTTTTGTTTCGTATTCAAATTTTTAAAAAATAAACTTATCAAATAACTTTGTAAAAAATCAATTTCTCGAATAATTTCTCAATTTTCTTTCGTTTAACTATCATAAAACTATACACAAAATTTAAATTAATATATCTTTGGATGAACTTACCTAAAAAATATAATAACCATAGTAATATGTTGTAAATAGTTTTGCTATCAAAAGATTAATTTTTTTTAAAAAAAATTCCAAATTTTAAAAAAGCATTTTCAAATACAAACGTAATAATTCGTTCTCATTCACGTCGTGTGTACTAAAATTCTAAAACCAAACATAACTCATTTAGAATTCACTTTTTTTAGTGTCATATATTTATATAAACAAATTAATTGAAATTCTTTAGAGAAAATGCTCAAAATACCTAGATTTGGAGTCCCATGACCTAATATGCCTATGTGCGGGAACAGTGGCCCGATATACCCACGTGTTACGCATCCCGTGAATGCGTGTGTTGAGACACGCATGATGAACATGCGCAACAGGGTCACGCATGCCCAGAATGCGTGATGACATCATATGACGTCATTCTTGCAATTGCAGCTCCGGCCGTCTCTCTCCCTCAAAATCGCCACTCCGATAGCCCCCCTCCGTTCTCCACACTCCGGCAATGTCCACTGCTTCTGAGGGCATCAAAAGGAAGCCCACAGCTCCCTCTACATTTTAATCCATTGACTTGTTGATTTTTGGTCTCGTAGGGGCATGTATGACCCACCGAAAAGCAAATCGAAAAACGAGGTCATGTGTTTGGGGCTTTCGAATCCGGCGAAACAAACGAAAATCCAATGGTATAGGCTTCTAGAGGGTCAAAAAAATGGACATTTTGGTATATGTCACGTTAGTGGAAGATGCCTATAAATTACTGAACGGATTGGTCAAAGGTTTGATCGGAAAAAAGACGTCGGCGCGAACTTGAGGATGATGAACAGTAGCTTCAGACACGCATATTGGACATGCGCATCTGGAGACACGCATGCTCAACATGCGTGTCCCAAGCAATGTTCACGAGTGCATAATGCAATTTTGTGAAAGATATTCGTTTCCCATATGCGTGTCCCGTGGGTAAATATGGTCATCCTGAGCGCATATGGGTATTTCGGATCAATTGTTTTGGGAGGTGGGTATTTAGGGCCTTCACCCAATTCTTTAGACATATTATATATATATATATATATATATATATATTACATCATATTAACATATAAATTTTAAATAATGTATAATATGTAAATTAATATATATTACAAAGTTTAACTTTAAAATATAAATATATTTTTTACGTATAGTGTGGTATAACAAACTAGGAAAATGAATTTTTTTATCACTCAACTTTCTATACTTTAAAAACCAGTCACTGAACTATTTTCTTTTTTCTTCTCATCACTAATGTTACCTTGTCATTTTATTATTGGATTTACTAACAGCCGCTAAGTTTCTTGTCCACGTATAAAAAGTGTAACACGTGTCTGCTGACTAATGAAAAAAGTAATTAAAAGTAAAATGACAGTAATTTTATGATCAAAATCAAAACAAAATCAGAACATGATTGTTTCTTTACTCCCAAACAGGAATCTAGGGTTCCAAACAAAATCCTACAGTGCTCGACTCCAAAATTGAGGCTCGATAATATCATTGGTTCATTTCTTAGATACTAAGGTATGCTCTTATTCTAAACCCTCTTTTATGTTTTTACCCGGGTTTTTTATGGATTATCGATTAAATCCCTTTTTTCCTAAATCCTTATTTGTAGGTATAAATAATATCAGACTGGAGATTTATCATGGAGGTGAATTTTAATCTAAACAAGGCATATTTTACTTCAAGGGAGGTAAAGTCGATACTCATTATGATGTTGATTTAAGTGTACTTACATTACCTCGTTGTCTCAAGTATTTAGAAAAACGTGGTTATGGTACTGGACTCAAACTGTACTACAATAAACCTGGTAGTAGAAATAAAGATGGTTATAAGTTAAATTGGATGAAGATTCTGTTGAAGAAATTAGGGAGGATGCTAAGTCTGTGGGTGATATTAGGTTATATGTTGATCATTGTACTCAAGAGCATGATAAAACAGTTGTGGATGAGTTGAATGTTATAGATGATGGGACTGAATCAGATGATCTCGATTATGAGGAAGAAGAGTACAGTGATAGTGATCATAGTGAGGATTATAGTGATAGCAATGGGAAAGATGCAGGGGTTGAATCAGATATTGATGAAGAACTAGAAGAAATAAGAGAGAAAAAAAGAATGTTGAAGGAAGGATTGATTGATCCTTTGAGGGATGGTAATTTAACTGATATGAATGTAGGTAATGGAGTGTACAATGTGAGAGTAGAAGACACTGATGATAGAGTTGAACATGAAAGAAATGTGACAAGGACTGAAACTAGAATAAAGAGAAAACATGATCCAGCCATAATGGGTGAAAAACCCCAGTCGGATGATTTTTTCGAATATAAAAGAGAGCAGCTTGGGAATTTGTTTCCTCAGTATGCTGATAATCAAGAGTTTGGGTGTGACAGGGTAGATGTGCCATCAAAAGAAGATAACCATGATAGTGATTCATTTGATGCAACAAGCCTTGAATTATATGATTCAAATAACAATGAAATAGGTGAGACCTTGGAGATGATAAAAAGAAAAAACAAGAAAAAAAAGAAACAGGTGCCCCATTATCCTGTTCTCAATCCAAAGACACCCATGGAGCTTATTGAATTTGAACCTGGAATGATCTTCACTTCAAGAGAGTAGTTGAGAGATGCTATCAGAAATTATGGTGTGGCTAAACAAAGAAGGGTGTTCATGGATGCAAGCAAAATGCAGAGATGGATGTAACTGGGAACTGTGGGCAAGTAAAATGCAGAATGATCAAGCATTTCAAATCAGAACCTACAATAAAGATCACAATTGCATCATTGTTAGCAAACAAAGAATGGTGAAGGCAGATTGGTTAGCAAAACAATTTGGTTATTCATTAGGGCTTGAAGAATGCTATTGATGATCTCTTACCAGAAGTAGAGCACGGATGTTGTGCAAGACACATACATGCAAACTGGAAGAAAAACCATCTTGGTGAGGCACTAAAAAATGCTTTTTGGAGAGCTGCAAAGGCTTCAACTTTTGCAGATTTCGACATTGTGATGGATGAAATCAGGTTTATCTCTCCTTTTGCCTATGATGATATGTTAAAAACTAATTTTAAGTACTGGAGTAGGGCTTATTTTAAGATGTTAACTCATTGTGATGTTGTGGATAGTAGAAGCTAGGTACAAACCTATCATTAGTATGCTTGATCAAATTAGGGTGCAATGTATGAAAATGATTCATGTTAAAAGGGACTACATGAAAGGTATAGATACTGAATTATGCCCTAGGGTAATTAGGAAGCTTAATTATAACATTGAGAGGTTCAAATATGTGTACTTCAACTTGGGATGGTGGTGATAAGTGTGAGGTTAAAGAAAAAGAGGGCAATCAGTTTGAGGTAGATATGAAGAAAAAAACATGTAGTTGTAGGAAATGGGACTTGACAGGAATCCCATGTAGTCATGGATGTCAAGCTATAATGAGCATCAATGCTCATCCAGAACACTTTGTTGATGAGTGCTTTAAGAAGACAACTTATTTGAAAGCATACTCAAATCTCATATGTCCAATGAAAGGCAGTAAGGACTAGCCAAGAGCAACATAAATTAGACTTTTACCTCCTAAAGCTAGGAGAATACCTGGAAGGCCAATAAAACACAGAATAAGGGAAGCTGATGAGGTTGGAGCTGGTTGTAGAATGTCAAAGAAGGGTATTGCAATGACATGCAGCAGATGTTTGAAAATTGGACATAATAAAGCAACTTGTAAAACATCTGAGGCCGAGGTTGCAGAAAATCATAGGAAGGCTGCAGAAGCAAAAAAAGCATAGTCTGAGGCTGCAGAAGCACATTCTTTGATAAACAAACAAAATATGAGGAAACAGAAAAAAGCACAGCCTGGGGTAACTAATTATTCTAGTTGTTTGATATGCACTCATAATTGTTTGTATCTAACTTGTTCCATTGTTATGTGTTACTGTCTAGCCTCTAACAGATAACTCTTCACTAGGCCAAGGATAATGAAAAAAAGGGGGAAGACCTCTGCAAAAGAACCATGATGATCCTCAGGCTCCTTCTACTCAAGAGGTCACCACAGAGACGGCTCAAAAGAAAAGAAGGGGAAGGCCACCAAAAGCCTCTAACACTCAACCTCGGATAAGAAAAAGGCCAGTTGGTGTTGGAGTTCTGATTGAAGATGGTGGACATACCTACTTATCCTCATCAACCTCAACAGTTAGAGTGACAAGCTCACAGCCATGCACTCCAACTCAAACTGCAGAAGATGTGCAAAGACAGTCAAGTTCAAGCCAACCTATGACAACAACCACTCTTAATTCTCCATTAAAAAAGGGTAGCAAACAGGTTTTTCCAAGGAGTGAACTGAAGAAATAGTTGATGAACTAGTTCAAATTTGTTGTAGACTTTTTGTTAAGTTTGTGATGAACTTAATCTCATGTTTTTGTTATCTAAGTAATGAGATGTAGTTGGTACTGTTAGTCAAGTTATGAAACCTTTTTTCTATGTATTGTAGCCTTTGAGTTTCATAGTGTATTAATGCAGTTATAAATTCACTGTCAATGTACTACAAAATGCATCTCATATTCACTGTCAATTTACATTTCAACTCATTGCAAGTAGCTTAAGTACAACAGCAAGCAACATAAAAATAAAATAGTGATGATGCACATATTCCATATTACAACTTCATTCTTTTCTTTCAACCTCAAATTTTAGCTGCTAATTTCCTTCTTTAAACACTTCAGTGCATCCTTCAAACCCAGGACATGACTCTCTAATGCAGCCTTCTCAAGTTCTAAAGCTTCAATCGACTTGTACAAGCTCGGTCTGCTCTCCAATGAAGCTTTATCTTCCTATGAAAAAAACTTGCAGTACTTATCCTTGTCTTTATAAAATGGACAACCATAGAATCTCTTACCCCTGCTTTTAGATTTAAAAGATGTCCAGATTGGTGCTTGAACTCCACAAAAGCATCGTATCACTTCACTCGGTTTAGCTTGAGAATCGATTGAAAATGATGGATTGCTTGAATCCATTGATCTTAGATACTTAATTGATTCTAGCCCCAATCCCTAATTTGTATTTAGCCCCAATCTGAATAATATATCCATTATGTTTGAGTTAGAATGGGATTATATATAGAGATGTAGAGATACACCACGTCAGCAAGCCACATCATCAAAATAGTACATGCTGGCCAATCAATTAACGGAATGCCAATAATAAAATGGCACGGTAACGTTAGTGATGAGAAAAAAAAAAAGAAAACAGTTCAGTGACTGGTTTCTAAAAGTATAGAAAGTTTATTGATAAAAAAATTCATTATCCCAACAAACTTTAAAAAATTTAAAATTTATTTCTCTAGGGACCTTTTTGAGACTCCCAAAAAAAGAAAGGAAAAAACCATATTCATCATTTAGTGTGAAGGAGATAATTACCCGTTTTTCACACAAAATTGATGAAAATAACGATTCTGAGAGAAGATGGTTGAAAATAACGAATTGAATATACATTAATTCAGCAGCTGTAATTGAGCATATTTCGAGGTTTAGGCCAAAGATTGGTGAAGTATCAAATGGGTATTCAGAATACATATGATACGCTCAGTTGGGTATCATATATGGGATACCCAACTGACAAATGCGTATTTATTTTTATTGAGATACACATTTATTAGTTGAGTATCTTATATAAAATGGGATACCCAATTGGCAAATGTGTATCCCATCCAATAAAAATAACCACTCCACCCAGAGAGATCATGGGAAACAATTAAGGGAAGTTTCAAATAAAGATGAGGATAATCAGGGGGGGAAACTTTTGAAAATATTACAAACTTAATCGACCCAAAACGTAGGCGTGTAGAAAATATGGAAAGCATTGATGTGGAGGGCGGAGATAATTTAACTGGGCAGAATATGCATATTGGGCCAAAAAACGGATTAGAGGTGGGACCTGTACGATAGGCCCACCTAGAGCAATGAGTTTAATAGCTTGGAACTATCGTGGGCTGGGCAAACCACGGACAGTTCAGTTCCTACGGGAAATTACACAACAAATAAATCCTAATTTTATTTTCCTTTCTGAGACGTTATCTAAGAAAAATAGGGTAGATGATATTTGTAAGCGATTAAATTTTGCTGGTTGTTGGGTTGTGGATGCATAGAGGCATAGTGGTGGCTTAGTGTTGATGTGGGAAAATGAAGGAAGTTGTGTAATAAGGGAGAGTGGAAATCATTTTATTGACTTTGAGGTGGAAAATGAGCAGGTAGGGCGTTGGTGTTATACTGGTTTTTATGGATGTCCTGAAAGGGGGGAGAAGAAGAGAATCGTGGAGTTTGATTCGGGCGTTAGCAATAAAATCAGACCTTCCATGGTGTGTCATAGGCGATTTTAATGATATGATGTATGTGGATGAAAAGCGAGGTGAGAGAACACAACCAAGGAGTTTGTTAACTGGCTTTGTTGAAACATTATCTGAATGTAGTCTAACTGATTTGGGTTTTGTTGGGGAAAAGTACACTTGGGAGAAGTCTAGAGGAACGAGTAATTGGGTTCAAGAATGACTCGATCGTGGTGTGGCAACTCAGGCATGGTGTAATTTATTCCCAGATGCGGAGGTTAAGGTTCTAGATGTGGCTCCTTCAGACCATCTACCTTTGAGTTTGCAATTGAATAAGCAAGTATACGTGCCAAAAACCAGACGTTTTAGCTTTGAAAATGTTTGGATCCGGGAAAAAGATTGTTTGCAGTTGGTAAAAAATAGTTGGGAGAGTACAGTAGGGGAAGAAATAATGAATCGAATCAGTTTTTGTTGCCTTAAATTGGAGAAGTGGGGAGGAGGAGTAAATCAGGAGTTCAAGATTAAGTTGGTAGAGTGTAGAAGGAAATTACGAGCATTAAGGGCTAGAAGAAACAATCAGGGGGTTCAGATGTATAACGCGGTAAGATGGGAGTATTTGAACCTTTTGGAGAAACAAGAGATTTATTGGAAGCAACGGGCAAAATAGTTTTGGTTACGTGAAGGGGATAGCAATACTCGTTTTTTCCACAAATATGCTTCTAATCGAAGGAAAGCTAATGGTATACAGCGGATAAAAAATGAGGAAGGGGAGTGGAAAGAAACAACAGGTGAGATTCAAGAGGTGATTACAAGTTACTATTCAGGTCTTTTTAAGAGCTCGACTGAGGGAGGGAGTTTGTCACAGAGGGAAACGGTGGAAAGAGTAACAGAGGTAGAAAATGAGATGTTGGTCTCAGAAGTCACGGCCGAGGAGGTTAAAGACACTGCGTTTTCAATGCACCCAGACAAATCGCCTGGCTTTGATGGTTTAAATCCTGCATTTTTTCAAGTCTTTTGGAATGTGGTGGGTAGAGATGTAGTCAAGTTCTGTCAGGAATTTATTCATACAGGAGAACTCCCAGCTGGGATAAATCGAACGATGGTGTGTTTAATTCCTAAAGTTAAAGTGCCAACTTCAATGACGGAATTGCGTCCTATATTGCTATGCAACGTTCTGGTCCAAATTTTATCTAAAGTGTTGTCGAATAGATTGAAGTTATGCTTGGGAAATATAATATCAGACAGGCATAGTGCATTTATCGAAGGATGCCTATTGACTGATAATGCAATGATTGCTTTTGAAGTAAATCACTATATGAAAAGGAAAACGCAGGGCAAGCATGGGGGTAACAGGGCTTAAGATCGATATATCCAAAGCATATGATCGTTTAGAATGGGGTTTTGTTGAAGGTATGATGAAGAAGTTTGGGTTTCATACAGTATGGATTGAAAGAATAATGGGGTATATTCGATCAGTTTCGTACAGTTTTCTTCACAATGGGACTGAATTTGGTAATATCATACCTCAGCGGGGAGTGAGGCAAGGTGACCCGATTTCGCCTTATATCTATATTATGTGTGCAGAGGGTCTGAGCGTAATTATTCGTCGTAATGAAGAAGCAGGTTTGATACATGGGTGTTCTATTGCTAGGGGAGCTCCCATCATATCTCACTTGTTATTTGCGGATGACTGTTACTTTTTCTTTCGGGCAAATGGTACTGAAGCTAATGTAATGAAGAGAATCTTGGGTAGATACGAGGATATTTCAGGTCAAATGGTGAATTATAATAAGTCAACAGTTATTTTTTCACCAAACACTGATCTAAATGCTCGAAGAGATGTGTGTGCTCAGCTGGGTGTTAATGAGGTAAAGGATCCTGGCAAATACCTGGGGATGCCTATGATGATTGGCCGGGACAAAGTTGCAAAGCTCAGATTCTTACAAGAGAAGGTTGAACAGAAGCTACAAGGATGGAAAAGCAAAATTATTTCTAAGGCAGGTAAAGTCACTCTTTTGAAATCAGCAGCACAGGTCATCCCAAATTTTTGGATGAGTCTACTGTTGATACCCTTAGAGATTTGTGATGGAATAGAGAAACGGATGAATGCGTATTGGTGGTGTAATGATACTTCAGGTGGGGGTATAAGGTGGATGTCATGGGATAAGCTTTGTGAGGAAAAAGAAGGAGGGGGCTTGGGCTTTAAAAAGTTAAGGGATATTGTTAAATAATGCTAATCCGCTGGTAACAAAACTGATGAGAGCTAAATACTATCCAGGTAATGATTTTTTAAATGCTAAATTAGTGGATAGTCCGAGTTATGTGTGGAGAAGTATTATGGAAGCTCAAGATGTAATCAAACAAGGATGTCGACGAAGAATTGGAGATGGTAAAAGCACTCGAGTTTGGGAAATTCCATGGCTACCGTGTTCGAGTAATGGTTATCTCACAACTATGCTGCCTACTGAACTAAATGATGTGACAGTGAGTGGTTTTATGGATGACAGTCATAAGGTCTGGGATGAGGAGGTGATCAGTGATATTTGTAATGAGAGGGATAGGGATCTTATTCGTACAATACCTATACCAAGTATACGCAGGGAAGATTCTTTGTTCTGGATGCCTGAGGATAGGGGTGATTTCACAGTTCGAAGTTGCTATAGAAAGCTACGGGGTGAAAGGGAGTACAATGAGAAGGACTTTTGGAGGAAACTATGGTCGCTAAAGTTGCCAGGAAAGGTTATGAATTTTCTTTGGCGTACGTGTTCGAATTGTCTTCCTACAGCTGATGCTTTATATGTTAAACATGTGAATATCGATCTGGTATGTACATGGTGTCAAACCTATACTGAGAGTGCTATCCATGTACTCTTTCAATGTGAAATGGCACAGGAGGTGTGGACGAGTACAGGCTTGCAAAACGCTATTACACTGCTACCTAATGACACAGTCATGACGGTTTTACAGAAGGTGTTTGCTGCGAGTAATAGAGATAAATGTGCAATGGTAGGCTTATTATATAGAAGGAATCAGTGAGTATGGGAACGAGTAAATCAGTCAGCTTTTGGGATGAAAGCAATGGTGTTTAATATGTTGACGGATTGGAGGAAAGCGAAGGAGGAAGCAGATAAGAATAGGTCACAGCAACAGTTGGTAAATCGAGTATGGAGTAGGCCACCAACAGGTTGGATAAAGATCAATGTAGATGCAACGTGTAAACAGAGCTCAGGGTTTGTTGGGGTTGGATGTGTGGTTCATGATGATAGAGGCATGTTCCTTCGAGCACGTAATAATGTCATAGCAGGGAATATGCAGCCACGAATGGCTGAGGCTCTAAGCTTGTAGGAGGCTTTGACGTGGACTAAAACATGGAGGTGCAACAGATGTGTCTTCGAATCTGACTCTAAATTGTTAGTTGATGCAGTGAATGGAAACATGGGAAACTCCTATTTTGACACGATTGTTATTTGTTAATGAGTGTCGTGAATTAATTAAACACTTTGAGGAAGTGTTAGTTGTGTTTGTGCATAGGTCTGCGAATACGATTGCCCATATGTTAGCAACGGCTACGTATTCTACGTGAGGTCTGCAGGAGTGGTTTGATACTGCTCCAGATTATATTGTCTGTAACCTTATTTCTGGGGAATTTTAATATATGCAAGTGCGTACTTTCAAAAAAAAAAAAAAACCACTCCACCCAGAAATTGATATTTTTGTTAATTTCACTTAAAATCTTACTATTATTTTTAACATTTTTCCCATCATTTACTTGTAGGCTTGTATTAAGCAGACAACATGTTGGTGCAGTGGTTGAGCCACTGGCCTCCTTTGAAGGAGGTCAGGAGTTCGACTCCTGCGTGTGTGTGAGTTTCTTAGTTTGTATTAGGTTTCCTTTCTGTATTTGTATTTCTATATTTGTAATGGCCGAGGGTCCTTCGAAAACAGTCTCGCTATTGTATAGGGGCATGGTCTGCGTACATCTACCCTCCTCACACCACTTTGAGTGCTATTATAATCGAGTAAGTTTCGTTCTTGTATTAAGCGGACCGAGTATGCATATAGTTGGGCCGAGCGTGGCCCAGTTGGAACAAAATTGCGTTCGAGTAACAGCTTCCTGGGCAAGCCACAGTGACAAGTTCTTGTTGGGACGTAGGTACAGTACAATTTTGTGCTCTCTCTCTCTCTCTCTCTCTCTCTCTCTCTCTCTCTCAATAATAGTGGCGATGGCAATGGGAGCTGAGGCTCAGGCTGCTGAGACAATCCGCACAGACGTACTTTTAAAATCTAGAGAAGCTTGTTACAAGGTACTAATTTCCCCCTTTTTCTTTATTACTTCAAGCTTCCTCATTTTATATTACCTGCGTGTGGTTGTGATTTATAATATCTCCCCATCAATCAGGCTCGCGACGCATTTTACGCATGTTTAGAGAAGGAATCGGATAAGAAACCAACAGAAATTGCATCAGTTGGACTGCTTTACCCCGTGGAATGTAAAAACCCTAGAACTGAATATGTCAATCGATGTAGACCTACTTGGGTAATGCATTTTTTTAATTCAGTGTTACTGTGTTCTTTTGTTTATTTATCGGGCTTGTAAAATGTCGTTGAATTTTGTTTTTGTATAGGTGAAGCATTTCGATAGGCAGTATTGTGCTAAGAAGAAGGTTAAGAGGCTATTGGATGACACTGATTCCAGGAGAGGTCCGGTACCTCTTCCATACAAGTGCCCCACTAATTGATGTTTAGGAATTAGGCATAATATTATTATCATTTTGTAGACTTGCAATGTTGATGTTTGTGGTTATGAACAAGTTGCTAGATGTAGCCAAGGCAATATCATCGTTGACATTATACCTTAAGTTTCGATCTCGACTTATAACAATTAATCATTATTTTCTAAAGTGGCTGACATTTGCAATTATTTTGGTTGTGAAGGGAAGTAGCCAGTAGGAACTAGGAAGTTATTACATTTCTTGTTAGATATATTATAGTATTATTTAGATATTACTGTATTTGACTACTTGCATCTTTTATCAGGCATATTCTAGAATTTATATGCAAGGTAACAGTTACATATTCCTTTCTTATTCATGCAACAAATTGATTTCTTGGTACTTGAATTTTAGTTGCAATGGTTCGTAGAGAAATAATTGTGCTAGTTTTAGGGAACAAGTGTCCCAGTAAAGTATATTAGAAGTTATTGTGCCTCATTAGGTTTGGTTTATCAATTTTGGCAGCTTAAGCTTGGACCCCGAGGAAGAGGGGAAGTGAATTCTTTGGTTGATTCCTGTAGGTAACTTTAGTGAAACCAAAGAATGGATTTCTTGTCGTCTTTGAAATGCTTCAGTATCGACTAAATAATATATACTTTGTTTTGTGATGTGAAGAGTGTTTGAACCTTTGAGTGACTAAACATGTAGACTTACCAAATTAATTATGTTGTATAATATACTCATTTTCCTCCCTTTTTTCTTCTTAAATAGTTTTGCCAGTTTTGCTCTTCTCTTTCTATGTTGAATCTGGTAAGATATACCATACATGTATGATCTCACATTTCTCTTTCCAAGTAGTTTGCAATATCATTGGGTCTCTTTTCTAGTGTGTTTAGACCTATAACCATGCATTAACATTAGAGCTTGAAGGCTAATCAAGAAGCTCAGTACCTAATATTAATTAGGTTGCATACTTTTTCATTTTCCAAGAAGTTTTAGCAGATTTTTTGTTAACTTTATGTCGTGCGTTTTATTTTTTATCCACTATCCATTGGAATCTTAATTCAGATTACGCTTAGTGAATGTAGTTCATGATTTTGTTTTATGAACCACCTGTATCAGTGTAGCAAATGGCCAGATATATATGAGTGATGTTAGTTCATGCAGCTACATGTTTTGCTTACCGAGTCTTGTTTTGGAAAATTTATGCACTTACGTCACTTTTGTTTCCGTGTTTTCCCCGAGCACACAATTGGGGTCTTTGCGTTTTGTTGTTTGCTTGAGCTTGTTTTTTCTTTTCTCCTCTTGGTAAAACTAGAGAACAAAATACGAATTTCACAAGGAATGAGAATGTGGGGGTATCACAGTGATTACAACATTACCACAGTTAACATCTCCAATATCTGTTCATCCGGAATTTGTATGATATCGTTTCTGGTATAGGCATTATAGTAATGTTCCTGCATCTAGTAACTGCCAACATGGGATAATTTATAGACTAAATTGCAAAATGCATCCCTTTGGTTCAAACCAAAGTCACTTTAGTATTCATACTTTTGGTAATTGTACATTGCATCCCCGGACATGTTTTGGCGTTGCATTATGCACCCTTTTTGTCTTTTGTCTATTTTACCGCTACTGTTAAAAATACTCAGAGATAATTGAGTAAATTAACAGTGGTCCATCTTGTCCCAAAGGCCAAAGATGAAGTATTGATAATGGAAGAGTAAATTTTAATCACTTGCTCCATCTTGTCCCAAAGGCCAAAGAAAACAGTGGTCCACAACTGAAAATATGAATGGTTTTATTAGCCTTATATAATTTTTCATATTAAAAATAATTAGTGATAAATCTGCTGACTGTTAATTAAGATCTTTACTCATCAAAAAATTACTTATATAAGAGCATTCACATCCCATTCCCAACCCCATCCTTATAATTTGAGGATTTGTCCAACTTTTCTTCTAAAATACTCCTACATCCCATTCCCCATTTTGGGGTTTGATTTAGGGACCAAAGTTTGAGTCCCCATATTTAGGGACCAAAGTTGATGCCTCATCCCCATCCTCATACACTCTCTCTCCTCATATAATAATATTAAATTGTATTTATAATAGTGGGTGAGTTTTGGTAGTTAAAATTGTAAGTGAAAGAGAAAGAAAGAAGTAATATAAAAAAGAATATAGGGATGGGGGAATGGAAAATGGGAAATGGGATGTAGAAACTTTTTGATAATTTTGGGGATTTACTATTTTTATTTGGGAATTTACTATTTTTAGTAAGTTTTTGGGGTTGGGGATGGGAAATGGGATGTGAATGCTCTAAGTAGTATAACTTAAAAATTCTTCACCTTCTATATTTACACCTTTCACTTTTTCAACACAAGTAACTCATGAACAATCATGAATCTATACTTCACACTTTCTCAAACCACATACACGAGTAACTCGTGAACAATCATGAATCTATACTTTACACCGTCTCAAATCAGCATAAAAGCCAATTTATAGACAAAAATGAATTTGGAAAATTAGTTATGATATGCTTGGTTAAATCTTGTTTGTCAAGTGACATGTAAATTTATATAGCAATAGGCTAACAAGGGCAACGATTATCTGTCACCAGAGCAGCAACATTATAATATAAAAGTTTCAAGGTTAATTTGTTGACTAAACCACACTGCAAAAATATTTATAGCTGGGCAGACAATTACTACTTTAAATGCATGACCACAGTACATAGAAAATAAAAGAAAATCTCATCACCGATAAACCGGAATAGGTAGAAAAAAACAGCTTGGTCTAGCAGTCAAAACTTAAAAGTAGTCTAAACAAAATAAATTCAGACACCAGCGTTTAGTTGGACTTCACATGCGCCTGGACTGTATTAAGCCCTTCACTTTCTTCTCCAAAATCCTGCAAGCAGAGCATTTGTAAAAAATCAGAGCTATAAAAAATATGTGCTTCAATTGCAGAAGCAAAATTTAAAGGAAAAGGCAAATCCCACAACGTGAATTAAACTAGGGGAGAGCAGGTTATCAGCTGGTGAGGGGTGATAAGGTGGTTTGTTTTTAGTTCATGTGTCTCACCTTCACAACAACACATGAACATCCAACTACCTTCCGAGCATTGCCTTCAGAGTCAATCTTGCATAACTGTAAGCAGAGATGTAAAAACCATATTTCAGATATTAGAATATTTTAAAGAACTATGGTGTATATTACAACATGTAAACAGAATAGTGTTACTGCAGATTTAATCACTTATCATTTCACAAATGTTAAACAGAAAGCATATTTCAGATATTAGAATATTTTAAAGAACTATGGTGTATATATCGAAAGGTGCAAAGTACTTACACCAGCCCACTCTCCAAGAGTCTTTGCAGCTGGCACTGTTATCAGGCTGACATTGTTATCAGCACAAAGTGCTTTCACTAGTTTAACATAATCTGGCTGGTTACAATCCTCTGCAACCACACAGAGCTGTGCAGCATGCTTTTCAATCACTTTAGCACCTTCATGGAGGCCACGGGCAAGTCCTCCATGTGCAAGTGACTTTTTCAACACAAGCTGCAAGGCTGTCATAATGTCCATGGGCTCACCTAAAGCTGGTGCTGCTGCTGGAGCTGGAGTTTCCACAACAACTGCATCTTCTCTGCAACAATAGATGGATATTAGGAATTTAGGACAGTTCTCAGGCACAGGGATAGCTCCTAACGCCAATTCTTTAAAACCCTGGGGCTCAGGCATTAGATTCTACTATTTTTGGACACGAAACTTGTTTTAATATAAACATACACAAAAACAGATACCAAGTAACAGCATTTAACCATGCATTTACATTTTACTAACAGGTACAATCAGACTAGAGCATAAGTAATGGATTCCAATCAGGAAACAAAAATTCCATTAAACAAGAAGCTAGCTGCTTAAACTAACAAGTCATTCATCTGCACAAACTAACACGAAAACAGTTAACAGATCAATTGGTCTGTTTCTCTATGAGTGAACTCTGACTTTAATAAGTTATATAAGTTGATTTTAATGATGTTTGATGAGAAATATTTAATTTCTTTAGATATTTCGGTTCGTACCTTAACTTTGTACATAACCAACAATACTCTCCCAAGTATTTCAAATACTTTTTTTGCAATTCCTTTCCTTTTGGCAACTTACCAGTTGTAAGTTGTTAAAAACTTAACTGAGTTTAGCATCAAATTATTCAAACAGAAGACACCTCATACATAATACAAATGAACTTTAAGAATATCTTGAAATATAAAGTAACTTCTTTAACTGCAGACAATATAAGCCCTTGCTTGAAAATCAATAAAAAACATTACTTGATGTAAACCATAGAGCAGTACCCATCTGTTCTACATAGGCAAATCCTGCCATTGACTGGCAAGATAGACGATACTCTCTAATCCTATGTACATGCATTATGAGGAAGCCAATTCTAATTAGCATGAAATTATTCACTTATTTGCTCCGAAAAATTCCAAATACAAGTTTTGAATTCAAACAAGTTAATAATACTACCGGATACAAAACACGAAAATGAGGTAATGGCGAGTTACATACCCTGACATGTTTGGCTGAAAGTATTAAAAGATCTCCGGGACACTGAAAGGAAACCACAAGACAAGAAATCATATTAGATGATATCGAAGAAAACAAACAGTAAAGGGTAAAACATCATCATAAAATGAATAGATGCATCCTACGAAAAAGAGAGGCACGACACAAATGAAGCTAGAATTGAAAGCTTATAAACTACTTGCATCATCGAAAGACATAGCTGATTAACATTTAAGCCATGTAATAACAATCAAACACTAATGAGCAATTGATATCCTACACAACACTTGAGGAATGCGTATGATTTAACAAAATGTAATTAAGCGTAATTGGAGGATGAAAACTACAAGATCGATCTGAAAATCAACAATTACGAACGAAAGTATATGAATATGAATAGACTGAAGGGAACCTGTTTGAGGATGAAAATACAATGCTCGCTCGCTCGCCGGTGCTCACTGCTTTCTTTGCAAAGTGTGTAATTGGAAGCGGCTGCACTACACTACAACCTTTATTTTTTTTATCACCATAACCCTAAAACTTTAAAATTACTTCTCTACCCTCTCTGGACTGGACTGGACTGGGCTGGGTTGGACCTTTAATGAACTGGACAGCTAGTTTTTTTCCAGTTTTTCAAAACAGTAAAAGAAAAGATATTTTCATTTTAAAGGATAAATATAAATTGCAGTAATATATTTTCATTTTATTTTCTTTCTTTACAAAACTCAAGAACCAAAAAGGAAAATATCATATACCGAATCATTTTCTTCTTTTTTTTTCCCAAATTTAAACATTTAAAGCCTGTTTACTTGGAACACATATTTTTCTAATTTTCTCTCTCCAATTTTTCTAAATTTTTTAAAAATTTTCTTTTCAAAGAAAATTACTAAAGATTTAGAAAACATATTCTAAAATCCTTACAGTTTTTTATCTAAGAAAAACTAGCTTTAAACCCGTGAGATGCACAATTTTTTTAAATATTATATGAGTTATTTCATTATTTGAATTAATTTTTTAAAAACATGAATTTTGGAGACTTAAATTTTTAAATGAGATAATTTGATAAATGTTATCGTGATATTTCAAGAAAATGAGGGATTTTAGTTAGAAAATATAGAAAAGATAATAGGTTTTACTTTAAAAAGATTATCGATTAATTATTAGTAATTATTAAGTTATTATTTTATTTTATTAAATAGAATGTCCGTAATATAATTGGAAAAAAAAAGATATCATAGTTAGAGAAAATTAAAAAGTTAACATGTTTTAGGTGAAAAAAATTAATTGATTAGTTTATAATAATTATAATTTAACTATGTTATTTTACTAAATAAAATTGCTCGTAATGTTTTTAGAAAAGGAGAAATTAGTGTTACCCGTGATATTTCAAGAAAAAGTGGAATTTTAGTTAGAAAATATTGAAAAAAATGATACGTTTTAGTTGAAAAAGTTAATCTATTAATTATTACCATAATAATATTATTATTTTATTTAATTAAATAGAATCGCCCATGATATAATTGGAAAATGAGATATTTTAGTTGATAGACAATAGAAAAAATAACATGAAAATTAAAAAGGTGATATGTTTTAGGTGAAAAGGTAATTGATTAGTCTATAGTAATTATAGTATAATTATGTTATTTTACTAAATAAAATTGTTCATAGTTTTTTAGAAAATTAGAAAGTAATGTTGGTCGTGATATTTTTAGAAACAAAATGGATTTTAATTAGAATATATAGAAAAGATAGCACGTTTTAGCTGAAAAAGGTAATAAGTTAATTATTAGTATTATAATATTATTATTTTATTTTGTTAAATAGAACCACCCGTGATTTAATTGAAAAAAAAAAGTTAGAGAAAAGGTTAGGTGTTTGGCCTGAAAAAAGTAATTGATTAATTAATACTAATTATAATATATTATGTTGTTTTATTAAACAAAATTGCTCGTAGTGTTTTTAAAAATGAAGAAATTTTAGTTAGATAAAATATGAAAGATATTGTGTTTTACCTAAAAAGTAAATTAATTAGTTATTTAAAAAGAGAAAAGATAATATGTTTAAGCTGAAAAAGAAAATTGATTAGTTAGTAGAAAGAATTTTATTTATAATTAAGTAAGGGTAACTAAGTAAAATCAATAAGTAATGTACCGATCGACCGACCAAACTTTTAATGTTTCGTCTATTATATAATAATATAGATAGATATGAAACATGTTCCAATTAACTTACTTTTCTCTTTTCTTTTTATTGAATAAGTAGCCTTAATGCCTTATAAAACTTAGGTTTTTTTTCAAAATTACTCGTGTTGCAGAAATATTTTTCAAATATACGGTTGCAACATTTACAACATGGTTTGCAACTCTAAATGCAACATTTATATTCACAAATTGTAGTAAAAAAATTTATTTAATACAACGTTAAATTAAAGTGAGTGATTGTGTTCTTGTGTCTTTAATTTTGCACTTATATATTCTGTTAAACACAAACACATACAGATTCAAACCTTCAAACAAATGTTCTTGAGATTTAAAACAAATGAAAAGTTTGAAATAAATTTTACAACATGGTTTGCAACTCCAAATGCAACATTTGTATTCACAAATTGTAGCAAAAAAATTTATCCAATACAACGTTAAATTAAAGTGAGTGATTGTGTTCTTGTGTCTTTAATTTCGCACTTATATATTTTATTAAACACAAACACACACTTAGCTACACAAACATCAAACAGATTCAAACCTTCAAACAAATGTTCTTGAGATTTAAAACAAATGAAAAGTTTGAAAATAAATTCACCTTCTTTGTATTTTTTTTGTGTGTATTTTATATCAACATGCTATAAAGAATCTGTAATGCAAATCCTTTGTTGGCTTGTTGAAGAGTTTTGTAGTTATTAACATACTATCACATAAACATGATTCACTTCTATCAATCCTGAGATAATTCTCTCATTTGACAAGTGACTATTCACTTTTGCACTCAATAACTGGAAAAAAGAAATTGTGCCACCACCAAATTTAGATTAAGAGTCAAAAAGGCCAGACCAAATTTGGAGCTAGACAAGATGATAAACTATGACCCAGCAGTTTAGCACACAACAACTAGTAATTATCATGTTCTATCATTATACATATATAAATGTATATCTAAAACAACTGAAACTATAAATATGAAACATTTTTAGAAGAATTTGTAAGTCCAATAAATTTATTTCAGATGCATAAGGCAAACAAATGAAAACAGAACACCTGAATGTAGGTATATTATCAACAAACATATACGTATATGCTTACACATAAAATATTTTATTTAACACTCAAACCATCCTAAAAATTTCATGTGCGATGTCTTGCATTATTATGATTACATAATTTGTTAACAATCGCTTATCTGACTTGAATCATTTCATCGTGATTTGTCATGTCCAAGGTATGAACTTTCCGGAGAATGTTAGAACTTTCTCCAGGGACTTTTAAATAATCCTGTCCTTATATAGTAAATAGATTATCGACACGATCTTCCATTCTTATAAAATTATGTAAGAGCAACTCCAACCCATCACTAAATCACTATAATAGTGATAGATATAGTGTAAAACTCACTCCAATGCAACACTATTTTAGTGACCCAAGATCACCAAAAGAGTTTTGGGTCACCAAATTTGGTGACAAAAGTACATTTGGTGATCCTTGGTCACCAAATTTGGTGACTTTCAAAATTCTAACAATACCCCTATATTTGTTAACAAAACAATTTTTTTCCATCTATGTCCTACTATTTGTTCTTGTAATTTTTCCCAAATTTTTTTACAACTTATTTGTTCTTGTAATTTTTAACTTTAAATTTTTATCAATTGAAACTTCTTTACTTCTTAGCTCGTGTTAATTCTAAAATATTATTTTTTTTAATTTTAAACTTTCACACAAAACCTTGAAAATTTTTTTAATCATGAATTATAAACAACACACCAAATTTAATTATAAAAATAACATCATAATGATAAATAACAAGTTACAAGATAATAATTTTACCTAACTTATAATACATATAATAAATAAATAAACTAAGTTTTATGTACTGGGTTTCACAAAATCCTCCACCAACACATCTTTTTTTAATTTCTACTGACGGAGATTTTTCCAATATTTTACATCGCTTGAGATTAACATTATAATTTAAAATATAATAGATATTAATAATGTAAAAAATGAACAAAATTAGAATATTCTATTTTATTGGTGAAAGATTCTTTTTAGTGTCAAGTATAGTGACCAATGGGTTGGAATGCAATTTGTGAATGGTGTAATTTTGTCACCAAAATAATGGACACTATTTTGGTGTCTTGGGTTGGAGATGGTCTAACGCACAAGCAGCATGTGGAATCAGCATTTGACGTCTCCAACGGATAATTTGGTATATCCTTCAAAACGTGAAATCTAGCTTTTAATACATCAAGTGCTTGCTCAATCACATTACGAACCGATGAATGCGTGTGGTTAAATAACTCTTCTTTTTCTCTTATACCTCCACCACTTTAAAAATCTCTACGATGATATCATTCACTACGGAAGGGAGCTAAAAAAACCTTTCAAATTTGGATAACCGCTTATCAACGACATAGAAGTAATCTATACCAAAATAATGCAAAAGAACTTATAGCCAGCAACATAAAATACATTTAGTTTAAGAAATAAGTAAACTAGAAAAATAAAATCTTATTCCTTGCATTAAACTATTTTCTACCAGAGGTATCTAAATTAAGAAAATATAATCCTTTCTACTTAAAGTAGGTTGTATTCTGCCTCATAAGATTAACATGAGAAACATAGAGAGCTAAATCCCACATCTCCTAATACTTTCTCATTTCACTTTACAGAAAAGTAACCTCTAGTTCTGGCATCAAATTATTCAGCCCAAATGCTAAGAGCAGTAAAGTTCACAAGTTATAAACCACCTCTTGTAGGCATAATTTCTCTCAAAGCAGCTCCCTCACATACTTCATAAAGTGTCAGAGAAAATTAAAATACAACTGATGACTAACTCTAAATTCCATCTCCGTGCATAGAGTCTGCCATTTCATACAAACATCTTCATTCTCAATCCATGACTTGTCAAAATCATCTAGTTAGTCAGAAACAGCCATTTACATTAGTCATGTAACCCTCATAAAACAATGAAAAATTGAAAACTGGTTTTATATACTCTACTGATTTACTAGTTTTTCAGCACAGATCAGACTACTACTGTTTTCAGAAATGTCGATAAAGATTAAAGAGGATACTGAAATCCTTTGTAACTTGGAATACATATAAATAGACCAATGTCAAAAAATGCACTAATAATTTGATAAACATTCACATGTCTATTTCAACATAAAATTATGATGGAAGAAATTACTCTAATGATACTTCGCAGCAGAAATTTCTCATAAGCTCGCATACACCTCCAGTTGTGATAATGTATTAGATCTTTATCTAATTATGAGATAACAATGTTTGCTCTGAAAATGATAAGAAGGGGGTGATCCTCGTTTTATTTCTTGCAAGGGTTCTCTCACCTACAAGAACTTGTAAAGTATTTGCATAATTACAATTCTTTGTATGTACAGATTACAGAGACGCATCAAAATGTCACTATTTGCCATGTTCAAACCCAGCCCTAGATATTGAGAGAGGGACACACCACGCGACTCTATCTTGACTAATAAAAGTAATTAGCACTAGAATAGAACAGCATGTACAAGCTTGCTAATATAAATAGTAAGTTTTCTAGTAACAGGTGATTCTGGTACAAATTATTATGTAAACTTAAATGACCTAAACGTAATGTAAAGAGAGACAACCAGTAGTCCTCTTCTCCAAATTCACTAGTACTTTTAAGCATACTATATGTATTTGTAGTCTTTATTGGTCTCCAAGATCAACCTTAAAATTACTAAAGGAAGATATAACTTACTAACATTTACAAGTAGTGCAATAATTACAACATGCATATTAATCAGTTCTCAGAAGTGTTTTACAGAATTTTATAGTAAAGTTTAATCATTTCTAAGTAGTGTGAGTAATAGTGGGAACTGGGAAATAAAGATGCACTGGATTATTTCAGATTATATATACGTAGAACATGTCAACATAAGTGGGAGCGATATAGCCAAGCGAGATTTATCTTCCTCATTCCTATATCGGTGTTTGATGCAATAACCGGGGTGCCAGTAGGAACTACTGATGCAGAATTATTATTATTATTTTCTTTATAAAGACAGAAAAACTGAAATCAACATAAGCGAAAGTAGAAACCCTGATCGCAGAGGATTTGTGTCCAGTTGCCAGTACCGACGCTGTAAACTACAAGCAAAAGCACACAATGGACATAAATTACTCAAGTTCTACATATCTTGATGAGAGATGCCTTCAATTATATACAGACTGAGATCACAAATAATAAAGAAACACGAATATGAAGGCAAAATGATTGTACTTAGCATCAACCAAAGCAAAAAGAGCGGTTCTGGATACAGTTAGAAACAAATGATATGTGCTTAGTTTTTTCTACTTCAAGTTAAGATTTAAGACTTCTATCAAGTGCAAAAATTATTGAATAATAATCAACATCACACACTTGAACTATATAAAAGAAAATGTTATTAATACCACGAACAATCACCAGCATCGTTTACTAACAAAGACTGAACATTTCAGCTAACGAAATAGAAAACATGACAATACACTTCATTTCTGAATTACAGATGACCTGATAATCAACGCGACCAGCCAAGAGGCAAAAAACAATCACTTCATAGAAATCACAGATCAATTTCTTCCCAGCGGCAGTGATCGACATGAATATGTTTCTTTAAAATCCGACTTCCTTGACGAGGTAAAAATAGAAGCATACACTTCCTTGGTTGCACCAGGAGGGACATTATCACCAGCCTTAAAACGTTTTGCAGAAACACCATTATTCCCCTCAGTAACACTCTTCACCTTAACCCCATCAACAACTTTCCTATTTCCTTCCACCTTGAACAAATTCTTCTCCGCCCCCTTATCATCCATACCATGCTTCTTCCCAGTCACGCGTACCAACTCCTCACCCTCTTCCCCATTCTTCACCTTCTTCACCTTCTTTTCCCTCAACTTTGCCCTTTCCTCCTCCATTCTCTCCCTCAACTCCTCCACTTCCTCCTTACTCCCATTAATCACAATCTTATCCGACTCCTCAAACTCCTTATGACAAACAAGACACCCCGATGACTTAACCTCCTTCAAAGCCTTGGCACTCAACACATGTCCACAACTCCTCAACGCAAAAAACTTATACTTGCCATTAAACTCCAACCCCGAAACAGGACACTGATACAACGTATCGGAATCCGAATCACGAATCTCCGACATCTTAACCACAATCATATCCTTCAAACCCTTAATATGTCGAAAACACTTGGGCAAATTCTTCTTCAAAATCCCCTCAACCAAACTCTCCTTATTAAACAAATTCCCCAAATAATCCACCACAATTGGATTCTTCAACGGCTCATTCGACAAGGCGCAATTCAACCATTTCGACAAGCGCTGCTCATTCGGATCAACCTTATCAGGCTTCTTCGAAGCGTACATATTCAAATAACAGTCACGTGACTCAGCGCACGTGCTGCCGCCATCACCACCCCCTCCGTTGAGACGGAAATTAAGGTTGAGTGTGGAAAATTGGGCGATTTTTGAGTTTTTAATTGTGGTTGAATCGGATAGGGGTTTTCCATTGAAGGTGAAGAAGAATGATGAATCTAGGGTTTGATTTGGGAGGATTAGTGATTTTAGGGTTCGAAAAGTGAGATTCGGGTCTAGGGTTACGGCGCGGGTTCGAATTTGGAGCTCCGGGGATGAAACTATGAGCTGGTGTAACTGATTATCGGTATTTGAATTCATTGTAAGGGGGTTGATTAAGCTTTTTTCTGTTTAAAGAGCACGTATTCAAAGGGATGATAGATATGGCGACCAAGGTTGAATCTGGACAAGAAGACGATGCAAAGCGTGTATATATATGATGAACATTTGTTTCAATAAGATTACATATTTGTAAAATATAAATTTATTTTATATCTATCACTATAATTATTTATAACGATCAATTAGATTATAAGTCGACTATAAATTACGGTACATATGAATTTTTACATAATAAGATAAATTGATCAAATATATTGTGGATGTTTGGGGTATCTTAAGAAGAGTAGCTTATGACTTATCTATCTATACTATTATATAAAAGCCGAAACATTAAAAGTTTGGTTGGTCGGTCAGTCGATCGGTACGGTACCTGTTGATTTTACTTATTGACCCTTACTCAGTTACAGATCTACTAACTAATCAATTTCCTTATTGAGATAATATATTATCTTTTTTATTTTTCAAGAACTAAATAATTTCCCTTTTTTAGGTAAAATACAATATCATTTTATATTTTATCTAACTAAAATTTCTCATTTATTAATCAATTTCCTTTTTCAGGTTAAACATATTACCTTTTCAATTTTTCAATAACTAAATAATTTCCTTTTTCAGGTAAAATTACCTATTGATTTTAATTATTTACCTTTACTCAATTACAGATCTACATCCTTCTTGAGGTTAAAAATATTATCTTTTTTATTTTTCAAGAACTAAATAATTTCCTTTTTCAGGTAAAATACAATATCCTTTTATATTTTATCTAACTAAAATTTCTCCTTTATTAATCAATTTTCTTTTTCAGGTTAAACATATTACCTTTTCTATTTTAAAATAACTAAATAATTTCCTTTTTTAGGTAAAATAGAATATCCTTTACATTTTCTATTTTTCAAGAACTAAATAATTTTCTTTTTCAGGTAAAATACAATATCCTTTTATATTTTATCTAACTAAAATTTCTCCTTTATTAATCAATTTCCTTTTTCATGTTAAACATATTACCTTTTCTATTTTTCAATAACTAAATAATTTTTTTCAGGTAAAATAGAATATCCTTTACATTTTATTTAACTAAAACTTCTCTTTTTTTAAAAATAGTATGAGCAGTTTTGTTTAATAAAATAACATAATTATATTATAATTACTATTAACTAATCAATTACCCTTTCACCCAAAACACGTTACCTTTTCTTTTTTCTCTAACATCTCTCTTTTTCCAATTATATCATGGATGGTTACCATTTTCAGCCAAAACACGTTACGTTTTTTTTTTTTCCTTACTAAAACCTCTCTTTTTCCAATTATATCACAGATGTTTCTATCTAACAAAAATAAAATAATAATACTAATAATTAACCAATTACATTTTCAGCTAAAACGTATCATCTTTTCTATTTTTTCTAATTAAATTCCCTTTTTTTCTAGAAATATCACCGGCAACATTAATTTCTCATTTTCTAAAAACTATGAGCAATTAGTAAAATGATATAATTAAATTATAATTATTATAATTACTATTAACTAATCAATTACATTTTTCAGTCAACACACGATACAATTTTTTTTACTCTAACTATAATCTCTCTTTTTCCAATTATATCACGGGCGGTTCCATTTAATAAATATAAAATAATAATATTATAATACTAATTATTAACGAATTACCTTTTTCAACTAAAACGTATCAACTTTTCTATATGTACTAATTAAATTACCTTTTTCTATAAATATCATGGGCAACATTAATTTCTCATTTTCTAAAAACACTACGAGCAATTTTATTTAATAAAATAACATAATTAAATATAACAAAATAATTTGATTCTTCAAGTAAAATACAATATCTTCTATATTTTATCTAACTAAAATTTCTCCTTTTTTAAAAACACTACGAGAAATTTTGTTTAATAAAATAACATATTTATATTATAATTACTATTAACTAATCAATGACTTTTTTCAATCAAAATACATTACCTTTTTTATTTTCTCAAACTAAAATCTCTTTTTCCCCACTTATATCACGGGTAGTTCTATTTAATAAAAATAAAATATTATAATACTAATAATTAACCGATTACCTTTTCAGCTAAAACGCATCATCTCTTCTATTTTTTCTAATTAAATTCCTTTTTTTCCTAGAAATATCACGGTAAACATTAATTTCTCATTTTCTAAAAACAATACGAGCAATTTTATTTAGTAAAATAACGTAATTAAACTATAATTACTATAAAATAATCAATTACCTTTTTCACCTAAAACATGTCACCTTTTTAATTTTCTCGTTACCTTTTCTATTTTTTTTAACTAAAATCTCTTTTTTTCCAACTATATCACAGGAGTTTCTATTTAATGAAATAAAATAATAATAATAATAATAATAATAATATAATACTAATATCGATTACATTTTTTCAGTTAAAACGTATCATATTTTCTATATTTTCTAACTAAATCCCTTTTTTTCTAAAAATATCACGGACAACATTAATTTATCATTTTCTAAAGACATTACAAGCAGTTTTATTTAGTAAAATAACATAATTAAATTATAATTACTATAAAGTAATCAATTACCTTTTTTACCTAAAACATGTTGTTAGGAATATGTTGTACTTGATGATAACTTCACAATCAATCAAATTGTTTAAGGTTTTGTAGCTGTCAACGGATGAGGATTTATAACTCTATCCGTTGACAGGTAGCTCATCAACGGATGAGCTTTTGTAGCATACTGCAGTATCTCTATGTTATCAGTTGATAGTGTTTTTATCCACAGTCATGTTGACCATCAACGGATAGGCAGAATAGGGTAGCCAATTGTAAATAAGCTATGCTATGTAATTCTGTCTAAGTGAAAGTGTATCAACAGATAAAGACAAAACTCTATCAACGGATGCAACTCAAATCCACTCTATCAACGGATACAGCTCAAGTCTCAATATCAACGGATATCGCTCAATACATCATCAACGGATGTCAGGGCACAACATCAACGGATAATCATTGACACTGTCTTCTATGATTAGCTGGGGATTAGCAGTTGATAAGGACATGTTTGACTGACAGATCACATGGGTTGATAGTAGATACAAAAAGCAGTATGGCAGCCATACTTTGGAAACACAGAAGAAAGAAGCATTCCATTTACACTATGAATACAAGAAAGGTGCAGGAGACATGTCTGAACACAAGGACAACCTTTCGGCTACATGTGTATTTGGAGTGTAGTAGCAAGTCAACTAGAATTAGATTAGTATTATCTTATTCCAGTAGTACTTGTAAAACTTGGGATATATAACCAAGTGTAGCAACTCTTTATAGGTTAAGAAAACAGACATATTTGCTTAGGGTTTCTTGAATATCCTTAGAAGCAAAGAGTTGTAAAACGGCAGCTGTGTACATTTTGTATCACAGAGTTTTCTTCAAATAAAAGCTTCAGGTGGTGCATATTAACCACCTGATTTTATATGTGTTTGTATTTAAATCTTAAATTGCAATTATCTCTGCATAGATTTCTGGAGTTCTTATCAGAAATTTATAAATATCAAGAATTGTATTCAACCCCCCCTTCTACAATTATACAAGTGTGTAATCTGGGAATAACAATTGGTATCAGAGCAAGCTTCTAACATATTTGAAGTTTAAAGATCAACACACTTCCAACATGTCTAAGAAGGATTATGGAGTAAAGATTCCAGTTCTTGATAGAGAAAATTACTTTCACTGGAAAGTAAAAATGCGTCTACATCTCTCGTCTATTGATGAGGGTTTTGTGGATTGCATTGACAAAGGTCCTCACGTTCCAATGAAGACAGCAACAAGAGTTGGCCTGGCTGATGATGTGCCTGACACTCTCATTCCCAAACCTGTTTCTGAGTGGAGTCTTGAAGATATTGCAGAAGTCCACAAAGACAAAAAGGCCATGAATATTCTGTTCAATGGTCTAGAAACAGACATGGTTGACAATGTTATTAACTGCACTACCGCCAAGGAAGTATGGGACATTGTTCAAACCCTGTGTGAAGGAACAGAACAGGTAAAGGAAAACAAGATGCAACTACTAATCCAACAGTATGAACATTTTCACTTTAAGAGTGGAGAAACATTGAATGATACATTTAGTAGATTTCAAAAGCTACTGAATGGTTTGAAACTGTATGGAAGAATCTATCAAGTTAAAGATTCTAATCTCAAATTTCTGAGATCACTGCCCAAGGAATGGAAGCCAATGACTGTTTCTCTAAGAAACACTCAAGAGTACAAGACATTTACTCTTGAAAGGCTCTATGGAACTTTAAAGACCTATGAGCTGGAAATGGAGCAGGATGAAGAGATTGAGAAGTCTCAAAAGAAAAGTGGGTCAGTTGCACTTGTTGCCAACTTGGAGCAAAAGGAGGAAAGGACGGAAACTGCTAGTTCTACACCAAACAGGGAGGTTTGTAAAGGTAGAGCAGAATCAAGCAGGAGCAAGGAAAAGGTGTCTGAGGAATTGAATGCTCTTCAGCAGGATGAATTGGATGAGATAGATGAGCACTTAGCTTTTCTATCTAGGAGATTCTCTAAGCTGAAATTCAAGAGAAACTCTGGGGTGGCCAAGCTATTTAACAAGGATTTTTCCACAAGCAACTATGTGGATAAATCCAAAATTAAATGCTACAATTGTGGAATTGCTGGTCATATGATAAGTGAATGCAGGAAACCTAGATCTGAGAACAAGGGAAAGCCAACTGAGGCTGTTGACTATAAGAAGAAATATTTTGATCTTCTCAGGCAGAAAGGAAAGGCATTCTTGACCCAAGAGTATGACTGGGCTGTTGATGACAATCATTCTGATGATGATGTTGAGTTAGTCAACCTTGCTTTAATGGCTGATTCTGGAGAGCAGGAAGCAAGTTCAGCTAGCAATCAGGTATTTTCTACTAATCTCTCTGAGCTCACCAAAGAGGAATGCAATAGTGTTATAGATGAAATGTCTACTGAACTATATCACTTAAGTGTTACTCTTAAATCACTTACTAAAGAGAACAATAGAATTAAAGAGTCTAATATGTTTTTAAGTGATAGAAATGCTGCTCTAGAATCTCAATTTCTAGAATTTGAGAAAATGAGAGTTGATTGCAATAATGCTAAAAGTGAACTTGAAGCTGTGTTAAAAAGAGAACTGATTTTAAAAGACCAGCTTGAAAAAGAACAAGGGATAATTGCTAAATTTCAAAGTTGTAGGAATATTTCTCAAAACTTAATAGAAGTTCAGGGAATAGAATCATTTGTGAATGATACCTGGACTCAAAAGAAAAAGGAGCTAGAACCTGGCCTTGAGGATCTAGAGACTATTTGTGAATCAACGGATAGTGATCATCCGTTGACAGATGAACCGTCAACGGATGAGAGGTATCCGCCGACTAACCAAAAGTCTGTTAGTAAGAAGGAACTTAGGAAACTGGATATCAAGTATGGTCCAGTAAACAAGAATTTTGTTAGTGGTGAGTGCAGCAAAACCAAATCCAGTGGGAAGGCTAAGACAGGTGATTTACACAACAAAAAGGCTGTTGGTAAATCGGACAATGAAAAGGTAGAAATTGAGGGCAAAAAGAAAAAGAACAGAAATGGTAAGATAGGCATCAACAAGAAAAACAATTACTCTCCTGACAAGTTTGCTCCTAGGAAAACTTGTAGTAATTGTAATAGTGTCAATCATCTATCTTCTAATTGCAAGATTGTCAACAAGGCTCCTGTTCATGTACCTCAACCAATGCCATGTATGCCTGCAATGCCTTTTATGCCTGGTTTGTATCAAAATGCTAGTTTTTCAAATTCATATGTGAACATGCCATATATGTCTAATCCTTACTTTCAATCTATGAATGTGCCACAAATGTCATGGAACATACCTAACATGAATAATATGTATGCCAATTTTCCACACATGCTTGCATCCAATATTCATGCAAATGAGCATTTGTCAAACCCCATCACTCAAGCATCTACACCTAAGTTGAAGAATGCTAAGAGTGCAAAGTCAAAGGCTAACAAGAAAGGACCCAAGGATGCTTGGGTACCAAAATCAACTTGATTTGTTTTTGAAATGTGTGCAGGGAAACAGAAGGAATCTATGGTACCTAGACAGTGGATGCTCTAGGCACATGACAGGAGATTCAACCCTGCTCACAGAGTTCAAGGAAGGAGCTGGCCCTAGAATTACCTTTGGAGATGACAGCAAAGGATATACTAAGGGATATGACCTGATTTCAAAAGACAATGTCATCATTGAAGAAGTGGCTTTAGTTGAAGGTTTAAAGCACAATTTGCTGAGTATCAGTCAGATTTGTGACAAAGACTATGAAGTAAAGTTCACAAAAGAAGCCTGTGTTGTTTCTGCCAAGGAAGACAACAATGTGGTATTGACAGGCTTTAGAAAAGGAAATGTTTACATAGCTGACTTCAATTCAGCATGCTCAGAATCCATTACTTGTCTCTTCAGCAAAGCAAGTAAGGATGAGAGTTGGCTATGGCATAAGAAGCTGTCACATTTGAATTTTAAAGTTATGAATGATTTGGTAAGAAAGGATCTTGCTAGAGGAATCCCTCAATTGGAGTTTGTCAGAGATGGGCTGTGTGATGCCTGCCAATTAGGGAAACAAAAGAAATCATCCTTCAAAAGCAAGACAGAGTCATCCATTGTTAAGCCTCTTCAATTGCTGCATATGGATTTATTTGGTTCAGTAAATGTCATGTCTATTTCAAAGAAGAAATACTGTCTCGTGATTGTAGATGATTTTTCTAAGTTTACATGGACCTTCTTCCTGCATTCCAAGGATTGTGCAAGTGAAATCATCATCAATCACCTCAGAATGCTAAACAATGGTTCTGAAGACAGGGTACAAAGAATCAGGAGTGACAATGGTACTGAATTCAAGAATTCCACAATGAAGATTTTCTGTGAAGAGAATGGAATTGTCCATGAGTTTTCTGCTGCCAGAACACCTCAACAAAATGGGGTTGTTGAAAGGAAAAACAGAACTCTCATTGAAGCAGCTAGAACAATGTTAAGTGAATCAAGGTTACCAACATATTTCTGGGCTGAAGCTGTCAACACTGCATGCTTTACTCGGAATATTTCCTTGGTCAATCAAGCTAGAGGAATGACTCCTTATCAGTTATTAACCAACAAGAAACCAACTTTAGCTTTTCTACATGTCTTTGGATGTAAGTGTTTTGTGCTAAGGAATCATGGAGATAACTTGGGCAAATTTGAAGCAAAGGCAGATGAAGCTATTTTCGTTGGATATGCAGCAGGGAAAGCCTACAAGGTCTACAATCTAAGAACCAACATTGTTATGGAATCTGTACATGTTGTGTTTGATGATCAAAAGATTCTAGGCCTAAATGATGAAGGTTACCATGAAAAGTTGGAATTTGAGAATGAAGGTGAAGGAAGAATGTACTATGATGATGATGAGGAAAATGAAGATCATGACCACAGAGATCCACCTAGAGCTGTTATACCAACTAGAAGTGATGCTTACACTAAAAATGAAGCATCCGTTGACAGTCATTCTGGAACATCCGTTGACAGTCATTCTGCAACATCCGTTGACACTATTAGAGATGCATCCGTTGACAGATATTCTCAAGCATCCGTCGACAGGTAAAATGATGCATCCATTGACAGTCAACTTCATAACTCAGCAAGGACAACAAACTCAGGGGGAGTTTCTCAAGGTCAAAATTCAATGCTAAATCAACATGATCATGGAAATGAAGCAACCTCATCAAGATCAAACCTTCCACCTGCAAGAAAATGGACTAGAAATCATCCATTTGAGTTAATCTTTGGTGAATCAAATTCAAGAGTCCAAACTAGAAGGGCCACTCAAGCAGAATGTCTATACAGTAGCTTCCTGTCTCAAGAGGAACCTAAGAAAGTGGAAGATGCCCTTCTAGATCCAGATTGGGTGTTAGCAATGCAAGAAGAGCTAAACCAATTTGAAAGAAATAAAGTATGGAAACTTGTGCCCAAACCTGATGATAGAAGTGTCATAGGTACTAAATGGGTTCTCAAGAATAAGACAGATGAAAATGGCATAATTGTGAGGAATAAAGCTAGATTAGTGGCAAAGGGCTATTCTCAAGAAGAAGGAATAGATTTTGATGAAACTTTTGCTCCAGTAGCAAGACTTGAGGCAATAAGAATCTTTCTAGCCTATGCAGCACATGCCAATTTCAAAGTCTATCAGATGGATGTCAAAAGTGCCTTTCTAAATGGGGAACTGGAAGAAGAGGTCTATGTCCATCAACCGCCTGGTTTTGAGGATCCAGAATTTCCAGAATATGTATATCTTCTCATGAAAGCACTTTATGGTTTGAAGCAAGCACCAAGAGCCTGGTATGACACTTTATCTCAATTTCTTTTGGAGAACCACTTCACTAGAGGTACAGTAGATAAAACCTTATTTCATAGGGATATTAATGGCTCTTCAATACTTGTTCAAATCTATGTAGATGATATTATTTTTGGGTCTACAGATGAGAAGCTTTGCAAAAAGTTTGCCAAACTTATGCAAAGTAGGTATGAAATGAGCATGATGGGTGAATTAACTTACTTTCTTGGCCTACAAGTAAAGCAAGTTAATGAGGGCATTTTCATAAGTCAAACAAAATATATTTATGATCTCTTAAAGAAATTTGACTTAATGGATTGTACATCTGCTAAAACACCTATGGCCACTGCAACTAAGCTTGAGTTGAATACTAAGGAAAAGTCTGTGGACATCTCAAGCTATAGAGGCATGGTAGGTTCACTTCTATACCTAACAGCTAGTAGACCTGATATAATGTTTTCTACTTGTCTTTGTGCTAGATTTCAAGCTGACCCTAGAGAGTCTCACTTAATAGCTATTAAAAGAATTTTCAGATATCTTAAGGGAACACCAAACCTTGGCATTTGGTACCCAAGAGAATCTGGTTTTGATCTAACTGGCTATTCAGATGCAGATTATGCAGGTTGCAGAGTTGACAGGAAAAGTACTACAGGTTCCTGTCAATTTCTAGGAAACAGGCTTGTTTCATGGTTCAGTAAGAAACAAAACTCAGTCTCCACCTCAACAGCTGAAGCTGAGTACATTGCTGCTGGAAGCTATTGTGCACAGATTCTATGGATGAGAAACCAACTCATTGACTATGGTCTAAAAGTTGAGAAGATTCCAATTTTCTGTGACAACACAAGTGCTATTGCCATCACAGGGAATCCAGTGCAACATTCGAGAACCAAGCACATTGACATCAAATACCACTTCATTAGAGAACATGTGATGAATGGTACAGTAGAAATGCACTTTGTGCCAAGTGAAATGCATCTTGCAGATATCTTCACCAAGCCTCTTGATGAATCCACATTCACAAGATTGGTAGGTGAGCTAGGTATGCTTAACTTGTCATAATTCCTAGTGATATTTGACTTCACTGCATTGAAGCTAGAAATGTGTTTTGATTTACTTGAAAGTTAAAACTTTCAGAAAAAATTTCTGCAGGAATTTTGTCTAAGGCAAAATTAGCTTATCAACGGATATCCTTTATCCGTTGACAAGTGTTTCTCCATCAACGGATGCGCCTCTAACTAGCCATCCGTTGACAGCTATAACTACTCCATCAACGGATATTCCTTATCTGTTGATAACTCACTCTACCACTGCTATATCTGACATTCCTGTGTCAAGTGTGGAGGAGTTCTCAGTAGTTGAAACACTTTTAGGATTGAGGGAAGGGAGTGAGAGGCTGTCTTGTGAGCAGGCAAAAGGAGAGGTAAATAATGAGAGGCTGGCCATTTCTTCCGGTCAGGCAAAAGGAGAGTTTGAGAGTTCCACCTTAGTAGGTGAAGGTGAGGGTGTGAGAGGTGTGAGCCAAGGGGAGCCCTTGATGCAAGAAAAGAGAGATGAGGGGAGAGAAGGGACTACAGGAGAAATAAGGATGGAAGAAGCAGCCATTGCTAGTGAGTCAATGGAGGTTGAGGATGCAGCCAAGGAAATGGAATATCAAAGAGAATATAAGTCCATGATTGACTCCATTTCTTTGGATGCTGAAACCTTTACTCACCCTGTTCCTGCCTATCAAATTCTGGCACAACAGGGCAATGTGGAAGCAGAGGAGGCAATGCACCTAGTGCACACCTCACAGTCTCTACTTAGAGCTAAGGAATCTATAGCAGCTCTGCCAACCACTGCTGAGAGTCAAGAATTTGAAGATTCTGAAGATGAAGACAGCCAGAGCCCTGAAGATGAAGGTGGTAGCAGTATTCATGATTTTGCATTTGCTCACAACTACACCTATCATCAACTGGATATGGAAATCATAAGGCAATATAAATCTGCCCTGGCTGAGCACCCAGAAGCAGATCCACAGAGAAAGGTTGTTCTTCAACAGGCAAATGACTCCCTAAAGTTACAAAAGATGCAAATGGTGATTCAGAGATCCAACTTAGAGGAGGTCAAACAAGAAATCAAGGATGTGAAGATCTCTGTGGATTCCAAGTTAGAGCAACTAGCTCCTACAGCCACTCAGAGGGTGTTGCAACAAAGGTTCATCAAAGAAGACAACCTGGCTAAGTCTGTGCAACTCCTCACCTCAAGAGTGGAAAAGATGGAATCCCAGATGGAGCAATTTCTTCAACATCAGAAACTGCAAACCCAACTGCTAGAAAAGTTAGTTGCAGCCCCAACTTCTAGTCAAACCCTTGATGCTAACAAAAAGGGGGAGAAAGTGGAAGAGGCTGTGGCAACTACAAGTCAAATCTTAATTTCTGAAAGCAGGGAAGCAGCAAGTGAGGGGGAGCAGCAGCCTATCATAGTGGTCAATCCACAGGAATTCATTGTCACAGCTTCCCCCAGCAAATCCAAACCTGAACAAGTAGCTCTATCTGAAGAGTTTGATTTCTCAAACTTGACAGAAGAGGAAAAGCTTGCCAAAATTGAAGCTCTACAAAAGATGAAAGAGGAAAACTATGAAAGGATAATGAGGACAGAAAGATTGATCAATCAATCTATTGCATCAACTCTGTTCTCTAGCCAAACCTCAGCTCCAACAATATCTACAACAATTCTGAAGGTGCTCACTCCAGCAATTGTGGCTCCTACATTCTATGATGCTGAGCCTTCTCATGTTAAAGAATTTGAACCCTACATCAAAACAAGACCCTACTCACCACCAAAAGCAAATGGGAAGAACAAGCTACAACTGGACTTTCCATTTCCCAAGGATGATGAAGAGAAGCTGATGGGTAAGCAAATTAAGGAATTCAAGGAGAAGGCTAACAGTTGTGTAAGAGAATGGATGGCTGTAATCATAAGGAATGGAAAAGTTCTAAACATATCCAACAGCCATCCTAGATTTGTTGAAGCCAAGAGAGAAGAGACTTCAAGGCTGCTAAGAGAATCTCAACCAAGCACTGAATATCAATATGAAAACTCAGATGAGAAGCAAGCAAGGCTGGCTCAAGAGTTAATGGATGAGGTAGAGGATGAATTGAGGGAACCTGAGGAAGTTCCCAAATTCAAAAAGAAAGGGAAATCAGTCCCCAAATCCAAATCTAAGAGAATAAAATCAAAGGCAAGGAGGCCTGTCTCTCCAGAAATTGAAAACAAGGAGACAGTTGGCTCACCACAACCTACTTCTGTAAAAGTATTCAACCCTGCTGTGAATTTCCATGGTGATCCCATAGTACCTAAAGAGGAACCAATGAATCTTGACTCCATTGAGGTTCCTTCATTCTTGTTGAAGCCTCAACAGAAGCCTATACAGAAGAAAAGGAAACCAAGGAAGCAACCTTCAAAGGAACCACTTCAAGTTGCTAGGGTACCTGCAATTGTCAGGCAGCCAATCTTGGAAAACAAGGATGATTTTATCTATCAGGCAGATATTGAAGAATACTCTGGCATGAATCTTTATCTGGATGAATTGTCAGAAGTAAGAGGAATTGACAAATATAAACATTTGCCTGAAAGATTGGTCTTTGTATACAAGGGAGGAATGGAAAGGACATGGCCACTACAGAGGGTTCTTGGAGAAAATTATCATACCTTAACCAAAGTGTTCTCTGCAATCAAGAGATACACAGGGTTCTCCAAGATAGCAAAAGGGGAGATACTGGACAGAATAGAACAAATAAGGAGGGAATGGAACTCACCATCAAGTCTACCAAGGAAAATGAAGATCCCATACAATGGACAGAAAATCCACCTTCAACCCTTCTGGATGATGGAGTTCAGGGATGAAGATGGTAACAGGAGATTCTTCAGGTTAGAAGACCAACTACCAAAGGCTAGTTCTCAATACCTGAGATGGTTACAACAAAAGCTAAATCCAAAGGTAGATGAAGAAGATGCCTTCTATAGGTAACACCAAATACAGATTGAGTCCAACTCTGCCAAAGAAGGAAAATCAAGGGTGATGCCAACAAGAGAAAAGAAACAGTCTTAATCTGCTCAGTCTAGAGGAGCACTTCTCTGTAAATTTCTCAAACTTTCAGTTTCTTAATCTTTGTAGCTTAATACAATTTATGCATTGTTCTTTATATATCTTTAGGAATGTTTTGTTATCATCAAGGTCCTGAATTTATGCTTTATTGCCATCAAGTATAAATTTGGGGAGATTGTTAGGAATATGTTGTACTTGATGATAACTTCACAATCAATCAAATTGTTTAAGGTTTTGTAGCTGTCAACGGATGAGGATTTATAACTCTATCCGTTGACAGGTAGCTCATCAACGGATGAGGTTTTGTAGCATACTGCAGTATCTCTATGTTATCAGTTGATAGTGTTTTTATCCACAGTCATGTTGACCATCAACGGATAGGCAGAATAGGGTAGCCAATTGTAAATAAGCTATGCTATGTAATTCTGTCTAAGTGAAAGTGTATCAACAGATAAAGACAAAACTCTATCAACGGATGCAACTCAAATCCACTCTATCAACGGATACAGCTCAAGTCTCAATATCAACGGATATCGCTCAATACATCATCAACGGATGTCAGGGCACAACATCAACGGATAATCATTGACACTGTCTTCTATGATTAGCTGGGGATTAGCAGTTGATAAGGACATGTTTGACTGACAGATCACATGGGTTGATAGTAGATACAAAAAGCAGTATGGCAGCCATACTTTGGAAACACAGAAGAAAGAAGCATTCCATTTACACTATGAATACAAGAAAGGTGCAGGAGACATGTCTGAACACAAGGACAACCTTTCGGCTACATGTGTATTTGGAGTGTAGTAGCAAGTCAACTAGAATTAGATTAGTATTATCTTATTCCAGTAGTACTTGTAAAACTTGGGATATATAACCAAGTGTAGCAACTCTTTGTAGGTCAAGAAAACAGACATATTTGCTTAGGGTTTCTTGAATATCCTTAGAAGCAAAGAGTTGTAAAACGGCAGCTGTGTACATTTTGTATCACAGAGTTTTCTTCAAATAAAAGCTTCAGGTGGTGCATATTAACCACCTGATTTTATATGTGTTTGTATTTAAATCTTACATTGCAATTATCTCTGCATAGATTTCTGGAGTTCTTATCAGAAATTTATAAATATCAAGAATTGTATTCAACCCCCCCTTCTACAATTATACAAGTGTGTAATCTGGGAATAACACATGTTATCTTTTTAATTTTCTTTAACTAAAATCTCTCTTTTTCCCAATTATATCACGGGCATTCTATTTAATAGAATAAAACAATAAATTTATAAATACTAATAATTAACCGATTACCTTTTTAACTAAAATCAATCATTTTTTCTATATTTTATAACTAAATTCCTCATTTTTAGAATTATCACTGATAACATTTAAATAATTACTATCAAATCATCTCATTAAAAAATTTAAGCATCCAAAATATGTTTAAAAAAATTATTCAAATTAATGAAAAAGATTCATATAATGAAAAAAATTCGTGCATCGCACGGGTTTTAGGCTAGTACTATTATATAAAAGCCGGAACATTAAAAGTTTGGTTGGTTGGTTGGTCGGTTGGTCGGTCGGTCGGTACGGTACCCGTTGATTTTACTTATTTACCCTTACTCAATTACAGATCTATTAACTAATCAATTTCCTTTTTCAGGTTACACATATTATCTTTTCTATTTTTTAAAAACTAAATAATTTCCTTTTCCAGATAAAATACAATATTTTTATATTTTATCAAACTAAAATTTCTCCTTTATTAATAAATTTCCTTTTTCAGGTTAAACATATTATCTTCTCTATTTTTCAATCAATAAATAATTTCTTTTTCAGGTAAAATAGAATATCTTTTACATTTTATCTAACTAAAATTTTTCCTTTTTAAAAACACTACAAGCACAGGTTAAACATATTACGTTCTCTATTTTTCAATAATTAAATAATTTCTTTTTTCAGGTAAAATAGAATATCTTTTACATTTTATCTAACTAAAATTTCTCCTTTTTAGAAACACTACAAGAAATTTTGTTTAATAGAATAACATAATTATATTATAATTACTATTAACTAATTAATTACCCTTTTCAGTCAAAACACATTACCTTTTCTTTTTTCTCTAAATAAAATCTCTATTTTTCCAATTATATCATGGAGGTTACCTTTTTCAGCCAAAATACGTTACCTTTTTATGGTACCCGTTGATTTTACTTATTTACCCTTACTCAATTACAGATCTACTAACTAATCAATTTCCTGTTTCAGGTTACACATATTATCTTTCTATTTTTCAAGAATTAAATAATTTCCTTTTTCAGGTAAAATACAATATCTTTATATTTTATCTAACTAAAATTTCTCCTTTATTAATCAATTTCCTTTTTCAGGTTAAACATATTACCTTCTCTATTTTTCAATAACTAAATAATTTCTTTTTTCAGGTAAAATAGAATATCTTTTACATTTTATCTAACTAAAATTTCTCCTTTTTAAAAACACTACAAGCACAGGTTAAACATATTACGCTCTCTATTTTTCAATAACTAAATAATTTCTTTTTTCAGGTAAAATAGAATATCTTTTACATTTATCTAACTAAAATTTCTCCTTTTTAAAAACAATACAAGCAATTTTGTTTAATAAAATAACATAATTATATTATAATTACTATTAACTAATCAATTATTTCAGTCAAAACACATTACCTTTTCTCTAACTAAAATCTCTATTTTTCCAATTATATCACGGAGGTTACATTTTTCAGCCAAAACACGTTACCTTTTTTCTTTTCTCTTACTAAAACCTCCTTTTTTCCAATTATATCACGGGCGTTTCTACTAATAAAAATAAAATAATAATATTATAACACTAATAATTAACCAATTACCTTATAACGAGCAATATTAATTTCTCATTTTCTAAAAATTATGAACAATTTTATTTAGTAAAATAACATAATTAAATTATAATTACTATAAATTAATCAATTACCTTATTCATGTAAATCATGTCATCTTCACGTTACCTTTCTATTTTCTCTAACTAAAATCTCTACCTTTTCCAATTATATCACGGACGGTTCTATTTAACAAACTAAAATAATAATATTATAATATTATTAATTAACTTTACCTTTTCAGCTAAAACGTATCATCTTTTCTATATTTTCTAACTAAAATCCCTCTTTTAATAGAAATATCACAGACAATATTAATTTTTCATTTTCTAAAAATATTATGAGCAATTGTATGTAAAATAACGTAATTAAATTATAATTACTATAAACTAATCAATTACCTTTTTCACCTAGTTCATATTACATTTTTAATTTTTCTCTAACTAAATTCTCTATTTTTCTAATCATATCACGGGCATTCTATTTAAAAAAATGAAGTAATAATTTTATAATTACTAATAATTAATCGATTACTCTTTTTAACTAAAACCTATCATCTTTTCTATATTTTCTAATTAAAATCCCTCCTTTTCTAGAAATATCACGGATAACGTTTATATAATTATTATCAAATCACCTCATATAAAAATGTAAGCCTCCAAAATTCATGTTTTAAAAAAATAATTTAAATTAATGAATTTTTTTTATAAAATATTAAAAAAACCGTGCATCGCACGGGTTTTAGGCTAGTAAGCATAAATGTCATATAAGTGATAAGTAGAGCAGAACTTATAAGTCAGTAAAGTGTTTGGTAAATCAGAATTTATAAATCAGTAGAGTGTTTGGTAAATCAGAACTTATAAGTTAACTTTTTTTATTAAATATTTGTTTTTTAATATATATATATATATATATATATATATATATATATATATAAATGGATGTTAATGGATAGATCTCGATGAGTAGAGTAATTTGATATATACATATCAATTTTCTAATGAACGGATGAAAAGATATATGATTTTGAAGATTTGAAGGATATTATATATTGCGTGTATCGAAAAATAAGTTATAAGCATAAGTTGAATGTTAGGATTTCCTAACATTCAACTTATCAACATATAAGTCATAAGTTGAGCTAAAACTTAAATAGGCAAACACCCCTTATAAGTTCTTACGGCCTTATAAGCTGTAAGTTGGCTACTTTAAGGAACCCCAAACAGGCCCATTATACAACGGTTGAGTACTTATATTAGTATACGATAAAATAAAAAAATTTGATTGTAAATTTCATATGCATAAGTCATTAACATCGTTGTTGAGGAATAAAAACGAGGGTTTGTATGTATTTAATGCTAGGGTTCGTGAGTTTCATGCTTTAATGGTTGTATCTGTGTTCGAGACTGATCGGTCCTCACAGAGTGCCTACGTATCTCAAAGTTGAGAATCAAGCCAAAAACGTAGTTCTGAGAATGAGGGGTCAAGTCCTTATATAGGCTGTGAGACTTAGAATGATGGTAGGATTCGGAGACTTGGTGGGCAAGTCACCGCCTTGAGAAAAGTTCTAGACTCCTTCCTTGTAGGAGTTAGTTTCCATGTTGATGTAGGTACCTTGGAGGCTACTCATAAAGATATTGTATCCTTATCTGACTCTTATTTGCGAGCTATTAATTAGCCCATAATATTAATTACGAAATTAATATTTAATTAGGGTTTTGGGCCTCGTAAATGGGCCCCACGTTTGGACCATACTGGGTCTAATTAGGGCCACATAAAATGTGTCTTTAGGGCTTACTTTTAGCCCATATCATTTGCCCCCCAACTTCTAGGAAAACTGATCAGGTTTTCCTCGAAGTTTTAACTGCCTTTCTCGAGACTCGGGTCAGGGTTTATCATTTGTACACTAGTGTTTCACGAGTATCGTCTTTTGATGTAAAGCATGGAACGACCGACGCATTTACGATGATATTTTAAACGATGTAAACGGCACTAAACGACACTAAATGGTGCTAACTAGCCTTAAACGACATTTAAACAATGCTAAACGGCGTTAAACGGCATAAAACGACGCTAAACGGCGCTTAACGACACTAAACGATGCTTAACGGCACTAAACGGCACTAAACGGTGCTTAACGGTACTCGACTTTAGCTGCCATTTTTCCAAATTTCGAACATCTAACGTAACGTTTAAAGATCGTTGAAGATGTTCGAGGGTTGTTGAACATGTACGAACATTATCGGAGATGTTCGAAGGTCGTCGGAGATGTCGGGATCACCCCTGGCCAACCAACTGCCATAAGGTTGGCCGAAGCCTCCCCTGACAGCAGGTCGGATGCCATGAGGTCGGGCAGGCCTCCTTCTGGTGCCTACTCGACTGCCAAGAGGTCGGCTGAGCCTTCCTCTGGTGCCTGGTCGGCTGCCAGGAGGTCGGCCAAGCCTTCCTATGGCGCCTACTCGGCTGCCAAGAGGTCGGCCAAGCCTTCCTCTAGCGCCTGCTCGGCTTCCAAGAGGTCGGCTGAGCCTTCCTCCGGCGACTGGTCGGCTGCCAGGAGGTCGGCTGGCCTTCTTCTAGTGCCTTGCCTCGCCTCCTTGAGTTCCGTTGCGATGCTTGTATCGTTTTCGCGACGTTTAGATCTCCTTTGTGACGTTTGTATCTCCTTCTTCAATACTTAAGGATAACTAATCTTTTAATTAGCATCCCTAACCGCATTCACAACTAAACTCGTGATTTAGCTTCCTTAAGCGTAATTAGCCTTTAAAGCTCAGTTAAGTGCTCTGGTGTAACCAGATGTTGCATATTTGTTTAAATCGCTCTTTTCTTTTCCAGAATCGTATAAGTTGTTACGATTCTTTTCACCTATAACAGATGAATTTTCTCTTTTTATGTTTATAAACGATAGATGACCTGCAAACGCCAACCAGGCTGCATTTCAACCTGGTATAGTAGGTCATCCCTTTTTCTATAAAAGAGTGGGAGGAGCCTTCATTTTACTTCACTTCTCTTCTTCTCATTTTTTCTTCCAAGATCTCAAGCTCTCAAGTTTTCAAGTTATCAAGGTTTCAAGTTGAAGTTCAAGCTTAAAACATGTCAGTCAGCAACCGCGCACCTGCTCCTCCAGTTTTCATGGCCGAGGCGATGGCCAAGAGAAGCAAGGCAAGATCTCTCAGAGGTATGGCTAGACTGAGACCTCCTTCATATATTGATCGTCGCTTTCATTCTCTTTTAGACTTGTTAAGTACTATGGGGGAAGCATTCCCTAACAGCTCAGAGCTAGATTCATATCATTGTCCATGTAAATTGAGTAAGCTTCAAGTTGAGCAAATTGCAAACACATACAGTTTTCCAGACGTGATCAAGGTTTGCTCTCCGGGTTTGGCCGACAGAACCTGTAACTGGCACCCGGAGAGGCTGTGTGTCACCAAAGGTGCTCTTGAAGCAGGTTTGAGGTTTCCCGTTGACCCGTTCATCATCAGGCTGCTAGCAGAACTCCAGGTTCACCCTTGCCAACTGTGTCCAAATTCCTGGCGATTTGTCAATATCTTTATAATAAGTTGCCGGGACTTGGACATTCCCTTAAGCACTACAATGTTCCGGAACATATTTACACTGAAGAACTCTGCTGATACCAAGAAATGGTGGATCAACATACAACATAGAACCAACCTTTCTCACATAGTGAACACCCTCTCCATCCCGGATTCCCACCATTTTTGGCCACGAGAGTTTGTAGTTCTCAGGTGGAAAGGGGGTGACTGGGGCCAATTCTTCGTGCCAAAATTTGGTGAGGTGAAGGATAGTTCACATTTCGTGTGTGATCTTAATGAAGAAGAACTCCTAAATCGAGATAGACTACTAGCGGACTATGGTCGCACCCACTACAAAACTTTCTTGAACGAGAGAAAGCTTGTCGAAGCTGGCCTCAGCTTTCTTTCATTCGAGGTTAATTTATCTTTGTTGTACCTTATGAACTTCATTTGTTCTTATTCCGATATCTTTTTTGTTTCTGCATTTCAGCTGTTGAAGAGTTGGACAACCGTCCTGAAAATCAACCGATCACCACCAAACGGATGTTGAAGAAGGCTGAGGCTTTGGCAAACCCCGTTGACCCGCAGATCCCTCAGTTCTTGGCTGGATGCTCTCAGAAGAGGTCCCGGAATGCTGACGAGGGTATAAGATCCATTTTTACCCCAAATTGGGGCATCTGCGAGCAAGACTCTATCTTGGGGTGCCGTACTCTGGCCTAGACTGGTCTCAATGCTCTATCACTCCTACTGACCTAGCAACGGGGTGTGTTGGGGACAAGATTGAAGAGTCTGAACGCCTTGGAGCTCAGGCTTTGTATCAGGTATGACACTCATGCTTTACTAATTTGGTGTTATTGCTTACTTTATCATTATGAATGCCTTATCTTTTCCTCTATTTCAGGCGAACGCCTACTTTCAATCTGCTGCTCGTCAGGGTAGAGCCTTTAGGGATGACAACATGGCTTTAGGAAGGGAGAAGGCAAGGTTTCAAGAGGAGAAAATAGATTTGGAGTCTAGGGTCATTCGCGCTGAGGCAAGCACCCGATCATATCAGAAACAATAAAATTCCCAACACAGAAAGAAATCAGCTGAATTCAACAAGGTGGTTGAGGCCTATCAGCAGTCAGATGCCTTTTTGGACTTCATAGACGACCATGATGATGAGGTGCGCCCTGTTAACATGTCTATCAGGTGGGATAGAGCTATTAAGGCTGTGAGCAACAAATATCCATCTGTTGTCGACCCCAGCAACTTCCCTTGCCCTAACTGGGCTGCTAGCGGGAAAAATCCATGTTGATCTTTCCTCCGGCTCTGAGATTAAAACTGTTCCTCAGACATCAATTTCCAGCTCTAAGAGTGTGACGCCCCTAGATCCGGGGTCAAGGATCCAGGTCATCACTGTCCAATTTCCATACAATATCAATATCTCTTGAGTTTTTTTTTTACTTAATATTTAATACTTAAGCAATTTACCCCACACTAATACACACACACACACACCAGTCATATGCTCATAGAACAACATTCACAATATTAAAAGTTTAAAGTTAACAGTTATTACAAACCCAGAATTCTACTAAGTACATTGTTGAATAATACTTCTACAGGAAGCATTTCAACAACCAAAAGTTTATTACAAACTTACACACTTAATTTACATAAGTCTACTAAGCCCCTTTCGCTTGTCACTACCTCGGGGATGGTCGCCAGCACTCGCTCAAAAGGTCGCCTTTCCCTTACCCTCTTGCGGGGTGTAGTGCGTAGTATCGGCATGGGACCTAGCTGCTATATACATACGTAGCAAGAGTGAGCTATAATAGCTCAGCAAGATAATATTGTAAACTAGAATTTAGAATGTGAACAGGTATACATATATATGCATATATAAGCAGAAACCAATTATAATCTTTAAGGAAGAATAAAGCTCTTATTTAATAATACATCATCCACTTACTATTATAAGAAAGAAATCTAAAATAATATAATATCAGTTTTTCTTCATCTGTAACCATAATTCCATCATCTCATATCATTATTCTGTTTTCAGTATAGAAATCTGAAAACCATTGTCAACACTTTCTTTTCAAAAACATTGGGGATATCTGCTGTCGCCTGATACGTTAGGACGATGATCAGTCGCCTAATCGTACCTGCTCTCTTTTTACTACCGGTAGAAGGAATGAAGATCATCCCTGGAGGAAGGCCACCTGCTAACATCCTCCCTTGGCATCTTCGTGCCGTAATAAAAATAATAAATGCTGGACTGTGTCACACACAGCCCTGACACAGCCACTTACGCAAGTCTGTTGCAATCCCCCCCTTTTTTTCAATCAGTATTCCATTTATACCAATACCATTCCACATTTTTCCTTTCAATTTCCATTTCCATTCACATATATCATTTCCATTTCCATTTATCATCACCTTTAAAAATACATATGTCATAATACTTTGATTATGACTCAGACATCTTCTCTGTGTTTACTGGAATCCAGTACACTTACATATATATAAAATATTCCATTCACATTTTCATTCACATTTATCTTTTTCATCATTTCCATGTATCATCACCTTTAATATATATATATATATATATATATATATATATATCATAATACTTGGATTATAACTCATACATCTCCTCTGTATTCAATGAAATCCAATACGCTCTTATAAAATATTCCATCTATTTTCAAAAGTATTAAATAAAAAAAAATAAATAATATTTATTAAATCACAATTGCTTAGAAAGAATATTTTTAACATAACGTTATAAATTATATAACCCTAGATAACAACTGATACCATTCTTCATATAACTCTAGATAACAACTGGTACCATTCTTCATATAACTCTAGATAACAACTGATACCATTCTTTTATTATTCTCATCAAAATCTTTATCTCAAGTTTTACTCATTCACACCTTTTGGTTAATCCTTTGAATATTTAACAGCTTTAATCTCTCTCTGCTACTTAGGGTATTAGTCACATTATTGTCCTTCCCCCACTAAAAGTTATTGCACCTCGAATCCTTCATTAATTATCCCCACTTCCTTTGTTTATCCTTATTATGACTCTATCCTCAAAATACCTTTACTCTCAATAGTAAATCTCAATTATACCTTAAAATTCCTCATATTCTTTTCTCTTACTAATAATCAAATATACCCATTTCTCCTCACGAAATTCCTTCCTCTCTTATATTGAAACGCTTCTAGCTCTAATTATTTCTTGTTGAAATTTCCCTTGGAATCTTAAGTTTCCTCGTATAATCACGTATACTCTAAACCTTACTTTCATTATTCTATCCATAAAAAAAATCTTCTATATTCGAAACAATTGATAGAATCCGAGAAACTTTGAATTGAAACTAACCCATAAACCAGTAAAGGTCCCCTAACAATTTATAAGATTAAGAGTTTTAAATAGCTCTTATTCGAAATAAAAGAATATTTGGGAAATCAATATGATGGAAGAACCCGTACGTCACACAAGTGAAGGCGTCCCCTCCGACTTTCTATCACACAGACAGATCGTCCTTGTATATACATATAGGGCTGTTCCTCTTAGTTGGAGTAAGAAATATAGAGGGAAATTTAAATCACGATGATAAACACCATCTTCCAAAAATAATCTTAGAAGAATATTTTGACTAAGATAGATAAAATACAATTTTGAAACACATTTCATGGGTACCAGAAAGTTTTGGAAAGATACAGGCACTTAATAAATAAGAAGTGCTAGATCACAACTGGAATTACCCATCAGTGAAGGAAAATTGAAAGTAGTTACCGTTAATAGCCTCTGCCCAATTGAAAATCCCAATAATGGAAGGTTTTCCTCAAAGACTATTTATATCTTAGACTGCGTATTATCCAAAATTTCTTAAATTTGGCACTCACCATGTAGCCTTAACCTATCGTCTGCTATTCCCAATTATCTTCATTTACCTAGTCGTGACTTGGCTCGAAACTCTCTGCCTTTATCCATAATAGAACACGACCTTCTAATCGATATAGTTACGTAATATTGATTGTCTTATCCTGACAATGCTCCGGTATCAAGGATCCTTCAAACTATACTTTATAATTGTATATCCCAACATACCCTGTATACTCACGAGGTTCTCTAACGTACACTTCCCGATACATCAAATATTCCCTTTCTCATATTGATCCCGTGTGCTACATAAACTTAACACTTTTGGCATAATAACCTTTTCATTTAAGTCAATCTCGGAATGTCTCAGTCTATCTTGGTCCTGTATATTTTGGATTTACCGACCAACCTCAGTTTCACCCTTTCATCTCCACAAACAATCAGTGTCTATTCACCGATCCACTTACAATATTACCTCAAGCTCCCTTAAACCCAAGAAAATTTAAGCACCCTTAACTTCGGCTCACCCATTTCCTTTCCCTATCCTAAAACATAAACTTATATTAGTAATAATCTATAAAATTTTAATCAATGCTTAAAATAAAACTATCTGCGATATACCACCCTTGAACTCGATGGAAGTTCACAATTTATATTATTAGTGATACAGTTATTATTATTACTCTTGTTCTTGAGCATTATGACTCTTAGCTCTGATACCATCTGTGACGCCCCTAGATCCGGGGTCAAGGATCCAGGTCATCACTGTCCAATTTCCATACAATATCAATATCTCTTGAGTTTTTTTTTTACTTAATATTTAATACTTAAGCAATTTACCCCACACTAATACACACACACACACACACCAGTCATATGCTCATAGAACAACATTCACAATATTAAAAGTTTAAAGTTAACAGTTATTACAAACCCAGAATTCTACTAAGTACATTGTTGAATAATACTTCTACAGGAAGCATTTCAACAACCAAAAGTTTATTACAAACTTACACACTTAATTTACATAAGTCTACTAAGCCCCTTTCGCTTGTCACTACCTCGGGGATGGTCGCCAGCACTCGCTCAAAAGGTCGCCTTTCCCTTACCCTCTTGCGGGGTGTAGTGCGTAGTATCGGCATGGGACCTAGCTGCTATATACATACGTAGCAAGAGTGAGCTATAATAGCTCAGCAAGATAATATTGTAAACTAGAATTTAGAATGTGAACAGGTATACATATATATGCATATATAAGCAGAAACCAATTATAATCTTTAAGGAAGAATAAAGCTCTTATTTAATAATACATCATCCACTTACTATTATAAGAAAGAAATCTAAAATAATATAATATCAGTTTTTCTTCATCTGTAACCATAATTCCATCATCTCATATCATTATTCTGTTTTCAGTATAGAAATCTGAAAACCATTGTCAACACTTTCTTTTCAAAAACATTGGGGATATCTGCTGTCGCTTGATACGTTAGGACGATGATCAGTCGCCTAATCGTACCTGCTCTCTTTTTACTACCGGTAGAAGGAATGAAGATCATCCCTGGAGGAAGGCCACCTGCTAACATCCTCCCTTGGCATCTTCGTGCCGTAATAAAAATAATAAATGCTGGACTGTGTCGCACACAGCCCTGACACAGCCACTTACGCAAGTCTGTTGAATGGTGTAAATAGTCTAGATAAGGAAAATCAATATCTGTTAAGAGTCAGAGAACTCTATAAAAAGGAGATTTGGGAATAATGGGGAAAGTGCAAGGATAATTCTTAGAATGAAGGGAAAGTATTTGCTCGTATAAGTACAAACATGATATATATATTATAATTGATTTTTTTTCTTACAATTGTTTCAAGGAATATTATTATAACTTATTTTCTGGAAAATTTTACAGAGATGAGATATAGGAAGATTGAAGTATTAATATTTATGTCATGATAGAGATCAAAATATAGCCAAACCATAGTGAGATACACTAACATTCAGAAAAGGCCAATGTGGTGGCCGATACCCTTAATTAGAGGAGAAAGGAGAGATGAGATAATATAGAATGACTGAAAACATGAGGAGATTTGCAAGGAAAAGATAGTAAAAGTACTGCTATTGATAAGTTAAATGGCATGTTGATGAATGACAAGAAGGTGTATGTTAGTGTATTTGCACAAACAAGGTAGAGATGTTATGAAAGAACTGAAGGATAAAGGAAGTAGTGTGAGAATTAGAAATTTGTCAGGTGAGAAAAGTATTCATTAGTATTTTCAACATGATTCCGGGACGGAATCCTTTTAAGGGGGGAAGAATGTAACAACCCTAACTTTAGGAAGGCTACAGTGATTAAATGAATAGTGATCTCGAGGAATTTAGGAAAATGGTGTGTAGGTGCTCTATATTGGACCTTGACGGCCCGGATCCATGACCCCGGATCTAGGGATGTCACAAAGAGGGCAGCTCGTATTGTTGGCTCTAACTCGGCTTTCTTAGGTTCTCGTGGGAAGGGGCCCATGGCAAATGAAATAAAGAAGGTGGCTATCAGGCAGTCTCGTAACGAAATGACCGAAACCTCCGCTGAGGAGGAAGAAGAGGTGGAAAGGGCAGTTGAGCAGCCGATGGTGGTAGCTGCCGAAGAGGGAAGCAGCTCCGGTGGAGATGATTCGGATGGTGATGACTCCGACAAGGAGGGAGAAGAGGTGGTGGAAGAATCTTCCGAAGAGTAGATGACTCTCGTCAAGAGCCTTGCATGGCTTTAGTAGCCGTATGTGGCTTTATTTTATCAGTTTTCATTCAGGGTCCTTCGGGACTCAACTTTATTCGACTATGCTTGTAATCTTAACTTTAAACCTAGGCCCTCCGGGGTACTTTATTTATGCACTTGTTTTCCTTCATTCATATGCTCTTTTATTTACAGTACTTGGTAATTCTAGACTTATACTCAACAGGTGCTTGGTACATAATTAAAAATCAGAGAATCATAGAATGGAAAACAAACTTGCATTAATAATTCGGAATGGGTTCAACCCTTACATAGATAGCTACTGTCCTACTCAGGGTGATAAGCCCTGTGATGGTTTCATTGAACCTTATTTCTACTTCTCCTAACAAATAGATGAAAATCTAAGTCCTTACAAGGATAGCTTAAACATAATAAACCTTCAGGTTCAAAGCATGCCAAGTGCGAGGCACCTCATTTCCATCCAAGGTCTCCAGCTTGTAGGATCCTCGTCCTAGTGTCTTCCTAACTCGATACAGCCCTTCCCAGTTGGGGGCTAGCTATCCTTTCTGGCCAACTCCAGAGGCCTCTATCTTCCTTAGAACTAAATCACCTTATCGAAAGAATCTCTCCTTAACCCTTTGGTTGTAATGGAAGGATGCTCTTTTTTGATGCTCTGCATTTCTGGCATTCGCCTCATCCCTGACCTCATCAATTAGATCAAGGGCGAGTCTCCTGCCTTCCTCATTAGTCTAAGGTTCAAAGGCTTCCACTCATAGTGATGCATGTGTAATCTCCAAGGGCATGATTGCCTCGGCTCCATAAGCCAGCATGAATGGGGTTGCTCCAGTTGTTACTTTGTAGGTGGTGCGATATGCCCAGAGTATATGCAGCAATTCATCCACCCAAGTGTTTCTTGAGCTCGACCCTCTTCTTCAGTCCATCAAGGATAATTCGGTTTGCTACCTCTGCCTGTCCATTAGCTTGAGGATGAGCCACTGAAGTAAAGCGAATCTCAATAGCATTCTCCTCACAATATTTCTTGAACTCTTCATTGTTGAACTGTGTCCCATTATCCGTCACAAGGATTCGAGGGATACCATACCTGCAGATTATGCTTTCCCAAAAGAACTGAGCGACTTGTTTGGTGGTTATCTTGGCTAAAGGTTTAGCCTCAATCCACTTAGTGAAGTAGTCGATGGCCACTATCAGGAACTTCCTTTGTACTGAGGCTACAGGGAAAGGTCCAAGTATATCCATTCCCCACATTGCGAACGAGATAGGAGAGTTAATCGAGGTTAACATCTCAGGCGGCTACCTTACAATCGGAGCGTGCTGTTAGCACCTATCACACTTCTTGACATAATTCTGTACATCGATCAACATCTCTGGCCAATAGAATCCCAAACGAGTGATCTTGAGAGCTAGGGCTCTGCCCCCCAAGTGTTGCCCACAGATTCCTCCATGAACTTCCTCTAGTGCTTCCTTTGCCTCCTGGGGCCTCAAACATCTCAAGTATGGAATGACGAAAGACCTCTTATAAAGGATTCCTTCAATCAAGGCATATCTCAACGCCCTTACTGACAGCTTTCGTGCCTCTGGGCATCGTCAGGGAGCCATCCAATTTCCAGGTGAACTTTGATTGGATCTATCCAGCAGCTCCCTACATCAATTGGTGCCACCAATTTCGAGTTGATGGTTGGGGCCTTCAAGACCTGGAAGTAAACACTCCCTGCATAATTCTCTATTTCTGAAGAAGCGAACTTGGACAGGGCATCATCCTTAACGTTCTCTTCTCTCAAAATGTGTTCCACATAGCACTCGTCAAACTGAGTCATAATAGCTTTCACAACTCTCAAATATTTTGCCATAGTTTCATCCTTGGCTTCAAATTCACCATTCACTTGCGAGACTACCAGTCTTGAATCTCCACAAATTTTAAGGTTCTTGACCCTCATGATTCTGGCCAAGCCCAATCCGGCTATCAAGGCTTTATACTCAGCTTCATTGTTGGTTGTTGGGTAGTCCAACTTTAAAGCATACTCAACTGTGAATCCATCGGGGCTTTGCAAAACCATTCATGCACCACTAGATTTTGTTTTTGATGCTCCATCAAAATAGAGCACCCAATATTCTTTTTGATCAGGTACAAGCTCTTCATCTTTATCCTCACTTCCAGGGATGGGTACTATCTCCTGCCCCCCGACTTCTTGGTTGCCAATGGTACATTCAACCATGAAGTCAGCCAATGCCTGAGTCTTGATGGCTGTTCGAGGCTTGTATGTGATGTCAAATTCTCCGAGTTCGATCGCCCATTTAATCAGCCTTCCACTTGCTTTTGGGTTGTGCAATATGTTTCTCAGCTGCTGGTACGTCAGGACTTCAATCTTGTGTGCCTGAAAGTATGGTCGTAGCTTTCTCGAGGCTGTCACCAATGCCAAAGCAAATTTTTCAATGGGAGAGTAATTCAACTCAGCTCCATGCAACACCTTTCTCACGTAGTAGATAGGTTTCTGAACCTTTCTTTCTACTCGGATGAGGACGACACTCATCGCTTGTTCAGACACCGCCAAGTATAAATACAATGTCTTTCCGGGACTAGGTTTGGCTAAAAACGGGGCTTCAGTCATGTACTTCTTCAACTGCTCAAAGGACTCTTGGCTTTCAGGCGTCCACTCAAAGTTCTTCACCTTCTTCAGTGCTTGAAAGAAAGGCAAGCACTTATCACCAGATTTGGAGATGAATCTCCCTAAGGCTGCAACTTGGCCTGTCAATTTTTGCACATCTCTTACAGAGCGTGGTGGCTCCATATCCAGAATCGCCTTGATTTTATCAGGGTTGGATTCTATGCCTCGCTTCGAGACCATCAGTCCTAAAAATTTTCCTAATCCAATGCCAAAGGCACACTTGGCTGGATTCAACATCATCTTGTGGTGCCTCAGCACTTCGAATGCTTCTCTGAGATGCTTAATATGATCTGCCTTCATTAGGCTCTTGACTAACATGTCATCAACATAGACCTCCATGGTTTTCCCGATCAGATGGGCAAATATCTTATTCACCAATCGTTGATAAGTGGCTTCTGCATTCTTTAGCCCAAAAGCCATAACAAGATAACAGAAAACACCAAAATCAGTTATGAAAGCTACCTTTGGGATGTCATCCTTATGCATCTTAATCTGATTGTAGCCACTGAAACCATCCATGAAACTCAACATCTCGTGCCCATCCGTGGCATCTATCAGCGTGTCAATCCTTGGTAGAGGGAAACAGTCCTTAGGGCATGCATCATTCAAGTTAGTGAAGTCTATGCACATCCTCCACTTTCCATTCGCCTTCTTGACCATCACAAGGTTAGCCAACCACTCGGGGAACTGAATCTCTTCAATGAACCCAGCTTCTAAGAGCTTGTCAACTTCTTGCTTAATGGCTTCTTGCTTTTCAGGAGCGAAATTTCTCTTCTTCTACTTTATTATCTTTCGCTTTGGATCGACATTCAACTTGTGAGTTATGAGTTGGGGATCAATCCTTGGCATGTCGGCCGCTGTCCAAGCAAACACATCACTGTTTTCTTGTAAGAAAGTCGTCAGTCTGCCTTTTAAGGGTTCTTTCAAAAAAGCTCCAATATACTTAACCTTTTCAGGGTGTCCGAGATCTAGAGGTATAGGAACCAAATCTTCTGCCGGCTTCCCACGGTCCTCGGACATCCATGTCTTCAATCGGAAGGACCTACCCCCGACTCCATCGACTCTCAAAGTAGCTACATAGCAACTTCTAGCCATTTTCTGATCTCCTCTCTGTTCTCCAACTTAATCTTCATGTGATAGGTAGAGGCTACAACCTTAAACGCATGAAGACTAGTCCTTCCTAGGATTGCATTATATGTTGAGGCTGCCTTGATTACCAAGAAGTTTAGCATCTGAGTAGCCTCCTTAGGTTCCTGCCCAATAGTCACAAGCAGCTGAATGGTTCCTTCAACCTTGGATTCAACTCCATTAAATCCATAGATAGGCATGTTGGTAGGGGTTAGTTGAGACTCATTATATCCCATCTTTACAAACGCATCATAAAATAGAATATCAACAGAAGCTCCATTGTCTATCAAGACTCGTTTTACTTCTGAGTTTCCAATCAGAGGAGTTATGAACAATGGATCGTCGGGGGAACTTCACCCCTTCCAAGTCTGAATCATCAAAACCAAGAACTAGCTCAGTTTTTGCACGCTTCGGGGCCTCTCCCACGATGTGCATCACTTCTATGGCATAAGCCTTTCGAGAGTTCCTTGTCGTGCCGGCCGCTGTCGGGCCTCCCCAGATCATATTGATAACCGGCCCTCGGGGCTGTGGGTTACGATCACGGTCATTATCCCTGTGATCATTGTTCTTCCTGTCATAATCCCTTCTTTGATTTCCACGTTCTTCATCCTTCATGAACTGGCTTAGTTTCCCTCTTCGGATCAAGAATTCAATCTCATCCTTGAGTTGTCTACAATCGTTAGTGTCATGTCCCACATCCTTGTGAAACCTACAATACTAATCCTTGTTTCGCTTTGAGGGGTCACCCTTGAGTGGCTTCGGCCATCGGAAGTCCTTATCCTTTTCGATCTCTAACAAGATCTGACTCCTAGGAGTATTCAACCTTGCATATTCAGAAAATTTTGGTCCCAGACTCTTCTTATTTGTCCCTGGCGTCGTACTCCTGCTTTTCTCATGAGTTCTTTCGCTAATGAATTGAATGACAAAAGTGGCACTCAACTCCTTAAAGGAGCCAATCATATTTACAGGCAACCGACTATACCATCTTTGAGTCATGCCCGATAGGGTTTGAGGAAAAGCCCTACACTTTAGAGCATCACTTGCTTGCTGCAATAACAGTGCGTTTGAGAACGTCCTGTCGTGATTTGCGGGATCACCCGTTCCATCATAAGTCTTAATTGTCGGCATCTTGAACTTTTTAGAGATACGAGCATTCATCACCTCCTCGGTAAACGGGGATGTGGGATCATCCGGATCTCTAAGAGGCATCAAATCTTTGGGGTTCCCCATAGGGATTTCCACCCTCGTTGTTCTTCCAGTTGGGGCATCAGCCCTTCTTTGCCTCCTTGAAGGCCTCTCCAAATCAATAAGGGGAATTCCTCCTGTAGTCGGAGAAGGTCGATTTTGATTTTGTCTTGCCTGCTCTCTTGCCATGTCGTCCTTCAACTTTAAGATCTCGGCCTCATGAGCTCTTATCCTCTCAGCAGTTATCAAAGGGGGTCCATCATGGATACTTCGTGTCCTCCTAGAGGTTCTTTGCTGGCACGTTGCCTCCTAGGGGCTTCATCGCGATCATCGTCCTCAGATGATGAGTCGTCAGTATAGGGGCCAGAGTAGTCATCATATTCCTGATCACGGCCCAACCCCCTATTATAATGAGGCTCCTGAATCAGCAAGGCATGACCGCTTGTTCCAACACCTCGAGTAGCAGGAGGGTAGTTAGGCAGTCCATACATCGGGTTGGTATTTACGGGGAGATCCATAGTATGGTTCCGTACCCCTGGGGGTAGCGTGCGATTAACGTTATCAAGAGAAGAAACCACCATCTGAAGAGGTTTGGTTTCTTGGCTTTGATGGACGACCACCGGTAGAGTCCCCTCAACATGGGGAATCGTCCCTGGGGGTTGAGAGACTAGAGGTTGAATGATCGCCCCTGTTGATGGGGATACTTGACCTTCTTCAGTAGTGATAGGCGGATCAGAAGTGGCGGGTGGAGCAGAGCTAAGGGGTATGACCTCAGTCGAGGTTGATGTTGTTCTTTTTGTTTGAACCATGGTTGATGTTGTCTTCCCACAGATGGTGCCAAATGTTGTGGAATAAAAATGAAGGTTTGTATGTAATTAATGCTAGGGTTCGTGAGCTTCGTGCTTTAATGGTTGTGTCTGTGTTCGAGACTGATCAGTCCTCACAGAGTGCCTACGTATCTCAAAGTTGAGAATCAAGCCAAAAACGTAGTTCTAAGAATGAGGGGTCAGGCCCTTATATAGGTTGTGAGACTTAGAATGATGGTAGGATTCGGAGACTTGGTGGGCAAGTCACTGACAGGCGGGAATACTTACCGCGTGACAGGCGGGAAATACTATATTAACAAATTGGCGCCGCTGCCGGGGAAGGCAGTATAGTTGAGTTTAGGTTAATTGTTTCTTATTGTTTAGATTTTAATTGGTTCCACAAGTTGTTTTGTTGGTGATTTTCAGGTGTATGCTACGTTCATCTTGCGCTAGAAAATTGGAATCTGACCCTGAAATCGAGCGTACTTTGAGAAAGCTAAGAAAAGATAAAGCTAAGATGGGAGATCCAGAACCTCGACCAGCTGTTAATGTTGATCAGTCTTCTATTTGGGACCATGAGACACCGAATCCAGCCAATTGCATGTACAAAACTCCAGAGATTGGTGCAGCTCAGTTCCATATTAATCCGAGCTTAATTCAGATGATCAGCAATCAGGCTTTTGAAGGAGACATTGAATTAGAAGACCCACACAGACATCTAGAGCGTTTTGTGCAGATGTGTGGCTCATTCAGAATCACTGGTGTTACGAGTGATCAGATTCGTCTCCATATGTTTCCCTACTCTATTAAGGGAAGAGCTTTGGAATGGTTTCAGCAACTTCCAAACACTTCGGTTGCTACATGGGAGAGTCTTTCTACGGCATTCTTGTCCAAATACTATCCTTCTGACAAGACGCAACAGTTGAGGACTATGATTATGAGTTTTAAAGCACAACCGGGTGAAGGTCTATATTAGGCATGGGAGAGATTCAAGGCACTATTGAGGAAGTGTCCACATCATGGCTTAGAAGATTGGCAGGTCATTAGTACTTTTTATGGGGCCATGAATGCAGATATTCGTTTGAGTTTGGATGTGGCTGCTGGTGGAAATTTTAAGAAGGCACCAACTACACAGGCTAAAGCACTTCTTGAGGAATTAGCATCTAATAATTTATGCTCCCATCTATGGTTCTTTCTTTGGCGGAGGTTGATACTGCTGCTGTGCTTGATACGGTGGTCGTGACTGAAAACCAGGAGGTTGATTCTGCCTTGGAAATGCATAGGAAGGATTAGCTGCATGATTATTGCTGTAAGAAAGATTATTGTTTGGCCTTTGATTCGGATTGTAGTAAGAATTATTCTGCACAGGCCAAGGCTGTCTTCCTTGAATAAAAGATGCTTCTTCTGGAAATTGTTGAGCATACGAGTTCTGACTAGCACCATAATCATGATACCCTTCCATAGGTGAAGAAATAGCATTCACATTTACCTTTTGTCCTCGCACCTCCTGAGTTAGAGTATCCAACTTTTGAGCCAGCATGTTGATCATCTCAGATTCTTGTGCTGCTTTTGCTGAGCTCGTCCCACTAGGTGCCCATGAATAATTATTAGATGCTAATTCCTCAAGAAGTGCTTTAGCCTGTGTAGTTGGTGCCTTCTTAAAATTTCCACCAGCAGCCACATCCAAACTCAAACGAATATCTGCATTCATGGCCCCATAAAAAGTACTAATGACCTGCCAATCTTCTAAGCCATGATGTGGACACTTCCTCAATAGTGCCTTGAATCTCTCCCATGCCTGATATAGACCTTCACCCGGTTGTGCTTTAAAACTCATAATCATAGTCCTCAACTGTTGCGTCTTGTCAGAAGGATAGTATTTGGACAAGAATGCCGTAGAAAGACTCTCCCATGTAGCAACCGAAGTGTTTGGAAGTTGCTGAAACCATTCCAAAGCTCTTCCCTTAATAGAGTAGGGAAACATATGGAGACGAATCTGATCACTCGTAACACCAGTGATTCTGAATGAGCCACACATCTGCACAAAATGCTCTAGATGTCTGTGTGGGTCTTCTAATTCAATGTCTCCTTCAAAAGCCTGATTGCTGATCATCTGAATTAAGCTCGGATTAATATGGAACTGAGCTGCACCAATCTCTGGAGTTTTGTACATGCAATTGGCTGGATTCGGTGTCTCATGGTCCCAAATAGAAGACTGATCAACATTAACAGCTGGTCGAGGTTCTGGATCTCCCATCTTAGCTTTATCTTTTCTTAGCTTTCTCAAAGTACGCTCGATTTCAGGGTCAAATTCCAATTTTCTAGCGCAAGATGAACGTAGCATACACCTGAAAATCACCAACAAAACAACTTGTGGAACCAATTAAAATCTAAACAATAAGAAACTATTAACCTAAACTCAACTATACTGCCTTCCCCGGCAGCGGCGCCAATTTGTTAATAGTATTTTTGTTGTTCGTTCGCAGGGAAGGACTGAATGTAATATCAAGTTCAAGTATCTTATCTCTTTACGTCTAGAAGTGTTTGAGAAGAATTTTTGGGTTTATGTTTTAACTAAATTAACCAAGAACTAATTATAAGCACTAAGAATTGATTTTAAACTAAGATTCAAATATGTTGGAAAACAATCTAAGAACTGGGATTCTTCACTTGGTCTCAATACATGCTCAATATTAATGTGATATCTGTGTTCCTACCTTGCTGAAAACAATTCTTCTAAAGTTATACTGCACCCTCCCAGGCTACAATATAGTGCTTACAGCTACACCTTAATTGACACTCCCGTGATACAACCAAAGTATATCTATAAACTGTTATATGCCAAGAATTATATGTCTCACAATTCTCCTATTAATCTCCCGATCTAATATTCAAATTATGTCTGTTAAATCATGTACTAAGATTGCAACTTCTCTCCCAAGCTTATTACAATCCCTAGAATACAATCAAAGGTTCATGACTCCCCTAATTGTGTTAAGATCTCATTAACAAATCAGCCAGGCAGAAAATCACATAATCAAGCATGCATGAATACCAAGGAATACTACCCAATCCTCAGATTAGAGAATTAGTTACGCATATTTAATAAAGAAAACATAATAATAATGATAATGAATGAAAACATAATATTGAAGAAAGAATTGAAGATCGAAAGTACCTTGATACGATTTACAGCTATCAATTGTTATGATTTACAATGGTAGGATGTGTTTAAATAGGCTCTACAAATCTTGCCCAGCAAGATATTACCTTCTATTACAATTAGAATTCAATTCAGGTATTAAAAATTGCCCAAAATACAATTAGAACTAGAAAAGGGCAAAACAGTAATTTTTCTGCTTCCATCTATCTGCTGGTCGTGCTTCCTGGGCCCACCACACGCGGCCTGGTCGTGTGAAACCTATCTCATATTGTAGAAAATCTCTCAAGCTTCGCGTGGACTGTAAATGGGCTGAAAACGGACTTCTAGAACTCCAGATATGGCCCAAACAGTATAAGGTGCGCAGCCCTTCTCAAAAATCCGAATTTTAATCAATTAATTCTCCAAGAACGATAGAAGCATCAACTTTAATCAACATTCTCGTAAATCTGCACAACTAAGCAAAACACATCAAAACTACAACAACTTGAGTCCAAAACAATCAATTTAAGCCGAACGGAGGCATTCCCAGTGGATATAAAATCCACTTATCAGTCACCGCCTTGAGGAAAGTTCTAGACTCCTTCCTTGTAGGAGTTAGTTTCCATGTTGATGTAGGTGCCTTGGAGGCTACTCATAAAGATATTGTATCCTTATCTGACTCTTATTTGCGAGCTGTTAATTAGCCCATAATATTAATTACGAAATTAATATTTAATTAGGGTTTTGGGCCTCATAAATGGGTCCCACGTTCGGATCATACTTGGTATAATTAGGGTAACATTAAATGTGTTTTTAGGGCTTACTTTTAGCCCATATCAGTCATTTATAATATTTTACATCGCCTGAAATATTTAAATTTTTTTAAAATGAGTTAAAAAATAATTCAAAATTTAATATAAAAAACCGGTATGCAAAATTACAAAATAACTATAAAAATATTAGATAAAATGAAATCTTATCATTTATCATATTTTTAATTATAAAATTATTTGAATATAAATAAAATTTTGGACGAGAAATTAGTTCAGTTCCCGTGCCTTGCACGGGCTTTTACGTACGCTAGTTATTTTTTAATAACCTTTGCAATACATATAAAAAAATGAAGATTCAATCATATCAGTGGCATAAAATTTTATACATGCACTAAACGTGGGAAAAAAAATCATAAATATGCACTAATCTACCTCAAGAACTAACAATTTTTCTGGATCTATCTTGTATAAACCAATCTGGTAATAGGGAGAAATATCTCGACAAGATCTTAATTCTCTAAAGATAAATCCATTTGTCGTTCTTTTAGTGAGATCATTTTTCTTCGGCTTGAGTCGGTCTTGGATTACATTTTGAGCTGTTGATAATGACACTGAACACAAGTTAAGAAAAAAAGATGCTACTATTCTTTTTTTATACTTACTACCTATATAACTTGCATCAGCTACTGAAAAACCGCATGTAATTATCAATAGTCCTAAAATATGTCCAATCATTTCCCAATAGAAGATCTTCTTTTCTCTCTTTTCGTACGATAATAGATCCATCCCGCTCTATCTTGTATGTGCTCTAATCCTATCTTAATTACAGTTAGCACGAAAAGCAATGCACATACAGTTACGAGGGAGGGAGACTCTAGTAAATCTCCCTTGGAAGCGGAATATTGACCATCGAGACGAGACGTGTGAGTATAATGATGACCAAAGTAAGATGTTCAATCCACTTTCCCTAGAGTAAGCTATATATATATATTATATCCATTTTTAAAAAAATACAAAAAATACGAAAATACATACACAGTCAGGAACTGGAGTGATAGTGTCATGTGAACCAGTAGCATGGAAAGAGAGAGCAACATGAAGACCCCTAAGGAGACTAGGGTCAACTAAATTAGCAGCTTCAATTGAAGAGAGAGCTAAATGAAGACCACTAGGAAGACGAGAGTCATCATCCAAAATGTCTACAGTCTAAGCTGAAGCTAAAATGGGACCCACATCTTGAACACCTGATGATATAGAAGAAAAGATGGGTGTAATAGAATTGTCAGGGATGACAAACAATATGATCAGGTGAAGAAGGCATAACTATAGTGTGAGGTGGAGGTGTAATAGAACTAGCAGTCGAAGAAAGTGGTACAACAGAATGATCATCAGGAATGTCTACAATATGAGCATCATGAACACCAACACCAATTGTAGTTGTAATAGAAGCATCATCATTAACACCAACAGCAGGTGCAAGGGAACCATCACCCAGGATTGTCGACTACAGTCTGAAGTGAAGTTTCCTCATTTTCAACGGCAGCTGATTGAGATGAAGATTAACCATCAGCTGTAAGAGGAATGACATCTGAATTATAAATGTCACAAGTAGCGTGGCTAGAATGTGGATTCATGTTGGAAACTGAGATGAAGTCGGGTAGCAGATTACAAATTTTTGAATATTACGAATGTGTGTATTGTATAAATGTAAGTAATATTTATTTGTTACTTATCTACTTAGACTGTTGTGCGGCTCAACTGCTATTTTACCCTTCTTTTCTTCTATAATTGATCGGATGTGTCTCTTGTTGTCCAACGAATACACACGCAATTAGTTTCCACAATTAGCACTAAGCTGTACTGTAAGTTTAATATTGAAAACTTTTGGGTTGATTGTAATCATAGAGATATGATACCTAGCGATCTCTACTAATCAACATACATATCTCTATCATATAATATCCCCTACATACTAAACAAGTACGTTTTCCACTCAAAGTGTACAAGCCAAATGCAAAAGGAGAATATTTGATTTTTACATGTCAAAAAAATTAAATCGTCTGTAACAAACATAAGGGAAATTTCCTTATATGAAAATGTAATTATATAATCTTTATTTTTTTATACAAAATTATTACACATAATTAAAATTTATATAGTTCTTTAGATTTCATATTACATTTGTATTTTCGTGTTTTACACAGCAAAGTTTATCATAAAATTATTTAAGCAACATATATTTTATGTAAATTATGTGCAATTTATGTGTTATTTGTGTGCAAGCTGTGTGCAACTTACGTGCATGTACTTGTACTTTTATGCATAAATGAATACATTTTTAATTTCAATTATAATGTTCAAATGTTTGATCTAGATGATGAAAATGTGAATAAGCAAGATATTGATCATACTCATTAAATTGGTTCCTAATTATCTTGAATCCAATAAGAGGTTTTCTGTTACAAAACGAACTTTTACTAGGAATGGGAATTTCACTCGCGCCGCCAGACCCCGATCTGATCCTCGTCCCGTTCATAGTTAGAGCTCTATCCAGTGGCGGATCCCTGTCTTAACATAAGGAAGGTCGGCTATCATAAAAAAAATTGGTAACTACAAATGAATTTGCATTTTCAGTTATAATTTTTGCCCCAGATAAAAAAATTCTAACTTATAATATATATATTAGGTAGAGGCAATTTTTAATTTGAAAATTTAAGAGGGGTCATTTTTAATTTATATAATCTATGAGTATAAATATACAAATATTTTTTTTAAAAAAAAATTTAAGGGTGGTTGGATGTCCCCCTTCCCCCTCTTAGGATCCGCCTCTGGCTCTATCCCGAGGTTAAGCCAAAGCAACCATCTGAGTGATAGAATGATCCGGAGATGAACCAATAGTCATCACATTGGTTGAATAAGCCGAAACGTAGGAGGTGGAAGAGTTGCGGGCAGGAACAATTTCACCGCTGGGAGGGAAAGCTGGAATGACATGACGAGAAAGAATGGGAACATCGGAGTGGTGGTCGTGATTGGAGACATATGGAAGAGTGAAAGGAGGAAGATTAGACATTTTTTAGCTAGATAGCAACAAAAATATGGAGAAAAGTATGATACTCCCTCCGTTCCTTTTTGTTAGTCGTTTTAGAAAATTTTACACATGCCAAGGAGGTTTAATTAATATAGCATAATATAATTAATATTGCTATAAATTGAGTTATATAACCTTGGAGGAAGAAAGACATTGTATGTTAATTTATTAATGTAGGGGCATTGGGTGGGAAGTTAGTCATTTAATACACCTTGAAAACTTAAAACGACAATTAAAAATGAACGAAATCAAAAATATAGAAAGACTAATAAAAAGGAACGGAGGGAGTATTTTAAACACTAGCTACCCTACTTCTAGAAATTTTTACAATGGGTATGAGTATGGATACCTATTTAAGAAATACCAATATAAGCGTGCATATATAAATTACGGTAGATATGAGTATGGATACCTGTTTAAGCAATACCAATATTAGCATGCATATGTAAATTATAGTGTTATCAGTAGTTGAAAGTGATTTTCTTTATTTAAAATTATTAAATTGCTTACTGGCTTACTATAGTTTCCATTGCCACCCACAAGCTTTACTTTTTAGGGAAATTCTCTTTAGTACCATCGTAAAATTGACTTTTATCAATGGTACCATTACATTTGTGACTGTTCTATGTGGTACCCTCAAATTTATAGTTGCTATTCGTGGTATACTTTTGTTTTCCAAATATTAAGAAAACACCTAAACTTAGGGGTACCATTGATAAAAACTTATTTTATGATGGCATCAAAGAGAACCTTGGATTTTTACTTTTACTTTTACTTTAGGTCTCGGAATCCACATATTTGAGTGATTATCTTTAATATCTTGTTATATATTGTTCAGTATAATGAAAACTAGCGGTAAATATCATTTTGAGACCAATATCGTAGGTTTTTAGATGTTTCCTAACATTTATGTAACAAAAGTGTACCAAAATTACAATCCAAAAGTTTGAGGGTTGGACATATTGAAGTAAAAAATGTAATGTTACCATTGGGAAAAGTCAATTCCACGATGGTACCAAAGATAATTTTCCTACTTTTTATTACAAAGTGAACTCATTTTTATTTTATTTATCATCTATATTTATAATTTATATTTTAAATTCATTTTAAGGCCATATATGATGCACACATTCCACAAGACAGATCCAATCCCTACAAACAAGTGCCACAAGGCTGTTCAGATATTTAGATCAATGCAAAGGTTCTAGAAGAAGTTTCATAATAAGAAAGTTGAATGTAGTGACATATTTTAACCCTTCCGCATTGTGCAACTCCTCCGAGTTATAGTTTTACGAGATAATATTATACATAAGGCAATGAGCCTTCACTTTTAGATCATCTGAGAGCAGATAGGTCAGGCCAGGGTCATCGTGCTTCTTTCCTATTTAAAAACACCATAATTGATAAGCATATTTCCATTATCATTTGTTACGTTTGGAATTGAGCAAGATTACACCTTGATACGACCAAATGTAAATCGGCCTTTGGATTGGCCTGTTGGAGGCTATCTTGGTCCTCTGGTACTAAGTAAGCTTCATTATCTGCAAAGTAATTATGCTATATGACTTGTTCTTATCTTTTTTATTATCATTAAGGTCCATATTACTGTACTGCTAGATCAGACGACCATTTGGTCGAGACATCATTATACGACTTGCTTTTATGCCATAATAAATTTAAGTGACACAAACGAAGAGGTCATGCTCGGACAAGTCTGTAGTCATGTTTTTTCTTCCAAAAACTTATAGACTGAAATCACTGGTTTAATTTATTCATCATTATAGTTCTCTCAGTTGTATTTTAGTAGAAATTTCGAGTCGATCTTCCTTCACAAACGATTACAGTATAGTTCTTGCTCTGGAAACTCTTTTCGATTAAAATGTAATGTTTGAGTAACTCGTGCTTCATCAATTACTATTTTTATGTTCTTGAGTTTGTACTTTGCATAGTGACTGGAATGGAGCAGGATGGCACACTAACTACAGGTTCTTCCGTACTTCCACTCTTGATTAATAATATCTTCTAGAAAAAGCAATCTAATACGTCGATAATATGCATATGGAGAAGGAAGTGATAGAAGTTTGACAGAAAAGCATATAACTACCGATATTGACTCTTTTTCTTGGGTACCTTTTGATGTATCCGACGCCTGATTCCTGCAACAACCAAAAACAGTTAAGAACAGAATTACAGAAATATATATGAGATAATCTCTACTATTTTCTTCTAGTAATGAAATGAATTCAACTTGTAAGGAATTTCTAATCAGGGTTGCTCAATCTGTGTGGGACGCGATACTGAGAAGAAGGAAAAGGTATTCCCTGTGATAACTGAAACTGAGACATAATTTTCGATGTAATTACTGAAAATAATTCTTGCTATTGCTAACTACCAAATGAACTGATTTTGGGTAAAATTCCATATTACTAATATCTGTTTCTGCAAAACGAAATTTAAAAACATCATTAACTAGTTTATATATAATAGGGTAACATGTTCCATTTTATTAAGAGAAAAATGTTCCTACAGTTAACTTTGGGAGAATTTCCTAAAGTTAACCTTTAAAATCATTTGATTGTTACCTTTTATTTATAAGGGCCCCGCAGGGGCATTAATGATGTGTCTTTTTATTTAGGAAAGTATGTGATGTGTCTTTATTTCAGTGGTTAACTGTAGGAAATTCTCCTATAGTTAACTATAGGATCATTAAGCCCTTTTATTAATACTATTTTATGTTTATACCCTCATGTAATTTTACTGTTCTGCCCTTTGAAATCAAAGCCTATATAAAAGGTAAATAATCCTGTTAAGAATTGAACCTGTGATCTCCCAATTGTAATGAATTTTTAACTCGCCATAGCAACCATTCAGCTAAATACATACTTCATACTTATGTAATTATTAGAATTCATTTGCTATATTGAGCAGTGATTTTTCTTTTTTTTTTAAGATGAAGTTTTGACTTTTACATAGATATACCTTGTACAATTAGAAACTAAATGAATGGGAATATAGTAATATTGTGACATATAATATTGCTAATAAATTTAAAATAAAATTCATTAAACTATTAGTTGACTTTCAATGCAGGGTGCCTATTTTTAGAAAAATAAAAATAATATTTGTTCACAATAAAAAATAATATTTTGAGGTGAAACTTGAATGAAAAATAATCCAATCAAATAATTTTAATGGAGCTGAAGTTAAAACTCGATAATAATATGATAAACTCAAAAATTCGATAAAAACCGGACAGACTCGAAAACTCGATCTGAACATGATAAACTTGAAAACATAAAAACTCAAACATTGATAAAAACTCGTTAAAAAAATCGATAAGCTCGAAAACTCATCTAAAAACTCGATAACACCTCAAACTCGACTCGTACAGTGAATGAGTCGAGTTCGAACACAAATTTTAGATTCGATATTTTGGGCTCGACTCGACTCGGTTCAAATTACACCCCTACACAAACATCCATATGTTTACTCTATCAATGATACTTGTATAATTTAATTGTTGTAATTATATTTTTTGATTGAAAAACTGTATTAATTCTACAAAAGAGTGAAATAATATATTCTTTATGAATGAGTACAATTTTCATATAAATGAATTTTAGCACATACATAAATAAGTTTAACATTGATTGAAAAGTGTTACGGTTGCAATTATCTAAGTAATCGAAACATTTGTATATAATTTCTGATAATAAAGATCGAAAAAACAACGTTGAAACACCTGTTTACTAGGAAGTACAACAAGTATGTAATTTTTTTTTGCCAACACACAATATAAAAAATTGTATTATGGAGATTATATTAGAGGAAAATGAGAATTCTTACAAAATCCTCGATAAAATTGGGACGTCGAAGTGCCAAACAAATTTTTGAAATGCGCGATATATTTCACTTAAACTAGAGTGAAAAATCACTAGCTGTGACTCAAAATAATCAAAAATTCTAAAAGTTATAGTACATATGAGTATGATTAATACAAGCTACAAATGAAAACCTTGAATCAAAATAACTAAATCGTAAATAAGAGAAATTCGTCAAAATACTATAAAAAATTGTTAGTTATATTCACATTGTTGTGAATCGAAACCCCCAAAATCGAATATTAGTGAAATATTAGTTAATCTTTACACTATCGAGAACCGAAACTCTAACATCTCAATTATGAATAAAGTGAATTTAAATTTACATCTGAAAACATTGAATTAGATGACTATCTTAGTAGATATTATAAATCTTAGACATTGATAAGTGGATTTTATATCCACTTGGATCGCTTCAATTCGGCTTAAATTGATTGTCTTGGGCTCAAGTTTGTTGTAGTTTTGATGTGTTTTGTGTAGTTGTGTAGGTTTGTAAGAATGTCGATTATGGTTGATGCTTCCGTCATTTTTGGAGTTAAATTTGTGCAATGGAATGAAGAATGGAGTGTTGGGTTTCAAGCAATCAAACACAGCGAAAAATAAAAACAAATTGAAACCCACCGCTAGGATCCATGCGAGAATTGTATATTTAATTCGTAGTTCACAGAAATCAGTACCTTTTAAAAGCTTTCCGAGGTCTGAGATTGTAGGAAGGATGTTCGATCACCACGTATCCCGCACGAGCAATGTACGTCTCTATCGGTATCCACACGAATGAATTATCGGAGGTAGATGTGTACTAGCACCACTGATCCGTTCTTGCTCTCTCTCTCTCTCTCTCTCTCTCTCTCTCTCTCTCTCTCTCTCTCTCTCTCTCTCTCTCTTTACAGCTAAGGTTTTTATAAAAATGTGAACCCTAATATGAAATCATAATTTCATTATATAGCGAGAGTGAAAACAAATCCTAAGTCTAGTATAAATCAGAATTTTAACAAATCCGAAATTCTATCTTTTTAATACTTTAAGTCCAACTTAAAGTCTTAATAAAATAATTTCAGATTTTATTCTAATTTAAATTAGAGTTTTATCTAATCCGAAATTCGTATTTTAACTTATTAAGTCTAACTTAAAGTCTTTAATAAATCTGATTTCGAATTATATTTATTTATAAATTCGAAATGCAATATTTTAATTAATTAAGTCAAACTTAATTTAATTAAATAATTTCGAATTATATTTGATTTAAATTAAATCCGAATTTAATTTAAATAATCCTTCATTCATTCTTTTGTGTGACCCTATAGGTTATTATTATATTGGCATCAATTTTATTTAATAAATAAAATCGTAAACAATGAGCGGCATCTAGTAATACATCATTGTTACCCAAATAATAATAATTAAATCGGTGAATCGATTTCGCCTTTCGTGAATAATGTACAATGTAATATAATATCTTTAACCTTGATATTATAGATTAAACTAGAGGCATGGAATGTGTCATCCTCATCATAATTTAATCTTTATTTTCTTGATCGATGAGTAGACTATTCAAACAAATCATTATTTGAGCACGGCCATGCATTTCATAGTCTCACTCAAACAAGAGGCCAATAATATCACTCCTATATATTTATATATATTAAGGAGGGTTAAATTCCATCAAGATCATTCACATTTCTCATACGATTCATAATATACCCAAGACCATCTTTATCATTACCCGATTAAAGATAACTTTTGATAGAATCAAAGTATATTAATTCTCATATCGAAATGTAATGACTTCAGGTCTAAGGATCATTACATCATTATCACATTGAGATTCATAATGACACATTTAATCATTCCATGTCGAATCTCATAGTGGGTCTATCCAGTACATCGTACTCATACATGTACCTATGCATTGACTTTAGTATCATCATACTTATGATCAATGAGAAGTGATCATCAGTCAATCAACATACTAGTTTCGATGTATTATTATTGTCCCAATAACAATAATACTTGACTAGGGATATTCAAGATTATTATACTGTATATTATCTCATAATTATACAGTTCGTATCAATAATCTAGGGACATTTATTATACTAACAATTATATCGCAGTAAATACTAAGCATAATAAAACATCAATATAATCAAAATAGAACATAAATGTCAATGATGAAGTTTAACTAAACTGAAATGTATTGCCTCTAGGGCACCTACACTAACATGGAGTTGTCATTAAACTCTCATGAAGGTTCCTAAGTGATAAGTGTGCATTTAATCCTAATATTGTCCCTATATTTAAGTTATTTTGCATTGATTTGGATTTTTATTTAATTAATTCTAATGTTTTATTGTAGGAATTAAGGAGTTATAATAAAGGAAGGCTTGGAGTTTAAATAACAAGAGTTGGAGAAAAATTTGATTAAAATTCGGATTTTCCGGGTAGCTCGCGCAGTTTGCACTGTTTGGGCCATATATGGAGTTCTACAAGTCCGATTCTGACGATTCAACAGCCCACGGAAAGCTTATGAGAAGGGCTTTATTTCTGAAGTGGTCTTGTATTTAAAATCCAGCCGACTCAGTCTAGAAACAGAGCCCAAAAATCAATTACGAATTTCCACTTCTTGGAATTCAGTTTTTATTGGGAAATCTCCTTGTAAATATAGAAAATAAATAAAAAAATACTTTTATTAGAGATAAAATAGGAGGGATCAGACCTAATTAGAGAGACAACTTACGAGAGAGAGACAGAGGGGGAGAAAGAAGAGCAGCAGACGGAGACCCAGCCATAGAAGAAATTCTTGGATTTGTTTTCTCCATTAATTGTTTGAAATTCTCTCTTTATCTTTTCATATCATGTATCCATACTCTTATTTATTGTGTGATTTTGAGATTTTGATTATGAACTAAATTATTATAGTTGGGATTTTTATGGAACCCTAGCATGAGTTTATTGGTGATTTGTTAAATAGTGTTATTTGCAATTCCATGGTTTATTCATTCAAGTGTTTTTAATTTAATACTTGCTTTTGCCTGATCAACATTAGTGGGTTAATGAATTAATTATAATTTCGAGAGAAATATAATTAATTGACATAAAACTTGAATGGTGCATGCTTAGATCGATTGATTTAATATTGTTGCGGTATAGAAATATATTGTGAACATGCATAGATTTATGAATTGATGCTTAATTGAATTTCGAAGGGTAAATTAGCATAGACATATGTTAGTTTATTTATTAGAAATTATACCATAGTGATTCTGCGAGGAACCTATGACCATAGAATTCTAGCTAGTACACTGTGGATTGTGACGGTGCCGTGAGGCTTATTAACTGATTTTCATGAGCTAGGGGGAAATAATTATCCTGACTTACCTTCTCATATTTGAATCACAACAACTTTCTTGCTAGTTTAATTAGTTGGTTAATTTAGTTTAATTAATTAGTTATAAAATCTTCAACAATATTTTTGGTTCGATAAATCACTTGGCTGGATTTTACTTGTAATTGATACGAGTTAGCAGTCCTGAGGAACGAATCTGGTATTTATTACTATATTACTTGTTTGCGATTGTGTACACTTGCACATCAGTATTTTACGCAACACTAAGTCGAGGGAAATAAAAAATGTGATCTAACGCAAAAAGAACGGGCAACAACGGAGCAAGAACGAAAGAATTAGAGCTGAAAAACGACGCGACGGAGAGCCAGGGGCAGGTTGCCCCAAACCAGGGCAGGTTGCACGGAATGCAGGTGGCCAGGGGCAGGTTACGCGCCTGAAGGGCAGGTTGCACGCGCGCGTGTTGCTGAAAAATTACAGTTTTGCCTTTATTCACTGTTTTGGCCATATCTTGAGTTCTATAAGTCCGTTTTAGACGATCTTACTGTCCACGCGAAGATAACGAGATTCTCTATCATTCTAAAGTGGTTAAGAGGTCCAATTACAACTGGAACGGCCCAGAAATATTGAAGAAAAGTCAGCTACGAATTTTCCTTAAAAACAGAATCAGTTTAGGAAACATATTCTATTTTAATTCTGATTTGGTAGTTTCTTTGCTGGGCAAGACTTCTAGAGCCTATTTAAATACATCCTACCATTGTAATTTGTATCACCATTACATATCAATTACTTAGGTTATTTGTATTTTTTCATACTTTGTTTTTTATCATGGTTTCATCAGATCCCATGATGACGAACGGTTCAATTATGAACTAATCGTTGTCATGGGATTCTAATGGATTTATCTATGTAGCTTAGTAGTTTGACTTATTTAAAGATTTATGTGTGGTGAATTCTTGATATCCTTGTATGGTTGTGCTTCAAGTGTTTAGATGCGTCGCGAACATCTAATTTGTTAATCTCTTGCGAAACGAGAGTGGATCTTGAGATTTAGAACTTGCCGTGCTAGCATAGGATAGGTTGATGTTTTAACATCATGATTTGTAGCGTAAATAGAGATATTATGCTGCCCTATGTGATCTTAATAGATAACTTGTTCTTCAACCGTTATGTTTTCAAATCTTATAGAGATATAAGGTCTAAGCATAATTGGTGTCTATTCATCTTCTATCTCTTTTGTGGATGTATGTTTAGTTTGGTATTCGTATACTGAGAAGTAGCGTATACTTGTTCCGTGTTGTCTGATCAGATATCAAAACCATCATATGTATTGATTAAAGGCGTCAACTCTAAGCGAAGTATTTAATGAAGTTAGGATCCCATGTTACTCTTGTAGAAGTAATTCGATTCCAATTCTCGTTAGCTAGTTAATTCTTAGTTGTTAATTTACTTCTTTGTTAATTTAGTTAATTAAACCCAAATTTGTTAATTGTCTTAGCAGTGAATAAAACCATACATTGTTGCATAGGTACATGAACTGAATTGAACCTAAACCAGATCTCTGTGGGAACGAACTCAACTTTATTCTATATTACTTGTTACCGCGTACGCTTGCGTGTATTAGTGTAAACAAGTTTTTGGCACCGCTGCCGGGGATCATCGGTGTTTTATTTTTAGTTTATGTGCTTGTCATCAGTGGTCGTTAGAGTTCACTGACCCGGATTGTTTTTCTAACCTATCTTGTGTAGTTCGTTGGTGTTTCAGGTACGTGTGCAGCTATAGCTATAGCAGCTCAGTTGAAGGCATTGAATTTGAAGATGGATTTTCTAACTTACTATGGAGTTCAGCAGGTGGCTAGTGTTTGTGAGATATGTGCGGGCGCACATGAGACGAATCAGTGTGCCATCTATAGTGCATCAGTGAGCTGGAGCAACAATCAAGGTGGCATGCTGCAACCACAACAGCCTTATCAGCAGTTTCAAGGTCAACAATATGGAGCACAACCTTACAATCACCAGAATTTTCAGCAGCAGCAAGGGTAGAATTTTCAGCAACAGTATGCCCCGTGGCAATTTCAACCTTCGGGTTTTCAGCAACAACAGTCATATGCTGGTTCTGGGCATTCCACTTATGACAAATCTGAATTAGAAGAATTGAGGTTTATGTTTAAAAGCAATGCTGTATCGTTTAAGACCTTGGAAAATCAGATTGGGTAGATTACTAATGCCTTGTTGAGTAGGCCACAAGGGACTCTTCCTAGCGACACGAAGGCTAATCCAGGCAAGAGGGAAGTCGAAGAGCAGGTGAAAGCAGTTACCTTGAGATCTGGAAAGGCTACAAACGATCAGGAATCAGCAGCTACGGAAAATGAAGAAGTTCATATTCAGCAGGTTGAGAAATCTACAGGGCCAGAAATTGAGACATCTGATTTAGTAGCTGAGCAGTTGGACGGTGAAGTGGAAAAGAGTACGAATCTTGTTGAAAAAGTTTCTCCGGAGCATTCTACAAACAGAAATCAGATCTACCCGCCTCATCCATATCCAAAGAAATTCTTGGAATTTCCGGCAGAGGAGGAAGAGTGTTTTGGCAAGTCGGATCCATTAGAAGTTGCTTTACAAGGAAAGTCCGATACGGAAGATGAGGAACTAGGCTTGGCTAATCTCTGGGATTCTAAGGTGCTGATTGATGAGGTTGTTTCATGGTAAAATCTTGAGGATAGTGCAATTGAGTCTTTTCTTGAGGAAGATGTTTTGATTGAGGGTAATGAGGATCTTCATGAGTTGTATAGGAATTTTACTTCTGATGAGATGCTAGAGGAATTGAAGGTCATTTGTTTTAAGCATGAAATCCAACTTGAGGAGAGTTCTTTTGATCCTAAGTCAGTTGTGAAGACTTCTATTGGTGAACTACCCACTTTCGTTTCTAATTCGTCTATTTCCATTCTTGCTCAGTCTTTGGTGGTTAATAATGAAACTCATCATGTTGAAGAAGTTTCCAAACTCGAGCTTAAACCACCAGATCACTTGAGGTATGTATATTTGGGTCAATAATCTACTTTGCCTATTATTATTGTTGCTAACTTGTCAGGTAGTGAAGAGAACATTGTTGTTGACACCTTTGAAGAGCAAAGAAGGCGGAAACTTGTCATCGTGGATGTAGCCCCGGAAAAGATAATTAAATGGCCATATAGAGATACGGTGTAGAAATTTTCAATATAAAAAGTCATTGCTAGGTCTAGCTAAAGACTTTAAACAAAGGCGCTTTGTGGGAGGCAACCCACGTGTTTCGGTATTTTTAGGTATGTTTCCTGCTATCCCTTGTATTTACTTCCATTCAATGCGGACATTGAATCTTTTAAGTTTGGGGGTGGTTTGGGGGGTAAGTAGTGTATATGTAGTTATTTGTGATTGTGAGTCATTGTTTTCATATAGATATCATGTTTGCATAATAATAGTAATTCATGCATATATGTTCGTATTAATTATGTTTGTTTCATGTAGGGCATTCAGTTTTTGTTTCGTATACCATGTGAGTTCATGTTAGTTGCATTTCATGGCATGCATTTTTCATGATCCCTTAGAATGAGCTAATTCTGATTGTTAGGTAGGTGTCTAATTGAGTTTGGTAATGATGAATAGAGGGTTGATTTAAGTTCTTATGAAATTGACTTGCATGCTTCGGAAACAAAATTTTTACACAGTCTCATCGTTTGCTTCTGGGCTAGGTTGAGGTCATGCTTGTTTGGATGCTTTGAGATTTAATCACTTGATTATAGTTAGAATTTGCGTTATTCCCTTGATGGCGTAGGATCACTAAAGTCTAAGTTTGGGAGAAAAACAGAGATTTCATGTTTAATTGTAAATAATTGTCAATATGGCTAGGCGTCAAATGGCTAGTAGCCGGCTCATATTTATATGAGTAGTCTAGGGTTGGAAATGAGAAAGGATCATTCCAGATCGCAAAAAAAAAAAAAAAGTCAATAGTTAAATTGTTAAATGCAAAATTAACCAGGGTGAGCTCTTTAATACTCGAGCAATTAAGTTCGCGGGGACATTGTGCCTAGTGACCTAAGGCTTTATAGTCTGGGATCCACTAACCCAACGCTCGCTACATGGGTATTATTGTATAAGCCTTTCGGGGTCTCATCCATTGCACGGTTAAATAAGCACGCTTGTATATATGTGTCGTAGTAGTTAGTAATAAAGCATGAATTTCTGTCCACCTTGGATAAGGATGGAGGTGTTTCTAGGTTATGGAGTGTTTACCGTCTATTCTAGTTATAAACTTGTGATTGTCTTGGCGAAGAATAGGTATGATTTTGATCTAGTTTTGGGAGTATTTCTGATGAGCATCGCACACACGCACGTTTCTGTTCATGTATTGTTAGTATACGGGGACTTAGTCGTGCTCTACTTGCAGTTATTTGCATTCCTTGAGATATGTGCTTGCTAGTTGGTTTTGGTTAGTTTGAAGGTGATCTTTGCATTTTCATATTAGTTGCATTCATGCAGTGCATTGCATTGGATTTTGTGGGTACATTCGCTATAGGCCCTCACGAGACCTTACTCGTCCACTAGGGCTGCCAAGGGGTTTAAAGGGCTTGTTGCATATGCCAAATGCAACCGTGATCACCTACGGAAGTGGTACTAGTTAATTGTAAATATTTTATTTGTTTATGCTTGAGGACAAGCATCGATTTAAGTTTGGGGGTGTGATAAGTGGATTTTATATCCACTTGGATCGCTTCAATTCGGCTTAAATTGATTGTCTCGGGCTCAAGTTTGTTGTAGTTTTGATGTGTTTTGTGTAGTTGTGCAGGTTTGTAAGAATGTCGATTATGGTTGATGCTTCCTTCGTTTTTAGAGTTAAATTTGTGCAATGGAATGAAGAATGGAGTTGTCATTAAACTCTCATGAAGGTTCCTAAGTCGAGGGAAATAAAAAATGTGATCTAACGCAAAAAGAACGGGAAAAAACGGAGCAAGAACGAAGGAATTAGAGCTGAAAAACAACGCGACGGAGAGCCAGGGGCAGGTTGCCCCAAAGCAGGGCAAGTTGCGCGGAATGCAGGTGGCCAGGGGCAGGTTGTGCGCGCGCGTTGCTGAAAAATTACAGTTTTGCCCTTATTCACTGTTTTGGCCATATCTTGAGTTCTACAAGTCCGTTTTGGACGATCTTACTGTCCACGCGAAGATAAAGAGATTCTCTATCATTCTAAAGTGGTTCAGAGGTCCAATTATGACTGGAAAGGCCCAGAAATATTAAAGAAAAGTCAGCTACGAATTTTCCTTAAAAACAGAATCAATTTAGGAAACGTATTATATTTTAATTCTGATTTGGTAGTTTCCTTGCTGGGCAAGACTTCTAGAGCCTATTTAAACACATCCGACCATTGTAATTTGTATCACCATTACATATCAATTACTTAGGTTATTTGTATTTTTTTCATACTTTGTTTTTATCATGATTTCATCAGATCCCATGATGACGAACGATTCAATTATGAACTAATCGTTGTCATGGGATTCTAACGGATTTATCTATGTAGCTTAGTAGTTTGACTGCTTTAAAGATTTATGTGTGGTGAATTCTTGATATCCTTCTATGGTCGTGCTTCAAGTGTTTAGATGCGTCGCGAACATCTAATTTGTTAATCTCTTGCGAAACGAGAGTGGATCTTGAGATTTAGAACTTGTTGTGCTAGCATAGGATAGGTTGATATTTTAACATCATGATTTGTAGCGTAAATAGAGATATTATGCTGCCCTATGTGATCTTAATAGACAACTTGTTCTTCAATCGTTATGTTTTCAAATCTTATAGAGATATAGGGTCTAAGCATAATTGGTGTCTATTCATCTTCTATCTCTTTTGTGGATGTATGTTTAGTTTGGTATTCATATACTGAGAAGTAGCGTATACTTGTTCCGTGTTGTCTGATCAGATATCAAAACCATCATATGTATTGATTAAAGGCGTCAACTCTAAGCGAAGTATTTAATGAAGTTAGGATCCCATGTTACTCTTGTAGAAGTAATTCGATTCCAATTCTCGTTAGTTAGTTAATTCTTAGTTGTTAATTTACTTCTTAGTTAATTTAGTTAATTAAACCCAAATTTGTTAATTGTCTTAGCAGTGAATAAAAATCATACATTGTTGCATAGGTACATGAACTGAATTGAACCTAAACCAGATCTCTGTGGGAACGAACTCAACTTTATTCTATATTACTTGTGACCGTGTACGCTTGCGTGTATTAGTGTAAACAGACATATCATGTTGAATATGAAGCCCTCGAGAAGATAGTTTGCTAAACTATATTTAGGCAACACCGCTAGAAATTGAAAGGTGTTCGCGGCCACAAAGTTGAACTATTAAAAGCCAAAATATTACAATATTTCACATTTTATTTAATATCATTTCACATTCATGCCTTCCAATTTCCTATGATTTTACTCTAAAACCTCTCTAAGGTCAAATGTCATGAAAATGTTAGTTAATCTTCACATTGTCCAGAATCAAATCTGTGACATCTCAGTTCTAAATAAAATGAATTTAAACTTATAACTAAAATAATTGAACTAGATGACTAATTAATCGGATATTAGAATTTTTTGGATATAACCTATTAGAAAGTGAGAATACTTGAAAAGAGAGTAAGTTAATTTATATTTAGTCAACATTGCAACAAATTGAAGAATATTCATGATCACAACTATTAAAAAACAAAATCTCGCAATAAAATATCCTCGTGCCTTGTACGGGTAATGAAGCTAGTTATTCATAAAAATTAACATATATGATACTATAATATTAAGCACAAGACAATCAATATTTTTGTTTTTTGATGTAGATATTTTAATTACATAATTAAAAATAACAACACCATTTTTGATTATAGACTAGACAAACTTTAATTGATTCTCCATTTATTTAAAAGACAATAGAATTAAAATTACAAATGAGAAATTCAAGTGAAAATGCAAAAGGCAATAGGTCACTAAATTCTTGACAGCGCATCGTTAGCAAAGTTGATGAGTTCTTCCTCATATGTTAGCCGGAGAGGAATGGTTCCATTTGGACAATGGTTATCATCGAAATGAGGTTGCTTAAAATTGTTGGCACCACCAGCCTTCATAACTTCCATCATATTAAATTGTAGAGTTAAAAATATCTTATTAAGCTTATCGCGGTAAAAATTTTCAAAAGTTTTTTCACAGTTACAACAAGTCCATCTATAATTGTAGGCGCCTCTTCATGCTGCAAAATTTGAATTGCTCTAAGAAAATCAAGGTCTAACACATTTAAGGCAGGAGTATTAGTAGGTTAAAAACATAAACATATATCAAATCCATCCTCTTATGCCGCATCAATAAATTCCAAATCAATAACACTAATATGAGGCTTTCCGTTATCTTGTTAAACAAAAATAATACCAGATTCATTTTCTCCAGGCCATTTGGATCGAATATCTGGAAGTAATTTATGTATCATCATATTTCTTATCACATCTTTGGTGATGGGATTTATTGCTTTAGTTTCTAAAGTGTCTACAGGTCTATTTTTACTTCTTCTATTAGCGTGCTCTTTTGTAATAAAAGGATATATTCCGATCTTTACCTTAAACATCGTATTTCCATATGCATCAAATTTTGGACGTGCAATCGCACATAAAAACATTATTTTATCAATAAAAGTTGAGCTTTTACACGAATGCCATGGAAGAGTCTCATCGGGAAGAAGATAATACTTTGACATTTTTTTATCGTAATAAATCATTTTTCATCTATGTGAATATAATTCATCATAAAAAAATACATAAAAGTAATTCTATGTGAATATAATAAAGTAATAAAATATTATCTTCAAATAATATTATATTTTTCAAATAATTTCTAATAATATTACTTTAAAGATACTTAAATATATGAAGATTTTATTAAATAAAAAATACATTTTTATACTACTAAATATAACTTTATCATAAAACAAAATTATCTTGTAAATTCATTTTGGTCATCTTTTGTTGACCAACAACACGTTTCCGTATCCACTTTCCCCTTCCATTCCTTTTCTGTTTTTTATTCTTTTTCTGTTTCCTCCTCTTGTTCTTGGTTTCTTATATAGTATAATAATAATACAAAGCATAAACTAGTGTAATAATTATAGAAATCTTTCCTCAAACTCGATTCCAACAAAATATACAGACTCAGGTACTTTTTAATTTAATCCAATTGCATCAATTTTCAATTCATTTAGATCGTTTCTCCAATTTATGTTGCCGATCCTTTGCGTCTCAGATCTAGAACCTCTTGTTTTTTTAATTGATTGATTGTATGTATTAATTTCTGTAATATTATAATCTGCTCATGTGATTTTTTAATTTGTATTAGTTTTCATTTGATAGGTTTGTTACTTAGAACGTATTTGTTTGTTTATTGTTTAATCTGCGTTGAGTTTTTATGATAAGATTCATTTTTTGTTGAAATCAGATTCATGAGATTTTATTTGTGGTGATTGTGTTTGTAGATTTTTTACGATTCAGATAGTTTCGGAATGTGTTTGGTGTTATCGGATTTATCAAGCTTTTGTATGTTGATCTGGTATTGAAATTGTCTGAACGAAACCAATTCATGTTAATTTGAGACTGATGTATGTATGTATATGTATATGTATGTGAGCTAGGTTCATTTATGGAATCATTGCGTACACTGTTTCTTTGTAAATATAAATAAATCGCATAGCTGTTTTGAGGGTTTATATTGTCTGTCTTCATTGATATACGTGGTGTTTCGTTGCAGGGTGGAGATCTAGTGTTTAGTCATGTTAGAGCAGTTACTAATCTTCACTAGAGGAGGACTAATACTCTGGACTTGTAGCGAGGTCGGAAATGCGCTCAAAGGATCACCCATTGACACATTGATCAGGTCCTGCCTTTTAGAGGAAAGATCCGGTGCTGCTTCCTACAACTATGATGCACCTGGTGCTGCATACACTCTCAAGTGGACATTCCATAACGAACTCAACCTTGTCTTCGTTGCCGTGTATCAAAAGATTTTCCATCTTTTGTACGTGGATGATCTACTTGCTATGGTTAAGCGAGAGTTCTCAGAGATTTATGATCCTAAAAAGATGGTGTATAATGATTTTGATGAGAAATTCAGGCAGCTTAGGAAGGAGGCGGAAGCGCGTGTAGAAGATATGAAGAAATCAAATCAAGTGGCGAAACCAGTGAGTAACAACAATCTAAGTAAGAAGCAAGGAAAAGTGCAGAAGATCGGTCTTACAGGAGGTGATAATAAAAAAAACACCGGTGATTCGGGAAGTGATGGTGGAGATGGTGAAAAAACAAAAGGTCGTAACTCTGAAAATGGTAATGGTCTTGCTAATGGTAACCGTGATGGATACGGGAAATCGACTGCAAAGGGTAGTACCAATGGTAAAGAAAACGAGAGTTCCAATAATGGGGCTTTTGATGTAAATAAGCTACAGAAATTAAGAGCTCAAGGTTCGAAAAAGACTAATGCTGTTGTTAACAAGGTTCCTAAAGTGGACCCAAAGAAAAAGATAACAAAAAAGAATAGAGTCTGGGACGAGGCACCGGTCGAGTCCAAGTTGGATTTTACAGATCCAGTGAATGGGGATGAGAATGTTGTGGTTGTAGCAGCCAATGAAGGTGAGAGTATGATGGACAAGGAGGAGATACTTAGCAGCGACAGCGATTCTGATGATAGCGAGGATGAGGACAAAGAGGATGGCAAGACGGATAAAAAGCCAGATGCAAAAAAGAAGGGATGGTTTTCTTCAATGTTCCAGAGGTAAGCAAATTTCCTCATTCCTTGTCTGCTTTTAATTTTTTTTATTTTCTTATATACACACATCTTTCTGACATTGTATGAACATTTAAAATTTGGACTTAGTTGATTGTGCCATGTTAAATGTTTATATAATGTAGGAGCACTTAAAATTTTAATAATGTGTGTTACTTATTATATTTACCAAGCCCAGTGGTGTGACAAGTCTATATATATTTCAATGTGAACTCTATATGTAACTGTAATGAACTTATGATACATGATTGCACTGCTCTAATATTGATTTTTTATTTCTCAAACTGTACTTTTCGGATGCCTGCATTAATTAATTAATCGTTGTCTTCAGTATTGCGGGGAAAACAAATTTGGAGAAGGCGGACCTAGAACCAGCCTTAAAAGCTTTGAAGGACAAGCTTATGACCAAAAATGTGGTACGTTTATTGCTCTACCCTATACTTTTGACGTTCAATTTTCCTGTTATTTTGTAATCCGTCCTTTGAGTTACTTGGACTGTTTTATTCTGTTCTATTCTTTAATTTTGTTTTTTGATGATGTGGTGCCCTAGGCTGAGGAGATAGCGGAGAAGCTATGTGAATCAGTTGCAGCAAGCCTTGAGGGCAAAAAACTAGGATCATTTACAAGGATATCATCGACAGTGCAGGCAGCAATGGAAGAGGCTCTTATTCGCATTTTAACTCCTAGGCGTTCCATTGACATTTTAAGGGATGTCCATGCTGCCAAAGAGCAAGGCAAGCCATATGTCGTTGTCTTTGTTGGAGTTAATGGAGTGGGGAAATCGACCAATCTTGCTAAGGTGAAAGTCATTTGATTTAATAGCAGTTCTGCATAAAGCTTAGAAATGTATCTGACTTTGTGGCTCCCATTTGACAGGTTGCTTATTGGCTTCAGCAGCATGACATCAATGTAATGATGGCTGCATGTGATACATTTCGTTCTGGAGCTGTTGAGCAGCTACGCACCCATGCTCGTAGGCTCCAGGTATACTTAGTTTGTGGATGGGTTTCTTACTTTTATTTCTAATTTAGCTTGAACACACACATCTATCTCACTCTGCCTTTGACAAGGCTTGAACCGTTAACTTACATAGAAGGAGTGAGAGCAATACTGCTAGAGCAAGAGCCCTTTGGTTATATTGAGCTTCTTATTTACAGCCTCTATGTAAATAAACATCATATGTAGCAAGTATTGTGTAAGTTTTTACCATCTAATGACTTGCGATAATTTGTTAATCAGATTCCTATATTCGAGAAAGGGTATGAAAAAGATCCTGCAATTGTAGCGAAAGAAGCAATTCAGGAGGCCAGTCGAAACGGTTCTGATGTGGTTCTTGTTGATACAGCTGGTAGAATGCAGGTATACAATAGATATTCTCTAAATATTTGGCATTGGGATTCTGCATTATTAATTGCTTTGACTGTAGAAAATGTCAGAAAACATACATGGTTTACACTTAACACTATATTGCAATTACTACTCCGTATTATTTAATTATATAGTTTTCTTGTTGATCCTCATGATATTGCATATATACAGGATAATGAACCATTGATGCGAGCTTTGTCAAAACTGGTCTATGTAAATAGCCCAGATCTGATCCTTTTTGTTGGTGAGGCACTTGTTGGGAATGATGCTGTGGATCAGCTATCAAAGTTTAACCAGGTTTGTTGATTCAAATCTTGCCTTTTTCTCTGATTAATTTACTAAATTTACAAATTTGTGATTTAACTCTTAAGCCGTAAACATTAGAATTAGGATGTTTGCTTTCCTTTCCCACTACTATATGTTATACCAACACCCCAGGCATTTATGTCGTAACATCTTTGATTACAGATTAACTTACTCTTTTGTTAATTGGCTGCAGAAACTAGCTGATCTCTCGCCATCTCCAAATCCCAGACTGATAGATGGAATCCTGCTCACGAAGTTTGATACTATTGATGATAAAGTAAATGTAGCCCTTCATTAAATAATGTAGATGGATTTGATTAAGGAAATGCTTATTAACTTTGGACCTGGGTTTGATGTTTGTGATGCAGGTTGGTGCTGCATTGTCAATGGTTTATATATCAGGGTCACCTGTCATGTTTGTTGGATGTGGACAGTCCTATACCGACTTGAAGAAGCTGAATGTGAAGTCTATCATCAAGGCGCTCCTCAAATGATAGTTTCATCAATTCCTGTCACTTTATATTTAAGAGCAATCTGCAATGAATGTTGTCTTTATGTCTTCTATGCTAGAACTTCCGAACTTTCATACCCTGTGAGGTCTTGTTAATCCAAAGTTGGATGCTTGGTTGTGTCGGTCCCTTGTGGCCATAACTTTACTAGAATTTAAGTACTTTATTTGGCGACATAAGTGAATTGTTTACTGGCATGTACCCTAATTGTTTACTACAGCTTCATTTTAGCAGTAAGTAGGTCATATTATTGAAGAAATAAACTTTAAAAAGTTACAAGAACCAGACAAATACATATTAGAATCTTATGACGATTTTTACAATGTATCAATCTGAAAAGCTTTGCATATATATTGCAGGTTTAGGAATAGTTAAGCCTAAAAGTGGCGGTCGGGGTTTATATTAATTGAACATTTTTTGTGTGCTTTTAACACTGAATATGTTTCCTTAATTATTTCAATTGTTGCAGATCCCATGCATAATCATTGCTGATATGCACTAATGATCTATTTCTGATTTGGGTGATCAATGTGGTAGTATTAAGTGTATATGATGCATTTAAGATTAGCAAGCAAGAGCGAGCAGTTGCAGCAGCAGCAGCGGCAACAAAAGAACGCAAAGATCAATGCTAATTGTCGCTTTAGTGGTTTATATTTTATGATCCTAATTATTTAAACAAAAAACAAGAAATTAATGCAATCAAGTTTATAATCCGAATTTACAAAGGTGTTACTCTTCCAAAACTTTAGGCGGAGCTCTACATTAAAACTCATAATTTGTATATTGAGAACATTTAACTCGAGCACACAATAATATTCCGTCAAATAGTACACAACTGAATCCATGTATAGATGCCCCAACAAGGGAAATAGCTCATTCTAAAGTTTCGGGCAAGATCACTTATTACTTTTTCTTCATAGTGTCAGAAAATATAACTTTAAACAAGGGTTAATTCAGCAATCAGAAATGGATGGTTCCAAGCTAAACCAAGTACACTATAATGACGTACATCCTTGTAGGGCTCAGTTATTACAAGTGAAAGCTTCTGCAGGTGAATGAAGTAGTGCTAGTTTAGTATCCCAACTAAAATTTAAATTCAGCTGTAGAGAGCCTTAACATATCGTGACTGATCGAGAATAATTCGAGCCTGCAGTTCAAAAAGTTCTGAAGCGATCTCTTGTACACCACACGCCAACATAAGTGTCAATGTCCACTGCTAATACCACTACACCAACAGGCAGAGAACAGCACAAGCATAAAATTATCATATTTGGCTAAACCAAGACCAATATTCTGCATATCTATCTGAGTAAACTTTACAAATATTGCTGTGTCTATTTTCATTCTTAAAAGACTCAAGACACAGTGGGAAGGGAGTACAACATATGACAACCCTGGAATCTGTCTTTGCGTGTGAACTTGTAGGAGAAATATATGTTTGAGTATCTATCTTTAAGCATTTATACAGATATTTTAAAGATTCACTATGTTGGGCGTAAACAACCTCCGGGTAGAAGGAATTTGAACTTCTCTGCATTTGCTATCAAATAGGCTGGAAGATGTACTGCTGAAGCTGAACGTGGGATTGATCCCATCTTCTTAATCAATTCTTTAAAACTGTACTCCTCGGGCAGCATATCAAAAAGATCATCTCCTTTGCAGATTAGTTTCTGAATTCTAGAATGATTAAGAAAGTCCTTCTTTTTAACCCGGTCAGCATGACTGTAAGCCATCATTTTGAATACAAACTCTTCCAACCTTTTAAAGCAAAAGCTACAATGCCAGCCAGCGTCAGAGAAGATTACATCAGTCTGCCTGGCATGTTGATATAGCGTCCATGGTCCATATACATGGACAGTTGCACGCCAGCTATTATAATCAACAGGGAACTCAAAAGAATACATGTAATTTCTCAACTCAAGATGTAACACATCAGGTATCCCATCACACCACTGTAGCAACTTCACAGTGTGGGGGCTTGGGATCTCGTCAGCATCTGACATAATGAGTAGATCATCATAGGTGATGCCTGCGTATCTAATTAAACCGTTCATAGCTCTACGTTGTTCCGACTCCCTTGCAAATGGGTTTTCACGTGACCCAGGCCGCCCAGGATACACACCGTGTACAATCTTATCCTCGGCAAACGAAAATCGATCACGGTTTGAACCAAAGAACAGAGGCTTTGGGATACCAGTAAAGGTGGTGTTGGCTTCTAGGATAACAAATTTAGTAATGTAGGGATGAAGTTCACGCCAACGTAGTTCAAGAATATCAAGTTCATTGCTGAATATGATGGCATCAAAAACACGACGTGGTTCAGAACGAAGGTTCCAGCCATGAAGACGACAGAGGCTGTCCATTGAAACATTTTCTGCATAATAATGTGGTAGGTGCTCAAACGAGCGAGGGGGCTTATCCCAAAGTGGGCGAAATAGATAGGAGATCTTCTGACCATTGATAAAAATTCCAATTAAACTAGTCGGGACAAGTACTAAAAGTACTACACAAACAAATTTAGGTACAGCTAGTCTAAAGATAAGGTGGCAAGGTCTCGTGCCCATGCTTTGAAGGAGAGTGTGTCGAGGAAGACAAGTAACATGGCAATTCCCTGTACTGATTCTCTTCTTAAGCTGGCCTACAAAATATAATGAGCAGGGTTAAGATTGCAACGGCAGATGTCATCTCCTTTTTTTTAATACTTTATTTGCACATTCAATAGGAGTAATGATAGAGGCCAAGCAGACCACAAATACATTTTTAGTTGGAGTAACACTAAAATAAAAACTAGTCAACATTTAAATAAAAGTTGTATCATTTATTTGAATTAATTATTAAGCTAGGCAGCCGGATCGTCACTGGTTCAACATGGGATAGATGCCGACAATCAGCATTCACAGCATTGGGACCAAATAAAAATACCTAGCACATATAAATGAACCCGACACTCGATACAATATGAGTTGTATGGATATCAGACATTATTTTGATGACCATTTATAACTCCTGCAGTTACTCCGACAAAGCCATAGTTTCTCTCCAGTGGCTTTGCTGGTGGAAAGGGGTTCTGGAAAACAATGCTCGCATGGTGGTGGTGGTCATAGGGCACCTATAATCCATATATTCTGCTGCACTTGTTCTTTTCTCTTCACCGTTACTGATTATCATGCCGGAGGTGTCCGACGGCCATCACCACCAGACAGACATTGTTTTGCAGGAACCCCTTTCCCCCAACAAAACTGACAGATAAGGGCTATGGCTTAGTCAGAGTAGCTGCACGAGTTATCAATCATGATCATAAAGACTCGTAGTGTTAAAAAGTGAGACAGCGATTACATTCAAAAGCATAATCAAATAAGGCTCCACTTAAAAAATGTCTAGTTAGTAAATAGTAATTTATACGTCAATATAATAAATCCCAATTTTAAAATAAACAAAGCTGTCATTTATCAACCAGGTTTACAATAGTGTGGTTCTATCCACCAGAGGCAGCTAATATGATTTCCGTTAACTGTCTTCTACCCTATAGACCCTTCCACATGGTAGTCCAGGAATTAGAATAAGGAGGCGAAGATATTTGCACCATTTATATAGAGGGAGGACTACATATCAATATCCCTTAACTGTCTTAAAGTTCTTAACCGCCGTCTTTTTTAAAAATTTCTTTAGAGTCCTCATCTTATAACTGTAAGAAGCATGGACACTCTGTTCGACTAACCTTCTTTAGTACGAGACCTTCTCATCAACCATGGTAATCCTTCTCATACACATCATGTGCCGTACCCTGGTAGAAATTGCAATCAATAACAGTAAGCAATATGTTACAAATGGTCAGCAATTTAGGACAAAAAATCACTAATATTATCAAAGAAGAGCACTTAATATTCCGCAGACAGAAGATTCAGATAATTTTATTATTATCCGGTTTAGTATAATTTCATGCAAATTGGAAAAAAAAAATAGTTACAACTTGCAAAGGCATTCCATTATTCTAGAAATAGCATAAATATTATATGTATACAATCATCCCAACGATTAAGCCGTTATTGCAACAAATTTATAGAACAACAATATATAGTGTGTATAAGTTATGTGGCTAACAAACACAGTCCTACGATAACAACAAAGAGATCTTATTCCGTGGTAGATATCAACTCGTGATCATATGTACGTACAACAGGTTTTTTAATACACGGGGAGGACTATTGCAGTTACTAGAAGAAGGTGTCTGCCATCCCCAATGGTGATGCTACGACATCAAGTACCTCTTGGTTATGCCCTCCCACTGGGTTTGTAAAAATAAATACAGATGCCCATCTTGCATGGTGTTAAAGTTGGACTTCTTGTGATTGTTTGGCATGAGAGAGGTGGGCTTCTGGTGGCTGCAACTAAGAAGATCAAAGTGACTACCCAAGATATAACAGAGGCACTGGTCGCTGAGGTTTGGATTGGAGATTACAAAAGATTTAGGTATGTGTTATGGTTGAGAGTGATGCTATTAATGTCGAGCAACAAAAAGCAAGTTGTTGGTTTCTCCTTTAATCATCTGATATATGATAACATAATAAGCAATAGCTTTTAATTTGATTTATATGATATTTCGCATACTAAGCAAACATGTAATACAGTAGCTCACCTGATGGCAAGGTGGGATATGATACTACTGGTAGTTCAGAATACATGTGTTTTGGCTTGTTTCCACAAAGCTTAAATGCTTTTGCGGAAATAGACTTACATTAATGATATGCTCACTTGATTTTCAAAAATAAAAATAAAAAATCAGTAATACCACATTAACCTAAGTTATTTATTGAAACAATAATTGGCAAATTCTTTATTACGATCTTCAGTGGTGCGACTTGTATAATATTAGGATTTGTAACTCATAAGTAAAATGAAGTGATGTAAACCTCACATATAGGTTTGGTTGTTGAATGAATACTTACGTCAACCTGCAGATGCCTATTTTGGCCTTCTTTAGATTGACAACATTTGAGTCTGTATGGATGCTTTTGGAGCATCTTTAGTCAAAATGAACGAAAAAAAGTGACTGATTTTCCTTTTCCCTCAACTTTCTCATTGATATGGTGGACGGTTAAGGGTCATAGGAATGTTGCAAGGATTAGCATAATCACGTCGTTTTCTTGTTGGAATTGAATGCAGACCTAGTTGACATATTACGACCAGCCACTAGCTAACCAGTAACCCACCTAGAGCTCCCTATTTTACAAAAATATGTTCTTGTACTCAAAAAGTTAAAAGAGCTTGCTTCATACATACCAATGCTCTTTGTTCCTCACATTGAACTAATTACCAAAAAAAGCGAGCTTACTGCTTCTCACATTCTGTCAAAAATAAGCAGCTACTCTGACCTATAAATACAAGTAATTTGTGTTTCAATTACACGTTTACAAGCTATAATCAAACTGTAGAAGTTACACTTAGTGAGATAATGTTAATTCTTGTCAAACCAAATACCAAACCATTCCCTAACCGAAACAGTACAATTTCACTTAATACATCTTTAAATTTAAAACATAAGTTAGTTGTAATTAATAAGATAATAATACATATTCATCAAATATACGAAATAAGTAAGTTAGTTTGGACTTGGAGCTGATTTAAGTTCTTTCTATTTACAGATCGAGCATCAGCATGTCGATATAACTTTCCTTTAATATCAATTACTCCTATAAATGAAATCTATCTACTTCATTTCTGCACAAATCAGCAACATCTGAAAAAAATAGTGAATAATCAAATCTCATTCCACAAATCCAATCTGACAACTTAAATTAGCTTAAGAACATTTAATGACAATTACAAATCATAATTTAATTAACAACCTGAGCTGCTAGTTGGATCTAAATATATATAAGGGCAATAATTTTTAAATTCACCAAAAAAAAAAAAGCTGAAAATATATATACTAACATTGCATACCTTCCATTGGAGTTGCAGTGAGATGAGAGCAGATTATAGGGAAATTTGAAGTTAGTTAAGCATAAATGTAAGTATTTTGATGAATATACTTACAAACATTAATGGATATACATACATACAGTAAAGGGGAGAGAGGATATAGGAAAGATTAGTGGTGGAGTACTGTAGTAGGACTAGGTAAGAGCAACAACTTCGGGAATTTTAGGGGCCAGATTCTATGTTGTCTAATAATAATAATAAATACAAATCTACAATTATTGTAATTACATCGCTGCTGTTAATTATTATTAAATTATTTTTGAGCACTTTAATATATATTTGATATGGGCTAAAAATAAGCCCTAAGGACATAATTAATGTTACATTAATTAGACCTAACTTGGTCCAAATGTGAAGCCCATTAATAGGACCCAAAACCCTAATTAAATGTTAATTTTGTAATTAATATTAAGGGCTAATTAACAGCTGGGAAATACAAGTCAAATAAAGATATTATCTCTATAAAGAGTAGCCTCCAAGGCACACAGTCATATAAGGAAACAGACTCCTACAAGGTAGGAGTCTAGAACCTTCCTCAAGGCTGACTTACCCACCAAGTCACCTAACCCTACTATAACTCTGAGGCTTCTCAGCCTATATAAAGGGTCATACCCCTCACCCTAGAATTACGTTTTTTGGCTTGATCTTTGATATTCATCAAAGTACGTAGGCATCTTGTGAAGGCAGATTCAGCCACGAGCACGAGAGCAGCCATTAAAGCACGAAGCTCACGCACCCTAGCATTAAAATACCACCAAACCCTAGCCGCAATCTAATAACCTAGTTTTTATTCCACAATATTTGGCGCCGTTTGTGGGACAACAACATCAACCATGGTTCAAACACGAAGAACAACATCAACCTCGACTGAGGCCATACCCCTTAGCTCCGCTCCACCTACCACTTCTGATCCGCTTGTCACTACTGAAGAAGAACAATTACCTCCATCAACAGGGGCGATCATTCAACCTCTAGTCTCTCAACCCCCAGGGACGATTCCCCATGTTGAGGGAACTCTACCAGTGGTCATCCATCAAAGCCCAGAAGCTAACCCTCTTCAGATGATGGTTTCTCCTCTTGATAACGTTACTCGTACGCTACCCATAGGGGTACGGATCCATACTACGGATCTTCCAGCGAATACCAACCCGATGATGGACTGCCCAATTACCCTCCTCCCACTCGAGGTGTTGGAACGAGCGGTCATGCTCTGCTGATTCAGGAACTTCCTTATAATAGGGGGTTGGGCCGTGATCAGGAATATGATGACTACTCTGGCCCCTATACCGACGACTCGTCATCTGAGGACGATGATCGTGATGAAGCCCCGAGGAGGCGACGTGCTAGCAAAGAACCTTTAGGGAGGACGCGAAGAATCCATGATGGACCCCCTTTAACAACTGCTGAGAGGATAAGGGCTTATGAGGCTGAGATCTTAAAGTTGAAGGACGATATGGCAAGAGAGCAAGCTAGATTGAATCAAACTCAGCCTCCCCCAGCCACAGAGAGGATTCCCATTATCGACTTGGAGAGATCTTCAAGGAGACAGAGAAGGGCTGATGCCCCAACTGGAAGAACAATAAGGGTTGAAACCCCCAAGGGTAACCCCAAAGATCTGATGCCACTAGGAGATCCTGATGATCCTACACCCCCGTTTACTGAGAAGGTGATGAATGCTCATATTTCAAAGAAGTTCAAGATGCCGGCAATCAAGGCTTATGATGGAATGGGAGATCCCGCAAATCACGTCAGGACGTTATCAAACGCACTACTGTTGCAGCCTACAAGTGATGCTTTGAAGTGTAGGGCGTTCCCTCAAACCCCGTCGGGCATGGCTCAAAGATGGTATAGTCGCTTGCCTGCTAACTCAATTGGCTCTTTTAAGGAGTTAAGTGCTGCTTTCATTAGTCAGTTTATCAGCGGAAGAGTTCATGAGAAAAGCTCTGCATCTCTTATGTATGTGGTGCAAGGAAAGAATGAAAATCTAAGAGATTACCTCAAGAGGTTCACTAAGGAGACATTGAATATCACTGATTTGGAAAACAAGGTGGCAATGGTAGCCCTAGAGCATGGAACCACTGATTTATTCTTTAATAGGTCTTTGGCAAAGCATCCCCCTGAGAACATGGCTGAACTCCAGCGAAGAGCTGATAAGTATATCAAGGCAGAGGATAGCATGAAGAAAGAAGCTGCGGGAGGCAATGGTAAGGGTACTAATGACTCAAAGAAGCGAAAGCAAGAACAAGAGTATGATGCTAGGGACAAATATCCCCGGACTAGCAAGGACTCTGATTCACCACCGAAGAAGAGTTTGGGACCAAGGTTTTCTGACTATGCAAGATTGAATGCCCCTAGGAGCCAGATCTTGTTAGAGATCGAGAGGGATAAGGACTTTAGATGGCCGAAGCCGCTCAGGGATGACCCCGCAAAGAGAAACAAGGATCAATATTATAGGTTCCACCGAGATGTAGGTCACGATACAGATGATTGTAGGCAGTTGAAGGACGAGATTGAGTTCTTAATCCATAAAGGAAAGCTGAACAAATTCACTAAGGGTGAAGATCGTGGAACCCAAAGAAGGGATTACGACAGGAGAGATGACGATAGAAGGGATAATGATCGAGATCGTGATCGAAACACACGGCCCCGAGGGCCAGTTATCAACATGATTTGGGGAGGCCCGACAGCGGCCGGCACAACTCGAAACTCTCGAAAGGCGTATGCCAGAGAGGTCATGCACATCGTGGGAGAGGCCCCGAAACGTGCCAGGACTGAAATCGCAATTAGTTTTGATGACTCTGACCTTGAAGGGGTGAAGTTCCCCCATGACGACCCGTTGGTCATAACCCCTGTAATTGGAAACTCAGAGGTGAAGCGAGTCTTGATAGACAATGGAGCTTCTGTTGATATTTTGTTTCATGATGCATTCGTGAAAATGGGATACACTGACTCTCAGTTAACCCCGACCAACACGCCAATCTATGGATTTAATGGAGTTGAGTCCAAGGTTGAAGGGACTATCCAGTTGCCCATGACGATCGGGCAAGAACCTAAAGAGGCTACTCAGATGTTGAATTTTCTAGTAATCAAGGCGGCCTCGACTTATAACGCAATCCTGGGAAGGACTGGACTTCATGCATTTAAGGCTGTTGCCTCTACTTATCACATGAAGATTAAGTTTCCAACCAGGAATGGTGTTGGAGAACAGAAGGGTGATCAAAAGATGGCCAGAAGTTGCTATGTATCTGCGCTGAGAGCTGATGGAGTGGGGGGGGGGGCAGGTACTCCCGATTGAAGACATGGATGTCCGCGATGATGATGAACATCGAGGGAAGCCAGCAGAGGATTTGATCCCCATACCTCTAGAGCTGGACGACCCTGAGAAGGTTACTTATATAGGAGCTTCTCTGAAGGAACCCTTGAAGGGCAAGTTGACAGCATTCCTACAAGAGAACAATGATGTGTTTGCTTGGACTGCAGCTGATATGCCAGGGATTGATCCCCAACTCATAACTCACAAGTTGAATGTTGATCCTGAACGGAAAACAATAAAATAGAAGAAGAGGAATTTTGCTCCTGAAAGGCAAGAGGCCGTCAAGCAAGAAGTTGACAAGCTCTTAGAAGCTGGATTTATTGAAGAGATTCAATTTCCTGAATGGTTAGTTAACCCTGTGATGGTCAAGAAGGCAAATGGAAAATGGAGGATATGTATAGACTTCACTGATTTGAATGATGCATGCCCGAAGGACTGTTTTCCCCTGCCAAGGATAGACATGTTGATAGATGCCACAGCTAGACATGAGATGTTAAGCTTCATGGACGGATTCAGCGGCTACAATCAGATTAAGATGCACAAGGATGACATCCCAAAGGTATCTTTTATAACTGACTTTGGTGTTTTCTGCTATCTTGTTATGGCTTTTGGTCTAAAGAATGCAGGCGCTACTTATCAACGACTGGTGAATAAAATATTCGTCCATCTGATTAGAAAAACCATGGAGATCTATATTGATGACATGTTAGTCAAGAGCCTATTCAAGGCAGACCACATTAAGCACCTCAGAGAGGCATTTGAAGTGCTGAGGCACCACAAGATGATGTTGAATCCAGCCAAGTGTGCTTTTGGCGTTGGATCAGGGAAATTTTTGGGTTTGATGGTTTCAAAAAGAGGCATATAGGCCAACACTGACAAGATCAAAGCGATTATAGATATGGAACCACCCCGCTCTATACGAGACGTGCAGAAGCTAACGGGCCGAGTTGCAGCCCTGGCAAGATTTTTCTCCAAGTCTGGTGACAAATGTTTGCCTTTCTTCCAGGCATTGAAGAAGGTGAAAAATTTTGAGTGGACTGCTGAGAGCCAAGAGGCCTTTGAACAACTGAAGAAATACATGGCTGAAGCCCCGTTGTTGGCCAAACCTAGTCCCGGAGAGACTCTTTATCTATACCTGGCGGTATCTGAACAAGCACTGAGTGCCGTCCTCATTCGAGAAGAGAATAAGGTTCAGAAACCTATCTACTACGTGAGCAAGGTGTTGCATGGAGCTGAGTTGAATTACTCTCCCATTGAAAAATTTGCTTTGGCATTGGTAACAGCCTCGAAGAAGCTACGCCCATACTTCCAAGCACATAAGATTGAAGTCCAGACGGACCAGCAGCTGAGAAACATGTTGCACAGCCCAAAAACAAGTGGAAGGCTGATTAAGTGGGCGATCGAACTAGGAGAATTTGACATCACATACAAGCCTCGAACAACCATCAAAGCTCAGGCATTGGCTGACTTCGTGGTTGAATGTACCATCGGCAACCAAGAAGTCGGGGGTAGGAGATAGTACCCACCCCTGAAGGTAAGAATAAAGATGAGGAGTTATTTCCAGATCAAAAGGAATATTGGGTGCTCTTTTTTGATGGGGCATCAAAAACAAAATCTAGTGGTGCAGGAATGGTTTTGCAAAACCCCGATGGGTTCACAGTTGAATATGCTTTTAATTTGATTTATATGATATTTCGCATACTAAGCAAACATGTAATACAGTAGCTCACCTGATGGCAAGGTGGGATATGATACTACTGGTAGTTCAGAATACATGTGTTTTGGCTTGTTTCCACAAAGCTTAAATGCTTTTGCGGAAATAGACTTACATTAATGATATGCTCACTTGATTTTCAAAAATAAAAATAAAAAATCAGTAATACCACATTAACCTAAGTTATTTATTGAAACAATAATTGGCAAATTCTTTATTACGATCTTCAGTGGTGCGACTTGTATAATATTAGGATTTGTAACTCATAAGTAAAATGAAGTGATGTAAACCTCACATATAGGTTTGGTTGTTGAATGAATACTTACGTCAACCTGCAGATGCCTATTTTGGCCTTCTTTAGATTGACAACATTTGAGTCTGTATGGATGCTTTTGGAGCATCTTTAGTCAAAATGAACGAAAAAAAGTGACTGATTTTCCTTTTCCCTCAACTTTCTCATTGATATGGTGGACGGTTAAGGGTCATAGGAATGTTGCAAGGATTAGCATAATCACGTCGTTTTCTTGTTGGAATTGAATGCAGACCTAGTTGACATATTACGACCAGCCACTAGCTAACCAGTAACCCACCTAGAGCTCCCTATTTTACAAAAATATGTTCTTGTACTCAAAAAGTTAAAAGAGCTTGCTTCATACATACCAATGCTCTTTGTTCCTCACATTGAACTAATTACTAAAAAAAGCGAGCTTACTGCTTCTCACATTCTGTCAAAAATAAGCAGCTACTCTGACCTATAAATACAAGTAATTTGTGTTTCAATTACACGTTTACAAGCTATAATCAAACTGTAGAAGTTACACTTAGTGAGATAATGTTAATTCTTGTCAAACCAAATACCAAACCATTCCCTAACCGAAACAGTACAATTTCACTTAATCTATACTATTATATAAATTCCGAAACATTGAAAGTTTTGGTACCTGTTTTTTGGTACTAAGTGAATTTACTTATTTACCCTTTATTATAAAAAAATATATATCATATCTATACTATTAAAATTCCTAAAATAAATAATAACATAATATGATTAATGGAAAGTAGTCGATTGCTTTTTTTCACAATTACTTTTAATTGAAGATATTACCTTTTATAAACACCTACTAATCTTACAATCATAAATATCTATACTATTATATAAAAGCCAAAACAATGAAAGAGTTTTGATATCTGTTTTTTGTTACTAAGTGAATTTATTTATTTATCCTTCATTATAAAGAAAATTATATATGATATCTATACTATTAAAACTCCTAAAATAAATAATAACATAATATAATTAATGGTAAGTAGTCGATTGCCTTTTTTCACATTTACTTTTAATTGAAGATATTACCTTTTATAAACACCTACTAATCTTACATCATTAATATATACCCGAAAATATAACATCATATTTTTCAAATATTAATAAAATATATTAAAAATCTGTATACGTTGTTTATAAAAACACCAATCGTATCATATATTACAATCATTAATATTTCCTTTCAAATTACAACATGTTACCTTTTTAATTTAAAACTAATCTTACAATCATTAATATATAACCGAAAATATTACATCATATTTTTCAATTATTAATAAAAATATATTAAAAATCTGTATACGTTGTTTATAATAAAGAAACATTAGTATAATCCGTAAACATGAGTATATTAAATTATATTAAATTAAAATTCATTAATTAAAATAATGGTAAGTAGTCGATTGCCTTAATTAAATTATAATTACTATAAACTAATCAATTACCTTTTTCACAGAAATCGTATAATCTTTTTAATTTTCACGTTACCTTTCTATTTCTATAGCTAAAATATTTTTTTTCCAATTATATCACGGGAGGTTCTATTTAATAAAAGAAACTAATAATATTCTAATATTAATAATTAACTGATTATCTTTTTCAGCTAAAACGTATCGTCTTTTATATATTTTCTAACTAAAATCCTTCTTTTAATAGAAATATCACGTACAATATTAATTTCTTCTTTTCAAAAACCATTATGAGCAATTGTATTTAGTAAAATAACGTAATTAAATTATAATTACTATAAACTAATCAATTACCTTTTTCACCTAAAACATATTACCTTTTTAATTTTCTTTAACTAAATCCTCTCTTATTCTAATCATTACACGGGCATTATATTTAATAAAATAAAAGAATTATTTTATAATTACTAATAATTAAACAATTATTTTTTTCAACTAAAACCTATCATCTTTCTACATTTTCTGACTAAAATCTCTCCATTTTTAGAAATATCATGGATAACATTTATACAAGTATTATCAAATCATCTCATATAAAATTTAAGCCTCCAAAATTAATATTTCAAAAAATAAATTAAATTAATACAAAAAATTTTATATAATATTTTAAAAAAATCCGTGCATCGCACGGGTTTTAAGCTAGTACATCTTTAAATTTAAAACATAAGTTAGTTGTAATTAATAAGATAATAATACATATTCATCAAATATACGAAACAAGTAAGTTAGTTTGGACTTGGAGCTGATTTAAGTTCTTTCTATTTACAGATCGAGCATCAGCATGTCGATATAACTTTCCTTTAATATCAATTACTCCTATAAATGAAATCTATCTACTTCATTTCTGCACAAATCAGCAACATCTGAAAAAAATAGTGAATAATCAAATCTCATTCCACAAATCCAATCTGACAACTTAAATTAGCTTAAGAACATTTAATGACAATTACAAATCATAATTTAATTAACAACCTGAGCTGCTAGTTGGATCTAAATATATATAAGGGCAATAATTTTTAAATTCACCAAAAAAAAAAAGCTGAAAATATATATACTAACATTGCATACCTTCCATTGGAGTTGCAGTGAGATGAGAGCACATTATAGGGAAATTTGAAGTTAGTTGAGCATAAATGTAAGTATAATGATGAATATACTTACAAACAATAATGGATATACATACAGTAAAGGGGAGAGAGGATATAGGAAAGATTAGTGGTGGAGTACTGTAGTAGGACTAGGTAACAGCAACAACTTCGGGAATTTTAGGGGCCAGATTCTATGTTATGTTGTCTAATAATAACACTAAATACAAATCTACAATTATTGTAATTACATTGCTGCTGTTAATTATTATTAAATTATTTTTGAGCACTTTTATATTAATTGTTTACTGAAAATTTGAAATCTTTTAATTATTTACCTTTTCTTGAAAAGATATTGGTAGGGCTGAGTAGGCCTGTCAATGGATCGGATATCCGATCCGATTCGATCCGCACTGATTTAAATGGAGATTGATTGATTTGAAAAATATTCGATCCGGAACTCGATCCGATAAGAACGACCCGAATAATAAATGGATCGGATATGAATTTAGGTTGATCCGATCCGCTTATCCACGACCCGATCCGTTTAATTATATAATAATATATTATAAAATATATATAGTATTATTTTTAAAATATTTTATATTGTAATAAGTTACTATATTGAAAATCCTAAACCGTATACACTCCAGCCTCCAAAGTTTAACATCATTATTTTTTTTATTTATATTTTAATGTCCATTTTCTGTATTAAAAACTTGCATTTATAATTTAAATACATTCGGACAATGATTTTTGTTAGTGGATGAATAGTTACTTATATTTACTTGTACTACAGCGAAGAACGAGATGATGTTCAAAATGTAGGTTAGGAAAAAAAATAAATTTCTTTTTTTCGAAGTACTTGACTTCATACATTTCTATTATTCGATTTGAACTTGTGATTATGTTTTTTTAAACATTGTGTTTGAACAGAAAAAAATAAATTTCTTTTTTTTGAAGTACTTGACTTCATATGTTTCATTTTTTTTATTTGAACTTGTAATTTATGTTTTTTTTTAAACATTGTGATTGAACAATAAAATTATTAAAATAGTTTAAATTTTTAATTGCTACTAAAATTTACACACTGACTTCTAGATTGTAACTTCTCAAATTTTGCTAATTTTCTTTTAAAATGGTGAATGATATATATCGATGTGATTAAATTTTTTTATATTTTAAAAAATAAATGGAGCAATGGATATCCGAAATCCGATCCGTTTATCCATTAAATTAAATTGATTGGATATGGATCGACCTCTAAAATATCCGAGGTATGATCCGATCCGATCCTAATCCGATAAAAACAAATGGATATGGATATGGATTTAGGTCGATTCGATCTGAACCCGACCCGTTGACAGGCATATTGGTCAGTGTTTGGCTAGGAACCCCGGGTGAGAATGAAATTATTGCAAAAATTTGTTACTGTAAAATCCTGTTGTTACTTTTAATAATTGAGTTGAAATTTCATCATTTTATATTTTATTAATTTATTTATATATTAAAGTCAAAAGAGAATGCAAGTAATCTTGTTCCCTGATGTTACATTTGGAGTTGTACACATCAGATTGTAGTTGTGTTGCATTTTTTTGTCATTGTGGATCTTTATTTATTCCCCTGTTTCTGGCTTTCGAATGGTTTTCTAATCTTTCCTGTTTACACTTGTTTGAGCCATACTAGAACTTATATTGGTCAGTTTGAAACACAAGAAGCAGAACCTGATCAGCTCATTTTGTATGCAGCCATCTTACTACACCCATGCTTTGCATATTTTTTAGGAAACTTATTCTATATTATTTAGGGCAACCTGCAAAGCCCAAGCAATATGTAAACACAGAGAAATCCATGATAGCAAGCTATCCAAATTCTCTCTCAGGAAGATTAATTACAACTCATAGTTCCATCATTAAGATAATGTGCGACGCACAATACCTTCTTCGTGCTAAAGAACAAGTCCTGCCATGTTGCTTGTAAGAACCCAGATTTTTGTAATATTTCTAAAATGATCATAAACGGTGATTGGTGGAGGTTATGTAAAGTTTTAAGATCATATTATATGAATGAAGAAGTATTTATACTTTTATGGATAAAGTATCGTTGTACCAAGAAGAAAGGGAATGTAGAAACTGTCAGATTACGTAGATTTTCACTTTTATTAAATATTGGTATAAATATGGGATATTGAGGTTAAGAAAATCTTTAAGCTAAGTTAAATACCAAGGCAAGGAATTATGTAATTTATTAGAAGAATTTCAAAGGCAAATGTTCAAGAACGAGGAAAGAAATTTCTACGCGACGAAACGCTTTTACAAGAAAATCTCTAAACTTGCATATAGAATTAAATGGTAAGCATTGCTTGATTAATAGGTGAGTAATATACCTGCAATTTACCATGTAATAACCATGCAAACCATGCAAGGCAAGGAGCATTGGATGCTAATCAAATAAGTCAAGTAGTGATTATTTAAACCAAGCATTGTATACCACTTTTGGGACAAATTGCCAATTACCTTTCTTTGGCAAAATTAATTTGGAGATTACCTTGGGTAATTGATAAGTGCTGAAGTATGATTGATATACATCAATTATACATATCATTTTATCAATTACATAAGAAAAGATAGCAAAAGCTCTCCCCCTCCATTTTCTCTATTTTCGGCCAAAAACAGAGCAGCCACTTCAAACTGCCATAACTCCCTCATTTCTCAATGAAATTTTGTGTTCTATAGCTTTTTGGAAAGGTATTGAGATGCTCTACAACTCCTCTTTAGAATCCTCGTCCAGAAAATCAAGGTAAGACCCTCGTTTTTCCAGTTCTTTCAAGAGTGGTAATGCTGACTACGAAAATTTTTAAACTTGGTTGTTTAGGTTTTGAAGATTAAAGGTTGTTAAAGCTATCTAAGGTGTTTTTAAGGAAAGTCAAGCTTGGTTAAGGTTTTTAAGACTCCAAGGAAGGTAAAACACTCACACCCACCGTAAAACTTTATGAGCTATAAGTTGATTTGAAAGGTTGATGCAAGTATGTACATGTTTAAGGGGATTGTGATGTTTTAAGCTTTATAAGTATGTGTAAAGTTTTGGATAGTGATAAATGGATGTTACCACTGGTCTTATAGATTCTTGATGATGTTTATATGATCTTGATGGTGTATGGTTGAATTAAGTGGTTAGATGGAGTTCATGGAATTTGGAAATGTTCGGTTTATAGTCGTTATAATGTCGAAATTTCATTAGATCATTTGAGCAGTTAATACCGAATTCAACAAATGTTTTCTTGGTAAGTTTTTGGCCATAAACCAGTAGGACTTGTTTTGTAGTTTGTTTTGACACCAAGATCAGGTGATTACGATTTACGGTTTATGAGATATGCTCGTTTTATTGAAACCGGTTAAAACGGACGAATCGTTAAGATGGACTGACTTTACCAAGTCAAACGAGCCCTTTAAAAATGGTCCGTGATTATGAAATTTTTACAGGGGGTAACTTAGTCATTTGTTAAATCCCTGTAAAAATTTGAAGACAAAAGGCTTAATTTTCGATTTTATAGAAATGTTTAAGTCAAGAATGCGCATGAGAAACCACTACAGAAAGAAGCTATATTTAGAGCAACAATTGAGCTAGCAAAAAGATGTTCTTAATTATGAAATTTGGATGAAAAATCCTCTGGACAGTTAAGAAGAAGTGAGAAAAAGAATTTCATGAAAAAGTTTATTTTTCAATTTTATAGAATTTTTCGTATCATAGTTGCGCAAGTGAAAAACCCTTTTAGGGGACGAATTAAGACGAACTTTAATTTCGTTGAAAATGACCTTTAACGAAAGTCGTTATGAGACCCATAATTATCCAAAAGTGGTTAAAGGATATCATAGACTTATAATAAGCCAAACGTGTAATAAGGATGTATCATTACGAAGTTGTGTCTTTACGTGAATAGTCGATTTGACGGGATCGTTTAACGAACTAACCGAACCGTATTGATTATTATAGATCATCACACTAGAGACAGGGCCCAGACTATTCCGACATTATCAGGCAAGTTTTCGAAACTTGTACTTCAGGTATTTTCAAACTACTGTTGTTGTGGTATAACTGTTATGAACTGTTTTAAAATTATTTTTGCGAATCAGCATGAAATATATGGTTTATTTATGTTGATTTATAAACCTGTTTAGCAAGTACGTATGCATGAATACATATATACATGTATGCGATGATGTGTTAAAAGTTCCAAGTAGGGTATGATAACACCCTTTCTTAGTAGGGGAGTCGGAGATATTTCGTCCGGATAAGCACATAAAAACTCGGAAGTCTCCGGAGATGATATATGACTTATATTTAGTTTTAAAAATAATCCAATAAATATAAATTGGATATTTTCGGATTAAAAATTCCTTTGATGATATTAATAAATATTATTTGAATATTTATTAATAAGTTGAATATGATTTTCAATTGAGGATTGTGAGTAAATATTTATTTAATAAATATTATTTAAATATTTATTGAATATTCTAAGTTGATTATTTATTTAATAAATATTATTTGAATATTTATTAAATATTCCAGGATGATTTACAAATCATATTATTTATTTCAAAATTATTTAAAACTTAAAAAAAATTATTTTAAATATTTTCTGATCGTCGAAAAAGTATTTAAAAATGGATCGGGTTCCCATTTCTTCACTGACTATAGCTTCATTCATCGAAAAGTATCGCTACCTCGCTCAAACTTATCAAAACTCGGGAACCCAAGGTTTTGGGAGCTAGTATTAATTATTTTCTCCCTTCGCTACCAATAAGAAATGCACCCTACCTAGTAAGGAGGGGCTCAGGTTTGACTAAACACTCAAAAACTCCGACCAACTCCCAAATTATGTTTGATGATGCGATTCTTAGTAATCAAAATCCGTTGACTAAAGTCAACCCACACATCAGAGTTACTTCCTCAATTACTCATGGAAGTAAAGTTGTAATGATTATCAAACCAGTTGTCAAGCTTTGTGCTTGGGGGAAACTGAATTAAATTCTGTTCCTACGATGCATAGAATTCTCTCAGGGATTGGAGGAAGAGGGGACATCGCCTTCGGGCGTAGTCCAAATATTAAGGCCCATATGCGGTCAGGATGCGACCCGATAAGGGAACGTCGTCCTTCTACTAGTAGAGAAGCAGAGGCACGATATATTGGCTGATCACCAAATATCGTGGAAGAGGCTCCAGCATAATCCCATTCTTCCAATTGGAATTGTACTGTAACACTGTAATGAAAGCCTAGATGCTCAATTACCGATAGTGTTAACAGAATGATGAACTATTCAAAGTACCTCAGAAATTCTTCGTTATGTTTCTGGATAAAGAATGAAAAATGTTTAATGATGGTACAATATCAGTATACAATATGGCATATGGTTTATGTTAACAAAAGTACTTTGAAAACTATTATTATATGGCTGAGCTGTATTGCTCACTCTTGCTTTTCTTTCATATATACCACCACACAACAACAGATACTCATGGCAAGAACAAGGCAGACCCTCCGCAAAAGCGTGCTAACCGGCCAGTAGTTTAGGAGACTGTTTACGAGGCAGGTACCAGGGCAGCACCCAGTAGCATTACCACAGGTGAGCAGACTAAGTTGGATAGGTTTACAGCTTAGGTTGGTTAGATTTATTTACAAGCATGACTTGTGTAAGTTTCTGAAAACCAAACCTCCTTTTGGACGCAAGTGCCACCTTAGATGGTAATTCCTTTTTAAGTTGAACTTTTGAGATTATGACAATTTGGGTTTGTAATAACTATTTCAAGATGGTTGTAATAACTTAGTAATATTTTAATTTCGTCTCTGAGCCTATAATCTGTAAATGTTGAGTGTGATTTAGGGATCACAACATACTAAAATGAAGATTAAGAATAATGAATATTAAAATGGGAATTAAGGATAGAGTGACGGCCTAGATCTCCGACCCCGGATCTAGGGGTGTTACAGAAATGGTATCAGAGCGTTAGGTTATAATCTCAGAGACGATAGGAAGGTTTAAGGACCCAAACCCTTACCGAAACATATTCGGACTAATAGACATAGCCCTAACAACCTTAAGCCCAATAAGGGAACTACTTATCAGAACCTCAAGGATAGTAACATTTTTCCCTTTTTGTGTAGATACCCGAGGATGTAGAGCTACCTGAGAGTTCCGAGCAGCGACATGATGATGCTCTTCTGAGAGCTGTAGATGAGCCTGATGTTGAGACAGAGAGGGAGATGAGTACAATGAGTTTGAAGATGAGGATTATGAGGAAGAAGAAGAGGACCCTATGAAACAGTTTATGCGCCTGATGAGGCAAAATCTGGAACGCCAGCCGCGACCCCAGCCACCACCCCGCGGCCCCAACAATGCAATAGCCAATGCCTTTAAGGCATTTAAATCAATTAAACCCCCAGAATTCCAGGGGACAGCAGACCCCGTTGAGGCCAGGGCTTGGTTGAAGGAGATGGAAAAGACCTTTGAGATTATGGGCACTGAGGAAGCCCAGAAAACTATTTTTGCTACATACCTGCTTAAGGGAGAGGCCAACTATTGGTGGGAGGCCAAGAAAAATGTGGAACCAGCTGGAGTGGTTACATGGGACAGATTCACAGAGTTATTCTTGGAAAAGTACTTTCCAAGGTTTATAGAGACCCAGATGGAACTCAAGTTCCTAGAGCTTAAACAAGACAATATGACTGTAGCTGAATATGAGGCTAGGTTCACTGAGCTATCAAGGTTCGTTCCAGATTATGTGAACACTGAAATTAAGAGGACAAGGAGGTTTCAACAAGGATTGAAACAGTGGATCCAGAACCGTGTCGCGGTGTTAGAAATTACAGATTACGCCACTCTAGTACAAAATGCGTCAATTGTGGAGGCAGGAAGTGAGCAGTCTCAGAAGGACAAGATCATGAAGAAAAGAAAGTTTGAAAGTCGAAGTAGTGGTGCTGCAAGTGGGAGTTTCTCCAGCAAGTTTGTTAGAGGAACAGTGACCCAGCCAGCCAAAAGCACAGGGTTTAACAGAGCAGAAAGCAAGAGTGTTGGCCAAGGAGGTGGGTCAACCAGGGCACCCATATCAGGACAGTCGCGCCCTCCCCTACCTAATTGTAAGACTTGTGGGAAGAAACATTCAGGAGTATGTCTCCAGGGTACAACGACGTGTTTCAAGTGTGGACAGACCGGACATTCCAACAATTGCCCCCAGAGGAACTCAATCATGAAATGTTTCCAGTGTGGTACGGACCACTGGAAGAAAGACTGCCCTAAACTGAAACCGATAGGATCAAGGATGAGCGGTACTGCATCCAATCGACCACCCACCGCTAGAACTTTCAACATGACAGTGCAAGATGCAGTGAGGGATGAGGATGTCATCGCAGGTACCCTCTCCCTTAACACCTTGAGTGCAAATACTTTGTTTGATTCTGGAGCTACTAAGTCTTTTATATCACAAGATTTTGCATGCAAACTAAACTTGAAACCAGAAATGTTAAAGGAACGACTAATGGTAGAAATAGCTAACCATGAAGTGGTTCCTGTGAGCCAGATATACCCTAACTGCGATATAGTAATAGGAGGTCACCACTTTCAGGCAGACCTAATTCCGTTTAAGTTAGGCGGATTCGATGTCATTTTAGGGATGGATTGGTTGGCAAGTAATGGTGCCCAGATTGATTGCAAGAGCAAGAACGTTAGGATAAAGGTGTCAGGAAAGAAAGAGGTCATATTCAAAGGACAGCGACAGACTCAAAAATTCTTGACTGTTGCTCAAGCGAAAAAGTTAGTACGAAAGGGAAGCGAGGCCTACTTAGCTTATGTATTAGACACGAAGCAAAGAAACCCTAAACTGAAGGACATTCCAGTTGTCAGGGAATTTGAAGATGTGTTTCCAGAAGACCTTCCTGGGTTACCACCCGATAGGGAAATCGAGTTTGCGATAGAATTAGCACCAGGAACCGCACTAGTTTCTAAAGCCCCCTATCGATTGGCCCCCGTTGAGATGAAAGAACTGGCCACTCAGTTGCAAGAACTGTTGGATAAGGGCATGATAAGACCAAGTGTGTCCCCATGGGGTGCCCCAGTGTTGTTTGTAAAGAAAAAGGATGGTAGTATGAGGCTATGTATAGACTACAGAGAGTTGAATAAGTTAACCATTAAGAACAAGTACCCCTTGCCTAGAATTGACGACCTTTTTGACCAACTCAAGGGAGCAGTTCACTTTTCGAAGATAGACCTGAGAACGGGGTACCATCAGTTAAAGATCAAACCGGAAGATATACCCAAGACTGCTTTTCGCACTAGGTACGGCCATTATGAGTTTCTAGTGATGTCCTTTGGACTGACTAACGCCCCCGTGACATTCATGGACTTGATGAACCGAGTACTCAAACAATACCTAGACAAGTGTGTCATAGTTTTCATTGACGATATTTTGATTTATTCAAAGACTTGAGGAAGAACATGCGGAACACTTGAGGATAGTCCTAGGAATCCTGAGGGAAGAAAAGTTGTATGCCAAATTCTCTAAATGCGAATTTTGGTTGAGGGAGGTACAATTCTTAGGTCATGTGGTTAGTAGTGAAGGAGTACTAGTTGACCCTGCCAAAATAGAGGCAATATCAAAATGGGAAAGACCGACCACCCCGACCGAAGTAAGAAGTTTCGTGGGACTAGCCGGTTATTATAAGAGGTTTGTGCAAGACTTTGCCAAACTGGCAGCCCCATTGACCCGACTCACCAGAAAGACTGAAAAGTTTGTATGGAATGAGAAATGTGACGAGAGCTTTCAAGAACTAAAGAAAATATTAATGACCGCCCCAGTGCTAGCACTGCCAGATGATAAGGGGGACTTTGTGATCTATAGTGATGCATCGCATAAAGGACTAGGTTGCGTGCTCATGCAGCACGGTAAGGTGATTGCATATGCTTCCCGACAGTTAAAGGAGTATGAAGTAAGATACCCTACCCATGATTTAGAGCTAGCCGCGATAGTCTTCGCATTAAAGATATGGAGGCATTACCTATATGGAGAAAAGTGTGAAATTTACACAGATCATTAAAGCCTCAAGTACATCTTTACCCAGAAAGAATTGAATATGAGACAGAGAAGATGGCTAGAGTTAATCAAGGATTACGATTGTGAGATTCGTTATCATCCAGGAAAGGCCAATGTGGTGGCCGATGCCCTTAGCAGGAAGGAAAGGCTTAAGATGATGACTTCTGCAGAAGAATTGATAAAGGAAATGGAGAAGCTAGAAATCGAAGTTAAGACATTGAGAAGTAGCCAAGAAGTGTTAATGGGAATTCAGATCCAGCCTCCATTATTGGAAAAGATTCGAATGTGCCAAGAGCAAAAGATGGAAGAGGAAAAGAACTCGGTGGAAGAGATATTGACCGGGGAGGAAATTAAGTGCGAAAGAGATGCAGGAGGAATCATGAGATATGCAACGAGAATTTGGGTCCCAAATGTTCAGGAACTAAAGGATGAAATCCTATATGAAGGACATAACTCAAGGTACTCTGTGCACCCAGGTACCACGAAGATGTATAGAGATTTGAAAGAATACTATTGGTGGCCCAACATGAAGAAGGATGTGACAGAATGGGTCAATAGATGTTTGACCTGCCAACGGGTAAAGGCAGAACACCAACGACCTAGTGGACTATTGCAACCCCTAAAGATTCCAGAATGGAAGTGGGAGCACCTAGCCATGGATTTTGTAGTAGGACTCCCAAGGACCAAGACTAACCACGATGCGATATGGGTAATCGTCGATAGGTTGACTAAGTCCGCCCACTTTCTCCCAATTAACGAGAGGTACACGTTTGATAGATTAGTAGACATCTATATAAGGGAAATTGTGGTACGACATGGAGTTCCCGTGACCATTGTATCCGACAGAGACCCGAGGTTTAACTCCAGGTTCTGGAGGAGCTTTCAAGACTGTGTGGGAACCAAGCTAAATATGAGTACTGCATACCACCCCCAGACTGACGGACAAATAGAAAGAACAATTCAGACCTTAGAGGACATGCTGAGAGTGTGTGTTATGGATTTCAAGGGAAGTTGGGAAGAGCACTTACCATTGATTGAGTTTGCTTATAACAACAGTTATCACTCGAGTATCGGAATGCCCCCATATGAAGCCCTCTATGGCCGGAAATGTCGTTCTCCCTTATGTTGGGAAGAAGTTGGTGAGAGGAAGATATTAGGACCTGAACTGGTACAACAGACAAGAGATGTGATAGTTCTAATCAGGGGAAGATTGGCAGCAGCCCAAGACAAACAACGTAAGTATGCCGTCTTAGCTCGGAAGGATAAAGAATATGAAGTAGGAGATATGGTGCTGCTAAAAGTATCTCCCTGGAAAGGACTGATGAGGTTTGGGAAAAAAGGGAAGTTGAGTCCGAGATACATCGGACCTTTCGAGATATTAAGGCGCATTGGACAAGTGGCTTACGAGTTAGCCTTACCTCCAAGTCTGCAGCAAGTACATAACGTTTTCCATGTGTCTATGCTGAGGAAGTACAATCGCAATGCGAAACATATAGTGGAACATGAGCATGTAGATTTACAGCCAGATTTGTCCTACGTCGAGCGACCGGTGGAAATCATAGACCGGAAAGAGCAAGTACTCAGAAACAAGACCATCAGCCTGGTAAGAGTTTTGTGGACTAATCACAATGTCGAGGAATCAACCTGGGAATTGGAAAGCGCCATGCAAGAGAAGTACCCCCATCTGTTCTAGAAATGATTCCGGGACGGAATCCTTTTAAGGAGGGAAGGTTGTAAGAACCCAGGTTTTTGTAATATTTCTAAAATGATCATAAACGGTGATTGGTGGAGGTTATGTAAAGTTTTAAGATCATATTATATGAATGAAGAAGTATTTATACTTTTATGGATAAAGTATCGTTGTACCAAGAAGAAAGGGAATGTAGAAACTGTCAGATTACGTAGAATTTCACTTTTATTAAATATTGGTATAAATATGGGATATTGAGGTTAAGAAAATCTTTAAGCTAAGTTAAATACCAAGGCAAGGAATTATGTAATTTATTAGAAGAATTTCAAAGGCAAATGTTCAAGAACGAGGAAATAAATTTCTACGCGACGAAACGCTTTTACAAGAAAATCTCTAAACTTGCATATGGAATTAAATGGTAAGCATTGGTTGATTAATAGGTGAGTAATATACCTGCAATTTACTATGTAATAGCCATGCAAGCCATGCAAGGCAAGGAGCATTGGATGCTAATCAAATAAGTCAAGTAGTGATTATTTAAACCAAGCATTGTATACCACTTTTGGGACAAATTGCCAATTACCTTTCTTTGGCAAAATTAATTTGGAGATTACCTTGGGTAATTGATAAGTGCTGAAGTATGATTGATATACATCAATTATACATATCATTTTATCAATTACATAAGAAAAGATAGCAAAAGCTCTCCCCCTCCATTTTCTCTATTTTCGGCCAAAAACAGAGCAGCCACTTCAAACTGCCATAACTCCCTCATTTCTCAATGAAATTTTGTGTTCTATAGCTTTTTGGAAAGGTATTGAGATGCTCTACAACTCCTCTTTAGAATCCTCGTCCAGAAAATCAAGGTAAGACCCTCGTTTTTCCAGTTCTTTCAAGAGTGGTAATGCTGACTACGAAAATTTTTAAACTTGGTTGTTTAGGTTTTGAAGATTAAAGGTTGTTAAAGCTATCTAAGGTGTTTTTAAGGAAAGTCAAGCTTGGTTAAGGTTTTTAAGACTCCAAGGAAGGTAAAACACTCACACCCACCTTAAAACTTTATGAGCTATAAGTTGATTTGAAAGGTTGATGCAAGTATGTACATGTTTAAGGGGATTGTGATGTTTTAAACTTTATAAGTATGTGTAAAGTTTTGGATAGTGATAAATGGATGTTACCACTGGTCTTATAGATTCTTGATGATGTTTATATGATCTTGATGGTGTATGGTTGAATTAAGTGGTTAGATGGAGTTCATGGAATTTGGAAATGTTCGGTTTATAGTCGTTATAATGTCGAAATTTCATTAGATCATTTGAGCAGTTAATACCGAATTCAACAAATGTTTTCTTGGTAAGTTTTTGGCCATAAACCAGTAGGACTTGTTTTGTAGTTTGTTTTGACACCAAGATCAGGTGATTACGATTTACGGTTTATGAGATATGCTCGTTTTATTGAAACCGGTTAAAACGGACGAATCGTTAAGATGGACTGACTTTACCAAGTCAAACGAGCCCTTTAAAAATGGTCCGTGATTATGAAATTTTTACAGGGGGTAACTTAGTCATTTGTTAAATCCCTGTAAAAATTTGAAGACAAAAGGCTTAATTTTCGATTTTATAGAAATGTTTAAGTCAAGAATGCGCATGAGAAACCACTACAGAAAGAAGCTATATTTAGAGCAACAATTGAGCTAGCAAAAAGATGTTCTTAATTATGAAATTTGGATGAAAAATCCTCTGGACAGTTAAGAAGAAGTGAGAAAAAGAATTTCATGAAAAAGTTTATTTTTCAATTTTATAGAATTTTTCGTATCATAGTTGCGCAAGTGAAAAACCCTTTTAGGGGACGAATTAAGACGAACTTTAATTTCGTTGAAAATGACCTTTAACGAAAGTCGTTATGAGACCCATAATTATCCAAAAGTGGTTAAAGGATATCATAGACTTATAATAAGCCAAACGTGTAATAAGGATGTATCATTACGAAGTTGTGTCTTTACGTGAATAGTCGATTTGACGGGATCGTTTAACGAACTAACCGAACCGTATTGATTATTATAGATCATCACACTAGAGACAGGGCCCAGACTATTCCGACATTATCAGGCAAGTTTTCGAAACTTGTACTTCAGGTATTTTCAAACTGTTGTTGTTGTGGTATAACTGTTATGAACTGTTTTAAAATTATTTTTGCGAATCAGCATGAAATATATGGTTTATTTATGTTGATTTATAAACCTGTTTAGCAAGTACGTATGCATGAATACATATATACATGTATGCGATGATGTGTTAAAAGTTCCAAGTAGGGTATGATAACACCCTTTCTTAGTAGGGGAGTCGGAGATATTTCGTCCGGATAAGCACATAAAAACTCGGAAGTCTCCGGAGATGATATATGACTTATATTTAGTTTTAAAAATAATCCAATAAATATAAATTGGATATTTTCGGATTAAAAATTCCTTTGATGATATTAATAAATATTATTTGAATATTTATTAATAAGTTGAATATGATTTTCAATTGAGGATTGTGAGTAAATATTTATTTAATAAATATTATTTAAATATTTATTGAATATTCTAAGTTGATTATTTATTTAATAAATATTATTTGAATATTTATTAAATATTCCAGGATGATTTACAAATCATATTATTTATTTCAAAATTATTTAAAACTTAAAAAAAATTATTTTAAATATTTTCTGATCGTCGAAAAAGTATTTAAAAATGGATCGGGTTCCCATTTCTTCACTGACTATAGCTTCATTCATCGAAAAGTATCGCTACCTCGCTCAAACTTATCAAAACTCGGGAACCCAAGGTTTTGGGAGCTAGTATTAATTATTTTCTCCCTTCGCTACCAATAAGAAATGCACCCTACCTAGTAAGGAGGGGCTCAGGTTTGACTAAACACTCAAAAACTCCGACCAACTCCCAAATTATGTTTGATGATGCGATTCTTAGTAATCAAAATCCGTTGACTAAAGTCAACCCACACATCAGAGTTACTTCCTCAATTACTCATGGAAGTAAAGTTGTAATGATTATCAAACCAGTTGTCAAGCTTTGTGCTTGGGGGAAACTGAATTAAATTCTGTTCCTACGATGCATAGAATTCTCTCAGGGATTGGAGGAAGAGGGGACATCGCCTTCGGGCGTAGTCCAAATATTAAGGCCCATATGCAGTCAGGATGCGACCCGATAAGGGAACGTCGTCCTTCTACTAGTAGAGAAGCAGAGGCACGATATATTGGCTGATCACCAAATATCGTGGAAGAGGCTCCAGCATATTCCCATTCTTCCAATTGGAATTGTACTGTAACACTGTAATGAAAGCCTAGATGCTCAATTACCGATAGTGTTAACAGAATGATGAACTATTCAAAGTACCTCAGAAATTCTTCGTTATGTTTCTGGATAAAGAATGAAAAATGTTTAATGATGGTACAATATCAGTATACAATATGGCATATGGTTTATGTTAACAAAAGTACTTTGAAAACTATTATTATATGGCTGAGCTGTATTGCTCACTCTTGCTTTTCTTTCATATATACCACCACACAACAACAGATACTCATGGCAAGAACAAGGCAGACCCTCCGCAAAAGCGTGCTAACCGGCCAGTAGTTTAGGAGACTGTTTACGAGGCAGGTACCAGGGCAGCACCCAGTAGCATTACCACAGGTGAGCAGACTAAGTTGGATAGGTTTACAGCTTAGGTTGGTTAGATTTATTTACAAGCATGACTTGTGTAAGTTTCTGAAAACCAAACCTCCTTTTGGACGCAAGTGCCACCTTAGATGGTAATTCCTTTTTAAGTTGAACTTTTGAGATTATGACAATTTGGGTTTGTAATAACTATTTCAAGATGGTTGTAATAACTTAGTAATATTTTAATTTCGTCTCTGAGCCTATAATCTGTAAATGTTGAGTGTGATTTAGGGATCACAACATACTAAAATGAAGATTAAGAATAATGAATATTAAAATGGGAATTAAGGATAGAGTGACGGCCTGGATCTCCGACCCCGGATCTAGGGGTGTTACATTGCTGTTGACTATCACCAGTTTCACAAATCCCAGTATGCCCTGTAGTATCAGCCGCTAGTTCCTCCAGCCAACACTTGATCTGCTGCCTCATGTGTAAGCAAACGAAAGCCAAAGCGGAAGGGGCAATACTATCCTGTTAGGTGGCTGCCTTATACTTCCAAACTCACCAACTCTTCACCAACCCCCCATCCCACCTACTACATTTTCCCTTCTATAAGTATCTCCTCTCCCTTCATTACCAAAACACACCAAAACATCTTACTCTCTTCTCTCCATCATAGCTGCTAGATAGTCCGTCTAGTAGGAAACTTACCTTGCGGTAGTTTCAAGCAGGTCAGAATAGGGGGCCCTCGTGCTTCTCTCTTCTTTCGTTTCGGGTGAGTTAGTGTGACTGTTTGGTCGGGCTGTAGGCATCTGGGTCTACAGCATTAGGAGTTCGTCTAGCCATTGCAGGCACAACAAGAGGAGTCCTCCAGGTTATCCGGTCAAGTACCGAAGGGATAGTTCTGTCCAGGTTATCCGGTCCAGTACCGAAGGAGTAGTGAATCGTTGTATTTCTATTCAGTTGTGCCTCAAGTGTTACTTCGTAAACTTGAGAGAGAATATTGTAACCATTATTATCATTATAGTGGAAACATTCAGAGCAGGTCCCGTGGTTTTTACCTCTTTGCTTTAAGGGGGTTTTCCACGTATAAATCTTGGTATTCATCTGTCAATATCTGTTGTTATTATTGATTGTTATAATTCTATAAGTTCAATTTACGCAAAGACAGGAAACGGGAATTCCTAATAGTTGGTATCAGAGCTGGGGCCCACGTTGTTGGTGTCTAGGAAAGTGCTTTGTGCGTAATGGTTACTTGATAACGCGCCGTACTAATACGGAAGGCTCCCAGAAAACACATCCAGTTTCCTGACCAACTTGTGTGGTTCTAAGTGAGATTCCCATAGTCTTTGGTAAATTAAAATGGATGATTCTTCCAGTGGAATGGTAAGCCTAACAGCTTCAAATTATCCGATGTGGAAAAGCAGAATAAAGGATTTGCTTTATAGTAAGGACTTGTTTGATCCGGTGGAGCTAAAAGGAGTCAAACCTGCAGCAAAGTCTGATGCTGATTGGAAGAAGATGAACATGAAAACTATCAGCCTCATTCGTCGATGGATTGATAATTCGGAGTATCATCATGTCTCTGAAGAAGAAGACGCTTATACGCTTTGGACGACATTAGAGTCTACGTTCCAAGAGAAAAGTTCACAAAATATAACTTTTCTAGTTCGTCAGCTGGTGAACATGAGGTACCAGGATGGGAACAACATGTCAGAGCATATGAGCGAATTCCAAGGGCTGTTAAATCAACTATCAAATATGAAGATGGAGTTTGAACAGAAATTCCAAGCAATATTTCTTCTCAATACTTTACCATCCAGCTGGGATACGCTAGTGGTGACAGTAACTAATGCTGTACCAACTGAGCAACTAACGTTGCAATCAATTAAGCAGAGTATCCTTAGTAAATCCATGAGAAGAAGAGTACAGGGAGTCAACCACCATTCCCAGGCTCTTGTTACTGAAAACAGGGGTAGAAGCAACTACAAGGATTTGAAAAGGAGGCGTAGTAAAAGCAGGAATTTTATGAGTTCCGGTGGCAAATCAAATGCCAATGTTGAATGCTACTATTGTAAGAAGAAGGGTCATTACAAAAAGGATTGTAGGGCCTGGATCAAGCAACAAAATAATGGTGAACAAGGAAAACATGCCGAGAAGAACAAAACAGTTGCTATGACAGAAGATGTTGTGATCCTTTCTTTTGGGGAAGAAGAATGCTTACATGTTGATGATCAGAAGGTCGAATGGGTGATAGATACTGGAGCAACGTATCATGCAACACCCACTCAGGAATTTTTTACGACGTACAAGTCAGGGGACTTTGGTACTGTAAGAATGGCTAACTCAGATCAATCAAAGAGCGCAGGTATTGGTGACATCTGTATTAAGACAAACACGGGTTGTTCAATGACTTTGAAAGATGTCAGGCATGTTCCGAACTTACGGCTCAACTTAATTTATGGCATAACGCTAGACAAGCAGGGGTACGTAAATACCTTCGGTGGTGGAAGGTGGAAGCTTACTACGGGTTCGTTGGTGGTTGCAAGTGGATCCACTTGTGGTTCTTTGTATAAGACACAAGTGACGATGTGTTCAAATGAGTTGAATACAGTTGAAGATGAAGCTTCAGCAAGTTTGTGGCACAAGAGGCTTGGTCACATGAGCGAGAAAGGGCTACAGATCTTAGCAAAGAAATCCCTCATTCCGTTTGCTAAAGATATTGCATTGCAGCTTTGCGAATATTGTTTATTCGGGAAACAACATCGAGTATCTTTTAGCAGTCCACTGAAGAAAAAGTCAGAGCTGTTAGAAAGAGTTTATTTTGATGTATGTGGTCCGTTTGAGGTGGAGTCCTTAGGCGGAAATAAGTATTTTGTTACCTTCATTGATGAAGCATCTCGAAAGGTGTGGGTTGAGATACTAAAATCCAAAGATCAAGTGTTTGAGTACTTCTAGAAGTTTCATGCCATGGTTGAAAGATCAACAGGGAAACAACTGAAGTGCCTTCGTAGTGACAATAAGGGGGGGGAGTACACTTCAAAAGAGTTTCAAGAGTACCTTGCAAAGCATGGTATCCGGCATGAAAGAATAGTTCCTGGCACCCCACAACAGAATGGCGTTGCGGAAAGAATGAACCGCACCATTTCTGAACGAGTCAGATGCATGTTGAAAATGTCTAAATTGCCGAAGTCATTTTAGGGAGAAGCTGTAAGAACAACTTGCTACTTGATCAATCGCTCTCCATCGGCACCTCTGAATTTTGAGATTCCAAAGAAGATCTGGTTAGGAAAGGATGTTTCCTATTCCTACTTGAGGGTGTTTGGATGCAAGGCTTTTGCACACATCCCAAAGGAGCATAGAACAAAGCTTCAAGATAAAGCAACTCCGTGTATTCTCGTTGGCTACGGGGATCCAGAGTTCGGGTATCGGTTGTGGAATCCTGAATCGAAGATGATATTCAGGAACAGAGATGTGGTTTTCCATGAGTCTCAAAATTATGAGAATTTTGGGAGCACTCAACAACCAAGGCAAGCTAGAAATCCAGATACATTAGAAGATGATGGAGATGATATGGCAGATGATGAGGCTGCTGAGCAGGGGGAGCTACCGCCTTAGCCTGAAGCTGAAGAAACTCAGCAACGACGTTCTATGAGAGAACAGAGACCATCAGAAAGATATCTTTCATCCGAGTATATTTTAATTGCTAATGAGGGGGAGCCCGAGACCTTTGAGGAAGTCAAGACTCATAAATAAAGTTATTGCTGGTTGAAAGCAATGCAAGAGGAGATGGATTCTTTAAACAAGAATGAAACTTATGAGTTGACTACACTTCCGAGAGGACGGAAGGCTTTGAGGAACAAATGGGTCTTCAAAGTAAAAAGGGATGATGAAAAGCTTGTAAAGTATAAAGCACGCTTGGTGGTTAAAGGCTTTGCACAGAAGGAAGGCATTGATTTCGATGAAATCTTTTCTCCGGTTGTAAAGATGACATCAATCCGAACAGTTCTCGGATTAACGGCTAGCATGGATCTTGAGCTTGAGCAGTTAGATGTGAAAACTGCATTCCTTCATGGAGATTTGAAGGAAGAGATCTACATGCACCAGCCAGAAGGATTTGAAGTGAAAATGAAGGAGCACATGGTTTGTAAACTCAAGAAGAGTTTATACGGGCTTAAGCAAGCGCAAGACAGTGGTACAAAAAGTTTGATTAATTCATGAGGAATCATAAGTTCAAGAGAACTGCATCCGATCACAGTGCTTATGTGCAAAGGTTTTGTAACACCCCCAGATCCGGGGTCAGGGATCTGGTGGTTACGGTCTTACATCCATTCATAATACTTGACTTGAGTCCACAATAAATAAATCACATGCTGTGACCCCACAATAAATACCACTCACACACACACAACAGTTATAGTGCCAGAGATGAAATTGAAATAAGTCTTACATTAAAGGGTTACGAATAAAAGTTATTACAATCCCAAAAGGATAAAATCATAGGTTTAAAAGTTTTGTCGTTGATTACATTAATTATACATATAGTTAAACAGGAAACAAAAGCTGTCTAACTATGCTACCTCAGCAATGGCGGCTAGCATCTCAGCGGGTAGTCCGGTGGGTCGGGTAATCTGCTTGCGCCGAGTGCGCCTGACGCGAGCCATCTGTCCTAGCTGTTGTTGTGACATAATATAAACAAAGCAAGGGTGAGCGAAAGCCCACCAACAAATATATAACTGAACGATAATTTAAAACAGTTCAAAGCTATCTTTCAAACCATATGCCATGCATTTACGGAAATGATGCCAGTATAATATGAACGATGAAGTTACAAGGTAACTGAAAGTATTTGTTTGAAGAAATATCTGCTACATCAAAGTAAGCGAGATATTCTTATTGTTATTAAGAAGAGGAACTTGCAAGAAAAGGTTGCAATTCCAGTTATGACACTTTTCCAACTCTGCCAACAGTAATCATGTTGCAGGAAATAAATAAATTTGGATGATGAACCAATGATGGAGTATTCACCGCGCCCGCTGTTCCAATCTTGATGATCAGTCGAGATCGCACAGCTCAATTTAGATTTACTACCGGTAGAAGGAAGAACTGACGGCTTTACTTGTATACCGCCTTACTAGCTCTCCCCGGCCAACGGTTGGGCCAAAGGGGAAGGACCGGCGCTACTCGGCCTCTTACACGACTCCTAGTTCAAATAGAATTCATGATTCTGAATGTAACGTTCGTCCCCCTTTCCCCAAGTATAATACTTGTTGATAAGACTCCACAAAGTAGTCGTATCTAGTTGGAAAGGAAAATTTACCAATAACTCCCAAGCTATTACTTGGTAACGGATATCAACTTGTTCCAGTAATCTTACCCCTCGAAAGATGAGAAGGTAAGCAACGACTTAATAAGTCAACAGCACCCGAGTTGCGGGTGAAGGGAAATACTTTATGACCGGGAAGTCGACAAGATAAATAACATTTTCCAAGTAAGGTTCCCTTATTATTAAGGGGATAGACTCAAAGAAGAATGATGTCTGAGAACCTTTCTTGATACAAGATTAATAATAATCTGACTCCGAGATATTTTCTGTAATAATCGAAGAAGATAAACCTTATCGAGGTTATTCTAAGTATGGAATAAATATCCAGAGAATATTTATTGAATTAAAATATTTTACAGATTATTTAGGAATATGAAAGAATATCTTTAATCAGAGTATTTCCCAAATAATTCTTGAAGAAATATCGAGAGAATATTTATTGCATAATTAAATAATCAAATGAATATTCAAAATAATATTCATTACTTAATAAGTCCTGAAAGAAATATTTAAAATATTTAAAATAATATTCATAATTAATTAGGAATTTAAATGAATATTGATAAAGTAATATTCATTTAATGAATAATATTCTAAATGAATATCAAGTAATATTCATTTAGTAATCCAAGCTTTAAAGGAATATTTGATATAATATTCGATAAATAAATCAAGCTTCAGATGAATATTGAAGATAATATTCATCAAGTACTTCATATCTTAAATGAATTTTCAAAAGTAATATTTATTTAATAAAATAATATTCTAAATGAATGTCCAAATAATATTCATTTAGTAGTCTCATCTTTAGAAGAGTATTCGAAATAATAATCGATAATCAATTCGACTCTGAATGAATGTTGAGAAATATTATTCGTTGAATAGTTACGTTCAAATAATTATTTGAAGTAAGGATCGTTAAAATAATTAGTCTCGAACGAATATTCAAATAATATTCGTCGCCCAAATAATAGAAAATATTTACTTAAATATTTTCCTCCGAGGTAATCTCGATATATCAAGGAATATTGACTCCCGGTCTATTTTTGATTAATAAGATGTATACGCCCTTCTATGAGGGTCTTACAATAACCGGCTTATAACTGATATATAACTATCTAGCTTATAAGCCAACAATAACATTCAGGGAACAAGTATATCAATTCAACTTGAAAGTAGGCATGCATGCAATGACATATGTATATCAGCAATCATATATATATTTTTATTCAATCACAACAACAGCCTAAAAGAAGGGAATTGAAACTTGCCTAGTAGTCGAGTACGGTAAGGGGTAGTGGTAGCGGGTCCCGGTTCAGCTTGGTGATCTATAAATAGCCAAGGCATTCGGGATTAATCACTTAACATATTAAAAGTTAAGTTATACTTAAATCGAAACACGTTCTCGAGTTATCTCGTTATACCCCTTTTAGTGGATTACTTATTATCACTGATCCGACCCGACATTCGTTCGTTAATACGACATGTCACTGCACTTATACTTGGGACATACTTAAGTCATATGAGCTTTAAGGTTGATCGTTACGAACCAATATTATACTCCGAGTTTTATCGCCCGTTTTCTAAGTGTTTTACCGAAGTTATAAAAGAGTCGTCTTTTAGGGGTTCGTTCGCGTTTAACCTTGACTCGAACATTTTTAATAAATCGAAAAATGCTCTTTTTGACATACGGTTTTCTTTCACACCTTCCTTCTTACCCCTAGTATTTATTTACCAAGATTCGCCATGACGTTACATAGCTTACGAGGGTTCAATTTCAGTTACAAACTTTCGTTTACGGATTCGAACTACTTTTAGTAATTTGGTCATAAATCCTAAACCGTAAGTCCGTTTCACGTGATCTTTATATCAAAACGAAGCTTAGAACATTACCTATCATATCATGGCAGATAAGGTCTCTGGACAGTAGGGGTTCAACATGGAAAATGGCATACAAAACATGGTATTGTAAAATCGGGCATTATAACGGCTGTAAATTGAATATCTACCAATTTCGAATCTTCCCATAAACATAGTATCCAACCAAAACAACATATACATGACTTATATACATGAACTGAGGCCAAGCAATGCCTTTCCGTTCATCTAGCTATTTACATCATTAATCCAAAATCCATACATAATCGTGCTTATAATCTTAACATAACCATAACTAAGTTATAACTATCATAAACATGCTTAAATCTCAAACAAGGGTTAGGGTTTCAAGAGCTTTATACCTTCCTTAGGTAGTGATATAGCCTTACTAAGCCTTGTATGGTCCTTAGGAGTGATTATGCTTGCTAGATCAACCATGAAAAATCAAGAAAACAAAGTTAGTACTTGATGAACACTATTCACCATCCTCTTGTTTGATTTTTTTGAAAATGGAAAAGGATGAGTTTGAAGCTAAGATTTTGAGGAGATAAGTTTTATGAAATGTAAGACTCACCTTAATTATTTCAAGAACAAACAATGGTGGGAAGGTGGAGTTTGGATTTTGAATTAATGGTAAGGCCGAATGGTTCTTTGCAGGGGGGGAGAGTTGCTTGGTTCTTTTGATTTTTGGTGTTTTAATCTCATCCACTCTCATCCACTAGCAACATAATATCTTGAAAAAGTCACTTTATCAAAGTGATGAGGTGTTGGATGATGAAATGGCAAGACATGTGTTGGTTTTATGGTGGTTAGAGCTTAACTAGGTAGTTACTTGCTAAGTACTTAGTTCTTCCTCTAAGGTGCTAGTTCCTTGCTTCTAGTTTAGTTACTAGATATTTATACTAGTAGCTTGCACAAGACTTTTGCTTCCTCTGCTTGTTTCTGTATCCGGTTATTACCCGTTTCGATTGATCGTTCGTGAGAATATTTCACGGATTTCTAATTAGGGTTTACCGGGAATCCTCTTTAATATTAATACTTTCATTCTCCATCTTTCATTCTAACTTTCCAATTTATATTCCTTAAATCCATTCGTTAAATACTTAAGGCTATCAGTGTCCAGGGAACTCTCGGAGAAAATAAAAGTGCGGTTTTTCAGAATCCGACAGCTTTTACATACACTTATTTTCCCCCTGGATCACTAATACGAACTCGGAAATCCGTTCCGAATACTTCTATATAGTGTCGTCTCATATTATTATATACTCCCACCAAAACACTATTCATTCTGTATTCTTTACTTGTTCTCTTAGGGTTGTATAATTGTCCGTATTCTCTTTCGATCGTTCCTTAACCTTTTTACGGAACTACTGGATTAATCGTTATCGATCTGGATGACATGAGAGTATTCTCTTGCTTGAAGTTGCCATATCTTATTCCCTTAGAAGATAGATTATTCTTACCTATGTTGTCACCCTTTAGCATTCTTCAAGACATAAACATAATAAAGTCGAATTCCATTCATTCTTTCCCAAATATCAATTATTACATTGTAGCCGTATCCACTATTCATTCTTACATTATTAAATACATGAAAGTTTTAATTCCACCCAAAATCTGGGTTCTTACAGTCTCCCCTCCTTAAAAGGATTCCGTCCCGGAATCAGTTTGAAAACAAGTGGGGGTACTTCTCTTGCATTGCGCTTTCAAGTTCCCAGTTGGATTCTTCTACATTGTGGTTCTGCCACAGAACTCTGACTAGCTGAATGACCTTGTTTCGGAGCACTTGTTCTTTCCGGTCTATGATTTCCATAGGTTGCTCCACATAGGTCAGGTCTGGTTGCATGTCCACTTGCTCATACTCCACAATATGCTTAGCATCCGGATTATACTTCCTCAGCATCGAAACATGGAACACATTGTGCACCTGCTGTAGATTCGGGGGCAATGCGAGCTCATAAGATAGTTCCCCAATCCGTCTCAAGATCTCAAATGGTCCAATGTATCTGGGACTCAGCTTTCCTTTCTTCCCAAATCTCATTAAACCTTTCCAAGGTTACACTTTCAAGAACACTAGGTCCCCTACCTCGTATTCCTTGCCTTTCCGAGCTAAGTCGGCATATTTCTTTTGTCGATCCTGGGCTGCTACCAGCCGTCCTCTGATTAGATCTACTGCATCTTTAGTTCGTTGGACCACTTCGGGCCCGAGCATCTTTCGCTCTCCAACTTCATCCCAATACAAGGGAGATCGACATTTTCTTCCATAAAGGGCCTCATAAGGTGGCATCCCAATGCTTGAATGATAACTGTTATTATAGGAGAACTCAACCAATGGCAAGTGATCATCCCAACTTCCCTTGAAGTCTATCGCGCAGACTCTTAACATATCCTCTAGCGTTTGGATGGTCCTTTCACTTTGCCCATCTGTCTGGGGGTGGTAGGCTGTGCTCATGTTCAGCCGGGTCCCTACACATTCTTGAAAACTTCTCCAAAACCTGGAGTTAAATCTAGGATCTCGATCGGATACTATTGCGACTGGGACTCCATGTCGCGCCACTATCTCTTTTAAGTAGATGTCCACTAGTCTGTCAACCGTGTACCTTTCGTTGATCGGGAGAAAGTGAGCCGATTTCGTCAGTCGATCTACAATTACCCATATGGCGTCATGATTAGCCTTGGTCCTTGGTAAACCTACTACGAAATCCATGGCTATATGTTCCCATTTCCATTCTGGAATCTCTAAGGGATGTAGAAGTCCGCTGGGTTTCTGGTGCTCTGCCTTCACTCGTTGGCAGGTCAAACATCTGCTTACCCACTCTGCTACGTCCTTTTTCATATTGGGCCACCAGTAATACTCCTTCAAATCCCTATACATTTTGGTGCTACCGGGGTGCACTGAGTATCTTGAGTTGTGTGCCTCATTTAAAATCTCATTCTTGAGTTCCTGAACATTTGGGATCCATATCCTGTATGTGTACCTCATGATCCCTTCCTTGTCTCTTTCGCACTTAATTTCCTCCCCGGTCATTAGCTCTTCCGTGGAGTTCTTTTCTTCCTCCATCATTCGTTCCTGGCACAGTCTAATCTTTTCTAGAAATGGAGGTTGGATTCTAATTTCCATCAACATTTCTTGGCCCTCTCCAGGTATCTTAACCTCGATTTCCAACTTCTCAAAATCCTTCACTAGCTCTTTCTCTGAAGTTATCATCTTGAGCTTCTCTTTCCGACTAAGGGCGTCAGCCACCACATTGGCTTTGCCCGGGTGATAGCGAATTTCACAGTCGTAATCCTTGATTAACTCTAACCATCTCCTCTGGCGCATGTTAAGCTCTTTATGAGTGAAAATGTATTTGAGGCTCTTATGGTCTGTGTAAATCTCGCATTTTTCCCCATACAGGTAGTGTCTCCAAATCTTTAAAGCGAAGACTATGGCTGCTAGTTCTAGATCATGCGTGGGATATCTGACTTCATAATCCTTCAATTGCCTAGACGCATACGCTATTACCTTGCCGTGCTGCATAAGCACGCATCCCAGTCCTTTATGCGAAGCATCACTGTAAATCACGAAATCTCCTTTTCCATCAGGTAATGCCAGCACTGGGGCTGTCACCAGCCTCTTCTTTAACTCTTGGAAACTCTTCTCGCATTTCTCAGTCCATTCAAATTTCTCGGTTTTACGGGTAAGTCGAGTTAATGGAGCTGCGATTTTCGCAAAGTCTTGGACAAATCTCCTGTAATATCCGGCCAATCCAATGAAACTCCTCACCTCGGTTGGAGTAGTTGGCCGTTCCCAGTTGGAAACTGCTTCTATCTTGGAGGGGTCAACCAACACTCCTTCTCTATTGATCACGTGCCCTAAGAATTGTACCTCATTTTTCCAAAACTCACACTTGGAGAACTTGGCATATAACTGCTCTTTCCTGAGTATTTCTAAGGTTATCCTTAAATGTTCAGCATGTTCTGCCTCTGTCTTTGAGTAGATGAGAATATCATCAATGAAAACTATCACGAATTTGTCCAAATATTCCTTGAACACTCTATTCATTAGGTCCATGAAGGCTGCTGGGGCGTTGGTCAATCCAAATGACATAACTAAGAACTCAAAATGTCCATATCTGGTGCGGAATGCAGTCTTCGGGTTGTCTTCAGGTTTGATCTTCAGTTGGTGATATCCCGTTCTCAAATCAATCTTAGAGAAGTATTCAGCTCCTCTTAGCTGGTCAAACAAATCGTCTATCCTGGGCAATGGATACTTATTCTTTATGGTTAGCTTGTTCAATTCTCTGTAGTCGATGCATAACCTCATACTTCCATCCTTTTTCTTAACAAACAACACTGGTGCGCCCCAAGGCGACACACTGGGCCTTATCATGCCCTTATCCAACAATTCCTGTAATTGTTTAGCTAGCTCCTTCATTTCTACTGGGGCTAGTCGGTACGGGGCCTTCGAAACCGGCGCCGTCCCCGGGGCTAATTCGATGGCAAACTCAATTACCCTATCAGGTGGTAGTCCGGGAAGATCTTGTGGGAACACGTCCTCGAACTCATTAACTACCAGAATGTCTTGCAATCTTGGCACTTCCTTCTGAGTGTCTATAACGTAGGCTAAATAAGCCTCGTTCCCTTTTCGTAACAATCTCTTGGTTTGCGCCATGGTCAGAATTTTCTGGGTCTGTCGCATTCCCTTAAACACTATTTCTTTCTTCCCTGGGGTTTTCAACTTAACCTTTTTCCCTTTACAATCTATCCGCGCATCATTGCGAGACAACCAATCCATACCCAAAATGACATCGAATTCCCCTAGCTTAAAAGGAATTAAATCGACATAGAAGGATCGTCCTCCTATTTCTAGCTTACAATCGGGGTGAATTTGATTAACCGGTACGATTTCCTGATTAGCTATTTCTACTAGTAAGGAATCTCTTAGTGGCTGGGTTTTAAGTTTCAACTTATGCGCAAAATCTCTAGATATAAAAGACTTAGTTGCTCCTGAATCAAATAAGACATTTGCACTGACTGAATTGAGAGAAAAAGTACCTGCTATCACATCTGTGTCCCTCACGGCATCTTGTACTGACATATTGAAAGTCCTAGCAGTTGGTGGCCTATTTGAGGCAACCTTGCTTGCTCCTGATGCTGCTGGTTTGCTCTTTGGGCAATCCTTCCTCATGTGCCCTCGCTGTCCACACTGGAAACAGGTTGTGCTGTTAGGGATGACCGTGGTGCAAGAGGTAGCATAATGCCCAGCTCGCCCACACTTATAACAGTTTATCTGCTTCAGGTTGCACACCCCGGAGTGCCTCTTCCCACAAGTAGCACACAATGGCAATGGAGGTCGAGAAGGGTTGGAACGGGACATTCCTGATTGATGGCCGCCCTGGCTCACACTTACACTCGCAGATGGTTTAAACCCTACATTCCTCCCTGGTAGGGAAACCGCTCCTCGATTAAACTTGGTTGGGGGTTTTTCTCCAGCGGATCTTCCGCCCATACTAACATGCTTTCTCTTTATCCCCCCTTTCTCTTTCTCTCTCTACATCTGATCACTACCAGCCTCCACAATGGTTGCCTTCTGCACCAAGGTGGCATAATCTGTAATCTCTAAAACAACCACCCTATTCTGGATCCACTGCTTCAGCCCTTGTTGAAACCTGTTAGCTTTCTTCTCTTCTGTGTCTACAAACTCTGGCACAAATCTCGATAGCTCAGTAAATTTGGCCTCATAGTCAGCCACTGACATATTGTTCTGTTTCAGTTCCAAGAACTTAAGTTCCATCTGGGTTTTCATGAACTTCGGGAAGTACTTCTCCAGGAACAATTGTTTGAACCTTTCCCAGGCTATGACAGCTTCAGTCTCCATGTTCTTCTTGGCTTCCCACCAATAATTGGCCTCTCCCTTTAGTAGGTAAGTAGCAAAAACAGTCTTCTGAGCCTCATTGATACTCAGAATCTCAAAAGACTTTTCCATTTCCTTGATCCAGGCCCTCGCCTCAACGGGATCAGCCGATCCGTGGAACTCTGGGGGCTTAAGGGACTTAAAGGCCCTAAAGGAATTTGCCACTGAAGTGTTGTTGCCTGGTGGTGGTTGGGGGTATTGGTTCAAATTCTGCCTAAGTAGATCCATAAACTGGCCCATGGGGTTTCCGCCCTGGTTCTCCCCTTCCTGTTCTACTTCAGTTTCTCCACCCTCTATTTCCCTTTCAAATTCTTCAGAGTACAGGGGTTCATCCTCTGCTCCATACTGGGAATCTTCTTGCTCATTATAGTCCTGATCTTGTTCCTCACTACTTTCATGGTTTTCCCCGTGTTGGTTGTGACTCTCTTGGTCAGTAGATTCTCGGGGGTTAGCCCTAGTGCCCATTCGTCTTGGAGGCATTTACTGAAAATTTGGAAAATTATACATTAGGTTCACTTACCTGTTTTAAAGGATCTTTCCTTGCATAATTCTTTACATGATTGGGTTTAAAATCCCACAGTTTTATATCTCATGGCAACTTAATCGAAAAGTAATACATATGCTAATAAACTCGTGATCACATCCCAACAAAATTGTAATGACTGAAATGGAAACAAATATATACCAGGTACCGAAAAGGTACAACATCCGAGTTACAACGATAGTTTAAAGTACAACCATCCTAACAACAACAACAAGTCAAAAGTGAAATACGCTGTCTATCTGTCTAGTCTGCAAAAAGGGAAAACAAGTACAAGAAGACCATCCCTACAAAAGCCGGCACTACTATGTCCGTACATGACTAGACAACTAGACCACTGCATCACTACATCTGAAATCAGCCGCCACGACGAAACATCCTCCAAACCCTCCCCATGGCGATGCGGAAAACCTCCTCAGCCTCTGCTCTGTCTACCCTACCATGCCCATCAGTAGGCAACTGTCGCACCCTCACCCGAGCCCTCAGCTCGATGCGGGTCACAGCCCTATACCCAACCCTGTCACTGATAGTCCTCCTGCCCTGCAACCTCATCCGGGCGGCTCTCTCTGCTGCTAACTCACTCCTAGACTCTGCCAACCTGGCATCTGCCACAGACAACTCTCTATAAAGCCCGTTCACAATCAAGTTGTGAACACATACTGGGACTCCTCCTATCGGGGCATGAGGTGGGGTGGATGGCTCAGCTGGAGCGGCAGTCTCTGTCTGCTGGGGCTCTGGGGTAAGCTCCTCAAACTCATCGGGGTACGGGCTCACAGGTAGTGGTGGTGGGGTAGGGGCTCTCTCAACAGGGAGGAGTGGCACAAAAAGTCCAGAACTCCCTACAGCACCAACTACTGGCTCATCTATATCTCCCTCAACACCCTCATCTACCGGCACCACCTGATCCGTGGTCATATCAGTGTCATCTCCCAAAGTCCTGATCTCAGACACAACCCAATAATCATCATCCTCAACCACTAACTCAGCATCCTGTCCTGTCTGGATCCCCTCCGGGTCCTCCTCCCCCTCAGTCTCAACAACATCTGTGTCAGCATCATCCTGGACCTCCTCAGGGTCCTCCTCCTCAGACTCAATCACATCAGTATCAGCATCAACCTGGACCTCCTCAGCGTCCTCCTCCTCAGGCTCAGTATCCTCCTCAGGCAAGTGCTCATAGTAGGGGTCCCTAGTCCGGAACATGTCCTCATCATGCTGTCTCGCAGCTGCCTCCTGGGCCGACATGTCGCTCGCCTACACAAGACGAACTATGTTACTATCATGATACTTAAAAAGTTCCCGTAAGGGTTTTAGGTGAACCTGGCAAGGGTTCTTATTATATTATTGAATTTATTATTATATAACGTCGTATCATCTCTTGGGATATATAACACTCGCTCTGATACCATCTCTGTAACACCCCCAGATCCGGGGTCAGGGATCTGGTGGTTACGGTCTTACATCCATTCATAATACTTGACTTGAGTCCACAATAAATAAATCACATGATGTGACCCCACAATAAATACCACTCACACACACACAACAGTTATAGTCCCAGAGATGAAATTGAAATAAGTCTTACATTAAAGGGTTACGAATAAAAGTTATTACAATCCCAAAAGGATAACATCATAGGTTTAAAAGTTTTGCCGTTGATTACATTAATTATACATATAGTTAAACAGGAAACAAAAGCTGTCTAACTATGCTACCTCAGCAATGGCGGCTAGCATCTCAGCGGGTAGTCCGGTGGGTCGGGTAACCTGCTTGCGCCGAGTGCGCCTGACGCGAGCCATCTGTCCTAGCTGTTGTTGTGACATAATATAAACAAAGCAAGGGTGAGCGAAAGCCCACCAACAAATATATAACGGAACGATAATTTAAAACAGTTCAAAGCTATCTTTCAAACCATATGCCATGCATTTACGGAAATGATGCCAGTATAATATGAACGATGAAGTTACAAGATAACTGAAAGTATTTGTTTGAAGAAATATCTGCTACATCAAAGTAAGCGAGATATTCTTATTGTTATTAAGAAGAGGAACTTGCAAGAAAAGGTTGCAATTCCAGTTATGACACTTTTCCAACTCTGCCAACAGTAATCATGTTGCAGGAAATAAATAAATTTGGATGATGAACCAATGATGGAGTATTCACCGCGCCCGCTGTTCCAATCTTGATGATCAGTCGAGATCGCACAGCTCAATTTAGATTTACTACCGGTAGAAGGAAGAACTGACGGCTTTACTTGTATACCGCCTTACTAGCTCTCCCCGGCCAACGGTTGGGCCAAAGGGGATGGACCGGCGCTACTCGGCCTCTTACACGACTCCTAGTTCAAATAGAATTCATGATTCTGAATGTAACGTTCGTCCCCCTTTCCCCAAGTATAATACTTGTTGATAAGACTCCACAAAGTAGTCGTATCTAGTTGGAAAGGAAAATTTACCAATAACTCCCAAGCTATTACTTGGTAACAGATATCAACTTGTTCCAGTAATCTTACCCCTCGAAAGATGAGAAGGTAAGCAACGACTTAATAAGTCAACAGCACCCGAGTTGCGGGTGAAGGGAAATACTTTATGACCGGGAAGTCGACAAGATAAATAACATTTTCCAAGTAAGGTTCCCTTATTATTAAGGGGATAGACTCAAAGAAGAATGATGTCTGAGAACCTTTCTTGATACAAGATTAATAATAATCTGACTCCGAGATATTTTCTGTAATAATCGAAGAAGATAAACCTTATCGAGGTTATTCTAAGTATGGAATAAATATCCAGAGAATATTTATTGAATTAAAATATTTTACAGATTATTTAGGAATATGAAAGAATATCTTTAATCAGAGTATTTCCCAAATAATTCTTGAAGAAATATCGAGAGAATATTTATTGCATAATTAAATAATCAAATGAATATTCAAAATAATATTCATTACTTAATAAGTCCTGAAAGAAATATTTAAAATATTTAAAATAATATTCATAATTAATTAGGAATTTAAATGAATATTGATAAAGTAATATTCATTTAATGAATAATATTCTAAATGAATATCAAGTAATATTCATTTAGTAATCCAAGCTTTAAAGGAATATTTGATATAATATTCGATAAATAAATCAAGCTTCAGATGAATATTGAAGATAATATTCATCAAGTACTTCATATCTTAAATGAATTTTCAAAAGTAATATTTATTTAATAAAATAATATTCTAAATGAATGTCCAAATAATATTCATTTAGTAGTCTCATCTTTAGAAGAGTATTCGAAATAATAATCGATAATCAATTCGACTCTGAATGAATGTTGAGAAATATTATTCGTTGAATAGTTACGTTCAAATAATTATTTGAAGTAAGGATCGTTAAAATAATTAGTCTCGAACGAATATTCAAATAATATTCGTCGCCCAAATAATAGAAAATATTTACTTAAATATTTTCCTCCGAGGTAATCTCGATATATCAAGGAATATTGACTCCCGGTCTATTTTTGATTAATAAGATGTATACGCCCTTCTATGAGGGTCTTACAATAACCGACTTATAACTGATATATAACTATCTAGCTTATAAGCCAACAATAACATTCAGGGAATAAGTATATCAATTCAACTTGAAAGTAGGCATGCATGCAATGGCATATGTATATCAGCAATCATATATATATTTTTATTCAATCACAACAACAGACTAAAAGAAGGGAATTGAAACTTGCCTGGTAGTCGAGTACGGTAAGGGGTAGTGATAGCGGGTCCCGGTTCAGCTTGGTGATCTATAAATAGCCAAGGCATTCGGGATTAATCACTTAACATATTAAAAGTTAAGTTATACTTAAATCGAAACACGTTCTCGAGTTATCTCGTTATACCCCTTTTAGTGGATTACTTATTATCACTGATCCGACCTGACATTCGTTCGTTAATACGACATGTCACTGCACTTATACTTGGGACATACTTAAGTCATATGAGCTTTAAGGTTGATCGTTACGAACCAATATTATACTCCGAGTTTTATCGCCCATTTTCTAAGTGTTTTACCGAAGTTATAAAAGAGTCGTCTTTTAGGGGTTCGTTCGCGTTTAAATTACCAAGATTCGCCATGACGTTACATAGCTTACGAGGGTTCAATTTCAGTTACGAACTTTCGTTTACGGATTCGAACTACTTTTAGTAATTTGGTCATAAATCCTAAACCGTAAGTCCGTTTCACTTGATCTTTATATCAAAACGAAGCTTAGAACATTACCTATCCTATCATGGCAGATAAGGTCTCTGGACAGTAGGGGTTCGACATGGAAAATGGCATACAAAACATGGTATTGTAAAATCGGGCATTATAACGGCTGTAAATCGAATATCTACCAATTTCGAATCTTCCCATAAACATAGTATCCAACCCAAACAACATATACATGACTTATATACATGAACTGAGGCCAAGCAATGCCTTTCCGTTCATCTAGCTATTTACATCATTAATCCAAAATCCATACATAATCGTGCTTATAATCTTAACATAACCATAACTAAGTTATAACTATCATAAACATGCTTAAATCTCAAACAAGGGTTAGGGTTTCAAGAGCTTTATACCTTCCTTAGGTAGTGATATAGCCTTACTAAGCCTTGTATGGTCCTTAGGAGTGATTATACTTGCTAGATCAACCATGAAAAATCAAGAAAACAAAGTTAGTACTTGATGAACACTATTCACCCTCCTCTTGTTTGATTTTTTTGAAAATGGAAAAGGATGAGTTTGAAGCTAAGATTTTGAGGAGATAAGTTTTATGAAATGTAAGACTCACCTTAATTATTTCAAGAACAAACAATGGTGGGAAGGTGGAGTTTGGATTTTGAATTAATGGTAAGGCCGAATGGTTCTTTGCAAGGGGGGGGGGGGGGAGAGTTGCTTAGTTCTTTTGATTTTTGGTGTTTTAATCTCATCCACTAGCAACATAATATCTTGCAAAAGTCACTTTATCAAAGTGATGAGGTGTTGGATGATGAAATGGCAAGACATGTGTTGGTTTTATGGTGGTTAGAGCTTAACTAGGTAGTTACTTGCTAAGTACTTAGTTCTTCCTCTAAGGTGCTAGTTCCTTGCTTCTAGTTTAGTTACTAGATATTTATACTAGTAGCTTGCACAAGACTCTTGCTTCCTCTGCTTGTTTCTGTATCCGGTTATTACCCGTTTCGATTGATCGTTCGTGAGAATATTTCACGGATTTCTAATTAGGGTTTACCGGGAATCCTCTTTAATATTAATACTTTCATTCTCCATCTTTCATTCTAACTTTCCAATTTATATTCCTTAAATCCATTCGTTAAATACTTAAGGCTATCAGTATCCAGGGAACTCTCGGAGAAAATAAAAGTGCGGTTTTTCAGAATCCGACAGCTTTTACATACACTTATTTTCCCCCTGGATCACTAATACGAACTCGGAAATCCGTTCCGAATACTTCTATATAGTGTCGTCTCATATTATTATATACTCCCACCAAAACACTATTCATTCTGTATTCTTTACTTGTTCTCTTAGGGTTGTATAATTGTCCGTATTCTCTTTCGATCGTTCCTTAACCTTTTTACGGAACTACTGGATTAATCGTTATCGATCTGGATGACATGAGAGTATTCTCTTGCTTGAAGTTGCCATATCTTATTCCCTTAGAAGATAGATTATTCTTACCTATGTTGTCACCCTTTAGCATTCTTCAAGACATAAACATAATAAAGTCAAATTCCATTCATTCTTTCCCAAATATCAATTATTACATTGTAGCCGTATCCACTATTCATTCTTACATTATTAAATACATAAAAGTTTTAATTCCACCCAAAATCTGGGTTCTTACAGGTTTCCTAACGGTAACTTCATTATCCTGCTGCTTTATGTTGATGATATGTTAGTGGTCGGCCAAGATGCTAACATGATCCGAAAGCCTGAAAGAAGATTTGTCCAAGTTCTTTGATATGAAAGACTTGGGTCCAGCAAAACAAATCTTAGGGATGAAGATTGTTCGTGATAGAACATCTCGGAAGTTGTGGTTGTCACAACAAGGATATATTGAGCGAGTATTTAAAAGGTTCAATATGGATGATGCTAAACCTGTTAGCATACCATTGGCAGGACATTTTAAACTGGATAAGAAAATGTGTCCGTCAACAGACAAGGAGAAGGAGGATATGGAGGAAGTTCCCTACTCATCCGCAGTGGGGAGTCTTATGTATGCATTGGTTTGTACAAGACCAGATATTGCTCTTGCTGTTGGAGTTGTGAGTAGATATCTGTCAAATCCAGGAAGAAAGCATTGGGAAGCAGTTAAGTGGATTCTCAGATATCTCAAGGGCACTTCCGGGTTATGCTTGAAGTATGGACACGGTGAACCAGTCTTGGAAGGTTTTACAGATGCTGACATGGCAGGACATCCATATGGGATGAAGTCCACGTCAGGGATGCTTTTCACTTTTGCGGGGGGAGCTGTAGCATGGCAGTCCAAGTTGCAAAAGTGTGTTGCATTGTCAACAACCGAATCAGAGTATATTGCTGCTTGTGAAGCAGGCAATGAGCTGGTTTGGTTAAAGCGATTTCTCCAAGAATTGGGTCTAAAACAGGACAACTTTGAGTTGTATTGTGCTAGCCAGAATGCTATTGACTTGAGCAAGAATGCTACTTGTCACAGTCGTACGAAGCATATTAATGTACGTTACCATTGGCTACGGGAACAGGTTGAAGATGGGGTGATACAAATAGAGAAGATACACACGAATAAAAATCCGTCTGATATGATGACAAAGGTGGTTCTGCGAGAAAAGTTGGAGCTGTGCAAACAAGGCGCAGGTATGGAGTGCAAGTGATTAGTTGTGAGTTTGGAAATAGGGGGAGATTGTTAGGCAGCTGCCTTATACTTCCAAACTCACCAACTCTTCACCAACCCCCCACCCCACTTACTACATTTTCCCTTCTATAAATACCCCCTCTCCCTTCATTACCAAAACACACCAAAACATCTTACTCTCTTCTCTCCATTATAGCTGCTAGATAGTCCGTCTAGTAGGAAACTTACCTTGCGGTAGTTTCAGGCAGGTCAGAATAGGGGGCCCTCGTGCTTCTCTCTTCTTTCGTTTCGGGTGAGTTAGTGTGAGTGTTTGGTCGGGCTGTAGGCATCTGGGTCTACAGCATTAGGAGTTTGTCCAGCCATTGCAGCCGCAACAAGGGGAGTCCTCCAGGTTATCCGGTCAAGTACCGAAGGGATAGTTCTGTCTAGGTTATCTGGTCCAGTACCGAAGGAGTAGTGAATCGCTGTATTTCTATTCAGTTGTGCCTCAAGTGTTAGTTCGTAAACTTGAGAGAGAATATTGTAACCATTATTATCATTATAGTGGAAACATTCGGAGCAGGTCCCGTGATTTTTACCTCTTTGCTTTAAGGGGTTTTCCACGTATAAATCTTGGTGTTCATCTGTCAATATCTGTTGTTATTATCGACTGTTATAATTCTATAAGTTCAATTCCTAACATGTCCTCCAGAGAAACAGAGCAACCCAGGAAATTGGTCGAATCCAACAACACATGCATTACAGTTTTTGTAATTTTCTTTTCCCTTTTAGCTGCACAATGACTATAATCTAGGCTGGCCAGGCATACTGAGCTGTAGAGCTAAACATGAGGAAGTTGGACACAACATTCCCCAACTGAAATAGGTAGTAGGTACCATGTCCATCCATGCACAACTCATCCAGTTGCAATGCAGATTCATTCCTAGCTCATCCAATTTTACTCCATTACGGTTCTTACCAAACTCGTCATTAGAGCGTTCTTCAAGTATTTCCCATCATCTTCAATTTCTCTCAATTGTTGCCTTCACTGATTTAAATGTATTACTACTACAAGGTGTAGTTGGCTGCTGTTGGCAGATCTTTGTTTTTATTGCACCAAGGTAATCCCAGCTGGCTGCTGAAACCTAATCATTTTTAGAGTGCAAATAAATCACAAAAGTAGTACAGTTCTAACCCCAATGGTCCCTTTAGTTCCTTGACACTTTCGTGTTTTGTAAGTGGTTGCTTTAGTAACAATGTAGCAGTGCGGTACTTTTTTTAGCATCATGTATCCTTTTTAATGCGTTAAATATGTGACTCGGAGGTGTTGAAGAATTGTGTAATTTTTTTTTTTTTTTGCAATTAAGAATTAGATTATAATTACGAGACATAATTAAAAAAATGTCAAATTTACCAAAAAAAAAACAATAATGTAAATTTTATCAAAACCAAACAGAATTAAAATTTGATTAATATTTAAAGATATCAAAAATAATATGATACATCTTATCTTATCATATCAATCACGCTTGTTTGTCCATTCCCATGTATTTTAGTACTAGAAGTGACTGTAAATCTGTAATGTACACACGTGTACACTTTTTGGAACGCACTCACCTTGCTCGTTGCTGTCATATCTTCATTCAAATCAGCACCCGGTTGATCACAATTCAGTGATTCACACATAATCGCACTAGTATTTGTTTATATATTCTTTTGTACACACTCGAATAATTTAGTTTATTATCAGATATATGTTATGCATGGTGTTAGAATCAGGATCTTTTAAAATAGTCAATCCAATCTAATTATCCTACATGTACAAGTCAGTAGACATGCGCATATCATTTGAAAAATCGAAACATCAAATTTTTTTTTTGGATGGTGGTGGGCAAGAATTTCCAGTACTGTAAATATTTATGTAAATAAAAAAGTGATCTATAAACTGTCATGAATATAACTAACATTTATTATAAATGATGATATCTCAAGAAGAATAAAATGGTAAATTATATAAGAAATTTTGCACTGGTTGGACATCTATAACACACCCCACTGGCGCACTCACAAGGAAAGCAGGTAATATGTGGATAAAATGCACCATGGGAGTGAAGTGAACCCTACACAGCTACCATCATCTCTTAATTTTCCCTCATAGCTTCCTCATCTATAAAGCTAGTAGTAATATATAGTTGCAGTTGAAGATCTGTAGTATATAGTGTGGTACATTGGATTGTGGTCCATGTGTGAGAAATTTATATGGGCATGCTATGCTGTGCTATCTTCTCATCCCTCAATTCATTGCACATTTGCCCTCCATTCTTTTCCTTCTCTTCTCAGCATCATTCCATTTTTCCAGTTGCTGGTGAGATCTGAAAAGAAATACAACTGTTCTGGGAAGCTGTAGTTTGATTTAAAATCCTGTCATGCTTTTCCACAGCTTTCTTGAACTTCTTAATTAATTTCTATAATGTGTGTTTAATCTCTCTCTCTCTCTCTCTCTCTCTCTCTCTCTCTCTCTCTCGCCCCCCTCTCCCTCTCCCTCTCTCTCTCTCTCACTCTGTTTCCCTCCCTCTCTCTATCTCCCTCTCTCTCACTCTGTTTCCCTCCCTCTCTCTCTCTCTCTCTCTCTCTCTCTCTCTCTCTCTCTCTCTCTCTCTCTCTCTCTCTCTCTCTCTCTCTCTCTCTCTCTCTCTCTCTCTCTCTCTCTCTCTCTCTCTATCTCCCTCTCTCTCACTCTGTTTCCCTCTCTCTCTCTCTCTCTCTCTCTCTCTCTCTCTCTCTCTCTCTCTCTGTCTCTCCCTCCCTCCCTCCCTCCCTCCCTCCCCTCTCTCTCTCTCTCTCTCTCTCTGTTCCCCCCTCCTCTCTCTCCCCCTTTCTCTTCTCCACCCCCTCCCTCAGTAAATATATTTAGACCATGCATGATGTGGAAGTTCAAGAAAACTGTGGGAAGACATGGCAATTCAGGATTTCATTTGGCTGCAGTTTTTTCTTTCCTTCCTCGAGCCCCAAAGGTGATCTTCATCCATCTAAACTCTTTCTACGTACATTTAGCTACCCACATGTTATTTAACCAGAATTGTTAATTCTGGATTTTCTCATACTTAGATTTGCATTATTATTTGAGTTAAATACACTTCACATCCCCTACCTTTGTATACAATTAACTCTTATTATTTCACACTTGGTAATGATTGCATAATCATGCAATAAACTATGCACGTCTAGGCTCAATATTTACCAACTAATTTAATTACTCCCATAATTTTAAATGAACAATAAAAAAGCAAGAAGATATATAGTGTAGGATAAAATGTTTCTTATATATTTAAATAATTGTAATTGAGCCAGGAATGTGGTTTCCCTCAAATTTATCTTTCCTGTTGATTTGCTGCAGTACTTTGGAGGTATGCATGGCTAGTGTAGGGAAAATGTCAGATATCATATCAGGAGGAAAAAATAATTAAGAATATACATATAAGAGGGCAATATGCCAAATTATGATTATATATCCACATAATTCTTTTCTGATTTAATGTAAATATTGTTTATCTTCTATGTCATAAATAAATTACAACTAGTAATTAATCTTCTGAAAAAGTAATAATATTGCACATTAATGAAAAGTGAAATTGAGTTCATGATTTATGAATACTATGTGATTTTTGAATAATAGATGAGTCTTAGATTTGAAATTTGATAGACATTTAGATGATTCAGTACTTATCTTCTCTATACTCATAAATAGTTGAAAGTTCATCATGTACCTTTTGTTTTTCCTTTTTCTGTGATCTCATGCATTCATGTGATGTTTTGTGGGGAAAAAAGGACCATTTTTCACCATCTTTTCATCTCATACATAGACACACACAAACAGAAAAGAGATTGACATCACACTTTAAAGATAGTTACAACACTCCCTATGAGCATCAGTACTGGTGGTTGAATTTGATGATGAAATGTATCGTACATGTACTGTTGGAGTACCATATATATTACTATTGCTCAAATATGAAGCTACTTGTACAACTTATCCAACTGTCAATGTTGACAACTGCATACATGTGTGTATCGGTGCATAAACCCTTAATAAAGTTGATCCATAACAAGCAATTGTTCCTGCCATCTATTAACTATGATTTTTAGTTGATAGGAAAAAAATCTAAAAGTGATATCTTAAGCAAGAATAGACTAAGGTCCATGCATTTACAAAAAATTTCCATATAAAACCTATCCATAGAAAATTATACCAGATAGATAATTGCAACAATCGATCGTGGGGATGAGAATTCCACTCTTAAATAAAGGATGTAAAGGATTGATTGGAGTATCGTATGTCCTTCAAAATATTAAAACAAAACATATTGCAGAACGTACTCCATTTAAAAGTGTTAACGGAGGAATTTGGGAAAACAAATTCGGGGAGGGTTGCTGGAATTATGGGGGTTGTTGATGACGGCGAACGGCGTAGGATGTTTAGGGTTAGGGTTTATGATTTGGGGATGGCTGAGATTGTATGTTGAGATATGCGTAGCAATCAAGATCGAATACTGAATTCTTTCTTTTTGTGCTAGGGTTTTTGCATCGTCTCATACAATGTGCCTACGTACCCCATATATAGGGATCAAGCCAAACGTAGTTCTTGGAGGACAAGTAATCGTAATGGGCTAGGTTTTCCTTATTTAGGAAGCCCATTGGATCAGGGCCACCGCCTTTGACAATTATTACGAACCGTAAAGCCCGGCTAATTTCTCGGAGCTTAATGGCTAAGCTATTGACCCGAGATTACCGTGGTCAATGCTCACCTGGAACCACGGAGATAATATAACTTTTGGGCAGTTCTGAGATTGCCAAAGGGGGCGAGATCCCCAATCTGAATATTTCGGGCGAGATCCCAGGATAAACTTTTCCCTAATTGCTCGTAACCGAGGACCTAGATCATGGTCCATAACAATACTCTTTAGAGAACATTCAGGGAGAATCTCCCATTTCAGTATGCCGGAGGGCGAGATTCCCATCGTCCGAGGGCGACCCCCATGGGCGACATTTCACCATTAGGGCGAGAATATTTCTGGGCATAACAACTACCCCCCAGTTTCTTGTAATATCTTCCTATAAAAGAAACTATCCTAAAATACCTTCCAGAATATAGGCGAGCCTTCCTCAGAAAATCCCTCTTTTCCCTTTTTTTTTTTACGGAATTTATCACACCTCGATTTCAGTTCCCAATCCAATAAGAAAATGCCACGTGTCCTTACCTGGCTGTCATCCATCTCCGTTTTATATTCCTATAAAAAGCCCATCCTCCTCTTCCATCCCCACGTTCCCTTACAAATTTCCTAGGAGCACTGTCGAATTCTCCATTTCTCACGGGCGAGATCTCTATCATTGTGGACGAGGTTCTTGTTTTCTTCAAGCGATATCTTCATCTTGGAGGCGATCTTCCCAAAAACAGGTACTAATTCTCTCTTCTCGTCTTTCCTGTCGATTTTTATTTTTAAGTAAACGATTAACAAAAAAATAAGAAAATCACCTAGGATCGAATACCATTCCTTCTCGCTAGTTCTCTACTTAGGTCCGTTTCCATCTAAGAGGGCGGGGACCCCCATTACATGCTTTTACTTGCTCTTACTCTGGAGAATTAACTTTAATATAGTCCTCGCCCTCTCTTACAGATGTCAAGAGAGAACTTTTCTCCCGAAAACGGGTCAACGTCGCCTTCTACCTCAGATTCCTTTGATAATGAGGATATTATTTCCATCTCTGATAGCCTTCCAGTGGGCGATATTGCCGACGACTTGGCCAGTGTTTACCATGCTCAAGATCTAGGCGACGCAAGTGGAGAAGATGATTTACACGACCTTTTCACCGACCTAGATCCTCAAGAGCCAGGCCCTTCTAGGTTAGGAAAGAGTCATGGCAAAGATCTGGCGAGATATAAGAAAATGCTTGAGGAAGCGCAAGCCGACCAAATCTTAGAAGAAGAAGAAGACGAGAACTCGGAAACGGGCGAGAGCTCCGATCAGGAAGATAATATTTACTACGAGGATGCAGAGGTCGAGAACGAAGATGAAGTTTTATCCGTCTCGCCCGTTCGTTATGCAATGGAATTACCTTCTCCCCCCAATAACCCATACAAACAACCCGTCCGTACCTGTGATCTCGACCTAGACTTTGAAGATGATGTAGACGAACCTCTTAGAATGAAACACAGATTTGATCAAGGTAGAATCTCCTGTGCAGGACTCGCCTCCAAAATTTCTTCCGAAGAAATCATGTTCCTAATTGAATATTACAATTTGGAAGGAAAATGGCTACGCCCTCGCTCCTTCATGAGAATGCATGTTTTCGACATCGCCGGGTTGCCAACACCAAGGGCGGTCCTTACCAACAAACTAATAGAACTCGGCTTTGGAACGCCAATGCACCCTTTTCTTCATCAAATCATCACTTATTTTAATATCGCCCCTGTACAATTGTCACCCAACAGCTATAGGGCGGCTATCGGTTTATATATGATGTATCGAAACGAAGGATATGACGCCCCGACTATGGCTGAGTTAAGTTATTTCCTTTCTTTAAGGCGATGTGGAAGAGACGTAGGATTTTATTATCTCGCCTACTGGTCGAATCATAACAAAAAGGGTTTTATTACTGGTAACCCTAGCAACATGAAGATATGGAAAGATGAATTCTTTTACATGTACGACGTCCCCAGGCTCAGAACCCAATTCAATCTTCAACCTTGTAAGTATTCTCGCCTTAATATTCTTCCTTTTCCTAGTCCCCTGAAACTCTAATTTATCCTTATATTCTCCTCGTAGACAAACCCGCCCAGACAAAATTAACGGGCGACTCTGCAGCTAGAGCTTTGATTATCTCTGATCTTCCTAGATCAAAGAAAGATCTCGATGTTCTAGTAACACCCGGTAATCTCCGTATCCATGGTTTCTATAATGAAGGGTACGGCATAATTCCCTTTGTCAAATTTAAGAGAGGTACTAAAAGAAGTACTCGTAAAAAACAAATAGAAGGGCAACTTACTGGTAAAGGTACCTCACCTTCTTCTTTAGCCCTCGCCCATTTGTTGATTTATTTTTAATATTTGAAGTTGTCAACTAATAGTTTTTTTTTTGTCCCTTTGTATTCAGGTTAAATGGCAAAACTCCCTTTCGGAAACAACCCTTTTGCAGAACCGACTCCCTCTGCTATTGCTAATATTCCTCGCCCTACACCATCGACTGTTGTGAACCAATCTCGCCCCATCATTCCTACCTCACATGTGGGCGAGAAACAAAACAAAAAACGGGATTCAGCGGATGCTTCCAAAAATGCCCCAAGTAAGAAGCATAAGTCAATTCCAAATGAGGAGGCGCCCTCAGATTCTGTTGCTACAACTTTTGGTTCAATCGCTGCCGAACACTTTTCTGATCAGGATGTAAAAATCCTTAAGGAACGGAAAGAAGCCGATGAGGAGTTCCACTTCAAGATAGGCCTGGGCGATGCCTTCTATCATGGACTTAATGTCCTCGCCCAGAAGAACACTGTTATCAAGGATCAGGAGAAGGCCTTGAAGAAATACAAGGGCGAAGCTTCAAGTTTTACTTCAAAACTCAACGAAGCCCAGAAAAGGCTCGACCATGAAGTTAAGGCGAGGAAAGATGATGTCGATAAACTCCAAGCTGATTTGAAGAAATTAAAATTGGACTCTGATAAGAAGGTCGCGGACCTTGAGGGCGAGAATGAGAAATTGCAAGGCAAAGTAGCTGAGGTTGAGGCTGTTGTGAAGAAAGCACAGACTGAAGCTTACACCATTGGCTTTTTGGATTATCTTCGTAACTTCCTTGCAGCCGATCCTGATTATGATTGGTCCAAGCATTTCGCCCCCTCTACTCCTAGTTACATGTTGAAGTTCCAATCTGACAATGTCGAGCCCATTGCAATTGCTAAGGAAAGCTTGAGGTTGAAGATCGAGGCGGAGAAGAAGAACATGGCCGAGGAGGAGGCGAGAAAGAAAGAGATTGATGGGGGAGACAAAGCTGGTACGATCTCGCCCTCTGATGCCACAACTAAGTGACTGTATGAACTCTCTATTATTGCCAACACATTGGGAGTGCGGGCCCTCCTGTAATGGCCTCGCCCGTTGTAAGATTTATGGATGTTGTTATAACTACTTGGAGTGCGCGCCCTCCTTTTAATGGCGTCGCCTTTGTATTAATATTCGCTTTCCAAACTCATGTTTTCTTTAAATATATGCTTATATTTTCCCTCTTATGGGTATTCAATTAAAGGGTAAGTCTCGCCCTTCTATGGGAAGCTTGTCCTCCATCATCATCTCGCCCTTAGATATTTCCAGCTTTAAAGTTTTATTCACCATGTTCTTCAAGAGGGTACCCTCCTCAAAGGAGGTCATTTTCCTCAGAATTTATAGTTAAGATATCCTCCTCAATGGGAGGTCGCTTCCTACTTCAGAAATACCCTCCTCAAAGGAGGTGGATTTTCTGAAGCTCGAACCTTGATGAGGCGCCGGAAGTACGGACATCCCCCCCGGAAGTACGGTTTTTGCAAGGATTTATATTGATGGTACTCTCCTCAAAGGAGATCAGTCTTTTTGTTCAGAAATACCCTCCTCACAGGAGGTAGATTTTCCGAAGCTCGAACCTTGATGAGGCGCCGGAAGTACGGACATCCCCCCCGGAAGTACGGTTTTTGCAAGGATTTAATAATTCGAGATACCCTCCTCAAAGGAGGTCGTTCTCTATTCCAGAAATATCCCTCCTCACAGGAGGTGGATTTCCCGAAGTCATTTTTTACTCTCCTCACAGGAGATCATTTATAACAGATAATCAACAATATTTGAAGAAAAACAAGCATGTTTTATTCATAAATAGTAAAACCTGGCTAAGGAGGAGTACATGCACTACCCCCCTAGACTTTCATGAAAATAATTATTTAAAGGAAAGTATATCAAAAGTAGGAATACATTACTGATAATATTTCTTCAAATGTTCCATGTTCCAAGCTCGCGGGATGTGTTTCCCTTCCATATCTGCCAGATAATAAGTTCCTGCCCACAAGACAGCTCTAACCCTCTACGGACCTTCCCAATTCGCACCGAACACTCCATGATTCTGGACTTTCATGTTGGGCATCACTCGTCGAAGAACATAATCCCCCACCTTTAAGGGTCTTGCCTTTACCTTTGAGTTGTAAAACCTAGCCACCCTTTGCTGATAAGAAACCAACCTTGCCTGAGAAGCCGTCCTGAATTCTTCCGCCATATCCAGGTAAAGGCGATGGTTAACTTCATTTACCTCTGGCTGATAGTTCTCTCTTCTAAAAGATCCTGCCCCCAACTCGACTGGAACCATAGCCTCACATCCATATGTCAAAGAGAAAGGGGTTTCCCCTGTAGTTGTCCTAGGTGTCGTGTTATAGCTCCACAAGACATTAGGTAGCTCTTCCGGCCAATTACCTTTACTGTCGTCCAACTTCGCCTTAAGCGTATGTTTGATTATCTTGTTCACCGCCTCCGTCTGACCATTAGTTTGAGGATGACTAACAGCAGAGAAACTCTTAATAATTCCCAAATTATCGCACAACTGTCTCATCTCCTTACTATCAAACTGCTTCCCATTGTCAGATATCAGTTTGTACGGTATTCCAAAGCGACAAATGATGGATCGATAAACAAAGTCCACCAACTTTTTTGCTGTGATCGACGCCAAAGGCTCTGCCTCTGCCCACTTAGTAAAGTAATCCACTGCTACCACGGCGTATTTCACCCCTCCTTTTCCCCTTAGGGAGTTCCCCTATCAAGTCAATTCCCCACATGGCGAAGGGCCAAGGGCTAGTCAATGAAGTAAGGGGAGCTGCGGGACTGTTCACATAGTTCGCATATCGCTGACACTTGTCACAAGACCTAGCAAAAACCATTGCATCTTCCCGAAGAGTAGGCCAATAATACCCTTGACGTAGTATTTTCTGCGCAAGTGAGCCACCCCCCGAGTGGTTTCCACAAATTCCCTCGTGAACTTCCCTGAGAACATAAGTGCACTCCTCCCCATCTATACACTTTAGCAACGGCTGATTAAAACCCCTTCTGTAAAGAGATCCCCAAAAATCGACGTAACGAGCTGCCTTATACCTTAGCTTTCTAGCCTCAATCCTATCATCTGGTAAAATTCCTTCCTTCAAATATCTCCATATAGGGGTCATCCATGTATCTGGCGTGGGGACATCAACTTGCATCAATTCCACCTCCGGAACGCTAGGTTGCTTCTGGATTTCCAAGGGACTGATACCCAAAAGATTGGCCTCCCCTTGAGACCCCAACTTGGCCAGGGCATCGGCTTCCGCATTACTGTCTCTAGGAAGTTGTTCCAACCTCGCCTCCCGAAATCGGCCCATTAATCTTCGTGTGCACCTCATGTACAACTCAGTTCGGGGCCCACGAGCTTGGAACCCTCCATTGACTTGATAGACAACCAGCATTGAGTCACTCATGATGTTTATATTTTCCACCTTCATCTCAAGGGCGAGCTTCAAACCCGTAATCAAGGCTTCGTACTCGGCATCATTATTTGTAGCGTGAAAGGTAAAGTGGATTGCACTCCGAAGACGGTGTCCCTCCGGGCTGACCAAAACAATTCCCGCCCCTGCACCCTCATTGTTCGATGCACCATCCACATATAAAGTCCACCAAGGTGCTGGAGTAGGATACTCCTGATTCGGCTCTGGTGGAGGGCTAGGTATGACAGCCAGGGACTCATCCTCTTGATCAAGAGGAAATTCCAAAATAAAATCAGCAAGAGCCTGCCCCTTTATAGCGCTTCTAGGTTTATATTCCACATCAAATTGCCCTAATTCCACTGCCCATTTCAACATCCGTCCAGAAGTTTCCGGTTTATGCAGTATCTGCCTCAAAGGGTACGATGTTCGGACCTCTACCTTATGCGCCTGAAAGTAGGGGCGCAACTTTCTGGTGGTTAAAATCAAAGCGTACACTAGCTTCTCCATATTCGAATACCTTGTCTCTGCATCCAATAGCCTCTTACTGACGTAGTATACAGGGTACTGGGTATCATCTTCTTCTCGCACAAGTACTCCACTAACGGAATATTCTGAAACAGCAAGATATAGGATAAGAGTTTCTCCCTCAATCGGTTTAGACAATAGTGGGGGAGATCCCAGATGGCTCTTTATCACCTGAAAAGCTTCTTCACAATCTAATGTCCATTCAAAATTCTTCCCAACACCTTTAATTGCCTTAAAGAATTCTTTGCATTTGTCAGATGACCTTGACACAAACCGGTTCAGAGCGGCGATTCTCCCAGTCAGGCTTTGCACCTCCTTCACTGTTCGGGGGGACTTCATCTCGAGAAGAGCTTTTATCTTTGCAGGATTTGCTTCTATCCCCCTATGATTTACCAGAAAACCCAGAAACTTTCCAGATTCTACTCCGAACACACATTTTTGAGGATTAAGCTTCATGCGGTACTTTCTGAGGATCTGGAACATCTCATCCAAATGCTGAATGTGTTCCTTTGCTTCCTTGGATTTTACAAGCATGTCATCCACATATACTTCCATAGTCTTCCCAATTTGCTCCTTGAACATCATATTGACCAACCTTTGATAAGTTGCCCCTGCATTGATCAATCCGAAAGGCATCCCAATATAGCAATATAAGCCATGGTCCGTTATAAAAGAGGTATTTTCCTGATCTGGCCCAAACATCGGGATTTGATTGTATCCGGAGTAAGCGTCCATGAAACTAAGTAGGGCGTGCCCCGCGGTAGCATCTACCAATTGATCAATCCTAGGCAAAGGAAAACTGTCTTTCTTACAGGCTTTGTTCAGGTCAGTATAATCAACACAGACTCTCCACTTCCCATTGGATTTCTTCACCAAGACCGGATTCGCAAGCCAATCCGGGTAAAAGGACTCTTTAACTAATCCGACATTTAGCAGCCGGTCAACCTCATCTTTCAAGGCGATAGCTCGTTCTCCACTGACCGCCCGTCGCTTTTGCCGAATACCCTTCCTAGAAGGGTCTATGTTAAGGTGATGGCACATTACCTCGGGATCAATTCCTACCATGTCCGCATGACTCCAAGCGAAAACATCCAGATTATTCTTTAAAAAAGCAACTAGCCTCTCTCTCAAGTCTGATTCTAATCTCGCCCCAATATATAGCACCCGGGATGGGTCCTTTTCGTCCACGAGAATTGGTATAGTATCTTCTGCCGGTCCCACATTCTTCTTGGATTCAGGCAATCGAGGGTCCAAGTCAAACTCTACTTCCTTCGTTCCACTGGACTCACCCACTTCCCGTATAGAAACAACCTCGCCCTCCAACGGTTGAGATCCCTCCCTACCAGTCAAATCGTCCGGGAATTCAACCATGGGAATATCCCCACAATCTGTAACAAATTTTCCCTTTTTCGCTCTAAGGCTTCTCTGTTCCTCCTCGTCTGTGATATCTTCAACAACCCCCTCTTCAAATTGGCTTTGATCGACTGGAGGAGGAGCCCCAATCATCAACACCCTACATCTTGTATTATCAATTGTCATGCTTTCCGCAAAGGACTCTTCTGCAACACTTTCCATTACAACTTCCACAATCTCTCCTCGAGAGGGTGGTGCTTCCAAGAAAAAGAGTGGGGTTTCGTGTTTAACTAACGTCTCATATCTGGCCATGGCGTCATCCTCAGGAAATTCCACTGTATAAACCATGTGGGTAACTGCTTTTTCTGACTTTGGTCCGAAAGATTTCAATGTTTCCGCAGCGTTTTCGTCTTTAAAGTCCAACATCTCCCCCTCTTGTTTCCCCTTTGAGGAAGACTTCATCATTTTGTTGTAACAGTCCCTAGAGTCATACTGACATCCCTTCACACACCCGACCCCGCAGGAGTAGGGAACTTCATTGCCAAATGATAAATTGACGTCACCACCCTCATTTCCTTCAAGACTGGCCTTCCAAGTAGAGCGTTGTAACATGTAGGTTGATCGACAACTAGAAATTCGAACACCTGAGTGGCAGAGTAAGGGTCTTCCCCTAAGGTAAGAGGCAATTTCACCGTGCCCTTGACCCGGACAGAATCTCCTGTGAAGCCGTATATGTGAGTTGTTCCTTGAACCATTTCTTTATTAAGAAGTCCCATCTTTTTAAAAGTTCCGTAATAGAGGATATTCACAGAACTCCCATTATCGACAAACACACGATGGACGCTCCTAGACCCAATTCTGACATTAACAACCAAGGCATCACTATGCGGATGATGAACCCATCTTGCATCTTCTTCGGAAAAAATTATCTGTGTATCCTCTCCCTTAAACAGCTTTGGAGGCCTTTCTGACAGGTGGTTAACATTTGTAAGCGGGGGATCCTTTGCTTCCCGAGCGTACCTCTCCATGGCCCTTCTTCCATCTCCCCCAACATGAGGCCCTCCAAAAATAGTATGAATGCTAGCTTCTTTTACGAACACTGTCTTTCCCTGCTGGTCTGGTCCTTTTCCAGGATCCTCCTTCTTTTCCTCGATGGGAGGAACGCCCCCTTTGATTTTCCTGACCCATTCAGTCAACTTCCCATTCCGGATTAGCAACTCAATTTCCTCTCTCAATTGCCGACATTGATGGGTGTCATGGCCATGGGATTCATGATAGGCACAGTACCTTTTCTTATCCCTTTGCGCATTCTTCGAAAGTGGTTGAGGTGGTTTATATAATCCTTCCTTCTTTGTTACTTCATAAATGTGATCAATAGATGCCACCAGCGGCGTGAAAATACTGGTCTGGGGATAGCCCTGATCTTTCTGAAAATAAAGAGGTGGTGGCGGGTACCGTGGCATCGGGCTGGGTGATCTCGACCGATCTGACTTCCAAGTGTCAACGACATTAACATCCCCTCTACCGTTCTTCCTTCCGTCTCTCCTAGGGCTAGGAGATCTATCTTTGCGCTTCCCCCTACGACTAGTTTCGGGGTAATCACTCCTTTTCAGAGCTTCTTCCTCCCTCTTAAAGGGTTCAGCCTGCGCATAGAGATCCGCAAGTGTTGGAGGCTCTTTCCGCTGAAGTTCCTTCCAGAAGTCCGAATTCACTCTTACTCCAGCTATCAGAAAATTCTTGATGGTTTCGTCCGAAGCTCCCCGGACAGTTGGGACCTCTGAGTTGAAACGTCTAAAGTAGGATTGCAGGGTTTCTCCCTCTCTCTGCTTTATATTTGCCAGGGTCGTGACAGGTGGGGCATAGACAATAGACGATTGGAATTGGATCAAGAACATCCTTCGCATCTGATCCCAAGAAGTAATAGAAGCCAGTCCCAACTTTTGAAACCATTGGTGGGCATTTCCTCGCAGGGTCGAGGCCAACAACCTGCACTTTGTCAAGTCTTCCACTTGATAGAGCTCCATCTCAGTGTTGAACCTGGCGATATACTCTGCCGGGTCAGAACTTCCTGTAAACCTTAGATCTCCCACCCCTCGAAAAGATGGGGGAAGAGGTGCTTCCCGGACTGCCAATGAGAAGGGCGATGGAGCTGGTTCAAATATAGCTCCCGATTGCTCCCCTGATTGAGCCAGGAGCCTGCGCAAGGCATTTAAGTCTAGATCCTCAAGACCGGCTACCCTACGAGACGCTTCCTCCTGTCTCTGCTGATTCATTAACTCTTCAAACCTATATCGATCCCCGACGGCGTTCTCTAGGTGAGGTAAATGATTTCTGCGAGCGGCCATCAGATTCTCCTCCAATTTAGATTCTAAGGGTCCCCTTTGACCTCTTTCTGCCTGGTTGAAGAGGTTAGCATAGGATCTTCTTTCCCCATATCCCAAACTATAGTGGTTCGGAGTCCTCTGATGATTTGGGTCACCAGCTTGAGCCATTGTGGGTGGAATCATATCAGAGTTTACTAAAATCTCATTCTCGTGATCAAAACGACGCCTTCCATCAGGTCTCTCCTGTTCCACAGTCCTTTGGCCGCCAACCCAAACTTCCTCCCTTTGAGGTTCTCGCCCCCTTTCGGTCCTTTCATACAGTGGACGTGCTTGACCTGATCGTCGGGGCATCACCCTGTCCGGTGGGAACTCAACATGCGGCTCCCCGTAGGTCAAGGCCCTGGGTGTAATAGCTCGAAACCGCTGGTCGGTATTAGTCTCTCCAACAGTCTGGACTTCTCTCTCCAATGGGATTTCCATATGTGGGACGCACTGGTGATTAATGGCAGATCTCCTACCAACACGCTGATCTTCACCTGGTGTGAGATAATTTCTTCCCCAGTCATGGAGAGTCACCCTCATATTCCCTTCTCTTCCGTCTAGTTGGCGGCGCCCATCACGATTCAGGCGGGTTCCTTCAAAAATTTGCCTTTCTCTTTCCATCTCATCCATTCTCGCGCCCATACGGGTAATAGTATTTCCCATATAAGTGATCTGATTCAAAAGTTCAGTATTGCTCATCAAGACAGGTGGATCTCCTCCTATCCGTGGTATCGACTGTCCATTAGGGGCCCTGGGTGTAGTGGATCTTCGGCGCGAGCCTCCTGGGTGATCAAGGTTTCTCAGCATTGAATTCCTTATGGCAGAATTTCTCGGTGGCGGCGGGGGTAGATTCTCCGTGGACCTAGTATCCTCTCCCCGACGATCATCAACACGCTCTTGGTTTGACTGCGACATCCTTCCTCCTAAGATGTCAAAAACCCCTCCTTCTAGCGCCACTTGTTAACGGAGGAATTTGGGAAAACAAATTCGGGGAGGGTTGCTGGAATTATGGGGGTTGTTGATGACGGCGAACGGCGTAGGATGTTTAGGGTTAGGGTTTATGATTTGGGGATGGCTGAGATTGTATGTTGAGATATGCGTAGCAATCAAGATCGAATACTGAATTCTTTCTTTTTGTGCTAGGGTTTTTGCATCGTCTCATACAATGTGCCTACGTACCCTATATATAGGGATCAAGCCAAACGTAGTTCTTGGAGGACAAGTTATCGTAATGGGCTAGGTTTTCCTTATTTAGGAAGCCCATTGGATCAGGGCCACCGCCTTTGACAATTATTACGAACCGTAAAGCCCGGCTAATTTCTCGGAGCTTAATGGCTAAGCTATTGACCCGAGATTACCGTGGTCAATGCTCACCTGGAACCACGGAGATAATATAACTTTTGGGCAGTTCTGAGATTGCCAAAGGGGGCGAGATCCCCAATCTGAATATTTCGGGCGAGATCCCAGGATAAACTTTTCCCTAATTGCTCGTAACCGAGGACCTAGATCATGGTCCATAACAATACTCTTTAGAGAACATTCAGGGAGAATCTCCCATTTCAGTATGCCGGAGGGCGAGATTCCCATCGTCCGAGGGCGACCCCCATGGGCGACATTTCACCATTAGGGCGAGAATATTTCTGGGCATAACAAAAAGTAATGTTTATAATTTGTTTATAATGTACTATAATATTATAAATGTTAATTTTAATATGTTATTGAAAGAATTTTAATCTTACATTTTTGTATATAATAATTTTTAGTATTAAATATAAATTAATATGTTGTTGGCGGGAATCGAACCTTAGACTTTTGTATATAACAACTTTTAGTATTGTTGAATCTAACGATCATGATCTATTTGAGTTGAATATCTAACGGTTGTGAATGAGGATAACCAAAAATGAGGGATAACCAAAAATAGGGTTAACCAAACTACAAATTATACCCCATTTCGCTTATTATAGTATAATATAGATTTCCCTGGACTTTTGCCTACATAATTACCGTTTAATTCACTAATTTGCTGGTATGTGGGGTCTCCTCTCTAGCTGTTTATTTTTTACTGATTTGTAGTCTATACTATACTATTATAAGCAAAACAACTTCTATTTGGTTGGTTGGTTGTAGGGATGGGCATTCACCCCGGCTCGCCCGATCCCGATCCGTTCCCCGCACTGAACGGGGCAGGGAATCGGGGATTTTTTCGGGTACGGGCCGAGGAGCGGGGATAATTTTCAAAAAGAACCGGGGAGCGGGCCGGGGCCGGGATTTTATGTCTCCCCGGCCCAATCCCCGACCCCCGCCCCGATTTTCTCCATCCAACCCGATTTTCAATCCCCGAATCGATTTCACCACATTATAATATATATAATCATATATATTAGTAATCATATATATTTGCTACTGCTTTGTAATGTTTAGATTTCAAAAACAAATTTTAAGAGGTAACATATATGCTTGTGAATCTGAAGATATACTTATTATGCGATTAATGGTGATGAAAAAACGTGGTAACATAACATCTAATCTAGCTATAGTTGCTAATTTCATAATATATCACAAGAAAAAATTATTTCAAACTCACTAATTAGTGTTTAAAATTATTTAAGATATTATTTTTTGTTTAAAATGAAATTCCCCGATTCCCCGCGGGGATCCCCGTTACCCGTGTGGGCCGGGGACGGGGAATAAAAAACAATCCCCGACGAGGAGCGGGCCGGGGACGGGGATTGGGTTTGAATTCGGGGATGGGGGCGGGGATAGCACTCCCCGGCCCCGAAGTGCCCCGATGCCCATCCCTAGTTGGTTGTTAGTTTGGTCATTGATTTGATCACTTATTTAGTACACTCAATATAAACCATTGGATTTAAGATAGATTAATGAGAACCGTTGGATATAATAATAAAAAAAACTCTGCAAAACAACTTCTATTTGGTTGGTTGGTAATTTGGTCACTTATTTGGTCACTTATTTAGTACACTAAATATAAACCATTGGATTTTAAGATAGATTAATGAGAACCGCTGGATATAATAATAATAAAAAAACTATTTTTATACATTTATATTATATCCAATAAATACAGGGAAGTGTTTGTTTTTCATTCATGTTCCAGCGGCGTAATTTTACAAAAACACAATAAAGTCATGCCGAGGACCTGAGTACTCTTGACTCTTTGAGCAAGGATAAATCACTTCTATACTGTATACTAATCCATATTTACACAGACCATAGTAATTTAGCAGTGATCAAACCCTATTAAATTTAGACTTTTGTGTATATGTTTTTTTTATGAAAAAATAAATTCCATACATGGTTTGATTTATTTTGATGGAGTTGGTTTGTTTGGTGATGGTGGAGCATAATAAGAACCAAGACAACATATCAAATTTAACAGTTATTTATCTATTTTCAATATACAAGAAAAAGACTATCAATTAAAATACTATAAAAAACGTATAATTATATTTTATTATATTTTATAATTTATATTATTACTAATTAATTAGCAAATACTAAAATTATAAATAATCAAATAAAAATATTAAGATAAAAATATTTAAAATGTACACTTTTTTGGTACACTCAATAGCAACCGTTGGATTTTGAGATAGATTATTGAAATCCGTTGGATCTAATACTAGAAGGATATTATTTTTCTAATATTTAAAACATTCTAATGGGTTAATTAAGTTCAAATTCCATCAACAACATATCTTTATTAAACATATATATTATTTTATAAACTATTTTTAAGAGTTTGAGGTTCTATTCCCGTCAATATCATATTATAATAAAAAAAATTTATAATTTTTTTAATAAAGTATTATTATACATTTATATAATCTTATAAGCTATCCCAAAAAATTTCCATCAATAACATATTATAGTTAAAAATTAAAACATTATCGTTTAAAATACTATCAAAAATGTATTATGATATTTTATTAACGTAAATAATTTTTTTTCCTACTAATTAATATATATATATATATATATATATATATATATATATATATATGAAAATATGAGTAATAAGATAAAAATTATTAAAAAAAACATTGCATCACACGAGTTATAAATTATAAAGTTAAAAATTACATAAAATCTGAAGAACACTTATGTAAAGCATAATGTAATGTAATATGTAATAGAGGACATATATAACTCAACTAGGATAAAAGATAAATAATATTAACTCTATACAGAGATCGTGAAATTTGAAGAACAGGCACCGACAAGGATCAAGTCGCTGAAAGAAGTTCATTAACATGATCAAGCCTTAGTGACAGAATAAGATGTACAGATGATTCAGTTGAAGGGCCAAAAGATTCCATGTATTTATATTATTTGAAGATACGGCTGCAGGCTAATCAATTGGAATGTAACGAAGGTGTGAAGATCAAGATCAGTACTAGTCACTTGTGAACCAGACCAGTGCAATAAGTGTCAGCACATACGAGAAGGATCAACACATTAATTCACAGAAAGAATTGCTAAAGCTTATTGACGATCAAGGACAAACATAATATCTCAAGGTATTATCAAAAATTAATTTACTCTGAAAATTAAATAAGTAACAGATTAATTAATTATTTATAACAAAATAATTAAATTAATCTGGTACTTGGATTATTTTCTGAGATGAATTAAAACAGCAGAATAATCAGAAGAGAGAAAGTATAGTAATACTATGCGCGGTTACTATGCAAGGTTACTATGTGTGGTTACTATGCACGGTTACTATGCAGGTACTGTGCAAATAGTGGTTACTGTGCAAATATTGGTTACTATGCAGGTGAGGCCCACGTCCAAAATATTTTCAATAGACACGTTTTTGTGGTTGGTGGAATAGTACTATGCAGGTGGGGCCCACGTCCAAGATATTTTCAACAGACACGTTTTTGTGGTTGTTGGAATAGTACAACATAGTACAGCATAGTAACTTTCTATAACTATAAATTGGCCAGTTGTATTTCATTTCAAAACACACCTCAACACACAACTCTCTCTTCTTTCTCTTATATCTTCTCTGTGTAAGCTGCTAGACAGTCCATCTAGTAGGGAAGCCGGCTTAGCCCGCTTTCAGGAAGTGTCGGGTAGAAGGTCCTTGTGCCTAAATTATCCTTAGGAGTGTTCTGGTTTTGAAGCTAATCCATTGGATTAGAAGTTATAACACCCCTTCGAGTTTATTATCAATAAAGATATATTCTCGGAATTATTTTTTTTGGTAGTATCGTATTCAACCCCCCCTTCTACGATACTTCGGGACCTAACAACTTATAATATAAAAAATTTTGTATAAAATCGAAAAAAGGTCTACATGATTAGATAAATTTTACTCTTTCTACTAAATAAAAGTTAAAAAAACTACTTTTATGTAATATTTTAATATATACATATATGTATTTGAAAGTAATAATTAAAAAACATAATTAGAATAATATTTATATTCATGAAATTTATAAAATTCAAAAAATATTTTAATAATAAAAACATATATACAACTTAAAATTTTAACGAAATATAATTAAACAGTTTACAAGCAACCGTGCATCGCACGGGTTATAGGCTAGTATAAATTTTATACAGTGTTTAACTAGGGCTATAAATTGTGCGGATGCATATTTCAGAAAGGGGGACGATCTATAACAAATGTTTTTTGAGATAAACGATTTGTTCCGTACCGTAGAAACATTTTGCGGTACATATACAGTAGAATTTTGGTGTAAAAATAGAAGGAGCATTTTGATAATTTACACTACAATAAAAATGAGCAAATCCTACCAGAATGTTTCCTACCACCTCTTTTTCTACCAGCCATTTCCTACTAATTTCAGGTCAAAGGACCATTTCCTACCATAAACGAAGCTGGTAGGAAATATGTATCCATTTCCTACCACAACTGGTAGGAAATGACGGAGAAAGGACCTACTTGTCCACGTCAACAAATAAACGACATCGTTTTTGCCAAAGTATTTCCTACCACATGACATTGGTCGGTTTTGTACACCTCATTTCCTACCAAATCTGGTAGGAAATGAGTCTGTTGGGTCCCACATGCCACGTTGTTTTTGTCAATGTTTCTAGCAATCGTAAAACGACGTCGTTTTTGTCAAAGCAATTCCTACCACTCTATTCTGGTGGGAAATGAGTAGTCCATTTCCTACCAACCCTGGTAGGAAATGAGTCTGTTGTGTGACATTTACAATACGAGTCGTTATGAAGATGTAAGGGGAAAAAATGGGAATAGTATACCTAGAAAGGTTTTATGACATTTTCCCCTTATTCCTCGTCTACAACGGTTATTCATGTCGGATCGTACGGCTAAATATATGACGTGGTACAAGAATAGGGAAGTAAAAGAGGGCGAACTAAGTCACCCCGCGGATGGAGATGAATGGAAAAACTTTGACTTGAAATACCCATCATTTGCTAAGGAGTTCCGTAATGTTCGACTCGGATTGTCAAGTGATGGTTTCAATCCATTTGGAAATTCGGGAAATAACGTGTATATAGTATGGCCGGTTGTAGTGGTTGTTTATAATCTTCCTCCTTCTATGTGTATAAAAAGACCCTTCATGTTCATGACTCTTTTAATTTCAGGTCCGAATTCTCCAAAAAAGATCTCAATGTATTTCTAAGACCACTCATGGATGAATTATTATTTTTGTGACAAAGTGGAGTTGGAACCTATTATCAATCTCTAAAGCAAAATTTCAATATGAAGGCGGCTCTATTATGGATAATTAGTTATTTTCCCGCTTTAGGTATGCTTAGTGGATGGTCAACAAAAGGAAAGATGGGTTGTAACGTTTGTGTGAGAGATGTAAAAGGTTTTCAACTTAAAAATTCAAAAAAATGTTGCTTCTATGGTACATATAGTACCTTTTTGGAAGAAAATGACCCTTGCGGAAGAAAAGTGCGAAGTTTTCCACGACAGAGCATAGTATGTTCAAAGGAAGGTCCACGGGTGAGTCTTTGTTGTCTTCCATATTACAACTAGAATTCCCCCCCTCCGGGAAAAGGTCATAGGATAACAATGCCTAATGGGTACGGGGAAAAACACCATTGGACTCACTTTTCTATGTTTTGGGAATGACCATATTGGTCGTCTCACAAGTTAAGACATTGTATTGATGTTATGCATACGGAAAAAAAATGTGTTCGAAAATATTTTTTACACGGTTGTGGATGATAGGAAGAAGAGTAAAGATCACTCAAATGCTAGAAAAGATTGCAAGCTCCTAGGCATAAGGCCCGATTTATGGCTCGATGACAATGGAGTGAAACCAAAAGCACCATACACACTTACTAGGCCTGAACTTCGACTTTTGTGCAATTGGATCTCATCACTAAAACTTCCAGATGGATGTGCTTCAAACATATCTCGTTGCATGAAATGGGATACTTTAAGAATCACGGGTTTCAAATCACATGATTGCCATATTTTCATGCAAAAGTTAATGCTTATTGCTTTTCGTGAATTTTTGCCATCTTATATTATGGATGCTCTCTCGGCCCTCTCAAATTTTTTACTCGTTCTTTGCTCATCGGTTTTACTACGCAAAGATTTGGATTCTTTAGAGAAATACATAATTAGGACAATGTGTGTGCTTGAGACTATATTTCCGGCTAGTTTTTTTGATATTATGGAGCACTTGCTTTTACACTTAATTGAAGAATGTAGACTTGGAGGACCGGTGTACTATAGATGGATGTATCCTTTTGAGAGGTTGTTGAAATTTATGAAAGATAAAGTAAAAAATAAGGCACGAGTGGAGGTTCAATTGCGGAGAAATATGTCGAGGAAAAGATGGTCAACTTTTTCTCCTTTTACTTTCGTTCGACCGTAGACACGGTTCATAATGCCGTGCGTTGTAATGAAATTGTGATTGATGAACAAGAGGAATCTATTTTAGAAGTTTTTAGATATCCTATTAAAACTAATAAGAAACAAGTTGTTGGGTACTTGAAAGATAGTGATTTGAAAGTTGCCGAATATTACGTACTTCTAAACATGCCAGAAGTTCAACCATATATTCGGTATAGTTACCTATACACCTTATGTAATTTAGTGATATGATAATTTACTCCAATTTATACTAATGTATTTAAATCCATTTATTTCAGGGAATATGATGCCCACGTACGTGAATTTTTCCGAACGTGTCAAATGAGCAATTGGAATCACTTCAAAAGTCCGAATTTAAACTTTGGTTTCGTCAAAAGGTATTTTGGTAATTTTAATATTTATGTGATTGTTTTTGATATAGTCAATATACTTTTATTTGATATATTCTTATGTTTTATTAGATTGAGAGTGCCGATGCCAAACGTTTGCTCTTCAAGAACTTGATTGATGGACCGATCCGCACTATTTTCTCATTTAGTAGTTGCACTATTAATGGATATATGTTTCATATTAATGATGGTGTTCTTGTCAAAGGTACCTCTCACAATGATGTACTTACTAATTATTATGGTCAATTAGAAGACATTATTAAACTTGTATATGGGGGAGGGAATTTTGTATATTTGTTTAGATGTCGTTGGTTTTCTAGTTTAGGAAATGGAGTACGAGTTGATAAAAATCGAGTTGTGACCGTTGATATAAAATCAAGATTGAGGTCGAACGAGGTTTTCGTTTTAGCTAGTCAAGCCATTCAAGTATACTATGCGCCTAGTGTATTAAACCCTCGGAGTAATATTTATATGGTGATTAGTTGTAAAAATCGTCAGATTGATGAAACCACTAATGAACCAAATGACGATCCCTTCCAACAGAATGTATCAAATGCATCATCCTCATCATTTTTTATTGATTTCGCACAATATGAGCCAATTCGAATTTTAAGAGATCAAAATGTTGAAGAAGAGGAAGAAGGAGAAGAAGAAGAAGAAGAAGAGGAAGAAGAGGAAGAAGAAGAAAAAGGTGAAGAAAATGAAGAAGAAGATGGTGATGAGACCGATGGTTATGAAGATATTGACTAGTTTCTATTAGTTGTAATAGATATTGTAGTCCAAAAAATTTGATTGTAATACTTTTAAACTTAATTAAATGTTATTTTTTGCTTTTAGTTGAAAATTTCATTAATATTTCTCATTTTTGAATGTTGATATTCAATTGGTACACAAACTACGTGAAAAACCAAATGGAAAATACCCAGTAGTTCCTACAAATTTTAGGTAATTCCTACCATCTTTACCATTATAAACCCAGTAATTCCTACCACATTTAAGCCTTTTCTTACCAGTTTTGGCATTTCTTACCAGTTTTAGGCATTTCCTACCAGTTTTACAAACCCAGTACCATCGCCATCAAGTTTGGTAGGAATTGACCAGTGGAAAATGCCATTTACCACCCATCTGTCATATTTCCTACCAGCGGAGCACATTTCCTACCAACATGCATTTTTAAAATAAATTTTAATTATATTTAAATTTATGGGTTAGATTAGGATAACATCAAACCCTTTTTAATTTTTTTTTGATGATCCAGCCGTACGGATGTCAATATAATCATAAAATTATTATGTATGAAAACAATTACAATTTTTCAACTTCATTTGCAATGATTTTTTAATAAAAAAACAATTTCAATTATATAATCAAAAATAACTAAAATTCATAAAAATCACTTAAGTATCATAAATATATTCTAAAATGTCGTTTTACATTATAACCAATCTACTCAGTTTAAAAGCAGACAAAATTAAGTTTTATAGAAAAGTAACACTTTGCAAAGTTGAAAAACAGAAGGTTCATGTTTAAAGGTTGAAATTTAGGGATTAGATTAGGGTTACATTGAACTATTTTTTTATTTGATTTTTAGATGATCCAACCATATGGATGGCAAGATCATTATCAAATTCTCATGTATGCAAAAAAATTAGAATTTTTCAACTTCATTTGAAATGATTTTATAAAGAAAACATATTTTTTAATAATTTGGAGTAACGATGTGGTTAAATACTTTGTAGACAAGATTCTACAAAAGAAGCAACTTTGGTGTAGTGGTTGGAGCTATTTACTTTGGTTCTAGGGGTCTAAGGTTCAATTCTTGGAGAAAGCAATACTTTTTATTCATAGAACCGCCAAAATTTTTGCAAAATTTTCAAAAATGGCGCCCAAACATTTCCTACCACGCCGTAGTAAGAAAAGAGTCATACTATTTCCTACCAGATTCTTACATTTCCTACCAGTTACTATTTATTAATTAATTTTTAAGTAAAATTTGGAATTTAGGGGTTAGATTATGTAAGAACCCAGATTTTGGATAGAATTAAAACTTTTTATTATATAATGATTTAAGAATGAATAGTGGTTACGGCTACGATGTAATAGTTGATCTTCTGAATGAATGGAATGGAATTTGATTTAAATATTTATATGTCTTGAAGAATGCTAATGGTTGACAACTTAGATAAGAATAATCTATCTACTAGGGGAATAAGATATGGCAATTCCAAGCAGGGGAATAAGATATGGCAATTCCAAACAGGGGAATATTCTCATGTCATCCAGATCGATAACGATTAGTCCAGTGGTTCCGTGAAAGGGATAAGGAATGCCCGAGAGAGAACAAGGACATTGTCATTAATATAGGGAATAAAAGAAAGAATAAAGAGTGAATAGTGTTTTTGGTGGAAATGAGAATATTATTAGACGACGCTATATAGAAGTAGTCGGAACGGATTTACGAGTTCGTATTAGTGATCCAGGGGGAAAATAAGTGTATGTAAAAGCTGTCGGATTCTGAAAAACCGCACTTTTATTTTCTCCGAGAATTCCCTGGACACTGATAGACTTAAGGATTTAACGAAGGGATTTAAGGAATTTAAATTCGAAAGTTAGTAAGAAGGATGGAGAATGATAGTATTAATATTAAGAAGGTTTTCGGTAAAAACCATAACTAGAAATCCTTGAGTTATTCTTTCGAACGATCAATCAAATTGAGCAATAAACGGACAAAGAAACAAGCAGAAGAAGCAAGGTGCATGCATGTGCAAGGGAAAATATCTAGTAACCAACACACTTAGGAATGAAACTAGTGCTTAGCAAACAAAACCAACCACTTAGCCAAACTAACTACTAGTTAGCAAGATTGAATCCAAGTGCTACACATGCCCTTCCATCTCACCATTCATTCCATAAAAACTTTATTAAAGCAAATAAGATGAGATATTTTCATCTTTCATCTTACTTTATGAATTATTGAACCAAGCAACCAAGCAAAACATTTCTCTCTCTTTTTTTCCTTCCATTCGGCTTTCTTGGAATTCCAAGGGAGAAATCCCACTTCCAACCATTTGTTGATCTTGAAACTTTTAAGGTAGGTTCTATAATTCAAGAAACTCATCTCCTAGAAATTTCAAGTCCAAATTCCATGGTTTCCATTTTCAAAGAAATCAAGAAAGATGAGGGTGAATAGTGTTTCTTATGAACTAACCTTTGATTTTCATGTTTCTTTTGATTGATCTAGCTAGCTTAAGGTCACTCAAGGATAGATCAAGGCTTAGTAAGGATACATCACTCTCTAAGGAAGGTAACAATCTCAAAAACCTTTAGTATCATTTTGAGTTTTATGAGTTTTATGGGTAATTTAGTGTTAGTATGCTATGTTATGCTTAGATCTATGTTATTAGTTGTTTATGGTTGTTGTTTGGATTATGATCCATGAAATGGTTGAGATGAGATGTTGTTAGACTATTCATGATGTTCTCATGTGTTAGAATTGATGGGGTGTAGTGCTTGATTGATTCACGGTGATGTGAAAACATTGGAAATCGCGTAAACATAGCCATCGTAATGCCGAATTTTCGTTAATCATTAAAAACCGTGCATCACAGTAGCTTGAACTCACTGTCCAGTTTCGTATTTTGCCATGATAAGATAGATAATGTTCCAAACTTCGTTTTGATATAAAGATCGTGTGAAATGGACTTACGGTTTAGGATTTACGGCCGATTTACTAAAAGTAGTTCGAAACCGTAAACGAGAATTCGTAACTGAAATTGAACCCTCGTAAAATACGTAAGTTAGTAGCAAATCATGGTAATTAAATAATAGAGGTAAAAAGGAAGGTGAGAGAGAAAACCTCATGTGAAACGGATCGTTTTTCGATTTTATAAAAATGTTTGAATCAAGGTTAAACGCGAACGAACCCCTTAAAAGTATAACTTTGGTTATAACTTAGAAAACGAGCGATAAAACTCGAGGTATAATCTTGGTTCGTAATCAACCGACTTTAGAACTTATACGACTTAAGTATATACTAAGTGTGAGTATGATGACATGTCTTAATAACGAACAAATGTCGGATCGTATCGGTAATAAAAAGAGTTACACTAAAAGGTGTATAACGAGATAATTCGAAAACGTGTTTCGACTTAAGTTGATACTTAGCCTTTTTAAATGTGTTAAGTGATTAATCTCGAATATTCTGACTATTTATAGATCGCCGAGCTGACCCGGGACACACTACCACTACCCCTACTGGATTACCAGGAAAGTTTTAAATCCTTTTTAAAGGCTGTTGTTGTGAATATATATATGATTCGATTTTGTGTTACATATGCCATAGCATGCATGCCCACTTTTAAGATATATTGTGATACCCGTTCCTTGAATTATTGTTGGCTTATAAGCTAGATATTGAATAATCAGTTATAAGCCGGTTGCTGATAAGTCCCTTAGAGAAGGGCATATATATCGTATTCATTGAATATAGATCGGGAGTCAGTATTTCTTAATACATCGTAATTACTTTCGAGGGAAATATTTAAGTAAATAATTTCCATTATTTGGTTGACGAATATTATTTTGAATATTCGTCCGAGATTATTTAATTAACGATCATTACTTCAAATATTTATTTGAACATAATCTATTCAATGAATATTATTTTTCAATATTCATTTAAAGACGATTCATTTATCGAATATTATTTCGAATATTCCTTTAAAGCTTGGATTACTAAATGAATATTATTTTGACATTCATTTAGAATATTATTTATTAAATGAATATTACTTTTTGAATATTCATTTAAGTTCCTATTTACTTAATGAATATTATTTTAAATATTCATCTGATGTTCTATTTATTTATCGAATATTATTTTTAATATTCCTTTCAAGTCTTATTAATTAAATGAATATTATTTTGAATATTCATTTAAATGTTTAATTATTTAATAAATATTTTCTCCTTATTCATTCGAGAAGTATTCTGAGAAATACTTCGATTTAAATATTCGTTCGTAGTTATAAGTCTTCTGTAACTATTTCTGATGAAATAAATATTCTCTGAATATTTATCCAATACTCTGAAATGACTTCAAATATTATCTTCGACCTTCGATTATTATAGAATTTCTTCGGAGTCGGATTATTATTAATATTATATCAAGAAAGGTTCTCAAAATTTCATTCTTCCTTCGAATCTATGTGGTGAAGTATAGGAGGAGAAATGGGGATCAGGTCCACATCAGAATGAACCTACTCAATCACTATCCTGCAAACATTCTGAAACCAGTACTTGAAGATTTCAAAGACTCAATTTTGCTTGAAGAATTGGATGCTATGGCAGAAATAATAAAAGATATGGATGAGAATACAAGGAAGGAGAAAGAAAGAAGACAGAAAGCATATGATGATTTGCAAGCCAAAGCTATGGGAAGGGAAACAAATGAAAATGGCTAGTACTTCATTATAGGCTGTAAGATCACTCACCCTGTAGTTCTATCCACATTGCTAATCAAAATTCATACATGTACTGTCAAGTTTTATCTTTATGTATGTTAGGCTTGTTATCAGACATGAAATTATGACTAAGGGTCTTACTCACAATTTGGGGGAGATTGTTAGTCACAGAGGCATGCCTGAATACATCTAATAACAAGCCTAAGTATGTGTAATGCTATGCATTACCTACATGACCTCTTAACTGAGGGAACCTCTAGTTGTAGAGTTTCTATTTGTTCTGTACTTGTAATAGGCGTCAAATCCTAGTTATGTAACTGTACTTATAAAGTCAAGAATAATGCTTGAAAGAAGTTCCAAGGTTTATGCCTCAAGCAAGGAGATAAAGACTGCCAAATAATCACAGTTGGGATTTGAAGAAATGAAGAATTTGCCTAAGTACCAATTCGAGAAGTACATTTGTCTATTCAAGAAGTCTAGCATTCGAGAAGTCAGGGGTTCGATATCTCAGAAGACACTATTCGATATCTCTGAATACACTGTTCGATATCTCATTCGATATCTCAGAGATTCGATATGTCTATTACTCTGTTCGAGAACTCAAGGAGTCAACAGGTCAAAGGTGATATTCGAGTTCTCAAAGGGTCAACAAGTCAAAGCTACATTCGATATTTCAAAGACTCAAGATGCTATTCGACATCTCAGGGATTCGATATGTCAAAATGCTCTATTCGATATCTCAAGGACTCTCAGAGAAAAGAACTATTCGAGAAGTGATTCGATATGTCAATATAACACTATTCGAGAACTCAGAGTTATCGATTAAGTCAATTCTAGTTCTCGAACCATTCACTTAGCCACTTCTCGAATACATTCTTGGTGACAAAATACTGAAGAATTGTAAAAGTCAGAAACATGTAACAAGCCAAGACGCTTTATTTGACTATGTACTATAAACCACATTGGAAAGCCTACAAAGAAGCTTGGAGAGATAAGACAAAGGGACAAGGAGCTAAAGAAGTGGATCTGAACAGGCTTTGCAAAGTCAAATCTGTAGCCGTTTGGACTCTTACTCAAATGAGATAGACAGACTGGAAAGTATTTTGTTTACCTACCTTATTTGTAGTAAGTAGGTGTATCCATGTCTATAAGGATACAACCTCACTTCCGTAGCTGATAAGGGATATAAGTTTTTCATATACATCACAAGAAATATCTCTCTGAGAAAAACGTAGCTGAGAATACTATCATTTGTATTCACAGATTGTAGCAAAATCTTTATCTAATAAAATATTAAATTAAAGTGATATTGTGTTGTGTTTGTCTTTGTTATCCGCACTTACATATCTCACACACTCAACACATATCTTGCTGCAAAGATTCAAGAACAAAGAAAAGTTCAAGAATCCATTCACCCCCCCTCTGTATTCTTTTACTGTATTCAATACTCAACAAGTGGTATCAGAACAGGCTGTTTAATCTAAACAAAAAACGATCATGAGTTTGATTACACCAAAGACTACAGGTACGGTAAAGGTCCCTAAGTTCGACAAAGAGAATTACAACCTCTGGAAAATAAAAATGCTGTTGTTCATCAAAGCTGCCAATCCTCTCTACCCTGACATCCTCAAGAATGGTCCATTTGTACCACAACAAGAAATTGCTGAATCTACAGTGGGCACAATAGTCATTCCTAGATCATATGTTGCAAAAGAGCCATCCAAATGGACGGACTCATAGAAGGAAAAGGTTGCCCTAGACAGTCATCTCATGTTGCTGATCATAGACTCCATAGATATGTCGATGTTTGCCAACATAGCATCATGCACATCAGCCAAGGACATGTGGAACCACATCGAGGTGTTATGTGAAGGGACAGAGGAGGTAAGAGAGAATAGGAAACAGATACTGGACACACAGTATGAGGCTTTCATGGCACAGTCCAAAGAAAGTATTACTGATATGTTTGAGAGATTTCACAAGCTGGTGACTGAGCTTCAAATGAATGGGAAGGTTTACAGCACTAAGGAATTAAACATGAAGTTTCTACTATCTGCACCAAATCATCTAGAGCAAAGGGTCGTATCTCTAAGAGAAAGAGATTTGAACAAAGTCACATATGATGTGCTCTATGGGGTTTTAAAGACTCATGAGCTTGAGCTGCTTCAGAAGAGGGCTATCCAAGCCAACCAAGGCAGAATGATAAACACATCCTGTGCCTTGATTGTCAACAAATCTGTTCAAGACCTGGAAGCATCTACAAGTCAGATGAGAATAGAAGAGATAGTAGATGATGAAGAAACTGAAGAAGAAGTGACTGAAACTGTTGATGAAAAGGAAGAAGATGAGTTCTACACTCTTGAAGAGTTGGATGCCATGGAAAACACTTCATATGCTTTTATGGCTAGAAAATTCCCAAACATCAGATTTAAGAGGAATCAGCCCTTCAAGTCTAGATCTCAAAATCATTCATTCAACAAGAGCAAGGCACCTGTGAAAGCAAACAAAAACAAATTCAAAACCAGCTATGTGGATAGGTCATCTGTGAGATGTTATAGATGCAATGACCTAGGGCATTTTGCCAGTGAATGCAAGAAGCCTAAAAAGAAGGATAAGGAGTTTCTTGAGCTTGAAGCTAATTATGAGGCTCTGCTAAAGAAGCATACACCAGGTAAGGCCTACATAGCTGAAGGGAAGTGTTGGGATGATTCTGATAGTGATAGAGAAGAACAAGAATTCTGCAACTATGCCTTGATGGCCAACTCCAAGGAAGAACCATCTGCATCAGACTCTCAGGTACCATCCCTCACTACCATAGACATGTCTGTTTCTGAATACAAATCTATGGTTGAACAACTATCTGTTGAGATGTTTAATATTCATACTAGTATGACTGCTGCTAATGAAGAAATTGCTAAACTGTCTACTAATAATGAACTGTTGAACAATAGAAATGAGGAACTAGAACTAACTGCTATGCAAGTAGAAAACCTTAAACAAGAAATCGAATATCTAAAGAATAAGGTTCTATGTGCTAGTCAAGTTGAGAAAGCTCTTAGGGATGAACTAGCTGAAAATGAATTTAAATTGAAAACATTTAAGAATTCCTCTAGTCTATTGCAGTCCTACCATGAGAAAAATCTAGCTAGACCTAAGGCTGCCATTTGACTTGATTATGACACTCTTAAACAGAGGAAAGGCTATGCAGTCATTGAAGATGACATTGTTGTTCAAGAGGAAGTGCCTCAGGTTTTGAAAAAGGCTGAGACCCCAATATTTAAAACACCAACACTTGAGATTGATGAGGATGCCTTACTCATTAAGCAAATGTTGGATGATGAAGATAAGGCACAATCAAATGAACAACAAGCATCCTCTAAGAGTGAGAATGTCAAAACCAAAGCCAAGGAGCCAGTAGGAGGTAGACCTAGACCTGAGAAATTTGTGAAGTTTGTTTCAGCTGGGAATAATGAGTTTGAGAAGAAAGTGGCTAAAAAGAAACAAAACAGGAATGGCAAATTAAGGATTAACAAGGACAATAATTATGCTTATGTGCCAAATGCCCCTAGGAAAGTTTGTCAAAACTGTTTTAGCACTAATCATTTAACTCATGCATGTAAGAAACCATCTGGTAGTGTTGCTAAACCATTCTATGATTGCTCTGTGCCTTTAAGACATAGAGACTCTCCTTTCTATGATAAATTTGATTGTATGCCATGTAACATGAATGTAATGACTAGTTGTTTTAATTTGAGAAGACAATCATGGAAGGTTGCATCAGTCACAATGTTCACACACACTACACAAGAACAAAGTCTTCAAGTCCTCCTAAAGTTAGGAAGGTACCTCTGTCACCTAAGTCTAAGAACCCTGATTCTAAGACTTCTAACAGTGACAAGAAGACTGACATCAAGAAAATTGATAAGCATGCTGTTTATGATAAAACTGTTGCTAAGCCACATGGACCCAAACTTGTTTGGGTACCAAAGGAGAAGTAATACCTTTGTGTTTGCAGGGCAAAGAAAGTGAAAGGAAGGTCATGTGGATTTTGGACAGTGGATGCTCAAACCATATGACTGGTGATATGGCCCTGCTATCACAGTATGAGGAGAAGGCTGGCCCAATGGTTGCCTTTGGAGATGATAACATTGGCAACACACTGGGATATGGCAAGTTGGAAATTAGAAATGTCATCATTGAAAATGTAGCACTGGTCAAGGGGCTCAAGCACAATCTACTGAGTGTTGGTCAATTTACTGACAGAGGCTTCAAGGTGAATTTTGACAAAGATGAATGTTTGATCACCCACAAGAAGACTGGTGACTTTGCTCTATCTGGAGTAAGGAAAGGAAGCCTGTTTATAGCCAATATGAACTCTGCAAACAAGGACAGAATTTGTTGCTTTTACTCAAAAGCATCAAATGAAGATAGTTGGCTGTGGCACAAGAAGCTATCACACTTGAACTTCAAAAGCATTAATTCTATAGTCAAAAGGGAGTTAGTGAGAGGCATGCCCACACTTGAATTCTGTCAAGAAGGAGTGTGTGAGGCTTGTCAAAAAGGAAAAATGAAAAGATCAAGCCACAAGTCAAAGACAGTGACATCAATAACCAAGCCCTTACAACTAATTCATATGGACTTGTTTGGGCCTGTCAATATTATGTCACTAGGAAGGAAGAAGTATGCTCTAGTGATGGTTGATGATTTCCCAAGGTATACATGGGTAGAATTTCTGGCATCAAAGGATGAGGCTCCACAAGTAATCATTGAGCATATAAAGAAAATTGACAAGGAATCAAAGGCCAACAACGCAAGTGTGATTGCATTAAGAAGTGATAATGGAACAGAGTTCAGAAATGCCATGCTTGAAGCATTCTGCAAAGAGAATGGTATTTCTCAACAATTCTCAGCTCCAAGAACTCCATAACAAAATGGAGTTGTTGAGAGGAAGAATATAACTCTGATTGAGGCTGCTAGAACAATGTTACTTGATGCAAAAATGCCTACATGTTTTTGGGCTGAGGCTGTGAGCACTGCATGCTATATCCAAAACAGAACCCTCATCAACAAAAACACTGGAAAGACACCTTACAACTTGATGACTGGAAAGAAGCCTACTCTAAAGTATGTTCATACTTTTGGAAGCAAATGCTTTGTGTTAAAAGACAATTCAGAATATGTTGGAAAGTTTGATGCAAAAGCATTTGAAGGAATTTTTCTTGGCTACTCTATGGAAAGAATTGCATACAAAGTTTATGTCATCAGTTAAAAGAAAGTTATGGAAAGCACAGATGTGACATTTGATGACAGCAAACTACCTGGATTAGAAGAAGCCAATGATGAAGATAAAGATCCTTTGAAGTTTGACAATCTAGATGATTCTGATGAGGAGATTGAAACTGAATTTTAGCCCACAATTCAACAAACTCAAGTGAATGAAGAACCTGTGTCAATCAACAATGAAGAAACAAGCATCCAAGACACACCTGTGATTAGTGGCAACTTCACAGGGGGAGGAAATGTAAATGATCATGATCTGGATGATGAAGCAACATCAAGGCTGAGAAATCAATCTGAACATACAAGGAAATGGATAGATCACATACTGCAGATCGGATAATTGGAGATCCAAATACAGGAGTGAGGACAAGGAGAGCAACTCTAAATGAATGTCTCTATGGTTGCTTTCTATCCCAAGTTGAGCCTAAGAAACTTGATGATGCATTGTTGGATCCTGATTGGATAATTGCTATGCAAGAGGAGCTAAATCAATTTGAAAGAAGCAAAGTATGGGAACTTGTGCCTGCACCAAAGGATAGAACCATTGTTGGAACAAAATGGGTTCTAAGGAATAAGATGGATGAAAATGGTGTAGTCATAAGAAACAAAGCAAGGTTGGTTGCAAAAGGATACTCTCAACAGGAAGGCATTGACTATGATGAGACTTTTGCCCCTGTTGCTAGACTAGAGGCCATCAGAATTTTCTTGGCATTTGCTGCACATTCTAATTTCAAGGTTTATCAAATGGATGTCAAGAGTGCATTTCTGAATGGGGAGTTGGAAGAAGAAGTATATGTGCAACAGCCACCTGGCTTTGAGGATCCACAATTCCCTCACTTTGTCTACAGATTGCTTAAAGCATTGTATGGACTTAAGCAAGCTCCTAGGGCATGGTATGACACATTATCACAATTTCTACTGGAGAATCAATTAACTAGAGGCACACTGGACAAGACACTGTTTTACAAGAAACATGATGATGATATCATCTTAGTTCAAATCTATGTGGATGATATCATATTTGGCTCTACAAATGAGAAGCTGTGTGAGAAATTCTCTAAGCTCATGCAGAGCAGATATGAGATGAGTATGATGGGAGAATTAACATTTTTTCTTGGGCTGCAAGTTAGTCAAAGGAAGGATGGCATTTTTATAAGTCAAACCAAATACATCAAGGATCTATTGAAGAAATTTGACTTGGAAGAATGCTCACCTGCAAAGACACCCATGGCCACTGCCACCAAGTTAGATGAAGATGTTAAGGGCAAGAAGGTAGATATTTCAATCTACAGAGGCATGGTTGGTTCTCTACTCCACCTCACTGCTAGTAGGCCAGACATCATGTTTGAAACATGCTTGTGTGCAAGGTTTCAATCAAATCCAAAGGAATCACATATGATAGCAATAAAGAGGATTTTTAAATATCTGAAGGGCACACCAAACTTGGGGTTATGGTATCCTAAGGACACAGGGTTCAATCTGGTTGGTTATTCTGATGCTGATTATGCTGGATGCAGAGTGGATAGGAAAAGCACCTCAGGTAGCTGCCAGTTTCTTGGACAAAGGTTAGTCTCTTGGTACAGCAAGAAACAACAATCTTTGTCAACTTCCACAGCTGAAGCTGAGTACATAGCTGCTGGAAGTTGCTGTGCTCATGTGCTTTGGATCAGAAATCAACTTAGAGAATATGGACTTGTGTTGGAAAGAATTCAAATCATGTGTGACAACACAAGTGCAATCTCTATAGTTTCCAATCCTGTCAATCATTCTAGGACAAAGCACATTGACATCAGATATCACTTCATAAGGGAGCATGCAACTAATGGAACCATTGAGTTACATTATGTTCCCACAGAAAAACAACTAGCTGACATATTCACTAAGCCATTAGATGAAGCCACCTTCACAAGGTTGGTTAGTGAGATTGGAATGCTGAATTCTTCAAATTCTGGCTAAGTGAATATATCAACTAGATTGTTGCCGCAGTAAATACTTACTTTATCAAATGCTCAATATTTTTGAAGTAAGTATTGGATGGAGTATGATTTATAAATATTCCATAATGCTGCATATGTTGAAAATCATACATCTTTAGCTTGAAATTTCTGTGAAATTTTGAGATAATCACTATTTAATTTGGTAGAATATTCTTTAGTGAATATTTTTGGTAAATTTTAAAAGATAGTGATAATTGAATTTTATGAGTGAAAAGTATAGTTCGATAAGTCAGACTTCTCGAATGGTTCATTGTTATGTCATGGCTCGAGTTCTCGAATAGGCCTATCTAGAACCATCTTGAGTTCTCGAATAGTGTCTTTTGGAGAAATCGAATAGCACACTCTGAGTTCTCGAATAGAGTATTTTAGTTCTCTAATGATGGAGTTCTCGAATACTGTATTTGAGTTATCGAATCACACTAGTAGAAAACAGGTCTTTTACGTAGGTTAAATCGACCTTATACGTCGGTTAAATGACGACGTATGGAGGGGCGACGTATAAAGTCATGAGTATTTTACGTCGGTTAAAAAGCGACGTAATAAGTAGAATATACGTCGGTTTAATGACCGACGTAAAAGACAAAAATAACCGACGTATAAAAGTCTGAGTAACCGACGTATAAAACAAAAAGGCGACGTATATTATTATCCTTTTACGTCGGTTCTTCTAAACAACCGACGTATATAATATATATTTTATATGTCGCCCATATCGGAACCGACGTATATGATCCAAAAAATAAAAAAAAAAAATTTGTTTCTTTGTGAGTTTCTATAGGATTAAATTGAAGCATCGTTGATGACATTAAAAAAAATGAAGCATCGTTATGATATTTGTAGCAGCATTCTGGAAATTATAAAACAGTTTATTTCTTTCTAATATGTAATGTAGATTACTCATGCTTTATTCACTTCTTTCGATATTACAAAGCTATTAAAGACAAGCCCTACTAATTCTATACATAAAATATAGACCGAGTCACCCAAACTCAACATTGGTGACATTCCGGATGGGTTTAACAGCTGAGATGAATTTTGTGCTGCTCTAGATCCACAATGTGAAATTCTTCAACCTGTGAAAAGAAGTATGTAAGCCTATTACAATCACAATCAATATAATTTGAATAAAAGATCTTAAGTAATAGAGAATATAATTTGAATAAAAGATCTTGAGCAATAGAGATACTTGTAGGCGCTTATGTTAGGGGATCATTGGTATATATACATATATTTATTTTATTTCAAACCGACATAAGCAAAATTAAAATCGCATCAAGCACTTAATGTAAAATCGAAGCCCTTTTTACGGTCTGATTACTGCTTTTAGCAAAATGACGTGTAGCAAATTTAGTGCAAGAATCATTCATTTACTTTTCCACAGTATTCAGTTGCTATTTAATAATATTGAGAAACATGACCTCTTTATCTAAAAATTGTAGTTACCTGCTTCCTTGCTTCTTTCATGTCATCCATGTTCAAAGGCCTCAAGAGTGATTACTCGTTCAGTCTCTTCCTTTTTCTCTGAAGAATGCTCCGAGTTTTTCTGTTCTTCTGCTCTCCGCTTCCTTTCCTATAAATGCAATTGTTTTTGTGACAATTAGTAAGGATCAAGAAGAAAGACAAACCAAAAAATGTTAGGAGCTCAGATTAATAAACTTTACCATATCCTTCTCTCTCTCTTGAACCATACAGCAGTCCCCCACTCAACAAATTCAACGATTAAATATGGCCAAGCACCTTCAGAATCATAGTTTGATAATGCAGGGCCTACCGTCTGCAAAAAAAACAAGTTAATTTAGTTAATAATACAAGTTAATTAACTCGTATATAGGATCTCTAAATATTTGAGGACTGCAAAACAAGACTGATTTACTTAGTGATACAACAAGCTCATAAAGATTGGTTGTTCAACTTTTTACTTTACTGGAAAGTATCCAGCTTGCAGACTTACTGAAATCTCCTCGAACCATGGGGCGATGTGTGGTTAATATACCTTTATAACATATGATTAAACAGAATTTTCGAGAATTACAGGAATGTTACTGTGCATTTTACACATAAAAAAATCAATGTAAAGATCTGATCAACCTATATAGTAATTTCAATAATCATTCAAATATTATCGAAAGGCAGTAACAATGCCAAGGGAGATAGTCAGATAGATGCCCTGTAATTAGCAGATGATAACACAAGACGTAAAGACGACTTATAGGAAATTTCAATACTTAGTAGAAGAAAAAACAATCTTAAAACTTTAACAAACAACTAACAATTCAACACAGAATTTTAACACATTATCTATAAGGCCTTGATTTATTGTATTTTCCTCCAGATTAGTTGTCTGGGTTGCGAGCTTTCCAAAGTCTGTGCTACACTTATAGGGGATTGGGACGTTTTCAACAACAACATGAAATCTTTATGCAACATCTGCAACATGAATTCCCCTAGAACTAAACATTCAACAACATGAAATCTTTATGCTCTAAACATCAATGTAGTGAACTATTATATTGTATATAGTAGGGGTGTAAATGTAAGACACGATCCAAACTAATTCATGAAAAAACTTGAATATGACACATTCAAGCTATCTTAGAATATAGAATTTGACTGTAATCAGTTTCTTCAGTTGATAAGTTGATAACTAAAGTACTAAACCTAGTTATGTTCTGTGATACAGAGAACTACGCTTACCAGTACTCCATTCATAATCCCAACTCATGATACAGATTGATTTGAATTATAATCAACAAAAAACAACAAAAGCTACAGAGGAGCATAATATACAGAGCAGAAACACAGCAATCAGTAGAGAACAAAGCAGAGCAGAGCAGAAAATGCTTACTGCCTAGAAGTCCGGATCCCTTCCACTGTATCCATCTGTCATAGTTGCAAGCTCCTTAAAGTCGAGGTCCTCCACCTTTTCTTTCGACAAAAGTGTTCTCAATATCTTTTCTCTGCTCTCAGCAGATGGAAGACCAACCATGATTCTGTTCACAAGAAAAACAACAAACAAAATGGAATGCTTAAAAAGATCTATATTAAATATCTTGTAGATTTCATAGAGAATGTTAGATTGAAACAGGGACATGTATTGATTTTCTAGATACCGGAATTCATTGTCAGGAACTTCCTGGTAGCACATATGACATGTTTAGAGTTTAAGAAACAATATCTACAAGTTTAAACCATTTATTTTCATGTTTCTGGAATGGTGTACTTGTTGTAAAGTGCGACAGATGATACTAGAGATGTAAATTATTCACAATTCATCCACCAAGCTGATTTAGGAAATTAATTTACAGACTTATATTTCAAGTTTTCACAAGAAAAGACAGAGAAACTATGAGCTTACTAACACAAATTGATGCAACTGAAGACAATGCATCATATTGGTTTGCAACTAAAGAGATTGTATGATATTTTTTTTCAACTTACCAAGGCTTGGACTCATTGGGCAACAAGTGCCACACTTGTCTCTTCCAATCGAAACAATATATATTCATCCTACTCTATACTTAAATACTTAATACGACTTACCATCTTTGGTGGAGCAGGATTTTCGGTCTCTTTCTTTGGTGCAGGATTGGATTTGTCAACCTCAATTTTACTTTCAGTTGTTGGGTTCTCAGACTTCGATTCAGGCATGAACCCCATAATTTCTTCCACTAAAAGTCAATTACCACAAAACCCACAATTTCATCCACATTAATTAAAAAAAAACCAACCAAACCCTGATTAACCCTAATCAACTAATTTCACATAATTCAAACACAATAAACTCAATTCACAACAAACATAATCACTCAATTAACAAACTCAAACACAAAATTAAAACAACAAACAGTAATCTAAGGTTTAAAACATTACTCCTTGAAGCTCGAGAAGAACGGCGTCACCGGGCCCACTATTCGAAACAAACTCATCGTGAATCTTGCTAACATATTCGATGACTTGGATGTACACGCCGCTCGTCGCCGTCGAACTCACCATTTTTCCGGTTAATTAGAGTGAAATTGTGAACGAAATTAAGAGATGTGAAGAGAGTATAGAACTTGTTGAGTATTGATTTATACGATATGCTAAGAGGAAGAGAAGGTGGGTGGAGGATGAAAGGTGAGCGGCAGGAGGGTTGTGGGCGGAGGATGTGAGGGTGTGAAGGAGGTGAAGGGTGGCGGCTGTTGGTGAAAAAGGGGGGAGACATGTATGTGACTTATCATCACGTTTTATGTCCTTAAAAACATATATACGTCGTTTTAGTTAATCTGCGTAAAAAATACATTTTATACGTCGCCTTTAATAAAGCCGACGTAAAAAATATATCTTATATGTCGCCATCAATAAAGCCGACGTAAAAAGTGTAGCCGACGTAAAAAATATATCTTATACGTCGCCTTCAATAAAGCCGACGTAAAAGGTATATCTTATACGTCGCCTTAAATAAAGGCGACGTATATAAGTGCTTTATACGTCGCCTTTAGGCGGAACCGACGTATAAGGTATTCAGAAACGCAAATATACGTCGCCTTTAGATGGAACCGACGTATAATGGTGGAATATATGTCGCCTCTAAGTAGAACCGACGTATATTAGGCGAGTAAAAGATCAATTTTGTACTAGTGTCATTTGAAAAGGCTGATTTTTTGCTGACACTTAATCGCTTTTTGGATCTATATTCAAAATTTTATTTCGCTCATAAAAACATATTTTATTTAGCTTAGAATTATTTTCTGAGTTAAATAACTGCCAGCTGTGAGTTACAAACTGCTTGAGATATCGAATAAGCCTTTCTTGACTTATCGAATAGTTGTTTTATACTTCTCGAATGACTGACTTGTCGATACAAAACTTATATCTAATCGACAACTCAAGTCACTCACATATATACAATTCCACAACTGTTCAAATCATTTCATTCGATTTCTCAGGCAGCTAAAGTTCCAAAACCTCTAAAAACCCTAACGTCAAAAGCTAAATTTCTTCTTCAACCTTCATTCTCTTCTCATCTCTCTGTGTAACAATGGCAAATACCCAACTCACAATTCCTACCCACACCAATTTCATAGCAATAACCAACGATGTTGAAGCACCCAATGCAAACTTTAAGTGCTTCGTTCGATGGATGGCTGAATCATACATCAAGGATGCACTCTCAGCCAACCCAACTCTGTATCTAGACCTACTAGAACAGTTTTGGAGAACTGCTACTGTGGAGGTCGTGGCCCTAGAGAATGCAATAACTTCATACATAATCTATTGCAAGATTCAGGACAAGGAAATCACCATCACTACTGAAGACATGAATCAAGCACTGGGGTTACAACAAGGAGTGTATGACAGTCAAGCTACTGATCAAGAATTGGAAGACTTCTTTGATTTTATCAACTACTCAGATAGAATCAAGCTTGGAAATTTGAATAGGAAGTACTTGAGGAAAGAATGGAGCTATGTCTTTGCCACTCTTCTTCAAGTCTTCACAGCAAGGAAGTCCAGCTTTGATCAAATCAGCACACCTGTTCAACAAATAGGCTATGCTCTAGCATATGGGAGAAAGATTGATGTTGGTTTGATCATAATCCAAGAATTGTATGGGAGACTTGGTAAGAACTCAGCCAAGAGATGTAACGAAATTTTCTTCCCTCGCTTTATTCAATCTGTACTTAATTTCATAGATGCTAAATTGATTGAATTGCCTGGGTTAGACAAAAATAGAATAGGTTATCCGAAATCCATGACCAAACTCATTTTTGGTAGCTTGGAGACTAGGAATGATGTGGATGTAAGACTCAAAATAACTCCCCTTATGGAGAGTTTATTTAGGACTTACCCCCACAACATGCCAATATGTGCCTCAAAATCTGAGTTAGCTAGGCCCAAGCAAGTAGAGCAAAATGCTAACCCAGGGCCTGCTAACCAACCCTCTCAGCCAAACACTTTACCAAACATAGAGCCAACTGCATCATCCTCTCAAAATGGTGATGTTAGTAAAAAGAAGAGAAAACAGGTTGCTTCTGAACCTCTAAAAATCTTAACTGAAGCAGCCTTAGCTGTAGAATTAGGTATAGAAAGTGAGGAACCTGAGTCACCCTTACTAAGGCCAAAGAAGAAGAAGAAGAAGTCTAAAACCACCTCTTCAGTCACCCAAATGGCTGAAGTTGTAAAATCAGGGGCACACAGCTCACTAGATGTATCCTCTCAACAGGGTGCATCTATAGAATCAAGCATCCTCCCCAATGCACCTACCTGTACAGAGTCAGCACAAGGGAGTGATAAGGCTGGCACAACACTGAGTGGAGAGCACATCACAATTGAAACTCCCTCTATCTCTCAGGGGGAGTTGCCAAAATCTAATCTACAACACACTTCTCTTCAAGAATCTACCACTCATATTTCTTTGGAGCCTGCAACTCAAGCAATTGAGGAGCAAGGCATTGATCATCAAGAATTCTTTTCTCTTAATGAGCCAATGGATTCAAGTGACTTGGTGCATGACACCTTGCTCACCACCCAGGTACCACATTTAGATGGTCAGGGAATGCATGCTGGGGCATCTCCTAATGACACCATCACAAACACAGAGGATTCACTAGTTTTCACTAGAGACTCTGTGCCTGTGTCACCTGCTGTTGTAACTCATCCCACTCCTATGGAGACAGCAGTAGTAGAATCTTTCCATCCGGTTACAGAAGTTGCATCTGTAACTGAGGAGTCTAGCTTGCCTAGCTCTAGCTCTGACTTTCTATCACAATGGCTGAAGCCTGTGGAACATGACAGTGCTTCAGGATCAGGATCAGGATCTGTTCCACCACAATTGACGGTTGAAGCACTTCAAAGCTTAGTTGTGGATCAGATTCCTGAGTTTGTAAAGATAGCCCAGAACTTGGTCACCTCCAATGTGCCAAATCCAGATTATGAAGCAATATTGCTCTGCCATAGAGATGATGTGGAGATGCAGAAAACAAAGATACTTGATGATGCTGAGAGAGATGGCAATGTAGATGCCTGGATGTAAGGAACTTATGATCTCACTCTCAATGAAGCTCTTCAGTATCTAAGAGAGGAATACATCACTTCACTGGGCTCAAATGCTAAATTCCTAACTCCTGGTGAAGTGTATAAAGCCATCAATGACTCATACAAGGGATTCCTCAAGGCTGCACACTACCTGGGTAAATGTGTCAAATCAGAAGTCAACAAGGTAAGTGATGCAACAAACAAGTTTGTGGGAGAGATAAAGAGGACTTTTGATTCCAAATTCCCTCAATTGGAGACTGTAGTCAAGGATATTCTAGCCTGTAAGTCTACCTGCACCAAGATGGACAATGGTTTAGCCATTCTCAAAGATGCTGTCACAGGACTGGGGCACAAATTCCAAAATCTCACTGATCAGACAACTGAGGCCAATGCCATGCTCAGGACCCTCTTTGCAAATCAATATGGAGACAAGCTGGTCATTGAGGTCCCTGTGCATGAGATGTCAAGGGTTGAAGTGCAGAGACTTAAAGAACAATCCCTTTCTGGTTTTAAGGCCAATGAGCTCTTCACTAAAGTGGATACTCTTGAAAAGGAGGTAGCTTCTCTCCAACAGTCTAATGCTCATCTTACAGACACTGTAACCACTCTGACTGAGCAGTTGAACACTCAAGCCACCACCATAGTTGATGTTCTTCTGCATCAACAATCAATGTTGTCTGCAATGATGAAGCACATGGGTCTCCCTCTACCTGAAGAATCTTCAACCCCAAAGGTCACTCCTACAGCCTCTGTGCCTGACAACAAGCCTAAGAGGGAGAAGAGGATTTCAAGGTCAAATACAAAGGGGGAGAAACCAACAAAGGGGGAGAGACCACTAGAAAAGGGCATCAAGTTCAATGAGGGTGGCCATCAAAGAACTTCAAAATCTTTAACTCATGTGCCTGGAAAAGGAAAAGACAAAGTTGATGAGCCTCCTACTTCTCTACCAGTTGTCACTCTACCAACTGTGCACATCACTACTCCCAGTGGTCAAAAGCAATCTATCACAACCACAGTGGTTGCAGGGAGTATGCCATCTGACAAACCTCCATTCTCCATATCTAAGAGTGCCAAGCCAGTAGAAGTGAAGGTGGTCACTGAGGCCAAGCTACAAGAAATTGCAAACTCAAATGTCTATCATGATGATGCATTCTTGGAGTTTCTGAAAGTCTCAAGAGAACAGGCTGGTGATGCTTTATCATATCATAGGAGTTTGAAGAGTCAGATTGACTATCTCACTATAGTACCAAGGAGAGTGGATGGCCTATGGCTCAAAGAGATAATGATGGTAGGAAAGAATAAGATATGGCACTTAACCATCAACACTCTACAGGGTCTAAAGCACTCAGAAGTGGATGTGTTCCTTGGACTGATTGAAAAGAAGGATGAAAACAGCAAGAGTCTCTTTGATGAGTTAAGGAATGGTCAACCAGCAAGGCTACCTGAATTATTTACAAATCCTAGAACCATCATCTATCAGGCTGTAACAAGAATTGATGATATCAAGCAGCTGGTCATTCCTAAGCATCTAATTCCTCAGAACAAATCTCTCATTATTGCCATCATTGAGCAGCTGAACAAGAAGAAGGGTTTAAGAACAGTAGAAGAATTGGAAGCTATATCTTATCTCAGGTCATATATTGCAACTGGCATTGTACCTGAATCTGCTAAGTTCAACCCAAGCAAGGATGGTGATCAAGACAAGGGTGGAGACAGAAGTGATGGAAGGAGAAGACATCACAGGAGTGATAAGGGTGATGAAGATAAGAAGAAGAAGAAGAAGAAGGATGACAAGGATACGAAAAATGATGATGATCAAGGTAAAGTCTCTGAGAGGAAAAGTGGAAGCCAGCAAGCCTTAGGCATTGCTAACAGTAACCTCACCACAACACAAGACTCTAAGTCTAGGGTGAATACAGTTAGTAGTGACCTAGCAAAATCTACATCTATGGCTTCTGCAACTATTTAGCCACCTCAAGAAGAGAAGAAGATTCAATGCAAGAAACCATTTGTATATTTCAAAAAGCAAACTGCTAATGGAATACTACAATGGTCTACAAACAAAGGTCACATGCTACTGCCAGGCAACCATGTAAAAAGGATCAAATTCAAACAAGCTGCAAGGAAACCAAAGATATCCAAATCAAGGACTCTGACACTCTATCCAGGCTTAAAACTCCAACCACTAGATGAAGATTTTGATGAAGACCAACTGCAATTCTTACAAGCTCAAAGAATCTACCATGTTGCCATTGTTGATAACTGCCTTGAGATCAAAAATACTGATGGAAGGGAGGAGAAATTCAAACAAGGAGGATGTCAACACTGGGGCAAGCTACATGACATAGAAAGAATCATTGCATTGTTGAGCTCAAAAGATAAAGTGGAAAGAGTATGGAAGCTGGAGCTAATTGCTTTTGTGAAGATGAAAGAGATCATGAGGAGAGAATCAGAAAAGAGTGTCTTGAGAAATGGCTAGCAAGGGAGAAAGAAATTGAGAGACTGGAGATTGAAGCAGAAAAGCTAAGGGAAAAGGGATTGTGTAGAGTTCAGTTTGAACCCTATGTGGTGAAGTATAGGAGGAGAAATGGGGATCAGGTCCACATCAGAATGAACCTACTCAATCACTATCCTGCAAACATTCTGAAACCAGTACTTGAAGATTTCAAAGACTCAATTTTGCTTGAAGAATTGGATGCTATGGCAGAAATAATAAAAGCTATGGATGAGAATACAAGGAAGGAGAAAGAAGGAAGACAGAAAGCATATGATGATTTGCAAGCCAAAGCTATGGGAAGGGAAATAAATGACAATGGCTAGTACTTCATTATAGGCTGTAAGATCACTCACCCTGTAGTTCTATCCACATTGCTAATCAAAATTCATACATGTACTGTCAAGTTTTATCTTTATGTATTTTAGGCTTGTTATCAGACATGAAATTTTGACTAAGGGTCTTACTCACAATTTGGAGGAGATTGTTAGTCACAGAGGCATGCCTGAATACATCTAATAACAAGCCTAAGTATGTGTAATGCTATGCATTACCTACATGACCTCTTAACTGAGGGAAACTCTAGTTGTAGAGTTTCCATTTGTTCTGTACTTGTAATAGGCATCAAATCCTAGTTGTGTAACTGTACTTATAAAGTCAAGAATAATGCTTGAAAGAAGTTCCAAGGTTCATGCCTCAAGCAAGGAGATAAAGACTGCCAAATAATCACAGTTGGGATTTGAAGAAATGAAGAATTTGCCTAAGTACCAATTCGAGAAGTACATTTGTCTATTCGAGAAGTCTAGCATTCGAGAAGTCAGGGGTTCGATATCTCAGAAGACACTATTCGATATCTCTGAATACACTGTTCGATATCTCATTCGATATCTCAGAGATTCGATATGTCTATTACTCTGTTCGAGAACTCAAGGAGTCAACAGGTCAAATGTGATATTCGAGTTCTCAAAGGGTCAACAAGTTAAAGCTACATTCGATATCTCAAAGACTCAAGATGCTATTCGACATCTCACGGATTCGATATGTCAAAATGCTCTATTCGATATCTCAAGGACTCCCAGAGAAAAGAACTATTCGAGAAGTGATTCGATATGTCAATATAACACTATTCGAGAACTCAGAGTTATCGATTAAGTCAATTCTAGTTCTCGAACCATTCACTTAGCCACTTCTCGAATACATTCTTGGAGACAAAATACTGAAGAATTGTACAAGTCAGAAACCTGTAACAAGCCAAGACGCTTTATTTGACTATGTACTATAAACCACATTGGAAAGCCTACAAAGAAGCTTGGAGAGATAAGACAAAGGGACAAGGAGCTAAAGAAGTGGATCTGAACAGGATTTGCAAAGTCAAATCTGTAGCCGTTTGGACTCTTTCTCAAATGAGATAGACAGACTGGAAAGTATTTTGTTTACCTACCTTATTTGTAGTAAGTAGGTGTATCCATGTCTATAAGGATACAGCCTCACTTCCGTAGCTGATAAGGGATATAAGTTTTTCATATACATCACAAGAAATATCTCTCTGAGAAAAACGTAGCTGAGAATACTATCATTTGTATTCACAGATTGTAGCAAAATCTTTATCTAATAAAATATTAGATTAAAGTGATATTGTGTTGTGTTTGTCTTTGTTATCCGCACTTACATATCTCACACACTCAACACATATCTTGCTGCAAAGATTCAAGAGCAAAGAAAAGTTCAAGAATCCATTCACCCCCCCTCTGTATTCTTTTACTGTATTCAATACTCAACAATGGCATATGGTTTCAAGTATATTTGAACTGCTATATATTTCATCACTGTTCAGTTATATTATTGTGGGTGGGCTATTGCTCACCCTTGCTTATTTATTATGTCACAACAACAGCTAGGACAGATGGCTCGCGTCAGGCGCACTCGGTGCAAGCAGGTTACCCAACCAACCGGACTCCCCGCTGATATGCTAGCTGCCATTGCTGAGGTAGCATAGATAGAGAGCTTTTGCTTCCAGCTTAACTATATGTATAATTAATGATAATCAACGGCAAAACTTTTAACTTATGATGTTATCCTTTTTGGCTTGTAATAACTTTTATTCGTAAACCCTCTATGTAAGACTTATTTCAATTTCATCTCTGGGACTATAACTGTGTGTGTGTGAGTGGATATTATTGTGGGGTCATAACATGCTACTTATTGATTTTGGACTCAAGTCAAGTATTATGTATGAAATATGAGACTATAACGACCAGATCCCCGACCCCGAATCTGGGGGTGTTACAGAGATGGTATCAGAGCGAGAGTTATATATCCCAAGAGATGATGCGACGTTATATAATAGTAAATTCACTAATATAATAAGAACCCCTGCCATGCTCACCTAAAACCCTTACGGGAACTTTTTAAGTATCATGATAGTAACATAGTTCGTCTTGTATAGGCGAGCGACCTGTCTGCCCAGGAGGTAACTGCGAGACTGCTTGATGAGGACATGTTCCGGACTAGAGACCCGTATTATGAGCACTTGCCTGATGAGGATACTGATGTTATTGAGTCTGAGGAGGAGGACCCTGTGGAGGTCCAGGTTGATGCTGATACTGATGTTATTGATTCTGAGGATGTTGATGAGGATGAGCCAGTGGATGATGCTGTAGGGAGTTCTGGACTACGAGTGCCACCCCTCTCTGTTGAGAGAGCCCCTACCCCACCACCACTACCTATGAGCCCATTTTCCGATGAGATTGAGGAGCCTACCCCAGAGCCCCCGCAGGCAGAGACTGCAGCTCCAGCTGAGCCATCCACCTCACCCCATGTCCCGATAGGGGGAGTCCCAGTATGTGTTCACAACTTGATTGTGAACGGGCTTTATAGAGAGTTGTCAGTGGCGGATGCCAGACTAGCAGAGTCTAGGAGGGAGCTAGCAGCGGAGAGAGCCGCCCGAATGAGGTTGCAGGGCCGGAAGACGATCAGTGATCGGGCTGGGACCCGCATCGAGTTGAGGGCTCGGGTGAGGGTGCGACAGTTACCTACTGATGGGTATGGTATGTATTTAGAGCAGACGCCGAGGAGATTTTCCGCATCGCCATGGGGAGGGTTCGGATGATGTTTCATCGTGGTTGCTGATTTCAGTTACAGTGATGCAGTAGTCTAGTTGTCTAGTCATGTACGGACGTAGTAGTGCCGGCTTTTGTAGGAATGGTTTCATTGTACTTAGTTTCCCTTTTGCAGACTAGACAGATAGACAGCATATTTCACTTTTGACTTGTTGTCGTTGTTAGGATGGTTGTACTTTAAACTATCATTGTAACTCAGATGTTGTACCTTTTTTTGGTACCTGGTATACATTTGTTTTCCTTTCAGTTATTTCAATTTTGTTGGGATGCAATCACGAGTTTATTAGCATATGTACTGCTTTCGATTAAGTTACCATGCGATATAGAACTGTGGGATCCTAAATCCAATCATGTAACGAATTTTGCGAGGAGAAATCCTTTAAAGCAGGTAAGTGAACCTAATGTATAGTTGTCCAAATTTTCAGTAAAATGCCTCCAAGACGAATGGGCACTAGGGCTAACTCCCGTGAATCTACTGACCAAGAGAGTCACAACCAATATGAGGAAAACCTTGAATATAATGAAGAGCAAGATCAGGATTATAATGAGCAAGAAGATTCCCAGTATGGAATAGAGGATGAACCCATGTACTCTGAAGACTTTGAGGAGGAAATAGAGGGGGGAGAAACTGAAGTGGAGCAGGAAGGGGAGAACCAGGGTGGAGACCCCATGGGTCAGTTTATGGATCTGCTTAGGCAGAATTTGAACCAATACCCCCAACCACCACCAGGAAACAACATTTCAGTGGCAAATTCCTTCAGGGCCTTTAAGTCCCGTAAGCCCCTAGAGTTCCACGGATCGGCAGATCCCGTTGAGGCGAGGGCCTGGATCAAGGAAATGGAAAAATCTTTTGAGATTCTGAGTATCAATGAGGCCCAGAAGACTGTCTTTGCTACTTACCTACTAAAGGGAGAGACCAATTATTGGTGAGAGGCCAAAAAGAATATGGAGACTGATGCTATCGTAACCTGGGATAGGTTTAAACAGTTATTTCTGGAGAAGTACTTCCCGAGGTTCATGAAAACTCAAATGGAACTTAAGTTTTTAGAACTGAAACAGAACAATATGTCAGTGGCTAACTATGAGGCCAAGTTTACTGAGTTGTCAAGGTTTGTTCCGGAGTTCGTGGGCACAGAGGAAAAGAAAACCAACCGGTTTCAACAAGGGTTGAAACAGTTGATCCAGAATAGAGTGGCAGTTTTAGAAATTACGGATTATGCCACCTTAGTGCAGAAGGCAACTATTGTGGAAGCTGGAAGTGATCAAATGCAGAGAGAAAGAGAAAAAAGGGGAATAAAGAGAAAGTATGCCAGTATGGGTGGAGGGTCCACTGGAGGAAAACCCCCAACCAAGTTTAACAGAGGAACCATTTCCCTACCGGGGAGAAGGGAAGGGTTTAAACCATCTGTGAGCGTAACAGTGAGCCAGGGTGGCCAGCAAGCAGGAGTGTCCCGTTCCCATTAGTCTAGACCCCCTTACCATTATGTGCTACTTGTGGGAAGAGGCATTCCGATGTGTGCAACCTGAAGCAGATAAACTGCTATAAGTGTGGGCGAGCTGGGCACTATGCTACCTCTTGCACCACGATCATCCCTAATAGCACCACTTGTTTCCAGTGCGGACAGCAAGGGCGCATGAGGAAGGATTGCCCAAGGAACAAACCAGCGGCATCAGGGGCGAGCAAGGCTACCTCCAATAGACCCCCAACTGCCAGGACTTTTAACATGTCAGTGCAAGATGCCGTGAGGGACACGAATGTGATAGCAGGTACATTTTCTCTCAATTCCGTCAGTGCAAATGTCTTATTTGATTCGGGAGCAACTAAGTCTTTTATATCTAGAGATTTTGCGCATAAATTGAAACTTAAGACCCAGCAACTAAGGGATTCCTTACAAGTAGAGATAGCTAATCAGGAAGTCGTTCCGGTTATTCAAATTCACCCCGATTGTAAATTAGAAATAGGAGGACGATCCTTCTATGTCGATTTGATTCCTTTTAAGCTAGGGGAATTTGATGTCATTTTGGGAATGGATTGGTTGTCTCGCAATAATGCGCAGATAGATTGTAAAGGGAAAAAGGTTAAGTTGAAAACCCCAGGGAAGAAGGAAATAGTGTTTAAAGGGATACGCCAGACTCAAAACATTCTAACCATGGCGCAGACCAAGAGATTGTTACGAAAAGGAAACTAGGCTTATTTAGCTTACGTTATCGACACCCAAAAGGATGCACCCAAGATACAAGACATTTTGATAGTTAATGAATTCGAAGATGTGTTTCCGCAAGATCTTCCCGGATTACCGCCGGATAGAGTGATTGAGTTTGCTATCGAGTTAGTCCCGGGAACAGCACCGGTTTCGAAGGCCCCGTACCGCTTAGCCTCAGTGGAAATGAAAGAGCTAGCTAAGCAGTTACAGGAATTGTTGGATAAGGGTATGATAAGGCCCAGTGTGTCGCCTTGGGGCGCGCCAGTGTTGTTCGTTAAGAAAAAGGACGGGAGTATGAGGTTATGCATCGACTACAAAGAGTTGAACAAGCTAACCATAAAGAATAAGTATCCACTACCCAGGATAGATGATTCATTTGACCAGCTAAGAGGCGCTGAATACTTCTCTAAGATTGACCTGAGAACGGGATATCACCAACTGAAGATTAAACCTGAAGATATCCCGAAGACTGCATTCCGTACCAGATATGGACATTATGAGTTCTTGGTAATGTCATTTGGATTGACCAACGCCCCAGCAGCTTTCATGGACTTAATGAATAGAGTGTTCAAAGAATATTTGGACAAATTCGTGATAGTCTTCATTGATGATATTCTTATCTACTCAAAGACAGAGGCAAAACACGTTGAACATTTAAGGATAACCTTAGAAATACTCAGGAAGGAGCAGTTATATGCCAAATTCTCAAAGTGTGAGTTCTGGAAAAATGAAGTGCAATTCTTAGGGCACGTGATCAATAGAGAAGGAGTGTTGGTTAGAAGCATTTTCAAATTGGGAACGGCCAACTACTCCAACCGAGGTAAGGAGTTTTATCGGACTAGCCGGATATTACAGAAGATTTGTCTAGGATTTTGCAAAGATCGCAGCTCCGTTAACTCGACTTACCCGTAAAACTGAGAAATTTTAATGGACTGAAAAGTGCGAGAAGAGTTTCCAAGAGCTAAAGAAGAGGTTGGTGACGGCCCCAGTGTTGGCGTTACCTGATGGAAAAGGAGATTTCGTGATTTACAGTGATGCTTCGCATAAAGGATTGGGATGCGTGCTTATGCAGCACCGCAAGGTAATAGCATATGCGTCTAGGCAATTGAAGGATTATGAGGCCAGATATTCCACGCATGATCTAGAATTAGCAGCCATAGTCTTCGCTTTAAAGATTTGGAGACACTACTTGTATGGAGAAAAGTGCGAGATTTACACTGACCATAAGAGCCTCAAGTACATTTTCACTCAGAAAGAGCTTAACATGCGCCAGTGGAGGTGGCTGGAGTTAATCAAATACTACGATTGTGAGATTCGTTATCACCCGGGCAAAGCCAATGTGGTGGCTGATGCCCTTAGTAGGAAAGAGAAGCTCAAGATGATGACTTCAGAGGAAGAGTTAGTGAAAAAGTTTGAGAAGTTGGAAATTGAGATTAAACTACCCGAAGGGGGCCAAGAGAAGTTGATGGAAATTAGAATCCAACCTCCATTTTTAGAAAAGATTAGACTATGTCAAGAACGGATAATGGAGGAAGAAGAGAACTCCACGGAAGAGATAATGACCGGGGAAGAAATTAAGTGTGAAAGAGACAAGGAAGGGATCATGAGGTACATGTACAGGATATGGATCCCAAATGTTCAGGAACTCAAGGATGAGATTTTATACGAGGCACACAACTCAAGGTACTCGGTGCACCCCGGTAGCACCAAGATGTATAGGGATTTGAAGGAGTATTACTGGTGGCCCAACATGAAAAAGGACGTAGCAGAGTGGGTAAGCCGATGCTTGACCTGCCAGCGAGTGAAAGCAGAGCACCAGAGGCCCAGTGGACTTCTACACCCCTTAGAGATTCCCGAATGGAAGTGGGAACATATAGCCATGGATTTCGTAGTAGGTTTACCAAGGACCAAGGCTAATCATGATGCCATATGGGTAATTGTAGATCGACTGACGAAGTCAGCTCACTTTCTCCCAATCAATGAAAGGTACACGGTCGACAGACTAGTGGATATCTACTTAAAAGAGATAGTGGCGCGACATGGAGTCCCAGTCGCAATAGTATCCGATCGAGATCCTAGATTTAATTCCAGGTTTTGGAGAAGCTTTCAAGAATGTGTAGGAACCCGGCTGAACATGAGCACAGCCTACCACCCCCAGACAGATGGGCAAAGTGAAAGGACCATCAAAACGCTAAAGGATATGTTGAGAGTCTGTGCTATAGACTTTAAAGGAAATTGGGATGATCACTTGCCATTGATTGAGTTTTCCTACAATAATAGTTTTCATTCAAGTATAGGAATGCCACCTTATGAGACCCTTTATGGAAGGAAATGTCGATCTCCCTTGTATTGGGATGAAGTTGGGGAGCGAAAGATGCTCGGGCCCGAAGTGGTCCAACGAACTAAAGATGCAGTAGATCTAATCAGAGGACGGCTGGTAGCAGCCCAGGATCGATAAAAGAAATATGCCGACTTAGCTCGGAAAGGCAAAGAATACGAAGTGGGAGACCTAGTGTTCTTAAAGGTGTCACCTTGGAAAGGTTTAATCAGATTTGGAAAGAAAGGAAAGCTGAGTCCCAGATACATTGGACCATTTGAGATCTTAAGACGGATTGGGGAACTAGCTTATGAACTGGCATTGCCCCCGAATCTACAGCAGGTGCATAATGTGTTCCATGTTTCGATGCTGAGGAAGTATAATCCGGATGCCAAGCATATTGTAGAGTATGAGCAAGTGGACATGCAACCAGACTTGACCTATGTAGGGCAACCTATGGAAATCATAGACCGGAAAGAACAAGTGCTCCGAAACAAGGTCATTCAGCTAGTCAGAGTTTTGTGGCAGAACCACAATGTAGAAGAATCAACCTGGGAGCTTGAAAGCACAATGCAAGAGAAGTACCCCCATTTGTTTTCAAACTGATTCCGGGACGGAATCCTTATAAGGAAGGGAGACTGTAAGAACCCAGATTTTGGATAGAATTAAAACTTTTTATTATAAAATAATGTAATAATGAATAGTGGTTACGGCTACGATGTAATAGTTGATCATCTGAATGAATGGAATGGAATTCGATTTAAATATTTATATGTCTTGAAGAATGCTAATGGTTGACAACTTAGATAAGAATAATCTATCACCTAGGGGAATAAGATATGTCAATTCCAAGTACGGGAATATTCTCATGTCATCCAGATCGATAACGATTAGTCTAGTGGTTCCGTGAAAGGGTTAAGGAACGCCCGAGAGAGAACAAGGACATTGTCTTTAATATAGGGAATAAAAGAAAGAATAAAGAGTGAATAGTGTTTTTGGTGGAAATGAGAATATTATTAGACGACGCTATATAGAAGTAGTCGGAACGGATTTCCGAGTTCGTATTAGTGATCCAGGGGGAAAATAAGTGTATGTAAAAGCTGTCGGATTCTGAAAAACCGCAATTTTATTTTCTCTGAGAATTCCCTGGACATTGAGAGACTTAAGGATTTAACGAAGGAATTTAAGGAATTTAAATTCGAAAGTTAGTAAGAAGGATGGAGAATGATAGTATTAATATTAAGAAGGTTTCTAGTAAAAAACCCTAACTAGAAATCCTTGAGTTATCTTTCGAATGATCAATCAAGTCGAGCAATAAACGGACAAAGAAACAAGCAGAAGAAGTAAGGTGCATGCATGTGCAAGGGAAAATATCTAGTAACCAACACACTTAGGAATGAAACTAGTGCTTAGCAAACAAAACCAACCACTTAGCCAAACTAACTACTAGTTAGCAAGATTGAATCCAAGTGCAACACATGGCCTTCCATCTCACCATTCATTCAATAAACACTTTATTAAAGCAAATAAGATGAGATATATTCATCTTTCATCTCACTTTATGAATTATTGAACCAAGCAAAACATTTCTCTCTCTTTTTTTCCTTCCATTCGGCTTTCTTGGAATTCCAAGGGAGAAATCCCACTTCTAACCATTTGTTGGTCTTGAAACATTTAAGGTAGGTTCTATAATTCAAGAAACTCATGTCCTAGAAATTTCAAGTCCAAATTCCATGGTTTCCATTTTCAAAGAAATCAAGAAGGATGAGGGTGAATAGTGTTTCTTATGAACTAACCTTTGATTTTCACGTTTCTTTTGATTGATCTAGCTAGCTTAAGGTCACTCAAGGATAGATCAAGGCTTAGTAAGGATACATCACTCTCTAAGGAAGGTAACAAGCTCAAAAACCCTTAGTATCATTTTGAGTTTTATGAGTTTTATGGGTAATTTAGTGTTAGTATGCTATGTTTTGCTTAGATCTATGTTATTAGTTGTTTATGGTTGTTGTTTGGATTATGATCCATGAAATGGTTGAGATGAGATGTTGTTAGACTAGTCATGATGTTATCATGTGTTAGAATTGATGGGGTGTAGTGCTTGATTGATTCACGGTGATGTGAAAACTTTGGAAATCGCGTAAACATAGCCGTCGTAATGCCGAATTTTCGTTAATCATTAAAAACTGTGCATCACAGTAGCTGGAACTCACTGTCCAGTTTCGTATTTTGCCATGATAAGATAGATAATGTTCCAAGCTTCGTTTTGATATAAAGATCGTGTGAAATGGACTTACGGTTTAGGATTTACGGCCGATTTACTAAAAGTAGTTCGAAACCGTAAACGAGAATTCGTAACTGAAATTGAACCCTCGTAAAATACGTAAGTCAGTGGCAAATCATGGTAATTAAATACTAGACGTAAAATGGAAGGTGCGAGAGAAAACCTCATGTGAAACGGATCGTTTTTCGATTTTATAAAAATGTTTGAATCAAGGTTAAACGCGAACGAACCCCTTAAAAGTATAACTTTGGTTATAACTTAGAAAACGAGCGATAAAACTCGAGGTATAATCTTGGTTCGTAATCGACCGACTTTAGAACTTATACGACTTAAATATATACTAAGTGTGAGTATGATGACATGTCTTAATAACGAACAAATGTCGGATCGTATCGGTAATAAAAAGAGTTACACTAAAAGGTGTATAACGAGATAATTCGAAAACGTGTTTCGACTTAAGTTGATACTTAGCCTTTTTAAAAGTGTTAAGTGATTAATCTCGAATATTCTGACTATTTATAGATCGCCGAGCTGACCCGGGACACACTACCACTACCCCTACTCGTACTCGATTACCAGGCAAGTTTTAAATCCTTTTTAAAGGCTGTTGTTGTGAATATATATATGATTCGATTTTGTGTTACATATGCCATAGCATGCATGCCTACTTTAAAGATATATTATGATACCTGTTCCTTGAATTATTGTTGGCTTATAAGCTAGATATTTAATAATTATATGCCGGTTGCTGATAAGTCCCTTAGAGAAGGGCATATATATCGAATTCATTGAATATAGACCAGGAGTCAGTACTTCTTGATACGTCGTAATTACTTTCGAGGGAAATATTTAAGTAAATAATTTCCATTATTTGGTTGACGAATATTATTTTGAATATTCGTCCGAGATTATTTAATTAACGATCATTACTTCAAATATTTATTTGAACATAATCTATTCAATGAATATTATTTTTCAATATTCATTTAAAGACGATTCATTTATCAAATATTATTTCGAATATTCCTTTAAAGCTTGGATTACTAAATAAATATTATTTTGACATTCATTTAGAATATTATTCATTAAATGAATATTACTTTTTGAATATTCATTTAAGTTCCTATTTAATTAATGAATATTATTTTAAATATTCATCTGATGTTCTATTTATTTATCAAATATTATTTCTAATATTCCTTTCAAGTTCTATTAATTAAATGAATATTATTTTGAATATTCATTTAAATGTTTAATTATTTAATAAATATTTTCTCCTTATTCATTCGAGAAGTATTCTGAGAAATACTTCGATTTAAATATTCGTTCGTAGTTATAAGTCTTCTGTAACTATTTCTGATGAAATAAATATTCTTTGAATATTTATCCAATACTCTGAAATGACTTTAAATATCATCTTCGACCTTCGATTATTATAAAATTTCTTCGGAGTCGGATTATTATTAATATTATATCAAGAAAGGTTCTCAAAATGTCATTCTTCCTTCGAATCTATTTTCCAAATAATAAGGGAACCTCACTTGAGAAATGTTATTTATCTTGTTGAATTCCCGGTCATAAATCTTTCGAAAAGTATTCTTTTCACTCGTAACTTGAATTGCTATCTATTGCGTCTGTGTACCCTCTCATCATTTGAGGGGTAAGATTATTGGAACAAGATGGTATCCTCTAACAAGCAGCAGCTTGGGAGATATGATGTTGAATTTTCCTTTACAACTAGATACGACTACTTTGTGGAGTCTTATCAACAAGTATTATACTTGGGGAAAGGGGGACGAACTGTACGTTCAGAGTCATGAACTTCTTTTCGAACTTGCAGTCGTGTAAGAGGCCGAGTAGCGCCGGTCCATCCCATTGGCCCAACCGTTGGCCGGGGAGATCTAACAGGGCGGTAGACAAGTAAATCCGTCAGCTCTTCCTTCTACCGATAGTAAATCTAAATTGATCATCGTAAGGATTAGAGCAGCGGGCGCGGTGAATACTCCAGCATTAGTTCATCATTCAGATTCATTTATTTTCTGCAACATTATCATTGTTGGCAATATTGAAAAAGTATTCATAATTGGAATATATATGTTTTGAGTTACCTTGTAACTTCATCATTTACCTTATACTGGTATTATCTTCGCTAATGCATGGCATATGGTTTCAAGGATATTTGAACTTCTATATATATCATCACTGTTCAGTTATATTGTTGTGGGTGGGCTATTTCACCTTTGCTTATTTATTATGTCACAACAACAGCTAGGACAGATGGCTCGCGTCAGGCGCACTCGGTGCAAGTAGGTTACCCGACCCACCGGACTCCCCGCTGATATGCTAGCTACCATTGCTGAGGTAGCATAGATAGACAGCTTTTGCTTCCAGCTTAACTATATGTATAATTAATGATAATCAACGGCAAAACTTTTAACTTATGATGTTATCCTTTTTGTCTTGTAATAACTTTTATTCGTAAACCCTCTATGTAAGACTTATTTCAATTTCATCTCTGGGACTATAACTGTGTGTGTGTGTGTGTGTGAGTGGATATTATTGTGGGGTAACAGCATGCGACTTATTGATTTTGGACTCAAGTCAAGTATTATGTATGAAATATGAGACAGTAACGACCCGATCCCCGACCCCGGATCTGGGGGTGTTACAGATTAGGGTTAGACGAAATTTTCTTATTTTTTTATATGATCCAACCATATAGATATCGATATAATTTCAAAATAATCATGTATGCAAGTAATTATAAATTTTCAACTTCATTTACAATGATTTTATAATAAAAAATATTTTCAGATAAATACTTAAATATTAAACAATATATATATATATATATATATATATATATATATATATATGTTGTGGAATAAAAACTGGGTTACGATTTGTAATTAATGCTAGGGTGGTTGAGCTTCGAGCTTTAATGGCTGTTCTTGTGTTCGTGGCTGAATCTGCCTTCACAAGATGCCTACGTACTTCGATGAATATCAAAGATCAAGCCAAAAAACGTAGTTTTGAGATAAGGGGTCTGGCCCTTTAAATAGGCTGCAAGAGCCTTAGTATTATGGTAGGAGTCAGAGACTTGGTAGACAAGTCTTTGAGGAAGGTTCTAGATCTATTCCTTGTAGGAATCAGTTTCCATATTGAATTGGATGCCTTGGTGGCTAAGTCTGGTGGAGATAATTTCCTTATCCAACTCTTATTGCTGAGCTGTTTATTTCCCCCAATATTAATTACGAAATTAATATTTTAATTGGGGTTTTGGGCCCATCTGGTGGGCCCCACGTTTGGACCATTCTTGGCCTAATTAATGCCACATTAAATGTGTCTTTAGGGCTTATTTTCAGCCCATATCATTTTCCCCCCAACTTCTAGGAAAGTTGATCAGGCTTTCCTTGAAGTTTTACTTGTCTAACTCGAGACTCGGGTCAGGGTTTATCTTTGATATCGTTTTGATGTAAAGCGTGGAGCGACCGACGCATTTACAACGATGTTAGATTGTGCCAACAACATTGAACGGTGCTAGACGGCACTAAACGACACTAAACGGTGCTAAACAGCCTTAAACGACATTTAAACGATGTTAAATGACGCTAAACGGCGATAAACGGCACTAAACGGCACTAAACAGCCTTAAACGACATTTAAACGATGTTAAACAACTCTAAACGGTGATAAACGGCGCTAAACGGCACTAAACGGCACTAAACGACACTAAACACCCTTAAACGACGTTTAAACGATGTTAAACGACGCTAAACGGCGATAAACGGTGCTAAACGGCACTAAACGGCACTAAACAGCCTTAAACGACGTTTAAACGATGTTAAACGACGCCAAACGGTGATAAACGGCGCTAAACGGCACTAAACAGCACTAAACTGCCTTAAATGACGTTTAAACGATGTTAAACGACGATAAACGACGATAAACAGCGCTAAACAGCACTAAACGGTGCTAAACAGTCTTAAACGACGTTTAAACGATGTTAAACGGCGCTAAACGGCGATAAACATCGTTAAACGGCACTAAACAGCCTTAAACGACGTTTAAACGATGTTAAACGGCGCTAAACGGCGCTAAACGGCACTAAACGGCACTAAACAGCCTTAAACGACGTTTAAACGATGTTAAACGACGCTAAACGGCACTAAACGGCACTAAACGGTGCTAAACAGTCTTAAACGACGTTTAAACGATGTTAAACGACGCTAAACGGCGATAAACAGCGCTAAACGGCACTAAACGGCACTAAACAGCCTTAAACGACGTTTAAACGATGTTAAACGACGCTAAACGGCGATAAACGGCACTAAACGGTGCTAAACGGTGCACTGAAAACCATCCGAAAAAATCGAGATTTAGGTCCAGAAATTACCCAAAATCCGCTGAAAAATCGAGATTCAGGACCACGAACTAACCCGCGATCGGCCGGATCGAGGGCTAGCTCGTGGTCGGCCAACACCTGGTCGGCCGAAGGGCCTCGAGCCAAGGTGGTCGGCTGGCACCTGGTCGGCCGAGAGGCCTTGATCCCAGGTGGTCAGCTGGCACCTGGTCGGCTGCGGGCTGGTCGGCCGTGGCTCCTTGGCGCGCCTTGGTCGGCCGGTTCGTGGTCGTCTAGCTCGTGGTCGACCGAGGCTTCCCAAAATGCCGTGGTCGGCTACGAGGTGGTCGGCTGTGGCTTCTTCAAGTGTCATGGTCGGCTGCTTCATGGTCGGCTACGGCTCCTTGGAGTTTCGTGGTCGGCCACCTCGATCTTGACCTCCAATTTAGTATCTTGGTCACCCGTGACTTTCAAGGATCCAGAATCTCGATCTCGATCCTAGGGATTCAGAAGCTCGATCTTGATCTCTAATTTAGTATCTTGGTCACCCGTGACTTTCAAGGATCCAGAACCTCGATCTCGATCCTAGGGATCCAGAAGCTCGATCTTGATCTCTAATTTAGTATCTTGGTCACCCGTGACTTTCAAGGATCCAGAACCTCGATCTCGATCCTAGGGATCCAGAAGCTCGATCTTGATCTCTAATTTAGTATCTTGGTCACCCGTGACTTTCAAGGATCCAGAACCTCGATCTCGATCATAGGGATCCAGAAGCTCGATCTTGATCCTAGGTCGTCAGTTTGGTCATTCGTGACTTCTATCGGTATTACACCTTAATTCAGGATTAGCACTACTAACTTTGTGTTTAAGACTAAACTCGTTGCTTATCTTCTTAAGTGCAAACATCCATGCAGCAAATATTCCAGCTATTTCTTTTCCGACATATATGAATTATAACGATTCTTTCTATATAACGCGGATAATTTCTGTCCTTTTTTCGTCTATAAACGATAGATGACCTGTAAACACGAACCAAGCTGAGATTCAACCCGATGTACCAGGTCATGTATTTTCTATAAAAGAGGAGAAGTAGCCTTCATTTCACTTCACTTCTTCATTTCTGAGCTCTCAAATTCTTAAGTTCTCCAGGTTAAAGTTGCAAGATCAAGTTCGAGTTTCAAGATCAGGTTTCAGATCCAAGATCAAGTTTCAGCTTCAGTATCAAGATGTCGGAAGGTGATCAACCAATGGCTCCCCCTGTCTCCATGATGGAAGCTATGTCGAAGAGGAGTAAGATGAGGACCGCCAAAGGTAAAGAAAGAATCAAACCTCCTTCATATGTTGAACATAGATTTGAATCCTTGCTAGAACTTCTAAACATTATGAGGGAAGCATTTCCCAACTATTCCAGCCTAGATTCTTTTAACAGTCCTAGTAAATTGTCGGAACGAGATGTCCAAATGATAAAGGAGTCCTATCACTTTCCTAGTGCCATCAAGGTTCGTCTCCCAAATCCATCAGATAGAACATGCAACTGGCATCCTGAGAGGATCTGTGTTTACTGGGGTGCCTTAGATGCTGGGTTCAGATTCCGGGTTGATAATTTTATCATTAGACTGCTGGCTGAGTATCAGATCCACCACTGTCAGTTGTATCCCAATGCTTGGAGGTACATTTCTATTTTCTTAATAAGGTGTCGGGAACTGGGGATTCATCCGACAACCACAATGTTTCGAAGTATCTTTGGGGCCAGCAACTCTTCTGACTCCAAGAAAGGATGGGTGAGCCTCAAGCACCGAGCCAAACTTCCACACATGGTGAATCCCTTCTCCTTTCCAGATTCACAGCATTTCTGGGAAAGGGAGTTTGTAGTTCTTGAGTGGAAGGGTTGTGACTGGGGCAACTTCTTTGTGAAGAAATTCGGGTCCGTGGAGGATAATTCACATTTCGTGTGTGACCTTACTGATTCAGAATTGTTGGATCGAGATAGGCTTCTTGCTGATGACGGCCGCACACACTATAAAACTTTTCTAAATGAAAAGAATCTTATTGGGGCTGGCCTTAGCTTTCTTTCCATTGAGGGTAACTTTCTTACTTGAACTTATTTGAACTCTGTTTGTTCTTATACCGATATTTTTCTCTTTGTATTTCAGCTGCTGAGGAGATTGATAATCGTCCCGAGAACCGGCCAACTGTTACCAAGAGGATGAAGAAGAGGGCTGAGGAGAAGCTGAATCCAACTAAGTCTCACATCCCCAACTTCTTGGAGCGTTGTTCTCAAGGTGGTAAACGATCCCGAAACGCTGACGGGGATGTCAGGACTCCTTTCATACCTCCTTGGGGCATATGTGAACAAGACTCGGTCTTTGGGGTCCTCATTTGGCCCTAGACTGGTCCAAGCTTTCAATCACTCCTCCTGACCAAGCGACAATGCATGCAGGTGACAAAATGGATGAGTCTCAGCTCATGGGCGCCCAGGCCTTGTATCAGGTATAAAATTCCCTCTGTTAAGTTTGATATTGTTATTGATTTCAACTTTGCATATTCATCGTGGCTCACTCATTTCATTGTTGCAGGCCAACGCTTATTTTCAAACTGTTTCGACCCAAGGCCGGGCCTTTAGGGATGAAAATGTTAGCTTGAGAAATGACTCAGCAAGGTTTAGGGAAAAGATTGACGATCTGCAGTCCCAAGTTGTTCATGCCGAAGCTAATGCCGCGTCTACCCGAAAACAACTTGCTTCTCTAGCCAAAAAGAAGGCCTCTGATGCCGACAAGGTGATCCAGGCCTACCATAGGTCTGAAGATTTTCTTAAGCTCATTGATGATGAGGTGCATCCCTTCAACATGTCTGTTGGTTGGGATAAGGCCATTAACGCTGTGAGTCGTAGGCATCCATCTGTTGTCAACCCAGCTGATTTTCCTTGCCCAAATTGGGGTGCCATCCCGGCTAACCTAGCTTCTGGTTCGGGAACTAAAGTTGTTCCTCAGGCATCAGGGTCCGGCTCCAAAGGCAGTCATCGACGCTCTGGATCCAACTCAAAGGGGGCTGTTCAAGCTGCTAGCCAAGACTCATCTTCTTCTGGCTCCCGTGGGAAGAAACTTTCGCCTGCAAAGAAAGTTGGAGTAGTTCGCCAACCCATCCCTGGGAAGAGACTAATCCGGAACGAGGGCAGTTCTACTTCTGATTCATCTTCCGAGGAAAAAGGAGCCGAAGTTGCTAGAGTTCAGCCAATGGTGATTGCCGAGTCCGGAGATGACTCCGGTGAAGACTCAGAGGAGGAGAGTGAGGAAGAGGAGAGCGGCGGAGAGGAGTCTGGCGAAGAGGATTCTGGGGAGGAGTAGCTGGAGTTAGTTCGTGGCCTTGCATGGCCTTGTTGGCCGTATGTGGCTTTATCTGTCTAGATTTCATTCAAGGTCCTTTAGGACCAAACTTTTATCTGTCTTGTTGATATAACCTAACTGTTGGCCCTTCGGGGTCTTTATTTATGCATTTGTTTCCTCATTTGTTTGTTTACTCGTTTTCGGTACTTGGCCTTTCTAGACTCACACTCAACAGGTGCTTGGTACATAAACAAAATCACAGAATCATTGAAGGGAAACAAACTTTGCATTAATAATTTGAAATGGGTTAAACCCTTACATAACTTATTATCGTCCTACTCGGGGCGTTAAGCCCTGGAATGGTTTCATCGAACCTTATTTCTACTTCTCCTAATAAATAGATAGAAAGCTGAATCCATGCAAGGATAGCTTATACATAATAAACTTTAAGGTTCAAGGCATGCCAAGTACGGGGCACCTCAACCCCGTCCAAGGTCTCCAACTTGTATGATCCTCGTCCCAACGTCTTCTTGACTCGATACGGCCCTTCCCAATTGGGGGCTAGCTTTCCCCTCTGGCCAACTCCAGAAGCCTCGATCTTCCTTAGAACCAGGTCGCCTTGTCGAAAGAACCTTTCCTTAACCCTATGGTTGTAATAAAAGGATGCTTTCTTTTGATGCTCCACATTTCTAGCGTTTGCCTCATCCCTGACTTCGTGAATCAGGTCCAGGGCGAGTCTCATGCCCTCTTCGTTAGTTTCTGGTTCAAAGGCCTCAACTCGAGGTGACGCTTGCATGATCTCCAAAGGCACAACTGCCTCAGCTCCGTAAGCCAGAAGGAACGGGGTTGTTCCAGTGGTCACTTTACAAGTAGTACGGTATGCCCATAGTATGGGCAGCAACTCATCTACCCAAGTGTTTCTAGAGCGTTCGACCCTCTTCTTCAGTCCATCAAGGATAATTCGATTAGCTACCTCAGCTTGCCCATTGGCTTGTGGATGAGCCACTGAGGTAAAACGAAGCTCAATTGCATTCTCCTCACAATACCTCTTGAACTCTTCGTTATTGAACTGTGTCCCATTGTCTGTCACCAAAATTTGTGGGATTCCATACCTGCAAATTATATTCTCCCAAAAGAACTGGGCAACTTGTTTGGTGGTTACCTTGGCTAGAGGTTTATGTTAGGTCAAAATGTGTTGTAGGGGGGGGGTGAATACAACTTTTCGAATATGAGAAGCAATAAATACGATGCAATAAATGAACACACAGATTCAAGGAATATATGTCTTATATATAACTTGAAATGGTTGCTACAACATTCATTACAAAGTATAACAGAAGTTCAGAGAGAAGTGAATGATACTAAGCTCTGTGAATGCACTCTCTCTCTTTCTCTTGTGTTTTTCTCAAATATTGCTCTCTAACTAAAACATTACACAAGTACTTCTATTTATACTACATGTAATCTATGTCCTGTAGTCTTCAAAGACTAAGATGTACGTGGCCCAATGATGTCCACATAAATCTTGCCTTAACTTGAAAGCTTGGAAATCTGCCAATCAGAAGATGCCATATGTCATGTTGAAGCTGCACTCTAAGTAGAACTTCTACTTGAGAATTTCTACTTAGCCATCTCGAATTTCTAAGTAGAACTTCTACTTAGAAACTTCTACTTGGCCATCTAGAATATTTAGTACTTAGAAAATATTCTGGTATTCAACTTGAAACTTCAATGCACATCTTGAACTTGTGATATCTTCATGTCTTCTTTATTCTTCACCAAGCTCTTGAATATGGATCTTTATTACTGACATAAACTTGCTATCTATGTCCTGACATTTGATGCAACGGTCTGGTTCATAAGTGACTAGTCTTGATAGGGTTTTTGCTTCTTGAATAAATTACCATATCCAATTAGTAATATGGCTTTCCAATATTTGATTTCCTTCTTGTTCACTTGAAATCAATTGGTCTTATTGATACTGATAGTTATGATCTTGATTCTTGGATTTTCAAATCACTGAGGCATGAACAACTTTGACTTGAACTTCTCTCAATGATTTCTTCTTGGCTTGATCATAGTTAACATGTTGAATTGTATCAATTACCTTGTCTTCATTTAGTGTTGATTTCTTGTGACTTCTTGTTCTTGATTGTCTTCTGGTTAAGTATCTTTTCCTTTAGTTGAGTTACATTAGTTATAGTGTTACAAGTTTATACACTCTACCTTTCAATCTCCCCCTATTTGATTGTCTAACAATGACATTCAAATAAATGAAGGATAACTCAACTAAACAATGAGACGAGAAAAGATAATTAACATTACAGTCTTGATTAATATACAATTGAAAAGTACTTGAAAACAATACAAAGAACTTAAACTAGAAACAGAATTCGAACTTCGAATTAAAGATCATTTGAGTGATTCCTATCACCTGGATTATTTCATACCTTTTAGTCAAACTTGTATCACCTTATTGGATTCACTCTAAGGTGAATTTTCCTCAAGTGAGTTAAAGCAACCGAAAGACATGAAGTTTTTCCAACTTCAAGTTCACACCACTCTGACCTTTAACCCTAATTCCGTTTCCTCTTTCTAGCTTCAGCAGCTTGGTCTTTCTCTTCTTTCTGCCTTTTGCGCTTTTCCTTCTGCTACTGTTCTTTCTTGTACACTGGATCACGAAGCTGCTTCCACCTAGCATTCAACAGACTTACAGCTTCCATTTCTAGAGGATTCCTGGGCTCTGGATAAGGATGTTTGAAAAGCCTTCTGAGTTTGTCCACCTCCTGAGTAGTTCTGATCTTTGGAATGTCCTCAAAGTTCTTCATTATGAGCTGAGGTTTCCAGTGAGATTTATCAGCTTTGAACTGACAATAGATCATCTTGGGGTAGCCCTTGACACGGTCAGTATTGTGGACACTGGCCGCATCTCGCTCCATTCGCTTCTTTTCCACTACTACTTCAGACAGGTAACTCATGAGTCTCTGCTTTTCTTCCACATACTTGTCTTCCACTTCGCCCCATTTGAATACATATAATACTCTCTCCAGAAATGCAGCATCTTGAGTCCGTAGCAGCCATTTTCTACTCATATGCAAGATTGTTTGATTCTGGTCTGCATCTATGAATACTAAGGCATCAGCTGTATCTTCAACATAAGCGTGTATCCAGTATACACTATCACTTCCTGGAACACCAATAGCCTCCCTTATTTCTCCTTGTTCTAGTGCTCCAGAAGGAAGAGTCAGAGCTTCATCCACATTCTTCATTGTTTGAAGAATATTCCATTTCTTCTCTATCAGCTCCGGCTCAATCTTCACGTCATCAAGAGGGTTTGGAGCAATGACATCACACTTCCACACCTCATTGCTCTTCTTGAATATGACTCTTTCAATGATCTTCACGGATTTATCTTTAAGCTCAGAAGTGAATCCCTTACTCATCATTTGTCTACAGACAGCTTTGAGAGATTCCACTGAAAGCTCCATTAGATCATTTTCCTCCATGCTAACCCTCTTCATCTTTCTGTCAACTACCATCCGGACAAAATTTGGATATGCTGAGAATTCTGGACCCTTGTCCTCTGCTAGCTGCATTAACTGATCCCTGTACAGAATGCTTAGCTCCTCAGATTGAGAGTATTGAATTTTAGTCGCTAGCAAGAACAACTCTGACGCAGATCTTCTCGTTATGAATTGGTCATCCACATATAGGAAAGATGTTGGGACTCCCTCTACCAAAGACAAAATAACCTGCCACTCCTTAAGGTTTGCATTGTATCCAACTCTGACTTTAGAAATTAATCTCTTCAAAGCATTTATATAGTCCCCAGTCATTGGATTCTGCAAATTCAAGTTGTAGAACAGATCATCTGCATCCTTGTTATGAACTCCTTTCGCACAGGGTCCCATCATTATCTTCCTTGCTTCATCCCACTTCTGTCCTATCCTCCTATTGTCAAGATCAACTTGAGGATCAGCTAGCCTTGCAAGCTCATGAACATACTGCTTCCCTTGTAGCTCCACTTTCTTCTCTAGGAAGGCAGCACGTTCTTGCATCATCTTCATTTTATGGAACTGAGCTTGTTCCAAGGCTAACTGTTGAGCTTTAAGGGTTTCCTCATCAACAGGAATTTCTTCAGGCATTCCGGAAGACATCCCAGCACCTCCACCTTGTTCCTTCAAAGATCTTTTTATAGCATGTGCCAACGGTACGTCTTCCATATCAGAATCTGAGTCAAGTACCTCCTGTACTGTTTCCTGATGACTCAGGTCAACGAATGGTTCATCAACCATCATTGCCTTACCCTTTCTCCTCCTCAGAGCCTCTTCATCAATAGACGGCTCAACTTCTGGTTCCTTGACAAGATCAGCGGGTTCTTCAATTTCTTTGATGTGAACTGCCTGCTGTCTCGTCTCCTTTTCACTCTCCCCCTTAGGTGAGTTATCCTGAGCTCCACCTTGGTCTCCAGATCCACCAGTTGCATAAGAACCTCCAAAACCAGAACCAGAGGCTCCCGCTCCACTAGCACCACCTGCACCAGCATCGGGGGGAGGTTGTTGGGACTCGAAACACTCCGGGGGCACAAAACTCCTGACTGCGAACATCATTCTACTGATCTCCACAGCCATTGTATGCATTGTAGACTCCACTGCCCCCATCCTCTCATTGAGAGTGCTTCCCAATACACCACCAGCATGGCCCAAGTCATTGACCTTATTTGTCAAAGCATCAAAAGCTGTAGCTTGACTTGCCATTCTTGCTGCGTAGTCGTCTAGAGCCCTTTGGTTGTTTCCAATGTTCATCCCGAACTGCCCCATCGTCTGTCCGAACTGCCTCATCTGATTTTCCATAGAAGTCATACGCGTATCAAGATTTTCAATGTTAAGGGACGGTGTTTGGTTTAGGTGACCTCGCTCTAATACTCGTTCTGTTGGTATTTGGCACTCGGTTTCGGGCCTTAAAAATGAAGGTCCCTCTCTCCCTAACCTCTCACACACACTCCCTGTCTCATGCTCGTGTATGTCTTCAATTATTGATCCGAAATATGAAGCAGTACCTGCAGAAATTGGATAAGCAAAATAATTGGCAGTTATGGGATCTATGTCTGTTTTGTCCTGAGTTGGAATCTCAGGCTGAGCGGCTGCAAAGTGTTCTTGTACGACATTAGAACCGATCCTCTTTGCAGCATCAGTACGTACCGGTGAAGGTACGGCTGAAGTTGTTAAAACTCCATGTCCTTTTGAAGCAACAGGATCTTCAAAAGGTACATAATTGTCATCAAAATCCCTATGTGTAGACTGTTTAAAGGGAGAACCACTCTCGTGAGGTGGAGTGGTTGCGTGTGACACACTAGGGTTTGACTGGGGTTTTGAAGTAGCAGCATGAAAAAGTTTGGCTTTCTTTCGAATAAGTTGCTGCTCTTCGGGTTCACTCTCCTCATCATCTCCTACATATATACGTGCTGGCTTTCTGACTTCCGTTAACAGGGGTGAAAGAGAATAAGAATGTGTATCAGTCTCAGAAATGTAGCTCTCACCCTGGGATAGATTCTGCGGGTTAGCAGTCTCTTGGGTCTCGGAATCAGATACATAGGAGGAGGAATGAGTAGTATGCAGGGAGAGATTACCTTGTTCATTACCTTGTGCCTCGTCGCTTTGCTCATCAGGAATCTCATCAAATGCCTCAGCATGAGCAGATGGATTCTGAGCATATGATGAAACTTGCGATGATTCCCCCAAATTGGTAACTCCTGCATCATATCTAAGCCACATTTGAATATTTTCAGGAATTTACATAGGTTTACCTTGATGTTTATCCTGATTAGCAATGGTTGAAAGTGACTTAGTGCCCATCCCCAGCGATTCAGATGTTGGGCTTCTGGCAAATCCCTGTCTAACAGCAAGAGCATCCTTCGGTATTAAGTCATTAATCAGCATCTGTAGGAACCGAGGAAACCAGCAGACAACATCAGTTGTAGTGATATCTCTGCTTGCAGGAGATCCCATTGAAGCCACTATCTCAGAGAGAACTATGCGTCCATAATTTATATCCAGTTCTCTTGCTAGGGCAACTGCAAAGGTTTGCATTGGAATTAGAATTTGATGAAAATCTTTTTCTCGTGCCCGAAAACATCTAGTGATGGCCTCGAAAAAGTAATTCCATTCCACATGGAAGAATTGTTTTTGGATATTTCCTGTGATTGGGCCTTTCGGAGGATAACATCCAATTTCTTCAAAGAATCTGAGGCGTTCTGCAGCTGTAGGTTCTGGATCATAAGCATCTTTGATTGGGAATCCCAGAACCCTGTTGACAATCTCTTCAGTTACCTCATATTCCTGACCCGCTAAGGTAAACCTGAAACCGAAGGGGGTTGATTTGCTCCCAAAAGTAATCGCACTAGTCCATAATTGCTGTAAAGCATCATGTACTAGTGTAGGTTTAGCAGTAAAAGCATGGCTAGCTTTGGAGTACAAATTAAGAAATCGTATCCAAAACTTAAACCGCGGGAGTTGATCACCAATTTCCGTAGAAATATTATAAAAATTGTTTTTAGCAAGTGAAAATTGGTGAGCCATTTTAATTTAAATGTTTTTCTTAAAAAGATGTGAATTTTTTTTTAATCTTGAAAAACAAATAATTTACGAATTAAAGATTATACCCCTTTTAATTTAACAAGAACAACAAAGGTTCCTTTGAGAAATTAAACTACGGGATTCAATCAATAGCCAATACTAAATCTGAATATTCAATGAAAAAGAATATTCGTGTGTATACCAGTGAAATCGTGTGTGTTTGGATAGAGAATATGAAATCGTGTTTTATGAACAGTTACACAAACAATATATGTTCGTGTGTATGTATATGCGCGTGTATGAATGGTCACTAAACACAGTATCACAACGATTAATGATAACACAGTGAATATCAGTCAACAAATTGGCAATAATTCGTGATTAGTATGAGTTTAATCACAAAAACACGGATTAATGGTATGAATTTTGTGAAATTGCCCTGTTTTTGTGAAACGGCTGCTGTGAAAATAAAATTAGGTAAAGTGAATGATGCATCGAGTTAGAGATGTATATATATAAATGATTGTGAAATGACAAAAGTATCCCTGTTAAAAAGAGTGTTAAAGTCTAAGTACATACAGGGAGGACTTAAGTCGAACTCTATCTCGAACATTTCTATCTCGAACATCAAGTCGAACTTCGAGATGAAGTTCGAGATAGAGGTTAACTCGAACAATTAAGCACAAATAAGCACTTTAACCAATTTTACAGCAAAAACTATAGGGAAATCCTATCTCGAACATTATTAACTTGTAGTAAATTTGGAAAATTCCCCTCTAGAAGAAACAGGGAAATTCGAGATACTTTTCGAGTTAGAAGTTTAACTCTATCTCGAACATCAAGTCGAAATTCGAGTTGAGTTTCGAGATAGACTAAGAACTTTATCTCGAACATCAAGTCGAAATTCGAGTTGAGTTTCGAGATAGACTAACTCGAAGTTAATCTCAAATTCTTTCCAAAATACTCCCTTGAAGCAAAAACTACAGGGTAATTCAAGATATGTTTCGAGTTAGGAGTGTAACTCGAAAAATTCCCTTTAGCTTAACTGAGAACTCTATCTCGAACATCAAGTCGAAATTGGAGTTGAGTTTCGAGATAGACTAAGAACTCTATCTCGAACATCAAGTCGAAATTCGAGTTGAGTTTCGAGATAGACTAACTCGAAGTTAATTCTCAGTTCTTTTCAAAATATTCCCTTAATGGAAATCTCATCTCAACCTTTGAGATAAAATTCGAGATAGACTTTATCTCGAATATTTTGAAGATAGAACTAGGCACTGGTAACTCGAACTCGAACTCGAAGTCGAATTTCGAGATGAATTTCGAGATAGCCAACTCGAAATTCTTCCCAGACTTAGAATTTTCAAAACTTCACTCTGACAGCTTAAAACGAAATTCAAGTCGAATTTCTAGATGAGTTTCGAGATAGAACCTAACTCGAAATTTTTGAAGTTTTTTAAATCTAAGGCCTCTAATTACATGAAAATCATAGGTAAATTCATCTAAAAATCATGCAATATTTAGAATATTATGAATTTAACTCCCCCTATGATCATGCAATCTAACAAGCATAAATTCACAGATTTGTGCTATAAAAGACACTTAAAACACAATGAATTCATGCAAAATCACACTATATGCAACCTATAACAATCATTAATTAGGCATTTTAAAGTCTAAGCACATAATGATTGAGTAGCTTGCACATACAAACATAAACATGGATTTTACAGATAGAAGGCTTTACTAACTTGTGTTAAGCATTCCCAATTCACCAACCAATCTATTGAATGTTACTTCATCAAGAGGTTTGGTGAATATATCTGCAATTTGTTGCATTGTGGGCACAAAATGTAGCTCCACAGTCCCCTCCTCGACATGTTCTCTTATGAAGTGATACCTGATGTCTATGTGCTTGGTTCTTGAGTGATCTACAGGATTGTTGGTTATGGCAATGGCACTTGTGTTGTCAAACATAATTGGAATTTTCTTGTGCTCCATGCCATAATCCTTCAATTGGTTCCTCATCCACAGTATTTGAGCTACACAGCTTCCAGCAGCAATGTACTCAGCTTCAGCAGTAGAAGTAGATACTGTATGTTGCTTTTTACTTTGCCAGGACACCAATCTTCTGCCAAGAAATTGGCAAGCACCAGATGTGCTTTTCCTATCAATCCTGCAACCTGCATAGTCTGAATCCGAATAGCCAATAAGATTAAAACCTGTATCTCTTGGGTACCAAATTCCTAGATTTGGTGTGCCCTTGAGATACCTAAAAATTCTTTTGACGGCTACGAGATGTGATTCTCTAGGATCCGCTTGGAACCTTGCACATAAACAAGTTGCGAACATTATATCTGGTCTACTTGCAGTTAAATAGAGGAGTGAGCCAATCATACCTCGATAGCTTGTGATGTCAACTGATTTACCTGATTTGTCTTCATCAAGCTTCGTGGCTGTTGCCATGGGAGTCTTAGCTGGTGATGCATCTTCTAGATTATACTTCTTGAGTAAATCTCTGACGTACTTGGATTGACAGATAAAGATACCATCTTTTCTTTGACTGATCTGTAATCCAAGGAAGAAGGACAGCTCTCCCATCATGCTCATCTCATATTTTTCCTGCATTAGCTTGGCAAATTTCTCGCACAAGCGCTCATTTGACGACCCAAAGATAATATCGTCCACATAGACTTGAACAAGTATTAAGTCATTTCTTACAATTTTATAGAACAATGTTTTATCAATTACTCCCCTAACAAAACCATTTTCAATTAAGAATAAGGATAGGGTTTCATACCATCGCCTTGGGGATTGCCTGAGGCCATAGACAGATTTGAAGAGAAGATACACAAAATCTACATGTTCTGGATCAACGAAACCAGGCGGCTGTTCCAGATACACTTCTTCTTCTAACTCTCCGTTCAGGAAGGCACTTTTCACATCCATCTGGAAAACCTTGAAGTTCTTATGTGCTGCAAATGCCAAGAACATCCTGACTGCCTCAAGTCTTGCAACCGGTGCATAGGTTTCATCATAATCAATTCCTTCTCGTTGAGAATAACCTTTTGCAACCAAACGAGCCTTGTTTCGTGTTACAAGTCCATTTTCATCCAGTTTATTTCTGAATACCCACCTAGCTCCAATTACTGATATGTTCTTAGGTCGGGGTACCAGTTTCCAAACTTTCTGCCTTTCAAACTGATTGAGTTCCTCTTGCATTGCAATCACCCAATCAGCATCACCAAGAGCTTCTTCTATTTCTTTAGGTTCAAGCTTGGATAAGAACCCAGAATATAAGGAGATATTAGCCATGTCAGCTCTTGCAGTTCTTCTAGTAGTCACACCAGCATCTGGATCACCAATAATTAACTCAAACGGATGGTCTCTATTCCATACCCGTTCACCTGGAAATTGTCTTGATGATTCAGCTTGACTTTCTGAGTTGGGGTGCTGACTACTTTGATTATTTTTACTAACTCCCCCTGAGTTAGTGCCAGCTCCTACAGAACTAGAGTCAACTCGACTCAAGCCTTGAACAGTAGTCCTTGAGCTGCTATTTACTCCCCCTGAGTTGTTGCCGGTTGGTACTGAAGAAGTCTCTCCTGATCTTGTAGAATTAGCTTGTTCACTAGACTCAGGTTCTTCATGTACGCTTGGAACATTTAATGGAACAACCAACTCAGGTTCATCTTCAAGATCTTCTAAGTCCAGATTCTGAAATTTTAGGGACTCAGGTTCACTAGAATCTCTTGAAATTGATGAGAGTTTGGTATCGTCGAATCTGACGTTGTAGCTTTCAGTCACTTTTCGATCATTCACTAAGAACACTCTATAAGCTACCACCACATCTGTAGAGTAACCAACAAAGATTCCTTCACGAGCTTTTGCTGCAAACTTGCCTAGATTTTCATCATCTATAAGCACATAGCATTTTGCTCCGAAGACATGAAAGTATTTGATTGTTGGTCTTCTGTTGTTCATTAATTCACATGGTGTCTTTTCTTTATCTTTTATGATCAAGGTTCTATTTTGAGTGTAACAAGCGGTACTCACTGCTTCGGCCCAGAAGTACAAAGGAAGTTTTGAATCATACAACAAAGTTCTTGCTGCTTCAACCAAAGTTCTATTCTTCCTTTCAACTACTCCATTTTGCTGTGGAGTTCTCGGGGCTGAATACTGACGACGTATTCCCTTAGATACACAGAAGTCATTTAGCACTGCGTTTTTGAATTCAGTGCCATTGTCTGATCTAATCTTCTTCACAGTAAGTGTTGAAACATTCTCAATTTGAGTGATGTGATCAATGATTAAGAAAGGTACTTCGTCTTTCGTCATTGCGAACAATACCCATGTATACTTGGAGAAGTCATCCACGATTACCAATGCATATCTTTTCCTAGACAAAGATAGGACATTCACTGGGCCAAACAAATCCATATGAAGAAGTTGTAGAGGCTCAGTAATACTAGAAATTTCTTTGCTTTTATGCGATGCTCGCTTCGACTTTCCCATTTCACAAGCTTCACAGAGTCCTTTCGGAGTGAACTCCATTTGAGGTAGATCTCTCACCAATTCTCGCCTTGCGAGAGCATTCATCGTTTTGAAGTTTAAGTGAGATAGCTTTTTGTGCCATAACCAGCTTTCATCATCCGAGGCTTTGCTGTAGAAACAGGTGACCTCATTCTGATTTGCTGAATCCATATCTGCAACAAAAAGATCTGCCTTTCGAACTCCTCTCAAAGCTAGTGAGCCTTCCTTGATGTGAGTGATTGATACACCTTTCTTGTTGAATACAATTTCGTAACCTTTGTCACAGAATTGACTGATACTCAACAGATTGTGCGTCAGTCCCTCAACATAGGAAATATCTTCAATGATGACATTGCCAGTTTTCAGTTTGCCATATCCCTTTGTCACACCTATGCTGTCATCTCCAAAGGTAACATAAGGGCCAGCCTTCATAACCAACTCTGTAAGCAGGGACTTGTTTCCAGTCATATGCCTCGATGCTCCACTGTCTAGCACCCATATAACTTTATTTCTATTCTGCTTAATGCCCTGAAATGACAGATTGGTTAGACATTCTTCGGAACCCAACTTTGATTGGGCCCGGCTTTTCGATAAGATCGAGAATCAACAGATTTAACAACAGGAGATGCACTTTTCTTAACATTACTAGAGCTTTCGACTATCTCCTTTCCTTTCTCAGACTTGACAGATTTGTCAGTCTTAGGAGAAGGTTTGTCACTCCTAACTTTAGGAGGACTGACGGTCTTAGCTCTCACATGCTTTTTCTTGATGTTAGAACTAGCAACAGTATTTAAACATGACTGGCTAGATGCATTCATTAAATGCACAAAAGTTTGCATGATGTTAAAAGTGCATGGCATACAATTAGGTTGACCACACTGTGCATGATTCTGATGCAGATTATTCATTGTATGTGTGATAGGCATGGCATGTGCAGCAGGAACATTCATGTTAGCTTTGCATGCATAAGAAAGATGTTCAGTAGATTTACAATGATAACATGCTTTCTTTATTCGTTTAGCCTTAACCTCTTTTATGCCTTTCTCTTTCTTTCCTTGTTGTTTAACAGCCTTAGCTCCTAATCCCAGTCTAGATTCATCTCTAGGGAAATTGATTTTAACTTGTTTGATAGGAGTTATAGGTTGTTCTTTCTGGCGATCTTCCATCTCAATCTCATATCTAGCTATCAATTCAGTCTCTTCTTCTTCTTCTATTCTAGGAACAAGATGTTTGTAGATAGGTTTGACAGCCGATTTAAGAAATCTAGGTGTTTCCTTTTTAAGGTCACTAGAACTAGGGTCAATAGGTCTCTTTCCTTCTTTCTTAGGAAGGTCAGAATAATCAAGTCCTATACCTACTCCAGTTATCTTCTTAAATGTGTCATTATCTACATACACTTTACTAGCAGCTAGTTTGTAAGCTTCACATGTAGTTTCTAACTCAGCTAGTTTGTCCCTAAGACATGCTTCTACTTCTTCCTTAAGGACGAGCTTGTGTTCCAGAGATTTAATAAAGTCTCTTAGGGAAGTATCTACAGTGCAAGCAGCCTCCAGCTCTTCCACTTTTGCCTCAAGCATTCTGCTTTTGGCAACAAGTGTTTTCTGTTCCTTTTGAGAAGAGTCTAGGCTTTTGCACAACATATAGATCTCTTCACTAAGAGCCCCGTTCTGTTCCTTATAATCATCAATAGACATTTCTACTTTAAGGGTTAGAACTGGTACCTCTGGTTCCTCTGATGTCTCAGCCATGAGGGCAAAGTTTGCTACATGAGTAACATCTTCCTCATCTGAATCATCCCAAGCTCTTCCTTCTGTCACCAATAAAGCTCGTTTTCCATGTCTTTCCTTCACCAGCGATTCATACTTGCTTTTGAGGGCTTCATATGTCTCTTTTGGATAAGTCTGTTTAGGCTTTTTGCAGTCTGAGGCAAAATGTCCAGCTTCACCACAGTTATAGCATTTGAACTTCATTTTGAAATCCAAAGGAGATTTGTAGCTGGTATTCTTGCCTTTTCCTTTGTAGCCTGACGAACTACCACCACCCCTAGCAGCCCGATAATAAGATGAAGAATTTCTCTGTGGTCGGTTGCTCTTTCTGAATCTCATGTTGCTGAACTTCCTTGCCATGTATGCCACGACACTATCGTCCATGTTGTCCAGCTCTTCTTGGGGGTAGTAGTCATCATCACTGTCAGATGCGCACTCGTCATCATTATCAACTTGGTGTGGTGCAAGTGATGATTTAGGCTTTGCTGCAACCATTGCCTTCTTAGACTCTTCCTCATCAGCAACTAATCCTGATGCAATTTCTTTTCCCTTTGAATCATTGTCCCATGCTTGATCTTGAAGTGTTTCCAGCTCATAGGTCTTTAATATTCCATAATACTCTTCCAGAGAAGTTGTATGCAAATCTCTGGTTTCTCTTATTGCGTAGACCCTATGTTCAATGCTTTTTGGCTGGTTCCTCAGATATCTCGTATTAGTCTCAACCATGGGGAGAGTTACACCTCTCAGATTCAAATCCAATACCAACTGACTGAATCGTAGATAGACGTCTGTTATGCCTTCTCCTTTTCGTATTCTAAAGGTGTCATACTCCATCTTGAGTATGAGTGTCTTGTTGCTTCTAACCTCTGCAGATCCTTCCATGACAACTTCTATCTTGTCCCAAATCTTCTTTGCTGTAGTCAGACCTTTGACTATGTTGAACATTTCATGATCAAGAGATTCCATCAAGGTTTGTCGTATGGCAGTATCATAAGCTATTTGTTCCTTGTCAGCATCCGAAAACTCCGAGGCCTTTTTAGGCTCAGACCGAGGTGCTATAACCACCCCTCCTTCCGTATGTGCAGGAATAACCACCATTGGAACAAATTTACCCTTGTCAAGGACTTCCAGATATTCAGGGTTAACAGTCTCTAGATATAGTCTCATTCTGAAAACCCATTCTTCATAGTGATCTCGGTTGAACATTGGGATCTTGAATGCATTTTTAGGAGCCATTTCAATTTTGGTCACTTAAAGTTTCTAAGTACCCAAGACTAGGCTATGTAGAATATATATGTAGAACTTTTGCCTAAGTCGAAATTTCTCTAAGTCGAAATTTTGCTCAAGTCGAAATTCACCAAATAGAAATTGTCCAAGTCGAAATTCTATGTAGAAATTCTCAAGTAGAAATTCTATGTAGAACTTTTGCCTTTAGAATAATTTTTCTGCAGGTTACTTTAATATTGAATAAACAATATTATCTCTTTAACACCTTTTGACTTTGAATGCTTTACTCACCTAACCCACCTAACACACGTGCTAGGTACTGAGTATGTCTTGTTTCACTTTCGGCCGTGAATAATGCAAATCACAAAGTCCAAAAACACCTTTTTATTCTTTTACTATTTTTCTGTTTGAAAAGGAGATCAAAAAGTTGTTGGGTTGTCTTCTTTGATAAGAACAGATGATGAACACTCAAGAACACCAAATATGAAAGTACCCAGATTAATTCACAAAAATTAATTAAAATACACCCAAGCTAAATAATCACACCTGGAGTATTTAAATAATTTTTCGGATGAGTTTTCACTACAAACGAATTAAAGCTCACTTTTCGAGAAAATGAAAAGTAGATCTAGAAAATGAAAACTCACGATTCTCCTACCAAACACAAGGATCTATGTTTTGTATGTTAAACATATAGCTCTGATACCAATTGTTAGGTCCAAATGTGTTGTAGAGGGGGGGTGAATACAACTTTTCGAATATGAGAAGCAATAAATACGATGCAATAAATGAACACACAGATTCAAGGAATATATGTCTTATATATAACTTGAAATGGTTGCTACAACATTCATTACAAAGTATAACAGAAGTTCAGAGAGAAGTGAATGATACTAAGCTCTGTGAATGCACTCTCTCTCTTTCTCTTGTGTTTTTCTCAAATATTGCTCTCTAACTAAAACATTACACAAGTACTTCTATTTATACTACATGTAATCTATGTCCTGTAGTCTTCAAAGACTAAGATGTACGTGGCCCAATGATGTCCACATAAATCTTGCCTTAACTTGAAAGCTTGGAAATCTGCCAATCAGAAGATGCCATGTGTCATGTTGAAGCTGCACTCTAAGTAGAACTTCTACTTGAGAATTTCTACTTAGCCATCTCGAATTTCTAAGTAGAACTTCTACTTAGAAACTTCTACTTGGCCATCTAGAATATTTAGTACTTAGAAAATATTCTGGTCTTCAACTTGAAACTTCAATGCACATCTTGAACTTGTGATATCTTCATGTCTTCTTTATTCTTCACCAAGCTCTTGAATATGGATCTTTATTACTGACATAAACTTGCTATCAATGTCCTGACACTTGATGCAACGGTCTGGTTCATAAGTGATTAGTCTTGATAGGGTTTTTGCTTCTTGAATAAATTACCATATCCAATTAGTAATATGGCTTTCCAATATTTGCTTTCCTTCTTGTTCACTTGAAATCAATTGGTCTTATTGATACTGATAGTTATGATCTTGATTCTTGGCTTTTCAAATCAATGAGGCATGAACAACTTTGACTTGAACTTCTCTCAATGATTTCTTCTTGGCTTGATCATAGTTAACATGTTGAATTGTATCAATTACCTTGTCTTCATTTAGTGTTGATTTCTTGTGACTTCTTGTTCTTGATTGTCTTCTGGTTAAGTATCTTTTCCTTTAGTTGAGTTACATTAGTTATAGTGTTACAAGTTTATACACTCTGCCTTTCAGTTTAGCCTCAATCCACTTAGTAAAGTAATCAATGGCCACTATCAGAAACTTCCTTTGTGCTGAAGCTACGGGGAAGGGACCAAGTATATCCATTCCCCACATTACGAATGGAATAGGGGAGCTAACCGATGTTAACATCTCAGGCGGCTGCCTTACTATTGGAGCATGCTTCTGGCATCGATCGCACCGCTTGACATAGCTCTGTGCATCGGCCAACATCTCTGGCCAGTAGAATCCCAAACGAGTTATTTTGTGAGCTAGGGCTCTGCCCCCCAAGTGCTGCCCACAAATACCTTCATGAACTTCTTCCAAAGCTTCCCTTGCCTCTTGGGGCCTCAAACATTTCAAGTACGGGATAACGAAAGACCTTTTGTAAAGGATGCCCTCGGTCAAGGCATATCTCAATGCTCTCACTGACAGCTTTCGTGCCTCCGAGGCATTGTCAGGGAGCCATCCGGTTTCTAGGTGAGCTTTGATAGGATCTATCCAACAGCTTCCCACATCAATTGGTGCCACTAATTTCGAGTTGCTAGTCGGGGCCTTCAAGACCTGGAAGTAAACACTCCCTGCATAGTTTTCTATCTCGGAAGAAGTGAACTTAGATAGGGCATCGGCCTTAACGTTCTCTTCTCTCGGAATGTGTTCTACATAACACTTGTCAAACTGAGTCATGACAGCTTTCACAACTCACAGATACTTTGCCATAGTTTCATCCTTGGCCTCAAATTCACCATTTACTTGAGAGACTACTAATCTTGAATCTCCACAAACTTTGAGATTCTTGACTCTCATGATTATGGCCAAGCCTAAACCAGCTATCAAGGCCTCATACTCAGCTTCATTGTTGGTTGTCTGGAAATCCAACTTCAAAGCATATTCAACTGTGAACCCATCGGGGCTTTGCAATACTAAGCCTGCGCCACTAGATTTTGTTTTTGATGCTCCATCAAAATAGAGCACCCAATATTCCTTCTGATCAGGTTCAAGTTCTCCATCTTTATCTTGCTTCTCAGGGGTTGTTATTATCTCCTGCCCCCCGACTTCTTGGTTGCTAATGGTGCATTCAACCACGAAGTCAGCCAATGCCTGAGTCTTAATGGCTGTTCGAGGCTTATACGTGATGTCAAATTCTCCAAGTTCGATCGTCCACTTGATTAGCCTTCCACTAGCCTTCGGGCTATGCAATATGTTTCTCAACTGTTGGTCCGTCAGGACTTCAATCTTATGTTCCTGGAAGTACGGGCGTAACTTCCTCGAGGCTGTTATCAAAGCCAAGGCGAACTTCTCAATGGGAGAGTAATTCAACTCAGCCCCATGCAACACCTTGCTCACATAATAAATAGGTTTCTGGACCTTCTTCTCTTCTCAAATGAGAACGGCACCCAACGCTTGCTCAGATACCGCTAGGTATAGATGAAGAGTCTCCCCGGGACTAGGTTTGGCCAGCAACGGGGCTTCAACCATGTACTTCTTCAGCTATTCAAAGGCCTCTTGGCTCTCAGGGGTCCACTCAAAATTTTTCACCTTCTTCAATGCTTGAAAGAAAGGCAAGCATTTGTCACCAGACTTGGAGATGAATCTTCCTAAAGCCGCTACCCGGCCTGTCAACTTCTGCACATCTCTTATAGATCGTGGTGGTTCCATGTCTAAGATCGCCTTGATCTTGTCAGGGTTGGCCTCTATGCCTCTCTTTGAAACCATCAGACCCAAAAATTTGCCTGATCCAACGCCAAAGGCACACTTGGCCGGATTCAACATCATTTTGTGGTGCCTCAGCACTTCGAATGCCTCTCTGAGGTGCTTAATGTGATCTGCCTTGAACAGGCTCTTGACTAGCATGTCATCAACATAGACCTCCATGGTTTTTCCAATCAGATGGGCGAATATCTTATTCACCAGTCGTTGGTAAGTAGCTCCTGCGTTTTTTAGACCGAAAGCCATAACAAGATAGCAGAAAACACCGAAGTTAGTTATGAAAGATACCTTAGGGACGTCATCCTTGTGCATCTTAATCTGATTGTAGCCGCTGAACCCATCCATGAAGCTCAGCATCTCATGTCCAGCTGTGGCATCTATTAACATGTTTATCCTTGGTAAAGGGAAGCAATCCTTAGGGCATGCGTCATTCAAGTCGGTGAAGTGTATACACATCCTCCACTTACCGTTGGCTTTCTTGACCATCACAGGGTTAGCCAGCCATTCTGGAAACTGAATCTCTTCAATAAACCTAGCTTCTAAGAGCTTTTCCACTTCTTGCTTTATGGCCTCTTGCCTTTCAGGTGCAAAGTTCCTCTTCTTCTGCTGTATTATCTTTCGATTAGGATCGACATTCAATCTGTGAGTTATGAGTTGGGGATCAATCCCTGGCATATCAGCTGCTGTCCAGGCAAACACATCACTATTTTCTTGCAAGAATGCTATCAATTTGCCCTTCAGGGGTTCCTTCAAAGAGGCTCCTATATAAGTCACCTTCTCAGGGTCGCCTAGCTCCAGAGGAATAGGTATTAAGTCCTCTACTGGCTTTCCTCTGTGTTCATCATCACCACGGACATCCATGTCTTCGATCGGAAGTACCTGCCCCCCGATTCCATCAGCCCTTAACGCGGATACATAACAACTTCTTTCCATCTTCTGATCACCCTTTTGTTCTCCAACGCCGTTCCTAGTTGGAAACTTAATCTTCATGTGATATGTGGAGGCCACAGCCTTGAATGCATGAAGTCCAGTCCTTCCTACGATCGCGTTATAAGTCGAGGATGCCTTGATCACAAGGAAGTTCAGCATCTGAGTAGCCTCTTTAGGTTCCTGTCCAATTGTCAAGGGTAACTGAATAGTTCCTTCAACCTTGGACTCAACTCCATTAAATTCGTAGATCGGCATGTTGGTTGGGGTCAACTAAGAATCGGTGTACCACATTTTCACAAACGCATCGTGAAACAAGATATCAACAGAAGCTCCATTGTCTATCAAGACTCGTTTCACCTCCGAGTTTCCAATCACATGAGTTACGACCAACGGGTCATCATGGGGGAACTTTACCCCTTCGAGATCTGAATCATCAAACCCAATAACTATTTCAGTCCTAGCACGTTTTGGGGCTTCTCCCACGATGTGCATTACTTCTCTGGCATATGCTTTTCGAGAGTTGGGCCTCCCTAAATCATATTAACAACTGGCCCTCGGGGCTGTGGGTTACGATCACGATCACGATCGTTATCTCTTCTGTCATTGTCTCTCCTGTCATAGTCCCTTCTTTGGGTTCCACGATCATCATTCTTTGTGAACCTGCTTAGCTTTCCTTTTCGGATCAAGAACTCAATCTCATCTTTCAACTGTCTACAATCATCTGTATCATGACCCACATCACGGTGGTACCTACAGTATTGATCCTTGTTTCTCTTCGTGGGATCACCCCGAAGTGGCTTCGGCCATCGGAAGTCTTTATCCTTCTCAATATCTAGCAAGATCTGACTCCTAGGAGCGTTCAGTCTTGCATAATCAGAAAACCTCGGTCCCAAACCCTTCTTTGGTGGTGACTCGGAATCCTTGCTAGTCCGGGGATACTTGTCCTTAGCATCGTACTCTTGCTCTTGCTTTCGTTTCTTCGAGTCATTAGAACCCTTGCCATTGCCTCCTGCGGTTTCCTTCTTCATGCTCTCCTCAGCCTTGATATATTTGTCGGCCCTCCGTTGGAGCTCGGCCATATTTTCAGAAGGATGTTTTGCCAAAGACCTTTTAAAGAAGAGATCAATGGTTCCGTGTTCCAGGGCTACCATGGCCACCTTATTTTCCAAATCAGTGATATTCAGCGTCTCCTTGGTGAACCGCTTGAGGTAATCCCTCAGATTCTCGTTCTTCCCCTGCACCACATACATAAGAGATGCAGAACTTTTTTCATGAACTCTTCCACTAATGAACTGGCTAACAAAGGTGGCACTCAGCTCTTTGAATGAGCCAATTGAGTTTGCAGGTAAGCGGCTATACCACCTTTGAGCCATGCCAGACAGGGTTTGAGGGAACGCCCTACACTTTAAGGCATCGCTTGCAGGCTGCAACAGCAGTGCATTTGAGAATGTCCTAACATGGTTTGCGGGATCTCCCGTTCCATCATAGGCCTTGATCGTTGGCATCTTGAACTTCCTTGAGATGCGAGCATTCATTACCTCTTCAGTGAACGGAGGTGTAGGATCATCTGGATCCCCAAGGGGCATCAGATCCCTAGGGTTACTTTTGGGGGTTTCCACCCTTGTCGATTTTTCAGTTGGGGCTTCGGCCCTTCGTTGTCTCCTTGAGGGCCTCTCCAGATTTATAATGGGAATCCTCCCTGTAACTGAAGGAGGTTGAATCAGACTTCGCCTTGCTTGCTCTCTAGCAATATCATCCTTCAGCCTTTGGATCTCAGCCTCATGAGCCTTAATCCTTTCCTCAGCCGTTTGTGGAGGTCCATCATGGATTCTTTGGGACCTCCTTCGAGGTTCTCTACTAGCACGTCGCCTCCTCGGGGCTTCATCACGATCATCATCGTCATCCTCAGACGTTGAATCATCAGTATAGGGGCCAGAGTAATCATCGTACTCTCGATCTCGGATCTGTAAGGCATGATCGCTCGGTCCAGGTTCTCTGTATTGAGGGGGATAATTAGGCAGCCCATACATCGGGTTGGTATTCAAAGGGAGATCCGTGGTGTGGATCTGTACCCCCGGAGGTAGCGTACGACCAGCGCTATCAAGAGGAGAAACCACCATCTGAAGAGGGTTAGTTTCTTGGCTTTGAGGGATAGTCACAGGTAAAGTTCCCTAAACATAGGGAATTGTCCCTGAGGGTTGAGAGGTTAGAGGTTGAATGACCGTCCCTGTTGATGGGGGTAATTGTCCTTCTTCAGCGGTGATGAGCGGATCAGAGGTGGCAGGTGGAGCAGAGCTAAGGGGTATGGCCTCAGTCGATGTGTTCTTCGTGTTTGAACCATGGTTGATGTTGTCTTCCCACAGACGGCGCCAAATGTTGTGGAATAAAAACTGGGTTACGATTTGTAATTAATGCTAGGGTGGTTGAGCTTCGAGCTTTAATGGTTGTTCTTGTGTTCGTGGCTGAATCTGCCTTCACAAGATGCCTACGTACTTTGATGAATATCAAAGATCAAGCCAAAAAACGTAGTTCTGATATGAGGGGTCTAGCCTTTTAAATAGGCTGCAGGAGCCTTAGAATTATGGTAGGAGTCAGAGACTTGGTAGACAAGTCTTTGAGGAAGGTTCTAGATCTATTCCTTGTAGGAATCAGTTTCCATATTGAATTGGATGCCTTGGTGGCTAAGTCTGGTGGAGATAATATCCTTATCCAACTCTTATTGCTGAGCTGTTTATTTCCCCCAATATTAATTACGAAATTAATATTATAATTGGGGTTTTGGGCCCATCTGGTGAGCCCTACGTTTGGACCATTCTTGGCCTAATTAATGCCATATTAAATGTGTCTTTAGGGCTTATTTTCAGCCCATATATATATATATATATATATATATATATATATATATATATATATATATATATATATATATATATATATATATATATATATATATATATATATATATATATATTAGTTAAATATCATAAACATAACTTTAAATGTCGTTTTACGTACTAACCAATATATTCAACTCAAAAATATTCCATAATAAAAGTTTTTAAAAAACAACTCTTTACAAAATTGAAAACCGGATGTTTGTGGTTTTAGAGTTGATATTTTAAGGGTTAAATTAGGGTTCGATCAAATTTTTTTGAATTTTTTTTGTGATGATCCAACCGTACGGATGTCAAGATCATTATTAAATTATCATGTATGCAAAAAATTAGAATTTTTCAACTTCATTTTCATTGATTTTATAATGAAAACATATATTTTAATAATTTGAAGGGAAGATATGCTTAGATAAATTGTAGATAAGATAATTCTCAAGAAACATCTTTGGTGCAATAGTTGGGGACTGTGCTGTTGTTTTAGTGATCAAAGGTTCGATTCCCAAGGGAATCAATAATGTTTTTTAGCAAATGAGCGCCATTATTTTGGCGAAAAAATCGAATGTGCCGCCCAAACAATTTCCTACCACATGCTGGTAGGAAATGATACAATTTCTGGTAGGAAAAGAGGTTTTAGATAAAATAAAAAGATCATTTTTATTTTTTCCCCCTTTCTTTTCTTTCTTTTCTTTCTTTTCTCTCTCATTTCTCACTATCTTTTCATCACACACTCTCTCTCTTTCATCAGCTAGCGGCGATTTAGGGTTCACTCTCTTTTCAATTTTTCATCTCGATTCACTCTTCGATCGTCTCGATTTAGGGTATATTCACTTGTCTAAACTCTCTTTCTTTCTTTTTCATGTATATTTTCATGTATAAACCCTCTTTTATCCATGTTTGTATCCTTTTTTTTTCACTTTTACATGGTTGTATGCTTTATAAATGTGTTTATGTGTATGGGAGTTCGTATATGCTTTGTATAAACTCTCTTTTTCATGTTTTTTATACTTTTACACACACATATTTATAAACCCTAATTTGTATGTGCGTGTGTTTGTATGTGTGCGGATTATGACCCCTCTTTTTTAATTTATAAACTTTTTTTTATCTATGCTTATAACCCCTCTTTTTTGAATCTTTCTCCTTTTTTTTAATTGTTCCTCTATTTTTTTTTGATTTTTTCTCTGTTTTTTGGTTAATTTTTCACCCCTTTTAGGCCTTTATGCATGTATTAATTGTATATGTATGCTTATATGTATTCCATACATGTATATGTGCAAAACATACATATATCTCACATTCTCTAATTAAAAGATACTATGTGCTCATATTTATGCTCATAAATATGTTTAGAGTTTTACGTGTTAGACACGTAATCGATCGTAAGTATGTATAACTGCTATACGTATAATTTGTGGGTGTGTGTACTAATTTATGTGTGGGTGTGTATATACTAAAATTATATATAGATATAATTTGTGGGTGTGTGTACTAATTTGTGTGTGGGTGTGTATATACTTAAATGATATACTTAATTAACTTATCATTGTTTATAGCATCATGGCACGAACCAGGGGTAGTAGAGTGCTATCGGGGAAATATAAGGACAATGGAAATCAAGCTTCGAAAAAACTGGACAAAGGGAAGCAACCGTCGAAAAAAAGGACAAGGGAAAAAGGTTGGCACCTACTCGACAGATTGTGAAGCATAAGGGGAAGAAAGTCATGACTAAGCGGGAAAGAATCAGGGTTTTCAAAGAAAAATATGGAAATCAGATAAGGGAGGAAGTTCTTGCATTGAGGACCCCTAAACCTAGAGAAAATTCTCAAGGCTTGTTTGCTTCTGCTTCCCTTGCACATCCGATTCGCATAGACCTGTCAAAATAGTGAGTCATTTGTTATTCTATTTTCATTCGTACTTACATTTATGCTTTCAAATTACATAAATTAATCATGATATCATTATGTATTTATAATATAGTATTAGGAACAATTGTGCGAAAAAGACGATCTTGGGAGCAATACGTGCATATTGGCCAATGGGGTCCTACACATGGACCGATTTAGAGGATAAGCATCCTGATTTTGTGGAAAACGTGTTCAAAAGCTTTAAAGTATGTTTTTGCATTTATTTTACCTGTTTAGCATTAATTTGATAATGTTTGTTAGTTAAATTTGAATTTAATTTCATGTTCATGTCCATGTATATATCTCATTGCAGTCATATTTTAGGCAAAAGAAGGGCCAAAGTCGGTCAATAGCTAAACTTATTATGTTGGACTACATTAAGGCAGTGTGCAAGAGGACCTTGTACGAAGAGAAGAAAAGAGCTTATCAGAAATCAAAGAGAACAAAAAAACCGATTGAGGAATTGTGTCCGTCATATTTTAATGATGATTTCTGGAAAGGTTTGTGTGCTTAATGGAAATCCGAAGAGCACCAACAAAAATCAGAGAAAGGGGCCAAGAATCGAGAGAAAGTAGTCAACTTGCACAGCTCAGGTGCAAGGCCTTATGAGGAAGTTAAAGATGTAATGCTTGTCGATCTATAGTCCACTCTTGTATTTTTTTCATTTTTTTTTATTTTACCAACCTCCAAATACTAATCTATGTTTGCTTGTATTGTGATTACTTTTCAGATTATGAAGGATGAGAAGGTGGGAAGGCGCCAACACGCTTAGAGGTGTGGAATCGAACGCACACCCGACTAGGTTCTGAACTTGACGAGAATGGCAACCCAGTGAACTACACTACTCCAGCAGCTATGGAAATTGCTGTAACTATTTAATTTGATATGGTGTTTAGTTTGATTGATCGATAACTTTTTTAGGTCATAAATTTTTTTCAAAATGACGATTCAAGGCTTACAAATGAACAACTAATAAATTGGTAAAGCTATTAGTGTACATGACTTAACTAAGACCAAACCATAACTAATTTCGAAAATCAACTTCCTAATTCACTAGCTAATTTATTGCTCTTAATGGATCATGTCACTTGTTTGTTTTTCAGGACGATCCTTACGCTAGCTAATTAACTTGCTAATTAAAATTATGTTTTTTGCCATGCTATACATATAAGTAACAAATTCACATTTTTTTCTTGTAGGCTCGGTATGCATCGATCTTGATTCAGAATGGGTTGGATCCGAAGGAAGTTGACAGTCAGTTAGAACAATTTGATTGGTGGTTGCAAGCTACGACTCCTGGTCTAAGCAAGGTAAAGAAAAACAAGCTCATCGGTTATCCTCGTCTCCTGGCTCGTCAAGTCATGAAAGACTTGGCACACAACTACAAGAAAAAAACTAAGGATAATGCAAGCTCTTCGTCGGGGGGCTCCTTAGCTAGACGTGATATCCCCAATGCAGTTTTCTCTAAAGTCATCTCCGGAGTCCTCGAGATTATAAAAAACAATCCGGACGCTTACCAAAGAGACCTCGATGCTGAGCAGATTGAGAGTATAGCCAATGCGGCTCTGAGTCTAAGTGATCCGGAAGGTAGAAGCCAGTTTTCACAACTCATCTCCCAAGAGGTTGTCCATCCTGTGTCCGATATAGTGACGGACATGTTTGAAAAATATAAAAAGGTTCATTAATACACATTACAACTTTGTTTTTCATCATGCATTTGGTAGATGTTAACAGTATTTGCACTTATTTTCTTGTAGGCACTTGATAATCATGAAAGTGATGCAACTTTGGATGAGTCGGACTTCACAGATCCAAATGAAAATACTGATGATGAAGACAACCATGAAGGCGAGGATGCTGCTGTTGAGGGCCATGAAGGCGAGGATGCTGCTGTCGAGGGCCATGAAAGCGAGGATGCTGATGAAACTGATGAAGAAGATGTCAACGGCCAGGATGATGAAGAAGAAAATTCCTATGACGAGGATAATGGAGAAGAAAATGAAAGCTACAATGGCGTTGATGACGTCGGTGGGAGTTAGTATGTTGATTTTAATTTAGATTTTGGTATTATGAACTTTTAGTACGTTATGCTCCTTTGTGAGTACTTTTGGTTATGTTTGATGGTAACTAGTAAGTACTATTTTATTGGTGTTATAAGGTTGTAACTTGTTGAATGTGGTTGGTGCGAAGGAGAATTTTTGTTGTTTATGGTGTGATAAGGTGGGATTTTGACTTGTGTTTACGGTTGGGATGTTATGTTGGTGTGATAAAGTGGGATTTTAACATGTATGATTAATGATGGGATGTTGAATTATGTTTATGGATGTTTTGTTTAACGGTGGGATATTATTTATGGATGATTAGATTTTCTTTTTACTGTTTTTTTTATTTTGTATCGTTTGATTTGCTCTTTTAGATTTGTAATTAAGGTGTAAAAAAAAAGGAAAACCCAGTAATTCCTACTAATAATGCCATAAAATTCCATCTTTTCCTACCACATTCAAAGCTTTTCCTACCAGTATTACCACTACAAACCCAGTAATTCCTACCACATTCAAGCCTTTTCCTACTGTATGCAACAAGCTGGTAGAAAATAACTAGTAGGAATTAAAAAAAGGTGGTAGGAAATGTCTGGTAGGAAATACTATTTACCAGCTTGTCTGTCTTATTTCCTACCAAAAAAGGCATTTCCTACCAGAAATTCTGCTAGGAAATGCTCTGTCATATTTCCTACCAAAACAACGCATTTCCTACCAAAAATGCTGGTAGGAAATGCTCCAATTACGTCACCAGAATTTGTGACGTGGAAGGTGACGTGGCGTTTGATGTGGCAGGTGACGTGGGCCGGACCCATGCCACATTGCCAGCCATGTTGGCTGGTGGGTCCATGATAGGTGGCTGCCAAGTCACCAAGTGGGGCCCACATTGACCGTCACACAAAATTTCCCACCAGGGGTCATTTCCGAGTCAAGCAATTCCTACCACATGGGTGTGGTAGTAAATGACCCATTTCCTACCAAAAAATGGCCTTTTCCTACCAATTTTGTGGTAGGAATTGCTCGATTTTCTTGTAGTGTTACCCGTACCACATAAGATTTTTAACTCATTTATCTGATGAGATAAAATCTTAAAACATTCCTCATTTACACGATTACACATAAGATTTTGGTGTTGTTTCGCTAAGCTTATAGACCCTGTTTTGCTAAACTTATAGTTGGTATCTTATGGCTTATAAGTCCATAAGAGCTTTTTTTTTATAACTAAAATTTTCATTAAAATAGGTTGGTAACACTTCAGGACCAAAGTCTCGAAACCCAACCGACCCAAAACCCTAATGATAGGGGTACAAATGTCGTCTGTCCCTAATGGGAGAGCGAGAACAAAGTCCTAGAGACTGCAAACAAGCTAGACAAAAGCAGAGGTTGTACTAAGGAAACCGGGGAGTACCTACTAGTCTTCCCCACCACTCACCGACACTTGATCTTGGATAGCCACTGTTATAGCGTTGACTTTTACTGGAGCAAAACCTATCACCCTACCTTGCTCGTCCACTGGAATAGGAGAGATCTGCAACTATGGAATAGGGGGACCGAAACCCATGTCAAGGTCCAACTTCTCTTGGAACCTGCCAAAAGAAACATGCACAAAATGCATTGAAGTACAGTTGTTGAGGCCCACTGCAGCTAGCTAACGAGCGGATCCGTTTGACGATTTTGGAATATACTTGATGATGTTCTCCCATTTCGGGTTGTAGCCGAGAAATTTCTTTATCTACTATACTATCCATAAGCAGGTCCTGTAGCCCCTATCATCCTGTCTAGTTACTTCAAAGAAAGGATTAAAATTATCAGTTTTAAGAAGTACCAATTCGCATTTAGATAACCTTGCTTGGTTGAGACCAAGGTAGATGGCCCAAAGTTGGGTGGCTAGGGGGGATAATCCACGCATAGTTGCCTTGATCATACGTCCACAATGGTTACGAATGATGATTCCTATCCCATAATTGTTGGCATTGTACTGGTGAGAGGCACTAACTGTTTGCCTACCTAATTTATTATTAGCTCAACTTATAACTTGTATGTTGATAAATTGAATGTTGGTAACGACATACTTTTTTGTCAACTTATTTCTTATTTGCTTGATTTCTTTACTTGTTTCATAATTTATATTTTTATATTTGTGCTTTTAAATGTATTTTTAATTTAAAATACTTGTATTGATATTATATTGTGTTAAATAATATTTTTTTTGATTTAATTTTAAAAATACTTCCACCTAGGATATTTTTTTTTTAAATAATCTCTATTTCATGCCACCTAAGATAATATTGTTAAGGACTCTTCCCCATTAGAAATGCTATAAATATTCTTACACTTATCACGTATATGACATTTATTCTTTTAAGCAATACCCCAAACACCCACTTTAAATCATTCTAACTTCTTAGTTCTCATTTTCAAACATGTAAGTAGGCCTAAAAAGGAACGATTTTCATGGCCCATGGATCAGGCCCTATAGTGCAATTTTGAAATGTTAGCTCAATTTAATATTTCTCGTCGCTCATATTTTGAATTTTAGCATTTCCTGTCACTGTGATAGCTATTTTAAGTAGTATTGTTTTCTATTTTAGTTGTGTATTTCATTTATTTTGTTAATTCAGACTTTTAAGTAATTGAAAAAAAGTTATCTATATCATCAAAATAAATGGAACCGAGGAAGTATATGTGAATTCTTGTTAATTGCCGAATTCACACCCATATTAGATCGACTTTGAAAAACTAATAAAAATTTTTCAAAATATACTTTCATTTTCCTTAGATTATTTTTACATGGTTTTTCGTCTTTTTCTTGTTAAAGCAGTAGATGTCTGTGTATGAATATACAATGACGGAGTGACGACCAAAGACAAGCAAACAAACAACGTTGATATGAATGCCATTTAATTACATCCAAAAGATCAAAGGCAATTCAAATTGCAGATCTAGACAAAAGCATATGCCAGCTCTTTTAAGTGATTACTGATCTCGAAGGTTAAACTAATCCTGTTATAATCCTTCATGTTTAACTTTAAAGTATCAAGATCACTAAAAATAAAGATCATGACCGACTAAAGCAAAACAACAATATAATTAAAGAACTAATCACACCATCCTGTTAAGCAAAACAACAATATAAATAAAGAACTAATCACACCATCCTGCAGTTACAACAATAGCAAAAAGAAGTAGGTGCCCACTCTGTTAATAATTTGCGTACACTCAATTATCAATCACTAATAACCAAAGTAGAGAATCTTACAGCTAATAAATCACAATTCACATTATATAAGATGGAAAGTGGTATTGGTGCATGAACTTGACAATGCAGATCCATCCATCCAGCTATTGTCAAGTGAAGTTGACAATGGAAAGTAACTCAAACAAAACTGACAGCCTAGTAAGAAATGGTCAGTTGAAATGCCTTTCCCTAAAGTTGTTCTAATCGTTTTTAGCGATCAGGTTTTCTTGTAATGTGTTTGATTGAATTAACTCGTCTCCTGTTTGATATTTTTTAATTACAGTGCCTCTAGCCATCTGTCGTTCAAATTCATCACAACAGCATTTCATTCTTTCAGCCTCTTGAGAATTTTCTGCAATTACATTCCTCTTTAAGAATCAGGCTCTTTTTCGCATTAAATTTTTTGTTCATGTTTTTTAGCTGCTTTTGCGATTTTTCAGGCTTATTATTCAGAAAAGCTTGCATGAGGTGGTCGGAATGACTATTCTTTTTCAGTTGGAGTCTGAATCATCGACTGGCACTCGCTAAACCAAGCTTATATGAGGATGGAGAATAGATATAGATCTTTTTCATCTTCAAAGATGTGATAAATGGATTTCACGTATGACAATTTGGCTATTTAATTAGACTGTAACTTTTTTTTATTATTGCATTGATATTGAATTTATACTGATCACTACCATCAGCTTGAAATTTATGCCGTATTGACTGTGCACTGCTGCTGCTTCATCACAACATAACTGAACTTGTATGACTTGGACCCATAACATTCAAAAGTGTTTACACTTGCAAGTGAAGTTAGCTAGACCTTACAGTCAAGTCTTGCAAAATCAACAGCTTCAACAGATACAACCACAGTATCAATCGGTATGTGAAGTGATGTATCAATTAATGTGTTTCTTTCCGGTTCTATTCAAAGATTTAAAATATTTTGTAAATGACAATTACTTATTTTCCCCATTCATACAACATCTTTCCAATAAACGACCACATAAATGATGCAGCAGACTAACTATATAGTTACCTAACCAAGCATTCAATACATTTCGAAATTCATAAGCTTAAACAGTATTTATTCGAAATTCAATTCACACCATATATCAATTCAATACTGTACTGTGTGTCTCTTAATTCAGACGATGATATGATGGCTTCAGCTATACATCACCAAATCAAGTAAATTGTGACATAACTTCGATCCCACAAACTGTATGTACTTTGTATATCCGTGCGTATGTACATACAGACTGCAGGCATACATGTACACATTTATTGTATCATTTTGCGGATCATATAAACAAATATTATTGTGAATTTGTAAATAATGCCAGATAATAACTTAACTAACTGATGATCACCATACCTAAATAAATTTATAAATTTAGAAGACAAACAAATCATATACTCGAAATAATACTGAAATTAAAAACAGAAGGCAGACATATCTTTTTGCTTTTAGCAATGAAAACAATTGATCAAAGTGAAATGGAGAGACAAGCAAAAATTGAATGATTGAACGGTTAAAACACCAAAAGTGGAAAATTATTCAAGAATATTGTACCCACATACTGGTATAAGATTACAATCATTTCTTAAAACGAAATCACTCGAACGCAAGTGAAGAATTTTTGATCACCTTTAACAACATGAACATTAAGAATGAATATACCTTTAATCTGAGGCCAACTGGCATGCAATATTACAGATCTGCAAATTAAACAAAAAATTAAGAAAGATAATTAATTAGTAATTGACCAGACTCAAGAAATATTGATCCGGCTTTGTTATTGATTGTATCTGTATCTTCCCACAGCTTTATTGAACTGCAGCGTCTAAATCAGAGAGATAGGTAAGATGATGCAGTTCAAGAAAGCCGTGGAAGAACACAAAGACAACCATTTTTATAAACAGCACATATATTAATTATATGTATATGATTTGACCCTGTTGATCTAACCCTAATAGGGTTGTAGATAGTACTTAGTGGATATATTCATCTATATAAAATAAAATGTGCAGGAGAGAGATGGGAGAGGAGAGAGATTGAAAGAGGGAGAGAGATGTATCAAGTAGGTTTAAGAGAAGGGGGGCGAGGAGGGGTATTTTTATAGGGAGAATTCAGGTCTTTTACCACCAATCCCGAGAAGAATATTAGAGATCGTAGAATAGAAACTGATCAATGCCCCCACTCTTCTTTTCCCAAACCTGTTTAATTTTTCTCCTAGCTGGTGTGGTGCCCACCAAAAATTGCACTACTATTTATCATTTATATTTAACTTTTTTACTCTTTTATTTAAAATATTTTATGTTGTTTGTGTATTTAATATTGTTTTTTATTATAATATTTTAATATTGTTATTTAATTGAATTCTTTTAGAAAATAATGAATAAATTAGAATTCAACATGTATTTTTAATGCAAATAAATTAAATATATATGACAAGATTTAATCAAGCAACCTACAACTATTGTCCAGTTAATGAACTTCTAACCTCTCCTTTTCTCTCCGTTAAATTTATCCTAAAATTTATTCATTTTAATTAGGAATCATTATCAGCTTTTCTGATGGTATATAATAAATTCTCTTTATCAATGTTTTTACTCAACTATTTTTCTTATGTTCCAAATTTTTTTTTTTTAGCATTTCTAAAAATGGATATATTGGCTATAATGTTTGGTTAGAGGGTAAATATAGCATGTTATTATTATTTCAGTTTGTTATAAATATAATATATTTTTATAATGTAATAGATCATTAAAAAAAAATCTTTCTTACAGCCCTCTAGAGGTTGACCAAATATAGCCAACGAAAACAGATTATCTATATTTTCTGCCTCATTGGAGTGAATTTTTTTTACATAATCTCTATAAATTTTATTTATGGTATTATTTATTTGATTTTAACTAAGGGGTCTTCTCCATTGGAGATGCTCTTAGAGTATCTCAAATGGTATAAAATCCTTAGCTAAATTATCCATGTGGCATCTATTGACAATATTTAGATAATATGTAAGAGTTTGAGTACTCCAACCATCAAACTTTTAGCAAAAAATTAGAGACAACCATATTTGATTGACTATGGGGGTGTTTGGGATAACTTATTTTCAGAATAAGTCAACTTATTTTAAGACAAAGTTAGAGATTTCTAACTTTTTTCTGAAAAAAGTTAACTTTTTTTTTTTTAAACTTATACAATCTCAAACATACATTAAATACTTGTATGAAAAAAATTTATCAAAATATGAAATTTTTACCCGAAAATAAGTCCATAAGGACTTATTTTAATTTTTGCCAAACAGGCCCTATATTTGTTGAACCAATGATTGACAATATTTAGATAATATGTAAGAGTTTGAGTACTCCAACCATCAAACTTTTAGCAAAAAATTAGAGACAACCATATTTGATTGACTATATTTGTTGAACCAATGAACCTTCTTATGTATAATTTTACATAACCATGATTCATGGGAGTGCATATAAACCAAACCAAACCAAACATACCCAGTATATCCCGCTCAGAGCAGGGTCTGGGGAGGGTAGGTTGTACGCAGACCATACCCCCACTTTTAGAGCGGGGAGGCTGTTTCCGTGAAGACCCTCGGCTGAGTGCACAACATACATAGAGTGTGGTAAATACAACGGAAATGATACGGAAATGGACAATGACATACCTGAGGCCCATGGCGTTCTCCACATGGGGCATACCTATCTGCGAGGATTTATGATACTCCTAGCTTGATGCGCTCCAACTACACGGCAAGTCCCGCACAGAGATAAGACCGAGCCAAGCTCCCTGCAACTGCAAAACCAGAAAACAGAAGACACTAAAAACGAGAAGTGAGAACGCTAAAGCCGAACTACTAAAAAATCGCTAACCGAGACAATGCAACTCTGAGGCTCTCGACAACAGAGCCACATCCTAAAAGGGAATCCACCACTCTGATACGCCGCCTCCAAGAACACCTATCCGCGAGCATGGTCTCATTTAAGTCTAAGGCCTTCAAATCCATCCTGAGCTGCTCTTCCCACGACCTCCTCGGCCTGCCTCTCCTCCTCGCCCCAACAACCGTCAGACTCTCGACCCTCCTAACTGGGGCTTCCTGACCCTTAATGAAAATTTTATATTATTATTATAACCAATCAATATAGTTAATCATTTTACATAGAGATGCTCTTATAAACACTTTATTATAAAAAAGAAAAAAAAGAAAAAAGAGAGCAGCCTACGCCTATTACGTACTCCTACTCATAACATAAATGATTTGCATTATGATGGAGTCTACCCGATCGGAAGAAAGTGGTAACCTGTAGGGGCACATATCATCAAGTGGTCCCCGCTTCAGATCTACATATTTTCAGCATCCACGCACTTCTGCGTCAACTTGACTACTTTATCAATGATTTACAAATTCCAATACGCTTGATATTCTCAAAATTAAGTTTACACATTTCCATTCTACAAGTCATCGCTTTAGGTTTATTTCAAAATTCGAACCCTAACTTTTCCACATAATTATACTTTTCCTCTTACTTTTGAAAAAATTATATTATACTTTTCCTCTTTTTCTGATTTTTAAAATTTTAATATTAAAATATTGAAAAGTCTGATTTTTTTCCCGACATCTTAACTCAATTTTCGCTTTTGATTTTTTTCTTTTATGTATTTTTACATGAGTATACTGGATTGAGGACATCCTCAGGTAACAACCATGAGGTTAAGACATAATACACTACAAGTCAGGGATATTATTGTAAATACAGGAGAATAATTTTTATTATTACAAAAATATCACTCATCCTTTATATTAGAAATCAATATAATCTCTGCCCTGAGGTCAACCTCAGGGCCATTTTTTTCTTTTTACATTAGGCCTGAAAGGTGAGACAAGAGCTTGGACAGGGGTCCGAATAATGTTAACAAAATTAACGAAAATATATGTTTTTTATATATTTATTTACAATTTAACTTTTATTTTAAAAATATTTACGAAAGATATGATTTGCATTAAAAGTAAGGCAGTGCAATTTTGTTTAAAATCATTTGCAACCAAATGCAATAGGTGAAAGAAAGGAGAACGGGGTTGGAAATCACATGGAGGCATCAGCATATGATGTGAAGGAAAGAGAATACCCACCCCGTTTTTTCATTTTTATGCTACAAACCCCAACCCGTTTTTGCCGGACACAGGTTTCTTCTCTCTCCCTCTTGTCGGATTCTCCTTTTCTATCGCACAAGTGTTTCGTGCTTCTTCACGCGGAGTAATTGAGCAATTTGTTAACATTACAGACAAACGTGTTTATTTATATCAAAAAATATATACTGTATGTTAATTTCACTTGTTCTTTTAAGAATTTATTCAATAATATAAATACTACTTCCTTTTTCAAACAAAATTAAATATTCTTGATTCCCTGCAGGATTTTCCGTAATGTTTGGAACAAAAATGGACGGAACAAAATAATTCCCAGCATGGGATCCGTGCGAATTCAAAAATTGATTTTGGATTAGAAAATTGAGGATGAGAATGTCATTCCCAACCAGAGGAGCTCCAGTATCCATCCATGTGTAAAACAAAATGAAAAATGCTAGCGAATCAAAAAATGTCACCAAAAAAGTTTCTAAAATGACACATGTCTTTCTATTATTGGTTATGTAAATAATAATATAAATGGGCCCCTGTATTCACACCAATAATCTAATTAAAATTTTACAAGTGTTTGCCACATCATTTTGGTGATGTTTTTTGGAACAAATTTTTGGTTATCTAACATTACTCAAACAAAATTTATTGACGGTAAAAATGCTTTGTACTATATAAGATTTCACTTTAACCTCTTGCGTGAAAACGATCATCTGTCTAGAGAATGTTCTTAATATTCAAACTTAACCTTATTTTAACCAAGTATTAGAAGTATACTCCCTCCGTCCCCTGAATTGTTTTAACCACGCATTTTTCAAAAAAGAAAATTTTAAAAATCAATTATAAAATTTTATGTTATGTCATATTTTTGACATGTCTAATAATCTCCCAAATTTTTAATATTTATTAATCATTAATTTAGATTAATTATTATTGCTTAAACTTTAAGTTTTATCCTCTCTCTGAAATGAGGAAATAATTAATCTCAAACAATCAATAACGAAAAATATCTCCAAACGATTCAAATCAGGAAGATTTCACAATGCCAATATTAAATCAAATAAAATTAGTAATTGCCCACATTAACAAAGGGGATAAACACAATTTTACAAGAACTGCGTAACCTTGATCCAATATAAATTGGTACGCAAACATCTTGGAAAAAGTGATCCGATACACGAGACAAATCGAGATACCTGCCAAGTCCAACCCTTCTCTTTTTAATAATCCCTAATCCCCTAAAACAGCCACATTCATACACAATCGCTCTATTATTCCAGCATACCTCCAATTTCGTATTGTTACAAAATTCCTCCAACAACTTATACACGGGGTTTTGGAGGAATTTACTTTATCTTCTTCTTCTTTATAGTTGAGTTATCCTCTAGAATTTGTATATTAATGTTTAACAAACAAATAGGGGAAGAATGAAAGTCATATGTTTACCCTATTTGTCGAGGATTCACCTCAACTTAAACAAAAATATAATAGTGAATAATATATATCTACTATCACAGAGATCTCAAATGTTCAACTATCAAAAGAAAGAAGACAAAGTCAATCTATAGTTTTGATGTTATATTACACTGGAAGAAGTTTATTCATTTGATCAAGCGTCAGTGGAGTAATCAAGACAGTGGGTTTTATTAATAGTGACAAGAGGTTTCTACTGTGGCAGAATACATGTTATAAAGGTTTGAATAAAGAGTGAAGAAAAGAAAGACAATAACCACAGTTTTAAAGTCAATAAATAAAGAACAGTCATTGGAGTTAGTCGCTCATGAAACAGAAAGTACATCGAGCATCAACAAATAATTCAGTGGTTGCTCCTTATTATTTTTAGTGGTTCAAAGAAGGTTTTGCTATCAAGACTGGTTAAGGAATAATCTTTGTAGAGGATCAGATTTATCAAGACATGGAAGACCACAAGGGTTATGCTATCAAGGAGCTATATTAATTTTTCCTTAATTGATTAAATCAATTAGTTGATTTATTTGATAAATTAATTCTATCAGAATTAATTTATTCTGTAAATTAATTAAGTTAGAATTAATATAATTATCAAAGGATTTCAAATTAATTCTCCTTTAATTAATTTAATAAGTTGGCTAATTTATTTTTTAAATTAATTCAATTAGAATTAATTTATTGCTTAAACTAATCAATAGATTAATTAAATCAAAAATTAATTAAATGAAAAAAGTATCAGAATTTGTACTAGTAAGAGTATCAGAATTAGTACTAGTAAGAGTAACAGAGTTATACTCTTACTAGGCTTATTCTAACTCCTACCGAAGCTAACTCTTGCAAGGTTTATTCTGACTTTTACCGAAGTCCACAAGCTGACTCTTGGTAGCTCATTCCTGACTCTTATCGAGATTTATGGCTGACTCTTGGAAGCTTGTTTCCGACTCTTTTAGTTGTGTTGTGAATCTTGCCAAGCTGTTTAATCCTGACTCTTACCGAACATGCCGCTAACACTAGTAAGAGTCACCCTGACTCTTTCATGTACAAATGCAGATCAGTTTTGGCAGGGATTTTGTTGTTGATTTGTATAAATATCTAGCTGGTGGCTCAAGTTATACACACAAAACACTTCACATCTTCACAGCTTCTTCTTATACAAAGAGAGATGAAAAAAAGAGAGAGATCAAGATGAATAGTTCCTGGGCTTCAAAATAAATTCTTGTAAATTATTTCTAGTTTGTATCGATAAATCTAAACCACTAGAAATAGTTTACTTGTATTATTAGAACAATCTAGCGGATCAAATATCCCTATAACTTTATCTCGAATTGCTTTTTCGCATTCGATCTTTTTATTACAAATATAGAAAAGTTCATGTCGAATTTTCTATATAATTTGTAATAATTTGTTTGATCTTCAAACCTTGTAATCTGTACTGTGTATTTAGACACACCCCTCCAAGTTTAATATAATTGTATATTTAACTTGAAATATTGGTGTTCGTTTTATTCCGCATCGATTTGTTTAAAAAATAAAATATACACCCAAAGAACATGTTGTGGAATAAAAATTAGGTTACGAATTTGTATTTAATGCTAGGGTTCGGGAGCTTCGTGCTTTAATGGCTGTTTCAGTGTTCGAGACTAATCGGTCCACACAGAGCGCCTACGTATCTCGTATTAAGAATCAAGCCAAGACGTAGTTCTAGGTGATGGTGCCCTCGAGGCTATGGCGGCGAGAGCTCACCTAGGACGCAGTGACTTGTATGTCTGTATCCGAGGATTAAGCCAAAACGTAGTTCTGAGAATGAGGGGTCAGGCCCTTTATATAGGCTGAGAAGCCTTAGAATTATGGTAAGATTCGGATACTTGGTGGGCAAGCCACCGCCTTGAGGAAGGTTCTAGACTCCTTCCTTGTAGGAGTCTGTTTCCATATCGAATTGGGTGCCTTGGGAGCTAAGTCTTGTAGGAATAATATCCTTATCTGATGCTTATTGCTGAGCTGTTAATATCCCTTAATATTAATTACGAAATTAATATTAAAATAGGGTTTAGGCCCCACAAATGGCCCCCACGTTTGGACCATGTTGGGTCTAATTAATGCAACATTAAATGTGTCTTTAGGGCTTGCTTTTAGCCCATATCATTTGCCCCCCAACTTCCAGGAAAACTGATCAGGTTTTCCTTGAAGTTATAACAGCCTTATTCGAGGCTCGGGTCAGGGTCTATCTTTATACACTAGTGTTTCACGAGTACTGTCTTGATGTAAAGCGTGGAGCAACCGACGCGTTTACGACAATGTTAAGCAAATGCTACTTGGTGCTATCAACGTTTAAACGATGTTAACTGGCGTTAAACGACCTAAAACGGCACTAATCGATGCTAATCGGCACTAATCGATGCTAATCGGTAATAATCAGTGCTAATCGACTCTAATCAGTGCTAATCGGCACTAATCGGTGCTAATCGACACTAATTGGTGCTACTCGGCACTAATCGGTGCTAATCGGCACTAATCGGTGCTATTCGGCACTAATCGGTGCTAATCGACACTAATCGGTGCTACTCGGCACTAATCGGTGCTACTCGACACTAATCGGTGCTAATCGGCACTAATCGGTTGGCCGAAAAGAGATCCGGAACAGCTGCAGCCACCCCCTGGTCAGCTGCCAGGAGGTCCTGGTCGGCTGCCAGGAGGTCATGGTCGGCTGACAAGAGGTCCTGGTCGGCTGACAGGAGGTCCTGGTCGGCTAACAAGAGCTCCTGGTCGGCCTGACCCCTTCAATGGCACCTGGTCGGCTGCCAGGAGGTCCTGGTCGGCTGACAGGTGCACCTTGACGGATGACAGGTGCACCTTGACGGCTGACAGGTGCACCTTGAAAAGGGCTCCATGTTGACCAAAACGGCACTAGACGGTGCTTAAACGATGTTTAACCTATGCTAAACGACGTTAAATGGCGCAAGACGGCACTAAACGGTGCTAATCAGCCCTAGACGTCATTTAATTTATGATATTAAATGATATAAGACGGCACTAAACTGTGCTAATCGACGCTACACGGCGCTAAATTTAAGAATCAGAACCATCAATCGACCCAACCAACTGACGGGAAGTGCCGGGAGGTCGGCCAAACCCCTTCAATGGCACCTGGTCGGCTGACAAGAGGTCCTGGTCGCCTGCCAGGTGCTCTTGGTCGGTTGGGACCTTCCAAGCTTGTACAAAACTTCGTGAGCTTCGCGTGGACTGTAAGATCGTCCAAATCTGATACCCGGAGCTCAAGATATGGCCCAAACAACGTTGTGAGGTCCGGTACAGGCTTTCCATGAGATCCTAGTCGGCCAAGGCTGCCAAGAGGTCGGCCTGACCCCTCCTCGGGTAGCTAGTCGGCTGACATGAGGTCCTTGGTCGGCCAAGCCTGCCAAGAGGTCAGCCTGACCCCTCTTCGGGCAGCTGGTCGGCTGACATGAGGTCCTTGGTCGGCCAAGGCTGCCAAGAGGTCGGCCTGACCCCTCCTCGAGCAGCTGGTCGGCTGACATGAGGTCCTTGATCGGCCAAGGCTGCCAAGAGGTCAGCCTGACCCCTCCTCAAGCAGCTGGTCGGCTGACATGAGGTCCTAGTCGTGCCTCTCGGAGCTTTTTCGCAATATCTGAATTCTCGTTCTTGAATCATGACCTTGATCATTGGCTGTAGAATACCACCTTTCGTCGGCTGGAGCGTCCCTCGGAGCTCGGTCGGTCGTTGCTCGGTCCTTGAACCTCAATGTCTGTATATGAACGTCAATATTTGGACATCAACGTCAGTATTCAAATATCGATATTTGGACCTCAATGTCTGTATTCAAACAGACATCCTTCAATTCAAATTGGCTTTCATAGCTTTCGTGACCTTCTAGGCCTTAACTTGCTTGTTGACTCCTTGGTTTTAAACCTTGAACCCGTTCATGGTTGTCTATTGTAACCAACCCTTCATTCTCATTCTAAGATGTGGAACTTGTGATGAAGCTTTAGTTCTTGCCCCCTTGCTACATATGGTGGAGGTCTTGCTTCTCGGTTGATCATTCAAGAAGTTCCCTTGCCACTCAGCACTTGACTTCAAGTTTGGTGTGCCTTGGCTGGTTGTCAACCCTTTATCTTGATTCTAGGTTTCCAACCTTCTTCTTATGCTCACAGGACCTTGCCTTGGTTTGAATTCGATTGACGGCTCTTGATTCAAGTCCTTAACTCAAACGACAAACTTGATTGGAGGCGGATAGCCTTTTTGGCCATCAAGGCTAAAATTTTGTGTCGGGATTTGAGATTCAAGATTTTAAGTATGGAATGACAAAGAACCTCTTCTCTTAACACTCTCACCGACAGTTTCTGTGCCTTCGAGGCATTATCAGGGAGCCAACCAGTCCCAAGATGAGCTTTAATAGGGTCTATCCTTCAGCTTACATCAACTGGTGCTACCAATTTCGCATTGATAGTAAGGTCTTCAAGACCTGGAAGTAAAAACTCTCGGCATAATTCTCTATCTCAGAAGATGCAAACTTAGATTGAGCATCAGCCTTAACGTTCTCTTCTCTTGGAATGTGCTCCAGATAGCACTCACCAAACTGAGTCATAACAGCTTTCACAACTCTCAAATACCTTGCCATAGTCTCATCTTTGGCCTCAGATTCACCATTCACTTGCGATACTACCAGTCTTGAATCTCCACAAACTTTGAGATTCTTGACTCTCATGATTCTGGTCAAGCCCAAACCGGCTATCAAGGCTTCATACTCAGCTTCTTTATTGGTTGTCGGAAAGTCCATCTTCAAAGCATACTCAATTGTAAACCCATCGGGGCTTTGCAAGACTAAACCTGCATCACTAGATTTTGTTTTTGATGTTCCATCAAAATAGAGCACCCAATATTCCTTCTGATCAGGTACAATCTCTTCATCTTTTTCTTCACTTCCAGGGGTGGTTATTATATCCTTGCCCCCGACTTCTTGGTTATCAATGGTACATTCAACCATGAAGTCAGCCAATGCCTGAGCCTTAATGGCTGTTCGAGGCTTATACGTGATGTCAAATTCTCCAAGTTCAATCGCCCACTTAATCAACCTTCCACCGGCTTTCGGGCTATGCAATATGTTTCTCAACTGCTGGTCCGTCAGGACTTCAATCTTGTGTGCCTGGAAGTACGGTCGTAGCTTCCTCGAGCCTGTTATCAATGTCAAGGCAAACTTCTCAATGCTTGAGTAATTCAACTCAGCCCCATGCAACACCTTGCTCACGTAGTAAATAGGTTTTATCGAGCCTTATTCTCTTCTCGAATGAGGACAGCACTCAATGCTTGTTCAGTTACCGCCAGGTATAGATAAAGAGTTTCCCCAAGACTAGGTTTGGCCAACAACGGGGCTTCAGTCATGTATTTCTTCAGCTGTTCAAAGGCCTCTTGGCTTTCAGGTGTCCACTCAAAATTCTTCACCTTCTTCAATGCTTGAAAGAAAGGCAAGCATTTGTCACCAGATTTGGAGATGAATCGCCCTAGGGTTGTAACTCGGCCCGTCAACTTCTGTACATCTCGTATAGAGCGGGGTGGTTCCATGTCCAAGATCACTTTGATCTTATCAGGGATTGGCCTCAATGCCTCTTTTTGAAACCATCAGACCCAGAAACTTTTCCTGATCCAACGCCAAAAGTACACTTGGCCGGATTTAACATCATCTTGTGGTGCTTCAGCACTGCAAATGCCTCTCTGAGGTGCTCAATATGGTCATCCATGAATAGGCTCTTGACTAACATGTCATCAACATAGACCTCCATGGTTTTTCCAATTAGATGGGCAGATATCTTATTCACCAGTCGTTGGTAAGTAGCTCCTGCATTATTTAGACCAAAAGCCATAACAAGATAGCAGAAAACACCAAAGTTAGTTATGAAATATACCTTTGGGATGTCATCCTTGTGCATATTAATCTGATTACGGCCACTGAATCCATCCATGAAGCTCAACATTTCATGTCCAGCTGTAGCATCTATCAATGTGTCTATCCTTGGCCGGGGAAAATAATCCTTCGGGCATGCATCATTTAAATCATTGAAGTCTATACACATCCTCCACTTTCCATTTGCTTTCTTGACCATCACAGGGTTAGCCAACCATTCCGGGAACTAAATCTCCTCAATAAAACCAGCTTCTAAGAGCTGGTCAACCTCTTGCTTGATGGCATCTTGCCTTTCAGGAGCAAAATTTCTCTTCTTCTGCTTTATTGTCTTTCGCTCAGGATCGACACTCAACCTGTGAGTTATAAGTTGGGGATCAGTCCCTGGCATATCGGCTGCTGTCCAAGCAAACACATCAATATTCTCTTGCATAAATGGTATCAACTTGCCCTTCAAGGGTTCCTTCAGAGAAGCTCTTATGTAAGTAACTTTCTCAGGATCGCTTGGTCGTCATGGCTTCAATGTTAGTCTTTTATCCCAGGTCCTTCAAGGACTTAAACTCTTATTTGGTTGTGTTGTAACCTAACTCTCGATCCTTCAGGGTTTTACTTATGCGTTTGTTTGTTTCCATTCGTGTATTCTTTTATTTTCGGTACTTGGTCATCTTTGACTTACACACATCAGGTGCTTGACACATAAATAGAATCACACAATCAATGAATGGAAATCAAACCTGCATTAATAACTTGAAATGGGTTCAACCCTTACATAGAGTACCACTGTCGTACTCGGAGCAACATGCTCTGCAATGGTTTCAATGAACCTTATTTCTACTACTATTAGATAAATATGAAGCTAAGTCCTACTAGGATAACTTGAGCCCATCGGGGCTTTGCAAGACTAGGCCTGCACCACTTGATTTTGTTTTTGATGCTCCATAAAAATAGAGCGCCCACCATTCCTTCTGGTCTCCTCATTCTAATTCTGAAGTTCACTTCCTGCTTGGGGTACTACCTCCTGCCCCCCGACTTCTCGGTTGCCAATGGTACATTCAACGATGAAGTCAGTTAACGCCTTAGCCTCAATGGCTGTCCGAGGCTTCTGTGTGATGTCCTCTACTGGCCTTTCTTGGTGTTCCTTACCACTGCGGACATCCATGTCTTCAATCGGAAGGACCTGCCCCCCGACTCCATCAGGCCTTAACGAGGCTACATAACAGCTTCGTGCCATCTTTTGATCACCTTTATGTTCTCCAACACCATTCCTGGTTGGGAACTTGATCTTCATTTGATACGTAGAGGCCACAGTCTTAAAAACGTGGAGTCCAGTCCTTCCGAGGATGGCATTGTAAGTAGAAGATGCTTTGATAACCAAAAAGTTCAGCATCTGAGTGGCCTCTATCGGCTTCTGTCCGATGGTGGCGGGCAACTGAATAGTTCCCTCAACTTTAGATTCTACTCCATTAAACCCGTATATAGGCCTGTTGGAGGGGGTCAGTTGAGAGTCGTTATACCCCATCTTCATAAATGCATCATGAAACAAGATATCCATGGAAGTGCCATTATCTATCAAGACTCGCTTCACCTCTGAGTTTCCAGTCACAAGAGTTATGACCAGCGGGTCATCGTGGGGAACTTCACCCCTTCAAGGTCTGAATCATCAAGTCCGATTATTACCTCGGTTCTTGCGTGCTTTGGTGCCTCTCTAACAATATGCATCACCTCTCGGGCATAAGCCTTTCGAGATTTCCTAATTGTCCCGGCCGCAGTCGGGCCTCCTGAGATCATGTTGATTACCGGCCCTCGGGGCTGTGGGTTGCGATCTTGATCGTCATCCCTTCTATTATAATCTCTTCTTTGATCACCACGATCTTCACCCTTAGTGAAGTGGCTCAGTTTTCCTCTATGGATCAAAAACTCAATCTCATCTTTAAGTTGCTTGCAGTCATCAGTGTCATGCCCTACATCCTTGTGGAATCTGCAATACTGATTCTTGTTTCTCTTTGCGGGATAACCCCTAAGTGGCTTCGGCCATTGGAAATCCTTATCCTTCTCAATGTCCAACAAGATTCGACTCCTAGGAGTATTCAACCTTGCATACTCAGTGAACCCTTATCCTTGGCTCTTCTTAGGGGCAGAGTCGGAGTCCTCGCTAGTTCGGGGATACTTGTCCCTAGCATCATACTCCTGGTCATTATACTCCTGGTCTTGCTTTCGTTTCTAGGAGTTGCCGTTGCCTCCACCTACGGTGGCCTCTTTCTTTATGATATCCTCAGCCTTGATATACTTGTCATCCCTTCGTTGGAGCTCGGCCATGTTTTCAGGAGGATGCTTCGCCAACGACCTTTTGAAGAATAGATCAGTAGTTCCGTGTTTCAGGGCTACCATGGCCACCTTATTCTCCAAGTCAGTGATGTTCAACGTCTCCTTAGGGAACCTCTTGAGGTAATCTCTCAGATTTTCGTTCTTCCCCTGTACCACATACATAAGAGATACAGAACTTTTCTCATGAACTCTTCCGCTGATAAACTGACTAACGAAAGCAGCACTCAACTCCTTAAAAGAGCCAATTGAGTTCGCAGGCAGCCGGCTATACCATCTTTGAGCCATGCCCGACAAGGTTTGAGAGAACGCCCTACACTTCAAGGCGTCACTTACAGGCTGTAGCAATAGTGCGTTCGAGAACGTCCTAATGTGGTTTTCGGGATCACCCGTTCCATCATAAGCCTTGATTGTCGGCATCTTAAACTTTTTTGAGATACTAGCATTCATCACCTCATCAGTAAATGGAGGTGTGGGATCATCAGGATCTCCTAGCTGCATCAACTCTTTGGGGTCACCCTTTAGGGCCTCTGCCCTTGTAGTTCCACCTCTTGGGGCCTCAACCCTTCTCTACCTCCTAGAAGGCCTTTCCAAATCAATAAAGGGAATCTCTCCTCCTGACCTCGGAGGGGGTCGATTTTGATTCTGTCTTTGCTGCTCCCTTTCTATATCGTCCTTCAGCTTCTGGATCTCGGCTTCATAAGCCTTGATTCTCTCAGCGGCTGTCATACGGGGTCCATCATGGATTCGTCGAGTATTCCTTATAGGCTCCTTGCTTGGATGTCACCTCCTCGGGGCTTGATCACGATCGTCATCCTCAGATGAAGAATCATTAGTATAAGGACCAGAGTAGTCATAATATCCTTGATCAGGGCCCAAGCCTCTAATGTAAAGAGGGTGATACGGCTCATGTATCTGCAAGGCATGGCCGCTTGGCCCAATACCTCGAGTATTCGGGGGGTAGTTAGGCAAACCATATGTCGGATTCGTACTTCCAGGGAGATCCGTAGTAGAGATCCGCACCCCCGGAGGTAGTGGATGATTGATAAGGGGAGCGACCACCATCTGAAGAGGGTTGGTCTCCTGGCTTGGATGGACAACCATGGGTAAAGTTCTTTCAACATGGGGAATCATCCCTGGAGGTTGAGAAACTTGAGGTTGGGTGATCGCCCATGTTGATGGGGGTACATACCCTTGTTCAGGTGGAGCAGAGGTGACGGTGGTCGCCTCGGTTGTGACTGGTGTCCTTCGTGTATGCACCATGGTTGATGTTGTTTTCCCACAGACGGCGCCAATGTTGTGGAATAAAAATTACGTTACGAATTTGTATTTAATGCTAGGGTTCAGGAGCTTCGTGCTTTAATGGTTGTTTCCGTGTTCGAGACTAATCGGTCCTCACGGAGTGCCTACGTATCTCGTATTGAGAATCAAGCCAAGACGTAAATCTAGGTGATGGTGCCCTCGAGGCTATGGCGGCGAGAGCTTACCTAGGACGCAGTGACTTGTATGTCCTTATCCGAGGATTAAGCCAAAACGTAGTTCTGAGAATGAGGGGTCAGGCCCTTTATATAGGCTGAGAAGCCTTAGAATTATGGTAGGATTCGGATACTTGGTGGGCAAGCCACCGCCTTGAGGAAGGTTCTAGACTCCTTCCTTGTAGGAGTCTGTTTCCATATCGAATTGGGTGCCTTGGAGGCTAAGTCTTGTAGGAATAGTATCCTTATCTTATGCTTATTGCTGAGCTGTTAATATCCCTTAATATTAATTACGAAATTAATATTAAAATAGGGTTTGGGCCCCATAAATGGCCCCCATGTTTGGACCATGTTGGGTCTAATTAATGCAACATTAAATGTGTCTTTAGGGCTTGCTTTTAGCCCATATCAGAACAATTTCGATAAACGATATAGTTTGTATTCAACCCCCCTTCTACAAACTATTTTGGACCTAACACCAACAACGCTCAAGCATCTCCCAAACAATACCTAAGACTACATCTCTTAAGTATTCATCTATCAAACAAATACAATATGACTATGTATATATAGCCATCCAAAACTTAGTCACCAAGACATACCATACTTGTCATACAAGTCCTTCCATACTTGTTCTACAAGCCTTCCAATTCTTAGCACCTAATTAACTAACTTAGTGATCAAGACATACCATATATAATAATTGTCTACACATACAATTATTATCTTACCAATATGTATCTTAAACCACCCAAGCCCATAACATCATATTGGGTTTAAACCCAACACGATATTCTTCAAATCAGGAAGATATCACAACGCCAATATTAAATCAAATAAAATCAGTAATTGTCCACATTAACGAAGTTTATCCCTAAAGTCTCTCAGGGATAAACATAATTTCACAAGAACTGCGTAGGCTTGATCCAATATAAATTGGTATGCAGGCATCTTGGAAAAAAGGATCCGATACACGAGACAAATCGAAACACCTGTCAAGTCTAGCCCCTCTCTTTTTTATAATCCATAATCCCCCAAAACTACCCACATTCATACACAATCGCTCTATTATTCCAGTACACCTCCGATTTTGTGTTGTTACAAAATTCTTCCAACAACACTATATTTTATATACACCTTAAAATATGTACGAAACCATGCTAAAAACATATAAAGAAATGAGTGGAACGGAAGGAGTACTATATATTACTCCAAGAGTTTTAACCTCTTAGAGCATTCACATCCCATCCCCCATCCCCAACCCCATCCTTATAATTTGAGGATTTGTCCAACTTTTCTTCTAAAACACTCCTCCATCCCATTCCCCATTTTAGGGCTTAATTTTGGGGACAAGTTTTGAATCCCCATATTTGGGGACTACTATTTTGAACCCCAAATCATCTCTCTCCTCTTTTAAATATATTTAATTGTAGTGGGTGAGTTTTGGTAGTTAAAATTGTAAGTGAAAGAGAGAGAAAGAAGTAATATAAAAAAGAATATAGGGATAGGGGAATGGAAAATGGGGAATAGGATGTAGAAACTTTTTGATAATTTTAGGGATTTACTATTTTTATTTGGGGATTTACTATTTTTAGTAAGTTTTTGAGGTTGGGGATGGGGGATGGGGGATGGGATGTGAATGCTCTTAGTACTTAAGTACACAATTAAAGATGGATTAATGAAGATGGATTAATGACATAAATCCATCTTTAGTTGTCCCCTTGATAACCCTTACGTAGTTTATTATTAGTGAGTAAGTTAGGTGTCATCAAGCACTAATTCAACACTAATAATGTTTAGATATTTTTCTCTGTTCATTTAACCTTTTAGCTACTATTGTCGATTGGCTGGTATTCTTGTAAGGTTTGATTTGATGACACTATCTACATTCTAGCTACCCTATCAATATTTTCTTTACAATATCAATTGATAAGTCGGCAGCAATATTGTTATTTCGAACGTTAATCACTAAAATTCTTGGATACTGAATCTCTTTTCTTCTGTAATTTTAAAAAATTTTAAATCTTTATTTGTCATATGACCTGAATATATTAATGAATTTTTTTTTCCGTGACCTTGACAGACTTCCAAATTATTTATCGAATTCTTCATATTTATCATTTACTTTATTCAAAAATTATAAAATAATAATGATTATTTGTATAATAATTAAAAAAGCATTGATAGGGGTACAAAATTTTGGCATGGATGTGATGGCACATGGACCCATTACATTTAATTTAAGTCTTAATGACCTTTTAGCCCTTAAAGTTTCCTATAAAATACCCACCAGTCATAAATGTTTCAAAACATACCTTTTAGCACTGAAGTATCCGTAAAGGTCCTATTAACCCTTATCCCGGTACAAAAATTGTAACGGTACATATCGGATGGGCAAAATAGACATTACATGTGTCCGTTACAATTTTTTTTTAATTTATACCAGTATAAGTTCCGGATACTTCAGAGGCTAAAAGGTACAACGTATTTAACCTGAGGGTTTGATGGGTACAAAAGGTCATTACTATATCTACTAGTTTAATTCAGCCACAACTATCTCCATACCCCTCGAGTAAAACTTACATACACTCTTCTCTCTTTGCTTACCACTACCAAAATAAATATAGGGAATTCATAATGCTACATCCTATAAGCAGATCGAAGCAGAGGCCAATGCAAGAAAGGCATGAATGGGTATTAGGCCTCCATGGATGCTGTGAAAATTAAATTGAAAATGATGTAGTAGAAACTGAGAAATTTTTGAAGTATACCTACTATATAAACACCACCATTGGATGCTAGGTTCTTCACAAATCAATCTATTCTTTAGTAATTTTAGCCTAAATATTCTTCTTCTTTTGATCATGGCCGGGTGGAGCAAGCCTTCTTCATCAAATGTCTTCAAGATGAACTGCAAGGGGCTACTAAATGGTTTTGTTGCGTGTGTCATGAGAAACCTAGAGGCCGATGGGTTAGGGGGAATGCTGGAATGATGGGTGTGCCAGTGGCTGCCGAGTTATGGTCCATATTTTATGGGCTCAGAATGGCTTGGGAAAGGGGGATGTGAAGTCTGTTTTCATTGAAAGTGATTGTGAGGAGGCTGTGCGTGAGGTCAACAATCCAGACCCTGGTTTTTGGTTGGCTGATCTGGTTGTCATGATCAATAACATCATGAATGAGGATTGGGTCTCTTGTGTGGTGGTTCATGTGCCCAATACCAGCAATGTAGCAGCAACAACTTTGGCGGAACACTACCTCAATGGTGATGGTGGACTGGTGGACCTGCATGTGGTCCCTGCTTTCCTCCAGCCCATCCTTGTTGCAGATGGGATGTGATCACTCTAGTTGAACTAGAGTTTTATCTATATATAACTATCTTTATCTATGTTATCTATGTCTCTCCTGATTGTGTGTTTTTAAGCTTGTTCGGATGATGTTTCCAGTTTGTGTTGCTTTAATATAACCCAGTTTGTGTTTCTTGTTATGACTTATGATCACTTGTGCTAAAAATCACTGCATGCTGGAGGGAGAGGAGTAATGCAATTGTGGATGATTTCACTTATGTGTTGTACCCAACAAACTCTCAAGTTTAATACGTTGTACCTTTTAGCCCCTGAAGTATACGGAAAGGTCATATTAACCCTTATACCGGTACAAATTAAAAAAAATGTAACGGACACATGTAATATCTATTTTGCCCATCCGATATGTACCGTTACAATTTTTGTACCGGTATAAGGGTTAATTGGACCTTTACGGATACTTCAGGGGCTAAAAGGTACGTTTTGAAACATTGATGGCTCGTGAGTATTTCGTAGGAATCTTTGAAAGCTAAAAGGTCATTAAGCCTTAATTTAATTAGTACGAGATATGTTTCATTTTGTAAATTTTTCTGTACACAATTTTGTATTTCTAGTATTTTCCTAATTAAAAACAAATTTTAACTTATTTAATTTTTACTAGCTTATAACTCGTGCAACGCACAACTTCTTTTTAATATCAATAATTATATTAATTTTTTTAAATTTTATATGTTATCAATTTACATATCAAATTCCTGTTAAAATATTGATATATATATATATATATATATATATATATATAATATTTTATACTTTCAATTTTATATTTGTACTCTATCTTGAATCCTTAAATTTTGATTTGAACAATTTTACAGTTCACGTGAAATCAACAAAATTTTCTTTAATTTATTGATGGTTTAACAATTATTTTCAAATTAAATCTATGCAGAAACAAAAGAGAGAAGAAATTGACGATTTTTTACGATGAAAATTCTATTTGATTTATGAATTATAGTTATAACTCGTTTTGATTATCAAAATACCCTTGTTATGATTTGAAGATAGTTCTACTAACAACCAAATAAAATTTTAATAATAAGTGTAAGAGGGATTTTGTCCAAAACTTTGATAATCGGTAGTCTGGTCCTTCATACGACAAAATAAATAAGAACCGTTAGATCTTAAAATAAAAAAATGAAAACCGTTGGTTCTAGTATAGAAAAATATTTTATATTTTAATATGTTATAAACTAAAAGGTGTATTTGTATTGAAATACAGAAAGGTGTATGTTGTGGAATAAAAACTAGGTTTTGAGATTGCGGCTTGGGTTTATACGTATTTAATGCTAGGGTAGATGAGCGTCGAGCTTTAATGATTGTTCTTGCGTTCGAGACTAAACGATCCCTGCAAGATGCCTACGTATCTCTGTATGGCTAGAGAATCAAGCCAACGGAGTTCTGAGATGAGGGGTAAGGCCCTTTATATATGTTTAGGAAGCCTTAGATTTAGAGGAGATGTAGGAGACTTGGTGGACAACTCACCTCCTTTATGGAATTCTAGATCCTTCTTTGTAGGAACAGTTTCCATGTATAATTAGATGCCTTGTAGACTACTTTTTGTAGAAATTATATCCTTATTTGACTCTTATTTCCAAGCTGTTAATTTGCCGCTAATATTAATTACGAAAGTAATATTTAATTAGGGTTTCAGGCTTCATTAATGGGCTTCTTATTTGGACCAAGATAGGTCTAATTAATGCATCATTAATTATGTCTTTAGGACTTATTTCTAGCCCACATCAGTGTATGTCAATGATTTAAATCATATATGTAATTAGGTTTTCTACATTAAATAGCAATATCAATGTAAGACTTCTACATTGAATATGATTAATGTAAAAATTCGTAATTATACTTTTCTCTTAAGATTTTGATTGTTTCCATTTGAATAATAATTATTAAATCATCACTAAATTTAAGATAATTTTATGAGTTTCGCGTGGATTGTAAAATCATCCAAATCTGATTTCTAGATCTCAAGATAAAACCCAAATAATAAATATTAATTTTTTTAATGCTAATAAAAAATTAATGAAATTCAATTCTAAATACAATCTTTTTTTAGTTATGTACTTTTCATATTATATTTTTTTTAAATTCAATTCTAATACAAGATTTTTTTATTATATACTTTTTAAATTAAAATTTTCTTTTTAATTTCTAATTATATCCTTTTTAAATTATATTTTCCTTTTTAATATGATATAATTTTGATCATCTAATTCAAAAATATTATATTCGACGGTTGAGATTATTTTGACAATACAGTGACCAAAATTATGAATATTACACTTATTATATATAAAGATATAATTAAATTTAGGTTTTAACCCGCACAGATCAGATTCTTTTTTAACGGAAGCACCATATTTTTTGGAAAAAAAACAGGTTTAAATATTTGTGAAATTATTTTCATAATGATTCGAAGGGAAAATTTTTTGAGGACATATGCTCCACGCCTTTAGCCCTCCTTAAATCTTCCCCTGCCCCCTGGACTTTGATGACATTTAATATATATTTTTTCTTGTTAAAAAAAGCTCCTTTAAAAAAAAAATCGTCAAAAAATTATTAAATGAAACTTTTTTATTTTAAGATTTAGAAATACGTAAATATCTTAGATTATGAATCAAAAGGGAGTGTGATCGTAAAAGTTTTACATTGTCAAAATTAAATACTCGAGCCCTATGAACAAAATTCATGGTGGTAAGGATTTTTGTCGATAATTCTCACATTTGGAATTTACCACTCGGATCGATTGTATGTCAGTATGTGGGTTGATTCTTTAACCGGCAGCGCCCGGATGCTTACACTGAAAAATAAATTCCACAATACCTGGGGTTGGGTCTACATAAACGAAACTTATTCAGTTATAATACCACTCAAAGTGGTGTCTGAGGAGTGTAGATGTACGCAGATCATATCCCTAGGGATGTAAATGAGCCGAGCTGAGCCGAACTCTAAAATGTTCATGTATCGTTTGTTAAAAAATTATCGAACTCGAGCTCGAACTTGAATCGAGCCAAAAAATATGTTTGAGCTCGGTTCGTTAAGATAAAATGTTGTTCGCGAACAGTTCACGAACAGCTCACGAACATATCTCATGAACTTACTCATGAACTTTTGTTCGAACAACTCATTAAGCTTGTTCACGAGCTTATTCATGTAATTATACTCACGAATAAATCTTAAAATTGCTCGTGAACGTATGCTCACGAGCTCACTTACGAACAACTCATAAGTTTATTTTCTTATTTTTGTATACAAAAATCTAATATTAAAAAAACTCAAAAAGTCAAAAATTAAATAATTAAAATTTTGTCTCAGCACTAGAAATAATAATAAATCATTAACCAATAAAATTCTCACATCTCCAAGTCCAAAAAATAAACAAAGTTTGATTTAAAAATAAAGGGCAAAGAAACGTAATTGTTTGATATAAATAAACTTAAGTTATTAAACCTTAACCATTTAAAAATCTGAAGTTTGCACCAGCTTTATAATAATCAAACATATAATATATATATATATAAGAGATTATTTATCAAATTTGTTTATGAACCGCTAATGAACTCGTATACTGAGCATGTTAACGAGCTCAATTATCGAACTTATTCACGAATATGTTCATGAGCTATGTTCACGAGCCTGTTCACGAACTATGTTCACGAGCACGTTAATCGAACTTGTTTGCGAGCTATCGAGTCGAACTTTACTGTGATCAAGTTCAGCTCGTTTATAAATCGATCCTTAAAATCATGTTCAAGATCGACTCGTTTGTGAATCGACCGAACTCGAACCGAACTTTTTTCGAACCGAACACCGAGCCGTTCGTGAGTGTATCGGTTCATTTACAGCCCTACATACCCCTATACAATAGGGAGGCTGTTTTCGAAGGACCCCGACCATTACAAATATAGAAATACAAATACAAAAAGGAAACCTAATACAATACAAACTAAGAAACTCACACACACGCAGGAGTCGAACCCTGACCTCCTTCAAAGGAGGCAAGTGGCTCAACCACTGCACCAACATGTTGTTGGCTTCGATTGGGTCTACATGAATAACTAATAATCCTAACACATAAATTCCAAAATTATTCCCAACAAGTGGCGTTCTTTTATAAGTAGATTATTATAGTAGAACACGCGAATTCTATTACATTCGTTAAAAAAATAATTAATAAAAAACTGATAACTCAATTTTTGAAAAAGATTGGAGCCTTCAGAATTACCTTTTTTTTTAGAGCACCTTCAGAATCAGAATTACTTGATGAATGATTATAGGCTAGATATTAGAACTAAATCAAGTAATAATCTCAGTTTTCAAACTTCGTCTTATATGATTCTCATTATTACGTGTATACTAGAGTTTTTGGTTTGAATTCGAACAGACATTATTTGCGATACTAGTAGTAAGTAGCAATAATCTTTTATCCATGTCCTTATTCTGCTACTATTACATTAAAACGAAAATAGTTTGTTAATGAAAGAATTTGATAATAATAAATTTTGGAGATTGCTATAATAGAAAAAAACAAAATTATGAATATAACGAATATTTGGGGCTGGATTTGAGAGGCGGCTCAGCTTGTTAAATATATCGGATTCTTTTTCAAGATGTATGCGTATCCTATATTATAGGGGTCAAGCTAGTGTACTGAATTCGGTTTTTAATTCCTATGATTGTTAAGAAATGTATTGAAAATTTATAGATTGTAACTTTTTAAATTATATTCGCGTTGGAATGCCTTCCTAAGTTGAAGGATATTGTTTGAAGATATTTTCTATCATTAATTCGTGATTATTCCTCGTTTCAGAGAGAGAAAATAATTAATTTGGGATTTAAGTTAATTATTAATATATTCATATTGGGAAATTTGAGTGATAATTGAGACAACCGAAAATATATATGCCGTAACAACTACCCCAGTTCTTCAGTGTAGCTTAATAGACTGGAGAATTTTGCAAGCTCTGATCTTCCAAATTTCTTGAGTCACTGAAACAACTAGAAGAGGAAGATTATTAAATAATATGGAGCACCTAGGTGCCCTTGATATGCATGTAGATATAAACGAGACAATATGTGAGATGTAAAAAAAATAGATGTATGAATAGTTTTGTAGGTGTACGAGAAAGTTATGTAAGATCATCCAAGCATTATCCCGGAGAGTCATCCAAAGCATCTCAAGCAATACCCTGAAAAGCAAACATTTCAAGAAATACCTCCTCAAAGGACATATTCCCGAATATCCGTTAAGCATTCTAAGGAATACCCTTATCACATAAGGACGTATTCCTAAGAATCTTCATTAAGCATTCTGAGAAATACTCTTCTTAAAGAACGATGTACCCCCAGAATTTTCATAGCGCATTCCGAGGAATACCCTCCTCAAAGAAGAACGTACCCCCCAAAATCTCCATTGCGCATTCCGAGGAGTACCCTCCTCAAAAAAAGATGTACCCCTAGTATGATTTGCCTACCCAGAAGTACGGGTTTGCCTCCCCGGAAGTACGGGTTTTCCAAGGTATGGGGAATACCTCCTCAAAGAAGGACGTATCCCCAAGGATCTCCATAATGCATTTCGAGGAATACCCTCCTTAAATAAGGAAGTATCCCTAAGAATTTCCGTATTGCATTCCGAGGAATACCCTCCTCAAAGAAAAGGTCTTTAAAAACATTACCCCAAAGGGTTTTCCAAAGCATTACCCATAACGGTCTTCCTATGAAATTTCAAGCATTACCCGAAGGGTCTTCGAAAACATTACCCCTAATGGGTCTTCCAATGCAATATCCAGAACAGTCTTCTAAAACATTACCCTTCTTAGAATAGGGTCTTCCTGTGGAGTAATCTGCACAAAAACAATTAAACAAATAAAATCGTGTTCGTGTGTGAATAACAGAGGGCAAAATAACTTAAGGATACAAGAGAATAATCCTTGAGTCCAGTACAAACACTGTCTCCTTAAAGCTTATTTGGTCCTCACCGTAATTGCAAGAACGAAGGCTTCCCAGGATAAAACAAGGCGCAGTGAAGCAAGTGCTACACTCTCGGCGAGCTAGAACAGAGCAAGTTATTACCACCAGGAGGAAGAGGAAGGAAAAATAAGAGAGGCTGTGTGTTTTGATGATTTACCCTACACTCTATAGCGATGAATATATAGGCTCTAACATGCGTGCTAATCAGTTATAATTAGACGCGTTAATTAATTATGAAATTAATTACACGCATTAATTAAAAACGGAAGTGATCAATTAATCCTTAATCGAATCAGAATTATTAATTCATAATCGAGGCAAAATTAATTTCAGCAAAATAGAATCAATTATTTGAGCAGCCCAGTGGAGAATAATTTAACAAAACTGGTCCGGGATTATTCGGCCAAAATTTTGCTGCATTCGTGTCCGCAGGTCGCACACGCGGAAAGCCCGAGGCTTGCGAAGCCACGTTTTTCCCTCGAAATCCCACAATTTGCACTCCCCCTGCGCGCACGTAGATGATGGAGTAATACATTATTAACACTTTTAGACACTACATGAGTGTCTTGCTATATAAAGCCTTGAAAGGCTCTTTTCCTTATCAATGTGGGATACAAGGTTCACTCTTCTATTTTCCACTTCTAAGGGATCAACTTTGGACAATCATAACTCATCCATCCCTTAGTCGTTTTGAGTACTTTAATATGCATTGGAAAGTTCTCACGAAGTAGAGCATATTCCAAGCATAACTTGTTGCGATCACGCACCCAAGACCTACTCAAATCTTAGCTCAAAATGACTCGTCAAAATGGGGCTAACACTCACATTTTCCAACAATCCCCCACATGGATGAGATTGATGTTTCATTAGCACACACCAGACAGACAAACACGGAGTTTGACTTGGTGATAATTTCTTCGATCAGATATAGCATACGATAGGTAGAGGTTTGCTCCTTGAACCTTCGATTGAGTAAGCATATCGACCTTACTGGTAGACAGTGGAGGTTTGCTCTTTGAACTGTTCGACCGTTTGTGTAAGCGATGATATACTTATCACTATATCCTTTCTGACTCGTTCAGCTCTCATGATCATGTCCATTTTGGCCATGGAACATCGTCCTAGTTCTGTAGGAGTTTCTAAAGAATTGTGCCTCGCAATTCTCCTTTGAAGCGGCCCCACTTCTCTCCCACATAGGTGATCTTTATCTTAAAGAGTAACCCGCGTTTACTCAACCGAATTCCATGCATTCACAGCTCTTGAACTCCATGTATTCGCCAAAGATCATTAAAAGCGAAAAGCTTACCCTCGTACCATACGGGTCTCACTGTTTCTCATCATAGGAACAGGCCAGGGGTTACCCCCACAGTGATTAGGTCATAATGATTTAGTTTGCCCATTTGAACCATGTTCTTGGGACCTCCAGTCAGCAAGGTTGGGTGTCCACCATGATGCCGTTAAACAGTAGGCTTAAGGCCCATCCCTTTCGATGATTTATCAACCAGCTCTCTTGATAACCCTTTGGTTAGCGGATCCGCGATATTATCCCTTGACGGTATATAGTCAATCGTGATAATTCCGGTTGATATTAATTGTCTAATGGAACTATGTCGTCGTCTTATGTGACGAGACTGTCCATTATACATCGTGCTCTGTGCTCTGCCAATGGCTGACTGACTATCACAATGCAGTCCTATTGCAGTCACAAGCTTTGTCCATCTTGGAACATCCTCCAGAAATTGGCGTAAGTATTCCGCCTCTCGTGCGCATTTATCTAATGCCACAAAGTCAGCTTCCATCGTGGAATGAGTTATCACCGATTGTTTCGAGGATTTCCATGACACTGCCGCTCCGGCCACTGTAAATACATAGCCACTCGTAGACTTTAGTGCCTTCTTGCTAGATATCCAGTTCGCGTCAGTATATCCTTCTAATACTGCTGGGTATCTACCATAATGCAGTCCATAGTCTCGAGTTCTCCTCAAGTACCTCAGTACTCTTATGATCGCTTTCCAGTGATCAGCTCCCGGATTACTTGTAAATCTACTCAACTTGCTAATTGAGTATGCAATGTCTGGTCTTGTACAGCTCATTAGGTACATCAGACTTCCAATTATTCGTGAGTATTCCAGCTGCGAGACTCCTACACCTTTATTCTTGGATAGATGCAATGTCACATCCACAGGTGTTCTCGCTGTCTCAACATCATCCTTGAGAAATTTCTCAAGAATTTTGTCAACATAATGTGGTTGACTTAATGCAAGACCCTCAGATGTTCTAGAAATCTGAATTCCTAGAATTACATCTGCTAGACCTATGTCTTTCATGTCAAACCTTGCCTTTAACATGTCTTTCGTAGATTTGATCACTTTATCATTGCTACCAGCAATAAGCAGATCACTACGTATAAAGTCATCATGACATAGCCACTCTCGTTATCCTTGTAATAGACACAACTATCACATTCATTGGTCTTGAAGCCATTCGGTAGCACGACTTGATCAAACTTCTCATGCCACTTCATAGGTGCTTGCTTCAGGCCGTATATTGATTTCACCAATTTACAGACCTTTCTCTCTTGACCAGGGACAACGAACCCTTCAGGTTGTTTCATATAGATCTCCTCATCTATATAACCATTTAGAAAAGCAGTTTTCACATCCATTTGATGTACTTTTAAATTTCGCATTGCAGCGATAGCAAACATAATTCTTATAGATGTTATTCTCGATACTGGAGAATATGTATCAAAGTAATCAAGACCATGTTGTTGCTTGTATCCTTTGATTACAAGTCTGGCCTTGTACTTATCTATGGTGCCATCAGGTTTCAATTTCTTTTTGAAAATCCACCTGCTATCTAATGTTTTACTTCCGGTTGGTAAGTCCACTAACTCCCACGTATGATTCTGTAAAATAGAATCAACTTCACTTTTGATGGCCTCTTTCCACATAGGTCCATCAGGTGATGTTACCGCTTCCTTGTAGGTTTTCGGATCACCTTCTTCGAGCAAATAAGTCAGAAACTCTGACCCATAGGATTTCTCTTTCCTTTGTCTTTTGCTCCTTCTCACTACCCCCACATTTTCGTCTTCACCTTCATCACTCTCATTGTCTTCTTCTAAAGACTCGTGAGGTCGTTTAGATGTAGTAGGGCGCTCAATTCCAGGATTACAAGGAAATATATTCTCAAAGAATGACGCATTCCTTGATTCCATGATCGTATTCTTTTGAATCTCAGGAATATTTGATTCATATACAAGAAAATGATATGCAGTGCTATGTGGTAGATATCTGATGAATATACAGTCCACCGTCTTTGGACCGATCTTCACCTTCTTAGGCATAGGGATTAGTACCTTAGCGAGGCACCCCCACACTTTCAAGTGTTTGTAACTTGTCTTCTCTTTCTTCCATATTTCATGAGGAATTTCATTCTTATTCTTGCGAATCATCCTATTTAAAAGATAATTTGCAATTAAGATGGCTTCCCCCCACATAGACTGCGGAAGTTCAGAGCTTAATAACATCGTATTCATCATTTCCTTGAGAGTGCGGTTTTTCCTCTCAGCCACACCGTTAGATTGTGGTGAGTATGGTGCAGTGACCTCATGGATTATACCATGTTGTGAACAGAATTCCCCGAAGGGCTCGACATATTCACCTCCACGATCACTACGTATCGTTTTGATTTTCTCTTTTTGTTGTGTCTCAACTTCTTCCTTATAGATTTTAAATTTATTTATAGCTTCGTCTTTGCTCTTAAGCAAATATACATAGCAGTATTTTGTACAATCATCCACGAATGTTATAAAATACTTGTTTCCTCCTCTAGTTGGAGCGAATTTCAAATCACATATATCACTATGTATTAAATCTAGCACTTTGGTATTTCTTTCCACACGTTAAAAAGATGATCTAGTTAATTTTGCCTCAACACAAGTTTCACACTTATGTTTTGAATCAATGTTTAATTTTGGAATGTAGTCTTTTGCACTTAATCATCGTAAAGTGTCATAATTCATGTGTCCTAATCTAGCATGCCATAAATTAGGAGACTCAATCAAGTAAGCAGAAGAATTCTTCATTGCATTATTGTCGTTAATCGACATTACATTGAGCTTAAAGAGCCCATCAGTTACATAGCCCTTGCCTACAAACATACCACTCTTAGACAAAATTACTTTATCCGACTCAATTACAATGTGAAATCCATGCTTATTCAATAGAGAACCAGAAACAAGATTCTTGCGAATATCAGGAACATAAAGTACATTCTTCAGAGTCACATTCCTTCCAGAGGTCATCTTCAGAATCACCGTGCCTTCCCCTTCGATAGTAGACGTTGCTGAATTCCCCATGTAGAGCTTCTCACCAGCATCGGAAGCTTGGAGGCTAGAGAAAATCGCCTTGTCAGAACAAACATGCCTTGTTGCTCCAGTATCAATCCACCATTCCCTTGGATTAGAGCCAACCAGGTTCACCTCAGAGACAGTCGCACATAAGTCTATATCAGACATATTCTTTGAGATATCGTTCACCATGTTTGCTTCCTTCTTCTTGTTGGGCTTCTTGGGATTCCTGCACTCAGAAGACCTATGACCCACCTTGTCACAATTGTAGCATTTTCCTTGGAATTTCGAGGGCTTCGAAACTCCTCCCTTAGGTCCCAGCTTTGTCCCTTTTCCAGAATTGGCCTTCTTGGAACTTTGAGCGTGCTCCACCATGTTTGCCTTTTCAGTGGCAACATTGACCTTCTTCTCAGATCCCCTGTTGTCTTCTTCAATGCGAAGTCTCAGAATAAGATCCTCCATTATCATCTCCTTCCGCTTGTGCTTCAGGTAATTCTTGAAATCTTTCCAACCAGGGGGCAGCTTCTCAATCACAGCAGCAACTTGGAAATATTCGCTTATGACCATTCCCTCAGCATGAATGTCATGAATAATCACTTGCAATTCTTGCACCTGACTGACCACAGTCTTGCATTCCATCATCTGGTATTCAAGAAAATGGCCAACAATCCATTTCTTGGCTCCAGCATCTTCGGTTTTATACTTATGTTCGAGAGACTCCCATAAGTCCTTAGCTGTTGGCTTTGAGTAGTACACGTTATACAACGAGTCTGCCAGGCCATTAAGCACATAATTCCGACAGATATAGTCGGCGTGCTTCCACGCATCAGCAGCATGCACAGTCTGCACATCACTATCAGTAGAGACCTTAGGTGCCTCCTCTTTCAGATAGCGAGACATATTCAGAGTGGTCAGATAGAACAGCATTTTCTGCTGCCATCGCTTGAAGTTTGTGCCATTAAACTTCTCCGGCTTCTCCGCATATGCGGGAGGCTCAACAGGTGCCACAGGTGCAGTAGGCATCACGGGCACAACAGGTGCCACATGTGTAGCAGACACATGTACAAACGGCGGAGTCTGTACAGCAGAATCCTGCAACGTCGGAGGAACGAATCCACCCAAGATCAGTCCGAAGGAGCATGGTATCTACCCAACGTTCATTTGGAAAGGCACATACCCCGAAGGCGCATGTCCAATCCCTGACATACTCCCATCCGACATAACCAGTGCGTTAGGGTTCGATAAACCCACATCTGGTATGACCGGTGTGTCGGAGGTAGTCACAGCAGTTGTCACAACATCGGTTTTATTAATGTTCTCCATGATCTGTTACTCAAAACAAACAAACAAATAGATGATTGTTAGTCGCAGATATTTATAAATTAAGCTTTAAGATTGTGGAGTAATCTGCACAAAAACAATTAAACAAATAAAATTGTGTTCGTGTGTGAATAACAGAGGGCAAAATAACTTAAGGATACAAGAGAATAATCCTTAAGTCCAGTGCAAACACTGTCTCCTTAAAGCTTATTTGGTCCTCACCGTAATTGCAAGAACGAAGGCTTCCCAGGATAAAACAAGGCGCAGTGAAGCAAGTGCTACACTCTCGGCGAGCTAGAACAGAGCAAGTTATTACCACCAGGAGGAAGAGGAAGGAAAAATAAGAGAGGCTGTGTGTTTCGATGATTTACCCTACACTCTATAGCGATGAATATATAGGCTCTGACATGCGTGCTAATCAGTTATAATTAGACGCGTTAATTAATTAGGCAATTAATTACACGCGTTAATTAAAAACGGAAGTGATCAATTAATCCTTAATCGAATCAGAATTATTAATTCATAATCGAGGCAGAATTAATTTCAGCAAAACAGAATCAATTATTTGAGCAGCCCAGTGGAGAATAATTTAACAAAACTGGTCCGGGATTATTCGGCCCAAATTTTGCTGCATTCGTGTCCGCAGGTCGCACACGCGGAAAGCCCGAGGCTTGCGAAGCCACGTTTTTCCCTCGAAATCCCACAATTTACACCCCCCCTGCGCGCACGTAGATGATGGAGTAATACATTATTAACACTTTTAGACACTACATGAGTGTCTTGCTATATAAAGCCTTGAAAGGCTCTTTTCCTTATCAATGTGGGATACAAGGTTCACTCTTCTATTTTCCACTTCTAAGGGATCAACTTTGGACAATCATAACTCATCCATCCTTTAGTCGTTTTGAGTACTTTAATATGCGTTGGAAAGTTCTCACGAAGTAGAGCATATTCCAAGCATAACTTGTTGCGATCACGCACCCAAGACCTACTCAAATCTTAGCTCAAAATGACTCGTCAAAATGGGGCTAACACCCACATTTTCCAACACTTCCAAAATATCTCACTTCTCAAAAGAGAGTCTTCCAAAAAATTACCTTCCTCAAAAAATGGTCTTCCAAAATAATACACTACTCAAAGTGGATCCAAAATATTACCACCACAAAGGAGGATCTTCTAAAATAATACACTCCTCAAAGAAGAGCCTTCTAAAATATTACACTCACAAAAGAGGGTCTTCCAAAATAATACACTCCTCTAAGAAGAGTTTTCCAAAACAATGCCCTTTTTCAAAAAAAAGGTCATCCAAAATAGTACACTCCTCAAAGAAGAGCCTTCCGAAATATTACACTCATAAAAGAGGGTCTTCCCAAATAATACTTTACTCAAAGAAGAACTTGCTAAAATATCACACTAATGAAGTGGGTCTTCCCAAATAATACTCTCCTTAAAAAAGAGCTTTCCAAAATATTACCTTCACAATCTTCCCAAATAATACTCTACTCAAAGAAGAGCCTTCTAATATATTACCCCATAAAGGAGGGCCTTCCAAAATAATACACCCCTCAAAGAAGAGTCTCATAATACAAGCAATACTGATAAATATGCTCTCAACATTATACTTTATTCATTCACCAAATCAATACTTAAATCCAATAAATTTGGCTTGGAGCACAAGACATACCAGGTAACTCCGAGCACTCGTAAGGAAATTTCCTATTATCAATAATATAAATAAAAACAACATCCCAACATCCTAGAATATATAATATATAAACATCTATCCCAACATCCCCTCTCAAATTCATGATACCCAGAATCCTGAGTTTGCCAAAAAAAAATTGAATTTGCTCCAATCAATAGACCCACTAGAAACATCTTCCTCATTGTGATCATTCTCTTTATCCTCGTCTTCGTCATATCTTTGTTCCCAACGCTCTCTTTCCTCACTTCACGACTTTCCTCAGAATTCTTCTTTTTGTCGTTGTTGATTTGGTACAATTTCTTACAAAAACATATCATCATCATCGTTGTGTTTTCTGTCATATTCTTTGATTTTTTTCACCCATGAACTCTCTCAAGTTTTTACCCTCACACCACAAACTCTCGTAGTGTTATTTTTCTCACCCACAATCTCTTGCGGGATTCTTCACACACCACGAACTCTCATAGTGTTAATTATTCTCACACCTACAAAATCTGGAAGGTTTAATTTTCCTCGCACCCGCAAACTTTTACGGGGATAATCTAGGCTCTTGATACCATGATAAATATGCTCTAAAGGTTATAATTTATTCATTCACCAAATCAATACTTAAATCCAAAAAATTTGGCTTGAAGCACAAGACATACCAAGTAACTTCAAGTACTTGTAAGGAAATTTTCTATTATCAATAATATAAATAAAAACAATATCCCAACATCCTAGAATATATAATATACAGATATCTATCCCAACAAATACCCTCCTCAAAGGAGGACCTTCCAAAATAATCCAAGCAATACCCTCCTCAAAGGAGGACCTTCCAAAAACAGAGTTCGGGTAAAACTCAATTCCGTAAACATAGAATTCATATCAAAAACACATATTCAATCCTTAGCAACCAACTACGAATATTGCATCTCAAATCTTGAATATCTCCATGATTCAAATTCTGTCCTGATCTGTATTTAACCTTTTTGACCTTCTAAATGACTTTTTCTTGAAAACACAAAACGCGAAAGTTGTAGATAACGAAGAGATCTTTCCTCCAACATGTGTCTTAACAAAAACGGACTTATAAATGATTAGGAATCAAATAAAATATCTGTTGATAGACTTCTCGATCACTACGCCATAGGAAGACCTTCTGCAACCCTTCAAAAATATTGCAGGAAGTCCAAAAAAATTTGTTGTAGCCCTAAAATTTTCAATGGCAACATTTTCAGGTGTTAGCTTTTTCGCCGTTGCCGTAGCTTCAATTCCAACATTTATTTAACCTACGCCAACATGATAATTGACCTTGTATGAAGCTTTAAAATTTAATACGAACCCTAATCTTGAATCTCCTAACTTGAAAATGCATCTTCAAGATCTAATCGAACCCTAATTGAGCTGAACCCCTTATGCGTGAACCCTAATTGAGCTGCAGCTGCAATGAGTTTGAGTGGGTGAGTATTGATAGCCTCATAGTTTTGATGATCACTCTTTCAGCAAGCTGATAAGCTTGTAACCGAATATTATAACTAGCTTCTTGGTTGTGTTCTAACTCTGTTTTGCAGGACCTAATTAAATAGTTGAGTACCTCATTGTCAGCCTGCTGAGACATTGCAGGCATGACATAAAAGCAAACTGAGATAGTGCAAACCTAGCATAACAGCAAGCTGAGACGGTGAAAACAAATGATCCAAAATTAGTTTGGACAGAATAAGTCCTAATTTCAAGGAGAAATTATAGGAGATGAGTTGTAAGGACTATCTAATATATATATATATATATATATATATATATATATTAGAGCTTTGATTTTTCAAACGTATCTTTCTAAACTGATTTCCTAATTAAAAGAGTTAGTTATCTTTCAAAATCTTTTCCCAAAAAAACTATTTTATATCTTTTTTCGTATGTATTGAGGGCAAATATTTTTAATTCGTTTTTCTACCCATCCCTCTGTACATGAACGTTATGTGAACGTTAGACATTAAATTACCCTAACTAATTGAACGTGAGAATTGGATTCAAGACTGTTGCAATTAGGTTTTATAATTCGAATTCTTTTGTTTCACTATAAGTACTTGTGTGGCAATGTATTTGGGTGAAGAGAGGACACCTTCAAGAACACACAAGAACAACTCTTTACTTACTTTCATATCTTATTCATGAGCTCTAGTATTTTATACGATATTGATATATTAGAGAGTTCATAGTTTCGGGTTGTAAACACTTTTTATTCCATTGTATTGTTCAAGTGTAATTGGTGTTGTTGGATAGGTGTGTTTGGGAAATAAGGTTTCAGGGAACTAGAGGCTAGAGAAGTCTATACTTGGGAAGTATATGGCTTAGAGAGCATAAGGTTCAAGGAACGGGGCATTTCATCAGGCTGCCATCAGCAACAGGGAATTGAGGGAGATATATTATTGAATCTTATAATTAGTCTTTATCTTGATTAATAATATATTCTCTAACCGGGTTTGGTAGGGGACCCGGACGTAGACCGTAGGAATTAGGGGTCGAACCTGGTTAAAATTCGTGGTTTTCTTTATTTTCAATTCTTACTTTTCTACACTGCATTACATATCTTAGCCAGCTGACAGACTGTTTTATATTGCAATTAGCAAGCTGATTAGTCATCAGTTTTAATATTCGATAAAGTTTAAAATTGGACATAGTTGACCATAACACCTATTCACCCCCTCTACATGTGCATTCTCAAGTATATCTATTTTTTGACTATTGTTTGCTATTTTGACTTAAAGACAATAATCTATATTCTATACTATTATATAATAGCCGAAACATTAAAAGTTTAGTCGGTTAGTCGGTCGGTCGGTACGGTACATATTGATTTTACTTATTTACCATTACATAATTACATATATTATTCATCCTACTAACTAATCAATTTCCTTTTTCAGGTTAAACATATTATATTTAATATTTATCAATAACTAATTAATTTTCTTTTTCAGGTAAAACAAAGTATCTTTTATATTTTATCTAACTAAAATTTTTTCTTTTTAAAAAACACTACGTGCACTTTTGTTTAATAAAATAACATAATTATATAATAATTACTATTAAGAGCATCTCCAACGTTATATATCCATTCCCAATATACTAAACAGCTGGCCCATTTTAGGGTTTTTTATCCAAAAAACACGCTCCAACAATCACCTCTATTCCCAATACATTTTAGAGGAGAAAAATTCGGACCCTATATGTGAGGTTCCAAATTACTCCCCCTATAATTGCCAGGTCATCTCGCGCTACTTCCTCCCGCTATATCCATAATCTCCCACTGCTATCTTTCATCATCTCCCGCCGATTTTTAAGTTCTATGGGTTTTTATAGCTGCCTCTGTGTCATCTTCTTCAGTTCTGGGTTTATCAATTATTTCAAGATTTTTGCTATCAAATCGTTTGCTTTCTCAGGTATATCTTTGTCTTTAATTCACAATTAAACTTATCTGTATACATCATAAGTTTATCTTGAATATCTTAAGTTTATCAAGATTTATGTCAATATCTTAAGATTCATAAGTTTAATTTTGTACATATTGTTATAATTGAAATTACTTAATTTGTTTGCAGATCTATTTATGTCGTATTACACATCTTTGTTGAATGGAAACATGTACGATATTGACGATATTGTATCGTCTCAAATACCTACCCAGTCTCAAGTACCCACCCAAATACCTCAATTTAGTACGCAAGAACCTACTCAACAAAAAAAGGGACGAGCTAATAATTTTTCTATAGACGAGGATATGTTACTCATATCCGCTTGGCAGAATATTAGTCTCGATCCAATTCAAGGAAGCAATCAGACTCATCAAACTTACTAGAACAGGATTGCAGCTTATTATGAAGAGAACAAAAAGATTTCGAGTGAAAGGACACCTAATTCATTGTCTCATCGATGGTCCGCAATAAATACTTCTGTATCCAAATTCATCGGGTATTACAATCAAATTGAGGGAAGAAATCAAAGTGGACTATCTGAAAAGGATAAGGTATATCTGTTTCGTACTTATTGATTTGTGATTATTTTTACTCATGTTGATTGGGTTATGACCATGTTAATATTTGACACTAAATTGACAATTATTTAATTGTGTTTATGTTTAGGCTTGTGTTATCTGTTTTGTTTTATTGTTTGTTAATTTAGCTTGTGTTGATTGATCTTGAACTACACACAGGTGCAACTAAACTCTTAATATATAATATATATTTTGAGTGAACGTCAAAAAACTAATCAAGAAATCATAGCTGTCTGCTTATCTGTTTATAAATTAGAAGCCAAAATCTATTTTGTGTGGTGTTTTAACATGGGTTAGGTTAGTTAAAGATGGCAGTCTATTGCACTAGCTTTGATAAATGTTTGATGAGCTTCTATTATGACTCGTACAATATGATAATTTGGCTAAACTTCATGACTTAGCGCAAGTTGTATCAAACAAATGGTTGAGCAGGATTATGATAGCAATAATTTGAAAAGGCTGATAATTTTCGTTGCTAATGTACACGATTGGGATTAAGTAGTTTCTTTGCTAACTTATACATGTTTTGAACTTATACATGTTTTGAACTTGTTTAGCGGTATAAAGAGTTTAGATGTTTACTAACAGCTTAGATTTGTCGTTAAACATGGAGCAGCTGGTGATATAAACATGCCGCTTACCTACGTAGCAAAGTTGCTATTGTTCATGTAGCATTGCTAAGATATGTGAAAAGAATGTTTTGTGCTATTTAGAATCTCTGGTCCAGAGGACATACAAAATAATATCATCCCAATGTAGTATACCACTCGTACAGTAAAATACATAACCTAATGCAATAAACTGGAGCAACATCTTATGCTATTTGTTGAATCATAATTAGGGGCAAAACCACGAGGATGACCTTGACAAGTCCACTAAAATTGGTGCTACATAAATTATGTGTAATAGTAGCTATTACGCATTACACTCGTAAAGATTTAGATATTATGCATTTACATAATTTTGTCTAAGACTCAATTTTCAAGCACTGACAGGAATTGCAAGTCCAATGGGAAAAAACATACCAAAGACTTAACTTGTCCAGTTCGAAATTGTTACATCCATCATATCTTTGAATTCAACATATAACTGTGATTCTTATGTCCCTATAAATTCATCTTGTGTTAGCTTTGTTATAAATGATGCAGCTTCCGATGTTAGTATTTGATATATTTGATTATCTTTAACTTTTACTTTATGCGAGTCCTTGTTCTAGGTATGTGAAGCAATGAAAATGTATTTAGACCTTCAAAAAAAGTCCTTCCAGTTGATCCATTGCTGGACAGAACTGCGGCACTGTGATTCTTATGTCCCTATAAATTCATCTTGTGTTAGCTTTGTTATAAATGATGCAGCTTCAGATGTTAGTATTTGATATATTTGATTATCTTTAACTTTTACTTTATGCGAGTCCTTGTTCTAGGTATGTGAAGCAAAGAAAATGTATTCAGACCTTCAAAAAAAGGCCTTCCAGTTGATCCATTGCTGGACAGAACTGCGGCACTGCCCAAAATTCAATGTTACTATGGAAAAAAAACCCAAGAAATCTCTAGTTGATAGCCCAGCATCTTCTGCAAGTGCTCAAAGTCAGGTTATTGTCTCAAGCCCAGGAAATGAAGAAAAAATTGAACGACCAATGGGTAAAAAAGCTGCCAAGCGTTTAAAGAAAAATGAACATGATGCAAAAGGTGATGAATTCATAAAAGTTTTATCCCGGGTGAAAGATTCAGTTGGTAAGCTTTCTGAAGCGAGACATGAAGCAATCCAGCAGCTTATTAGCCTCGAGAAAGAAAGATTAAAGGTAGCGGAGGAACGAGAGAGAGCCAGGGAGGAACGAGAGAAACAAGCATACAAAATGTCCATCCTGACCATTGATACAAGTACCATGGAGACACCTCTCGCAGAATATTACATCTCTCTCAAAAATGACATCTTAAAAAAGAGAGTTCAAAGTTGAACAGTGTCTCTCAGGCGTATTATATCTTATCTTTCAATTTATTTTATGCTTTTGTAATTTTTGAGTTTAGGGATTAGTTAATAAAGTTTAGTTGCTATAATAGAACTCTTATTAATTGTAATGATGAGACTATGGTTGAAATGATCAAGTTACTTGCTTTGCTTACTTTTTCTGCAATTTCAATCAGCATTTGATAAATATCTGTAGATTGAGAATTTCAATCATTCGCAGACAATTTATACAAGTAAAGCGAGCATTTTGATAACAAGCACGATTGTACAGGCTAAGACAGATCCACTATGATTGTGCCTATGCAGATTATGGTAGCATATCATTAAAAACTTAGAAGCATGGGCAGAAGCTCAATACTAACAATATTGTATCTCAACACTGCCATTTAAACCGATTCATTTATCTGGAACCTGAAAGCTAAGATAGAATGCATATCATCTCTCAACTTTTAACTTAACCATAATAACAATAAAATTTATTATTGAAACTTATAAAAATATAATACTGGAAGAAGTTCAATGACAAATAAATATTACCAGCAAGACAAATCACTAGATAACACATCCAAACTACAATTATTCGATAACTGCTATCAAAAGACATAAGCCTCAACAAGAATTTCCCAAAGAACTGCAAATATTAGCTAGATAGTAAATCGGACTATTCTATTTCTGTACCATGAATTTTCCAAAGATGCTCAACAAGATCATTTTGCAACTGAAAATGAGTCTGTCTATCTCGAATTTGTTGATGCACCTGTATAAATTCATTGAAATCCTTGGTAGGAGTGCGACTAGTAGAAGCGAGAGGTACAGATTCATTTAAATCATAAATTTCATTTGACAAATGCAATTCCCTTTCATCTTCAACGATCATATTGTGCAAAATTATAGAAGCTGTCATGATATATTTCATTGTGTCAACATCCCAAAAACGTGATGGTCCACGTATCATTGCAAATTGAGCTTGCAACACTCCAAAAGCTCTCTCAACATCTTTTCTAGCAGCTTCTTGGGCAGCTGCAAAATACTTTTTTTTGTTTCCTTGAGGGGATGGAATGGTTTTAACAAAAGTAGGCTAAGAAGGATATATACCATCAGCAAGATAATATCCCATATTATATTCGTACCCATTAATAGTATATCTCACTTCTGGTCCACGACCTTCTGCTAATTGTTGAAATAGATTTGATCGATCTAAAACATTAATGTCATTTAATGATCCAGGTAATCCAAAAAATGCATGCCAAACCCAAAGATCTTTTGAAGCTACGGCTTCTAAAATAATAGTGGGTTCATAAACATGACCAATAAACATGCCACGCAGATGGACAATTTTTCCATTTCCAGTGCATACAGTCAATACTACCTAACATGCCAGGAAAATCGCGGCATTTGTTTTCAGCCAATAATTTAGCCACATCTTCATTCGTAGGTCGCCTTAAATATTCTTCACTAAAAATTTCGAAAATTGCTTTAACAAATCTTTTTATACTTTCTATTGCTGTGCTTTCACCAATTCTTACATAATCATCAATAGCATCAGCAGGCGTTCCATAGGCAAGCATCCTCAATGCAGCTGTCATCTTTTGTAAAGATGATAATCCACGAACTCCCGCAGCATCACTTCTTTGAGTAAAATAATTATCATGAACTGTAATTGCTTCTTTAATTCGTAAAAATAGTGATCGACGCATCCGAAATCTTCTACGGAAAGATGCCTCTGGATATGTTGGATTATCAGAAAAATAATCCTGAAAAAGTCTAGCATGACCTTCTTCTCTATTCCGATTAAACACACGGTGATTCATTACTGATCCACCATGACGTGATATCATATTTTCATTATGGTGTTGATAACATTGATAAGCAGCATCAACCATTGTTACTAGAGCTTCAGTATCTTCCTCCTCCGCATTCATCAATTCATGAATAATTCTTACGTTATTTGATATTGTATAATTAGAGGTGTTGGAGATTAACAGTGTTTGTTTGAGTCATGTATACGAGTGAATATTTTGGTGAATAAGTGAAGAATGGGCTCATGGAAGCCCATTGGGTTATTTTTTAAAGTATCCATTTAAATTTCAAATTTTAATTTTCAAAAAGCTAACTAAAAATTATTTTTAAAAAATAGGGTATCAATATAGGGTTTATCATTGGAGTAAATCATACTTTTGAATCCTTATAATTTTAATAATCATTATTTTAGGGGTTATGAAAAGGGAAGCTCCTTGGAGTTGCTCTAACTAATCAGTTACCCTTTTCAGCCAAAACACGTTACCTTTTCTCTTTTCTATAACTAAAATCTCTCTTTTTCCAATTATATCACGAGCGGTTCTATTTAATAAAATAATAATATAAAGTACTAATAATTAACTTATTACCCTTTTCAGCTAAAACGTATCATCTTTTCTATATTTTATAATTACAATACTTTTTTCCTAAAAATATCACAGGCAACATTAATTTCTCATTTTCTAGAAACACTACGAACAAATTTATTTTGTAAAATAACATAATTAAATTATAATTACTATAAACTAATCTATTACCTTTAACACCTAAACCATGTCATCTTTTTAATTTTTAGGTTACCTTCTCTATTTTGTTTTACTAAAATCTCTCTTTTTCCAATTATATCAGCGGTGATTCTATTTAATAAAATAAATAATACTATTATAATACTAATTATTAATTGATTACTTTTGTCAGCTAAAATGTATCATCTTTTTTATAATTTCTAACTAAAATCTGCCTTTTTCTAGAAATATCACGGGCAACATTTTTCTTCTTTTTTTAAAAATACTACGAGCAATTTTATTTAGTAAAATAACATAATGAAATTATAATTATTATAAACTAATCTGTTGCGGAATAAAACTAATGTTTGTGTGTGATTAATGCTAGGGTTGTTGAGCTTCGAGCTTTAATGACTGCTTCCGTGTTCGAGACTGATCGGTCCTCACAGAGTGCCTACGTATCTCGTTATTGAGAATCAACCCAAGACGTAGTTCTGAGAATGTGGGGTCAGGCCCTTTATATAGGCTGCGGGAGCCTATATCCTTATTTGACTCTTATTCGCTGAGCTGTTTATTACCTTTAATATTGATTACGAAATTAATATTAAAAATAGGGATTGGAACTTGTTAGTGGGCCCCACGTTTGGACCATTCTGGGTCTAATTAATGCCACATTAAATGTGTCTTTAGGGCTTACTTTTAGCCCATATCATAATCAATTACCTTTTTGACCTAAAACATGTTACCTTTTTAATTTTCTCTAACTAAAATATCTAATTTTCCAATTATATAACAGACATTTTATTTAATAAAATAAAATAATAATTTTACAATTACTAATAATTAAACGATTACCTTTTTGAACTAAAATCTATCATCTTTTCTATATTTTAAACTAAAATCCCTCTTTTTCTAGAAATATCACGGATAACATTTTTATAATTATTATCATATCATCTCATTTAAAAATTTAAGCCACCAAAATTAAGGTTTTAAAAATTTAATTCAAATTAATGAAAAAAAATCATATAATATTAACAGAAAATCGTGTATCGCACGGGTTTTAAGCTAGTTGTCTTAGTTTGCAAAGGGCAGAAAGGCGGAGACAGTAAATTTGCCGGCCGAGCTCTTTCATAAAGATGTTTTCTTAGTTTTTTAATAATTTCATCATTGAAAATGTTTTTTCTACAAAATTTGTCCATTTTAAAATTATTAAAAAAATCACCACGTGCTCACTCCCATTTAAATTAATATTTTCAATAATATAAATAAATTCATTTTCACAATTTTTTTATTTTTTATGTAAAGTGTTATTTAATGTAACTCATTTTTTAATATTTATAATATTATAATTTTTTTATTATTTTCAAAAAAATTTAATTTTAAAATTATTGAAAAATACATTACTTCAAAAAAAAAAAGCATCATTCACTCCAATTCAAATTCCAATAAAATAAATAAATTTTTAAGAATTTTATTGCTTTTATGTAAAAATTATTTAATTTATATTTTAATTATAATAATATAAAGTTTTTGTTTATACAACATCTAAGCCAACACTTTATCGTCTACGCTAACACAAGGAATGAATGTTGTAATAGGCAAGGTTCAACATAGCTATTGCAACATTTTTTTAGATAGCAACACCAAGGAAAATCGTTGTAAAAAGTCATCTATGGCGTAGTGAATGCTGAAAAACGGATTCTAATTGTTTTTTATGATTTTGAGAATAGATCGAGATATAATCTGACAAAACACCAAGAACGGAAGTTATAGGAAATTGAAAAATATTTCCGAATCATAAAAAATTATCGAATTCCAACATGTATTAAATTTACTATAAATTTTATAAGATAGCTAATTTGTATGGATAAAATCATAAAAAAATTATCTTAATTCAGAGTAGAACCACTGCTTCCACCGTTCAGCTCCTCGATTAAAGTCGCTCCAGATCCATAATAACCCCTATGCGTTTTGTGTCTATATAGATAAATTAATTGTCCTCCACAATCAAAAAATAACCCCCTCCTAACGTGTTAACGGAGGAATTTGGTAATAACAAATTTCGAAGATTGCTAAAATAACGAAGTTATGAATATAAGGAGATTTGGGTTTTCGAATGTTTGAGACTGGACTTGAAAGGTGTATTAACTTGTTAGATGTGTTGGATCCTTTTTCAATAAGCATGCGTACCCTATATTACAGGGATCAAGATAATGTAGTGTTCTGTTAAGGATTCGATTTTAAATGGGATTTATTGGAATTTAGTATATTTTATCTTTTTAAATTATATTAAAATTGGAACACATTTTTGATTTGAAAGATATCTTTTGTAGATATTTTCTATCATTAATCGGAGATTATTTATTTTTCATTTTAGAAAGAAAAAATAATTAACTTGAAAATTAAATTAGTTAATGTTATATTTATATTGAAAAATTTGAAAGATTAAGAGTTAATCGAAAATATGCCGTAACATAGGGGGTGTTTGGGGGAACTTTTTTCCAGAAAAAGTCAACTTATTTTAAGATAAAGTTAGAAATTCCTAATTTTTTTCTGAAAAAAGTTAACTTTTTTTTGCAACTTTTAGAATCTCAAACATACATTAAATACTTATATAATTTTTTTTTTCAAAATATGAAATTTTTATCCAAAAATAAGTCTATAATGACTTATTTTAAATTTTGCCAAACAGTACCGTAGTCTAAGTTAGTGCAAAGGTAGTTGCTGTGAGTGTTTGTAACGTTCGAAATGGAGAAACTGGGGTTACACATAAAGTTAGATGTATACACACATTAATTAATGCATTCATGTAGGGCTAAACTGAGGTCCAAGACAGATGAAAGAAATTCAGAAATTAGAAAGAAAATTAGGTGGAAACTGCAAAATGCAAATGTTGGGGACGACAAATGCATGGAAAATCATGTACTAGTTTGTCAGTTTATCACTGGAAACTAGCCTACTACAAAAACACATGCTCGACACGATTGGTAGGCCTTCTGTCCTTTTGATTTAACCCATAACTTTGTCTTCTTTCTACTGCGTATTTTAAAACGAATGGTCCAGTACTAAAAATGAAACAGAAATTTAATTTTTTGTGATGGGCTTGTTTCAAATTTCAAGTTTGGTCCAGCGTTGTCAAAATTTCAAGCCCAAAATAAACATAGGATCCGACTTGGACAATGGACATCCTCTAGTCTGGAGCGACTATAAAAAAGAAAACTTCTTCACCAGCTAAGCTAGCTGCAAATAAAAGTTGAAACTAGTGCCAAATATTTAAGCCCATAGGCCTACTGGACTTCTGTGGCTGAATTATCTGCTTTTGACCTGCAAACATCACCTACCTACAAGTACTACCTACCATAACATGTGAATAACAATGACAGATGTGAACATATTCTAAGATATAAGCTTCTGGAAGTCTCAATACATTGATATATAATGGAGTTTGCCAAGACTTGACACTGAGGAACGTCAATAAACTACAACAATTTGGTACATCTCTTGCTTGATAATCTCCAGAGCATCAACATCAATCTTGGCATATCGATAAGCTAGGAGTAATTCATAACTCGATGTTGACAATGTGAACTTTCTGATTCTCCTCGGGCAATTGATCCAAACTAAAGATAACTAACCCTGAAGCTGCATCATATGTAAAATCTACAATGCTCGATCCAACGGTGCACCTTTTCGGCTTGGAGATGGAGTAAGCACCAAACCTGCCACAACCCTTCACCTCCATTGAAACTACTGCAACTGCTTCTGCGAGGTTCTCAACACTCTCTCCAGACAATTGATCACCATTCTTCACTTCATATCTAAGCCCTTGGATAGCTCCGCCAGCATTGTACATGTCCACGAGTCCAAATGGTGCAAATTGGAACCCAGGTGCCAACATTTTAACTGGTGTAACTGTAATTATGTCGTACTCGAGGATCTTTAGGGACATGGGAGTCGTAGTATTATAAGGTAGAATATAAATGTTAGCGCTCTGGTGGCAGTATAGGGCACATGTACCATTCCAGTTATCATCCATAGAAACGTCTGCAATGAGGTGTACATCTTGGCCTTTGATGAAGCCAGTTATTGCATCAGACTGAGTTTGATGGAATATGTTTTTTCTTTCAGTGCTGTTCCATGCTGCACCTTGGCAGTTGTAGATACCAAGCACTCCATTGTACTTGTTCATGTTCCATATCTTTAACAAGCTGGAACAGGAAAAAAAAAAGGCTAAGAACCCTTACGTATTAGTAACACTTAGTTAAAAAAAAAAAACATCAAGCAGAAATAATATTCACTTCATATCTAGGAGACAATCAGTCAATTTCTTTCCTGCATTTATTGTAGATTTGTTTAAATCGTATAAATTAGTTTGATGTGAGGTTAGTTGTAGTTGCACACTAAAAACTTCTTCAAATAAAGGCTCTCAATTGAATGCGAAGTTTGCAAATGACCTTTGCATTCAAGAAGTTGAATCATGTAGCAAAATGATTAGGAAAAAATTGCTCTTACATTTTTTAAGTTGATACCAGAATATTTCAAAAAAAAAAAAAAAAAAGTTGATACCAGAATACTTTCTAGCCCAAGATTTTGAAAGGACCTCAGCATATAAATTACATTACAAATGTATGAAACTCTTAAACTTATAAGTTGTCGTCAATCGTCATGACTTCATCAGATAGCAAACAATGGATATAGTTACTAAGTAAAAACAGTTCGCATTTGTAAGTACTGACCTAATTCCGTCACGGGCTGGATCAAAGAATAAACAGTCCTTGGTGGGACGGCCCGGCAAGCGGGCTCGGAGGATTGACCCATCCGGCAAAACAAGTTTCTTTAGGAGATCAAAATTGTGATTTCCAGGAGCATCACTGTAACAAGAATCATCATTCATTAGATAATAATATGTACCAACAAACACAGAGTCATTGACTGTAAGGGCTTTTACAACTTGTCAGTAAAACAATTAAGTTGGATTGTCTAACCTCACATAAACAGGGCCACCACTGATAGCCCTGGCTGATGCATGATATTCAGCTGCTGGATGTAGAGATTGGAACATATCCCAATCAGGCTGCATGAATTCTCCAAGAAAGACACTATTGTATGCCACTGCCGCAATATGGATGGTATGTGATACAGGATCACGTGGGAAAAAATCATCTGATGCTCTAACGATAGCTGTTTGTTTTGAGCTGCAGTATAGGCAATGGAATTTTAAGTTCAAAAACAGAAAAAGACCAATAAAAGCTCATGGTTAAACTGATAATTAAAGCTATATGGAAATGAGAGAGAGGAAACAACACAAAAAATTTGAACTGCTAATTATTTAGCTAATTCTGGCTGCCACAAAATCTTTGCATTGCATTAGCACTGAAACTGTTCTAGAATGATTATCAAAAACAAATAATAATAATAATAATATATCTGGATTCCCATGTATACAGTTTATTCACATTTCGTATTTAATATGTTAAGTGGGTATATTTTTGCTTCTATTGAATTTCATCTTGTGAAAAATATATGTTTAAGTTTTCGGCTAGGTAAAGTAATTGTGCAGAATTCGATATAGAATAAATAATGCTTCTAGAGGAATCTGCAGCATCAGAAAAATAACCTAAATAGTTGAAAATAAAAATCAACCTTGCCGCGTGGCTGGATATCCTGATACGATATGGCATTATTAATACTACATATGCAAAAGGACAAAAAGAAAACAGAAGGAACCTTATGTTGCTAAAGATCAGAGGTTATTAGTAGAAGAGAACAAGTAAAACATAATGTGCCTGTCAGGTTAGAGGTCCTTCTTATAAGAGGAGAAAAGTAGTTCACTCCTCTTGAGGTACTTTTCTCCCCTATAAGAAGAAGATACGCTCGGTCAGACTCAGACCCCTCTACAACATCATTTTATAATTAAAATAAATTATCTGAAGGTGAAATTCGAAAAAAATCAAACATAAAATGAAATGTAGAAGGTTAGAAATGTACCAGTAAAGGGAATCGGTGTTATGGCTCATGCAATCAATGCAACCATTATCTGGAAAATTCTTAGCAATAGAAGAATCGAGTGCCTGATGATATTTCTTGGTGACCTCAACACGACCTGATAAACCAGTGCCAAGAGTCTCCAAAATGGACTGCACATCCACCTTCACACCATCTACACCAGCGGATGCCAGGTACCGATGGTACTCATTATAGAACTTGTGCACATTTTTGGGATCCATTAGTCCTATACCCTGCAGTGCTAGTGGATCAACTTTCCATCCTGGTTCATTCTCCATTATACCCTTGGATATCACTGGATACTTTAAAACCGACCCATATTGCTCCATACCCTCCACTCCTGGCTTTACCCCTCCCCAATAGCCCATTATCGCATGCCACACATAAACATACTTCAATCCATATTTTTCTTTCGCAATGCTTACTATATTCTGAATCCCTAATGGGCGATCATCCTTTGTCTGAAACTTACTATTTTCCTTCATCCCAATCAGTCGCATCAACTGTTGTTCTTCAGATTGCGGTTGATCAGTGTCCCCTCCTACTTCTTGCCATCCATCATCAATGATCACAAACTTCGGAGGCGTTGCACCGGCAGTCAAAGAAGCAAGACCATTTTCCACACCCTCCTGACTAACTTCTTGGTAAAACGCATCCCATGTACACCATCCAAAATAATCAATAATTCCCGGCAATTTCTTTTCCTTAAGTTGCCTAAACGTCTTCAACTGCAACTTAACAGCTTCAACAGCATCCGTAATCGTCCTAAACGGATCCGTCCCCGCACCAACATAAACAGAACGATAAAAATCAGACCCCTTGGTCTCCAAATCACCACTCTCCAAACACAACTCAATCTCATCCCTAACATTCCCCTGAAGACAAGCTCGGAAAGGTCCCTCCACCAAAGGCAAAAAAACAACATACATTGTCTCATCCCCAACTCCTGACCCAGACTTGGTCTCTAATAACAAAAATTGAGTTTCCAACGGAACGTCTCCGCCTTTATCTCCCATCTTCTGAGCCATCCACCACAATTTGAACCTAAAACAGGCCATAAACCTAACACCATCCAACTTCCCTAACGACACAACATGCCTACTATTTTCCTCACCAAACTCAGCGCCTAAAAATACACCATCAACCGGAACAGATTCGGAACCCGAAGTCAAAATCACTTCCTCCGGTACACTAGTCAATATCGTCCTACCTTTCACTACCAGTTTATTATCAATAATCCTAACTTCCGAAGTGATCGTCATTGCGGATCTTATCTGTACATCAATTCACAACTAACAAACTCAAATTTCACTCAGCAAAACTAATTCAAATTTTAACACTAATAATTAAGTCTATAAATTATGGAACTAGTTGAAAATTACCAGTAGAAGAAATAAATACAAGCTTAAATGAGATATGTGAACTAAAATGGAGAAGCAGTGAGAGACGTACCTTAATTAGAGCAGTTTTGATTGGAGAATAGCGAGAATAAGACAAGGATTGAAGAGCAGGGGAGATTGGTTGGGAACGGAAATAAGCTACTCTGTTCCAGAGGTTGGAATTTATAGTGGTGAAACGAGGAGGATTTGTATTGGGATACGAGATTATAGCTTTAATCGCCATTGCAGATTTTTTCACTTGGCTTTCCCTCCCTATATTTCCTCCTTTTTCAAATATTGCTTTTATTATCAGATTTGGTGTTATAATTTTCATCGTAAAATATCAGAAATCACACTTTACATTTTACTATGTTATGCGAATCGATATTTTATGACATATTATTTTATATATTTAATGTGTGAATTTTGGAAATTCTCTACTGTCAAAATTCGAAAATGGTTGATTTACTTAGAGTATCTGTTACAGATACTGAAAGTAATAATACAAATTAAACTTGGCGCCAATTCTTCATTTGTATTATTACTTTCAGTATCTGTAACATCCCCCTTGACACAATTATACAATCTCATAGATTGCAGAGAGATAGCAGAGAGAATGAAGAAGACATAAGGAAATGTAAAAACTGTATTAAGCTTCTTCAACAAATTCTGTTACAAACTAATGCTTATATAGAGCTTAGATTATTCTATCTTAATCTAGAAGTAATTACATACAGAAATGGTGAATGTATAGATTGTAACTAACTCTTGTAACAAACTAGTCTAGAGCTTTAGCTGAGTTGGCAACATTGAGCTGGAAACTTGGCGCCAATTCTTCATTTGTATTATTACTTTCAGTATCTGTAACATCCCCCCTCAAGTTGAGAGGTTGAAACAGATTGCAAACTCCCAACTTGGTACTGAAGTCAAGAATTTGAGCAGAGGACAGTGCCTTAGTAAACATGTCAGCTGGTTGCATAGTTGTAGCAATGTGAGTAGGTCTGATCATTCCAAGTTGTAGCTTTTCTCTAACTATATGACAATCAAGTTCAATATGTTTTGTTCTCTCATGGAAAACTGAATTGGAAGCAATGTGTAATGCAGATTTATTATCACAGTAGAGAGTAACTGGAGTAAGACAATGAATACCAAACTCTTTAAACAGATTAATAAGCCAAGTAAGCTCACAACATGTGTCAGCCATGCTCCTATATTCAGCTTCAGCTGATGACCTAGAAACATATGTTGTTTCTTGCATTTCCAGGATATTGGAGAAGAACCAAACTGAACACAATAGCCAGTAAGAGATTGTCTACTTTCTCTATCTCCCCCCCAATCAGAGTCACAATATGCAGTTAAACTCAAAGCATTTGTAGCTGACATTAGTAGACCTTTACCTGGTGAACCTTTAAGATATCTTAGAACCTTGTAAGCAGCCTGCAAATGATCTGACTTAAGAGATGCCAGATATTGAGAAAGGACTTGGACAGAGTAAGATATGTCAGGTCTAGTAACTGTGAGATACAATAATCTACCAACAATTCTTCTATAAAGAGAAACACTAGAGTCTGGTAATAAAGGACTGGAGTTATTTTGAAGAGTATGATTCTGTTCCATAGGTACCCTGGATGGTTTGAAGGCCAACAGTCCAGTATCTTTCAGTATATCAAGAGTGTACTTTCTTTGATGTAAGTAAATACCCTTATCAGACCTTGCTACTTCAATTCCCAAAAAATACTTCAAAGGACCTAGATCCTTCACCTTGAACTTTGATGACAGAAAAGTAATTATTTGTTGAATTAAGACTTTGTCTGAACCAGTGACAAGAATGTCATCAACATATACTAAGACAGCCACAAACTTGTTAGCTGAATTGAAAGTAAAAAGACTATTGTCAGCATGTGATTGTAAGAAACCATATTCCTTTAGAGCTTCAGCAAACTTAGTGAACCAGCATCTAGGAGCCTGTTTGAGGCCATAAATTGATTTTCTTAACTTGCAAACAACTTTAGTAGGATTAGTGATACCAGTAAGACTAGAACAAGATGAGAGTTGAAGATATCCTGGAGGCAGTCTCATGTAAACATTTTCATACAAATCACCATGAAGGAAAGCATTGGTAACATCTAGCTGAGATATGGACCAGTTTTGATTTGCAGCTATAGCAATAAGAGATCTCACAGTAGTCATTTTGGCTACTGGAGCAAATGTTTCAAAGTAGTCTAATCCATAAGTTTGTGTAAATCCCTTTGCCACTAACCTAGCCTTATATCTTTCTATAGAACCATCTGGTTTGTATTTTATCTTGAACAACCATTTACAATCAACAATGTGTTGATCTGCAGGTTTGGGTACAATCTCCCAAGTATAATTTGATTCAAGGGCATTAAGTTCAAGTTTCATGGCTTGAAGCCAATTATGATCAGTAGCAGCTTGTTTATATGTATAAGGAATAGAATGTTGAGCTGTAGCAGCTAGAAATTTACTATATTTAGGAGAGAATACAGCATAAGACAAATAGTTTTGAATTGGAAATGAGCAATTTGATGTACCTGTTACTGTACTAGCATTAGAAGCAGCAGACTGGGAAACAAGATGAGATGGCAGACCTGTAAAACCTTTAAGTCTGGAAGATAGATTCTTTGTTCTAGTAGGTTTAGCAAGAGCTAAGGGAATAGAATTATCAACATGAGTGTTAGATTGATCAGAAGTAGTGATAGAGTTGTTTTGAGATTCAGATGACACAGTAGATGAATTAAGATCAGATATGAGATGTAAAGGAGAAGATGGAAACATTTGACTATCATCAGAAGAAGCAATAGATGACTGTATATCATGAAATGGAAAGATATGTTCTTTAAAAATGACATCTCTAGTAATATAACACTTCTTTGTGACTAAATCCACAACTTTATATCCTTTTTTGTTAAAAGGATATCCAATGAAAGCACACTTAAGAGATTTAGGAGCAAATTTATCTCCATGAGTTTGAAAATTAGTGATATAACATAAACAACCAAAAACTTTGAGATATTTATAGTTAGGTGCCTTTTGAAATAATATCTCAAAAGGAGATTTATAATCAAGAGTAGGAGTAGGAAGAAGATTTATGAGATGAGCTGCCGTAAGAACACAATCTCCCCATAATGAGATAGGAACTTTTGATTGAAATTTTAATGATCTAGCTACATTAAGCAAATGTTGATGTTTTCTCTCAGCAACACCATTTTGCTGAGGTGTATAAGGGCAACTGGTTTGATGAATTATGCCTAAAGTAGACAGATGATTACTTAGAACAGAATTGACAAACTCTGTGCCATTATCTGATCTCAAAATTTTGACAGTAGTCTGAAATTGATTAGACACATAAGCTAGAAAAGAAATGATTAAGGAAGAAACTTGGGATTTATCAGAAAACAAATACAACCAAGTACATTTGGAAAAGTCATCTACAATAGTAAGAAATTGATTACATTTTCCATGAGTAGAATGCCTATAAGGCCCCCAAACATCACAATGTATGAGGTCAAAACAAGTAGAACTAGACTTTTGAGAAACAGAAAATGAAGCCTAGTCTGTTTAGCAAATTGACAAATGTCACAATGAGTATGTACATTGACTGTAGGAACTGCTATACTAGATATTTTCTGCAAAATAGAAAAAGATGGATGGCCTAATCTGCTATGCCATTTTTGCAGATCAGAATTACTTGAAGAAGCAGTAGTGAAAGCAGCAGAAATAGCCTTGAAGTTGCATTGAAGTTTGTACAGGCCTGCATCTAGGTTACCAATCTCTGTCATCTTCAGCATAGTAGGGTCCTGTAACAAGCATTTGAATGAAGAAAAGAAAACAGTGCAGGCAGTATCTGAGGTTAGTTTAGGAATGGATAAAAGGTTACATTGAAATTGAGGAACAAATAGAACTTGTTTTAAAATAATGTTTTCAGAAAGACAAACATTTCCAATATGAGTGACTGAAGTAACCTGACCATTTGGTAAATTTAGTTCAGATTGAACATTCTGAACATTGTCAAGTAACTCAAATTGAGATGTTATATGATGAGTTGCCCCTGAATCAATTATCCAGGTGCTATAAGGCAAATTATGATGCTTAAAAGTAGCAGAATTACATATACCTGCACTTTGAGTATTTGGTATAGTAGAACCAGTTGAATTAATCCAGGTTGCATTTGCATTTGCATTTGTAGATGTTCCACTAGAGATTAGTGACTGATTCTTTTGCAAAAGAGTAATGAGTTGTTGATATTGACTCTCAGAAAGCTGAGTACCAGAAGGTGAATCAATCTGAGAACTAGTATAAGTATTTGCAGTAGCAACAGCATTGACATTAAACTTCTTTACAGACTGCTTGATCTTAGGTTTTGGCTGACCATGAAGACGGTGCCAACTGGATATCCATGAAGTGCAAAGCATTTCTCCTTGATATGACCAGTCAGATTACAGTAATCACAATGAAGAGTAGAGTCTACAGGTTTCTTGACAGATTTTGGCTTTGTAGAATACAGATTAGAAGACATTTTTACATTCATAGCAACATTTTCAGGCACAAAAGAGTTGTGATGATTAAAATCTCTCTGATTCTCTTCTTGAAGAAGCATAGAGTAGGCATGACTAATATCAGGAAGAGGATTCATAAGCAAGATTTGTCTTCTTGTATTAGTGAATTGATCATTAAGTCCCATCAGAAATTGACTAAGTTTAGTCAATAGCTCATACTTTTCAAGATTTTGACGATTATTACAAGCACAATTGCTATTTGCACATATACACTTTGGAATTGGGGATAGATTGTCAAGTTCATCAGTAAGACTTCGAAACATTGTGAAATAGGTAGTGATGGAATGAGTACCTTGAGTAAGAGATGCAAGATCCTTTTTGAGATGAAATAGACGAGGAACATTGCTCTGAGCATAACGAGCAGCAAGATCATCCCAAATCTATTTAGCAGTTGACAAATAAACCACACTTTTGCGTATTTCAGATGAAATGGAATTAAGAAGCCATGAAATAACCAAATCATTGCTTCTCATCCAGAGAGCTAATTGAGGAGAATTTGCAGCAGGTTTGGCTTGAGTTCCATCGATAAATCCTAGCTTTAGCTTTGCAGAGAGTGCGATCTTGATTGATCGACTCCAATGATGATAATTCTGATTAGTAAGAGTCTCTGTAACAAGAGAGAGACCTGGATGATCTGCAGAACTCAAGTAATATGGGTGATTAATGTCAATTACAGAGGTTGTTGATGAAGACGCCATTGATGAATGACTCAAGGTCGAAGATGATGAAGCACGAACAGCGGAAGCATAAGAATACATACAGATGTATGAAAAAGATCATGAACGAGCTTTAAGCTCTGATACCATGACACAATTATACAATCTCATAGATTGCAGAGAGATAGCAGAGAGAATGAAGAAGACACAAGGAAATGTAAAAACTGTATTAAGCTTCTTCAACAAATTTTGTTACAAACTAATGCTTATATAGAGCTTAGATTATTCTATCTTAATCTAGAAGTAATTACATACAGAAATGGTGAATGTATAGATTGTAACTAACTCTTGTAACAAACTAGTCTAGAGCCTTAGCTGAATTGGCAACATTGAGCTGGAAACTTGGCGCCAATTCTTCATTTGTATTATTACTTTCAGTATCTGTAACAGTATCTCAATAGGGATTGCTAACAGGTTGTTAAGTTCTTGGTTGCTCACCAATTGGAGAATTATAGTTGCCCACAAGTTGTCAATTAAAGTTGCTAAAAGTTGGTAACTTCCCGATATAGTTAAAACACATATAACTTTCCAAAAATGTATTTAACTTTACCCAATTTTATATCTTCCATATTTTTATTATCTCTTTAAATGTTTTTTTGGGACCACAATGGCAACTTTTAAAGTTATCAATTATTAGAATAGATTTTAACAAAAATTGCCAACAATGAGGAGAAGGAGAGAAGAAATAAAAATATAATATATATGATGATGTAATAGAAGATGACAACAATGTTGGTAACCACTGTTGGAGATGTTGTCACCGGATCAGATTGTCACGTTAGTCGCATAAATGTGGCAGCAATCATTGTGCTTAAAAGAATAAAAAATACTTCAAATAAATAAAGATGTTGTGGCAATCATTTCAGAGTTCTGGTGATAATCCATTGTAATGCAATGATGTGTATCCACGTTACATGGCACATGGTTGATTGTTGATGAAATGAATTGAGTAACGACAAGTACAAAGGACCAACATTATACTATTTAAATTACTGCTTTGAGGACACCTGCAAATCTGCAGTGCAGGATTTGAATTTTGTACTATAGTTGGTGCTGTTATGTACTCCTGCTTCTCTTATTATCATTCCTATTTGAATTAGATATATTTGTCAACGTACATTTTTTATCATTAATATTTTTAATTTTGTAATAATATTAAATATAAAATCTTCACTATATTAAAGTACTAAAAAATACAAATTTAACAATATCTATATTTGATCTTATAAATTAGGTATAAATTAATAATTTATCTAATGTAATGAAAAAGACCGACATTTCAAACGAACATGATATAAAGAGACACAAGGAGTAGTATAACATTAGGTATAAGGAACTACTACCTCGGTCCCATAACGTATGAGTCTCATAAAATATAATTTTTTGATTTTTTCACACATTTCAATATATTTGAATCGGATATTTTTGAATTATATTTTTCAATTTTTTTAGATTTGTACAAAAATATAGGATTTACATTTTTATACTGAACAATAAAATTTTAAAAATATCATTTATAACTATCTCATCCAAGCACAGTGAAATACCTAAAAAAAAAGTGGGTCAAACACAGTACTAATATAAATTGTTCGATAATATCTCGATGATTGTATGATTTGTCGTCTTCGTAGTTGTGTATATTATTATATTATGGATATGGATAACACTTTAAACATAATCTTATTTATATATATATGGATATAAGAGATAATCATACCAAAATATATGTATTTATTCTTTTTGGTATGAAATATAATTATAAATTTTAAATAAGAAATTAAAAATGAAATTAAAAAACTTTTTTTTTGAAAAATCATTAAAATTTAATGAAATAATCTAAAACAGTTCTATCATAGAATCAAATTTATCCAAAATGATCGATTTTATTGTAAAATCAAATTTAAATAAAGTTTCTTGTTTAAAATTTTTGTGTTAAATCCTTTTTGAAGTTTATATGTCGTTCGTATTTTACATTAGAATCAATTTTTATGTTTTAAAAAAAATATTTGTAATTTATTGATGAAATTCTATGGTGAAATCAATCGTTTTCTCCGGAATATAAGAAAGTTCTCTCTGAAACAATGACAATTATATAAATATAAAAAAAAAATTAATAATAAAATGAAATGCAAGATGTGTACCTGAAATTTGGGAGAAATGCAACTTGTGTACTGTTAGGTCCACTATGTTTGTAGAAGGGGGGTTGAATACAAACAATACTGTTTTATCGAAATTTGTCCGGATAAATTTAATTTATATTTTGACAAATTTGAGCGGAATTAAATGAAACAAAATTCAAGTTGAATATAAAATTATATTAACTTGAGGGGTTTGTTACAAATACAGTACAGAAATTATATCTAGTTAATAGAAACAAATTAGAAAATTCGACATGAATTTTTCTAGATTTGTTAATAAAAATCGAGATATAGATTAGGAGTAAAAACTCGCTAATATTACAAGGGTATCAAATTAACAAGTTCTATCGGATCAGATATTAAAAATAAGATGAGCTTGATTTTCTATGAATTTTTCTCTTGCTGTGTTGTTCTTCAAAAATGAGAGAGAATGGAGCTGTTCTTGTTTCTTTGAATGTTATGTTCTGTGTTCTACTTGTCTGGCTGCTGTCTTGAATTAATATAGCCTCCTGTATCTTTTCTTTTTCATTTGTATTGCCAAGACAATCGGCAAGACAATCTGCTCTTCCAAGACAATCAATTTTGTACTGCCAAGACAATCGTCAAGACAATCCAAAATCTCCAAGACAATCAATTTATATTGCCAAGACAATAGGCAATACAATTAACAAGACAATCAAGATTAACAAGACAATCGTCAAGACAATTGAGATTGTCTTGTTAATAATAAAAATAACCCACTTGGCTGTAAAGATCTGAAAATATTCTGTGTAAATAAAATATTCTTGACTGCCAAATTCGAAAACCAGTCGCAGGAACATGGAGTGTGACACACGCGCGGCTTATGCTGTTTTACCTCCGGCGCGTGGCGTTCACGCGCGCCACAGGCGCGTTAGACCTGGTCCGATAGAATGATCAGTGCATGCATGTGACTTCTGTTTTTCTTTTCTTTTAATTCCTTTGCATGCTGCTTTTTTATTACTTTTGTTTGCCTTTTTCTTTCTTGTCTTTTCTGTCGACCATGCAAACTAGTACTCACAAGCAGCTTGCAACTTCTTTCATTTCATTTTTTATTATTTGATTTGTTTCTTTTTTTTTTCTTTTGTTTATCTATTATATTTAATTTAATTAACTATTAATCAATTAATCATTTAAATGAATAATGATTAATTAATTAATAAACTAATTAATTAAATATAATAGATTAATATATTAATTCAAAATTAATTAACATGATAATTAATTTTAATAAATAAATTAATTCAGAATGAATTAATTTATTAAATTAAATCAATTACATAATTATATTAATTAAAAGAGAATTAATATAAATCTTTTGACAGCTCAAATCTTTTTCTTGAACCACTGAAAGTAATAAAGAATTACCACCGGATTTTCGTTGACGCTCGATGCACGGTCTGGTTCATGAGCGACTAACTCCAACGGCTTTTCTTTATTTTTGACTTTATGGCTGTGGTCATTGTCTTCTCTTAATATACCCGTCTTGATAGCTTGAACCACTGAAGTTAATGATAAACAACCACTGTTTAATGTTGACACTCGATGTACTGTCTGGTTCATGAGTGACTAACCGCAATGACTGTTCTTCATATATTGACTTTAAAATCTGGTTCCTTTTCTTGTCTTTTTCTTCTCTCTCTTTTAATTCTTCTGTACTGTCTCTGTCCATGTTGAAATCTCTGTCACTTTAAACGAATCCACTTCTTTAACGAATACTTCACTGAGGCTTGATCAGATGTCTGAACTTCTTTCAATGTAGTAATTCCTCAAGTCTGTAGATTGACCTTGATCTTTTTCTTCTGATAGATAATACAATCTGAGATTCCTTGTGACAGTCTATATACTATTTACTATTACAATCTTGTTCAAGTTGAGTTGTATCCTCGAAATACAAATAGGCTACATCATATGCCTTTCAATCTCCCCCTATTTGTTTGTTAGACAATAACAAGCAAATACCTAGAGGATAACTCAACTACCTCACTTAAACAAGAAAAAAAATAAAACTTTTAAGAATTAAGTAAATAATACAAAAAAAATTTCTCTGGTTTAGATTTAACAATTCCAGAATCTTCAGTTGATGAAATGATAGATGATTGTTCCTTTAGCACTGAACTGATCTTCAATAGATAACTCATCTTCATTTCTGATTCTTCATATCTCTGCCTGATAATCCTTCACATCTTACATTGGTGATTATCAGCAGTTCTTGATTTACAATCACTTCCCATTTCTGACACAGCTTTTCTCACTAAAGAAAAACAGCTGTTCCTACTATATAGACAATGGTGAATCAATACCATTTCTATAACTTATGGTATTGTGATGTAATTCTCCTTATATCTCCACTTTCATAACAAATGAAAGTTCTTTAGCTTCTTCATCTAAGGATCCCCCTTAGAAACTAGACTTGCTTCTCATTCTAAGCACAGTCTTTACTACTTGTACCCCAATACTTCTCCCCTTTAGTTGAGTATATCTTTTTCAATATATCTCTCCCCCTTAGTTGAGGAATCCTCCAATTCAACTAATTGACAAAGTAGTTGATACTAAATTGTTACCAATTTATACCAATCGTTAGAGTACATTGAAATCAATTGATAAACCTCTGTTAGAAAGGAAGTTTCATTTTCTTCCTCACTGTGAGTGTGTGATAGTGTTTAGTGTACCTCACAAGTGTTTCACTCATCTCTCCACTCATTTGTGTTGAGTGTCTCACTTCTCTCTGTGTTTACACTCTTGCTCACTAGTGTTTCACTCATTGCACTCATAGCTCCAACATCCTTTAGTGTACCTGTAAAGAAAAATCACCCTAGCCCCTTCAAGAGAGGTCAGTGGTGGTGCAATGGGATTTCGCAAATCCCAAATCCTCGTTCGACTCGTCAGACGAATCTGAGTCATAATCTACAAGTTGCTAGTTTTCCCTTTTTAGGGTTTTCAGATTTGAATTCTGAGAAGGTAAACAATGATCTATAAATTTAGCATTGAGATCAAGATTCCCTTCTAATGTCTGTGAAGACATCACCTTGTAAAACTCATCAGGTAAAATCTGAATCATAGTTCACAAGTTGCCGATCCGCACCTATGTCGGATCCGTTACCCGCAGGATCCAGATATGTTCCCTCTGGGGAGTTAGATAATGATCTTGTTGAATTTTGCATTTGAGATCAATACCTTCTCTCGAGGTCTGTGAAGACTCTTAGTTCATTAAAGAACCTTTAACTTATAATCCTAACCGTAAAATGGTTGGATTACAGGTTTCCGTCAATTCATCCTTAGTGTGTGCAATCTCAATTTGTGCATATGAAATATTTTGGTTAGTGTATAAGGTAGTGACTCTCCAACTGAATATCCCACACATCCTTGTTTGCTGCATCAAGTGCAGTTACTCCCTGGTGACCTCTAGTCTGATAGGTTACTTCCATTTAGGGTGTAAGATAGAATGTGTTTGAGTTTGACTGTAGTCTGGGATAAAAGTTGTTGGGTTTACAACCTTATGACTAAACATGTGAGAATACAAAATTCCATGTAGATGAACCTGTATCACAGAATATGAGCAATATAGAGATAGAATGCATTTTTAACATTGAAAAGTTTTCTGAGAAAATATTGCATTTATCTTAAGTGAAATGATGTACAGTTGTGATTTCAAAAGATTTACAATGTAAGCAATCACAGCTGTAGAAAGAGATTTTGAATTTAGGAAGATATAGATCTTGAGCTAGTTTTACAAAACAAGAACATAGGCAAAAATCCAATTAATAAATATTAATCGAATCAATGTATGTTAATGTTTAAACCAATACAAACAAAACTATTTTATCATGTTTTAGGTCCTGCATGATAGATACCAATTATTAGAAATTGTTAGCACTTGATAGGTCTTGTCTTCCAATTGTTAGATCCTGAAAATAAAACATTAGTTCCTAACCAATTGTATAGACACATACCAATTTGATACCAACATTGGTCAATTGTTAAGTCCTTAACATGAAGGTCTGTTAACAGCAATCACAAAACAAAGATTTTTACTTAAACTGCATATTTTGTGTGTGTTAATAAGAAGAACAACAAAAGAACCAAGTACAGTGACCTACTTGTAAGTTTTGCAAGTATAGTGACTAAAATCTAAAAACTATACAAACTATTTATATACACATGAAAAAGAATATACAAAAATAAGAAATAATATATATAATAATTATACAAATAAAAACTATAAGAAAAGAAAAATTCGAATCAAACTAAACAAAGAAGAAAAATTTGAATTAATCATAAAAAATAATAAAACTATACATAATTTAATAATTTACAAACATATCTACAACAATATAACTATTTAAAATAATTAAATAGAAAATGTAAAATACTAAAAAATACCATAGGTTGTCCTTTTGACGGAATTAACACATTAATAACAGAAGAACAAACACTACAAAATATTGAATAAAATATTAACTATTTACATAAACATTTGTAGCAAATTAATAAATCTATATATATTTTCGAATAAAATGACGTTCTTATCAGAAAATTATTTTGAAAGAAAATATGATTTATTAAAAGATCACAAATATTCAAAAGGAATTTTCAACAAAAATAGATTTCTCACTAATTTCCACTTGTAAAATTTGAGAAAAATATTTTTAGAGAAAATAAAATTATTCTAAAATTAAAAGAAGTAAGTAGGAAAATATTAAGAAGATAATAACAATGATTTAAGAATTAACAAGCAAGATTATAAGTTGATAAAATAATTATACAAGTGATTTAAATCAGAAAATATTCACAAAATAATCACTTGTAAATTATTAAAGATCAAACCTCAGATATTAACTAGTTTAATTACTAGGACTGTTTAACATACCCAATTCACCAACAATTCTGGTGAATGTGGATTCGTCAAGAGACTTAGTAAAAATATCTGCTGTTTGTTCTTCTGTGGGTACAAAAAATAACTCCACAGTACCATTCATGACATGCTCTCGAATAAAATGATACCTGATGTCAATGTGCTTTGTTCTCGTGTGCTGCACAGGATTGTTGGAGATTGCTATGGCACTTGTATTATCACACAGGATAGGAATCTTGTCAAGTACAAAGCCATAATCCCGTAGCTGATTTCTGATCCACAAGATCTGAGCGCAACAGCTTCCAGCAGCTATGTATTCAGCTTCGGCTGTAGAGTTGGAAACTGTTTGCTGTTTCTTACTATACCAGGAAACCAACCTGCCACCTAGGAATTGACAACTTCCAGAGGTGCTCTTTCTATCTACAACACTTCCTGCATAGTCTGAATCTGTATATCCAACAAGATTAAAACCAGATTCTTTAGGGTACCAAATTCCTAAATTTGGAGTACCCTTAAGATATCTCAAGATTCGTTTAACAGCAATGAGATGCACATCTCTAGGATCCGCTTGGAACCTTGCACACAAGCATGTAGCATACATAATATCAGGTCTACTTGCAGTAAGATAAAGTAATGAGCCTATCATACATCTGTAGCTTGTGATATCTACCTTAGCAGAATTTTCACATGCTCCAAATTTAACAGCAGTAGATGATGGTGTTCTTGCTGAAGATGAGTCCTCCATTTGATACTTCTTGAGAAGCTCTTTGACATACTTGGATTGACAGATAAATATTCCATCTATCCTTTGACTTATTTGCAATCCAAGAAAGAACTTCAGCTCACCCATCATGCTCATTTCAAATTTACCCTGCATTAACTTAGCAAATTTCTTGCACAACAGATCATTAGTAGACCCAAATAATATATCGTCCACATAGACTTGGACTAGAATTGTATCATTCTTATGTTTCTTTGTGAAGAGAGTTTTGTCTATGACACCTCTAACAAAACCATTTTCAATTAAAAATTCAGAGAGAGTGTCATACCATTTCCTTGGTGCTTGCTTAAGACCATAGACAGCCTTGAAAAGGAAGTAGACATAGTCAATTAAATCTGGATCTTCAAAGCCAGGGGGCTGTTCTACATAAACCTCTTCATCAAGCTTGCCATTCAAGAAAGCACTCTTGACATCCATTTGATAAACTTTAAAGTTTGAAAATGCTGCGAATGCCAAGAATATTCTTATGGCCTCAAGTCTAGCCACTGGAGCATAGGTCTCATCATAATCAATGCCTTCAGATTGGGAGTAACCCTTTGCTACCAGTCTTGCTTTATTTCTCGTCACTGTACCATCTTCATCAAGTTTGTTTCTGAATACCCACCTAGTGCCAACCACTGGTCTGTCTGTAGGTCTGGGTACCAGCTTCCAAACTTCTTGTTGTTTAAATTGATTGAGTTCATCTTGCATAGCAATCACCCAATCAGGATCAGAAAGAGCTTCTTCAGTTTTCTTAGGTTCCATTTCAGATAGAAACCCTGAATAATTACATTGATTCTGAAAAGCTCTTCTAGTCTTCACACCAACAACTGGATCACCAATAATTAGCTCAAAAGGATGAGCTCTATTCCAAACAGTCTGTCTGGGAAGATTAGATATTGATGATTCGCCTTGATCTTCATTGTGATGTTGTGTGTGACCAGTTGACCCTTCATTTTCTCCCCCTGAGTTGTTGCCAGGTTGACTAGATGATGATTGTTTAGAAGAGTCAGGGGAATTTTGACTACTATCATTGATTTCATCACCATTACCCTGATCATCATTGTTGTCATTAGCATCAGCAAAAATCTCAGGTGCATTGTCATCATCTGAATCTGTATCTGTCATGTCATCGAAAGATAGCTTCTCAGATGGATTCTCAGTTTGGATACTAGGGAGTTTAGTGTCATCAAATGTTACATTGACACTTTCCATCATCTTCTGTTCATCAATCACATACACCCTGTATGCTCTCATTGAATAACCAATAAAAATTGCTTCAAATGCTTTGGTATCGAATTTACCACCTTGATCATCACCTTCTTTAAGCACAAAGCACTTTGCCCCAAATACATGAAAGTATTTGAGTGATGGTTTCTTATCAGCCATAATTTCATAGGGTGTCTTCATTTGATCTTTATTGATTAGAGTTCGATTCTGGGTATAGCACGCAGTATTGATAGCTTCAGCCCAAAAGTACAATGGAAGCCTTGATTCACTTAACATAGTACGTGCAGCTTCAATCAAGGTTCTATTCTTTCTTTCCACTACCCCATTTTGCTGAGGAGTTCTTGGAGCTGAGTATTGTCTGGTTATACCCTTCTCAGTGCAAAAGTCATTTAGAACTGCATTCTTGAATTCAGTTCCATTGTCTGATCTTATAGCTCTCACTGGATACGTAGAATCTCGCTCAATTAATTTGATGTGATCAATCACCAGTTGTGGAGTCTCATCTTTAGAATTCAAAAACAGGACCCATGTGTATTTTGAAAAATCATCAACAATCACTAGAGCATATCTCTTCCTTGACATAGACATCACATTAACTGGACCAAACAAATCCATATGAAGTAATTGTAATGGTTCAGTTATTGAAGATGTGTCAGTGCTCCTGTGACTTGCCCTTTTTAGCTTGCCTTTTTGACATGCATCACAAAGTCCTTCTTGAGTGAATTCCATTGAAGGCAAACCTCTCACCAACTCTCTTTTAACCAGAGAATTCATTGTCTTAAAATTAAGATGAGAAAGTTTCTTGTGCCATAGCCAACTCTCATCATTAGATGCTTTAGTATAGAAGCAAGTGATTTCTTTAGTGCTTCCTGAGTTCATATTGGCTACGTACAGATTGCCTTTTCTAACTCCTGTCAGTTGTGGTTTTTCATGTCTCTTGTGTGAAATTAGACAATTCTTCTTGTTGAAATGAACTTCATAACCTTTGTCACAGAATTGACTGACACTGAGCAAATTGTGCTCAAGTCCTTTCACAAAAGAGACTTCATCAATGATAACATTTTCAGCTTCAAGTCTGCCATATCCATCAGTTCTACCTTTACTGTTATCTCCAAAGGTAACTACTGGGCCGGCCTTCTCCACCACATTTGTCAGCAGGGTTCTGTCTCCAGTCATATGCCTTGAACATCCACTGTCCAAGATCCAGGTTACTCGTTCAACCTGCTCAACACCCTGCAATGACAAACGGATTAAACCTTCTTCGGAACCCAAATTTGATTGGGTCCAGAGTACTTAAAGAATTGGCCTTTGTCAGGCAAAACAACATTCTTTACTTTAACAACAGCTTTATCGTTATTCAACAAACATTTCACTTTATAAACAGATTTGACAATCTTTTGTTTCAGTTTAGGTATCCATGTTTGTTTAGTAACAATATCATTGACTGGACATTTGACTTTGTTAACAGCCTTCATAAAACTTTGTTTAGGCTTTGGTACAAATGTCTCTCTCCTAACATAAGGAGGACTAGCAGTCTTTGATCTAACATTATTCCTGTTCATATGTTGTCGGGGAACAGTCTTATTATCACATGCATGATTACCATTAAAGTAAGCAGACATCACATTAAAGGCACAAGACATACAGTTGACAACACCACATGCTTTATGATTAGAATCAATGATTGGCATGTTACTCATGTTAGACATGTTATTGTTCTGCTTCAACTTGTTACCTCCTAATCCAGTCTTAAAAGAACTAGCTGTTTCAACAACCTTGACTGGCACTTTAGGTACATCTTTCTTGGATGAAATATTTTCTGGATTAGTGTCCTCAACAGATTTAGCCTTAACAAAGACTGTGACATCTTCCTTAGATGAAACATTCTTTGGATTAGCTTTCTTAACAGATTTAACCTTAACATATTTATCCTTAACAAAGACTGTGCCATTTGCACTATCCTCATTTCTCATTTCTTCCTGAATAAGCATAGAAAGAGTATCTGGTGGTCCAGCATCAGATTTTTTAAACATTGGTTTTTCAACATTCTTGAGTACGTGTGGTATACCTCTTTCCTTGGCAGAAATAGGATTAGGAGAATGATTACTCAAAGAACCAACAGCTTGATTGTAATCAAATCCTATTCCTACAGTTCGTTCTACTGCTTGTTTGTTGAAGAACTCTTTAGAAACTTTGACAGAATTATAACAAGCTCTAATCTGTGTTTCAAGTTCTCTAATCCTGGTTTCTTGTTCAGCAATCCTCTCAACTTGTTTTACCATGTATTCTCCTAGACCCTTTTCTCTGTAGTTAAGTCGAGCTATTTCTTCTATATTCTTATCTTGATTAATCTGCACCTTTTTTAAATCTAACACTTCATTTTCAAGTTTAGTGTTAACAAGACTTATTCTCTCGTACCCTCTTTGTGCATTATTCAAGGAACTACGTAAACTTTCAATTAACTCAGCATCAGTAAGAATTACCGGTGTGGTATAATAAGTTGAAGATTCAGCATTTGCCACCAATGCAAAGTTTCCATATTCTTCATCTTCGCTATCTGTGTCATCCCAGCTTTTACCAGCAACTACATAAGCTCTTCCACTCTTCTTCTTTTCAGAAGCATAATCTTTCTTCTGTGCTTGCTTGGGTTTCTGACACTCAGTAGCAAAGTGTCCCAACTCATTACAGTTGAAGCAACGAATCTTGCTTCTGTCAACAGTTCCAGTTTTGTAACCTCCCCTGTTACTAGAGGATGAAGAACCTCCTCTCTGAAATCTGTTATTTGACTTAAACCTGAACTTTGGATTTCTTCTGAATCTGAAGTTACTGAATTGTCTCACCATCATCGCCATAGATTCATCTTCCAATTGATCCAGCTCTTCTAGTGAATAGAATTCACTACCATCCTGAGTAACTGGTGTTTGGACATGTTCCACTTCAGTTTGTTCCTTGTTGAAGCTGTTAGGTTGAACAATTTTAGCTTCCACTTCCTTAGGAACCTCAACTACTAGAGCTGTAGAAGAATTTGCCATTCTGCCTTTGCCAGAGAACTCCTTCTGTTGTTCTTGTTCTAATTCATATGTTTTCAGAACACCAAACAGCCTTTCAAGAGCGGTCTTGTTTAAATCTCTGGATTCTCTGATGGCAGTTATTCTATGCTCCAAGTGAGTAGGCATAGTCAGTAAAAACTTCATGTTGATCTCCTTCTGAGTATATTGCTTGCCATGAACTTGCAAGTTGTTGATTATTTTGTTATACCTTTCGAACACTTCCTGAATGCCTTCGTTAGGGCCAGCTCTAAAGTGTTCATATTCAGAGGTCAAAATTTGAAGTCTGTTTTCCCTGACTTCATCAGTTCCTTCATTGATAGTTTCAATAGTTTCCCAGATGTGCTTAGCGGTTTTACAATTCATCACATGGCTATACATTACAGCATCGAGGGAATCTATTAAAATGAGTCTCAGATTTTTATCCAGTCCAGCTTCCTCCTTATCTTCGGAGGTATAGTTCTTAGGGTCCTTTGGATAGGATTTTGCAGGTATTGTTACAACTCCATTTACAACTGTTTCAGTATCATGTTGCATGGGAGTTATTGGTCCATTTTTCAAAACGAACAAAAATCTTGGATTTGTTACATCAAGAAATAACTCCATTTTGTTTTTCCACATGTCATAGTTATCTTTATTAAAGATAGGAATTTTAACAATGCCTTTGGTTGACATGATGAATTTTTAAGAGAGTTAAAAATTCGAGATGGATTTTTGACTGAGTAAAAATAGGATCTTGATTTGTGTATCAATCAATAGGCTCTGATACCAATTGTTAGGTCCACTATGTTTGTAGAAGGGGGGGTTGAATACAAACAATACTGTTTTATCGAAATTTGTCCGGATAAATTTAATTTATATTTTGACAAATTTGAGCGGAATTAAATGAAACAAAATTCAAGTTGAATATAAAATTATATTAACTTGAGGGGTTTGTTACAAATACAGTACAGAAATTATATCTAGTTAATAGAAACAAATTAGAAAATTCGACATGAATTTTTCTAGATTTGTTAATAAAAATCGAGATATAGATTAGGAGTAAAAACTCGCTAATATTACAAGAGTATCAAATAAACAAGTTCTATCGGATCAGATATTAAAAATAAGATGAGCTTGATTTTCTATGAATTTTTCTCATGCTGTGTTGTTCTTCAAAAATGAGAGAGAATGGAGCTGTTCTTGTTTCTTTGAATGTTATGTTCTGTGTTCTACTTGTCTGGCTGCTGTCTTGAATTAATATAGCCTCCTGTATCTTTTCTTTTTCATTTGTATTGCCAAGACAATCGGCAAGACAATCTGCTCTTCCAAGACAATCAATTTTGTACTGCCAAGACAATCCAAAATCTCCAAGACAATCAATTTATATTGCCAAGACAATAGGCAATACAATTAACAAGACAATCAAGATTAACAAGACAATCGTCAAGACAATTGAGATTGTCTTGTTAATAATAAAAATAACCCACTTGGCTGTAAAGATCTGAAAATATTCTGTGTAAACAAAATATTCTTGACTGCCAAATTCGAAAACCAGTCGCAGGAACATGGAGTGTGACACACGCGCGGCTTAAGCTGTTTTACCTCCGGCGCGTGGCGTTCACGCGCGCCACAGGCGCGTTAGACCTGGTCCGACAGAATGATCAGTGCATGCATGTGACTTCTGTTTTTCTTTTCTTTTAATTCCTTTGCATGCTGCTTTTTTATTACTTTTGTTTGCCTTTTTCTTTCTTGTCTTTTCTGTCGACCATGCAAACTAGTACTCACAAGCAGCTTGCAACTTCTTTCATTTCATTTTTTATTATTTGATTTGTTTCTTTTTTTTTCTTTTGTTTATCTATTATATTTAATTTAATTAACTATTAATCAATTAATCATTTAAATGAATAATGATTAATTAATTAATAAACTAATTAATTAAATATAATAGATTAATATATTAATTCAAAATTAATTAACATGATAATTAATTTTAATAAATAAATTAATTCAGAATGAATTAATTTATTAAATTAAATCAATTACATAATTATATTAATTAAAAGAGAATTAATATAAATCTTTTGACAGCTCAAATCTTTTTCTTGAACCACTGAAAGTAATAAAGAATTACCACCGGATTTTCGTTGACGCTCGATGCACGGTCTGGTTCATGAGCGACTAACTCCAACGGCTTTTCTTTATTTTTGACTTTATGGCTGTGGTCATTGTCTTCTCTTAATATACCCGTCTTGATAGCTTGAACCACTGAAGTTAATGATAAACAACCACTGTTTAATGTTGACACTCGATGTACTGTCTGGTTCATGAGTGACTAACCGCAATGACTGTTCTTCATATATTGACTTTAAAATCTGGTTCCTTTTCTTGTCTTTTTCTTCTCTCTCTTTTAATTCTTCTGTACTGTCTCTGTCACTGTTGAAATCTCTGTCACTTTAAATGAATCCACTTCTTTAACGAATACTTCACTGAGGCTTGATCAGATGTCTGAACTTCTTTCAATGTAGTAATTCCTCAAGTCTGTAGATTGACCTTGATCTTTTTCTTCTGATAGATAATACAATCTGAGATTCCTTGTGACAGTCTATATACTATTTACTACTCCCTCCGTCCCGACAGATTGTTTACGTTTGCTTTTTGCACGGAGACCAAGAATTATGATTAAAATAAGTGAAGTAGTGGGTGTAATAGTAATTTATTGTTAAAATAAGTGAATTAGTGGATGTAATAGTAATTTTATTGTTAAAATAAATGAAGTAGTGGATGTAATAGTGTAAAGTATTGTTAAAATAAGTGAAGTAGTGGGTGTAATAGTGTTAAAACTTACTATTTTAGGAAACGTAAAGAATTGGTTGGGACATCCCAAAAAGGAAAGTGTAAACAATTGGTTGGGACAGAGGGAGTATTACAATCTTGTTCAAGTTGAGTTGTATCCTCGAAATACAAATAGGCTACATCATATGCCTTTCATGTACCTGTTAATAGAGAAATAGCAAGTTGTGTACATGAAGATTGCAAAATTGAGTAAAACGTGTACTACCGTCATCTTGGACATTAGCTCCGTTTGCAAAGATTGTAAAAAGTGAATGGCTTATCAGCATTTTGGACAACAACAACTATAAGACATTATAGTACATATAGACCTGATAGATATAATCGGGTTATATCTTCCCCATATTAAAATTCCTAACACTAATTTTGGAATTTGGCATAAGTTTGGTAATCCATAATTGAAATTTGTCATTGTGATCGTGAAATCATTCAAAAAACAGCATGGACGGAGAGTAATACTGGGTAGGAGGTTCGTGAGCTGTGTTCAAGATTGTTTGGGTTGTAACTGTTTCCAATGGATCGAGGATCATGTTTGTCCTCGGGATCGAGTTGTGATTTGTGATTTGTTAGGAAGAGTTAGAGATCTTAAAGAGGAAATTGAAAAACTATCTCAAGGGGTATGCAATGAACACATCGTGGTGAACAAACAAGGGTCATCAATGTGTTTCATTTGGTTGTACATGTTATAGCCAAAATTCGGTTCGGGTATTTTCAAGATGGATTCGGGTCACCTATGGGCTAAAGTTGGTGAATTTTAGGATAAATTAAGGTTTTGGAAGTAAATGGGGAAGTTAGGCCACGCCCTCTCTTTCTCATATAAAGAGGGCGCGCCCTAAGTATTCGAACAAAGTGACAAATTTATTTAAGTTGATTTTCTAAGAAGACATTGGAGAAATCTCTCCTGGGATTCCATTCAAATGTGAATTCCATTCAAACTTGGATTCCATTCAAGCTGGAATTCCAGAAATAGAAGAATTCCCTCCTGTCGTATCTCAGGAGGGGGATGTCCGTCGCAGAAGGCCTCCAGGGGTTTGCCTGGATATAAGGACCCTTCTTAAACACTAAGGGCGCGCCCTATGGTGGAAAGATGGGGACTTCTGGTGTGTGCTTTGGGAGCTCTGTTCCTGTAGCCAATGGGCGCGCTCTCATTGGGGAACTTTGGAGTAATCCTGCACTTTGCACCCAAAAGCTCTGGATCACCTGTCCTGCTATCTGGTGGGTGCTTCTCATTTGGGGGACAGGGATGCGTTCTGTACTTGGGGTAAACCACGGTTATACCTGCATCCTTGAAATCAAGAAATAGCTGGTAACGGATAGGACTAGTCCTCGACGGGGGAAGTTTCCTTATCCGTGAAGTCTTGAGATCTTGGATGAGCCTTGGGCCTTTGTGGTTAGGCCTCATAGTAGAACATTCCGGAAGCTGGTCCGTTATCCAAGCCCATTTGGGTTTCTTGTTCTCCAAGAACTACGTATGGCTTGATCCCCTATAAATACCGGGGTACGTAGGCAGATTGAGGGGTTGGAAGTCGAGAGCTCTGAATAGCCGCCACTAACCCTATCAATCTCAGCCACCAATCACGCACAACAACCACACATCACCGTTTTCTCCGGCAAGGAACCACCGCATCAGATCTTGTTTCCGGCGACGTACCTCGAATTTTGTTGTTCCCAAATTCCTTCGTCAACAAATTGGCGCTAGAAGGAGGGGAGCCAATCAAGATCTACATCTTAGGAGGAAAAGATGTCTCACAATCATGGCAGAGGTTCTCAAGAAGAAGATGGTTACGATTCTGAAGATATCTTGGGAGATAACCAAGCGCGTCATGAAGCTTATGTCCCGGAAAATATTGCTGCTCCTCCGCGACATCATGGAACTCCGGCCGCCATCAGTGGACAGCCGCCCGTTCTCATCAGTAATTCGGCATTAATGGAACAGCTGTATGTTATGCAAGATGCCATAAATAATTTCGGGGCGAGATTGGGTTCTGTGGAGGAAGAGCAAGAATCAAGGAGAAAATCTCGGAGTATCCCACGAAATCATCGCCGATCAGGAAAATCCCCTCACGTCGAGGAAGATTCTCGAAGGAGGGAGGAAAGTCACGAAAGAAGATTTCAGCTGGTTACTCCTCGAAGGTTAGATTATTCTGATCCTATTATTGAATATCCTAGTGAAAATAATTCTGAGCGCAGGTTGGTGAATCCTCAGGAGAGGGCGCGCCCTCATCCTCACAGTTCAGGGCACACTCCTCATGAGATTCAAAGGGATGAAGAGCAAATCGCTAAAGAAAGGAGAGATTTTGCCAGCTTGAAAGAACGCCTTGGAATAAGGCTTGATGATGATGATTTGAGGATGATGCTCCTCGAGCTTCAGAAGAAAGACAAATATATGGAATCGAGGCCCCATGATTCACAGCGCGTGCCCCCTGATAACAGGTCGAGGCCCCTTGGACATGAGCGAGCCCTTCCTCAGAGTCATGATCCACAGCGCGTGCCCCCTGACAACAGGTCGCGACCCCTTGGACATGAGAGAACTCTTGCTCGAAATGATAATCCACAGCGCGCGCCCCCTGTTCAAAACAGGTCGCGGCCCCTTGGATTCCACCAAACTCCTCATCGTGATAATACCGAAAGAAGAAACCGTGATAACGGTGACAGAAGAATGGATTGGCACCAGGGAAATAGGCGCCCCCGTAATCAGGGCGCGCCCTCAGGTGGGAGATCCCCCCGCATCCATCAAATTCCCTCAAGCACTTCCAGTGAGTCTAGGTCGAGGACGCACTCTCGCTCGGGAGAACAGTATCAGAGAGGTTCTCAAGGGAATCCACAACCTCATGGAAATCCCGAGGGTCATCAAATTCAAACTCAAGAGGTTGTGACTCAACCACAAGTTGAAGTTCAAGGAGGCATTCAGACGGCGGCTCCACCGCCACCTCCACCCCCTGGGGGTACTCAGACTGTGGAACAACCAAATATCCAGAATATTCCTGGAGTGGGAACATTTAATGTGGATGACTTAAAGAAACTCCTTGCTCACCTAGATGGAGGAAGAATATCTGCAACTGCGCCAACATCTTCTCCCTTCTCAACTGAGGTTAGAGAGGCACAGCTCCCTGCTGGGTATAGATCAATGACTAATGATTTGCGATTTCATGGAAATGCAGACCCTGTGGAATTCCTTGGACGTTTCGATATTGAGATGGATGTCTATCAGGTTACGGAACTGGCTAGGTGTCGATTGTTGGCAGCAACTTTCAGGGAGAGCGCTCAGCAATGGTTTCAGAAGCTTGGTCCGGGGGTAATTACGTCATGGCAGGTGATGAGGAACTTGTTCTTGACTAAGTTCCAGGCTGCGGTAAAATATGCTCCTCCGGTCACGACCCTGGCCAACATCAAGCAAATGGAAGGAGAGAGTTTGCAATCCTATTTTAAGAGATTCAATTCGGAATCCACTATGGTGAGAGGAGCGACAGATGAAACGCTCAAGAGTTTCCTAATTGCTGGATTGTCAGTGGGAACTGATTTCTGGAAACATCTTCAAGGACGTGATCCACCTACGTTGGCTGATGTGTTTGCACAAGCCGAGTCTTTCAAGATTGTGGAACAATCCTTGGCGGATAACCGAAAAACTGACAGTCAGAACGGTTCTAAGGGAAAGACTGGTAAAAGGAAGGATAGGTCTCCTAGTCCTACTCGTCGTATAGCGACTGGTGCGAACCGGGTAAATTTAGCTGAAACTGGAAGGAATTGGGGTCCACCTGATACATACACTTACGATCAAAGGCCGGGTAATTATACTCCTTTAGCAGCTTCTATTGAACATATCTTTGAGGTGAATAAGAACAAAGGGTTCTTCAGAAAGCCGGAACCATTGACCTCCTGGCAGAGTAAGGATAAGAAAAAGTATTGTGAATTCCATGAATCCTCAGGGCATAACACTCATGAATGTCGTCAACTCAGGGAAGAGATTGAGGATTTGATTAAGGAAGGATACCTGACGGAATGGATTGTTAGGGAGGTGAAGAAGCATAGGGAGAATCCCGACAGGAGAGATGGAGGGCGCGCCCTCCACGGAGATGGTAAGCCGGAAGAGAAGAAATTCGTCAAAGAAGGGAGTATTCACACCATCTTTGGAGGACACCATTTAGGGGGAGATAGCAACCATGCTATGGAGAGATATTCCAGAGAAGCGAGGTATCGACCTCTCACAAATGTGAATAGCTTGGAATTGAGGCCACCTAAGTTGTTCAAGGGAGAATGTGCTGACATTACTTTCACCGAAGAAGAAGCTAGATGGGTACATCATCCTCATAATGACGCCCTGGTAGTAGCAATTCAGATTGGTTCGAAGAATGTCCATCGGGTTTTCGTGGACAATGGAAGCTCGGTGAACATACTCTACTACAGTACTTATAAGAAGCTGGGACTCTTAGACAAAGATATGATTCAAGACAACGGATGGATCTATGGTTTTTCAGGAGAATCGGTAAAAGTTATGGGAGCTATCAAATTACCGGTAACTCTTGGGGAAGGAAACCTTTCTGTGACGCAAATGATGGATTTCATGATTTTGAATGTGGATTCCTCACATAATGCTCTAGTAGGACGACCTCTGTTGAAGGAAATGAAAGTTGTAACCTCCATCTATCATCTCGCGATGAAATTTCCTACGCCAAATGGTGTGGGAACTGTACGGGGCTCTCAGCATGACTCAAGAGATTGCTACCATAAGGCAATTAAAGGGTTTAGGAGACAGCAGGATGGAGGGCGCGTCCTACGTGATAGTAGTTCAGGGGTCATGAGTGTTGTCCCAGAAGAGGTAAAAGCCCATTATCTTGTCCAGGAACCTGAAGAGGAAGAACTGCTATACAGGGCGCGCCCTGAGGATGATACCTCGGTTCTTGATGAGCTTCAAGAAGGAATTTTGGAAGAAATAGAGGAAGATGCAGAGGAAGTAATCTCATTTGATCTCAAGGGTAGCAGCACATGGAGTCTTTGGTCCCAACTGGGAAGGACCTTACAAGATCAAGTCTATCATCTGGGAAGGGACTTATCATCTAGAAGACTTGGATGGCAACACAATCCCAAGGGCATGGAATGCAGAGCATCTGAGGAAATACTATCAGTAGGGTGCGGCTTTGACCTCCTATTGTATGAAGGCTTATATTTAAGTTATAGACTAGCATAAATAAATCTTCTCCTAGTCTAGGGGGGTAGTACACATACGCCTTCTTTAGTTCTAGTCGAGACTTGCTGTTTTTATTCCACGTTTTTTCGAAGTTTATTCTCCTTAGCTCGGGGGGTAGTTCATGTATACCTTCCCCTGTTCTGTTGAGATTTGAGTTTATTTGAAGATTAATAAAGTTTATCAAGACATTTTTTTCAAGTTTTTTGAAGATTCCATTTTACAAGAGGTCGTGCTCTATGCCTTAGGGCGCGCCCTGTGAAATTCTGTGTAATTACTAGCAAGAATTGACAAGTTAAAGGAATATTGAAACGGGTAATGCCTTAAGGCGCGCCCTCAACATGAATGAAGACTTAATTCTATGCGTTTCAATGTTTTCAAGAGTTGAAAGAATATTGGCTGATAAAACACGAGAGGCCGCGCTTAAAAGTAACTAGGGCGCGCTCTGTATTTACACTGACGAATTTTAACTAACAAATTTTCACATCATATGATGTTTGCATAGAAGAATTATCTGAAAATTTTTGAAGATGTGTTTTTAACAGTGATAAAGAAAATTTTACAAAGGCCCCCCCTATATGTTAGGGCGCGCCCTATAGCTGTTTTATAGTAAAAGTAATTTGGCAGTTGACAGAGTTTTGCAGAAACACAATATTTAAAGTCATAAAAAGCACGGACAATATTCAAGACATTCAAAATACAATTTGCAGGGTTTTACAAAGGGCCCGCACCTTAAAAGTTAAAACCGAGCAAAAGTTCAAAGGTAATAAAAGTTTTAGGGCGCGTCCTTAGCAGGGGACGTGTCCTGGTTGTTTGTAGACTGGATGATGGAAAGAGGAGTTGTATCTTCAGGAATGGGGGCTTGATCTGTGACAGGAGGAAATGTTTGAGCATCTTGATTTTGAGCTTCAGGAATATCTGTGGAAGAGGGCGCGCCCTGAGGATCCTTGTCCAAACCTAGCTCGATCCTCTTTGCTTTAATTGCACTTGCGTGCACCCTCTTGAAGTCCTCGATATCTTCAGCACTTTCACGACCAAACTTTTCCTCCCAGTTGTAGTCGGGATCATTAGCCAGAAAACCAAGGAGATAGAAGTCAAAGCCCCTTTGGAAGTTTTCATCTTCGACACGTTGTTTCTCATCTTTCCAACAGTCAGCCTTCTCGATCTCAAGACTGTCACGCTGTATCTTCAACTCCTCTATCTCTTTCTCCAACCTGACATTCTTGGAATTCAGAAGATCACGATGTTCACAAGATTCATCAAGGTCGTGTTTCAGATCAGCAATTGTAGCATCCTTGGCGTCTAGATCTTTCTTCCATTTATTATCATTCTCAATGATCATCTTCGAATATTTCCTATTTTCAGCCTCGAGTTTGTTAAGGTGCAGCTTTTCTTTGTGGACTCTTTGGGCGCGCCCTAGAGATTGAATGAGGAGTTGGGAGGAGGCATGGATCATGGAATGAATTTCCTCTTCAGCATCCATGTTTTGCCATTTATCCACTTCGTTCTCCTTGACAAATGAGGACGCAGAAGGCCCAATAAGAGTTTCAACATAGGAGGGCGCGACCTCGATCCTTTGTTTCTTGTTTTTCTCGACAGGTTCATGAAGAACCTCAACATCCCTCTTCAGGGAATCACTCGAAGGAATACTTTTGCTGGGCGCGCCCTAGAGGTACCAGCTTTGTCATCGCTTTTCTCCTTGTCATTTTTCTTTGTGCCTCCGAAACCACGAGGAATTCGAGGAGCCATATCTGCACAAGACAAGAGAAATAATTAGGCCGCGCCTTAGGAAAAGGTTATGAAGCACATGTTAAGTAAAGAATAAATATTAGGGCGCGTCCTAATCTATAATTTTATACCTTCATTGGAGTCGTAATTTTCATCGCTATTACTAGAGGGTAAGGGAACGGCAACGCCATTTCTAAATTTCTTAAATTTACAAAAGGAACCAACCCTCTCAGAGAGAATCCCAACTCTTTTTAGATTTTCTTCTGTGATAAGAGTTTGAAGATTGAATTTTTCTTCGGCAATTTTGAGGACAGCCTGAGCCCTGAGAGAGGCCGCGCCTTGGAGAGTTTTCTGAACTCTTATATCTGTGTTAATTCAAAGTTAATGAAAGTTCAAGAGTGGAAAGTTATTAAGGAAAAAAGGATTTAAGGCGCGCCCTGACTTACAGGGATCGGTGTTGAACTGCACACGAACTCGAGGGACATCCCAAACAAAGAAGTATGGTTCCTTCCAATGTTTGGTGTGGCTGACCCTACCCTCAGAAAATCCTTTATTATTGTGAGGCTTATTTATTACTAAATAGTAATAGCCTATACTGGATTGACGAATGCTGTAGAAGAAACTGACTTCGTGCATGGAAGGAGCCCCAAATTCAAGATCGTGATAGAGAATGAATAAACCAAGTAAAAGTTTGTAGCTATTGGGACTAAGTTGAATGGGTGCAAGATTGTACCATTCGAGTACTTGCCTTAGATATGGGTGTAAGGGCGCGCCCACACCAAGAGCAACTAGTTTTGGAGTTAAGACCATCCTTAGAATTTTGAAATTTTTACCATAATTGAAGATGTGTGGGCGGTGGTGAGCATATGGAATGGCCCAGATTCCTTCTTGGCCATAATATTGCATAGCCCATCCTACTTCGTCGCTCGTGGCTGTTGAAGACATATTCACACAAGCCAATTTGCCTCGTTTCTTTCTAAGAATATTTTTATCCTTTTCAGACATGGTATCATATTTACCAAAATCAATATCGATTTCTTCATCGAGGACTTCCCAATGTCTAAACGGGACTGAAAGGCATATGACTCAGCCTATTTGTAGTTCGAGGATCCTAATCCAATTAAACTAGATTGTAATAAGTAAATAATATCAACTGTCACAGGAATCTCAAAAGATGATAACCGTCAGAAGAAAAATCAACAAGTCAATCTATAGTTTTGATGTTTTACACTGGAAGAAGATTCAGATATCTGATCAGGCCTCAAGGTAGCATTGAAACAAGTGGATTCATTTTGGAAGACAGAGATTTCTATTAGTGACAAGAAACAATTTCAGTATCGAATGATTGATGAGAGTGAAGAGTATAAAAGACCACAGTGTTAAAAGTCACGATGAAGAACAGAGATTGGAGTTAGTCGTTCATGAACCAGACAGTACATCGAACGTCAACATCATGCCAGTGTATGTTCCTTATTATAATTACGTGGTTTTCAGCGGAGTATTGACTATTAAAGAATTTATATTAATTCTATTTTAATTGATTAAGTCAAGTAATTAAGTTAATAAATAAATTAATTCTATCAGAATTAATATATTTGTTAAAGTGATTATTAGATTAATTAAATAAGAATTAATATGGAAAAGAATTAATTAGTTAAATGATTTTTTATAAGTCATTTAATTAATTATAAACTGAAAAATATGAATGATATAACTATCAAACTGATAGTTATACCGATAGTCATATTCAGTTAAATGGAGATAGTCATATTCAGTTAAATGGAGATAGTCATATTTCATTCAAATGGTAAGTTATACCGAATGTTATATTCATCTGGTAAGTCATACCGAATGTCATATTGGCTAGTTAAGTTATACCGAAAGTTATATTTAAGCTGGACAGTCATATTACATTGATTTGATAGTCATACCGATTGTCATATTAATGTAAAATGATTGTCATATCAGTTTAAATCAAGTAATATGACTATGGCTGTGTATATAAGGCAGAGGAATGCAGAAGGTTCAGAATCAGTCGAACCAAACAAGAAGAAAATACACAGCAGCCTATTTCTCTCTCTCTCAAGCTCAAGAACACCTTCAATTTAATTCTGTAAATTCAAGTTCATCTCAGTTGTAATATCCTATCCATTGGAACTTGTTTACTTGTGATTCTTGTACTACTAGCGAATTAAGTTTCCTAGTTCACAAATTGATATCTTGATTTTATTAACTAAATTAGCAAAGTTCATGTTGAATTTTCTAATTAGTTATTAATCACTTGATAATCATTTGGACTGATTTTGTAACACCCCTCAAGTTAATATATTGTTATATTCAACTTGAAATTTGTGTTATATTATTCCGCACAAAAATATTCGTTTAAGGCAAAATTATTTAACGAATAAATTTTGAGAAAATGGTATAGATTGTATTGAACCCCCCCTTCTACAATCTTAACGGACCTAACAGGGACTGGAGAAGGTAATGGAGATGTAGGTTCGGAGTCGGCTATTGGTGAGATAGAAGAAGCTGAGGGCGCGCCCTCAGAGGAGTAAGTATCAGAAGAGTGTGTGTCATTGGAGGAACTGGAATTTGGAATATAATCATTGTCTGAGGGATCTGTATGCAAAGGGTTTGGAGTTTTTTCAGGTATTGGTTTTGAAGTTTCTGTGTTGTTCTTTATACGGCTGCTAAGGGGAATGTTATCCAAGGAGTCTTCACTGGAAAAACTCATATTGTCTTCGTTGAAATCTTTGATAAGGCGCGCCCTCTCTTCTGAAGAAATAAATGAGAAGAGAGGTCGGTAATGATTTGGAGGAAGTGCAGCCGGTAAGGGAGAGTATATCCCTATGTTTTTATTGAATTCCTTGAAAGGATGAAATGGTGAAGGCGCGCCCTCCAGCTGCAAAAAATTGAAAATAAAAGCACTAAGGGCGCGCCCAAGGGAAGAAGAGTGAAAGAGTGTGTTACAACCTAAATCAGATACGCCCTAAGTTTATTAGACGAGCATTTAGTATTTATTAAGAGACATTAGGGCGCGCCCTTATTATAGGACGCGCCTAAGGGCTCAGTTTCGTGTTCAAAATCATATTGAGACAGGCATGTGTTTAGAAAATAAGATCAAACACATATACATACATATATATATACGACGGAAAATGAAGAACATGGGATATGTGAACAGTTGCAAACTCGGAATTGACAATTTACACGGTCAAAATAAGAAATAAGGATATGGAAACGTACCTTGTGAGTTCTGGAGTGCGATTCGATGAAGAAAACGGCAGAAAACTTGACGGAGACGGCCGGATTGATGTTTAGAAGAAGAAGTCGCCGGAGTCGGGTTTTCGGTGAGAGAGAAAGTAAAAAAGGGTAAAGTGAATAGAAGGGGGGTATTTATAGAGGTTTGGCAAAATAGTGGAAAACAGCTGTTTTCCACCAAGTCGTTTAGTATTCTAAAAGGCGCGCCCTCTGCCAAGGCGCGCCCTGATGAGGAATTGTGAAAGAATTTTTGGCTTTTTAAAAAAAAAAAATTCCATACATCATCTCTGATTTCATATTGAATTGGGGGGTAGTTGTTATAGCCAAAATTCGGTTCGGGTATTTTCAAGATGGATTCGGGTCACCTATGGGCTAAAGTTGGTGAATTTTAGGATAAATTAGGGTTTTGGAAGTAAATGGGGAAGTTAGGCCGCGCCCTCTCTTTCTCATATAAAGAGGGCGCGCCCTAAGTATTCGAACAAAGTGACAAATTTATTTAAGTTGATTTTCTAAGAAGACATTGAAGAAATCTCTCCTGGGATTCCATTCAAATGTGAATTCCATTCAAACTTGGATTCCATTCAAGCTGGAATTCCAGAAATAGAAGAATTCCCTCCTGTCGTATCTCAGGAGGGGGATGTCCGTCGCAGAAGGCCTCCAGGGGTTTGCCTGGATATAAGGACCCTTCTTAAACACTAAGGGCGCGCCCTATGGTGGAAAGATGGGGACTTCTGGTGTGTGCTTTGGGAGCTCTGTTCCTGTAGCCAATGGGCGCGCTCTCATTGGGGAACTTTGGAGTAATCCTGCACTTTGCACCCAAAAGCTCTGGATCACCTGTCCCGCTATCTGGTGGGTGCTTCTCATTCGGGGGACAGGGATGCGTTCTGCACTTGGGGTAAACCACGGCTATACCTGCATCCTTGAAATCAAGAAATAGCTGGTAACGGATAGGACTAGTCCTCGACGGGGGAAGTTTCCTTATCCGTGAAGTCTTGAGATCTTGGATGAGCCTTGGGCCTTTGTGGTTAGGCCTCATAGTAGAACATTCTGGAAGCTGGTCCGTTATCCAAGCCCATTTGGGTTTCTTGTTCTCCAAGAACTACGTATGACTTGATCCCCTATAAATACCGGGGTACGTAGGCAGATTGAGGGGTTGGAAGTCAAGAGCTCTGAATAGCCGCCACTAACCCTATCAATCTCAGCCACCAATCACGCACAACAACCACACATCACCGTTTTCTCCGGCAAGGAACCACCGCATCAGATCTTGTTTCCGGCGACGTACCTCGAATTTTGTTGTTCCCAAATTCCTCCGTCAACAGTACATTTTTCTATTTTTAAAAAGATTAGATCGACGATTGAGATTAATTTGGTAGTACAGTGACGAAAATTATGGATAATATCCCTCTTATGCTTATTATATATAAAGATATAATTTGGTTAAATTATCAAAATACTCTTTTAAGTATTTGAATATAGTTCTACTAACAACCAAATATGTTTTCTATTTTTATATTATATAATCTTGATCGTTTATTTTTAAAAAATATTAAATCCAACGATTGAGATTGTTTTGGCGTTACTGAGGACCAGACTACCAGGATAAGAATTTTGGATAAAATTCCTTTTATGCTTATTATATATAAGGGTATAATTTAAAAAAGTTTACCTATTTTAACCTACTAATTTTTCTTAACAAATGCAATTACTAAAATTATTAAAATGTAAATAATCAAACCTTTCGTTACTTATTTTAAAACCTATTTCAATATTTTAATTATTTAAAAAAATGACCTATTTTAACATGTCTACCTATTTTTCTTAACAAATACAATTACTAAAAATTTTAAAATATAAATAATAAAATTGCAACTATTATGAACAATTCGTGCATAGCACGGGTTTTAATCTATCTATACTATCTTATAATAGATAAAACATTAAAAGTATGGTAATCAGACAGACGGTTAGTACTTTGTGATTTTACTTAATTATCCTTACTTATTATTTTTTTAAACTATTATTGAATAATTACAATATTTACGACCAATTACTAAAATACATTACCTTTTCTATTTTTTTCTAACAAAATCTTCTCATTTTCTAAAAAATCACGGGCAATTATCTTTTTCAACTAAACATGTTACTCTTTCTATTTTTCTTCACTAAAACCCCTCATTTACCAAAAATATCACGGGCAACCCCTTATTTATTTATTTATTTATTTATTTATTTTTGAATATAGCTAATAAACTAACAAGTAGTATCCATTCTTTTATTACTTATTTATTTTCAAACCTATTTTAATACTTTTAATTATTTAAAAAAAATTCACACCCCTACTTATTTTTTTAGCAAATGTAATTAATAAATATTAAAACATAAATAATAAAAATATCAATTATTAATAACAATCCGTGCATCGCACGGGTTTTAGACTAGTATCTTATAATGATAAATCAAATAATTGGTGATTAATCGGTTGTTTAATCAAAGAGAAAATAATTTAATAACTAATGTATATAATTTTATTTGAATAGTACCATCAAGTTGTCATAAGATTTATAAAAAAAAAAAATATTATGCATCATTAGTCCAACATTATCTAAATATTAGGATTTACGGAAAAACCCTAGACCAAGTTTCATTCTTCTTAAGAGAACTCATATATTCTTCCATGGCTAATTTCCACTGAACTGAATCATCCACCTGAACTGCCTCAGAATAATACTGAGGCTGTCCATCCTCGGTCAATAACATATAATATGCTGAAGGAGAAAATCTTTGTGGTGGCCTCAAAATTCTGCTAGATCTTCTTACCTCAACCTGTGGAGTAACTGGAACTGTGTCATCGCCATTCCCCAAACTCCCACTATTTCCTGCAAGATCTTCTTCTGTAATATCTTCAAGCACTGCTTTCTCTTTCTCAGGTTTTTCTTTTGTAAACTCGGAATCGACTGCAAGCTTATCCTTATACACTGCATTCTCATTAAAAGTAACATCTCTACTTCTAATGACCTTCTTCGTTAGTTCATCCCAAAAACTATAACCCATATCATCTGAGCCATAACCAATGAAGATACACTTCTTTGCTTTCGGATCAAGCTTGTTCCTGTCAGAATCTTTAACATACACATAAGAAACACTAGTATGAAAGATTTACCTCCTTTTTCTGCCACTCTTCTTCAGGAATCTTGAACCCCAAAGGAACTGAAGGCCCTCTGTTTATGAGATACGCTGTTGTGCTAACTGCATCTGCCCAAAAAGTCTTTGGCAACCCTGCATGTAACCTCATACTCTTGGCCCTCTCATTCAAGGTTCTATTCATGCGCTCTGTAACACCATTCTGCTGCGGTGTCTCTAGAATTGTTTTGATCATTCTAATCCCATATTCTGCACAATAGCTTTTAAACTCATCACTACTGTACTCACCACCATTATCTGACATCAGACTTTTAATCTTCAAACTGGTCTGATTTTCAACTTCGGTCTTCCACTTCTTTAAAGTAGCAAACAAATCTGATTTATTCTTCAAAAAATAAACCCATACCTTTCTAGTGGAATCGTCAATGAAAGTGACGTAGTAGCGAGATCCTCCCAATGACGCAACTGTTGTTGGACCATATACATCTGTATGAACTAGCTCTAACCTCTCAGCCTTGGGTGTCCTCCCTGATTTTGCAAAAGTAACTCGTTTCTGCTTTCCAAGAACACATGGCTCACAGAACCCAACTTCCACATTCTTCAGCTCTGGAATCTTCCCCTTCGACGTTAACATCTTCATACCCTTTTCACTCATATGACCAAGTCTTTGGCGCCACAAAGTTGAAGACCCAATCTCATCAGCAACTGCATTTTCTTTATAGCTAGATTGTTCAACTATGTACAACGTCCCCTTTTTCTCTCCACGAGCAACAACTAGATTCCTCTTTATAACCTTCCATTGTCCGTCTCCGAAAGTAACTCGATACCCTTCCTTATCTAACTGACCCACAGATATTAGCATCTTCTTCAGTCCAGGAATGTACCTTACATCTTTCAACGTCCAGCTAGTCCCCAAAGAGGTCTTGAGATTAATATCTCCAATTCTTGTAATACCAAAGTCTCATCATCAGCAAGACGGACTTTACCAAAATTTCCAAGTCTGAAATTTAACATCAAATCTTTGCAAGGGGTAGCATGGAATGATGCACCAGAATCCATAACCCATGATTCAACTGAACATTCAACACAAAAAATCAAAGCATCGTAATCTGCCACTTCTTCAACTACATTAGCTGAATTATCCTCTTTCTTCTTTCCATTAGGAGCCGTACACCGATTTCTGAAGCAGAGAGAGAGAGAGAGAGAGAGAGAGAGAGAGAGAGAGAGAGAGAGAGAGAGAGAGAGAGAGTTAAGTGAATAATTGAGACGTGTGAAAATAATTGAGATTTGAGAGTGAATTATTTGACTCGCCTAATTAATTGAGTGAATATTTGAACAAAAGAATTGACCCACCTCAACAAAAGAATTGAGCCCGCCTACGATTTTTTAATTAAGTTTCAAGAGATACGGCTACACCGACTTTCGCGTTACGATAGATAAAGTATGAATTCTACGACAACACTCATTTATACCAATGCTAACACTAAAAAAAGTATAGGCTTAGACCAATTTTATGGCATATATGGTTACACTTTTGGTTGTAACACTAAAAAAAACGTTATTAAAACCCATATATGGTGTAGTGGATGAGCATGAGAATTTGGAGATATTGTAAAGAGGAAGAATGATAATCATTGTAAGTGGGAGCTAGTTTGATATGTATGCTAGATGTGGTTCAAAGTTCTTTGTAGTACTTATATATGTATTGCATCCCCTTTGCTAAAAAAAATGAAAAAAAAACAATAAATAAAGGGGTATGTAAAAAAATCAAAAAAGAAAAAGAAAAAAAGCAATAAATCTTTGTACTTTATTTCGATGCAATCTTCTTGATAAATGTGGTTGTGTTTTGTAATTGTAAATGAGTGGAGATTTTTAGTTTGAGAATTTGGTGTATGAAGAGAGCAAGCGTCGTTTTGACTCAACTAGCGAGACTTTTACACCTTATTTGAACTTAAATGTTCGCACCTTCACCAAAGCCTCGTTACAACCCATTTTATGAATTCTTTATTTTTAGTGCAATTTGGAATTTAGGTGGACATGCAAGGTCAAGTAGAGCGCATGCATTTAGACTTGAAGTTGAGTGAAATCTCTAGCCCATACTTGTGTGATGCATAATTGAGAGATGTGAGATTGTTCACCATACAAATTTCATCTTCTTAATGTGAAGCCATGTATGCTTTGTGATAATCTTGTCTAGTGTTCACGATTGAAGTGCATTCATTCTATCTTTAGTGTCATGGTTACATTTTGCACAAGGTGTGTTATCTTCATTCTCGAATTGGTTGTTAGTTCGTTGTAGTGGATGGTATGGTGAATAGCTCTATATGTTTGATTTTAGTTGCAAGTAGATATAACGACATGCTTGGCTTGTTTCCTATTTGTATGATGACTCGGACATGTAGATGTAGTAGTAGCTTAACTAATAGGTAATATTAGTTTCTTGTTGGTTAGTGATTTTTGTGATTTTGTGGGTACATAATCTATAAACCCTCACGAGACGAAACTCGTCCTCCAAGGCTACTTGGGGGTTTAAACGATGGTTTGAATGCTCTTGTTTAACCATATCCTCTTTTAGAGTAATGAATCTAGTTTAATGTGGTAGTTATTAATATTAGTTTGCTCGGGACTAGCAAAGTTCAAGTGGGAAGATTTAATAACATGTATTTTATACACGTTTTGTCTTTCATTCTCTTGCATTTTTGTTAGTTCCGAATGTTGTTTTATTGATATTAATTATATTTTTTATCTTTCAGTGCCTCATGCTTAATTGTTGAAAATATGGCTTATTTTGGGCTTGAAAGCAAAGATTATTCAAGAGGTAAGTTAGAAGATGCAAGCTCGCAATGCCGGGAGGTTTTTAATGTATTATCTTGAAGATTTTGCCTCGCACGACCGTTTCGCAAGCCGTTCAAAGAGTTTAAAATGAGCAGTCTATTGTACGGGCTTCTGTACGGCCGTTCAACAGGCCGTGTAGAGTGTTCCAAGTAGTGCAGATTGTGCAGTCTTTTGTACGGGCTCCTGTGAACTGCCGTACAGCACTTGCTAGAATTTTTTGGAAGCAATTTGACTATCTTGCCCTCTTGTATAATGGATGTATTAATAGAGTAGTTGTAAGCCAAGCAAAATATCTGATCTTCACTTCATATTTATCACTTCAAGAACATTCAATTAGGGTTAGTGAGTAGGGAGAAGCATATATTACTCATAATCTAGCATTGATTATGAGTAACTAACTCTATTTATTTGGCTCAAGGAAGGAGCTCCTGTACCAAACCCATTTCAATTTAAGTAAGATCTATTTCACTTTATCTTGAATGCTTGAGTTGTATTGTTTATGAATTTGCTTGGAGATTTGTAAGTTGCTTCAATTTGCTCTTCTTGTAAATTCAATTGCTAATTGTTTGTGCTAATCCGTAATTGTTAGTGCATTCATTGTAGTAGCACAAGGTTTAGTTTACCTAAATCATCAAGCTTTAAGTACAAATACCTAGGTTGAGATTCTCATTCTTGGGTTTGTCCTAACCTCTCTTTATTTGATTTCTTGATTTGGTTAAATTAGTAGTGCTTCATTATTGGTTGCTAGTTTCAAAAGAACTAATTTATGTGCTTCACTAAATTAGTGTTTTTAAAAGAGAATTAAGTGATTGTGTGCTCCACCAATTATTTTGGTTAGGTAGAGTTGATTATATTTTGCTTGTGTTTGTTTGGGTATAGTGCTTGAGTTTCCATTAAAATTTACTTATTTTTAGCATATACATCATGAACAAATAATCTTTTAGATACATTTTGCATACTAAGTATTAACATGTTGCAATTACCATTTAATTATAAAGTAACATAAATACATATTAACATGATTTTACTAGCAAGCCTATGCCTTGCACGGGTTATAAAGCTAGTTGTGCCATAAAGGACCACCCTAAAATTACTGCCTAACAAAAAAAAATTTAGTTGTCAGGTCAATTTGACTTGAGCCCCGTACCTAAAACTAAACAATGCTAGTTCAGCTAATCATCAGCAAATTACAAGCTACACAAACCAAACTGTTCAAAGAAAATACAAAATGCATGCTCTAACTTTCCACAACAATTAAGCAAAACCTGGCAGAACTAGAAAACCTCTATATAAGTTCAAAAAAACAAACTATGATATACCAGTCGAGATTTTACAATGCACTTTAAAACTGATGTGATACACTCATCCTACATTCGATGTCCTTCCCAGGATATGGAGTCCACAACCTTAGTCACCCCTACTCTAATTTTGTACATTAAATATAAAACAAACCCTTCAGCCTATGGATGACATAGCCAAAACTTAGCTAATCTTGCGGTGTGAAAAGGTTCACTCGTCGAACCACAAGAAACCATGTTATTCGGTGTGGTATGTTCTCGTACGATGATAGCTCCTGGACAGAAAAGAAGAAACAAATTCACTTGTTGAAAGGTGCAAAAAGATGCCTTCACTTTCACTACATTTTCTGCCATGTACCTTGCCAATATAAATTAACCTAAAATTGGGGTTGTGGACAAATGTATGAAATGGATGATGCGATAAAAAGGAGGTGATCTCGTGTACTCAATATAGTATCACAAGAGACTGTTTATCTTTAGAAGCTTAAAATTGAAAGTTACTGCTAGCATGTTTTAAGAAATACGCAAAAAGAGGAGAGGCTATTGTTATTATGTGTATAGGGTTTATGTATATATTTCAGTATGTGGGTTGTGGAACAGAATAAGGAAACAAGAGGCTTAAATTTCTGTTATCTTATTGATCAATCTTTACCTCCTTATATAATAGGAGAATACAAACCAAATACATGAATGATAATAATAGATACATGATCAGATACATCTCCTTGATTCTATGAACCATATTTAATGCACTATTCAAACTTCTATGAGATTAGTTTATCCAACATATTCCTCCCTTAAACTAATTTCTTTTGATCCTTCATTCCCATCATCCTTTTGTAAGTATCTAGCAAAGTTTTGGACATTGGTTTAGTGAGCACATCTGCAACCTGGTCACGACTAGCAACATGACTTAAATTCACATTCTTCTCCTTTACATGCTCCCGGATAAAATGAAAACGAACATCTATGTGTTTGCTCCTTTCATGATGTACTGGATTCTTGGCAAGCTCAATTGCAGACTTGTTGTCAATGCAAACTTCAGTTGATCTCTGTTGTTGGATTCTCAATTCACTAAGTAACCTTCTTAACCAAATGGCATGATAAACACAGTGAGAGGCTGCCACATATTCTGCTTCACAGGTTGATAATGCCACTATCGGCTGCTTCTTAGAATACCATGTAAATGCAGTGTCTCCCATAAAAAACAAGTAACCAGATGTGCTTTTTCCTTCATCCACGTCTCCACACCAATCACTATCAGAATATCCCATCAATTTATAGTCTTCAGTTCTGGAATAACACAATCCCAATGACTTTGTTCCTTGAATATATCTCAGAATTCTTTTTATTGCCTTCCAATGTGACTGTTTTGGATCCTCCATGAATCTACTTACAATCCCAACACTATAAGCAATGTCAGGTCTTGTGCAAGTAAGATACCTCAAGCTTCCAACCAAACTCTGATATAAATTTGCTTCTACTGACTTTTCTCCCTCAAATTTACAGAGTTTGACGCCCTGTTCCATCGGAGTTGCTACTGGATTGCAGTGCTCCATCCTGAATTTCTTCAAAATATTGTTTGCATATGCTTCTTGAGAAATAAAAATGCCTGACTTTTCTTGCTTCACCTCAATGCTAAGAAAATATCTCATCAAACCCAAATCTGTCATCTCGAACTCTTGAGTCATCTCCTTCTTAAATTCCTTAATCATCTCTTCATTGTTGCCCATAAAAATAAGATCATCAACATAAAGTGCAACAAATAGTAATTTACCTTGTTTTTCTTTGACATAGAGAGCAGCCTCATAAGGAAATTGAACAAATCCATTCTTCTTAAAGTAGGCATCAATTCGAGTGTTCCAAGCTCGTGGCGCCTGTTTTAAACCATAGAATGCCTTGTATAATTTTAACACCATTCCTTCTTTCCCTGATTTTCCATATCCGGGTGGTTGGTTTACATACACCACTTCTTCGAGCAATCCATTTAAGAACGCAGATTTCACGTCCATCTGGTAAATAGGCCATTTGTTTTGAGCTGCTTGAGAGATTAGCAGTCTAATTGTCTCCATCCTTGCAACAGGTGCGAAAACCTCATCATAGTCAATCCCAGCCTTCTGTCGATAGCCCTTTGCTACCAACCTCGCCTTATATCTTTCTACTTCTCCTTGAGCATTTAGTTTCTTCTTATAAACCCATTTAACATCGATGGGTTTACATCCTTCTGGAGGTTCCACCAGTTCCCAAGTTTTGTTCTTTTCAATAGCTTTGATTTCATCATCCATTGCAGCTTTCCACTTTTTGTCTTTCACTGCTTCTCCAAAAACTATGCTTTCTGCATCAGCTACCAAACATACTAAATGCACCTCACCATGTTCATATATATCTTGTAAACTTCGAGTTCTAGGATTCCTGGGCTCATCCTCATCTGATTCTTCATTTTCAGCATCAGAATTTATTGCTGAAATCTTAGAAATCTGAATATCATCTTCTGTTGTTTCTTTTTCATGTGCTTTACTCCAACTCCATGCATCATCTTCTTGTATCTTTACATCTCGACTCACAACAACCTTCATAGCAACTGGATCAAGTAGTCTGTAGGCTTTTGTTTTCTCATCATAGCCAATAAAAATATATTTCTTGCTCTTATCATCCAACTTTGTTCTCCTTTGATCAGGAACATGTGAATATGCCACACTCCCAAAAACTTTCAAGTGTGAAACAGTAGGCTTCTTTCCACTCCATAATTCTTGAGGAGTTTCATCCCCCAAGTTTGAATGTGGACATCGATTCTGAATATAAACTGCACATTGCACTGCTTCCGCCTAGAATTCTTTTGGTAATTTCTTGCTCTTTAATATTGATCGAACCATGTTTAAGATTGTTCGATTTTTCCGTTCAGCCACGCCATTCTGCTGTGATGAATAGGGGGCTGTTAAGAACCTTCTAATGCCATGTTCTTCACAGTATTCCGTAAAAGCCTTTGATGTATATTCTCCACCTCTATCCGAACGCAATCCCTTGATATGCATTCCTGTCTTCTTTTCTACCAGCACTTTGAACTTCTTGAAAACTTTTAATGCCTCAGATTTTTCATTTAAAAAATAAACCCATGTTCTTCGAGAATAATCATCAATGAAAGTGATGAAATACCTCTTGGAACCATATGATCCAGGTGTGATAGGACCACATATATCTGTATGCACCAATTCGAGAGGCTTTGAAGCACGATAAGTTGCATTTTTCTGGAATGAACTCCTTGTTTGTTTTGCCAGCACACATTCTTCACAAAAACTGCCTGTATGATCCATGCTTGGTATTCCATGAACCATCCCTTTGTTTGCCAACTCCTTCAGACCACCATAGTGTAAGTGTCCAAGTCTTTTGTGCCATAAAGTCGCTTTATCCTCTGACTTTGCTTGTAAGCATTTCTCATGTATGTTCTTTAGATTCAACTTGAACATTCGATTTTGAGACATTTCAGTTTTTGCAATTGTCCTGCCATTTTTGTCCTTTAATATCATGACTTTGTCACCCATAAAGATTGAGTAACCTTTTTCGAGTAGCTGTCCAAGACTCAGAATATTATTCTTCATGTCAGGAACATAATATACATCTTCAATTCTTCCTTGTTTGCCATCCTTTTTAGTAAAACATATTTCACCCTTTCCTTTCACTTCTATCTTCGATGAATCCCCGAATGACACAACTCTATTATTTATTTCCTTTAAATCAATAAAAAGATGCTTGAGACCAGACATATGGTTGCTGGCCCCAATATCAAGATACCACAAAACTTCATCTTCAGGAATCATACCTTTGCAGGCCATTAGTAGAACACCTTCATTTTGTTGTTCCTTTGTTTCGACTAGATTTGCATTTTCCTCAACCTTCTTGTTAAACCAGCAATCTTTGGCAAAGTGTCCAAATTTTTCACAATTGTAACATTCTACAGATCTGCTTCCTCTTCCAGAATATGATCTTCCACCTCTGCCACGATCACGACCACGTCCTTGGCCACGCAAATTTTGTTCATTTATCTGCATTTTTTCTTCAAATCTGTTGCTCACAGGACCACGTCCTCTGCCTCGAGTAAAACTCTGTCTTGTACGTCCACATCCTCTTCCTCTACTATATTGTGTATATAGTACTTTATCTTTGTCTTCAACTGAGACATCAGTTTTCAATACTTGGGATTCTGTCTCCTCCTTCTTTAATAATCTTTCTGAATATGCTTGCAGAGATCCCATCAGTTGATCAACAGTCATGGTCTCTACATCATTTGACTCTTCAATAGTAATTCCAACAAGTTGCAGTTTTGTATTTAAAGATCCTAATATCTTCTCATTTACCCGTGCATCTTCAATTTTTTCTCCATAATTCTTCATTTGATTCACAACAGAGGAAACCCTCGTGAAGTAATCCGGGACTGATTCCATATCTTTCATATGTAAAGACTCAAATTCACCATGTAGAGTTTGTAATCGTACCTTTTTTACTTTGTCAACACCTTTAAAATTGTTCTGCAAAATCTCCCAGGCCTCCTTTGCTTTTGTTGCAGATGCAACCTTCTCAAACATGCCTTCATCAAGGCCCATATGTATGATAGACAAAGCTTGTTGATCTTGTTTTCGTAACTTGGCAAGAGCGTTTTTCTGACCCTGATTTAAAGCTCCTTCATTCTCTGGTTCATCGTATCCTTTGTCAATGATTTCCCATGCCTCCTGTGAACCAAGAAACGCTTTCATTCGTAGACACCAGTGGCCATAGTTTTCTTTGGTAAGTTTTGGAACAGCAAAAGAATTATTCATGTTTGTAAACTCTGATATGACCTAAACTCTGATCGTAAACTCTGATTGTTGTAAACTCTGATGGTTGTTTTATATAAACTCTGATCGTAGGCTCGGGTTTAGTTAAGGCTCTGATACCAATCTATTGTTATTATGTGTATAGGGTTTATGTATATATTTCAGTATGTGGGTTGTGGAACAGAATAAGGAAACAAGAGGCTTAAATTTATATTATCTTATTGATCAATCTTTACCTCCTTATATAATAGGAGGATACAAACCAAATACATGAATGATAATAATAGATACATGATCAGATACATCTCCTTGATTCTATGAACCATATTTAATGCACTCTTCAAACTTCTATGAGATTAGTTTATCCAACAGAGGCTACATACACACAACAGTCTTACCATCAACTGTGTTTTTTGTCGAACTCCAAGGTTCCATCCCCTTGCAAGAATATATTCTGATTTGGAGATTAATAAGATGTTGTGCACATCGCTTTCTACGTTCGTTGACATTAACCTCCTCGTATATATCTCAGTCTGGAAATTGAAAGCGCGTGTGCTTCCACGCCACAAATACATGGAGATTTCAGGATTATCTTCAATATTTGTATTTACTTAAGATATGCATGCATACTGCATGAAGAAGATAATAACTAATAAGTAATAACCATGACTGCAAGGACCTTAACATCTCTACCTTCTGCATAAATATAGCACCCCAAGTATAGGGAATGTAACCACTTAATCACAATGACCTTAAGCATACTCTATTGGTTTACCAAGAAGAATCATGCAGATAAATGAACATAAACCTCCCGTGTAAGGTCGATTGGACTGGGGACATGCAAGGCAGCAACAACACCGTAGTGGTTGATAGTTACAATGACACGTTCTATACTAAACTACCTTTATCACATAAAAAGTCACGTACTAAACAGAGCATATACTGCCTAAAATGTATACCTTCTAAGTGGTTAGGTAACGTAGTGACATACAAGGAATCCATCAGGTCCAGCTGTTACATTGACATTTCAAAGAATAAAAAACATAAAGAGAAAGAAGACAACAGGAGAAGTAGAAAAGAAATAAGGAAAAGAAACTAAAGAAAGTTGACCAAGTATGACCAGAGGGGCAAAAAATGGATTTGCATCAAGGAAAGGGAGTATAAATAGAATGAGTTAGGGTCTGTAAGTTTATGAAAGTTGAAAAGTATTGTCTGAGTTCTAAATTATAAGGAGGCAGCCTTCACCTCGAATCGGGGCTAAATTGTAACCTAAATATATTACCAGTACTCATTTTTTATTCAATTAAGTCTTGCTTTATCGTATTAGTGTTCGTGTGGGTGTAGTATTTTGTTGACCTGTTGCATGGTACGAGAAAATACATTCAAAATTTGATATTTAATACCACAGCTGATAGACATTAGTTTTTTTACATACTAAATACAAGAGATTCTGGAAGCTAAGACTCCTTTAGGACCGAGAGTTCAAGAAAAAGGTGCTCTTCTGTACAAGAAATATGCAGGCACAAACAGATGGAGTGAAAGAATGTGTAAAACGGACTGTGATGATAACGAATTCCTCATACAGAAATTTACCTAATTAACTTGTCATAATACTCACCCTGCAGGTATTTAAAGTAATAGAAGCCTGAATTTGTTCAATACTTCCGAATATGAAGACAATACCTTGAATGAGAAATGGATCAACTACTCGCTCCATTTTACCATCAATCCTGATGCTGTACCAAGCTGGAGGAAAGAACCTACGAGTAAGTATCTTTGAAACCTCTCCGTTCCTCTTGGGTTCATCACAGGGAGAATGTTTTATAAAGACAAGACACCTCATACTGACCCATTCTCCATATCACTGTAGAGCCTTATACTGGTACTTTTTGTAATGAAGTCAAAAGACATTTATTCATCAATCATCAAAAGAAAACTAGTATTTTAGGGATAGAGGTTATTCATGTAAATTATTGCGTTAATTTTTTATCGGGCTTTCCTTAGAAATAATAAGCACTGAAGCAATCAAAATAATCTCTGAAGAGGGGTGCTGCTTCTTGCTTGGTTTAGGTAGTTATTTGCTGCTTCTTGCTTGGTTTAGGTAGTTATTTTTTAGCTCTTCGCCATATTTTATTCGTAGAATGTACATGTCTCCCTTTTTTCTGATATGCAATTAAAATAAAATTGCATAACAGGTTCTGTTGCAACACTCCAAATTCTTGCTATGTGGAGAACTAGTGATATAGACCTGGTACCTGAACGACATGAAGTAGAAGCTCGTATAAAATACCCAAAAACCAAGACTCAAACTTATCAACAGCTGAGGAGTTTCCTTTCTTAGAATAGTCTGGCTTCACTGTTCCCACTCTGTCAAGATGGTTGCTTGGAATATTCTTCTCGTGGAATCATTTTCTGCTACCAAAGGCTCCAACAACTGTGCATGAACCCCAATATTTAAAAGCAAATTAAAAGCATGAGCTTTTGAGGCTAATTCAGAAGTAATAAGCATTTCCTGAACATATCATTCATATTAAAGACATAATATCTTTAAATGTTAATAACACCTACATAAATATAACATGTACAAACAGTTATTTCTAAAATGATTTATATGTAACAATAGAGTCAGCGGAGCAGCTAATGCAGACTCCATAATGTACCTACAAAACCATGCTGTGTGACAATCTTGTACAATTTAGTGAAGCCATGCCACGCAGTCTACCATTATCTGTACAGTCACTTAAAAAGAGAGGAGTGAGATTTTCCAGATCTTTAATTCTGGGTATGATTTTAATCCTGGTATAACAGACGAATTTTTTGTGCGAAACTGCAAGGAATATAACATATCACACACCACAATATCTACTCGCGAAATTTTCAGTAAAAGGCACATTAAACCCAAAGCCAATAGACACAAAGCATATTCTGAACACTCAAGCCACCAGTCAATCAACATGACTATAAAATGAGAGGGGTTAAGGCCAAGATTACCGAATTTTTTAATTTAGGTAACAAGAATACCACGCGCGCAGTGGAGTGGCCAAAAATACCAGTTAATTACGCATTTTAGGAAAGGGTAATAGATGTTACGCATTTCGTGAAAAAGTAATACATGTATTTCATTTTTTCAGGACATGTTACGCATTGTGTAAAAGGGTAATAGTAGCTATTACCCATTTGGGAGATGGGTAATAGGGTATTACGCATATTTCATTGGGGTAATAGGTATTAATTTTTATATTTTTTTTTTGCTAAATATATATTTAAAAACACTATTAAAAAATGTATAATCAAAAGGTTAATTTAAATTGTTTTTTTAACGAGTCCGGCGGCCTGATTTTTAAACGCTACGCGTGTAAAAATTAGGATAAATTAGGGTTTTGGGTCTAGGGTTTAGGGTTGTAAACAACCCTAAATCCTAAACCCTAAACCCTAAGTCCGTATACGATTTATTCATCATTCCGAATATTTTTAAAACCCGAAATGGAAAAGTTGAACCCCAAAAATTAATTGTTGAATCCGTAAGGGAATACAGATAAATTTAAAAATTTTAATAAAAAAATTTAATATTTCTAAACCCTAAATATTGGGACCCGTTGAACCCCGAATGTAAACTATTTTACACCAAATATTAAGCTCACTACAAGAAATCTGGCTATAGACGACACCCCTCAGACAACACCCATGGAAAAAAGTGTTGCCCGAAATGATCAGACAACTAGTATTTTCGTGCTCGAAAAAGTATTGTCTAATACTACATTCACACAATGGGCCAAAACCGTTGTGTGATAAATCTTACCAGACAAGCATTTCTTGACCAGGGGTGTTGTGTAAATGCATAAGTATTTTTAAGATTAGACAAGCGTTAGCAATTAAGTGTTATGTGAATGCCTGCAACACAATAACCCGGAAAACCGTTGTTGTATTCAGACAAGTGTTTTTAGGTCTGTTGTCTAAGTGTCAATCGTACAATATGTTATCCATAGTGTTGTGTGACAATGAACCAACACACAACATCTTTTAGAAATATTATGTGAATGAAGCATAGACAATATTTCGTAAAAAGTATTGTTATAATAAGACAAGGGTTTCCAATTTGGTATTGGGTAATGATATTTAACATAAGTGTTTTAAATAGTGTTGTATGATAAAAAAAAGGTGGGAAAATCAAAATGGGGGGAATGAAAATTTAGAAAAAGTTGAAATGAGGGAAATTTGAAATTTTGGGTAGAGTTGAAAAGGAGGGAATTTAAATGGAGAGAAATTAAATTACAACAGTTTTTTCGGACTAAAACAGTTATAATATTCTGTTTCACACAACTGTTTTTGTCAGAAAACTAATTTGTGATAATTTATTATTATCCGGAAATTAAAGAAATTAATTCGAATTTAATAAAAAAATCTGAATTTCGAAGTTATTTATGCACCAAATATGATTATGGGTTTGGAAAGGTGATGATGAGAGCTTCGATTTGGTTATAAGAACGTTTCAAACGGAGCCCGATAACGTCTCCAAATTTCAGTTTGATTTTGAAGAACGCGAAGAACATTCAAGAACTCAATTCAAAAATCAAACAGCTTTTTGATCGTGTTATTGAACTCCAAATTCAACACACAATATACCAAATCGATCAGGAGAATATTAACTATAACATGGTACCACCAAAACACACAAATTATGAAGTTTTGGACTTTTACGAAAATTAATAAACTAATTCGAATTTAATAAAAAAATCAGAAATTCGAAGTTATTTCTGCACCAAATCTGTTTATGGGGTTGGAAAGGGGGTGATGAGAGCTTCAATTTGGTTATAAGAGCGTTTTAAACGGAGCCCGATAACGTCTCCAAATTCCAGTTTGATTTTGAAGAACGCTAAGAACATTCAAGAACTCAATTCAAAAATCAAACAGCTTTTTGATCATGTTATTTAACTCCAAATTCATCATATGATATATGAAATTGATCGGGAGAAAATAATCTACAACATGGAGGCATCAAATCACTCAAACAACTTCAATCGCAAAAATTCATGTTTTAACCATAATTAAATTTGAATTAATAACAAATAATCAATGATATCTACACTTGATTTGATTGTACAGGAATGAAGTATTGGTCGAGAGCTTCGATTAAACTATTTGTACGTCTCAATCGGATTTCGGTAACATATTCAAATTTTCGTTTAATACGAAGAACACAAAGAACACAACTCATTAATCAAAAACCCTAAACCCTAAACCAAAAACCGTAACCCCTAAATAATATTTAGTATATTTTTTGATGATCCAACCATACGGATGTTAATCATTACTTATTCTAGTGTGAGTAAAAAATAATCAAAAAATAAAAAGACGCGATTATATCACATCTTTTGAAAAATGAAGAATCGGGAACGAGAACTAGTTTAGGGATTAAAGTCAAATTACTAGTTGATCGCTAATTTACCTAATCAAAATAATTTATTTTTTTTTTTGAAAATTTTGGAATAACATTTAATAAGATTGATCTTGACTCCCATACAGTTCGATCTTTGAAATTCTATTTTAAAAAAATAAATCGAATTTTAGAAAAAAATTGAAATCACCAGCACCACATCTGTTGTCAAAAACACGTAGGGTTCATTGAGAGCTTCGATTCAACTATCGGAGCGTCAAAATCCGAATTCAATAACATCATCGAATTGGACTTTGATCTTCAAGAATAATATTTATCGGAATCTATATCATTACAACGTTTTCGTTTTTGCTAAAATCTGGTACAACCCGACCTTTTTATTTTTCGATTATTTTTCTAGAACACTAAAATGAGTGTTTAATAACATCCGTACGGTTGGATCATCAAAAAAATCATTCAAAAAAATTATTCAGTGAATCTGGATCGTGCCTCGTTATAGGAAGCAACACTTTTACTACGTTTTTGTTTAGATCTCGTATAATGTGGCCTTTTTATTTTTCGATTATTTTTTCCCAGCTCTAAAATGAGTGTTTATTAACTTTCGTACGGTTCGATCGTCGAAGAAATCATTCAGTGAACCTGGATCGTGCCCCGTTATAGGAAGCAACACTTTTACTACGTTTTTGTTTAGATCTCGTACAATGTGGCCTTTTTATTTTTTCGATTATTTTTTCCCAACACTAAAATGAGTGTTTATTAACATTCGTACGGTTCGATCGTCGAAGAAATCATTCAAAAAATTATTCAGTGAACCTGGATCGTGCCCCATAGATCGTTATTTTGTGAGTATCTATTAATAGATCGTACAAAATGTATTTTTTACTTTTTAATTACTTTTAGACATAACTAAAATAAATATATATATAAATTTAACAAATAATATAACATTTATTTTACAAATCTACCTATATATATATATATATATATATATAATTTATTAAAATTCTACAAATCTCAAAAAATTTCCTTGTCCAAATTTTACATCCCTACTTTAGTCTAATTCATACTGCCGCTCGTTACTTCTATTCCAAACCCAAAATTTTATTTCCCCCTTCTTCCCACCCCTAATTATTTTACAGGGCGCTAAAAAATTCCCCCATTTCTGAAAACCTTCTCAAAATTTCCCCCCATTCTACCTTCAGTAATATATTTCCCATCTCATGCTCCCTCACATTCTACCTTCAATAATGTATTTCCCATCTTATACTCCTTCACATCAACATCTCGCTGAAACACTCTCTAACAATCTAGGGCTTCAATTTGGTGCATCAATTTAGAGATTTAGATTTAGGGATTGGGTACTTGAGGGTTTAATTTTGATTTGGGTTCAAGCTTCGATTGGATTCAAGGATTTGGGTTCAAGCTTCGATTGTGGATGCTTGGGCTGGAGTCTCATCGGTTGGTTGCCGATATGAATCGTTTACTTGCTTTACTCTTCCACCAGGTAAATCATAACATCTTGTTATTTTTTTTTTCATCTCTGTATGCTTCTTTTGTTAGTTTCTTTCGAAATGTTGTTAATTTGAACCGAAACATTGTGTGATGCAAAGGGAGTGTTGGATGAGCAGTTCTTGCAGCTACAACAATTACAAGATGAGAGCTCACCGAACTTTGTGTCCGAAGTGGTGAACATCTATTTCAGCGAGTCCGAGAAGGTCTTGCGCAATCTCAGAGCATTGTCGTAAGAACTTAGTACTTGTCGTCATTATTAAGATTAGTGATAACATATGTACATGTATATTTAGATGGTAACAGAAACATAATACAGGATGGATAGAGAGCAATGGGAGTACAAGAAAGTGGGAGTCCATCTAAATCAATTAATCGGGAGCAGCTCAAGCATCGGTGCTATCAGAATCCGAAATGTTTGCGTTGCCCTTCGAGCTGCTTCCGAACAGAATAACAGGCTCGGGTATGCCTATACCATGTCATGTCATGTATAATGAAAGCTCATAAGACTATATGATCATCATGTGACCATTGTGAATATTGTACATTTTCTTAACTTGTTTCAGGTGTTTGAGGGCATTGGGTGTTTTGGAACATGAGTACTGCTATATCAAGAACAAACTCCATGTATAATAGGTAGCATTCGAGTGTTCTGTCGAATTCGGCCATTTCTGTATACAAGTAGGCGTATAGTCCACCAACCCATCTCGGTTGAGTCCAATAAGATTGTGATTAAATCTGGTGGAAGTAAGAAAGAATTTGAATTTGATAAAGTTTTTACTCAAGAAGAAAGTCAAGGTCAGTTTTCGCAACTTTTGGGTTCACCGTGATCAGATGTTTTTGGTTTTCTGATTGAAGTTTATGCCTTGGCAGAAAATATCTTTCTTGAGGTTAAGAACCAGAAAAGAGAGTGGTGTTAGTGTTGCTTCGGTGAGGAGTTCTGTGCTGCTTATTGGTCAAAGAGTGTTTTACGGATTGGCAAATGTGAATGCAGATGTGTTGGAGGATGATTCCGAGGCTTGCCTTTGGTGTTGGGAGGTGAAATTTTGCATCTTTTGTAGAATTTTATTTGTTTAATATGTGTACGATGATATGCCATTGTTGTTTGTTTCTATTAACTTCACTTTGATTGTTAGTTTCGTCATTTTCTGTGTATGGTATGAAATTCTGATTGTTTCAATAGCTTTAATTACTATAGTTATTTTTAGTTTGTAATTGTGGTCCACTTTTGGTACTAAACTGGATAAGCTACATTTTGTATTTGATAGTATGTTTTAGTTGCATATATATGAGGTAAAGGATTTCATTACCGTTTTATCAACTTATCTCACTAAATTGACTGTTATTAATAAAGATTTGTACTCTCCTTATTAGAAATTTTGCCATTTTTTATTCTGTTTTTACACAATGTTACTGGTTATTTCCAAGTATTCAGTTGTTTCACTACTCAACAATCCATTCATGTCTTCTTCCCAGACACGAGATACAAAGTTAATTCCAAAGTCGATGCGTGGAGCTCTGAAGATTTGGCGGACATGTCGAAAAAAGATACATGAGAGGATAACTGCCATTTCTGGTTAGATACTCATTCTCTGTATCTATGTTTCATGTAACTTTAATTATATCGTAGAGACAACATAGAGTTACTTCCGTCTATCTTTTCTGAATAACTTTCATGTATCTTTTCTGAATAACTTGCCACTGTCTAGAGGTCGGGTATGCTCTTTAACCTGGTTCTTAAACGTTATTATACATAGCAGTAATTTAAAGTTGTAAATAATGTCTGCAGTGGTGGTCAAATTGTTGAAGATGTGTTAAAATCTGGATTGTGAGCGAAGTAGTTGAATCAGCAGCAAAGATGCTCTATGGTCTTATTCATGCCTCGAGTACAAGGTTCTGAAGGAGAAGGTAAAAGAAATCAACTAGAAGGATGCTCAATTCTATGGAAATATGTTTGCCAAACTGAACAAGCTGGAGCCTTTTGACACAGAAGTGAGTATTTGATGGTCATACTCACATTAGTTAGCATAGAAGAAAATAAAAAGTTTCGAAAGCCTAGAAATGAGGCTGGAGGCAACCCACCAAGTGGTCTAAAGAATTTTGTATCGGTAGTAGCTTTGTTGTGATTAATATTGATGGTAGTTTCTGTTTAGATGAATAGTGGTTTTGATTAAAATGGTTAGTTGCTAGTATTGTATAAACTTTTATTTTTATTGTAAATAAAAGTATTGCTTCATTTATCATTAGCCAATGTTATTATCTTTGATAAAAACTAGTTAAAATGTCATCAGACAATGGATAAAACAAATCGTTTTTGCTAAGAAACCGTTGTCTGTAGTGACTTACAACAACAGCCCTGATCAAGTAAATGATTGTATCTTTTGCACTTCAACAATAGGCTTTCTTTTAAAAACCATTGTCTTTACTGCTTAAAACAACAATATATTCGTTAAAACGTGTTGCATTATTGGAGCTTTGACAACAGGTTTCCAAAGAAGTGTTGTTGTTTCTGGGTATCAGACAACTCTTTTCAGGTGGCTTTTACTTGTCTTTCAACTCTCACACAACAGTTTGCTGTGTGTTGTCTGAGGTGTGTATCAGACGACTTCTCAATAGTCAACAGTTTTTGGTACATTCAGACAACACGTTTTGAGTGTCGTCTAAAGCAAAAATCCTTGTAGTGGCTGTTACGCATTTCATGTATGAGTATTAAGGTGTTACGCATTTGGCACACGACTACTGAATATATTACGCATGTGGGAAGTACTTAACAGGTTGTTTTTTTTTATTACGCAAGTTACAAATGCTTAATAGGCAGGTAGTTTGTTTTTTTTATTACGCATTTTAAAGATGCGTAATGGGCTGGTAATATTGGCCATTCATTCCGCCATTCGTTATTTTGGTAAAAAAACAAAAAAGTTATGATAAAAATGTCATTTTTTCAAATGGGAGCAATAAAACAGCTCCCAGACTCCTGAAAGCTTAATGGTTTGCAGGTGAGATCCAAATATGATGAGCAAATATGATATTGTACAAGCTATGATTACCTTAACTCCGGTAAAACACAATACTGGTTCTTTTTTTTTTTTGAAGAAAAAGGATTTTAATTCAATAATAAAAAGCCGTACGACATCTAAAAAACAGTCGAGTAGAACAAACATATTCTTTTAACACAAAACATGAAAAATGACAGGGTACATTCTTCAAAAAAAAAAAAACAATTTCAACACAGCAGCAAAGATAAAACTACCATAAACAGGTTTTAACAGGAAACAAGCTGAAAAATTCTAGGCTGTATGCCTAGCCAAGATGCTTTCCATGCCCCTTTTAATAAACGGAGCTTTTTCAGAAGCACTCATTCGTCTCCATTCTCCCTGTCCAGCAAAGTGCACGACGTCATATGGGTGGTAACATGGGGGAACTAAGTCAGCTGGTGGGATGTCTGGGACTGGATGTCGCTTCATATAGTCCAACAGGAAAACACACATACCATCATAATCTATTAGTCGGGATCGGATGTCTGGGACTGGATGTCTAGCATTCTTTCTAGCCTTTTTCCTTGCTGGCTTGCTTGTCCTATCAACTTTCTTGGTATCAGTAGCAGTCTTGGTATCAGTTTTCGACATTGATCTGGTCTGCACCATCGTTATTTCCTGCAATACCAAGATTTGAGGTTTAATTCCAGTTTCAGTTTGTATCAAACCCTAAATCGGTAAATCCCTAATCCAATTTGTAAATTGTATTTAAAAGGATACTGCATAAAATTAGAGAGATATGTAAATGATAGCAATAAGAACGTATATGTGGGTAGAGGGAGGGAGGGAGGGAGGGAGGGAGCGAGAGAGAGAGAGAGAGACCTGAGCGTTTAGGACGGGAAGGCGGCTCTGGTGAATAATGAGAAGCGCCTTCTAGTTATCTTTTTTAATTAGAGAGACTCTCGCCTCGTATTCCCATATTTATAACTTTATCTATCAACTAGCATAATAACCCGTGCGAGGCACGGGTCAATTTCTAGAATTTTTTTTGCAACACGTGGTTATAACATTCTTGATTATTTATTTATTATTTTTTCATGATAAATATTGTATAGTGTTTCAGGTATATTAAATATAAATAGATTGAGTTTTATGTAATACATTACTAATTTGTGTGTTTCTAATTAACTTAGTGAGTAAATAATACATCTTTTAATTTGTGGCATACGTGTGATTTGTACTTACTGAATTAGTACAAATAGGGCCGTAAACGAACCAAACTACTTGGTAATCTCGACTCGTTAAGCTCGACTCGACTCGACTCGATAAGAAATTAAGTTCAAATTCGAACAAAAAATTATGTTCGACAAATTGTTCTAGACGATTCGAGTTTATGAGTGTTCGACTCGAACTCGATTTAAATCGTAAAACGCGACTCGAACTCGACTCGATAAGCTATATACATAAAAAAAATATTATATTATTAACATGAACAATATATTACAATACAATAATGTAAATATATAATAATATGTAGATCATAGATAAACGACTAATAATATAATCACTCATCATCCACAAAAATAAACATGGAAATGCACTGAATAATGAAAAAGAAACGTTAAATGAAAAAAGAATTATTGACAAACTCGAAATCGACTCGTCGAAATGTTCGCGAACAACTCGAACTCAACTCGTCTTTTTTAGAAATCGAGTTCAAACAACAAAAATTGATCGATAAGGTAATCGAGTTTGGCTCGACTTGTTAAGAAAAACTCGAACTGGATAAACCAAATTCGACTTGACTCGGTTCGTTTACAACCCAAAGTACAAGTAATATAGTTGGTGCACGTTTATATTCAAAAGATTAAAAGTTGTAAATAAAATGAATTGGCTAGTATATATGGTAATAAACTAAACTTAGTATATATATATATATATATATATATATATATATATATATATATATATATATATATATATATATATATATATATGATGAATTGACTAAAATGCTGCCACATGATATTGTGCTCAACTATTATGAACATGTGCAATTTAAAGATATAATCTAAGTTTAATTTATCTCCATAGTTATTTTTGTATATTTTGAAGTTAGATAAATGTACTACTGTAAAACGACATTCACATATTAGGTGTATGGTTTTTAAACATATGTGACATTGTGGCGTAGTGGTAAGAGCATGCATGATTTACTTATAGACTCAAGTTCGATTCCCATGAACAACATCTTTTTAAATAAATATTAAACATGGGGGCAAATTGGTCTTTTCAAGTGCATTAAAAAGTCTCACAATTTTATCTTGTGTTGGTGTATTATATATATAATAGATTATTTTGTTAGAATTTTTACAACGATTCTATTCAAATTAGAAAATCTATTTATATTTAATTTATATTATTAATATTAATATTTATTTTTAATATTTGAATATAATTTTAATAACAATCAAATACATTTTTTAATATTAGATCTAACGGTTTTTATTTATCTATTTTAAAATCAACGATCCTTATCAATTTGATGGAACATGGATCAAAGTTTTGAATAAGATACCGTGCAATGCACGGCTCTTCTTCTAATATATGTAATTATATTAATTTATATTTTTAATATTACTATGTTATTAATTTTTAGATTTTATTTACTAGATTTTAGACACTCAATTATTTGCATTGTATAGATTAATATGAACTTAGGAAATTTATCTATACTATCTTATAACCAGTGTAATGCACAGTTCCTTTTTTAATATTTATAATTATATTAATTTTTTAATATATCTATATTATTAATTTACATATCAAATCTATACTATTATATAAAAGCCGAAATATTAAAAGTTTGGTCGATCGGTCGATCGATCGGTACGGTACCTGTTAATTTTACTTATTTACCCTTACTCAATTATAGATAAAATTCATCCAACTAACTAACCAATTTCCTTTTTCAGATTTCTATTTTTCAGTAACTAAATAATTTCATTTTTCAGGTAAAATACAAAATCTTTTATATTTTGTCTAACTAAAATTTCTCCTTTATTAATCAATTTCCTTTTTTAGGTTAACCTTATTACCTTTTCAATTTTTCAATAACTAAATAATTTTCTTTTTCAGGTAAAATACAATATTTTTTACATTTTATCTGGCTAAAATTTCTCCTTTTTTCAAAACAATACGAGCAATTGTGTTTAAGAAAATAACGTAGTTATATTATAATTACTATTAACTAATTTATTATCTTTTTCAGCCAAGACACGTTACATTTTCTCTTTTCTCTAACTAAAATCTCTCTTTTTCCAATTATATCGTGGACAGGTACCTTTTTTAGCCAAAAGACGTTACCTTTTTTCTTTTCTCTTACTAAAACCTCTCTTTTTCCAATTATATCATGGACGTTTCTATTTAATAAAAATAAAATAATAATATTATAATACTAATAATTAACGGAGTACCTTTTCAGCTAAAACATATCATCTTTTCTATTTTTTTCTAATTAAATTCCCTTTTTTTCTAGAAATATCACGGGCAACATTAATTTCTCATTTTTCTAAAAACACTATCAGCAATTTTATTTAGTAAAATAACATAATTAGATTATAATAACTATAAACTAATCAATTATATTTTGTCTAACTAAAATTTCTCCTTTATTAATCAATTTCTATTTTCAGGTTAAACATATTATCCTTTCTATTTTTCAATAACTAAATAATTTCCTTTTACAGGTAAAACACAATATCTTTTACATTTTATCTAATTAAAATTTCTCCATTTTTAAAAACAATACGAGCAATTTTGTTTAATAAAATACCATAATTATATTATAATTACAATTAACTAATCTATTACTTTTTCCAGCCAAAACATGTTACCTTTTCTTTAACTAAAATATTTCTTTTTCCAATTATATACCGGACGGTTACCTTTTTCAGCAAAAATATGTTATCGTTTTCTTTTCTCTTAATAAAACATCTCCTTTTCCAATTATATCACGGACGTTTCTATTTAATTAAAATAAAATAATAGTATTATAATGCTAATAATTAACCGATTACCTTTTTCAGCTAAAACATATCATCTTTTCAATTTTTTTAATTCAATTCCCTTTTTTTTAGAAATATCACGGGCAACATTAATTTCTCATTTTCTAAAAATACTATCAGCAATTTTATTTAGTAAAATAACACAATTAGATTATAATTACTATAAACTAATCAATTAGCTCTTTCACATAAAGCATGTCACCTTTTTAAATTTCATGTTACCTTTCTATTTTCTTTAATTAAAATCTATTTTTTTCAATTATATCACGGGTGGTTCTATATATTACAATAAACTAATAATATTATAATATTAATAATTAACCGATTACCTTTTTCAGCTAAAACGTATTATCTTTTCTATATTTTCTAACTAAAATCCCTCTTTTAATAGATTCACCACGGATAATATTAATTTCTCCTTTTCTAAAAACATTACGAGCAATTGTATTTTGTGAAATAACGTAACCAAATTATAATTACTATAAACTAATCGATTACCTTTTTCACCTAGAACATGTTACCTTTCTAATTTTCTCTAACTAAATTCTCTCTTTTTCCAATCATATCACGGGCATTTTATTTAATAAATAAAATAATAATTTTATAATTACTAACAATTAATCGATTACCTTTTTCAACTAAAACGTATCATCTCTCTATATTTTCTAACTAAAATCCCTTCTTATTCTGTAAATATCTCGGATAACATTTATATAATTGTTATCAAATTATATCATATAAAAATTTAAGACTCCAAAATTCATGTTTTAAAAAAAACTAATTTAAATTAATGAAAAAATTCATTTGATGTTAAAAAATCTGTGCATCGCACGGGTTTTAAGCTAGTTTTTGTTAAAAAATTGATATATAAAACTTTACACGTTCAATTTAATATTTATGTTATATCTTGAATTCTTAAAATTTGATTTTGACGATTTTACAACACACATGAAATTAACAAAATAATCTTTAATTTAGTGATGGTTTAAAAATTACTATTCAATTAAAACTATGCATAAAAAAAGGAAGAAATTGAAGACTTTTACGTTGAAAATTTTATTCGATTTTTTAAAATTTTTAAAATATTCTACTTATATTTCGTTTTGATTATCAAAATACCCTTTTTATTATTTGAATATAGTTATACTAACAATAAAATACATTTTTAATAATAAGTGTAAGAGTGATTTTGTTCCAAATTTTGGTAGTCGGTAATCCGGTATTCAGTACGACAAAATAAATAAGAACCATTAGATCATAAAATAAATAAATGAAAAAAGTTAGATACAGCAAAAAAAATATTTTACCTTTTAACATGTAGACTAAAAAGTGTATTTAAATTAGTAAAAAAAAAAGTGTATTTATACTGAAAAACGAAAACGTGAATGTCAATGATTTAAATCATATATAATTTGGTTTTCTACATTGAATAGGATTATCAATGTGATTAATATAAAAAATCGTAAATTACATTCTCTATTGAGATTTTGTATGTTTCCATTTGGATAATTATTGTTGAATCATCCCTAAATTAAAGATAATTTTATAACCTTCGTGTGGGTTGGAAAATCATCCAATTCTGATTTCTACATCTTGAGATAGAGCACAAATAGTAAATATAACCTTTTTTAATATTAATAAAAAATAAATAGAATTCAGTTGTATCCTTTTTTAAACATATCGTTTTCATAGTATAATATTTTTTTTGAAAATTCAATTCTAATACAAACTTTTTTAAAAAAATCATTTTAGATTTAGATTATAAGTTTCTTTTTAATATGATATAATCTTGATCATCTACTTTTAAAAAGATTAGATCGACTTTGGTAGTACAGTGACGAAAATTATGGATAAGATCACTCTTATGCTTATTATATATAAGGATATAATTTGGTTAAATTATAAAAATACTCTTTTAACTATTTGAATATAGTTCTACTAACAACCAAATATATTTTCTATTTTTATATGATATAATCTTGATTGTTTATTTTTAAAAAATATTAAATCCAACGATTGAGATTGTTTTGGCGTTACTGAGGACCAGACTACCAGGATCAGTGTTGAGTATTGAACACACAAAAAGAATACAGAGGGGGGTGAATGGATTCTTGAACTTTTTCTTTGTTCTTGAATCTGGATGGTGTGTGTAGCAAGATATGTGATATGTGTGTGCACATATGTAAGTGCGGAAAATGAACAACACAAGACACAATATCACTTTAATCTAATATTTTATTAGATAAAGATTTGCTACAACCTGTGAATACAAATGGTAGTATTCTCAACTTCGTCTTTCTCAGAGAGATGTATAACTTGAATGTGTATGTGAAAAACTTAACTGTTAGTGAAGTGAGGCAGTATTCCTAAAGAACATGAATACAGCCTACTTACTACAAATAAGGTAGCTAAACAAATTTACTTTCTAGTGTGTCTATCCTTTCTGAGTAAGCATCCAAACGGCTACAGATTTGACTTCTTGAGGTTCTGTTCAGATCCACTTCTTTAGCTCTTTGTCTCTTATACATCTCTCTAAGCTTCCTTGTAGGCTTTCCAAAGTACTTTACAGTTTGTGGTCCATAAAGTGCTTTAGCTTGTTGCAGGTTTCTGACTTGCACAATTTCTTCAGTAGTTTGTCTCCAAGAATGTATTCGAGAAGTGGCTAAGTGATTGGTTCGAGAACTAGGATTAGATAACTCTGAGTTCTCGAATATTGCAGAGTTGATATATCGAATCACTTCTCGAATAGCTCTTTTCTTTAGGAATCCTTGAGTTGTCGAATAGAGCATTTAACTTATCGAATCCCTGAGATATCGAATAGCTTTATGAGTCTTTGAGATATCGAATGAACCTTGACTTGTTGACTCCTAGAGAACTCGAATGATGCTTTGACTTGTTGACTTTTTGAGTTCTCGAATAGAGTAGTAGACATATCGAATCTCTGAGATATCGAATAGTGCATTCAAAGATATCGAATAGTGTCTTTTGAGATATTGAATCCCTGACTTCTCGAAGGATAGACTTCTTGAATATAACAAACATACTTCTCGAATTGGTACTTAGGCAAATCTTCATTCTCCAAAATCTAACCGTGATTATTTTGACAGCCTTATTCTTCAAGCTTAAGGCATGAACCTTGGAACTTCTTTCAAGCATTATTTTCTGAATTAAATTATAGTTACACAGATAGAAATTGATGCATATTACAAGTACTACAACAAGTAGAAACTCTACAACTAGAGGTTCCCTCAGTTAAGAGGTCATGTAGGTAATGCATAGCATTACAAATAATTAGGCTTGTTATTATATGAGCTCAGGCATGCCTCTGTGACTAACAATCTCCCCCAAATTGTGAGTAAGACCCTTAGTCACAATTTCATGTCTGATAACAAGCCTAACATACATAAAGATAAAACTTGACAAAATATGTATGAAATTGATTAACAACATGGATAGAACTACAATGAGTGATCTTATAGACTATGATGAAGTACTAGCCTTTGTCATTTGATTCCATCTCCATTGCCTTGGCTTGTAGATCATCATATGCCTTCTATTTCCTTTCTTTCTCCTTTCTTGCATTCTCATCCATAGCTTTTATGATCTCTGCCATAGCATCTAATTCTTCAAGCAGAATAGAGTTCTTGAAATCTTCAAGTACTGGCTTCAGAATGTTGCCAGGATAGTGATTGAGTAGGTTCATTTTTATATTGATCTGATCTCCATTTCTTCTCTTGTACTTCACCATATAGGGGTTAAATTGAACTTTACACAATCCTTTTGCCCTTAGATTTTCTGCTTCAACTTCCAGCCTATCTAGCTCCTTCTCCCTTTCTAGCCATTTCTCAAAACACTCTTTTCCTATCTTCTTAGCATGATCCCTCTTCATCTTCACAAAATCAATCAACTCCAGCTTCCATACCCTCTCCACTTTGTCTTTAGAATCCAATAATGCAATAATTCTTTCTATCTCATATAACTTGCCCCAATTTTGACAATCTCCTTGTTTGAATTTCTTCTGTCTTCCGTTAGTGTATTTGATCTCAAGGTAGTCATTCACAATGGCAGCATAGTAGATTCTTTGAGCTCTTAGAAATTGCAGTTGGTCTTCATCAAAGTCTTCATCAAGTGGTTAGAGCCTTAATCCTGGAATGATTGTCAGAGCTCTTGATTTAGATGGCTTCACTCTTCTTGCAGCATGCTTGAATTTAACCTTTTTCACTTCAATGCTTGGCAGAAACTTATGACCTTTGCTTGTGGACCACTGTAGTATACCATTAGCAGTGTGCTTTTGGAAACATACAGATGGTTTCTTGATTTGTATCTTCTTCTCTTCTTGAGGTGGCAAAACAGTTGCAGAAGCTATAGATGTAGATTTTGGTAGGTCACTACTAACAGTATTCTCCCTAGACTTAGAGTCTTGTGTTGTGGTGAGATTACTTTTAGTAATGCCTAAGGTTTGCTGTTTTCCACTTTTCCTCTCATAGACTTTGCCTTGGTCATCATCATCCTTCTTGTCCTTGCTGTCCCTCTTCTTCTTCTTGTCTTCATCACCCTTATCACTCCTGTGATGTCTTCTTCTTCCAGCACTTTTGTCTTCATCTTCTTCATCCTTAATTTTCCTAAATTTGGCTATTTCTGGAATCACACCTGTTGCAATGAAGGTTATGAGAATATGCAATGCCTCCACTTCTTCAGCAGTTCTTATCCCATTCTTCTTTTGCAGTTGATCAGTGACAGCAATGCTAAGTCTGTGGTTCTGAGGGGTGAGATCACTGGGAATAACCAGCTGCTTGACATCTTGAATTTTAGTACCAGACTGATAGAAGATAGTTCTTGGTTTGATGCATACTTCAGGAAGTCTAGCTTGTTGACCATTTCTCAGTTCAGTATACAGACTCTTGTTGTTCTCCCCTTTCTGCTCAATTAGTTCCAAGATAGCATCAATCTCAGTGAATTTTAGGACTTTCAAGGTGTCATAAGATAGATGCCATATTTTGCCATTGGTCACCATCATAATTTCCTTGAGAAAGATTTGATTTAGCTTTCATGAAATAACTGTTAGATATTTGATTTGCTCTTTAAGGCTTCTTCTGTACAGTAGTGTATCTCCTCCAACCTTTGCCTTTGAGGCTTCCAGAAACTTCAAGAATGCAGCATCATGATAAATCTCTAAATTTGCTACTTCTATCAATTTGGCCTCTGTAACCACATTAACTTCAACTGGATCATCTTCATGTCTGGAGGCTTGTGTTTGATCAATCGGCATGGAACCTGCCACCACTGTGGATGTAATTGATTGCTTTAAACCACTTGGGATAGTGATGTGCACAGTTGGTAGGGTCACAATTGGTAGAGAAGTGATAGGCTCATTGACCTTGGATTTGCCTTTTCCTTGAACTGGAGGTGTTGTAGATTTTGAAGACCTCCTGGATTGACCACCCTCAGTTATGGTTATGCCTTTCTCCTTAGGTCTCTCCTCTTTAGGTTTCTCTCCCTTAGGTTATGAGTTCCTTAAGGTCCTCTTCTCCCACTTAGGCTTGTTGTCAGGCACAGAGGCTGTAGTAGTGGCCTTTGGGTTGGAAGAGATGGGATTGACAGATTCTTCAGGTAGAGGGAGTCCCATGTGCTTCATCATAGCAGACAGCATCAGTTGTTGATGAAGAAGAACATCAGCTGTGGTGGTAGCTTGAGTGTCCAACTTCTCAGTAAGAATTGCAACTGTGTCTGTAAGATGAGCATTTGATTGCTTGAGTGAGCTCACTTCCTTTTCAAGAGTATCCACTTTGGTGAACAGCTCAGAGGCTTTAAATCCAGAAAGAGATTGGTCCTTGAGTCTCTGTACTTCAAATTTGGTCATTTCATGAACAGGGACTTCAGTCACCAGCTTATCTCCATATTGATTTGCAAAAAGAGTCCTCAGCATGGCATTTGCATCAGTTATCTGATTTGACAGTTTCTCCATTTGAGTGGCCATATTCTTCACAGCCCCTTGAACCAATATCAAGGAATTATCCATTTGGTGCATTGAGATTTGCATTCTTGAATGTCTTTGAAAACAGGGCCTAGAGTAGGAAACTTTGCAGCAAAATCCCTTTTGATGTCATTAACTTGATGGATTGTGGTTGAACACACTTCATTGATTTCTGTCTTTAGGCCCTTGCCAAGATAGTGTGTAGCTTTCAAGATTCCCTTATAGGTGTCATTCATTGCTTCATACACATCACTAGGGGTTAGGGATTTGGCATCTAACCCTAGTGATGTGATGTACTCTTCTCTAAGAAATTGAAGACCTTATGAGAGAGCAATGTCATAAGAACCTTGCAGCCAAGCATCCACATTACCATCTCTTTCAGCCTCATCTGCTATTTTCTCATTTTGACTCTCCACATCTTCTTTATGACAGAGCAAAATGGCTTCATAGTCTGGATTTGATATGTTGGATGTGATTAGGTTTTGGGCTATTTTAAAAAACTCAATAATCTGATCCACAACTAAGCTTTGAAGTGCTTCAACCGTCAATTGTGGTGGAGTAGACCCTGATCCCGAAGCACTGTCATGATGCATAGGCTTCAGCCATTGTGACAAAAAGTCAGAGCTAGAGCTAGGCAAGCTAGACTCCTTAGTTACAGATGCGACTTCTGTAACCGGATGGATTGACTCTACTACTTTTATCTCCACAGGAGTGGGATGAGTTACAACAATAGTTGACACAGGCACAGAGTCTCTATTGAAAACTAGTGAATCCTCTGTGTTTGTGAAAGGCAGAGTGTGTAAACTTGTAACACTATAACTAATGTAACTCAAACTAAAGGAAAAGATACTTAACCAGAAGACAATCAAGAACAAGAAGTCACAAGAAATCAACACTAAATGAAGACAAGGTAATTGATACAATTCAACATGTTAACTATGATCAATCCAAGAAGAAATCATTGAGAGAAGTTCAAGTCAAAGTTGTTCATGCCTCAGTGATTTGAAAAGCCAAGAATCAAGATCATAACTATCAGTATCAATAAGACCAATTGATTTCAAGTGAACAAGAAGGAAAGCAAATATTGGAAAGCCACATTACTAATTGGATATGGTAACTTATTCAAGAAGCAAAAACCCTATCAAGACTAGTCACTTATGAACCAGACCGTTGCATCAAGTGTCAGGACATTGATAGCAAGTTTATGTCAGTAATAAAGATCCATATTCAAGAGCTTAGTGAAGAACAAAGAAGACATGAAGATATCACAAGTTCAAGATGTGCATTAAAGTTTCAAGTTGAAGACCAGAATATTTTCTAAGTACTAAATATTCTAGATGACCAAGTAGAAGTTTCTAAGTAGAAGTTCTACTTAGAAATTCGAGATGGCTAAGTAGAAATTCTCAAGTAGAAGTTCTACTTAGAGTGCAGCTTCAACATGACACATGGCATCTTCTGATTGGCAGATTTCCAAGCTTTCAAGTTAAGGCAAGATTTATGTGGACATCATTGGGCCACGTACATCTTAGTCTTTGAAGACTACAGGACATAGATTACATGTAGTATAAATAGAAGTACTTGTGTAATGTTTTAGTTAGTGAGCAATTCTTGAGAAAAACACAAGAGAAAAAGAGAGAGTGCATTCACAGAGCTTAGTATCATTCACTTCTCTCTGAACTTCTGTTATACTTTGTAATGAATGTTGTAGCAACCATTTCAAGTTATATATAAGACATATATTCCTTGAATCTGTGTGTTCATTTATTGCATCGTATTCATTGCTTCTCATTTTCGAAAAGTTGTATTCACCCCCCCTCTACAACACATTTGGACCTAACAATTGGTATCAGAGCTATATGTTTAACATACAAAACATAGATCCTTGTGTTGAGTAGAAGAATCGTGAGTTTTTCATTTTCTAGATCTACTTTTCATTTTCTCGAAAAGTGAGCTTTAATTCGTTTGTGGTGAAAAACTCATCTGAAAAATTATTTAAATACTCCAGGTGTGATTATTTAGCTTGGATGTATTTTAATTAATTTTTGTGAATTAATCTGGGTACTTTCATATTTGGTGTTCTTGAGTGTTCATCATCTGTTCTTATCAAAGAAGACAACCCAACAACTTTTTGATCTCCTTTTCAAACAGAAAAATAGTAAAAGAATAAAAAGGTGTTTTTGGACTTTGTGATTTGCATTATTCACGGCCGAAAGTGAAACAAAACATATTCATTACCTAGCACGTGGGTTAGGTGGGTTAGGTGAGTAAAGCATTCAAAGTCAAAAGGTGTTAAAGAGATAATATTGTTTATTCAATATTAAAGTAACCTGCAGAAAAATTATTCTAAGGATAAAAGTTCTACATAGAATTTCTACTTAAGAATTTCTACATAGAATTTCGACTTGGACAATTTCTACTTGGTGAATTTCGACTTGAGCAAAATTTCTACATAGAGAAATTTCGACTTAGGCAAAAGTTCTACATAAATATTCTACATAGCCTAGTCTTGGGTACTTAGAAACTTTTAGTGACCAGAATTGAAATGGCTCCTAAAAATGCATTCAAGATCCCAATGTTCAACCGAGATCACTATGAAGAATGGGTTTTCAGAATGAGACTCTATCTAGAGACTGTTAACCCTGAATATCTGGAAGTCCTTGACAAGGGTAAATTTGTTCCTATGGTGGTTATTCCTTCACATACGGAAGGAGGAGTGGTTATACCACCTCGGTCTGAGCCTAAAAAGGTCTCGGAGTTTTCGGATGCTGACATGGAACAAATAGCTTGTGATACTGCCGTACGACAAACCTTGATGGAATCTCTTGATCATGAAATGTTTAATATAGTCAAAGGTCTGACTACAGCGAAGAAGATTTGGGACAAGATAGAAGTTGTCATGGAAGGATCTGCAGAGGTCAGAAGCAACAAGACACTCATACTCAAGATGGAGTATGACACCTTTAGAATAAGGAAAGGAGAAGGCATAACAGATGTCTACCTACGATTCAGTCAGTTGGTATTGGATTTGAATCTGAGAGGTGTAACTCTCCCCATGGTTGAGACTAATACGAGATATCTGAGGAACCAGCCAAAAAGCATTGAACATAGGGTCTACGCAATAAGAGAAACCAGAGATTTGCATACAACTTCTCTGGAAGAATATTATGGAATATTAAAGACATATGAGCTGGAAACACTTCAAGATCAAGCATGGGACAATGATTCAAAGGGAAAAGAAAGTGCATCAGGATTAGTTGCTGATGAGGAAGAGTCTAAGAAGGCAATGGTTGCAGCAAAGCCTAAATCATCACTTGCACCACATCAAGTTGATAATGATGACGAGTGCGCATCTGACAGTGATGATGACTACTACACCCAAGAAGAGCTGGACAACATGGACGATAGTGTCGTGGCATACATGGCAAGGAAGTTCAGCAACATGAGATTCAGAAAGAGCAACCGACCACAGAGAAATTCTTCATCTTATTATCGGGCTGCTAGGGGTGGTGGTAGTTCGTCAGGCTACAAAGGAAAAGGCAAGAATACCAGCTACAAATCTCCCTTGGATTTCAAAATGAAGTTCAAATGCTATAATTGTGGTGAAGCTGGACACTTTGCCTCGGACTGCAAAAAGCCTAAACAGACTTATCCAAAAGAGACATATGAAGCCCTCAAAAGCAAGTATGAAGCACTGGTGAAGGAAAGACATGGAAAACGAGCTTTATTGGTGATAGAAGGAAGATCTTGGGATGATTCAGATGAGGAAGATGTTACTCATGTAGCAAACTTTGCCCTCATGGCTGAGACATCAGAGGAACCAGAGGTACCAGTTCTGACTCTTAAAGTAGAAATGTCTATTGATGATTATAAGGAACAAAACGGGGCTCTTAGTGAAGAGATCTATATGTTGTGCAAAAGCCTAGACTCTTCTCAAAAGGAACAGAAAACACTTGTTGCCAAATGCAGAATGCTTGAGGCAAAAGTGGAAGAGCTAGAGGCTGCTTGCACTGTAGATACTTCCCTAAGAGACTTTATTACATCTCTGGAACACAAGCTCGTCCTTAAGGAAGAAGTAGAAGCATGTCTTAGGAACAATCTAGCTGAGTTAGAAACTAAATGCGAAGCTTACAAACTAGCTGCTAGTAAAGTGTATGTAGATAATGATACATTTAAGAGGATAACTGGAGTAGGTGTAGGACTTGATTATTCTGACCTTCCTAAGAAAGAAGGAAAGAGACCTATTGACCCTAGTTCCAGTGATCTTAAAAAGGAAACACCTAGCATTCTTAAATCAGCTGTCAAACCTATGTACAAACACCTTGTTCCTAGAATAGAAGAAGAAGAGACTGAATTGATAGCTAGATATGAGATTGAGATGGAAGATCGCCAGAAAGCACAACCTATAACTCCTATCAAACAAGTTAAAATCAATTTCCCTAGAGATGAATCTAGACTAGGATTAGGAGCTAAGGCTGTTAAACAACAAGGAAAGAAAGAAAAAGGCATAAAAGAGGTTAAGGCTGAACGAATGAAGAAAGCATGTTATCACTGTAAATCTACTGAACATCTTTCTTATGCATGCAAAGCTAACATGAATGTTCCTGCTGCACATGCCATGCCTACCACACATACAATAAATAATCTGCATCAGAATCATGCACAGTGTGGTCAACCTAATTGTATGCCATGCACTTTTAATATCATGCAAACTTTTGTGCATTTAATGAATGCATCTAGCCAGTCATGCTCAAATACTGTTGCTAGTTCAAACTTTAAGAAAAAGTATGGGAGAGCTAAGACTGTCAGTCCTCCTAAAGTTAGGAGTGACAAACCTTCTCCTAAGACTGACAAATCTGTCAAGTCTGAGAAAGGAAAGGAGATAGTCGAAAGCTCTAGTAATGTGAAGAAAAGTGCATCTCCTGTTGTTAAATCTGTTGATTCTCGATCTTATCGAAAAGCCGGGCCCAATCAGAGTTGGGTTCCGAAGAATGTCTAACCAATCTATCATTGCAGGGCGTTAAGCAGAATAGAAGTAAAGTTATATGGGTGCTAGACAGTGGAGCATCGAGGCATATGACTGGAAACAAGTCCCTGCTTACAGAATTGGTTATGAAGGCTGGCCCTTATGTTACCTTTGGAGATGACAGCATAGGTGTGACAAAGGGATATGGCAAACTGAAAACTGGCAATGTCATCATAGAAGATATTTCCTATGTTGAGGGACTGAAGCACAATCTGTTGAGTATCAGTCAATTCTGTGACAAAGGTTACGAAATTGTCTTCAACAAGAAAGGTGTATCAATCACTCACATCAAGGAAGGCTCACTAGCTTTGAGAGGAGTTCGAAAGGCAGATCTTTTGTTGCAGATATGGATTCAGCAAATCAGGATGAGGTCACCTGTTTCTACAGCAAAGCCTCGGATGATGAAAGCTGGTTATGGCACAAAAAGTTATCTCACTTAAACTTCAAAACGATGAATGCTCTCGCGAGGCGAGAATTGGTGAGAGATCTACCTCAAATGGAGTTCGCTCCGAAAGGACTCTGTGAAGCTTGTGAAATGGGAAAGTCGAAGCGAGCATCGCATAAAAGCAAAGAAATTTCTAGTATTACTGAGCCTCTACAACTTCTTCATATGGATTTGTTTGGCCCAGTGAATGTCCTATCTTTGTCTAGGAAAAGATATGCTTTGGTAATCGTGGATGACTTCTCCAAGTATACATGGGTATTGTTCGCAATGACGAAAGACGAAGTACCTTTCTTAATCATTGATCATATCACTCAAATTGAGAATGTTTCAACACTTACTGTGAAGACGATTAGATCAGACAATGGCACTGAATTCAAAAACGCAGTGCTGAATGACTTCTGTGTATCTAAAGGAATACGTCATCAGTATTCAGCCCCGAGAACTCCACAGCAAAATGGAGTAGTTGAAAGGAAGAATAGAACTTTGGTTGAAGCAGCAAGAACTTTGTTGTATGATTCAAAACTTCCTTTGTATTTCTGGGCCGAAGCAGTGAGTACCGCTTGTTACACTCAAAATAGAACCTTGATTATAAAAGATAAAGAAAAGACACCATGTGAATTAATGAACAACAGAAGACCAACAATCAAATACTTTCATGTCTTCGGAGCAAAATGCTATGTGCTTATAGATGATGAAAATCTAGGCAAGTTTGCAGCAAAAGCTCGTGAAGGAATCTTTGTTGGTTACTCTACAGACGTGGTGGCAGCTTATAGAGTGTTCTTGGTGAATGATCGAAAAGTGACTGAAAGTTACAACGTCAGATTCGACGATACCAAACTCTCATCAATTTCAAGAGATTCTAGTGAACCTGAGTCCCTAAAATTTCAGAATCTGGACTTAGAAGATCTTGAAGATGAACCTGAGTTGGTTGTTCCATTAAATGTTCCAAGTGTACATGAAGAACCTGAGTCTAGTGAACAAGCTAATTCTACAAGATCAGGAGAGACTTCTTCAGTACGAACCGGCAACAACTCAAGGGGAGTAAATAGCAGCTCAAGGACTATTGTTCAAGGCTCGAGTCGAGTTGACTCTAGTTCTGTAGGAGCTGGCACTAACTCAGGGGGAGTTAGTGAAAATAATCAAAGTGGTCAGCACCCCAACTCAGAAAGTCAAGCTGAATCATCAAGACAATTTCCAGGTGAACGGGTATGGAATAGAGACCATCCGTTTGAGTTAATTATTGGTGATCCAGATGCTGGTGTGACTACTAGAAGAACTGCAAGAGCTGACATGGCTAATATCTCCTTATATTCTGGGTTCTTATCCAAGCTTGAACCTAAAGAAATAGAAGAAGCTCTTGGCGATGCTGATTGGGTGATTGCAATGCAAGAGGAACTCAATCAGTTTGAAAGGCAGAAAGTTTGGAAACTGGTACCCCGACCAAAGAACATATCCGTAATTGGAGCTAGGTGGGTATTCAGAAATAAACTGGATGAAAACGGACTTGTAACACGAAACAAGGCTCGTTTGGTTGCAAAAGGTTATTCTCAGCGAGAAGGAATTGATTATGATGAAACCTATGCACCAGTTGCAAGACTTGAGGCAGTCAGGATGTTCTTGGCATTTGCAGCACATAAGAACTTCAAGGTTTTCCAGATGGACGTGAAAAGTGCCTTCCTGAACGGAGAGTTAGAAGAAGAAGTGTATCTGGAATAGCCGCCTGGCTTCGTTGATCCAGAACATGCAGATTTTGTGTATCTACTCTTCAAATCTGTCTATGGCCTCAAGCAATCCCCAAGGCGATGGTATGAAACCCTATCCCTATTCTTAATTGAAAATGGTTTTGTTAGGGGAGTAATTGATAAAACATTGTTCTATAAAGTTGTGAGAAATGACTTAATACTTGTTCAAGTATATGTGGACGATATTATTTTTGGGTCATCAAATGAGCGCTTGTGCGAGAAATTTACCAAGCTAATGCAGGAAAAATATGAGATGAGCATGATGGGAGAGCTGTCCTTCTTCCTTGGATTACAGATCAGTCAGAGAAAAGATGGTATCTTTATCTGTCAATCCAAGTACGTCAGAGATTTACTCAAGAAGTATAATCTAGAAGATGCATCAACAGCTAAGACTCCCATGGCAACAGCCACGAAGCTTGATGAAGACAAATCAGGTAAATCAGTTGACATCACAAGCTATCGAGGTATGATTGGCTCACTCCTCTATTTAACTGCAAGTAGACCCGATATAATGTTCGCAACTTGTTTATGTGCAAGGTTCCAAGCGGATCCTAGAGAATCACATCTCGTAGCCGTCAAAAGAATTTTTAGGTATCTCAAGGGCACACCAAATCTAGGGATTTGGTACCCAAGAGATAAAGGTTTTAATTTAATTGGCTATTCGGATTCAGACTATGCAGGTTGCAGGATTGATAGGAAAAGCACATCTGGTGCTTGCCAATTTCTTGGCAGAAGATTGGTGTCCTGGCAAAGTAAAAAGCAACATACAGTATCTACTTCTACTGCTGAAGCTGAGTACATTGCTGCTGGAAGCTGTGTAGCTCAAATACTGTGGATGAGGAACCAATTGAAGGATTATGGCATGGAGCACAAGAAAATTCCAATCATGTGTGACAACACAAGTGCCATTGCCATAACCAACAATCCTGTAGATCACTCAAGAACCAAGCACATCGACATCAGGTATCATTTCATAAGAGAACATGTCGAGGAGGGGACTGTGGAGCTACATTTTGTGCCCACAATGCAACAAATTGCAGATATATTCACCAAACCTCTTGATGAAGTAACATTCAATAGATTGGTTGGTGAATTGGGAATGCTTAACACAAGTTAGTAAAGCCTTCTATCTGTAAAATCCATGTTTATGTTTGTATGTGCAAGCTACTCAATCATTATGTGCTTAGACTTTAAAATGCCTAATTAATGATTGTTATAGGTTGCATATAGTGTGTTTTTGCATAAATTCCTTGTGTTTTAAGTGTCTTTTATAGCACATATCTGTGAATTTATGCTTGTTAAATTGCATGATCATAGGGGGAGTTAAATTCATAATATTCTAAATATTGCATGATTTTTAGATGAATTTACCTATGAGTTTCATGTAATTAGAGGCCTTAGAATTAAAAAAAACTTCAAAATTTCGAGTTAGGTTCTATCTCGAAACTCATCTAGAAATTCGACTTGAATTTCGACTTAAGCTGTCAGAGTGAAGTTTTTGGAAAATCCTAAGTCTGGGAAGAATTTCGAGTTGGCTATTTCGAAATTCATCTCGAAATTCAACTTAGAGTTCGAGTTCGAGTTACCAGTGTGCCTAGTTCTATCTTCAAAATATTCGAGATAAAGTCTATCTCGAATTTTATCTCAAAAGTTGAGATGAGGTTTTAGTCTATCTCGAAACTCAACTCGAATTTCGACTTGATGTTCGAGATAGAGTTCTCAGTTAAGCTAAAGGGAATTTTTCGAGTTACACTCCTAACTCGAAACATATCTTGAATTACCCTGTACTTTTTGGTTCAAGGGGGTATTTTGGAAAGAATGAGATTAACTTCGAGTTAGTCTATCTCGAAACTCAACTCGAATTTCGACTTGATGTTCGAGATAGAGTTCTTAGTCTATCTCGAAACTCAACTCGAATTTCGACTTGATGTTTGAGATAGACTTCTAACTCGAAAAGTATCTTGAATTTCCCTGTTTTTCTTAAGAGGGGAATTTTCCAAGTTTACTACAAGTTAATAAAGTTCGAGATAGGATTTCCCTATAGTTTTTGCTGTAAAATTGGTTAAAGTGCCTTCTTGTGTTTATTTGTTCGAGTTAACCTCTATCTCGAACTTCATCTCGAAGTTCGACTTGATGTTCGAGATAGAGATGTTCGAGATAGAAATGTTCGAGATAGAGTTCGACTTAGGTGTTCCCTGTATGGACTTGGTAATTTTTACTCTTTTTAACAGGGACATTTTTGTCATTTCACATTCATCTATATATACATCTCTAACTCGATGCCTAATTCCCTTTACCTAATTTCATTTTCACAGCAGCCGTTTCACAAAAACAGTGCGATTTCACAGACTTCATACTATTAACCCGTGTTTTTGTGATTAAACTCATACTAATCACGAATTACTGCCAAACTTTTGACTGATATTCACTGTGTTATCATTAATCATTATGATACTGTGTTTTGTAACCGCATATACACGCGCATATACATACACACGAACATATATTGTTTGTGTAACTGTTCACAAAGCACGATTTCGTATTCTCCATACACACACACGATTTCACTGATAAACACAAAAATATTCATCCTCTTTGAATATTCAGATTTAGTAATTGGCAACTGTTCATATCCCGTAGTTTAAATTTTCAGATTGTCTTTTGATATTCTCGAAAAATTAAAAGGGATAAAACTGATTAATTCGTACATTATTTGTTTTTCTCAATTAAAAAAATTCACATCCTTTAAAGAAAAACATTTAATCAAAATGGCTCACCAATTTTCACTTGCTAAAAACAATTTTTATAATATTTCTACGGAAATTGGTGATCAACTCCCGCGGTTTAAGTTTTGGATACGATTTCTCAATTTGTACTCCAAAGCTAGCCATGCTTTTACTGCTAAACCTACACTAGTACATGATGCTTTACAGCAATTATGGACTAGTGCGGTTACTTTTGGGAGCAAATCAACCCCCTTCGGTTTCAGGTTTACCATAGCGGGTCAGGAATATGAGGTGACCGAAGAAATTGTCAACAGAGTTCTGGGATTCCCAATCAAAGATGCTTATGATCCAGAACCTACAGCTACAGAACGCCTCAGATTCTTTGAAGAAATTGGATGTTATCCTCCGAAAGGCTCGATCACAGGAAATATCCAAAAACAATTCTTCCATGTGGAATGGAATTACTTTTTCGAGGCCATCACAAGATGTTTTCGGGCACGCGAAAAAGACTTTCATCAAATTCCAATTCCAATGCAAACCTTTGCAGTTGCCCTAGCAAGAGAACTGGATATAAATTATGGATGCATAGTTCTCTCTGAGATAGTGGCTTCAATGGGATCTCATGCAAGCAGAGACCTCACTACAGCGGATGTTGTCTGCTGGTTTCCTCGGTTCCTACAAATGCTCATTAATGACTTAATACCGAAGGATGCTCTTGCTGTTAGACAGAGATTTACCGGAAGCCCAACATCTGCATCGCTAGGGATGGGCACTAAGTCACTTTCAACCATTGCTAATCAGGATAAACATCAAGGTAAACCGATGTCAATTCCTGAAAATATACAAATGTGGCTTAGATATGATGCAGGAGTTACCAATTTGGAGGCATCATCACAAGTTTCTTCACATGCTCAAAATCCATCTGTTTATGCTGAGGCATTTGATGAGATTCCTGATGAGGAAAGCGATGATGCACAAGGTAATCAATCAGGTAATCTCTCCCTGCATACTATTCATTCCTCCTCCTATGTATCTGATTCCGCGACCCAAGAGACTGCTAACCCGCAGGATCTATCCCAGGGTGAGAGCTACATTTCTGAGTCCAATACACATTCTTATTCTCTTTCACCCTTGTTAACGGAAGTCAGAAAGCCAGCACGTGTATATGTAGAAGATGATGAGGAGAATGAACCCGAAGAGCAGCAACTTATTCGAAAGAAAGCCAAACTTTTCCACGCTGCTACTTCACAACCACAGTCAAACCCTAGTGTGTCACACACAACCACTCCACCTCACGAGAGTGGTTCTCCCTTTAAACAGTCTACACATAGGGATTTTGATGACAATTATGTACCTTTTGATGATCCTGTTGCTTCAAAAGGACATGGAGTTTTAACAACTTCAGCCGTACCTTCACCGGTACGTACTGATGCTGCAAAGAGGATCGGTTCTAATGTCGTACAAGAACACTTTGCAGCCGCTCAGCCTGAGATTCCAACTCAGGATATAACAGACATAGATCCCATAACTGCCAATTATTTTGCTTATCAAATTTCTGCAGGTACTGCTTCATATTTCGGATCAATAATTGAAGACATACACGAGCGTGAGACAGGGAGTGTGTGTGAGAGGTTAGGGAGAGAGGGACCTTCATTTTCAAGGCCCGAAACCGAGCGCCAAATACCAACAGAACGAGTATTAGAGCGAGGTCACCTAAACCAAACACCGTCCCTTAACATTGAAAATCTTGATACGCGTATGACTTCTATGGAAAATCAGATGAGGCAGTTCCGACAGACGATGGGGCAGTTCGGGATGAATATTGGAAACAATCAAAGGGCTCTAGACGACTACGCAGTAAGAATGGCAAGTCAAGCTACAGCTTTTGATGATTTGACAAATAAGGTCAATGACTTGGGCCATGCTGGTGGTGTCTTGGGAAGCACTCTCAATGAGAGGATGGGGGCATTGGAGTCTACAATGCATACAATGGCTGTGGAAATCAGTAGAATGATGTTCGCAGTCAGAAGTTTTGTGCCCCCGGAGTGCTTCGAGTCACAACAACCTCCCCCCGATGCTGGTGCATGTGGTGCTAGTGGAGCGGGAGCCTCTGGTTCTGGTTTTGGAGGTTCCTATGCAGCTGGTGGATCTGAAGACCAAGGTGGAGCTCAGGATAACTCACCTAAGGGGGAGAGTGGAAAGGAGACGAGACAGCAGGCAGTTCACATCGAAGAAATTGAAGAACCCGCTGATCTTGTCAAGGAACCAGAAGTTGAGCCGTCTGTTGATGAAGAGGCTCTGAGGATGAGAAAGGGTAAGGCAGTAATGGTTGATGAACCATTTGTCGACCTGAGTCATCAGGAAACAGTACAGGAGGTACTTGACTCAGATTCTGACATGGAAGACGTACCGTTGGCACACGCTAAAAAAAGATCTTTGAAGGAACAAGGTGGAGGTGCTGGGATGTCTTTCGGAATGCCTGAAGAATTTCCTGTTGATGAGGAAACCCTTAAAGCTCAACAGTTAGCCTTGGAACAAGCTCAGTTCCATAAAATGAAGATGATGCAAGAACATGCTGCGTTCCTAGAAAAGAAGGTGGAGCTACAAGGGAAGCAGTATGATCATGAGCTTGCAAGGCTAGCTGATCCTCAAGTTGATCTGGACAAACGAAGGATAGGGCTGAAATGGGATGAAGCAAGGAAGATAATGATGGGACCTTGTGCGAAAGGAGTTCATAACAAGGATGCAGATGATCTGTTCTACAACTTGAATTTGCAGAATCCAATGACTGGGGACTATATAAATGCTTTGAAGAGATTAATTTCTAAAGTCAGGGTTGGATACAATGCAAATCTTAAGGAGTGGCAGGTTATCTTGTCTTTGGTAGAAGGAGTCCCAACATCTTTCCTATATGTGGATGACCAATTCATAATGAGAAGATCTGCGTCAGAGTTGTTCTTGCTAGCGACTAAAATTCAATACTCTCAATCTGAGGAGCTAAGCATTCTGTACAGGGATCAGTTAATGCAGCAAGCAGAGGACAAGGGTCCAGAATTCTCAGCATATCCAAATTTTGTCCGGATGGTAGTTGACGGAAAGATGAAGAGGGTTAGCATGGAGGAAAATGATCTAATGGAGCTTTCAGTAGAATCTCTCAAAGCTGTCTGTAGACAAATGATGAGTAATGGATTCGCTTCTGAGCTTAAAGATAAATCCGTGAAGATCATTGAAAGAGTTATATTCAAGAAGAGCAATGAGGTGTGGAAGTGTGATGTCATTGCTCCAAACCCTCTTGATGACGTGAAGATTGAGCCGGAGCTGATAGAGAAGAAATGGAATATTCTTCAAGCCATGAAGAATGTAGATGAAGCTCTGACTCTTCCTTCTGGAGCACTAGAACAAGGAGAAATAAGGGAGGCTATTGGTGTTCCAGGAAGTGATAGTGTATACTGGATACACGCTTATGTTGAAGATACAACTGATGCCTTAGTATTCATAGATGCAGACCAGAATCAAACAATCTTGCATATGAGTAGACAATGGCTGCTACGGACTTAAGATGCTGCATTTCTGGAGAGAGTATTATATGTATTCAAATGGGGCGAAGTGGAAGATAAGTTTGTTGAAGAAAAGCAGAGACTCATGAGTTACCTGTCTGAGATAGTGGTGGAAAAAAAGCGAATGGAGCGAGATGCGGCTAGTGTCCACAATACTAACCGTGTCAAGGGCTACCCCAAGATGATCTATTGTCAGTTTAAATCTGATAAAACACATTGGAAATCTCAGCTCATAATGAAGAACTTTGAGGATATTCCAAAGATCAGGACTACTCAGGAGGTGGACAAACTCAGAAGGCTTTTCAAACATCCTTATCCAGAGCCCAAGAATCCTCTAGAAATGGAAGCTGTAAGTCTGTTGAATGCTAGGTGGAAGCAGCTTAAAGATCCAGTGTACAAGAAAGAATAGCAGCAGAAGGAGAAGCGCAAAAGGCAAAAAGAAGAGAGAGACCAAGCTGCTGAAGCTAGAAAGAGGAAACGGAATTAGGGTTAAAGGTCAGAGTGGTGTGAACTTGAAGTTGGAAAAACTTCATGTCTTTCGGTTGCTTTAACTCACTTGAGGAAAATTCACCTTAGAGTGAATCCAATAAGGTGATACAAGTTTGACTAAAAGGTATGAAATAATCCAGGTGATAGGAATCACTCAAATGATCTTTAATTCGAAGTTCGAATTCTGTTTCTAGTTTAAGTTCTTTGTATTGTTTTCATGTAAATTTCAATTGTAAATTATTCAAGACTGTAATGTTAATTATCTTTTCTCGTCTCATTGTTTAGTTGAGTTATCCTTCATTAATTTGAATGTCATTGTTAGACAATCAAATTGGGGGAGATTGAAAGGCAGAGTGTGTAAACTTGTAACACTATAACTAATGTAACTCAAACTAAAGGAAAAGATACTTAACCAGAAGACAATCAAGAACAAGAAGTCACAAGAAATCAACACTAAATGAAGACAAGGTAATTGATACAATTCAACATGTTAACTATGATCAATCCAAGAAGAAATCATTGAGAGAAGTTCAAGTCAAAGTTGTTCATGCCTCAGTGATTTGAAAAGCCAAGAATCAAGATCATAACTATCAGTATCAATAAGACCAATTGATTTCAAGTGAACAAGAAGGAAAGCAAATATTGGAAAGCCACATTACTAATTGGATATGGTAACTTATTCAAGAAGCAAAAACCCTATCAAGACTAGTCACTTATGAACCAGACCGTTGCATCAAGTGTCAGGACATTGATAGCAAGTTTATGTCAGTAATAAAGATCCATATTCAAGAGCTTAGTGAAGAACAAAGAAGACATGAAGATATCACAAGTTCAAGATGTGCATTGAAGTTTCAAGTTGAAGACCAGAATATTTTCTAAGTACTAAATATTCTAGATGACCAAGTAGAAGTTTCTAAGTAGAAGTTCTACTTAGAAATTCGAGATGGCTAAGTAGAAATTCTCAAGTAGAAGTTCTACTTAGAGTGCAGCTTCAACATGACACATGGCATCTTCTGATTGGCAGATTTCCAAGCTTTCAAGTTAAGGCAAGATTTATGTGGACATCATTGGGCCACGTACATCTTAGTCTTTGAAGACTACAGGACATAGATTACATGTAGTATAAATAGAAGTACTTGTGTAATGTTTTAGTTAGTGAGCAATTCTTGAGAAAAACACAAGAGAAAAAGAGAGAGTGCATTCACAGAGCTTAGTATCATTCACTTCTCTCTGAACTTCTGTTATACTTTGTAATGAATGTTGTAGCAACCATTTCAAGTTATATATAAGACATATATTCCTTGAATCTGTGTGTTCATTTATTGCATCGTATTCATTGCTTCTCATTTTCGAAAAGTTGTATTCACCCCCCCTCTACAACACATTTGGACCTAACAGTTTGTGATGGTGTTATCAGGATATGTCCCAGCTTGCATTCCCTCACCATCTAAATGTGGTTCCTGGGTGGTGAACAAAGTGTCATGCATTAAGTCACTTGAGTCTATTGGCTTACCAAGAGAAGAGAATTCTTGGTGATCAATTCCTTGCTCCTCAATTGCTTGAGTTACAGGCTCCAAAGAAATTTCAGTGATAGATTCTGGAAGAGAAGTGTCTTGTAGATTTGATTTTGGCAACTCCCCTTGAGAAATAGAGGGAGTTTCAAGTATGATGTGCTCTCCACTCAGTGTTGTGTCAGCCTTATTACTCCTTGGTACTGACTCTTTACAAGAAGGTGCATTGGGGAGGATGCTTGATTCTATAGATGCACCCTGTTGGGAGGATACATCTAGTGAGTTGTTTGCCCCTGATTTTACAACTTCAGCCATTTGTGTGACTGAAGATGTGGCTTTAGATTTCTTCTTCTTTGGTCTGTGTAAGGGTGGCTCAGGTTCCTCACTTTCTAGACCTAATTCTACAGCCAATGTTGCTTCTGTCAAGATATTCAAGGGTTCAGATTCAATCTGTTTTCTCTTCTTCATCTCCTTTTTACTAACACCACCCTGTTGAGAGGATGATGCAGGTGACTCTGTGTTTAGTACAGTGTTTGGTTGAGGGGGCTGGTTAGCAGGTCCTGGGTTAGAATTTTGTTCTACTTGCTTAGGCCTAGCTAACTCAGATTTAGAGGCAAATATTGGCATGTTGTGGGGGTAAGACTCAAATAACCTCTGCATATGAGGGGTTATTACAAGTCTAACATCCACATCATTCCTATTATCCAAATTACTAAAAATAAGTTTGGTCATGGACCTAGGGTAGCCTATTCTAGTTTTATCTAAACTAGATAAATCAGCCAAATTCTTATCTAAATAATTAAGTACAGACTGAATGAATATGGGAAAGAAGATATCATTACCTCTCTTGGTTGTGTTCTTACCAAGTTTTCCATAGAGCTCTTGCATTATGAGCTTTCCAAAATCTATCTTTCTGTCAAATGCCAGTGAGTCTCCTATTTGTTGCACAGGTGCACTCAGTTGGTCAAAGCTAGATTTCCTTCCACTAAAAACATGTAGGAGTGTGGCAAACACATAGCTCCACTCTTTTCTCATATGCTTCCTATTTAGGTTCCCAACCTTGATAGTATCTGAGTACCTTATGAGTTCAAAGAATTCCACCAGTTGATCACCTGTTACTAGATTGTTGTATTCATTCTGGTGAAGATCCAAGGCCTTGCTCATGTCCTCAGAAGAAATGTTGAACTCTTTACCCAGAATGTTGCAGTTTATGACATAGCCCAGACTGCCATCTTTAAGAGCAACAGTTTCATTGCAGTGCTCCAGAACTGTTCTAGAATGTCTAGATACAGAGTTGGGTTGGCCGTAAGTGCTCCTTTGATGTACAATTCAGACATCCATTTCACAAAGCACTTGTAATTAGCATTTGGGGCTTCAACATCACTTGAGAGAGCAATGAAGTTGGTGTAGAATTTCACGATTGCCATTGATACAGAGAAGAGAGAAGAGAATGAAGGTTTGAAGAAGAAATTTAGCTTTTGAAGTTAGGGTTTTCAGGGGTTTTGGAACTTTAGATGCTTGAGAAATCGAATGAAATGATTCGAATAGATGTAGAATTGTGTAAGTACGAAGTACTTGAATTGTCGATTAGATATATGTTTTGTATCGACAAGTCAGGCATTCGAGAAGTAGAAATCAACTATTCGATAAGTCAGGAAAGGCTTAATCGATATCTCAAGAAGTTTGTAACTCACAGATGGCAGTTATCTAACTTAGAAATAGTTCCAAGTTAAATAAAATATGTTTTTATGAGTGATTTAAAATTCTGAATAAAAATCCAAAAACGGTTAAGATTCAGCGAAAATTCAGCCTTTTCAAATGATTCGACAACTCAAATGTTCTATTCGAGAACTCAGTCATTAGAGAACTCAAATGCCCTATTCGAGAAGTCAAGCAAGTCTCTGTTCGATTTCTCCAAAATACACTATTCGAGAACTCAAGCGTGTTCAAATAGACTTGTTAGAGAAGTCGACCATACACATGAAAGTCATTAGAGAAGTCTGACTTATCGAGCTATACTTTCCACTCATAAAATTCAATTTTCATTATCTTTTCAAAATTCACCAAAATTATTCAATGAAGAATATTCTAACAAATTAAATAGTGATAATCTTAAAATTTCATAGAAATTTCAAGCTAATTCGAATATGATTTTCAACATAAGCAACAAATCTGAAATATTTATAAATCATATTCCAGCCAACACTTACTTCAAAAATATTGAGCATTTAGGTAAAGTAAGTGTTTACTGCTGCAACAACCTAGTTGATATTTTCACTTAATCAGAATCTGAAGAATTCAACATTCCAATTTCACTAACCAACCTTGTGAAGGTGGCTTCATTTAATGGCTTAGTGAATATGTCAGCTAGTTGTTTATCTGTAGAGACATAATGCAACTCAATGGTTCCATTAGTCGCATGCTCTATAATGAAATGATATCTGATGTCAATGTGCTTTGTTCTATAATGATTGACTGGATTGGAAACTATAGAGATTGCACTTGTGTTGTCACACATGATTAGAATTCTTTCCAACACAAGTCCATAGTCACTAAGTTGATTTCTAATCTAAAGCACTTGAGCACAGCAACTTCCAGCAGCTATGTATTCAGCCTCAGCTGTGGAAGTTGACACAGATTGTTGTTTCTTGCTGTAAGAGACTAACCTTTGTCCAAGAAATTGGCAGCTACCTGATGTGCTTTTCCTATCCACTCTGCATCCAGCATAATCAGCATCAGAATAACCAACCAGATTGAACCCTGTGTCCTTAAAATACCATAAACCCAAGTTTGGAGTGCCCTTCAAATATCTAAAGACCCTCTTTATAGTAGTCAAGTGTGACTCCTTTGGATTTGATTGAAACCTTGCACACAAGCATGTAGCAAACATGATGTCTGGCCTACTTGCACTGAGATAGAGTAGAGAACCAACCATGCCTCTGTAGACTGAGATATCTACTTTCTTGCCTTTAGCATCTTCATCCAATTTAATGGCAGTGGCCATGGGAGTCTTTGCACGTGAGTAGTCTTCTAAGTCAAACTTCTTCAATAAGTCCTTGATGTACTTGGTTTGACTGATGAAGATACCATTCTTCCTCTGACTAACTTGCAATCCAAGAAAGAATGTCAATTCTCCCATCATACTCATCTCATATCTGCTTTGCATGAGCTTAGAGAATTTCTTACACAGCTTCTCATTTGTAAAGCTAAATATGATATCATCCACATAGATCTGAACTAGGATAATATCATTACCATACTTCTTGTAAAATAGTGTCTTGTCCAATGTGCCTCTAGTGAATTGATTTTCAAGGAGAAACTGTGACAATGTATCATACCATGCCCTTGGAGCCTGCTTAAGTCTATATAGTGCCTTAAGCAATCTGTAGACAAATTCTAGGAAATGTGGATCCTCAAAGCCAGGTGGCTGTTGCACAAAAACTTCTTCTTCCAACTCTCCATTCAGAAATGCACTTTTGACATCCATTTGATAGACTTTGAAGTTTGAGTAAGCAGCAAATGCCAAGAAAATTCTGATGGCTTCCAACCTAGCAACAGGGGCAAAAGTCTCATCATAATCAATGCCTTCCTGTTGAAAGTATCCTGTTGCAACCAACCTTGCTTTGTTTCTTACTATTACACCATCTTCATCCATCTTATTCTTCAGAACCCATTTTGTTCCAACAATGGTTCTGTTCTTTGGTGCAGGCACAAGTTCCCATACTTTGTTTCTTTCAAATTGATTCATCTCCTCTTACATAGCAATAATCCAATCTGGATCCAACAGTGCATCATCAAGTTTCGTAGGCTCAATCTGATATAGAAAGCAACCATAGAGACACACATTTTGAGTTGCTCTCCTAGTTCTCACTCCTACATTTGGATCTCCAATAATTTGCTCTGCAGTGTGTGATCTATCCCATTTTCTTGATTGCTTAGTTTGATTTCTCAACCTTGATGTTGCTTCATCATCCAAGTCATGATCATTTTCATTTCCTCCCCCTATGAAGTTGCCACTATTCACAAGTGTATCTTGGATGCTAGTCTCTTCACTGTTGATTGGCACAAATTCTTCTCTTGCTTCATCATTCACTGGAGTCTGCTGAATTGTAGTCTCAACTTCAGTTCCAATCTCCTCATCAGAATCATCTAGATTTTCAAACCTTAATGGATCTTTATCTTCATCATTGGCTTTTTCTAAACCAGGTAGTCTGCTGTCATCAAAAGTCACATCTGTGCTTTCCATCACTTTCTTTTGATTGATGACATAAACTTTGTATGCAATCCTTTCCATACAATAGCCAAGAAAAATTCCTTCAAATGCCTTTGCATCAAATTGTCCAACATATTCTGAATTGTCTTTTAACACAAAGCATTTGCTTCCAAAAGTATGAACATACTTAAGAGTGGGCTTTTTTCCAGTCATCAAGTTATAAGGTGTTTTTCCAGTGTTTTTGTTGATGAGGGTTCTATTCTGAATATAGCATGCAGTGCTCACAGCCTCAGCCCAAAAACATGTAGGCATTTTTGCATCAAGCAACATTGTTCTAGCAGCTTCAATCAGAGTTCTATTCTTTCTCTCAACAACTCCATTTTGTTGTGGAGTCCTTGGAGCTGAGAATTATTGTGAAATGCCATTCTCTTTGCAGAATGCTTCAAGTAATGCATTTCTGAACTCTGTTCCATTATCACTTCTCAATGCAATCACACTTGCATTGTTGACCTTTGCTTCCTTATCAACCTTCTTTATGTGCTCAATGATTACTTGTGGAGCCTCATCCTTTGATGCTAGAAATTCTACCCATGTATACCTTGTGTAGTCATCAACCATCACCAGGACATACTTCTTTCTTGAGAGTGACATAATATTGACAGGCCCAAATAAATCCATATGAATTAGCTGTAGGGGCTTGGTTATTGATGTCACTATCTTTGGCTTGTGGCTTGACCTTTTAATCTTCCCTTTTTGACAAGCCTCACACACTCCTTCTTGACAAAATTCAAGTGTGGGCATGCCTCTTACTAACACTCTTTTTACCAGAGAATTAATGGCCTTGAAGTTCAAGTGTGATAACTTCTTGTGCCACAGCCAACAATCTTCATTTGATGCTTTTGAGTAGAAGCAACAAACTTTGTCCTTGCTTGCAGAGTCCATATTGGCTACAAACAAGCTTCCTTTCCTTACTCCAGATAGAGCAAAGTCACCAGTCTTCTTGTGGGTGATCAAACATTCATCCTTGTCAAAGTTTACTTTGAATCCTCTGTCAGTAAACTGACCAACACTTAGCAGATTATGCTTGAGTCCCTTGACTAGTGCTACATCTTCAATGATGACATTACCAACTTTTAACTTGCCATATCCCAATGTGTTACTCATGCTGTCATCTCCAAAAGCAACCATTGGGCCAGCCTTCTCCTCATACTGTGATAACAGGGCCATATCACCAGTCATATGATTTGAGCATCCACTTTTCAAAATCCACATGACCTTCTTTTCATTTTCTTTGCCCTACAAACACAAAGGTATTACTTCTTATTTGGTACCCAAACAGGTTTGGGTCCACTTGGCTTAGAAACAGATTTATCATAAACAGCATGCTTAATCACTTTCTCAGAACAAGTCTTCTTATCATTGCTAGAATTCTTGGAAACTGAGTTCTCAGACTTAGATGACAGAGGTACCTTCCTAACTTTAGGAGGACTTGAAGACTCTGGCCTTGTGTAGTGTGTGTGAATATTGTGACTGATGCAACCATCCATGAATTGTCTTCTCAAATTAAAACAGCTAGTCATAACATTCATATTGCATGGCATGCAGTCAAATTTATCACAGAAAGGTGAGTCTCTATGTCTTAAAGGCACAGAGCAATCATAGAATGGCTTAGCTACAATACCAGTTGGTTTCTTGCATGCATGTGTTAAGTGATTAGTGCTAAAACAATTTTGACAAACTTTCCTAGGGCCATTTGGAACATAAGCATAATTGTTATTCTTGTTTACCCCTAGCTTGCCATTCCTGTTATGTTTCTTATTAGCCATTTTCTTTTCAGATTCATTTTTCCCAGCTGAAACAAACTTCACAAACGTCTCAGGTCTAGGTCTACCTCCTAATGGCTCCTTGGCTTTTGGATTGACACTTTCACCCTTAGAGGATGCTGGTTGTTCAGTAGACTGTGCCTCATCCTCATCATTCAACATTTGTTTAATGAGTAAGGCATTCTCATCAATCTCAAATGTTGGTTCTTTAAAAATTGGAGACTCGATCTCTTTCAAAATGTGAGATACTTCCTCCTGAACAACTTTGTCATCTTCAATGACAGCATAGCCATTCCTCTGTTTAAGAGTGTCATAGTCAAGTCCAATGGCAGCCTTGGGTTTAGCTTGGTTTCTCACATGGTAGGACTGTAATAGATTAGATGAGTTCTTAAAAGATTTTAGTTTGAATTCATTTTCAGCTAGCTCATCCCTAAGAGCCTTCTCAACCTGACTAGCATATAGGACCTTATTGTAAGAACCCCAAATTTTGGGATATAATTAAAACTTTTTATTATGTACTAAGGTAATGGTGAACAGTGATTACAACTACGATGTAACGATTGAGATAATGAATGAAAGGAATAGATTTGGATTCAAATGTTTATATGTCATGAAGAATACTATTAGTTGACACTTTAGATAAGAATTATCTATCTCCTAGGGAATTGAGATTTGATAATTCTAAAAGGAGAAGATTATTCTTATGTCATCCAAATCGATATCTGTTATTGGTCCAGTGGGCCCGTAAAAAGGTTAAGGAACGATCGAAAGAGAACCGGGACACCTATATAACCTTAAAATAATAATAAGAGAATAAAGAATGAATAGTGTTTTTAGTGGAAAAGAGAATATTATGAGACGACACTATATAGAAGTATTCGGAACGGATTTCCGAGTTTGTAATAGTGATCCAGGGGGAAAATAAGTGTATGTAAAAGCTGTCGGATTCTGAAAAACCGCACTTTTATTTTCTCCGAGAGTTCCCTGGACACTGATAGACTTAAGAATTTAACGAAGGGATTTAAGAAATATAAATTCGAAAGTTAGTAAGAAAGATGGAGAATGATAGTATTAATATTAAGAAGATTCCTGGTAAACCCTAATTAGAAATCCGTGAAATATTCCTACGAACGATCAATCGAAACGAGCAATAAACGGACAAAGAAACAAGCAGAGATCCAAGAGGTATGATGAGCTAGTGGAAGGTGACATAATCACATTATGCAAGATAAGATCAAAGAAACCAAGCTAGTTACAAAGCTAACTAGTAATCTTAGCAATCAAACCAAGTACTTAGCATTCTTTCTCATCCTACCACACCAAAATCAACACTTGTCCACCAAGATGATGTATGCCATGACCTAGTACCTTTAATAAAGTAACTTTATGGTAGATATTTTTATAATAATGCAAGAGAACAAGAAACCAAGCCAAGCAACACAAACTCTCTCAAAACTGCCCAGCAGAAACACTCTCCAAAAACAAATTCATATCTCCATTTCTATCCATGATAAAATCACCAAATTTTAACCATAGCCTCTCCACTCCATGGGTAATATTGCACAAAATTTCATGGCCAACAAAGTAGTATAGCCTAGTCAAATCCATGCTCAAAGTTGGAGAAACAAATCTGCCCAGTTTCTGTCCAGTGGAAAAAGAGGCCTCAAAACCCTAGCTAGGAAGCTTCAAATCTGATTATCTAGGACTCAAAACAAATATTATGAAGAACCCAAGATTTGGTAAAAAGTTGAGAGCTAAATTCTTATTTTTCAATTTTCTATGATTTTTACAAGTTTAGGATGAATAGTAACTTCCAAGAACTAATCTTTGATTTCTTGTTTTCTTTGGTTGATCCAAGCTTTGTTAAGGCTATACAAGGACTAGATCAAGCTTAGTAAAGCTAGTACATACTCCAAGGAAGGTAATCATCTCAAGAAACCCTAGCTCTTAGTTTAAGTTTTGATGATTATTGGATGATTTTGAGATTAGTTATGAAATGGTGTATTACAAGCATGATTATGTAATTAGCTTTATTGTTCTAAGAGATATAATGAATATGATGGTGAAGTATGATATTTCTGGACTTGTTGAGATGAGAATCATGTGTATAAGATGTATGTATGCCCGGTGTGGCTTGGTGATTGTTGTAACAATTTGGAAATGTCCGATTTATAGACGTCATAATGCCCGATTTTCGTTGACCTCTAGAAAACCGTGCATAACAGTTATGATGAGTTTCTGGCCTTGATGAATAAATGACATGCCCTTTTAGATCTCGAGCCATAGATCTTTTTGGCGCAAGAATCGAAACATTACGACTTACGGTTTAGGAGTTATGGTCAAATTACTAAAATTGGTTCGAAACCGTAAGTAAAAGTTCGTAACTTCAATTGAACCCTCGTAAAGCATGTTACTCAGTGGCGAATCTTGGTAAATAAATACTAGTGGTCATAATGAAGGTATGAGAGAAAACCACATGTCAAACGGATCGTTTTCCGATTTTATAAAAATGTTTGAATCGAAGTTAAGAGCGAACGAACCCCTTAAAAGTATAACTTTGGTTATAACTTAGAAAACGAACGATAAAACTCGAGGTTTAATTTCGGTTCGTAATTGATCGACTTTAGAACTTATACGACTTAAGTATATACCGAGTGTGGGTATGATGACATGTCGTAATAACGAACAAATGTCGGATCATATCAGTAACAAAAAGAGTTACACTAAAAGGTGTATAACGAGATGATTCGAAAACGTGTTTCGATTTAAGTGAAGTTTATACCTAGACTTTTAAAACGTGATAAGTGGTTAATCTCGAATGTTCTGATTGTTTTTAGATCATCGAACAGATCCAGGACACGCTATCTCCACCCACACCCGATTACCAGGCAAGTGTTCAAAACTCTGAACCTGTTGTTGTGATAATATATATATATATATATATCTGTGTGTGTGTGTGTGTGTGTGTGTGTGTGTGTGTGTGTGTGTGTGTGTGTGTGTGTGTGTGATTGCCATTTTACATATGCCATAGCATGCATGCCTATTGTCAAAATTATATTATGATACTTGTTCCCTGAATTGATATTGGCTTATAGACTAGATACGAATTATCAGTTATAAGCCGGATTGTTTGGATAAGACCCTTAGCGAAGGGCATATGATATTCATTCTTAAATATAGACCGGGAGTCGGTATTTTGAGATATAGATAGTCGTGGAAACCCGGAGGGATTCCAACGACAGATTATTATTTATCTGAGGAATGTTATTATTAAACGTTATTTATATTCCCATAAAGTATCAATTACTTGGAAATATTTCGAGGAATGTTATTTGAGTATTATCTCAGTCGAGAGATATTAAATGAATGTTAGTTTCGAATATTCATTTAGAGTTGATTATTTAATGAATATTATTTTGATATTCATTAGAATGTATTTATTAAATGAATATTACTTTCGAATATTCATTTAAGGTTTTATGTACTTGATGAATATTATTTTAAAATATTCATTGGAAGTTTTATTTACTTAAGGAATATTATTTCGATTATTCCTTAAAAGTTTTGATTACTAAATGAATATTATTTGGATATTCATTTAGAAGATTATTTATTAAATGAATATCATTTTCAAATATTCATTTAAGGTTTGACTTATTTATTGAATATTATTTTAAATATTTATTGGAGTTTAATTATTTAATGAATATTATTTCGAATATTCATTTAAGGAGGGATTTATTTAGTAAATAATTCCATATATTCATTCGAGGATTACTTACGAGCAATATTATGAGTTAAAAATATTCCGTAATTATTATTGAGTAAATAAATATTCTTGGAATATTTATTTAATTCTTTTAAATTCTTTTTAAAATGATTTATATTATTCGGAGATTATCTTTCACCTCCAGATATTATGTAAAATATTTCGGAGTATTTTTACGACTATTTTTTCAAGGAAAGGTTCCCAACTCTTTATTTTTCATTTAAATCTATCTTAAAAGGATTTAAATGCTCGCTCAAACTTCCATATTATAGGGGAACCTACTTGAGCAATGTTATTTATCTTGTTGACTTCCCGGTCATAATTTATCCTTTTCACTCGCAACTTGGTTGCTATGGACTCATTAAGTCTGTGTGTACCTTCTCATCATTCGAGGGGTAAGATTGTTGGAACAAGTTGATATCCATTAACAAGCAAAAGCTTGGGAAATGTTGGTGAATTTTCCTTTCCAACTAGATACGACTACTTTGTGGAGTCTTATCAACAAGTATTTCACTTCGGGAAGGGAGGACAAACTCTACGTTTCAATGCTGTGGATTTATTCGAACTAGGAGTCGTGTGTAAGAGGCCGAGTCGCGCGTACCATCACAAGGCCTAACCATTGGCCAGGGAGTTACTATTAAAGGCAATCGACAAGTGGAGCCGACAGTTCTTCCTTCTACCGGTAGTAAACTATGTTGGGCTGTGCCATCCTCGACTAATCATCAGGGAGTGGGACAACTGGCGCGTGATAACTCCAGTATTAGTTCATCTCCCAAATTGGGAATTCCCTGCAACACGTATCGAAGAGACTTCTTTCAGGTTGTAGGACTTCGAAAAATGTTAATAACTGGAATTGCAATATTTTCCTTGCAAGTTCCTCTTTATATGATAAATGATAATATCTTGCTTATTTTCGACATAGCAGATATTCCCACATATATTTACATTTTGAGTTACCTTGTAACTTCATCGTTCATATTATACTGGCATCATTTTCGTAAATGCATGGCATATGGTTTGAAAGATACTTTTGAACTGTTATATATTATCGTTCAGTTAAACATTATTGTTGGTGGGATAGTGCTCACCCTTGCTTTATTATTATATCACAACAACAGCTAGACCAGATGACTCGCACAAGGCGCACTCGACACTGGCGAGGACGATGAGACTACCAGAGCCGAAGAGAAAGCTATTGGTAGGATAGATTTTTTCTTTCAATACCAAGTATATGGTCTAGTATGACTTATGTAAATGGATGGCAAAGAGCATGTATTCATATTGTAACTCTTTTGGGTTGTAAGAACTCATAATGTGTTTAATAAAATTTGGTTGTTACTCTGATTTCATCTCTGGGACTATAACGGGTGTGTCTTATATTGTTGTGTTGGGTCATAAAGATGTAATTTATTTTGAGTAGAAGTAAGTTCAAGTATTGTGGACAGAATTGGAGACCGTAACGACCGGATCCCGGATCTGGGGGTGTTACAGAAGTGGTATCAGAGCGTACGTTATAAACCACAAAGATGAGGCGACGTTTAAACAATAAATTCACTAAGATAATAAGAACTCTTGCCAAGTTCATAGTCGGACTACTTAATGTAGTGATGACATATAAAACCCTTATGGGAACTCTTAAGTATCATGATAGTAACTTAGCTCGATATCGTATCGATGATTAGGCGACAAACCTTGAGGCATACGAGCAGCAGCGCGATGATGCTTTATATGCTGAAGATCAGCGGGTAATTTGATGGAGTACCCTACTGGAGACCCGAAAGAGGTTCCAGCAGATAAGGAAAAATCCTGTTAGGATAAGGAGCTTACCCTTGAGGAATGAGGGCTGCAGCCAGAAAGATTTTGATGATTAAGGTATAATGCTCAGAAAAGGGAGCATAAAGAACTGAGTTATTAGTAAGAGAACTGAAGATTCATGTTGGATTCGTAGCCGGACTACTGGAGGTAGTACCAGCAAGTAGGACGGATTGGAAGAATTACTTGAGATCCTATACGGGAATAGATGAGAATCATTAAAGACTTTTATATTAACGAAAAGAGTGCTAGAGGGATGTATGATTATCAAAGACATCGATATAAGACGAGGAGCGGAGTCCCTAGGAATAGTTGAGAAGGAGGCAGTATAACGCCTTAGAAATTTCAGAATATTTAATTACTAAAAGCTATTTATTTTATATTAAATGTGAATTATGTGGCGTATATAATTGTTGTGGAGGTGATGTGTCTGTTGAATAATATTTGGAGGTCAGATTGATATTTTATATGTGTTATGTAAGCCCGACTATTTTAATTATATTTTTGGGATTTATTTCCTATTTAATTGCGTTATATTTACCTTCTGTGAATTTTATAAAATTCTCGGGGTTAGCAGAAATCTTGAAATCTTTTTCATTATTGATTTTATTAGTTTATATGACTTTTAACAATACTTGGTGAATTATTTTTGGGTTTCAAGGATTTTAAAATGATTTTACGAACTATTTTCCAATTTAAGGATTTAATCTTGTAAAATCCGTATTTAATCCGTTTTTAATCCTAAAAATATTTTAAAAATATGTGGGTAATTGTAATTTTACATTCTTTATTTTAAAATTTTAAAATTTAATATTCCATTCATTTTTGTAATTAATTGTGATTTTAAAGATTTATTTTATGAGTTTCACTTATAATAATTCTTCATAATGTTTTTTTTTTAAAAATTCCTCCCCAAATCAGATATAGCCCAATCCCTAATTAGACTTTCCCAAAAACCAAACATAGCATCAATCTCTCGCTCTCTCTCGAATTTTCGGGAATTCACTCTCAATCTCTCCCTCACTTTCTCTGTTCTTTCATCTCTCCCTCTTGTTTTCTCCGATTAAATTCCTCTTGGTGATTGCAGTTCACGTCTGGGAGGGGTAAAGTCCCTCACCTTTCCCCTGTCTTCTTGCAAACCCGCGTGCGTGTGTGATGAATCGGTGGGTGGTGTGTGTGTGTCGCCGCATGTGTGCGTGTGTATCTATGAGCTATGGTATGCGTGAATCGCTGTGTTTGTGAGTCAGTGTGTGTGTAAATCGTATGTCACTACTGTGTCGTGTGTGTGCGTTTGTATGATGTCGGGTGTGTGTGGGTGAATGTACTGAGTTGCATACGCGTGTGTATTGATATGCTGTTGTAAGCTGCGATTTTTGAGGCGTTGATGACGAACTAATCGTCCTTGTTCTTGCCATACCTTGCCAGCCGTATGTGATGTTATATATTTTTGTGTAAATTCGAGTAGCTCACTTCGGGATTTACTGTTTTCTGGAATATGCAGCTGGGCTTTTGTTCCTGTTCTTGTGATCGAATTGTAGTTAATTGTGGTCGAACCATTCTGTGGTTTGGAAGTCGATTGCCATATCTTGATTTTTCCCTGCTACGATTTATTGTACTGCTTGAAAATTCTGTGGTTTATTTGGTGAAAAGCTGAGATTCTGGATGATGAATTTTAAGGAATAAATCGATAATTATTCGTATAATTATTCGGCTAGAGTTTCGTGATTGGAAACCCGGAAACGGGTACCTCCGAGACTTTGCCCCATCGACGATGATATTATTAATAAATTGAGTCGATGGTAATTGGCGATGATGATTATTTTCTGAGCCAAAAATATTTAATATTTAATATTTAATATTTATTATTTATCTAATAAATGGTAATTTATTATCGAGTTGTTATTAATTGCTTAAATTGTACTAGATTACGAATCAGTGAATTGGAATGTGAATTGGGATTGGATAATAGTTATGGATTCGATTGGTAATTGATATTTGTGTTGGTTGTGTCGGCTGTATCCCGACTGGCAATCCCCCGTATAAAGGGGATGCCGTCAAAATTTTTCTAAAATATATTAACATCATTTCTTGGATATGAGTATGTATAATTATACAACTTATACGAGTTGTGAGTCGGGCTTCATATTTTTAAAATCTATGTAGTATGTGTTAATGTGATTATATGATTAAATAAACATAAATTAGGGAACTATTCGCAGGGGTAGTCTAAGTGGAATGTTTATTTTGATTAGCGAATATTGAGCAGGATTCTAAAATAGTGTTATATTGTGTGTAGATTCCGTGGATAAAGGGAAGGCTAAAGCTGAGGACGTAAAGACACTTCGGATTCTGTGATTTTCTAGTTAAGGCAAGTAAATTGCTTCAATTATCTTTTAAATGAGTTATGATTATAAAAACCTGATTTATATGCTTATTCGAATTACTCTTGCTATAATTGTTCCATTAATTTCCCGAAATTTCGAATACTTAATCGTTATGCCCCAAATTGATTCTACTGAGTTGTTGATGCTATTAATGAATTGATTTACATCCATATTCCTTGCAAGTATATTATTCCACTTCTCTTTCAAGTAAACCACTTCACTTATATTTCCAGCGAATTATGACTATCATAACCTGATTCTTATGCATTCGATTTATCCTTGATATAACTGCTCTGATAATTTCCATTAATTTTGAATATTCAATTGTTGTACCCCAAGTTGGTTATATCGTTTTCGTTGATCCTTTTAGTAGCTTGACTTAAATCAATACCCCTGTTTGCCATATCGAACTTGTCGATATTTAATTCAGAGAATACTTGACCTTATTCTACTTGGTGAGATTTGAGATGTTGACCTGGAATGAAAGTGTCCAGAGTGTTTGGCAGTTGAGGTGGTCGATTGTTCCGACACCTGATGTTTAGTTAGGATTGGACTGTTAATTTTTTTTAAAATGTGGACCGTAAGGGTCGGACCAGATTCGTGGTCAGAAAATTATTAAGGCCAATGTGTGCCGTGGATCCATTAAGGACATTGCTGTGTGCGTTTGTCCGGGGTTAGTGCGTGACTGATCAGCAGCCTAACCTTATAATTGTTTTTATTTATAAAATGCATGATAGTCCAATCCTCTTCTATTTTATGATTCAGACAAAAGATGAACTTTCAGTTGAGCTTATATATTGTTGATCGTTAATACTTGACAATCTTGCAGACATTTCAGTTGTTGATGTTTTAATTACATATATATATACTTGCTGAGCATTTTGGCTCACTTGCTTGCTAATTCTGTTTCCTCAGCTAAGCCTGAAGATGTCTAGAAGAAGTGGCCCGTCTGGTTGGGGTAGTCACCGAGGCAGTCAGAGGGTCGAGGTGGTTGGATGGGTAGTGAACATATATCTTTGTTTATATTATGTTGTATTAGTAGGCAGATTATCATACTTAATGGGTTGTATAATATTTGATTCAGTTCTGGGTTGTAATAGCTATTGGTAGTTGTTTCATACAGTGACCTGTGTGCGGTCTGGGTTGGTATGGTTTTATTTCCTTATGGTTTAGTATAACTTGTGCATGTGGACTGTTTTAGTTCTACTTAGATGTTTGAGCAGGTGGTTAGTTCGGTTTATGATTACATCATGCCGAAATTTCTAAAATTTCTCCTATATTAATGTTTAATTGAATATAAGAGTTTATAATATTATTGTTGGCTAGTGAGGGTGTTACAAGTTGGTATCAGAGCCACAGGTCACAGTCACTGAAACAATTAGGTGGGGAGTCGGGGTAGAGTTATGAGAAAGGTTAGGATTGTTTCGTGAGAGATAGGAAGTCTAATTATATATATATATATATATATGTATACTTCAGGCACCTGCTTCTGGTTCCGATTCAGACCCGGACGAGGATCCGGAAGGAGGGGCTTCTGTACCGCAGCAGATTTCCCCAGGGGTTATGCAGTCGTTCGTAGGATCGCAGGGCTCGGTGAATGGGCCAGCATACCAGTACACTCCTCAGCCTGTTCCATATCATGTGTACGAGCGAGTGGCCCGAGAGAGGGACTATCTCTTAGGGCAGATGGCAGAGTTGAGGGCTATGAGGGCTGGGGAAGAGGACCGGGCTAGAGATCGAGATAGAGCGGTAGCTGAGCTGGAGGATGTCCGGAGGCGAGTACGAGCTCTTAGACGTGTTGTCATTAGGCGGGGACGGATTAGATCCCGAGATGAGCCGGCATTTGTGACACAGCAGGTGACTCTAGGTCTGGTGACGGCAGAGCTGGAGAGCATTCTGGGATCAGCTTGGCGGGGAGAGTCGGATGACGATGATGACCAGTGATGATTAGGGTAGTATGATGATGTGGTATTTAGAGGCATGTTATGGCAGTAGTAGTATGTCAGGATTTGCAGTGCGACCAGTTTTGTTGTATATATCTGTTGTACTGTGACTAGATGCTAGCAGTCTCTTCTTTTAGTATTATGTTGTACCCTTATCGAAGCGTTGTTCTTACGCTTGTATCAGATCTATCTATATATATCATTATCACTTTTGCAGAACTGTGTTAAATTTCCTTATACTGTCATTTACTTAAGCATCTTAATTACTGCTCATTTCATATTTACTTTCAGCACCATTACCTTCTAGCATTGTTTTTACTTTCGATACTATGTTTGACCTTAGCATTATGACTATTGTTTCTTTATGGTACTTACTGAACGCTTGTGAATACCTTGTGTAACCTTGGATTGATATCCTATTGCACCCTGTGAATCAGTTGTTGACCGGAATTTTGGTTGGAGACCTTGAATTACTCTTCAGCAATATATGCATTGTTTGTTTAAGTTGGATCATTTTGAGCTATTATTTTCTGAACTTGCATTTAATATAATTGATCATTGATTTCAGAAATATGCCACCAAGAAAGAAGAAACAAAATACCCGAACCACCGATCAGGGTGAACAAGCTAATCCACCTCCTGTTGGTCAGTTGGACCCTGCCTTAGCACAAATATTACAAACTCTTGTTCAGCAGACTGCTACTCTAGCACAACAACAGCAGCAATTACAGCAGCAGTTGTTGGCTTAGCAGCAACAACAGCAGCAGCAACAACAGCAACAACAGCAGCAGCAACAACAGCAACAACAGCAGCAACAGCAGCAGCAACAACCACCTGTTCCTCCGGTGGTTACTTTTAAGTCTTTCCAGGCAGTTAAACCTCCTGAGTTTAAAGGAACAGCGGACCCGGTGGAGGCGAGATCTTGGTTAAAAGAGATGGAAAAAGCTATTGCACTGGTAGGGGTCCCAGCAGATAAACAAACTGAATACGTAAGTTATTTCTTGAAAAATGAAGCCACTTATTGGTGGGAGTCGGTGAAGATGTTGGAAGCTACTGAGGTGATTCCTTGGGAAAGGTTTACAGAGCTATTTTTGGAAAAGTATTTCCCCGATTATATGAAAGACCAGATGGAGATGAAGTTTTTGGAATTGAAACAGAGGAAAATGTCGGTGACAGAATATGAAACCAAGTTTACTGAACTAGCTAGGTTTGCTCCGGCCTATGTGGACACGGAGAGGAAGAAGGCTAAGAGGTTTCAACAAGGATTGAAACCATGGATTCGTACCAAACTAGCAGTTTTGGAGCTGGAGACTTATGCAGCGGTGGTGCAGAAGGCCATGATAGCTGAAGGAGAAAGCGAATTATACTTCAAGGAAAAAGAAGGAAAGAAAAGAAAGGCTGGGTCAATGGGGGAACGACAAGAGCAAGGCAGTTCTCAGAATGTGCCAAATAAAAAGTCAGGATTCCAGCCAGGAAAGTATGGGAACCCTAAGAAGCCGGGATCAGGGAATGGGGGCCAAGGAAATAGAATTCAAGATGCGAGTCAGCAGAAATTGGTTAGGCCACCCTTGGCAGAGTGCAAGACTTGTGGGAAGAGGCATCCGGGAGTGTGTACAAAGTTGGAGGTGACGTGTTTCAAATGTAATCAAAAAGGTCATTATGCTCGGGAATGCAAGGCAGGAATTGTGTGTCACCGTTGTGGGAAGCCAGGGCATATAATGAGAGACTGTAAAGTACCTGTAGTGAAACCTCCAGTTCTGGCTAATCCAATACTGCAAGCAATCGAAGCACCCCCAACAGCAAGTGTCAGACCAGTGGCGAGGACTTTCAACATGACTCTGAACGAAGCTATTAAGAATTCGGATGTGGTAGCAGGTACGCTTCCTGTAAATTCTGTTCAAGCTAAAGTGTTAATTGATTCCGGGGCTACGAAGTCCTTTATATCTAGAGAATTTGTTCAAAGGTTAAATTGTGAGATTTGCATGTTGCGTGAAGCTATGGTTATAGAAATAGCTAATTCAGAACGAATTCCGGTTACCCAAGTGTGTCCTCGTTGCAAGATTGACATTTCAGGGCATTGTTTTTACGCTAATTTGATACCCTTCCAGTTAGGTGAATTTGATGTTATCTTAGGAATGGATTGGTTAACTGAGAATAATGCCCAAATTGATTGTAAGAGTAAGAAGGTGATCCTTAAACCCTCTGATAATGTAGAGGTTACCTTTAGGGGTCAGAGGCAAAATAGGAGATTTTTAACGATCATTCAAACAAAGAGGTTGTTGAGGCAAGGATGCGAGGGCTATATGGCTTATGTCATGGATACTGGTCAAGAGGTGCCTAAGATAGAGGAAATTCCAGTGGTGAATGAATTTCTTGATGTTTTTCCGGATGAACTTCCCGGATTACCTCCGGATAGAGAAATAGAATTTACCATTGATTTAGCCCCAGGAACTGAACCCGTGTCAAAGGCTCCTTATCGAATGGCACCTGTAGAGATGAAGGAATTGGCAGTTCAATTGCAAGATCTTCTGGAGAAAGGTATTATTAGGCCTAGTGTATCGCCGTGGGGAGCTCCGGTATTATTTGTAAAGAAGAAGGATGGAAGTATGAGATTGTGTATCGATTATCGGGAACTAAATAAGTTGACCATTAAGAATAAATATCCTTTGCCAAGAATTGACGATTTATTTGATCAGTTAAAAGGAGCAACTTGTTTCTCGAAGATTGATTTGCGGTCAGGATATTTTCAATTAAAGATTAGACCGGAAGACGTTCCAAAAACAGCGTTTCGGACTAGGTATGGGCACTACGAGTTCTTAGTGATGGCCTTTGGGTTAACTAATGCACCAGCAGCGTTCATGGACCTAATGAATAGAGTCTTCAAGAAATATTTGGATAAGTTTGTGATTGTGTTTATAGATGATATTCTGATATACTCGAAGACCGGAGAAGAGCATGCAGGGCATTTGAGAATAGCTTTAGAAACGTTGAGGAAAGAGAAACTGTATGCGAAGTTTTCCAAATGTGAGTTTTGGTTGAAAGAAGTGCAGTTTTTAGGGCATGTCATCAGCAGTGAAGGGATTAAGGTGGATCCTGCTAAAATTGAAGCCGTGATGAATTGGGACAGACCTAAAACACCCACAGAAGTTCGATGTTTCTTAGGATTGGCGGGATATTATCGAAGATTTGTTCAAGACTTTGCGAAAATAGCCACCCCACTAACAAAATTGACGAGGAAGAATGAAAAGTTTGTGTGGAATGAGAAGTGTGAGGAAAGTTTCCAGGAATTGAAGAAGAGATTGGTGACTGCACCTGTATTGACACTTCCAGATGAAAAAGGAAATTTTGTGATCTACAGTGATGCATCTCACAAAGGTTTGGGATGTGTACTAATGCAGCACGGTAAGGTAATTGCTTACGCTTCGAGACAATTGAAACCTCACGAGCAGAAATATCCTACTCATGACTTAGAATTAGCCGCGATTGTTTTCGCCTTGAAGATTTGGAGACATTATTTGTATGGGGAAAAGTGTGAAATTTACACGGACCACAAGAGTTTAAAGTATATTTTCACCCTGAAGGAGTTAAATATGAGACAGAGAAGATGGTTGGAATTACTCAAGGATTATGATTGTACCATCAACTATCATCCTGGGAAGGCGAACGTGGTGGCGGACGCTTTAAGTAGGATGGAGAAAATCAGTATGTTGACAATGCCTGAGGAATTATACAAAGAGTTTGAAAGATTGGAGATAGAGGTGTGTATGCCTGCAAGTAGTACAGATACGGTGTACACTATGACGTTTCAGCCAGAATTGGTAGAAAGGATTCGCAGATGCCAGGAGGAAGTCATGAGCGGAGATGTGAACAAGTTAACAGGTGAGGAAATATGCACACAGGTAGATGACAAGGGGATATTAAGATTTTCTTCACGTATTTGGATACCCAATGTGACAGAGTTGAAGAATGAGATCCTACAGGAAGCCCACAGTTCAAAATATTCGATTCATCCAGGAAGTACGAAAATGTATCGAGACTTGAAAAGAAACTTCTGGTGGCCGGATATGAAGAGAGATATTGCTGAATGGGTAAGTAAGTGTTTGAACTGTCAGAAAGTAAAAGCAGAACATCAAAGGCCAAGTGGGATGCTACAACCATTAGAGATTCCCGAGTGGAAATGGGAACATATTGCAATGGACTTTGTGGTTGGATTGCCAAGGACGAGAGCTAATCATGATGCTATCTGGGTAATTGTTGATCGATTAACGAAATCTGCCCACTTCCTCCCAATAAATGAGAGGTTTTCATTAGACAAATTAGTTCATCTATACATAAAAGAAATTGTGGTACGACATGGAGTTCCAGTATCAATAGTCTTAGATCGAGATCCAAGATTTAATTCGAGATTCTGGAGGAGTTTTCAAGAATGTTTGGGCACCAAATTAAAAATGAGTACTGCTTACCATCCTCAGACTGATGGACAGAGTGAAAGAACGATTCAAACCATTGAAGACATGCTCCGGGTTTGTGCATTGGATTTTGCAGGAAGTTGGGATGAAAACTTGCCGTTAGTGGAATTTTCATACAACAATAGCTTTCATGCTAGTATCGGTATGCCACCGTATGAAGCGTTATATGGACGAAAGTGTCGATCTCCAGTATACTGGGAAGAAGTTGGCGAGCGAAAGATACTTGGACCTGAGTTAGTGCAGCAAACCAAGGAAGTAGTTCAACTTATTCAGAAACGGTTAGTGACAGCTCAGAACCGACAGAAGAAGTACGCTGATTTGGCCAGAAAGAATATGGAATTCAAAGAAGGAGAGCAAGTACTGTTGAAAGTATCCCCGTGGAAAGGGTTAGTAAGATTTGGCAAGAAAGGAAAATTAAGTCCAAGATTTGTTGGGCCTTTCGAGGTATTGAAGAAAGTCGGGAAGGTCGCCTACGAGTTAGCTTTACCGCCTCATATGCAACATATCCATAACGTGTTCCATGTATCCATGCTTAAGAAATACCATCTGGATTCTAAACATGTCATTGAATATGAGCCGATAGAGATTCAGCCAGATTTATCTTATGTGGAGCAGCCTATCAAGATACTAGATCGAAAAGAAAAGGTTTTGAGGAATAAAACAATTCCTATAGTGAGAGTTTTGTGGAGAAACCCCAAGGTGGAAGAATCAACTTGGGAGTTGGAAAGCGATATGTTGGAAAATTATCCTCAATTATTCTCTTAGGTGAGATTCTGGGGACAGAATCCTTTTAAGGGGGAAGGTTATAACGCCTTAGAAATTTCAGAATATTTAATTACTAAAAGCTATTTATTTTATATTAAATGTGAATTATGTGGCGTATATAATTGTTGTGGAGGTGATGTGTCTGTTGAATAATATTTAGAGGTCAGATTGATATTTTATATGTGTTATGTAAGCCCGACTATTTTAATTATATTTTTGGGATTTATTTCCTATTTAATTGCGTTATATTTACCTTCTGTGAATTTTATAAAATTCTCGGGGTTAGCAGAAATCTTGAAATCTTTTTCATTATTGATTTTATTAGTTTATATGACTTTTAACAATACTTGGTGAATTATTTTTGGGTTTCAAGGATTTTAAAATGATTTTACGAATTATTTTCCAATTTAAGGATTTAATCTTGTAAAATCCGTATTTAATCCGTTTTTAATCCTAAAAATATTTTAAAAATATGTGGGTAATTGTAATTTTACATTCTTTATTTTCAAAATTTTAAAATTTAATATTCCATCCATTTTTGTAATTAATTGTGATTTTAAAGATTTATTTTATGAGTTTCACTTATAATAATTCTTCATAATGTTTTTTTTTTAAAAATTCCTCCCCAAATCAGATATAGCCCAATCCCTAATTAGACTTTCCCAAAAACCAAACATAGCATCAATCTCTCGCTCTCTCTCGAATTTTCGGGAATTCACTCTCAGTCTCTCCCTCACTTTCTCTGTTCTTTCATCTCTCCCTCTTGTTTTCTCCGATTAAATTCCTCTTGGTGATTGCAGTTCACGTCTGGGAGGGGTAAAGTCCCTCACCTTTCCCCTGTCTTCTTGCAAACCCGCGTGCGTGTGTGATGAATCGGTGGGTGGTGTGTGTGTGTCGCCGCATGTGTGCGTGTGTATCTATGAGCTATGGTATGCGTGAATCGCTGTGTTTGTGAGTCAGTGTGTGTGTAAATCGTATGTCACTACTGTGTCGTGTGTGTGCGTTTGTATGATGTCGGGTGTGTGTGGGTGAATGTACTGAGTTGCATACGCGTGTGTATTGATATGCTGTTGTAAGCTGCGATTTTTGAGGCGTTGATGACGAACTAATCGTCCTTGTTCTTGCCATACCTTGCCAGCCGTATGTGATGTTATATATTTTTGTGTAAATTCGAGTAGCTCACTTCGGGATTTACTGTTTTCTGGAATGTGCAGCTGGGCTTTTGTTCCTGTTCTTGTGATCGAATTGTAGTTAATTGTGGTCGAACCATTCTGTGGTTTGGAAGTCGATTGCCATATCTTGATTTTTCCCTGCTACGTTTTATTGTACTGCTTGAAAATTCTGTGGTTTATTTGGTGAAAAGCTGAGATTCTGGATGATGAATTTTAAGGAATAAATCGATAATTATTCGTATAATTTTTCGGGTAGAGTTTCGTGATTGGAAACCCGGAAATGGGTACCTCCGAGACTTTGCCCCATCGACGATGATATTATTAATAAATTGAGTCGATGGTAATTGGCGATGATGATTATTTTCTGAGCCAAAAATATTTAATATTTAATATTTATTATTTATTATTTATCTAATAAATGGTAATTTATTATCGAGTTGTTATTAATTGCTTAAATTGTACTAGATTACGAATCAGTGAATTGGAATGTGAATTGGGATTGGATAATAGTTATGGATTCGATTGGTAATTGATATTTGTGTTGGTTGTGTCGGCTGTATCCCGACTGGCAATCCCCCGTATAAAGGGGATGCCGTCAAAATTTTTCTAAAATATATTAACATCATTTCTTGGATATGAGTATGTATAATTATACAACTTATACGAGTTGTGAGTCGGGCTTCATATTTTTAAAATCTATGTAGTATGTGTTAATGTGATTATTTGATTAAATAAACATAATTTAGGGAACTATTCGCAGGGGTAGACTAAGTGGAATGTTTATTTTGATTAGCGAATATTGAGCAGGATTCTAAAATAGTGTTATATTGTGTGTAGATTCCGTGGATAAAGGGAAGGCTAAAGCTGAGGACGTAAAGACACTTCGGATTCTGTGATTTTCTAGTTAAGGCAAGTAAATTGCTTCAATTATCTTTTAAATGAGTTATGATTATAAAAACCTGATTTATATGCTTATTCGAATTACTCTTGCTATAATTGTTCCATTAATTTCCCGAAATTTCGAATACTTAATCGTTATGCCCCAAATTGATTCTACTGAGTTGTTGATGCTATTAATGAATTGATTTACATCCATATTCCTTGCAAGTATATTATTCCACTTCTCTTTCAAGTAAACCACTTCACTTATATTTCCAGCGAATTATGACTATCATAACCTGATTCTTATGCATTCGATTTATCCTTGATATAACTGCTCTGATAATTTCCATTAATTTTGAATATTCAATTGTTGTACCCCAAGTTGGTTATATCGTTTTCGTTGATCCTTTTAGTAGCTTGACTTAAATCAATACCCCTGTTTGCCATATCGAACTTGTCGATATTTAATTCAGAGAATACTTGACCTTATTCTACTTGGTGAGATTTGAGATGTTGACCTGGAATGAAAGTGTCCAGAGTGTTTGGCAGTTGAGGTGGTCGATTGTTCCGACACCTGATGTTTAGTTAGGATTGGACTGTTAATTTTTTTTAAAATGTGGACCGTAAGGGTCGGACCAGATTCGTGGTCAGAAAATTATTAAGGCCAATGTGTGCCGTGGATCCATTAAGGACATTGCTGTGTGCGTTTGTCCGGGGTTAGTGCGTGACTGATCAGCAGCCTAACCTTATAATTGTTTTTATTTATAAAATGCATGATAGTCCAATCCTCTTCTATTTTATGATTCAGACAAAAGATGAACTTTCAGTTGACCTTATATATTGTTGATCGTTAATACTTGACAATCTTGCAGACATTTCAGTTGTTGATGTTTTAATTACATATATATATACTTGCTGAGCATTTTGGCTCACTTGCTTGCTAATTCTGTTTCCTCAGCTAAGCCTGAAGATGTCTAGAAGAAGTGGCCCGTCTGGTTGGGGTAGTCACCGAGGCAGTCAGAGGGTCGAGGTGGTTGGATGGGTAGTGAACATATATCTTTGTTTATATTATGTTGTATTAGTAGGCAGATTATCATACTTAATGGGTTGTATAATATTTGATTCAGTTCTGGGTTGTAATAGCTATTGGTAGTTGTTTCATACAGTGACCTGTGTGCGGTCTGGGTTGGTATGGTTTTATTTCCTTATGGTTTAGTATAACTTGTGCATGTGGACTGTTTTAGTTCTACTTAGATGTTTGAGCAGGTGGTTAGTTCGGTTTATGATTACATCATGCCGAAATTTCTAAAATTTCTCCTATATTAATGTTTAATTGAATATAAGAGTTTATAATATTATTGTTGGCTAGTGAGGGTGTTACAGGCAGTAAGTGCCATATCATTTGATAAATTAATTAGTATGCATATTGTTAGTAATAATTCGCCATGAGAAGGCAGATGTCATAGGTTATAACTTATGGAACCAAATTGAGGTTAATGAGGTGGTTTTATTCAAGGAAATGTTCATGTTATGAATGAATCAGTTAGAAAGTAAAGACATTGGGAAGTGACAGCATGATTGGATAAAGTTATATAAGGAAGTAGTAAGCAAGACAATGATCTCAGAACCTACCGGAAGATAAGACCAGTGAACCAAGATAAATTCATAATGAGACTACTGTCAGAGACTGAGTATAGAGTTATTTCAACTCAGTGAAATGATGAACCAGAAATGTTAGATGCATGTGATTCAGAGGAATATTAAATTCTTTCTTTGAATGAATTATAGTAGTTACCTTAAGTTTATTCCGATGCGGAATTATAACGGATCAAGTAATACGATCAGCAGTTAAAGAGAAAAATATTAGAAAATCTTCCTGGAGCTAAAAGGTGGAATTTGTAATGACCAAGAGTTGGCATTACTTAATGGAAAAAGGAGACTTTGTGCTTCCAACGACGCTTCGCATAAAGGATTAGGATGTGTGCTTGCGCAACACGACAAAGTACTTGCGGATGCATTCGGAAAGCACGGTCCACCAGATCGGATGGACTTAGTAGCGCCAATTCTGTGGAACAACCAACTCCGACGGCAATGTTCCTTCTGAGACTAGTGGCCAGGTAGATTGACATTTGGTAACATTGAATCTCAGGACGTATGGGTATCAGGACGTTGTGTCAGGTTTCAGTTTGAAACTGTTAATTCCCTTCTAAGGAATGTATATAATTGGTTCCTCTCCAGTGGTTAAACTTCCAATCTGATGACGATTATTTCGTTAACGATGACTGCTTATGGTTCTACCTGCTTGGTGGTTCATAGGATTATTCTTCAGTTTTCGAAACTGGTCTCCTTAAATGTTACCAGTAGATGGATAGATTGAGCAGAATTTCCCTGAGTCTGGAAAAGAATTCGGCGAATTTTGGCAAACCTTGTCTTTCTGATTATCAGAGAACATCATTAAAGAGAATGGGAACTGAAACGAACCTTGTGGATTGGGTAAGGTTGCCGTCATATGGGTTAGTAGACGGACCCTGAGTATTACAATTGATGGTAGAGATAAAATGATGAAGTAAGATTGGACGAAAACAGGAAATGTAAGTAAGAAACCAGCCGGACTGAGAAACTCCGGGATTGACTTAAGTGAAAAGGCTGTTATGCCAGGAATGGTAAGCTTGCATGGCACGTAGGATTGATAAGAATAGTTGAAAAGATAAAAGTAGATGAAAGGTGACCAGAGATGGTGCCGAATAGTCGATTAAGACTTATATGAAGTAAAGTTTGGAAAGGTAGAAAGGTATCAAAGAAGGCACTATGCCGGCAATTGCTAGAAACGTAATGCTATTAGCCAACCCCTAAAATCATATATATATATATATATATATATATATATATATATATATATATTTTTTTTTTTTTTTTTGTGGCCGGTTGAGGCCAAGTCACAAAGGATTATCAAGTGACTAGACTAGCAATGAAAGGACAAAGCAGGGTTGCTTCTAAGAAAGCACCGACTGCAAGGGCTTCTGATATAAAGGAAACATTAATGAGATCGTAGGAATCTTCTGCTGAACAACCCATGTTTTGATTGGGAATTCACTAGACCTTTTTGGGATGGGGTCACCCGTACTAAAGTGACTCATGTGTATATGGTTGTCCAAGATTACGAGTAAAATGGAAGTATAGTGACTTGAGATGTATGATGTTATGGTATCATGAATACCATGAATATATTATGACGGAGGAAAGTAAACAACGAAGGTTTATGAAGAGAGTATAGAAATGGTCAGAGATTGATCAGTATGCTGTAGAAATTTTGTATGAGGCAAGTACCTTTGAGAAGAACGATAAGTACTAAGAGATTCACGTTGAACTCGACCAATATCTTCCAAAACATCCTTGCTACCATTACCAAGTTCTGTAAGAGAGTAGATAGGCATATGTTGCCTTTTGGAAGGCCAAATAGGCTTACAACTATCTGCAAGAAGAGGGTGGCATTAAGTTACCAATCGATTATCAAATGAGAACAGTTGAAAAAAGAACCTTATTAAGGATACATGATATGATTGCCAATTATAGGATGCAAGAATTCCCTGGCAATTGAATTAAGGATAGGATCTCCATAAATTAAAACAAACCCTGGGGAATGCACAAGGGATGGCATTAACCCTAATAAAGACATTGTGAATTCAGATGATATGAGTTGGACTTGCTAAGGCAACAATGACCGGTAAGGATTATTAAAAAGAGTTCTGGAAAGAACATAGATAAATTATTAGAGTATTGATCAATGACGTTTTGATAAACCCTGTACCCAGAAAATACAGGAAGAATGATGAGGATGACCTAAGAAACCTTACAAGGAAAAAGGTAATATTTCGAACTTCAAAATGGAAGTTTGGTAAGGAATGTATGACATAGTAACAATAATGCCAGATGAGGCATGTATGAAACCCTGAGAAAGTATGGATTGAACCCATAAAGGTTGAGATTATCCTAACATAATGGAAGAACTAAGAAAAGAAGTATCCTAAGTATGATTGGGAATAAACGTGATAAAGTTCCCACGGGTAGGTGGAAGCAATGACTTATGGAAAAAGATGGATAGATATATTTTTCTCCTTCAGCAGAGCTTAAGGTAGAATGCTTTCACCCAACAGTGATGGGAATGAGGTAGAAAAGTTTGAGTTGGAATGTATCCAGAGAGCATGGATTACAAGAAATTGTTAGTATCAGGAAAGGCCAATGAGGTGGCCGACAGTTTAAGTATAGAAGAATAATTACAAATCTTCATACCGAAGAAACAAAATGATATTTGGAAGGACCTTGAAGGTCATATCGGAGTGGAGGAATTTACATTCCTTCTGATGAATGTACAAGAATCGACGGTAATAATAGTTTAAGTAAAGATTCAATTCCCGATATTGTCTTAAGCAAACAACACACCGTATAAGGTCCCGTTTTGAGGCAAACCAGGACCATGATACAAAATTGACGAAGTAAATCATTAAGTTTCCAGTCTTTTATGGAAGAGGTATGAGTGATACTTTTATCAACCGGATATAGCTGCGATGCTTGAAACTCTTCTACAATTTTATCTACTTCATGTAATATCTACATCAAGTTCAGGAAGTGTTCCTTATGGATAAGGAATAGTGATTACTTTGTCTCCCTAAAGGATTGAAACCCGTATGGTTAGCTATTAACGCACTACGTAAACAACAAGCGAGGGTGATTTTTCTAAGAAAGTAGATGACAACATAAAGATAAAGAAAGTGCTGCTATTGATAAGCTAAATGGCATGTTGATGAATGACAAACAAGTTTTTGTTAGTGTACTTCTGCGCAAACAAGATAAAGAATATGAGGTTGATGATTCATGATGCTAAATGTATTCCCGTAAAAAGAATTAATGAGACTTAGAGAGAAGGGCAGTTGAGCCCGAGACTTATTGGGCCATCTGAGAGTTTAAAAGTGTTCGGAAGGTGGCATTCGAGCCTGCCTTACCCCCAAAACTTATAGCATGATCATAACGGGTTTTCATGTGGCAAGGCTATGCCAGTAAAACGCAGAGACTCAACAGATGATAAGAGTGCGAGCAGGTAGATGTACGGCCTGGTCAGACTTACGAAAGATAACCTGTGAAAAACCGCGGGTAGAAAAGAATAAGTGATGAGAAACAAGTTGACAGAAGTAGATTATATTGAATCTAAGTTAAAGGGATCGGCCATATTCATTTCGGAGAATTTGAATTGGAATAATGTGATGATTATAGAGTAAATGTAACGGGAAACCAATAAGGAGGTACCAAGTGCAAAAGATATCTTAATAAAGAGACGAAGGTGAAAGTAAATAACAGAAGTAAGTAAGAATCAGATAATAAGAAGGATGTGATTGATAAAGAAAAGACTGGGAAAGCAACTATGGAATGTGAAGTAAGGAATGTTATGAATGGATTAATGAATGGGTTTCTAACAAACCTTTGGGATGACCACGTGATAGTGTTATTGTTATGAATATGAAAGAGCTAGTAACATGATATGGAATGTCAGTAACAATGGTGTCAAGCGAGAAACCTAAGATTTAACCTAAAAGGTTGAAGGAATTTTCTGAAGTAAGCATTGCTAAGATTAAACAGGAGTATAGGTCCATAGAATAATGGACAAAGCAGCAAGATATGTTGACTCGTGGGATTGCGATCAAATAGTATTGGATATAATTATGATTATTTTCTTCTTTGAGGAACCTCTATAATTCAGAGGTAAATTCTGAGTATGATATTTTACAATCATGAAAACTTTCTATAATCCTTTAGAATTCTTTTCTTTTCTTTTCTTTTATTCATCTTCTTTATGAATTAAGAAGAACAACCCTTTAAGGAGGGAAGGTATTGCTACGTGACTATCTGTCTATGTGATAGAAGTCTAAGTGGAATACCATAACTTGTTTAATTGCTTGTCAAGTACTAAAGGCTGGCCCCCTTCTGTACTAACTATGTAATATAACAAATGTTCAATTGATCATAATGATCTCTCAATAAATCTTTCCACTTCTCTATATTGATCGAGATTGAGAAGATTAAAGCGATCAGGAAATACACAGTGCGAGCGAAGTTATCTCCGAATTCGCAGCACGATAGTGATACCAAAGCCACTGCGGATATCAATAAGAACAATAAGGATAAGACCGGGTAAGAACGTAACCCGGATAATGTGTTGTACGAAAAGTAGCAAAGTTGATGGAAAAAGGATAAAGTACGTATTGTAGCACCAGTAGATGTGCTGAGAAAGGGCAGAACGACTAATAGTTGACCCGGAAGCTGAAAGGTGAAACGACAGACAAACGGCTCTTTGCTTCCTACCTGATTCCGGGACGGAATCCTTTTAAGGAGGGGAGACTATAAGAACCCCAAATTTTGGGATATAATTAAAACTTTTTATTATGTACTAAGGTAATGGTGAACAGTGATTACAACTACGATGTAACGATTGAGATAATGAATGAAAAGAATAGTTTTGGATTCAAATGTTTATATGTCATGAAGAATACTATTGGTTGACACTTTAGATAAGAATTATCTATCTCCTAGGGAATTGAGATTTGATAATTCTAAAAGGAGAAGATTATTCTTATGTCATCCAAATCGATATCTGTTATTGGTCCAGTGGGCCCGTAAAAAGGTTAAGGAACGATCGAAAGAGAACCGGGACACCTATATAACCCTAAAATAATAATAAGAGAATAAAGAGTGAATAGTGTTTTTAGTGGAAAAGAGAATATTATGAGACGACACTATATAGAAGTATTCGGAACGGATTTCCGAGTTTGTAATAGTGATCCAGGGGGAAAATAATTGTATGTAAAAGCTGTTGAATTCTGAAAAACCGCACTTTTATTTTCTCCGAGAGTTCCCTGGACACTGATAGACTTAAGAATTTAACGAAGGGATTTAAGGAATATAAATTCGAAAGTTAGTAAGAAAGATGGAGAATGATAGTATTAATATTAAGAAGATTCCCGGTAAACCCTAATTAGAAATCCGTGAAATATTCCTACGAACGATCAATCGAAACGAGCAATAAACGGACAAAGAAACAAGCAGAGATCCAAGAGGTATGATGAGCTAGTGGAAGGTGACATAATCACTTTATGCAAGATAAGATCAAAGAAACCAAGCTAGTTACAAAGCTAACTAGTAATCTTAACAATCAAACCAAGTACTTAGCATTCTTTGTCATCCTACCACACCAAAATCAACACTTGTCCACCAAGATGATGTATGCCATGACCTAGTACCTTTAATAAAGTAACTTTATGGTAGATATTTTCATAATAACGCAAGAGAACAAGAAACCAATCCAAGCAACACAAACTCTCTCAAAACTTCCCAGCAGAAACACTCTCCAAAAACAAATTCATATCTCCATTTATATCCATGATAAAATCAATAAATTTTAACCATAGCCTCTCCACTCCATGGGTAATATTCTCTCAAAATTTCATGGCCAACAAAGTAGTATAGCCTAGTCAAATCCATGCTCAAAGTTGGAGAAACAAATCTGCCCAGTTTCTGTTCAGTGGAAAAAGAGGCCTCAAAACCCTAGCTAGGAAGCTTCAAATCTTATGATCTAGGACTCAAAACAAATATTATGAAGGGCCCAAGATGTGGTAAAAATTTGAGAGCTAAATTCTTATTTTTCAATTTTCTATGATTTTTACAAGTTTAGGATGAATAGTAACTTCCAAGAACTAATCTTTGATTTCTTGTTTTCTTTGGTTGATCCAAGCTTTGTTAATGCTATACAAGGACTAGATCAAGCTTAGTAAAGCTAGTACATACTCCAAGGAAGGTAATCATCTCAAGAAACCCTAGCTCTTAGTTTAAGTTTTGATGATTATTGGATGATTTTGAGATTAGTTATGAAATGGTGTATTATAAGCATGATTATGTAATTAGCTTTATTGATCTAAGAGATATAATGAATATGATGGTGAAGTATGATATTTCTGGACTTGTTGAGATGAGAATCATGTGTATAAGATGTATGTATGCCCGGTGTGGCTTGGTGATTGTTGTAACAATTTGGAAATGTCCGATTTATAGCCGTCGTAATGCCTTATTTTTGTTAACCTCTAGAAAACCGTGCATAAAAGTTATGATGAGTTTCTGGCCTTGATGAATAAATGACATTCCCTTGTAGATCTCGAGCCATAGATCGTTTTGGCGCAAGAATCGAAACATTCCGACTTACGGTTTAGGAGTTATGGTCAAATTACTAAAATTGGTTCGAAACCGTAAGTAAAAGTTCGTAACTTCAATTGAACCCTCGTAAAACATGTTACTCAGTGGAAAATCTTGGTAAATAAATACTAGAGGTCATAAGGAAGGTATGAGAGAAAACCACATGTCAAACAGATCGTTTTTTGATTTTAAAAAAATGTTTGAATCGAAATTAAGCGCGAACGAACCCCTTAAAACTATAACCTTGGTTATAACTTAGAAAACGAACGATAAAACTCGAGGTTTAATCTCAGTTCGTAATCGATCGACTTTAGAACTTATACGACTTAAGTATATACCAAGTGTGGGTATGATGACATGTTGTAATAACGAACAAATGTCGGATCATATCAGTAATAAAAAGAGTCACACTAAAAGGTGTATAACGAGATGATTCGAAAACGTGTTTCGATTTAAGTGAAGTTTATACCTAGACTTTTAAAACGTGATAAGTGGTTAATCTCGAATGTTCTGATTGTTTTTAGATCATCGAGCAGACCCAGGACACGCTATCTCCACCCACACCCGATTACCAGGCAAGTGTTCAAAACTCTGAACCTGTTGTTGTGATAATATATATATATGTGATTACCATTTTACATATGCCATAGCATGCACGCCTATTGTCAAAATTATATTATGATACCTGTTCCCTGAATTGATATTGGCTTATAGACTAGATACGAATTATCAGTTATAAGCCGTATTGTTTGGATAAGACCCTTAGCGAAGGGCATATGATATTCATTCTTAAATATAGACCGGGAGTCGGTATTTTGAGATATAGATAGTCGTGGAAACCCGGAGGGATTCCAACGACAGATTATTATTTATCAGAGGAATGTTATTATTAAACGTTATTTATATTCCCATAAAGTATCAATTACTTGGAAATATTTCGAGGAATGTTATTTGAGTATTATCTCAGTCGAGAGATATTAAATGAACGTTAGTTTCGAATATTCATTTAGAGTTGATTATTTAATGAATATTATTTTGATATTCATTAGAATGTATTTATTAAATGAATATTATTTATATTATTCGGAGATTATCTTTCCCTCCAGATATTATGTAAAATATTTCGGAGTCTTTTTACGACTATTTTATCAAGGAAAGGTTCCCAACTCTTTATTTTTCATTTAAATCTATCTTAAAAGGATTTAAATGCTCGCTCAAACTTCCATATTATAGGGGAACCTACTTGAGCAATGTTATTTATCTTGTTGACTTCCCGGTCATAATTTATCCTTTTCACTCGCAACTTGGTTGCTATGGACTCATTAAGTCTGTGTGTACCTTCTCATCATTCGAGGGGTAAGATTGTTGGAACAAGTTGATATCCATTAACAAGCAAAAGCTTGGGAAATGTTGGTGAATTTTCCTTTCCAACTAGATACGACTACTTTGTGGAGTCTTATCAACAAGTATTTCACTTGGGGAAGGGAGGACAAACTCTACGTTTCAATGCTGTGGATTTATTCGAACTAGGAGTCGTGTGTAAGAGGCCGAGTCGCGCGTTCCATCACAAGGCCTAACCATTGGCCAGGGAGTTACTATTAAAGGCAATCGACAAGTGGAGCCGGCAGTTCTTCCTTCTACCGGTAGTAAGATGTAAGAACCCCAAATTTTGGATATAATTAAAACTTTTTATTAAGTAATGATAAAATGAGGAACAATGATTCCGATAACAAGGTCACCAGCTCTAATGAATGGTGGTTTCAAAGAACAATGATTGTAATGAATGGATATTGCTTTGGACAATGATCCTGATGCATTGGTATATTGTCAGAATAGAGTAATTCGATGGTTGAGGACCTAGATAAGAATAATCTACCATCCAGGAAGGAGCTAATGGATCCTTGTAAGGAAATGAGTACGTGCATAGTGTTTCCCGTACGTGCATAGTGTTTCCTGTATGTGCATAGTAATTTGGTGGATGAATAGTGATTTTGTAAGTTGGAAAACTTTTCACTCCACCCTATGTACGGGACGTGATATGGATGTTTCGAAGTCATATTAGTAATACGCGGAGGAAATAAGTGAATGCAGAGACGATCGGAATTCAGAAATTCCAAATTCTTTTCGGTATAATATTTGACCGGACAGTGGATTAAATATTATTATAATCCAAGAATTGAGATATTAACTTTGAGGATTTGATATTTTGGGATGTTATTATATTTGATTTAAGAATGAAGGTAGGAAACCACTGAGGAGTGGTTATGGCTACAATGTAATTATCGATATTTGGAAAGAATGAATGGAATTCGACCTTATTATGTTTATGTCTTGAAGAATGCTAAAGGGTGACAACATAGGTAAGAATAATCTATCTTCTAAGGGAATAAGATATGGCAACTTCAAGCAAGAGAATACCCTCATGTCATCCAGATCGATAACGATTAATCCAGTAGTTCCGTAAAAAGGTTAAGGAACGATCGAAAGAGAATACGGACAATTGTACCACCCTAAGAGAACAAGTAAAGAATACAGAATGAATAGTGTTTGGTGGGAGTATATAATAATATGAGACGACACTATACAGAAGCATTCGGAACGGATTTCCGAGTTCGTATTAGTGATCCAGGGGGAAAATAAGTGTATGTAAAAGCTGTCGGATTCTGAAAAGCCGCACTTTTATTTTCTCCGAGAGTTCCCTGGACACTGATAGCCTTAAGTATTTAACGAATGGTTTTAAGGAATATAAATTGGAAAGTTAGAATGAAAGATGGAGAATGAAAGTATTAATATTAAAGAGGATTCCCGGTAAACCCTAATTAGAAATCCGTGAAATATTCTCACGAACGATCAATCGAAACGGGTAATAACCGGACACAGAAACAAGCAGAGGAAGCAAGAGTCTTGTGTAAGCTACTAGAATAAATATCTAGCAACCAAGTGGCTTAAAGTAACTAGCATACTTGGAGATGGAAGTAGTACTTAGAAAAACCAACCAATACTTAGCCTTCCACCATCCAAAACATAACACTTGTCTCTCCAAATTGCCTCATCCATGACATCACACTCCACTAACACAACTAGGATGAGATATTATCTAGCCAAATTCACTTTATGCAAAATTGACCAAGGAAAAGCAAGAAACCAAGCAAACACTCTCCATTCCTTTCTTTTCTTCAAAGTTTCGGCCAAGGAGCTAGAAAAGGAGGTTCCCACCATTGTTTATTCTTATAATTTTTAGGGTAAGTACTACATATCATATCTTAGATCCCCTAGAAATTTCAGCCTCAAATTCACTTCCTTTCATTTTCAAATAAATCATCAAAGGTGATGATGAATAGTGTTTCTAAGAACTAATCTTTGTTTTTCTTGTTTTCATGGTTGATCCTAGCTAAGTTAAAGCCATCCAAGGGCAATACCAAGCTTTGTGAGGCTATTACATACTACAAGGAAGGTATAAGACTTGAAAACCCTTGCTCTACTTTGAGTTTTAAGCATGTTCTTGATGGATCTAGCTTAGTTATGATTATGTTCATGTTATAAGCATGTTTAGTTAGTGATTTAGTGATTTGATTAACATGATGAGTTTGATACTAAGATCAGTGGATTCTGGTCTTGTTGGGGTGCTTATTATGTGTATAAGTTGATTAGATGCCCGGTGTGGCTTGGTTGTTGCGTAATGAATTTTAGAACGCTCGATTCGTAGCCGTCGTAATGCCCGATTTTCATTAACACTAAGAAACCGAACTGGTCAGTAGCCATAACTCTCTGTTCTTGGCAAGTTAATGAACCCTACTGATAGATTTTTGAACATAGATCACTTTGGCGAAAGAATCGAAGCATTTTGATTTACGGTTTAGGAATTATGACCAAATTACTAAAAGTAGTTCGAATCCGTAAACGAAAGTTCGTAACTGAAATTGAACCCTCGTAAACTATGTAACGTCATGGCGAATCTTGGTAAATAAATACTAGGGGTAAGAAGGAAAGTGTGAAAGAAAACCGTATGTCAAAAAGAGCATTTTTCGATTTATTAAAAATGTTCGAGTCAAGGTTAAACGCGAACGAACCCCTAGAAGACGAACCTTTTATAACTTCGGTAAAACACTTAGAAAACGGGCGATAAAACTCGGAGTATAATATTGGTTCGTAACGATCAACCTTAGAACTCATATGACTTAAGTATGTCCCAAGTATAAGTGCAGTGACATGTCGTATTAACGAACGAATGTCGGGTCGGATCAGTGATAATAAGTAATCCACTAAAAAGGGGTATAACGAGATAACTCGAGAACGTGTTTCGAATTAAGTATAACTTAACTTTTAATATGTTAAGTGATTAATCCCGAATGCCTTGGCTATTTATAGATCACCAAGCTGAACCGGGACCCGCTACCACTACCCCTTACCGTACTCGACTACCAGACAAGTTTCAATTCCCTTCTTTTAGGCTGTTGTTGTGATTGAATAAATATATATATATATGATTGCTGATATACTTATGCCATTGCATGCATGCCTACTTTCAAGTTGAATTGATATACTTGTTCCCTGAATGTTATTGTTGGCTTATAAGCTAGATAGTTATACATCAGTTATAAGCCGGTTATTGTAAGACCCTCATAGAAGGGCGTATACATCTTATTCATCAAATATAGACCGGGAGTCAATATTTCTTGATATATCGAGATTACCTCGGAGGAAAATATTTAAGTAAATATTTTCCATTATTCGGGCGACGAATATTATTTGAATATTCGTTCGAGATTATTTATTTTAACGATCTTTACTTCAAATAATTATTTGAACGTAACTATTCGACGAATAATATTTTTAATATTCATTCAGAGTCGAATTATTTATCGATTATTATTGCGAATATTCTTCTAAAGGTTGGACTACTAAATGAATATTAATTGGATATTCATTTAGAATATTATTCATTAAATGAATATTACTTTTGAGTATTCATTTAAGACAGTAATTACCTATCGAATATTATTTTAATGTTCATCTTAAACTTGATTTATTTATCGAGTCTTATCTCGAATATTCCTTTAAAGCTTGGATTACTAAATGAACATTACTTGATATTCATTTAGAATATTATCCATTAAATGAATATTACTTTATCAATATTCATTTAAATTCCTAATTAATTATGAATATTATTTTGAATATTCATCCAGGGTTCTATTTAATCATCGAATATTATTTTAAATATTTTAAATATTCCTTTCAGGTCTTATTAATTAATGAATATTATTTGGAACATTCATTTGAATATTTAGTTATGCAATAAATATTGTCTCGATATTTCTTCAAGAATTATTTGAGAGATACTCTGATTAAAGATATTCTTTCATATTCCTAAATATTCCGTAAAATATTTTAATTCAATAAATATTCTCTGAATATTTATTCCATACTTAGAATAACCTCGATAAGGTTTATCTTCTTCGATTATTACAGAAAATATTTCGGAGTCATATTATTATTAATCTAACATCAAGAAAGGTTCTCAGACATCATTCTTCTTTGAGTCTATCTCCTTAATAATAAGGGAACCTTACTTGGAAAATGTTATTTATCTTGTCGACTTCCCGGTCATAAAGTATTCCCTTCACTCGCAACTCGGGTGCTGTTGACTTATTAAGTCGTTGCTTACCTTCTCATCTTTCGAGGGGTAAGATTACTGGAACAAGTTGATATCCGTTACCAAGTAATAGCTTGGGAGTTATTGGTAAATTTTCCTTCCCAACTTGATACGACTACTTTGTGGAGTCTTATCAACAAGTATTATACTTGGGGAAAGGGGGACGAACGTTACATTCAGAATCATGAATTCTATTTGAACTAGGAGTCGTGTAAGAGGCCGAGTAGCGCCAGTCCATCCCCTTTGGCCCAACCGTTGGCCGGGGAGAGCTAGTAAGGCGGTATACAAGTAAAGCCGTCAGTTCTTCCTTCTACCGGTAGTAAATCTAAATTGAGCTGTACGATCTCGACTGATCATCAAGATTGGAACAGCGGGCGCGGTGAATACTCCATCATTGGTTCATCATCCAAATTTATTTATTTCCTGCAACATGATTACTGTTGGCAGAGTTGGAAAAGGGTCATAACTGGAATTGCAACCTTTTCTTGCAAGTTCCTCTTCTTAATAACAATAAGAATATCTCGCTTACTTTGATGTAGCAGATATTTCTACAAACAAATACTTTAAGTTACCCTGTAACTTCATCGTTCATATTATACTGGCATCATTTTCGTAAATGCATGGCATATGGTTTGAAAGATACTTTTGAACTGTTATACATTATCGTTCAGTTATATATTATTGTTGGTGGGCTATTGCTCACCCTTGCTTTATTATTATATCACAACAACAGCTAGACCAGATGACTCGCACAAGGCGCACTCGACGCGGGCGAGGATGATGAGACTACCAGAGCTGTAGAAGAAGCTATTGGTAGGGTATATTTATTCTTTCAGTACCAAGAATATGGTCTAGTATGACTTATGTAAATGGATGGCAAAGAGTATGTATTTATATTGAAATCCTTTTGGATTGTAAGAACTCATAATGTGATTAATAAAAAATTTGATTGTTACTCTGATTTCATCTCTGGGACTATAACGGGTGTGTTTTATATTGTTGTGTTGGGTTATAGAGACGTAATTTATTTTATGTTAAGGAAATTTCAATTGTTGTGGACAGAATTGGAAACCGTAACCACCGGATCCCGGACCCCGGATCTAGGGGTGTTACATAAGATATGTTGGGCTGTACCATCCCCGACTGATCATCAGGGAGTGGGACAGCTGGCGCGTGATAACTCCAGTATTAGTTCATCTCCCAAATTGGGAATTCCCTGCAACACGTATCGAAGAGACTTTTTTCAGGTTGACGGTGTCTTCCGCAACACGTATCGAAGAGACTTCTTTGAGGTTGTAGGACTTCGAAAAATGTTAATAACTGGAATTGCAATATTTTCCTTGCAAGTTCCTCTTTATATGATAAATGATAATATCTTGCTTATTTTCGACATAACAGATATTCCCACATATATTTACATTTTGAGTTACCTTACAACTTCATATTTCATATTATACTGGCATCATTTTCGTAAATGCATGGCATATGGTTTGAAAGATACTTTTGAACTGTTATATATTATCGTTCAGTTAAACATTATTGTTGGTGGGCTAGTGCTCACCCTTGCTTTATTATTATATCACAACAACAGCTAGACCAGATGACTCGCACAAGGTGCACTCGACGCTGGCGAGGACGATGAGACTACCAAAGCCGAAGAGAAAGCTGTTGGTAGGATAGATTTATTCTTTCAATACCAAGTATATGGTCTAGTATGATTTATGTAAATGGATGGCAAAGAGCATGTATTCATATTGTAACTCGTTTGGGTTGTAAGAACTCATAATGTGTTTAATAAAATTTGGTTGTTACTCTAATTTCATCTCTGGGACTATAACGGGTGTGTCTTATATTGTTGTGTTGGGTCATAAAGATGTAATTTATTTTGAGTAGAAGTAAGTTCAAGTATTGTGGACAGAATTGGAGACCGTAACGACCGGATCCCGGATCTGGGGGTGTTACATTATTCTGCAGATATTCAACTTCTTTCTTAAGGTTATCTACTTGCATAGCAGTTAGCTCAAGTTCCTCATTCTTCCTGTTTAACAATTCGTTTCTAGCAGACAGTTTAGCAATCTCTTCATTAGCAGCAGTCATACTAGTATGAATATTAAACATTTCAATAGACAGTTGTTTAACCATGCGTTTATATTCAGAAACAGACATGTCTATGGTAGTGAGAGATGGTACCTAAGAGTCAGATGGAGATTGTTCATCCTTGGAATCAGCCATCAAGGCATAGTTGCAGAATTCATGTTCCTCTCCATCACTATCAGAATCATCCCAACAATTCCCTTCAGCTATATAGGCCTTACCTTGTGTCTACTTTTTCAGAAGGGCCTCATACTTAGCTTCAAGCTCTAGAAACTCTTTATCCTTCTTTTTAGGCTTCTTGCATTCACTGGCAAAATGCCCTAGGTCATTGCATCTATAACACCTTACAGATGACCTATCCACATGGCTGGTTTTGAATTTATTCTTCTTTACTTTCACAGGTGCCTTGCTCCTGTTGAATGAATGGTTTTGGGGTCTAGACTTGAAGGGTTGGTTCCTCTTGAATCTGATTTGGAAATTTTCTGGCCATGAAAGCATATGAAGTGTTTTCCATGCCATCTAGCTCTTCAAGAGTATAGAACTCTTCTTCTTCCTTCTCCTCAACAGGTTCAATCACTTCACCTTCATTTTCCTCATCATCTACTATCTCCTCTATCCTCAGATGACTTGTAGATGCTTCTAGGTCTTGAACAGATTTGCTGACAATCAAGGCACATGATGTATTTATCATTCTACCTTGGTTGGCTTGGATAGCCCTCTTCTAAAGCAACTCAAGCTCATGAGTTTTAAGCACACCATAGAGTACATCATATGTCACTTTGTTTAGATCTCTTTCCCTTAGAGAAATGACCCTCTGCTCTAGGTGGTTTGGAGAAGATAATAGAAACTTCATGTTCAACTCTTTAGTACTGTAAACCTTGCCATTCATTTGTAGCTCAGTCACCAACTTGTGGAATCTCTCAAACATGTCAGTAATGCTTTCCTTGGTCTGTGCCATGAAAGCTTCATACTGTGTGACCAGTATCTGTTTCTTGTTCTCTCTAACCTCCTATGTCCTTTCACACAATACCTCAATATGATCCCACGTTTCCATTGCTGTTTCGCAAGAGGCTTTGTTAGCAAACATTGACAGCTCCATAGAATCTATGATGAGCAGCATGAGATGATTATCAAGAGCAACCATCTCCTTTTCTGTATCTTTCCATTTGGATGGTTCTTTAGCCACATAGGATCCTGGAATGGTTACAGTTCCAACAGTCTTTTCAGGAATATCCTGTTGTGGAACAAAGGGACCATTCTTGAGTATCTCAGGATATAGAGGGTTAGCAGCCTTGATGAACAACAACATTTTAATCTTCCAGAGATTGTAATTCTCTTTGTCGAACTTAGGGACCTTCACAGTTCCTGTAGTCTTTGGTGTATTCATGATTGTTTTCTATTTTTGAATAAACAGCCTGCTCTGATACCACTTATTGAGTATTGAACACACAAAAAGAATACAGAGGGGGGGTGAATGGATTCTTGAACTTTTCCTTTGTTCTTGAATCTGGATGGTGTGTGTTGTAAGATATGTGATATGTGTGTGCAGATATGTAAGTGTGGAAAATGAACAACACAAGACACAATATCACTTTAATTTAATATTTTATTAGATAAAGATTTGCTATAACCTGTGAATACAAATGGTAGTATTCTCAGCTTCGTTTTTCTCAGAGAGATGTATAACTTGAATGTGTATGTGAAAAACTTAACTGCTAGTGAAGTGAGGTTGTATTCTTATAGAACATGAATACAACCTACTTACTACAAATAAGGTAGCTAAACAAATTTACTTTCTAGCGTGTCTATCCTTTTTGAGTAACCATCCAAACGGCTATAGATTTGACTTCTTGAGGTTCTTTTCAGATCCACTTCTTTAGCTCTTTGTCTCTTGTACATCTCTATAAGCTTCCTTGTAGGCTTTCCAAAGTACTTTACAGTTTGTGGTCCGTAAAGTGCTTTAGCTTGTTGCAGGTTTCTGACTTGCACAATTTCTTCAGTAGTTTATCTCCAAGAATGTATTTGATAAGTGGCTACACTACTACAAACTGGACCTATAGCGTTGGTTAAATAGGCCTATAGCGTCGGTCGTTTGGCCTAGTATATGCAGGGGACGCTATAGGTTATGCCTATAGCGTCGATTAAATTGGTGACGCTAAAAGTCTGCTATGAAGTCGGTTATTTGAATGATCGACGCTAAATTCTACTTTAGGCGTCGATCATTTAAACGACCGATGCTAAAAGTATGCTTAAGGCGTCGGTCATTTAAATGACCGACGCTAAAAGTAGACTTTAGGCGTCGGTCATTTAAATGACCGACGCTAAAAGAATGCTTTAGGCGTCGGTGATTTAAATGACCGACGCTAAAAGTCAATTTTTTTAAAAAAAAATAAAAATTTCAAAATTTCATTTTTAATAATATTTACCTCAAACCCAACAAATACCACAACATAGTTTAAAACAATTATAATTATCCCATGCCAACAAACATTTAATAACAACACATATAATAGGAACACAACTAAAATAGCAATTAAATCTCAAAAGTTACAACAAAAAATTATATTGTTCATGTGATTTAATTGGGCCATAATTAAACAAATTATAATTAGGCCATAATTGTTCATCCAATTCTCTCTTAGTTTTAGTTGTTCATCACTGAAGGTTCCTTGATACTCTAAGCATCCAAACTGTCTAAAGTGACTTGTTCAACATCTTATGTCACCTGCAATAATTGTACAAACAGAAGCAGTCAATAGTCCACAAAAATATCTTAGTTTACTGCTCTCTTCATTTAACATGAAAGTTATTTGATGATAATAATGAATCACATAGCAGTTGCATGAATAAGTGAGGACTCAAAGTTCAGTTTTTAAAAGGACAACTAATGACATACCAAAGAGCACGGAGTTGATCTTAAGGATTTTAATTGCAGATTGAATCAATACTAAACTAAATTCTAAGTGCGGATAGAGAAAACAGTAATGATCATGTACTTACCATCCATCTTTTCCAGAAATTCCTTTGGAGGGAAGTGTTAGTCACAGAGGCATGCCTGAATACATCTAATAACAAGCCTAAGTATGTGTAATGCTATGCATTACCTACATGACCTCTTAACTGAGGGAACCTCTAGTTGTAGAGTTTCTATTTGTTCTGTACTTGTAATAGGCATCAAATTCTAGTTGTGTAACTGTACTTATAAAGTCAAGAATAATGCTTGAAAGAAGTTCCAAGGTTCATGCCTCAAGCAAGGAGATAAAGACTGCCAAATAATCACATTTGGGATTTGAAGAAATGAAGAATTTGCCTAAGTACCAATTCGAGAAGTACATTTGTCTATTCGAGAAGTCTAGCATTCGAGAAGTCAGAGATTCGATATCTCAAAAGACACTATTCGATATCTCTGAATGCACTGTTCGATATCTCATTCGATATCTCAGAGATTCGATATGTCTATTACTCTATTCGAGAACTCATGGAGTCAACAAGTCAAAGCATCATTCGAGTTCTCTAAGAGTCAACAAGTCAATGATCTATTCGATATCTCAAGGACTAAAAGAAGCTATTCGACATCTCAGGGATTCGATATGACAAAATGCTCTATTCGATATCTCAGGGACTCCCAGAGAAAAGAGCTATTCGAGAAGTGATTCGATATGTCAATATAACACTATTCGAGAACTCAGAGTTATCGATTAAGTCAATTCGAGTTCTCGAATCAATCACTTAGCCACTTCTCGAATACATTCTTGGAGACAAAATACTGAAGAATTGTACAAGTCAGAAACCTGCAACAAGCCGAGACGCTTTATTTGACTATGTACTATAAAGTAGATTGGAAAGCCTACAAAGAAGCTTGGAGAGATAAGACAAAGCGACAAGGAGCTAAAGAAGTGGATCTGAACAGGCTTTGCAAAGTAAAATCTGTAGCCGTTTGGACTCTTACTCAAATAAGATAGACAGACTGGAAATTATTTTGTTTACCTACCTTATTTGTAGTAAGTAGGTGTATCCATGTCTATAAGGATACAGCCTCACTTCCTTAGCCAAGAGAGAGAGTGTGAAAAGTTTTTCAAGATACATCCCAAGAAATATCTCTCTAAGAAAAACGAAGCTGAGAATACTACCATTTGTATTCACAGATTGTAGCAAAATCTTTATCTAATAAAATATTAGATTAAAGTGATATTGTGTGGTGTTTGTCTTTGTTATCTATTCTTACATATTTTACACATTCAACACATATCTTGCTGCAAAGATTCAAGAACAAAGAAAAGTTCAAGAATCCATTCACCCCCCCTCTATATTCTTTTACCGTATTCAATACTCAACAAGTGGTATCAAAGCAGGCTGTTTAATCTAAACAGAAAACGATCATGAGTTCGAATACACCAAAGACTACAGGTACGGTGAAGGTCCCTTAATTCGACAAAGAGAATTACAACCTCTGGAAAATAAAAATGCTGTTGTTCATCAAAGCTGCCAATCCTCTCTACCCTGACATTCTCAAGAATGGTCCATTTGTACCACAACAAGAAATTGCTGAATCTACAGTGGGCACAATAGTCATTCCTAGATCATATGTTGCAAAAGAGCCATCCAAATGGACGGACTTAGAGAAGGAAAAGGTTGCCCTAGATAGTCATCTCATGTTGCTGATCATAGACTCCATGGATATGTCGATGTTTACTAATATAGCATCATGCACATCAGCCAAGGACATGTGGAACCACATCGAGGTGTTATGTGAAGGGACAGAGGAGGTAAGAGAAAATAGGAAACAGATACTGGTCACACAGTATGAAGCTTTCATGGCACAGTCCAAAGAAAGTATTACTGATATGTTTGAGAGATTTCATAAACTGGTGACTGAGCTTCAAATGAATGGGAAGGTTTACAGCACTAAAGAATTAAACATGAAGTTTCTACTATCTGCACCAAACCATCTAGAGCAAAGGGTCATATCTTTGAGAGAAAGAGATTTGAACAAAGTCACATATGATGTGCTCTATGGGGTTTTAAAAACTCATGAGCTTGAGTTGCTTCAGAAGAGGGCTATCCAAGCCAACCAAGGCAGAATGATAAACACATCCTGTGCCTTGATTGTCAACAAATCCGTTCAAGACCTGGAGGCATCTACAAGTCAACTGAGAATAGAAGAGATAGTAGACGATGAAGAGACTGAAGAAGAAGTGACTGAACCTGTTGATGAAAAGGAAGAAGATGAGTTCTATACTCTTGAAGAGTTGGATGCCATGGAAAACACTTCATATGCTTTTATGGCTAGAAAATTCCCAAACATCAGATTTAAGAGGAATCAGCCCTTCAAGTCTAGATCTCAAAATCATTCATTCAACAAGAGCAAGGCAACTGTGAAAGCAAACAAAAACAAATTCAAAACCAGCTATGTGGATAGGTCATCTGTGAGATGTTATAGATGCAATGACCTAGGGCATTTTGCCAGTGAATGCAAGAAGCCTAAGAAGAAGGATAAGGAGTTTCTTGAGCTTGAAGCTAAGTATGAGGCTCTGCTAAAGAAGCATGCACCAGGTAAGGCCTACATAGCTGAAGGGAAGTGTTGGGATGATTCTGATAGTGATGGAGAAGAACAAGAATTCTACAACTATGCCTTGATGGCCAACTCCAAGGAAGAACCATCTGAATCAGACTCTCAAGTACCATCCCTTACTACTATAGACATGTCTGTTTCTGAATACAAATCTATGGTTGAACAACTATCTGTTGAGATGTTTAATATTCATACTAGTATGACTACTGCTGCTAAACTGTCTACTAGGAATGAACTGTTAAACAAAAGGAATGAGGAACTAGAACTAACTGCAATGCAAATAGAAAACCTTAAACAAGAAATCTAATATCTAAAGAATAAGGTTCTATGTGCTAGTCAAGTTGAGAAAGCTCTTAGGGATGAACTAGCTGAAAATGAATTTAAATTGAAAACATTCAAGAATTCCTCTAGTCTATTGCAGTCCTACCATGAGAAAATTCTAGCTAGACCTAAGGCTGCTATTGGACTTGATTATGACACTCTCAAGCAGAGGAAAGGCTATGCAGTCACTGAAGATGACATTGTTGTTCAAGAGGAAGTGCCTCAGGTTTTGAAAAAGGCTGAGACCCCAATATTTAAAACACCAACAATTGAGATTGATGAGGATGCCTTACTCATTAAGCAAATGTTGGATGATGAAGATAAGGCACAATCAAATGAACAACAAGCATCCTCTAAGAGTGAGAATGTCAAAACCAAAGCCAAGGAGTCAGTAGGAGGTAAACCTAGACTTGAGAAATTTGTGAAGTTTGTTTCAGCTGGGAATAATGAAGTTGAGAAGAAAGTGGCTAAAAAGAAACAAAACAGGAATGGCAAATTAGGGATTAACAAGGACAACAATTATGCTTATGTGCCCAATGCCCCTAGGAAAGTTTGTCAAAATTGTTTTAGCACTAATCATTTAACTCATGCATGTAAGAAACCATCTGGTAGTGTTGCTAAACCGTTCTATGATTGCTCTGTGCCTTTAAGACATAGAGACTCTCCTTTCTGTGATAAATTTGATTGTATGCCATGTAACATGAATGTAATGACTAGTTGCTTTAATTTGAGAAGACAATTCATGGAAGGATGCGTGAGTCACAATGTTCACACACACTACACAAGATCAAAGTCTTCAAGTCCTCCTAAAGTTAGGAAGGTACCTCTGTCACCTAAGTCTAAGAACCCTGATTCTAAGACTCCTAACAGTGACAAGAAGACTAACATCAAGAAAATTGATAAGCATGCTGTTTATGATAAGACTGTTGCTAAGCCACATGGACCCAAACTTGTTTGGGTACCAAAGGAGAAGTAATACCTTTGTGTTTGCAGGGCAAAGAAAGTGAAAGAAAGGTCATGTGGATTTTGGACAGTGGATGCTCAAACCATATGACTGGTGATATGGCCCTACTATCACAGTATGAGGAGAAGGTTGGCCCAATGGTTGCTTTTGGAGATGACAGCATTGGCAACACACTGGGATATGGCAAGTTGGAAACTGGAAATGTCATCATTGAAAATGTAGCACTGGTCAAGGGACTCAAGCACAATCTACTGAGTGTTGGTCAATTTACTGACAGAGGCTTCAAAGTGAATTTTGACAAAGATGAATGTTTGATCACCCACAAAAAGACTGGTGACTTTGCTCTATCTGGAGTAAGAAAAGGAAGCTTGTTTGTAGCCAATATGAACTCTGCAAACAAGGACAAAATCTGTTGCTTTTACTCAAACGCATCAAATGAAGATAGTTGGCTGTGGCATAAGAAGCTATCACACTTGAACTTCAAAGGCATTAATTCTCTATTCAAAAGAGAGTTAGTAAGAGGCATGCCCACACTTGAATTCTGTCAAGAAGGAGTGTGTGAGGCTTGTCAAAAGGGAAAAATGAAAAGATCAAGCCACAAGTCAAAGACAGTGACATCAATAACCAAGCCCCTACAACTAATTCATATGGACTTGTTTGGGTCTGTCAATATTATGTCACTAGGAAGGAAAAAGTATGCTCTGGTGATGGTTGATGATTTCACAAGGTATACATAGGTAGAATTTCTGGCATCAAAAGATGAGGCTCCCCAAGTAATCATTGAGCATATAAAGAAAATTGACAAGGAAGCAAAGGCCATCAATGCAAGTGTGATTGCACTAAGGAGTGATAATGGAACAGAGTTCAGAAATGCCATGCTTGAAGCATTCTGCAAAGAAAATGGTATCTCTCAACAATTCTCAGCTCCAAGGACTCCACAACAAAATGGAGTTGTTGAAAGAAAGAATAGAACTCTGATTGAGGCTGCTAGAACAATGTTACTTGATGCAAAGATGCCTACATGTTTTTGGGATGAGGCTGTGAGCACTGCATGCTATATCCAAAATAGAACCCCCATCAAAAAAAACACTGGAAAGACACCTTACAACTTGATGACTGGAAAGAAGCCCACCCTAAAGTATGTTCATACTTTTGGAAGCAAATGCTTTGTGTTAAAAGACAACTCAGAATATGTTGGAAAGTTTGATGCAAAAGCATTTGAAGGAATTTTTCTTGGCTACTCTATGGAAAGAATTGCATACAAAGTTTATGTCATCACTCAAAAGAAAGTTATGGAAAGCACAGATGTGACATTTGATGACAGCAAACTACCTGGATTAGAAGAAGCCAATGATGAAGATAAAGATCCTTTGAAGTTTGACAATCTAGATGATTCTGATGAGGAGATTGAAACTGAATTTGAGCCCACAATTCAACAAACTCAAGTGAATGAAGAACCTGTGTCAACCAACAATGAAGAAACAAGCATCCAAGACACACCTGTGATTAGTGGAAACTTCACAGGGGGAGGAAATGTAAATGATCATGATCTGGATGATGAAGCAACATCAAGGCTGAGAAATCAATCTGAACATACAAGGAAATGGGATAGATTACATACTGCAGATTAGATAATTGGAGATCCAAATACAGGAGTGATAACAAGGAGAGCAACTCTAAATGAATGTCTCTATGGTTGCTTTCTATCCCAAGTTGAGCCTATGAAACTTGAAGATGCATTGTTGGATCCTGATTGGATAATTGCTATGCAAGAGGAGCTAAACCAATTTGAAAGAAGCAAAGTATGGGAACTTGTGCCTGCACCAAAGGATAGAACCATTGTTGGAACAAAATGGGTTCTAAGGAATAAGATGGATGAAAATGGTGTAGTCATAAGAAACAAAGCAATGTTGGTTGCAAAAGGATACTCTCAACAGGAAGGCATTGACTATGATGAGACTTTTGCCCCTGTTGCCAGACTAGAGGCCATCAGAATTTTCTTGGCATTTGCTGCACATTCTAATTTCAAGGTCTATCAAATGGATGTCAAGAGTGCATTTCTGAATGGGGAGTTGGAAGAAGAAGTATATGTGCAACAGCCGCCTGGCTTTGAGGATCCACAATTCCCTCACTTTGTCTACAGATTACTTAAAGCATTGTATGGACTTAAGCAAGCTCCTAGGGCATGGTATGACACATTGTCACAATTTCTACTTGAGAATCAATTCTCTAGAGGCACACTAGACAAGACACTGTTTTACAAGAAATATGGTGATGATATTATCTTAGTTCAAATCTATGTGGATGATATCATATTTGGATCTACAAATGAGAAGCTGTGTGAGAAATTCTCTAAGCTCATGCAGAGCAGATATGAGATGAGTATGATGGGAGAATTAACATTCTTTCTTGGGCTGCAAGTGAGTCAAAGGAAGGATGGCATTTTTATAAGTCAAACCAAATACATCAAGGATCTATTGAAGAAATTTGACTTAGAAGAATGCTCACCTGCAAAGACACCCATGGCCACTGCCACCAAGTTAGATGAAGATAGTAAGGGCAAGAAAGTAGATATCTCAATCTACAGAGGCATGGTTGGTTCTCTACTCTACCTCACTGCTAGTAGGCCAGACATCATGTTTGCAACATGCTTGTGTGCAAGGTTTCAATCAAATCCAAAGAAATCACATATGATAGCAATAAAGAGGATTTTTAGATATCTGAAGGGCACACCAAACTTGGGGTTATGGTATCCTAAGGACACAGGATTCAATCTGGTTGGTTATTCTGATGCTGATTATGCTGGATGCAGAGTGGATAGGAAAAGCACCTCAGGTAGCTGCCAGTTTCTTGGACAAAGGTTAGTCTCTTGGTACAGCAAGAAACAACAATCTGTGTCAACTTCCACAGCTGAAGCTGAATACATAGCTGCTGGAAGTTGCTGTGCTCAAGTGCTTTGGATCAGAAACCAACTTAGAGATTATGGACTTGTGTTGGAAAGAATTCCAATCATGTGTGACAACACAAGTGCAATCTCTATAGTTTCCAATCCTGTCAATCATTCTAGGATAAAGCACATTGACATCAGATATCACTTCGTAAGGGAGCATGCAACTAATGGAACCATTGAGTTACATTATGTTCCCATAGAGAAACAACTAGCTGACATATTCACTAAGCCATTAGATGAAGCCACCTTCACAAGGTTGGTTAGTGAGATTGGAATGCTGAATTCTTCAAATTCTGGCTGAGTGAATATATCAACTAGATTATTGCAGCAGTAAATACTTACTTTATCAAATGCTCAATATTTTTAAAGTAAGTATTGGCTGGATTATGATTTATAAATATTCCACAATGCTGCATATGTTGAAAATCATACATCTTTAGCTTGAAATTTCTGTGAAATTTTGAGAGAATCACTATTTAATTTAGTAGAATATTCTTCAGTGAATATTTCTGGTAAATTTTAAAAGATAGTGAAAATTGAATTTTATGAGTGAAAAGTATAGTTCGATAAGTCAGACTTCTCGAATGGTTCATTGTTTTGTCACGGCTCGAGTTCTCGAATAGGCCTATCAAGAACCCTCCTGAGTTCTCGAATAATTGTCTTTTGAGAAATCGAATAGCACACTTTGAGTTCTCGAATAGAGTATTTTAGTTCTCTAATGATGGAGTTCTCGAATACTATATTTGAGTTATCGAATCATTTGAAAAGGCTGATTTCTCGCTGACACTTAATCGCTTTTTGGATTTATATTCAAAATTTCATTTCGCTCATAAAAACATATTTTATTTAGCTTAGAATTATTTTCTGAGTTAGATAACTGCCAGCTGTGAGTTACAAACTGCTTGAGATATCGAATAAGCCTTTCTTGACTTATCGAATAGCTGTTTTATACTTCTCGAATGACTGACTTGTCGATACAAAACTTATATCTAATCGACAACTCAAGTCACTCACATATATACAATTCCACAACTGTTCAAATCATTTCATTCGATTTCTCAGGCAGCTAAAGTTCCAAAACCTCTGTAAACCCTAACGTCAAAAGCTAAATTTCTTCTTCAACCTTCATTCTCTTCTCATCTCTCTGTGTAACAATGGCAAATACCCAACTCACAATTCCTAAACACACCAATTTCATAGCAATAACCAACGATGTTGAAGCACCCAATGCAAACTTTAAGTGTTTCGTTCGATGGATGGCTGAATCATACATCAAGGATGCACTCTCAGCCAACCCAACTCTGTATCTAGATTTACTAGAACAGTTTTGGAGAACTGCTACTGTGGAGGTCGTGGCCCTAGAGAATGCAATAACTTCATACGTAATCTATTGCAAGATTCAGGACAAGGAAATCACCATCACTACTGAAAATATGAATCAAGCACTGGGGTTACAACAAGGAGTGTATGACAGTCAAGCAACTGATCAGGAATTGGAAGATTTCTTTGATTTTATCAACTACTCAGACAGAATCAAGCTTGGAAATTTGAATAGAAAGTACTTGAGGAAGGAATGGAGCTATGTCTTTGCCACTCTTCTTCAAGTCTTCACAGCAAGGAAGTCCAGCTTTGATCAAATCAGCACACCTGTTCAACAAATAGGATATGCTCTAGCATATGGGAGAAAGATTGATGTTGGTTTGATCATAATGCAAGAATTGTATGGGAGACTTGGTAAGAACTCAGCCAAGAGAGGTAATGAAATTTTCTTCCCTCGCTTTATTCAATCTGTACTTAATTTCATAGATGTTAAATTGATTGAATTGCCTGGGTTAGACAAAAATAGAATAGGCTATCCGAAATCCATGACCAAACTCATTTTTGGTAGCTTGGAGACTAGGAATGATGTGGATGTAAGACTCAAAATAACTCCCCTTATGGAGAGTTTATTTAGGACTTACCCCCACAACATGCCAATATGTGCCTCAAAATCTGAGTTAGCTAGGCCCAAGCAAGTAGAGCAAAATGCTAACCCAGGGCCTGCTAACCAACCCTCTCAGCCAAACACTTTACCAAACACAGAGACAACTGCATCATCCTCTCAAAAGGATGATGTTAGTAAAAAGAAGAGAAAACAGGTTGCTTCTGAACCTCTAAAAATCTTAACTGAAGCAGCCTTGGCTGTAGAATTAGGCATAGCAAGTGAGGAGCCTGAGTCACCCTTACTAAGGCCAAAGAAGAAGAAGAAGTCTAAAACCACCTCTTTAGTCACCCAAATGGCTGAAGTTGTAAAATCAGGGGCAAACAGCTCACTAGGTGTATCCTCTCAACAGGGTGCATCTATAGAATCAAGCATTCTCCCCAATGCACCTACTTGTACAGAGTCAGCACATGGGAGTGATAAACCTGGCACAACACTGAGTGGAGAGCACATCACAATTGAAACTCCCTCTATCTCTCAGGGGGAGTTGCCAAAATCTAATCTACAACACACTTCTCTTCCAGAATCTACCACTCATATTTCTTTGGAGCCTGCAACTCAAGCAATTGAGGAGCAAGGCATTGATCATCAAGAATTCTTTTCTCTTGATGAGCCAATGGATTCAAGTGACTTGGTGCATGACACCTTGCTCACCACCCAGGTACCACATTTAGATGGTCAGGGAATGCATGCTGGGGCATCTCCTAATGACACCATCACAAACACAGAGGATTCACTAGTTTTAACTAGAGACTCTATGCCTGTGTCAACTACTGTTGTAACTCATCCCACTTCTGTGGAGACAACAGTAGTAGAGTCTTTTCATCCGGTTACAGAAGTTGCATCTGTAACTGAGGAGTCTAGCTTGACTAGCTCTAGCTCTCACTTTTTGTCTCAATGGCTGAAGCCTGTACAACATGATAGTGCTTCAGGATCAGGGTCTGTTCCACCACAAATGTCCGTTGAAGCTCTCCAAAGCTATGTTGTGGATCAGATTCCTGAGTTTGTCAAAATAGCCCAGAACCTTGTCACCTCCAACATCTCAAATCCAGATTATGAAGCCATCCTACTATGCCATAGGGATGATGTGGAGATACAGAAGGCCAAGATTATTGATGATGCTGAAAGAGATGGCAATGTAGATGCCTGGATGTAAGGAAAATATGATGTAACTCTCAGTGAAGCACTTCAATATCTTAGAGAGGAATACATCACTTCACTGGGTTCAAATGCAAAATCCCTGTCCCCTAGTGAAGTGTATGAAGCTGTCAATGATTCCTACAAGGGTTTTTTCAAGGCTGCACACTATCTTGGCAAGGGAGTCAAAACTGAAGTCAACAAGGTGAGTGACAAGACAGCCACTTCAGTAGAAGAGATAAAGAGGGCCTTTGATGCCAAATTTCCTCAACTAGACAGTGTGGTCAAAGATATCAGACACTGCAACACCACCTGCACCAAGATGGATAATAGTCTAGCTCTCCTTAAAGATACAGTTACAGGTCTAGGAAGCAAATTTCAAATTTTATCTGATCAGACTACAGATGCCAATGCCATGCTTAGGACACTTTTTGAAAATCAATATGGAGACAAGCTGGTAACTGAGGTTCCTGTGCATGAGCTGTCTAGATTTGAAGTGCAGAGACTTAAAGAACAATCCCTGTCTGGCTTCAAATCTAATGCATTATTCAGTAAGGTAGATGCAATTGAAAAGGAGGTAACTACTCTCACTAAGTCCAATGCTCATCTTACAGACAAGGTGCAAACTCTAACTGAGCAGTTGAACACTCAAGCCACCACCACAGCTGATGTTCTTCTGCATCAACCTGAAGAATCTTCAACCCCAAAGGTCAATACTACAGCCTCTGTGCCTGACAACAAGCCTAAGGGGGAGAAGAGGACATCAAGGAACTCAAATACAAAGGGGGAGAAACCACCAGTAAAGGGCATCAAAATCACTGAAGGTGCTCATCAAAGAACTTCAAAATCTCTAATTCATGTGCCTAGCAAAGGAAAAGACAAAATTGATGAGCCTCCTACTTCTCTGCCAGTTGTCACTCTACCAACTGTGCACATCACTACTTCCAGTGGTCAAAAGCAAACTATCACAACCACAGTGGTTGCAGGGAGTATGCCATCTGATAAACCTTCACTCTCCATATCCAAAAGTGCCAAGCCTGTAGAAGTAAAGGTGGTCACTGAGGCCAAGCTACAAGAAATTGCAAACTCAAATGTTTATCATGATGATGCATTCTTGGAGTTTCTGAAAGTCTCAAGAGAACAGGCTGGTGACACTCTATTGTATCTAAGGAGCTTAAAGGATCAGATCGATTACTTCACTGTGGTACCTAGAAAAGTTGATAGCTCATGGCTCAAGGAAGTAATGATGGTAGCAAAATCCAGAATCTGGCATCTAACCTAAAAAACTCTACATGCCTTGAAACATTCAGAGATAGATGCACTGATAGAGCTCATAGAGAAGAGGAATGTAAATGAAAACAATAAGAGTCTGTATGATGACTTGAGGAATGGCCAACCTTCAAGGCTGCCAGAAGTGATTAAGAAGCCATGGACCATCATCTATCAGTCTGGCACCAGAATTGAAGAGATTAAACAATTGGTCATTCCCAATGATCTCACTTCTCGAAATCACAGACTCATTATTGCCATCATTGATCTACTGCAAAAGAAGAAGGGGATAAGTACTGCTGAAGAGATAGAGGCACTGCACATTCTCAGATCATACATTGCAACTGGTGTAATTCTAGAAATGGCCAAGCCAAGAAGGAATAAGGATGATGAAGATGAGGATAAGAGTGATGGGAGAAGAAGTCATCACAGGAGTGATAAGGGGGATGAGGATAAGAAGAAGAAGAAGAAGAAAGATAGTAAGGATAAGAACGATGATGACCAAGGCAAAGTTTATGAGAGGAAGAATGGAAAACAGCAAGCCTTAGGCATTGCTAGCAGTAATCTCACCACAACACAAGACTCTAAGTCTAGGGTGAATGCTGTTAATAATGACCTACCAAAATCTAATCCCATGGCCTCTGCAACTGTTTTACCACCTCAAGAAGAGAAGAAGATTCAAGTCAAGAAACCATCTGTACATTTCAAAAAGCATACTGCTAATGGAATACTACAATGGTCCACAAACAAAGGTCACATGCTACTGCCAGGCAACCATGTCAAAAGGATCAAATTCAAACAAGCTGCAAGGAAACCAAAGCTATCCAAGTCAAGGACTCTGACAATCTATCCAGGCTTAAAACTCCAACCACTATATGAAGATTTTGATGAAGACCAACTGCAATTCTTACAAGCTCAAAGAATCTATCATGTTGCCATTGTTGATAACTGCCTTGAGATCAAATATACTGATGGAAGGGAGGAGAAATTCAAACAAGGAGGATGTCAACACTGGGGAAAACTACATGACATAGAAAGAATCATTGCATTGTTGAGCTCAGAAGATAAAGTGGAAAGAGTATGGAAGCTGGAGCTAATTGATTTTGTGAAGATGAAGAGAAATCATAAGGAGAAAATCAGAAAAGAGTGTCTTGAGAAATGGCTAGCAAGGGAGAAAGAAATTGAGAGACGGGAGATTGAAGCAGAAAAGCTAAGGGCAAAGGGATTGTGTAGAGTTCAGTTTAACCCTTATGTGGTGAAGTATAGGAGGAGAAATGGGAATCAGATCCACATCAGAATGAATCTACTCAACCACTATCCTACAAGCATTCTGAATTCAATACTTGAAGATTTCAAAGACTCAATTTTGCTTGAAGAATTGGATGCTATGGCAGAAATAATAAAAGCTATGGATGAGAATACAAGGAAGGAGAAAGAAAGAAGACAGAAGGCATATGATGATTTGCAAGCCAAAGCTATGGAAAGGGAAACAAATGACAATGGCTAGTACTTCATCATAGGCTGTAAGATTACTCACCCTGTAGTTCTATCCACATTGCTAATCTAAATTCATACATGTACTCTCAAGTTTTATCTTTATGTATGTTAGGCTTGTTATCAGACATGAAATTGTGACTAAGGGTCTTACTCCCAATTTGGGGGAGATTGTTAGTCACAGAGGCATGCCTGAATACATCTAATAACAAGCCTAAGTATGTGTAATGCTATGCATTACCTACATGACCTATTAACTGAGGGAACCTCTAGTTGTAGAGTTTCTATTTGTTCTGTACTTGTAATAGGCATCAAATTCTAGTTGTGTAACTGTACTTATAAAGTCAAGAATAATGCTTGAAAGAAGTTCCAAGGTTCATGCCTCAAGAAAGGAGATAAAGACTGCCAAATAATCACAGTTGGGATTTGAAGAAATGAAGAATTTGCCTAAGTACCAATTCGAGAAGTACATTTGTCTATTCGAGAAGTTTAGCATTCGAGAAGTCAGAGATTCGATATCTTAGAAGACACTATTCGATATCTCTGAATACACTGTTCGATATCTCATTCGATATCTCAGAGATTCGATATGTCTATTACTCTATTCGAGAACTCATGGAGTCAACAAGTCAAAGAATCATTCGAGTTCTCTAAGAGTCAACAAGTCAATGATCTATTCGATATCTCAAGGACTAAAAGGAGCTATTCGACATCTCAGGGATTCGATATGACAAAATGCTCTATTCGATATCTCAAGGAATCCCAGAGAAAAGATCTATTCGAGAAGTGATTCGATATGTCAATATAACACTATTCGAGAACTCAGAGTTATCGATTAAGTCAATTCGAGTTCTCGAATCAATCACTTAGCCACTTCTCGAATACATTCTTGGAGACAAAATACTGAAGAATTGTACAAGTCAGAAACCTGCAACAAGCCGAGACGCTTTATTTGACTATGTACTATAAAGCAGATTGGAAAGCCTACAAAGAAGCTTGGAGAGATAAGACAAAGCGACAAGGAGCTAAAGAAGTGGATCTGAATAGGCTTTGCAAAGTCAAATCTGTAGCCGTTTGGACTCTTACTCAAATAAGATAGACAGACTGGAAAGTATTTTGTTTACCTACCTTATTTGTAGTAAGTAGGTGTATCCATGTCTATAAGGATACAGCCTCACTTCCTTAGCCAAGAGAGAGAGTGTGAAAAGTTTTTCAAGATACATCACAAGAAATATCTCTCTAAGAAAAACGAAGCTGGGAATACTACCATTTGTATTCACAGATTGTAGCAAAATCTTTATCTAATAAAATATTAGATTAAAGTGATATTGTGTTGTGTTTGTCTTTGTTATCTGTTCTTACATATTTTACACATTCAACACATATCTTGCTGCAAAGATTCAAGAACAAAGAAAAGTTCAAGAATCCATTCACCCCCCCCCCCTCTGTATTCTTTTACCGTATTCAATACTCAACAGGAAGTGGCATGAAATCTTCAACTAAACGTGGAAACTGGCTCTGTGTAATTTAACAAATTGACAACTGTATATGACCTGCAGGTCACTTAGCAAGTAGAGACTAAAAATATACCTGCAAGTGCTGCTCCAAGGTTGACATGAGAAAAGCAGATCATAAAATCCTCTTCGTCATCCATACCTTTGTAGAGCAGATGAAACAGTTAACCTCAAAGATCACAATATAAAATAAACATGTCAAACACAGTAAAAATGTAGGACAAAATGGTAACTACCTTTAAGGACAACGCTGGTTAGCTTGTCAACCTCAACACCTGCTATTAAATTAAGGTATGGTAACTAACATTATTGAAGATGTTGAAACAACTGTAACCCAAGAAAACAAAAGTAGAAGCCTGTGAACCATGAAAGAAATTAAACCAAATATAAAACATTAATCGCAGCATAAAAACATTAACAGAGCAAATAGTGGAGTCTTTCACACACACACACACACACACAAATAGAGATAAACATTATTTAAGGTATCAAGAATCTCACCTGACCGGTTGCAACTGTTATTTTAGAAAAGATGAGATAAACAGCGGTTGAACGAACATGAATTCCAAAGAATGTTACAGGGTTGGTTATGCTCTTCTCCACTGAACAATTTACTGTCACTGATAAGTGGATTTTATATCCACTTGGAGCGTTCCATATCGGTTTAAATTGATTCACTTGGTCTCAAGTTTGTTGTATTTTTGATGTATTTTGTGTAGTTGTGCAGGGTTGTAGCTATTGGTTAGTGTTGGTGTTTCTAACCGATATTAGAGTGGAATTAAGCATTGGAATGAATATTGGACACTTGTGTTATGCTACCAAGGAGTTACATGTGTCATGGTATTGAAGATGTTAGCCAATACAAAGGAAATAGAGGAGAAAGGTGCAAATTGTGTAAAATTCGGATTTTCTGGGTAGGTTGCGCAGTCTTCACTGTTTTGGCCATATCTGGAGTTCTAGACGTCCGTTTTTAGTGATCTTATAGCTCACGCGAAGCTTGGGAGATTTTCCACAACCTTAGGCAGAAATCAGGTGCAGGAATCGTGCTGAATAAATTCGCGCGCGTGTTCTATGAGAAGCAAAGCAGAAAAATTCCAATTTTGCCCTTTTTCTAATTCTAATTGAATTTTATGTAGTTTCTTGCACCTAAATTGAATTCTAATTGTATTTTAGGGTGTTTCCTTGTTGGACAAGACTTTAGAGTCTATTTAAACACATCCTACCATGTAATTTGTATCAAGTTTTTTATTATTGTATCATAGCTTAGATCTGCAAGGGAGAAAAGGAGAGAAGGATTCAACTCTCGTGACAAGCAAAGATCTAGATCTACTTCATCTTTTGTGTTATTCTAGATTCTAGATTTGTTTTCTTAACTCTTTGTTTTATTAATATTATTACTTCTTTCATTCATATCTTGTTTTATATCATGGTTTCATCAGATCCTATGATGACGAGTGGTTCGATTATGAACTAATCGTTGTCATGGGATTCTAACGATTTTATTTATGTAGCTTAGTAGTTTGTATGCTTTAAAGATTTATGTGTGGTGAATTCTTGATATCCTCGTATGGTTGTGTTTCATGTATTTAGATGCGTCGCGAACATCTAATTTGTCAATCTCCTGCGAAACGAGAGTGGATCTTGAGATTTAGAACTTGCCATGCTAGCATAGGATAGATTGATGTTTTAACATCATGATTTGTGGCATAAATAGAGATATTATGCTACCCTATGTGATCTAAGTGGATAACTTGTGCATAAACCTTTATGTTTTCAAAATCTATAGAGATATAGGGTCTAAACATACTTGGTGTCTACCCATCTTCTATCTCTTTTGTGGATGCATGGGTAGTTTGGTATTAGTATACCGAGAAGTAAATTTTACTTATTTCGTGTTATCCGATCAGATATCAAAACCATCATATGTATTGATTAAAAGCATCGACTCTAAGTGAAGTAGGTAATGAAGTTAGGATCCCATGTTTTTATTCTTATAAGTAATTCAGATTTAATTCTCATTAGTTAATTGGTTCTTACTTTGCATCTTAGCTTAATTTAGTTAATTAAAATCTCAATTTATTTATTGTCTTAGCAGTGAATTAAAATCATACATTGTTGAATAGGTGCATTAACTAAAACGAACTTAACCAGATCTCAGTGGAACGAACTTTAATTGTATCACTTGTGACCACGTATACTTGCGTGATATTGTGTAAACAGTCACCATCTTTGTAGGCACATCGGAGAAATCTGATCCTTCCCAGAGTAAAAATTATATACTGTCAAGCTCTACAAGAAACCAAAATATGAATTCTGTAAGAGGGTAGTAAAAATGACATGGAAGATAAAGAAAATGTCATTACTTGTGATATGGATTAATTTGAAATGACTAAGCTGATACAAAATATCAAATAGTGATGGACTCACTAGTGCTTATGTGGAATAAATTGTATCTAAGTAGATATTATCAAAGACCACACAAAAACATGGTTTCATTGTTCTATAAGAAAGTGTATATACACAAGAAATAAGAATCACTGATTTTTAAATCCAAAACTAACATAGTTCACTTTGTAGGAGCCCAACATGATGCTATAATCTTTCATAACTACTTTTTCATGCTAAATAATCCTTAATCTGTAAAAGAAGAATAACATTCTAACACCAAACCTTGATATGATATTCTTAGGTTTTTATTACAAGCTTTTTAATCATAATAGCGCACAGTCGCATACTTTACTTGAGTATCCATAATTTGTGGGATTGAGTTTTAGTGTAATATGTGTGAATGAAATGGAGAGAGGATTAAAGATTATGAACATTTACCTACAAAATTACGAACTTTGTTCCATTCCATCCAACCATATGGAGAATAAGTGCTTGCTGTAAGTTAGCATATATTGAGACATCATCATATCTTTCATCTAGTAAAAATGGGCACCATACCACAATTAGATAAATCATAAATATACTAAAACAAACTATACCAACGCACTGCATAGTTGCACATGAATCTTACCATACTGGCAATAGGCCATCCCCTTCAGAAAATCTTTAATAGCAGGACAAAGGCTGCAACTTACACGCTGCAATTGATTCCAAGATTCATGTGTGTTTAACGATTCTAGAACTTGTTCTTAGAGTTAAATCTTCTGCAGTCTCTAGTATTTCCAGCACACGAGAATCTTCATCTCCTGATGTGCAGCGATCTATGTGGTCCGCATTTCAAATATTTGACTGATCTATGTTCAGTAAACATATGGGTTATGCAAGAAACATACCAAATAGTTTAACACAAATCTTTAAAGGTAACTTACGAGTAATAATTTTATTTACAAGAATAATAATCTACTTACATTAGTACTGTAACTTAGAGTTGATCATTTAATTTTCAAGTAATAAGAAAAAGAGACAACATACAAGTAGCACTAAGTACTTAGATTAGTACTATACTAGAAGTGCTAATTACTAACACAACACAGACTTTTCACCAAGCACAAGTTTCATTCATAATCTACTTACCCTGTTTATAAACCAACCAAACAATATTTTATAAACACGTACGAGGGTATGATTCAACAAATTCAGTACCACATACATATTTAAAGCAACCAAACATTGTCATTATATGCATACATAAACCACATAACGATAAATTCAAGAAGTAAAACCTGATTGACTAAAGTTGAAGATATGTATGTATGTATTTTTGAAAGTAGTTCGAAAGGAGTGTTCTCAATTTATGCATTTTCAGGATCTTCCGCAATTGAATCGGATATAGTATTGAGAAAATCGGCTAACTCGGAAGTGGAGATTGCCGATTGGCTCGAGTTTCAAGGCTCGATTGACTGGTGGAATTGAAAATTTAATTATACAGTGTTTTTTGTGTATGTGTGTGTAATTAAAGGTGAAGTGAAGGTGAAGAAGAGACTTACTGTGGATGAATAGGAGAAGGAAGCTAGAATTTGACGGAGGCGAATCAAATGAAATGATGTTCGAGAGAGAGGGAGAGAGAGAAGAGAGACGACAGCGGCCAAAGAAATGAATTTGGGGAAACCGGGGACATAGGGTTAAAAGGAAACAGGGGTTTAGTAATTCCATACAATAATTCAATTTTACACTTAAAAACAAATCACTCAGCTTTTATAAATCCCTTAGCTTTTAACTTTTCACTTAATAATAAATTATTTACTTTTTGTAAATTGTAAAATAAATATATAAAATTGAGGAAAAATCTCAGTAATATTTTTAAAACGTATACATTTAAATTAGCTGTCTTCCCATATTTTTAAAATGATTTTAGGATCAAAAACTAATTAAATATGAATTTTACCAATTTTGATCTTTTAAATGTAATATAATTCATAAAATCATTTTAAAGTCCTTAAATACAGAAAATAATTCTCCCAATAATTTTAAAAACTAAGTAAACATATAAAGGTAATTTTACAAAAGATTTCATGATTTTTAATAATTCCAATGATTTTATAAAATTTTCAAAAGATTCATAATGCATGTTCGCGTGTAACCTTCTTTTTTAATTTGTTGATTTTTAAATTATTAAAATATACACTTTTTTATAAATAAATTATCACTCATTCCTACTTATTTGGTAGGGATGAATTGGGGAAACTGGCGTTAAAAGGAAACAAGGGTAATTTACAATTTCATAATTTAATTTTTTATATAAAAATAAATTATTCAATTTTTGTAAATTGCAAAATAAAATGTAAAGTTGAGGAAAAATTTCAATATTATTTTTATAACGTAGGAAAATTAGTGAAATTAGGGTAACAATCATCACACAAATAGTGAGTATGACTACTTTGATATTTATGAATTTATTTTCAAAATTGTCATTTTTCTTATTTTTATTTAATTTTTTAATTTATTTTACAAGGTAGTTAAAAATGGGGAAAAACAAAAAAAAATGGAAAATTTGTAAAATTATGGTAACATTTATCACACATATAGTGAGTATGACTACTTTGGTATGTATGAATTTATTTTCAAAAGTTGTCATTTTTCCTATTTTTATTTAATTTTTTAATTTATTTTACAAACTAGTATTTTACAAACTAGTTAAAAATGGGGAAAAATAAAAAAAATGGAAAATTAGTGAAATTAAGGTAACATTCATCACAGAAATAGTGAGTATGACTACTTTGGTATGTATGAATTTATTTTCAAAAATTGTCATTTTTCCTATTTTTATTTAATTTTTTGATTTTATTTTACAAATTAGTTAAAAATGGGAAAAAAATAAAAAAATAGAAATTTTTTTGAAATTAAGGTAACATTCATAACACAAATAGTGAGTATCACTACTTTGGTGTGTATGAATTTAGTTTGAAAAATTGTCATTTTTCCTATTTTTATTTAATTTTTTTTATTTATTTTACAAACTAGTTAAAAATGGGAAAAAAATAAAAAATTGGAATTTTTTTGAAAATAAGGTAACATTCATCACACAAATAGTGAGTATGACTACTTTGGTGTGTATGAATTTAGTTTCAAAAATTGGCATTTTTTCCTATTTTTGTTTAATTTTTTTATTTATGTTACAAACTAGTTAAAAATGGGGAAAAATTAAAAAAAATGAACAATTAGTGAAAATAAGGTAGCATTCATCACACAAATAGTGAGTATTATTACTTTGGTGTGTATAAATTTATTTTCAAAAATTGTCATTTTTCCTATTTTTATTTAATTTTTTTTATTTATTTTACAAACTAGTTAAAAATGGTATAGGTATACCTGTAGCGTCGCAAGGGGCGACGCTATAGGCTACACCAATAGTGTCGCCCTTAAAAGGGCGACGCTATAAGCTATACTTATAGCGTCGCCCGCTAAAATGCCGACGCTATAGTTATGTTCTATAGCGTCGCCCCTCAAATGGGCGACGCTATAGGTATACCTATAACGTCGCCGTTTACTGGGCGACGCTATAGGCTATACCTATGACGCTATAGGCTATACCTATAGCGTCGCCTTTTAATGGGCGACGCTATAGGTTATACCTATACCGTCGGTTGATGCAAACAACCGACGCCATAGCTTCTGGTAGAAGTCAATAAGTGTCGGTTAATGCAAACAACCGACGCAATAGGTAAAGTGGCGACGCTATAGGTCAATAACGGATGCTATAGGTGGCGACGCAATAGATCCAGTTTGTACTAGTGCTAAGTGATTGGTTCGAGAACTAGGATTAGATAACTCCGAGTTCTCGAATATTGCAGAGTTGACATATCGAATCACTTCTCGAATAGCTCTTTTCTTCAGGAATCCTTGAGTTGTCGAATAGAGCATTTAACTTATCGAATCCCAGAGATATCGAATAGCTTTCTGAGTCTTTGAGATATCGAATTAACCTTGACTTGTTGACTCCTAGAGAACTGGAATGATGCTTTGACTTGTTGACTTTCTGAGTTCTCGAATAGAGTAGTAGACATATCGAATCTCTGAGATATTAAATAGTGCATTCAGAGATATCGAATAGCATCTTTTGAGATATCGAATCCGTGACTTCTCGAAGGCTAGACTTCTCGAATATAACAAACATACTTCTCGAATTGGTACTTAGGCAAATCTTAATTCTCCAAAATCTAACTGTGATTATTTTGACAGCCTTGTTCTTCAAGCTTGAGGCATGAACCTTGGAACTTCTTTCAAGCATTATTTTCTGACTTAAATTATAGTTACATAGATAGAAATTGATGCCTATTACAAGTACTACAACAAGTAGAAACTCTACAACTAGAGGTTCCCTCAGTTAAGAGGTCATGTAGGTAATGCATAGCATTACAAACAATTAGGCTTGTTATTATATGAGCTCAGGCATGCCTCTGTGACTAACAATCAGAATTTTGGATAAGATCCCTTTTATGCTTATTATATATAAGGATATAATTTAAAAAAGTTTACATATTTTAACACGCCTACTATTTTTTTTAAACAAATGCAATTACTAAAAATATTAAATATAAATAATCAAACCTTTCGTTACTTATTTTAAAACCTATTTAAATATTTTAATTATTTAAAAAATGACCTATTTTAACATGTCTACTTATTTTTCTTAACAAATACAATTAATAAAAATTTTAATTATTATGAACAATTCGTGCATCGCATGGGTTTTAATCTATCTATACTATTTATAATAGACGAAATATTAAAAGTTTGGTGATCGGACGGACGGTTAGTACTTTGTGATTTTACTTAATTATCCTTACTTATTTTTAAAAAAAAATTATTATTGAATAATAACATTATTTACGACCAATTACTAAAATACATTACCTTTTCTATTTTTTCTAACAAAATCTTCTCATTTCTAACACGGGCAATTATCTTTTTCAACTAAAACATGTTACTCTTTCTATTTTTCTTCAATAAAACCCCTCATTTACCAAAAATATCACGGATAAACCTTTATTTATTTATTTATTTATTTATTTATTTTTGAATATAGATTATAAACTAACAAGTAGTATCCATTATTTTATTACTTATTTATTTTAAAACATATTTTAATAATTTTAATTATTTAAAAAAGTTTCACACCCCTACTTATTTTTTTAGCAAGTGCAATTAATAAATATTAAAACGTAAATAATAAAAATATCAATTATTAATAACAATCCGTGCATCACACGGGTTTTAGACTAGTATATAATAATGATAAATCAAATAACTGGTGATTAATAGGTTGTTTAATCAAAAAGAAAATAATTTAATAACTAATGTATATAATTTTATTTGAATATCATCAACTTGTCATAAGATTTATAAAATAATATTATGCATCATTAGTCCAATATTATTATTCAAATATTAGGATTTACGGAAAAACCCTCGTATCACTGGTCCATGCTTGGTACCAACTACCAACGAAGAGAATAATTCAATTTAAAATAATAAGGAGTATAATGATTCATTAAAGTATTTGGTCAATAAATCAATAACTAATACTCATGTACTCCCTACGTCCCATCCATTTATCTACATTTCAGAAGTTTCAGAAGGAGTGTCTATTACGCATTTTAAGGTGTATATAAAATATAGTTCGGTAATTCTTTTTTATAATTTTATGGTTTTGAATAAAAATTGAATGTTCAAATTTTCATTCTGTAAGTTTATAATATCTTATTGCCTCTAGACCTAATATTATGTATAGTGTTTCTGTATGTGCAAGGTTTTAATCTAAACCAAAAGAGCCTCACTTGAATACAGTTAAAAGAATATTCAAATATTTGAGTGGAATAATTTCTCTTGGTTTATTATATTCTATCACAAATGCTTTTGATCTTTTTGGGTTTAGCGATGCAGAATATGCGGGTTGTCAAACTTATCGCAAGAGTACAAGTGGTGTTTGTGCATTTTAGGATAAAGTTTGGTGTCTTGGCAAAGCAAGAAGCAAGCTTCTGTTACATTATCCACTGTTGAAGGTGAGTATTTAGTTGCAGGTAGTTGTTGTGCCCAAATTCTTTGGATGATACAAACACTCAGGGACTTTGGCATCAAGTGCAACAAGATTCCAATTTATTGTGACAATACAGGCACTATCTACATTTTCAAGAATCCGGTGAATCACTCAAGAACGAAGCATATTGACGTTCGACATCACTTCTTGAGAGACAATGTTGCAAAAGGAAAAATTGAGTTGCTATTTGTTTCCACATAATACCAGCTAGCTTACATCTTCACTAAGCCATTGGCCAAAGAAAGATTTTATGTTCTTTGTAGGGAAATTGGCATGTGTAATGTCTAGACAGCAAGCTGCCTACTAATGTCTGATAATATTAGCTCACTTAATATGATAATCCATGCTTATTTGAATTTTCTAGTATTTATAACAGGTGAATTGTATGTATGATTTAGGGGAAGTTTTTAGTTCAGGGGGAGTTTTTAGTTACCTTTTTGGTTCACATGGTTCACATTATTTTAATGTGCTTTTATGCTAATGCTAAATTTTAATGTGATGCCTTGAAAATATGCTTAGCTTCTTGGATAGAATGTTAATCTTTTTGCAGGGGAATCATACTTTTAGGGAGAGTATTTTGCTCCAAAATATTGGTGTGTAATCATCAAAAAGGGGGAAATTGAAGTCCTATTGGTTTTGATGATAACACATAGTAAGCAAGCTGAATCCTTTCTTTCTCTCTATAATAGGAGAACACAGGGGTAAAAAGAGCAAAAAAAAAACCCCTGTGAAATTACCAATATACCCCTACTTTTTACAGAATTACATGCCAGCCATTAGAACAGAACAATACGCTGCAACACCATTTTTTTTGGGGGTCTATTCATTTTTTGGAAGCGGATTTTCAAGCTCTCCACCAGGTAATTCTCCAAAACCCCCTTTCAATTGCACCTTTTATGCTCACTGCTGTACATCAATTTCAAGCTTGAGAATGCTAGGGTTGTTTATCAAGATAAGTACCCTCACATGGTAAGCTTCTTTTTTTTTTTTTTGATTTTCTTGAAATAATTTAGGGGTTTGTTTTCTTTTGATGGGTTTTTGTTTATGTTTTTGTGAATTGGGTTGTTTGTTTTGTTCTTCTGGGTGATGGGTTCTCGACAAAATTGTAGTTTTTGGGTTGGTTTCAGAATAGTTTTTTGGGAGGTTTATGAAAGAATGCAAGGTTTTTGTGTCTATTTTTTTTCGGGTTTATGGTCTCTGTAATTTGGATTGTGTTCGTGTACAAAGTAACTTAGCCTACAAAGTGCAATTCAAGGCAAGCTTTCAATTTTATTTTAATTTCCTTCAAAACAAAAGTTAGGTGTTTGTTTTGTTTTTTGGGGTTTGGTTTTTGTGAAGTGGGATAGTTTTTGGTTAGTTCATGAAGTAATGCTAATTTTGTTTTTTGATTTCTTTGGGTTTATGTTATGTTATCTATAAAAATCTGTGTATAGGTCATAATATGTAAGAACCCAGATTTTTGGTAAGAATTAAAACTTTTTATTATGTATTGATGTAATGATGAATAGTGGTTACGACTATAATGTAACAGAGGTTTTAAGGAACGAATATTTAATGGATTCGGATTCGAATGTTTATATGTCTTGAAGAATGCTATTGGTTGACAACTTAGATAAGAATAATCTATCTCCTGGATAAGTAAGATATGGTAATTCCAAATAGGAGAGTTATTCTCATGTCATCCAAATCGATATCTATTATCAGTCCAGTGGTTCCGAAAAAGGGTTAAGGAACGCTCGGGATAGCGCGAGAACATTTTTCTAATTATAAGGAAAAAAGGGAGAATAAGTAATGAATAGTGATTTTGGTGGAAATTGGAATATTATTAGGCGACGCTATATAGGAGTACCCGGAACGGATTTCTGAGTTCGTATTAATGATCCAAGGGGAAAAAGAGTGTATGTAAAAGTTATCGAATTCTGAAAAATAACACTTTTATTTTCCCCGAGAATTCCCTGGACACTGAAAGACTTAAGGAATTATTGAAAGGATTTAAGGAATATAGGTTCAAGAATTACTAAAGAGAATGGAGAATGATAGTATAAATATTAAGACGGTTTCCGGTAAAACCCTAACTAGAAATCCTTGAGATATTCCTCCGAACGATCAATGAAATTGAGCAATAACCGGACAAAGAAGCAAGCAGGAAAGCAAGATGCATGCATGTGCAAGTAGAAAATATCTAACAACCATGTAGTTACATGAGTAACCAACTTACTTAGAGATTAAACCACCTACTTAGCCTATACTACTCATCTTACCACAACAAATCAACACATGTCTCTCTAAATTGCATCATCCATGACCACACCACTTTAATAAAGTAACTTTACGCTAGATATTATCACAATGAGGTGTATTATGCAAGATTAGACCAAGCAAACACAAATCAAACTCCATCTCTCCATTTCTCTCAAACTGCCCAGCAGAAACAATACTCAAAGAAAAATTCATATCTCCATTTCTATCCATGATTAAATCACCAAATTTTAACCATATCTTCTCCACTCCATGGGCAAGGTTCGTTAAAAATTTCATGGCAATCCAAGTAGTATAGCCTAGTTAAATCCCTCCCCCAAGTTGAAGGAGTCAAACTGCCTGTTCTTGACAGTTTCTGTCCGGTGGGAAAAACTGGTTCAAAACCATGGCTACCAAGCTTCAAATCTCATGATCTATAGCTTAAAACAAAGCTTATGAAGAGCCCAACATGTGGTAAAAATTTGAGAGTTAAACTCTTATTTTTCGATTTTCTATGATTTTTACAAGTTTAGGGTGAATAGTAACTTTCAAGAACTAACTTTAGTTTTCTTGTTTATTTTGATGATCTAAGCTATATTAAGGTGTTCTAAGGACTAGATCAAGGCTTGTTAGACTCATATACACACCAAGGAAGGTATATCTCTTAAGAAACCATAGAACTTATTTTGAGTTTTTGTGATTATTGGATTAGTTTTGATGATGATGTTGTTTTAAGCATATAAGCATGATTATATAGTTGATTTAGTTGATTTAGGCATATAATGATTATGATGATAAAGTGAGATGTTCTTGGACATTTTAAGATGAGAATCATGTGAATAAGATGTATGTATGCCCGGTGTGGCTTGGTGATTGATGTAAGAATTTCGGAATGTTCGATTTATAGCCGTCGTAATGTCGAAATTTCGTTAACCATTGAAATTCATGCATAGAAATAGCCATAAATCACTGATCTTCATAAGTATATGACACACCCTTGTAGAACTCGAGTCATAGATCGTTTTGGCGAAAGAATCAAAATAAACGGACTTACGGTTTAGGAATTATGGCCGATTTACTAAAAGTGGTTCGAAACCATAAGTGCGAGTTCGTAACCGCAATTGAACCTCCTTAACATGAATAATTTGGTTGAGAATCTTGGTAATTAAATATTATAGATCATAAGGAAAGTGTGAGAGAAGACCTCATGTTAAAAAGATCGTTTTTCGATTTTATAAAAATGTTCGAATCAAGGTTAAGTGCGAACGAACTCCTAAAAAGTATACTTGGTTATAACTTTGTAAAATCACTTAGATAGCGATCGATAAATCTCGAGTTATAATCTTTGCTAGTAAACGACCGACCTTAGAACTTATATGACTTAAGTGCCTACCAAGAGTAAGTGCAATGACATGCCTTAATAACGAGAAAGTGTCGGATTATAACGGTGTTAATAAGAGTCATGTTAGGGGATGCCTAACGAGTTAATTTGAAAACGTGTTTTAGCATGAGTAAAATGCATACTTAGCCTTTCGAAGTGTTAAGTGATTAACCCTGGATATTTTGACTATTTATAGATCACCGGATTGACCCGAGGCACATTACCTGTTAACTCGAATAACTTGTGGAAGGGGGGGTTGAATACAAGTTATATAATCGTGTCTGATTTTTGCTTGATTATATGAACAAGAATAAACGAATGAATCAAACTTTGTTTGTATTAAAATAATCAAATACAAACTCTACCAAAGGTGTACAATACCTTTAGTAGCTGCTGACAATATAAATCTCTCTCTCTGTTTGTTTCGAACTCTCGAATACAAATCTTACGACCTCACTCGCTTACACACTCCTTTTTTACAATGATATAGAGAGAGTATTTATAATGCTACCTATCAACTAATAACAGAATTATAATCTATCTATGACAATGTTCTGCCGTCCAGTTGATAGTTTCCATCAATAGAGAATTCGTTTCCTTCACGATATCTTCTTGCTTGTTTTCCAAAACAAAGATCCTGTTTTATAGCACTTGCCAGTTTCTGTAGCATCCATAATGACATCATCAGTACCACGATTGACATCATCAGTAACATGACTGATATCAGGATTTCCCATTGCATCAGGATCTGATTATCCCATCAGTATTTGATCAGGATCTGACTTAATGTATCAGGATCTGCTCCTCTGTTCCTGACATGTAGTCTCTGACGCACTGTTCCTGACTAAATTCTACAGATTACTATTTAACACATATATCCTATACAAAGTGCTAAATCCTTTATAAGATCAGGATAGACAAGAAGTATTAGCAAAATTCTATTCTTAACATCACAACTTATGAATTATTCCTAACAATCTCCCCCTATTTCTGCTTTAGAATCTGAAGCATAAATCTAAGTTGTAGATGTCTAAACATATAACAATACAACCAGAATAGAATTTATGAATTCAAGATCATGAAGTTAAGTACCTCCTTCTTCAGATGTAGATATGTATCTAGTACTTAGAAGAAAGAATTCAACTATTTTGATGCTTCTTTTCCTTTACCACTCCCACGATGAAATTTACCCACTCTATCACCCTTAGTTCTGCTCCCAGTCTGTTGTTGTTGTTGTCTCTGAATTGTCTTTATCTCCCCCTTTTTTACAGCAGCAACATTAATTCCAAGAGATTCAGTAACAGAACAAATGAGATTCATCAGAACTGCTTGATTTTCCATAATAGTGACTTGGTTATTTTCAAGAATTTGAAGTCTCGATTGAATATCACTTTGAGATTTCTGAATGTCCTTAAGAATTTCAGAATTGACTTCAATGTTGGAAGTGCTTGTTGTATCTTCAGATTCAGATTCAGAAAGAACATTATCTTCAAGTCTTGTAGAAGAAGTTGCCTGTTGAGAATGATATTCAAGTAATAATACTTGAGTAGAAGTAAAAACATCTTCATCTTTCTGATCTGGAGCTGAAGTATGATCATCCTGTCCTTTACCAGTATTCTGTGTACTAACATCTACAAATCCTGACTCCTCCTTAGATTAATCAGATATTGTTGATGTTTCAATTCTAGCTGAAATTGGAAGTACAAACAAAGAAATACTAGGATCATTAGGAATTTCTTCTGGTACTGGTTGAGTAGAAGTTTGTCTTAGCCTTTCACCTCTTCTGTTAATGATCTCTGCAAGCCTTTCTTTCTGTTTCTGAGCTTTAACTTCTGGCTTTGCATTGTGATGTGCTATGTCATGCTTCTCATACATCTTGATAAAAGAATAAGTACCAGCATCCATACCAAGATTTTCAGACCAAGATTCAGTAAAAACCTGATCCCAGAAATCAAACGATGGTGGTTTCCTAATTTTCTCTCCCTCACTATGGAGTTGATCATCCATACCCTCATTCTCACTTTGACTATCTAAAGTCAACACTCTTTCTACCTCTCCTTTTGCCTGGTCAGGAGCCACCTCTCTGTGTGTGGATCTATGTCCATCTTTTCAAGTGTATCACTCAAATTTGGATAAGTGCTCTCATGACCTACAGAAAAATAGGGGTTAGAAGAAGTTTTTATACCTGAACTCACATGGAGAGAGGGTTCCTCATATGGCATGGAGCTTGAGGTTTTCTCCAAGGAGTGAGTTGCTATAGTCTCTGAACCCTTACAAACATCTACTTTCTTTTCAGAAACTATAGGCTCCAGTATACCACTTTCAGGTTTTACACTAGACTCTGATGTCTTCAGTAATACTTCATTAGACACCATAGCTAATATGCCACCATCTTTAAGTGTTGGTTGCTGAGACACACCCTCAAGGTGGATAGACTCTGAAAGAACAATATTGGTTTGATCTTCAGAAAAATCAATCAAAGTCATTCCTCCCATATCATAGGGTTTCTCACTTGCAATTTCAGTCATCACAGAAGACCTTCCAGCATCATCAATCACAGTTCCTGAGTCATCCAACCTCTAACTAGATTGTTTTTGTGCTGCAGTGACTGTGACATGATCTATTCCACTATTCACCACTGGTGCAATAGTATCTTCTGTTGACTGCTTCCCTCTATTAACTACCTCCTCTTGTTCACCTTAAGCTGAAGCATCTTCAACAATGACATCCTTGTCAAATAGATATGCATGAAGTGATTGAAGTGCAACATGTTTAGAAAGTCCAAATTTCTTGTGTAATTCCTTTTTGACTGATACATAGAAGTATGTCTTCATTAAATCAAGCCTTTGATGTAACATTCCATATTCTTCAGGAAATGAAAGTTTGGGAACTCTTTCAATCAGAAAATCTAGAACAGGCCTGGAAAGCTTCACTCTTAGAGAAATAAGTTCCATAGCCAGTCTGTATGTCAATGTAGTTTCCCATGAAGAATCAAGATCCAGATCTCTCTTGCCAGATACTAACATGGATATAGCATTATTTATAGAGACCTGCATAATGTTAGTTGGACTTGACACTGTGTGTGTAGGTGACAAATGAATCTTTCTCCTTGTTCTCCTAGTATAGTGAGCAACAGATTTATCTTGAGAAGACTCAAGAGGTGTAGACACAGAAGTGATCTTGGGATGAGATCCTCTTTCAATAGACACAGTCTTTTGAGAGACAGTATCCAGTATCTATTTTCCCTTTTTAAGAACTACAGCCTTTTGAGAGACTGCAGCCTGGCTGTGACTAGGTGTTCCATCTCTTTGTCCTAGCTTAGAAAGTTGAATTGCAGCCTTCAATTCTGCTCTCTCAGCAAGAGATATATTATCATCATCTTCACTAGAACTACTACTTGAAATGACAAATCTTCTCTTCCTTACAACTGATGTCTTTTGAGAAACACCAGAGGTTGGCTTCTTTGAAACAATAGGTTGTGGATCAAAATTTGGTTCTAGAATTGTTTCAGAGACTGTAATGTTTTTGGCTACTTGGGTAGACACAGGGGGGTTCTCCTCCAATTGAGATTCCTGAGTCATTTCACCACCAAAGAAAGAATAATTATCAATAGTAGGAAGATGAGTTCTTAGAAGTACCTGAACATGATTTGGATAGTGTAACGCAGGTATTTCATCTAGATTCTTTTCACTGTCCTTCTTTGTAATGTCAGAGAAAATTCTCTTTTGTTGTACATAAGAAGAAACACAATACTCTCTACCAAATCTAGCTTCAACATCAGGAATGAAATGATTAATAAACATTTGCATGAATCTATGATAATAAACCATATTCCTGTCATGATCTCTTGACCCAAGTTTAATACACATCTGATTTAAGATAATGTGACCAAAATTAATTACTCTGTTATACAGCAAAGCATATGCAATATGTGATGTAACAGCTGTAATTTGTTGAAAAGAACTACATTTACCAGTAAAGCATTTAGCAATTTGATCAAAGAAGAAAGACCATTCTTTCCTAAGAAAAGATCTATTTAACTGGCTCATGTTATCTAGAGGTCCATCATAACATAATTTAGATAACATAGTTCTCACATCATCATCAGATGGTACATTCCCAAAATTTGTACTAACAGGTAAGCGAAGTACTGAATTAATAACAGATTCAGTAAGATCAAATGAGTCTTGTCCTAAGTGTAGAACAATCTTACCTGATTGACTCTGAGTAGAATCAATTACCTCAGCATTCTCCCAAGCTTGTGAAACAACCACTTGATTAATTTGTGGAGATATTGTCAAGGCATAGCTTAATGGTCCTTTCGCCATAAAGTCCATTATCGGGTGAAAATCAGTTGACACCCCTTCCTTGTTGGTGATAGCTGCAACATGATTGTTCATCATAAAATCAAAGTCACCAAACTTGAAAGTTGCCATTTTGATCTGAAAAGAACTTAAGAAATCTTTGAAATTGATTAGTGATTTTGAGAACTCGAGAGTGTTTTTGCTTTAGAGAATGAAATTAGAGAAAGCAATTACACGATTAGAGTGTCAAAATAATTATATTTCAAAAATCCTTCAGACCCATTATCCCACGTTGACACGTAGGTTGACAGGTGTCAGTCCCTGAAAAATGCAGTTACCCATGACTTTTGGAAAATAAAATCCAAAAATGATTTCAAGTAAATAAGTCAAGGTAAAAACAAAAAAAAAAAAATTCAATACTGATCAGTTTCCTCTTCCTGATGTGATCTACTCATCAGAATAATCACACAATTCAATGTGATTTCTGAATAAAAAGAATTACTAATCCTGATGTGAACACACTCGTATTCCTGATCAATATCATCCTGATTCCAGAGACTAAATAGAGTTTCCACATGGCATTTTCTTTTACCTGAAAAAGAAATAACAAAATCAATTGGTTAAATTCATTCAATATTTCTTGAAAATATAAGAAATACAGTCACACATAATTATGACTGAATGCATTGATATCTCCCAAATGACTGTTCAGCTTCCCACGTCTTTCTATAAAAGAAACCGATGTCTTATGCCATTCTCCAAAACCTTTTCATTCTTTTCTCTTTCCATCATGGCTTTCAACCCAAATCTTCATATGAACCCTAGCTTTTGGTTCATTACTACTGAGAAGTTCTTTACTCTTGATGATCAGGAGCAAGTGAACTATCTCTTAGAATAGATAACTTTTCTCATCAAGTCAAATATGGTTAATCTTAACCCAGATGATTTCCACAAATCTCCTCTAAAACATCTACCAGTTGGATACAATCCTCCTCTAATCTCTTCACTCCTTGAGGATGAAGAATTTGGTGAAGAGTCTGAGGTTGATCTTGATGGAGATGCTATTCATCTTCTTCAATAAGCATGAAGATGAGTCAGTTGCTCTCATTCAAGTCGCCCAGACAAGGAATTCATTCTTGAGATGCTCCTTGTCCTAAAGTCGATCGTTGAGGATTGAAGCAGCAACAACTTTAGACAAGAATAGAATTATCAGTAGTAGTTAGACAAAAAGAAGAATTGTATTTCATTTTCATGTATGTAATGCTTTTGATTAATGAAAATACAAGTTTTCTTAATATCTACTTGTCTATCGTTGTTTATTGACTGTCATGAATAATGATATAAATTATCAGTATGTATGTAATAAAACTTGCTAACATAGACTTAACAAAACTCAGAATTGAACAACCAAATAACATGAACTTCAGAATTTGAAACAGTAATACACACAAATTTCACAATCCTGATACTGACGATACAATCCTGATGTCAATACTGATGACGTCAGCATACTGATAGCAATCCTGATGTTTATTAACAAGTCTATCATACTGTAATTTATCAAAGTAAAATGTTACAGCTTAAGCATTTATCAACCAAGTATAGATCCTGACAAAATATCAAGTCTATAAGCTGAAACAACATACCTTGCTACTTGTGCAGATGTTAAAGATCTAAAAATTTAACATTCCTAACTCACTAACCAATCTAATGAATGTGGCCTCATCAAGTGGTTTAGTTAGAATATCTGCAAGCTATTTGTCAGTAGGAACAAAATGAAGTTCCACAGTACCATTTTCAATATGTTCTCTAATAAAATGATACCTGACATCAATGTGCTTAGTCCTTGAGTGTTGAACTGGATTTTCTGCAATTTTGATAGCACTAGTATTATCACAAAACATAGGAATATTACTAAGTGTCATACCATAATCCATCAACTGATTTCTTATCCAAAGGAGTTGAGCACAACAACTGCCTGCTGCAATGTATTCAGCTTCTGCAGTTGAGGTTGAAACTGATTGCTGCTTCTTACTTGCCCAAGAAATCAATCTGTTTCCCAAGAATTGACATGTACCTGTAGTGTTTTTCCTGTCTATTTTACACCCTGCATAATCAAAGTCTGAATAGCCAATTAGGGAGAAATCAGATTCTCTTGGATACCACAAACCAAGATTTGGAGTTCCCTTGAGATATCTAAAAATTCTCTTCACAGCAATTAAATGAGATTCCTTAGGATCACTTTGGAATCTAGCACATAAACAGGTAGAGAACATTATATCTGGTCTACTTGCAGTTAAATATAATAGTGAACCTATCATGCCTCTATAGCTAGTGTTATCAACACTCTTTCCCTTAGGATCAGAGTCTAGCTTAGTGGTTGTTGCCATGGGTGTCTTTGCAATTGCACAATTTTGAAAGTCAAACCTTTTTAAAAGATCTTTGATATACTTTGACTGATTAATGAAAATACCAGTCTCAGTCTGTTTGACCTGCAAGCCTAAAAAGTAATTTAGTTCACCCATCATGCTCATCTGATATTTAGACTGCATAAGCTTGCTAAACTTAGCACATAACTTTTCATTAGTAGAACCAAATATAATATCATCAACATAAACTTGAACTAAAAGAAAATCACCTTTTATCTTTCTAAAGAATAGAGTTTTGTCAATTGTACCTCTTGTAAAGCCATTTTCAAGAAGAAATTTAGACAAAGTCTCATACCATGCTCTTGGTGCCTGCTTCAGTCCATAGAGTGCCTTGTCAAGTTTGTAGACATGATTTGGAAACTTTGGATCAACAAAACCAGGTGGTTGTTCCACATACACTTCCTCATCAAGCTTGCCATTTAGAAAATCACTCTTTACATCCATCTGGTATACCTTGAATTTTGAATGAGCTACAAATGCAAGAAACATTCTGATTGCTTCCAATCTTGCTACAGGTGCAAAGGTTTCATCATAGTCAATTCCTTCTTTTTGAGAATAACCCTTGGCTACCAGTCTTGCTTTGTTTCTTACAATCATACCAGATTCATCTAGCCTGTTTCTGAAAACCCATTTAGCACCAACAATAGATCTATCTTTAGGTCTTGGTACCAGTTTCCAAACTTTGTTCCTCTCAAATTCATTCAATTCTTTCTGCATTGCTATTACCCAATCAGGATCCTGTAAGGCCTCTTCAACCTTTTTAGGTTCATTCTTTGAGAGAAAACAACTGTACAAGCATTCATTTTGAATTGATCTTCTAGTTCGAACACCACTATTTGGATCACCAATTATCAAATCCTCAGTATGATCCCTTGTCCATTTTCTAACAGGTGGTAGATTACTCTTGCTAGACTCTCCCCCTAAGTTATTGGTATTTCTTGTAGAAGAACTTTCTCTGCCTTCAAAAGCTCCCCCTTGATCAGTAGAATCAGTGGATTCAGTACTGCTGCTAGTTCCTGATCTTCCTTCATTAGACTCTGAAGGATCAGTTCCTGATGAAGTAGACTCTAAATGACCAGTCTGATCCTGATCAGTCCTATGTTCTCCTTGATTGAATTGCTCCCCCTCAGCAGTAGCATTCCTTTGAGAAGCAATAGAGATTTCCTCTGGAGAACCTTCATCATCGTTGGAGGGAATCTCAGAATACTTAAGATTTTCAAATTCCAAATTGTCATGACTTTCATCAGTTTGCAAAATTCCAAACTTCTTATCATCAAATGCAACGTGAATTGATTCCATAACAATGTGAGTTCTGAGATTGTATACTTTGAAGGCTTTTGATGTTGAATACCCTAGAAAGATTGCTTCATCCGATTTGGCTTCAAATTTCCCAAGTTGTTCTGGATGAACTTTCAGGACATAGCATTTGCATCCAAAGATGTGAAAGTATTTCACACTTGGTTTCTTTCCTTTGATCATCTCATAGGGAGTCTTGCCATGAGCATTTACCAAGGTACAATTTTGAGTGAAACATGCAGTGTTGATAGCTTCTGCCCAGAAATAGGTTGGAAGCTTTGCATCTGCAAGCATGGTTCTTGCTGCCTCTATGAGAGTTCTGTTCTTTCTTTCTACTACACCATTCTGCTGAGGTGTTCCAGGTGCAGAAAACTGTTGAGTAATTCCACTGTCTGCACAATACTCCTCCATTATAGAATTCTTGAATTCTGTACCATTGTCACTTCTGAGCACTTTGACCTTGTACTCAGAGCTATTTTGAATATTCTTGACAAGTTCAATGATTTGCTGAGGAGCTTCATCCTTGTTGTGTAGAAAGAATACCCATGTGAACCTTGTGTAGTCATCCACTATAATTAGAGCATATCTTTTCTTATTGATAGACATAATGTTTACTGGACCAAATAAATAAAGATGCAGCATGTGAAATGGTTCAGTAATGGAATTTTCTGTCTTGCTCTTGAAAGTGGTTCTTCTTTGTTTACCAAGCTAACAAGCATCACAAAGTCCATCTTGCACATAGTTTGCCTGAGGTAGGCCTCTCACCAGATGATGCTTAACAAGTTGATTAAGCTTCTTGAAGTTGAGATGTGAGAGCTTCTTGTGCCAGTTCCAGCTTTCCTCATTTGATGCCTTGCTGTAAAGACATCTGACAGTTCCTTTAGATGTGTCACTCAAGCTGGCTTCATATATGTTACCATGTCTCTGACCAGTCAGAACAATGTCTCCATTCTTCATATTCAAGATTTTACATCCCTTACTGTCAAAGATTGATTGATAACCCTTATCACCCAGTTGACTTATGCTTAAAAGTGTGTGTTTCAAGCCTTCAACCAGTGCTACATTTTCTATGATGACATTCCCCAAAATAATTGAGCCATATCCCAGAGTTTCTCCTTTGTTGCCATCTCCAAAGGATATTACTGGGCCAGCTTTCCTCTCAAACTTTGTAAGCAGGGACTTCTTTCCAGTCATATGTCCAGAGCATCCACTGTCCAAGATAATTTAATGCTTCTTTCCAATGCCCTGCAAACAAAAAGTAGCTAGTTAGAATTTTTTAGGACCCAACTTTGATTGGATCCTTTCTTACTAACTTTTGAACCAACAGGCTTTGAAGACTTTGCTTTTGATTTACCTATTGCAGAGTCAACCTTAGACTTAGATTTCACAAACTGTTTGTGACTAGGAGTTTCAGATTTTAGAGAATAATAGTCATAATACAGTTCATGATATTCCTTACACATATAAATGGAATGAAGTAAACTACCACAATGATAACATGGTTCTTGTGGTTGGTATTGAATTCTCTGAGTCTTGGGGAATCTGGACTCAGTTTTCCAAGAAGGTTTTTGATTGCAGTCTAGGGCCAAATGATTATGATTTTCACATTTATAGCATTTCTTCCTAGGTGCATCAGGTACATTCTTGTAATTATTCTCTTTGTTAATACCTTCTTTTCCATTCCTATTTCTTCTGATCTTGCTAGACTCTGAAATACTTTCTAGTCTCTGTTTCAACTGAGACTTAGGCAGAAAACCTATGTTGACATTCTTAGGTTTTTCTAACACTCTTTCATCTAAATTGCTATTGTTGATTCTTTTGTGCACAACTGGGGTACCTTTAGAATCAACAAATTTAACATGTTTAGGTTCAGAAACTATCTTCTTACCTTCAGACTTAGATGTGCTAGCTTCAGTTTTACTATCATCATTGACAATAGCTATAGTATTTTCTTGCCTAGCCTTATCAAAACCTAAACCATTAACTTTACCCAAAATTTGATTCTCAATGATTTCTTGAGTCTTTTTACCAGAATTGTTAATGGTTTTAATCACATCTCTCTCTTCCTCTAGTTCTTTTCTGACATAGTCATAAGCCTCAAGAATAACACCATAATCATGCTTAGCTTTATTAGAACTTAACTTATATTCTTCCATTTGAATTAACTCAGATTCAAGAAAATTATTTCTACTAACTAATTCATCATTCTTAGCCTTGAGTTCATCTTTTTCACTAGCAAGAATTTTGAAATTAGTAATAAGATTATTAAACTCAACATGAATAGATCTAATATCATCAGAATATAAGCTATCAAACAAATCAAGAGAGTGAAGTGATACCTTAGCAGAAGATGAAGAAGTTTTCTTTGGAGATCCAGGCTTGTCTGAAGCACTTGCCATCAATTCAATGTTGTCATAATCCAATTCATCTTCAGAATCACTGGAGTCTGCCCAATCCTTCTGTGTGACCATGAGTGCATTACCCTTTCCTGAATTCCTAGGCTTCTTGCACTCACTAGCAAAATGTCCAAGCTCACTGCAGTTAAAGCACTTGATCCTGGCTTTATCAAGCTTGATAATTGTACTCTTGCCTTTGTCATTCTTCTTCTCCTCTTTCTTCTGAAAAGAGCCTTTGCTAAATCTTCTCCTGTTGAATCTTCCTTTCTTGAAAGCTTTAGCAAACATAGCAAAGAGTTCTTGCATCTCTGATTCAGAATCATTATCTTCAGAGTCTATATCTATAGTCTCTGACTCAGAACTTTCTTTGCTCTTCTTCTTCCTCAAGTCTCTTTCAGTAGATTCAGACTTTTCTTTTGGAAGCTTCTTTGATTCAGACTGAGTAGTGAGTGCAACAGTTTTCATCTTTCCTTCACTCCTGCTCTTTTTCTGCTGCCTGTCAAGTTCATAAGCTCTCAATTTTCCATAAACTGCTTCTAATGATATCTCATCAAGATCATTAGCTTCCTCAATTGCAGATATCTTCTCATTGTAGAAATCAGGAAGAGCTTTCATGAACTTCGTATTCATATCCTCCAAGTCATAATATTTACCATGCATGGCCATCTCATTGATGAGTTTAGTAAACCTATCAAAGGTGTTAGTAAGTGACTCACCAGACTTGGATTCAAAATACTCATACTGTTGTATGAGAAGTGTCCTCATATTCTTCCTGATAGGTTTCGTTCCTTCACAGTGAACCTTTAGATTGTCCCATATCTCCTTAGCAGTTTTACAAGAGGGAACATAGTTAGTGAGAACAGAATCAAGACTGTTGAATAGTATGTTTCTCACTTTAGCATCCTTAAGAACGTTCTCCTTTTCCTTATCTGTCCATTCAGATTTAGGCTTCTCTGCTATATGTTTTGGAACAACTTTTCCTTCGACAGTTGCTTGAGGAACAAGCCTTGTTGGAACAAAAGGCCAATCTCTGATTCTGTCAAGATAATCAGGATCTATTGCTTCCAAGTGATGCAACATCTTCACTTCCCATAGAGTATATTCGTTTCTCTTGAGCATAGGGATCTTAGTATTACCATCCTTGTAACCAGACATGATTGCAGATCTTTATGATTACTCGAAATCAACCTGCTCTGATACCAATTGTTAACTCGAATAACTTGTAGAATGGGGGGTTGAATACAAGTTATATAATCGTGTCTGATTTTTGCTTGATTATATGAACAAGAATAAACGAATGAATCAAACTTTGTTTGTATTAAAATAATCAAATACAAACTCTACCAAAGGTGTACAATACCTTTAGCAGCTGCTGACAATATAAATCTCTCTCTCTGTTTGTTTCGAACTCTCAAATACAAATCTTACGAACTCACTCGCTTACACACTCTTTTTTTTACAATGATATAGAGAGAGTATTTATAATGCTACCTATCAACTAATAACAAAATTATAATCTATCTGTGACAATGTTCTGCCGTCCAGTTGATAGTTTCCATCAATAGAGAATTCGTTTCCTTCACGATATCTTCCTGCTTGTTTTCCAAAACAAAGATCCTGTTTTATAGCACTTGCCAGTTTCTGTAGCATCCATAATGACATCATCAGTAACGCGACTGACATCATCAGTAACATGACTGATATCAGGATTTCCCATTGCATCAGGATCTGATTATCCCATCAGTATTTGATCAGGATCTGACTTAATGTATCAGGATCTGCTCCTCTGTTCCTGACATGTAGTCTCTGACGCAATGTTCCTGACTAAATTCTACAGATTACTGTTTAACACATATATCCTATACAAAGTGCTAAATCCTTTATAAGATCAGGATATACAAGAAGTATTAGCAAAATTCTATTCTTAACATCACAACTTATGAATTATTCCTAACATTACCCCTTCAGGATCACCAGGCAAGTGTTCAAACCTTTTGAACCTGTTGTTGTGATAATATATATGATTGTTGATATACATATGCCATTGTGTAACACCCCCAGATCCGGGGTCAGGGATCTGGTGGTTACGGTCTTGCATCCATTCATAATACTTGACTTGAGTCCACCATAAATAAATCACATGCTGTGACCCCACAATAATATCCACTCACACACACAACAGTTATAGTCCCAGAGATGAAATTGAAATAAGTCCATAATATCAGAGTTTACGAATAAAAGTTAATACAACCCAAAAGATATGTTTAAAGGTTTTGCCGTTGATTATCGTTAATGTTACATATAAATAGACTGATAAACAAAAGTTGCCTATCTATGCTACCTCAGCAATGGCAGCAAGGACATCAGCGGGTAGTCCTCGAACGGCGGTAACCTGCTTGCGCCGAGTGCGCCTGACGCGGACCATCTGTCCTAACTGTTGTTGTGACATAATATGAACAAAGCAAGGGTGAGCGAAAGCCCACCAACAACAATATAACTGAACAGTGATACATGTATACAGCAGTTCAAAATATCCTTTGAAATCATATGCCATGCATTAATGAAGTTATTGCCAGTATAATATAAAGGATGAAGTTACTAGGTAACTCAAAGTATTTGTTTGTAGAAATATCTGCTACATCAAAAGTAAGCGAGATATTCTCATTGTCATTAAAAAGAGGAACTTGCATGAAAAGATTGCAATTCCAGTTATGAACACTTTTCCAGCTCTGCCAACAGTAATCATGTTGCAGACAATAAATAAGTTTGGATGATGAACCAATGATGGAGTATTCACCGCGCCCGCTGTTCCAATCTTGATGATCAGTCGAGATCGTACAGCTCAAATTAGATTTACTACCGGTAGAAGGAAGAACTGACGGCTTTACTTGTCTACCGCCTTACTAGCTCTCCCCGGCCAACGGTTGGGCCAAAGGGGATGGACCGGCGCTACTCGGCCTCTTACACGACTCCTAGTTCAAATAGAATTCGTGATTCTGAATGTAACGTTCGTCCCCCTTTCCCCAAGTATAATACTTGTTGATAAGACTCTACAAAGTAGTCGTATCTAGTTGGAAAGGAAAATTCACCAATCACTTCCAAGCTATTGCTTGGTAACGAATATCAACTTGTTCCAACAATCTTACCCCTCGAAAGATGAGAAGGTAAACAACGACTTAATAAGTCAATAGCACCTTGCGAGTGAAGAAAATACTTTATGACCGGGAAGTCGACAAGATAATTAACATTTTCCAAGTAAGGTTCCCTTATTATTAGGGAGATAGACTCAAAGAAGAATGATATCTAAGAACCTTTCTTGATATATGATTAATAATAATATGACTCCGAAATATTTTCCGTAATAATCGAAGAAGATAAACCTTATCGAGGTTATTCTAAGTATGGAATAAATATTCAGAGAATACTTATTGAATTAAAATATTTTACAGAATATTTAGGAATATGAAAGAATATCTTTAATCAGAGTATTTCTCAAATAATCCTTGAAGAAATATCGAGAGAATATTTATTGCATAATTAAATATTCAAATGAATATTCAAAATAATATTCATTAATTAATAAGACCTGAAAGGAATATTTAAAATAATATTCGATGATTAAATAGAACCCTGGATGAATATTCAAAATAATATTCATAATTAATTAGGAATTTAAATGAATATTGAAAAAGTAATATTCATTTAATGAATAATATTCTAAATGAATATCAAGTAATATTCATTTAGTAATCCAAGCTTTAAAGGAATATTCGAGATAAGACTCGATAAATAAATCAAGCTTCAGATGAACATTAAAATAATATTCGTCAGGTAATTACTATCTTAAATGAATATTCAAAAGTAATATTCATTTAATGAATAATATTCTAAATGAATATCCAAATAATATTCATTTCGTAGTCCAACCTTTAGAAGAATATTCGAAATAATAATCGATAAATAATTCGACTCTGAATGAATATTAAAATATTATTCGTTGAATAGTTACGTTCAAATAATTATATGAAGTAAGGATCGTTAAATAAATAATCTCGAACGAATATTCAAATAATATTCGTCGCCCGAATATTGGAAAATATTTACTTAAATATTTTCCTCCGAGGTAATCTCGATATATCAAGAAATATTGACTCCCGGTCTATATTTGATGAATAAGATGTATACGTCCTTCTATGAGGGTCTTACAATAACCGGCTTATAATTGATACGTTAGCTATCTAATTTACAAGCCAATAAACAATCAGGGAACAAGCATAACGATATAACTGGAAAGTAGGCATGCATGCTATGGCATATGTATAACGGAAAACAAAACATATATATATTCAATCACAACAACAGCCTAAAAGAAGGGAATTGAAACTTGCCTGGTAGTCGAGTACGGTAAGGGGTAGTGGTAGCGGAACCCGGGTCAGCTTGGTGATCTATAAATAGCCAAGACATTCGGGATTAATCACTTAAAACTTTAAAGGTTAAGTTATACTTAAATCGAAACACGTTCTCGAGTTATCTCGTTATACCCCTTTTAGTGGATTCCTTTTATCATTGATCCGACCCTACATTCGTTCGTTAATACGACATGTCACTGTACTTATACTTGGCATATACTTAAGTCATACAAGTTCTAAGGTTGATCGTTACGAACCAATATTATACTCCGAGTTTTATCGCCCGTTTTCTAAGTGTTTTACCGAAGTTATAATCGAGTCGTCTTTTAGGGGTTCGTTCGCGTTTAACCTCGACTCGAATATTTTTTAATAAATCGAAAAACGATCCTTTTGACATAAGGTTTTCTTCCACACCTTCCTTTTTACCTCTAGTATTTATTTACCAAGATTCGTCATGACTTTACATATTTTACGAGGGTTCAATTTCAGTTACGAACTTTCGTTTACGGATTCGAACTACTTTTAGTAAATCGGTCATAAATCCTAAACCGTAAGTCCGTTTCACATGATCTTTATATCAAAACGAAGCTTATAACATAATATCCTATCATGGAAGAAAAGGCTTCTGGACAGTAGGGTATTGATATGAAAAATGGCACACAAAACATGATATTGTAAAATTGGGCATTATAACGGCTATGTTTACGCGTTTTCCAAAGTTTTCACCTCACCGTGAATCATTTAAGCACTACACCCCATCCATTCTAACACATGACAACATCATGACTATTCTAACATCATCTTATCTCAACCATGTCATGGATCACGATCCAAATAACAACCATAATCAACTAATAACGTAGATCTAAGCATTACATGGCATACTAACACTAAATCATCCATAAAACTCATAAAATCTCAAAATGATACCAAGGGTTTTTGAGCTTGTTACCTTCCTTAGAGAGTGATATGGCCTTATCAAGCCTTGATCTATCCTTATGTGACCTTAAGCTAGCTAGATCAATCAAAAGAATCATAAAAATCAAAGGTTAGTTCATATTAACACTATTCACCCTCCTCTTGTTGGATTTTTTTTGAAAATGGAAACAAAGGAATTTGAGCTTGAAATTTCTTGGAGATTAGTTTTGTGAAATATAGGACTCACCTTAAAAATTACAAGATCAAATGATGGTTGGAAGTTGATCTTTGGTCTTGGAATTAACCAAAAAGCCGAATGGATGAAAAAAGAAATGAATGGAGAGAGTTTGCTTGTTTTCTTGATTGGTTTTGCTCAATTATGCATAAAGTGACTTTTGGTAGATAATATCTCATCTTGGTAGTGTTAGTGGAGTGTGATGTAATGGATGAGGTATTTGGCAAAGCATGTGTCTTGTTTTAAATGGTGGAGAGCTAAGTAATGGTTAGATTTGTAAGTACTACTTCCTTTCCTAAGTGTGCTAGTTACTTGGAGCCACTTGGTTGCTAGATATTATCACTTGCACATGCATGCATCTTGCTTTCTCTGCTTGGTTCTATGTCCAGTTATTGCTCGTTTCGATTGATCGTTCGTAGGAATATTACACGGATTTCTAATTAGGGTTTACCGGGAATCTTTCTAATATTAATACTATCATTCTCCATCTTTCTTTCTAACTTTCCAATTTATATTCCTTAAATCCATTCGTTAAATACTTAAGGCTATCAGTGTCCAGGGAACTCTCGGAGAAAATAAAAGTGTGGTTTTTCAGAATCCGACAGCTTTTACATACACTCTTTTTCCCTCTGGATCAATAATACGAACTCAGAATTTCGTTCCGGGTACTTCTATATAGCGTCGTCTAATAATATTCTCAATTACACCAAATCACTATTCATCCTTATTCTTTACTTATTCATCTAGGGTTGTAAAATTGTCTGTATTCTCTTTCGATCGTTCCTTAACCTTTTTTACAGAACCACTGGATTAATTGCTATCGATCTGGATGACATGAGAATATTCTTCTGCTTGGATTTGCCATATCTTATTCCCTTAAGAGATATATTATTCTTACCGATGTTGTCACCCTTTAGCATTCTTCAAGACATAGAAATAATAAAGTCGAATTCCATTCATTCTTTTAAAACATAAACTATTACATTGTAGCCGTAGCCACTATTCATTCTTACATCATTAAATAAATAAAAGTTTTAATTCTACCCAAAATTTGGGTTCTTACACATTGCATGCATGCCTGTTTTCAAAGTATATTGTGATAACTATTTTGCACTCTGAGACTTGGTTTATAAGCTAGATATGATATATTACTATTAGTTATAAGTCGGATTTGGTTAAGACCCTTAGTGAAGGGCATATTATCCTCATTCATTCAATATAGACCGGGAGTCGGTATTCTGAAATATAGAGATAGTCGTTAAAACCCGGAGAGATTCCAGCGACATGTTATTATTTATTTTGAGGAATGATATTGATAAACATTATTTATATTTTCATAAAGTATTAATTACTTGGAAATCATTCGAGGAATGTTATTTGAGTATTATCTCAGTCGAGAAGTACTATTGAATATTACTTTCGAATATTCATTTAAGATTTGATTTACTTAATGAATATTACTTTTGAATATTCATTTAAGGTTGGATTTATTTAATGAATATTATTTATTGAATATTCATTTAAGTAGTTATTTATTTAATGAATATTATTTGAATATTCATTTGAACTTTATTTATTCAATGAATATTATCGTTAATATTCATTTGAGGTATTGATTTAGATGAATATTATCTTGGAATATTCATTTGAGCTTTATTTCCTTAATAAGTATTATCTTGAATATTCATTTAAGATTGATTCATTTATCAGATAATATTTTGAATATTTATTCGAGGAATTATTTATTTCGTGAATATTTATATATTCATTCGAGGGTTAATTATGAGCGATATTTTATATTAAGAATATTCTGGAAATATCTATGGTTTAAATATTCTTTGAATATTTATTTATTTCCTTTAACTAGTTTTAAAAATGATCTATTTCTTTCAAATATTATCTTCAACCTCCTAATATTATGTAAAATATTTTTTAGTCTTATTATGATTATTTTTATCAAGGAAAGGTTCCCAAAACTCCATTTTTCATTTAAAACTATCTTCCAAATTACTCTAGTTTCATCTCTGGGACTATAACGGGTGTGTTTTATGTTATTGTTTTGGGTCACAAGGTTACAATTTAGTTTATGTTGGTTTTATGGATGGATATTGAGTCCGTAACGACCAGATCCCTGACTCCGGATCTGGGGCTGTTACATAATATATGGATGTATGTTTAATACTACTGGCTAATTTAGCTTACAGACTTCTATGTGACGAAGACCATAGTAATTACAAACTTCCTGAGTATGTTTTCAATACGTTCAAATATCATGGCCTTCGAATGTGGTCTCTTCTCAGAATTCTCATCTACGCGCAGAATAAAATATGTCAAAGATCCTAGCGGAGGCACATTTCGTATTTGTGTAGGCTAATCAACAAGTAATTCATATTAACTTGTAAAGCTCTGCTACTTATAAATTTAAAAAAACGACATGCTCTATCAACATAAACTTAGGTTAAATGAATTGCAATTGTTGGTTCATTTTTTTAAGCAACATTTATTCTCTATTTTCAATTACATTACCATATTAATTTTCCTCATGGGTCTGGTATAAATGATCTTATAGAGAGGCCGCAAAATTGCATGCTTGTGTGTAGTGGTTAAAATTGCTAGCAAAAATTTGGGAATGCTACTATGTCCCCGTTATGTTTTAATGAGTAAGGAGGACTAAAGATTCATGATCTATTTATAGTTTGAATTTCAGGATGGTTGTTCCAAGTTACGAGTTAAAACAAATAGCAAAGGCAGATTAGGAAAAATATAGTTAAGCAACATGTCATTCTTTTGTAGAGTAATAGAAGATCACAAGGTGTTTTGTGCCATTATGTTTCAATTTTTTTAAATTTTCCTTTTACAGTCCGTCAGAATTGTGGTTCAGATGAATGGTCAGGCTAGATCAGATGCTGTCAATGTCCCTGAGTGATCAATATCATGATATCTCAAATGCTCCATGGCCATTTTCACATCTTCCTTGGTAATCTTTCACATTTTCTTTAGCTTAAACACAATAAATTCTACAACACTAAATACAATAATTTCAACTAACTTATTATTTCACTTGATGATTAAATCAGTTCAGAAGAACTGTTCAACTAATGGATTATTGAAGTAAAACTTTTTTGGATCAGCGCCTCAAGATCCCCTGCTGTCAATGTTCTCGGCTAATAATTTTTGACTTGCCTCACTCCAGAATTCAACAAAATAGTTAGTATTATCTAAACATTCCTTATAATAAAAGATCCGAGACTATTTTGGCACGTCTAAATAGTCAATATATAGTAGTCTGATAGATTGAGGTCAATATTTTGTACTTGGTTGAGTTTTAATGATGTTGTCCAGCTAGCGGACAGTTTGAACTCAGTTAGGCGGCAGTAGCGAGCATAAAAAATGGCTTGGCTGCGGTTTATAAATATCTGACCCGATTCCCAAGTCGCTTGCAAAGTTAAGCAATCTAAATGCTTTGGATTTATGTGTTAATCAATTCACAGGTGCTATTTTTTATTCTTTGTGATCAGTTGTGTTTGTGAAAGAGGCATATTACGTAATTCTATTTCTTGGCTTGCTTAATTCATCCACTTATGCAGGTCACCCTTTTTGAGGCTCATGCCACTCTCATTTTAATGTTACACAGGCTAATAAACTGAGCGACAACAATCCAGGAATCGTATCACGCAATTGTTGATGGACCAGCCACCGAAGAAATTGGGCCGCCCCAGAGTATTCCTCACCCAAGATGTTGTTGAAAGGCGAAGATTGGCGAAGAGGAAGAGCAACGATTCTCGAAGGAATTTAAATGGTAAATTCTAGCAATACTTCATCATTAATGAATTCACTACGCCCCTTTATTAATGACTTAAATTTCAGTGGGTACGCTCCCGTGTTGAAGCTCTCAAGAAGTTGATGCACCAACAGTTAAACATCCAAGAGGTACTGTTTAAGTCTGTCTGCTTGGAATTCTTCCTACGCAATATTAATCAATTAAGTTCTGATTTTTCTCTTTAAGCAGGCTAGTTGGCCCATGATGGCTATGTTTCCATTTCCACATACGCAAATGATCCTCGTGGATATGGTGTTGTGAATGGTAGAGCAGGTATTAATTTCCCCGCAAACATTCTCTTCTATGTGAGACTTGTATTTTGCAAGTAATTATCGCTTCTTTTCCACAAGCCATGTTGACTTTCTTATTTTACCTTCATTATTAACAGGGGATTTCCCCGACAATGGGTCTGCTAGCTTTCCCCCTGTTGAGGACGAAATTCAACAGGATGTGAATGTAGGCACGGGAGGGAACACTGGAGGTATCTTTTACCTAAAGAATATGCTACTAATTTAGCAATTGCTCTTATATTTACTAGGTTCAGTTTAGATCTGGTACAAACGTCATTTATGGTTCATGCATTCCTTGGATTTATATATGCTTTCTTGAATAAGTTTTCTAAATTTTTGTGCTACACAACTCATTTTACTTGACTTAATAATTTTATGTTGGTAAAAAATTGGTGTCGCACAGAATCCAAACGGATGCGCAAATCCATTGATCAGCGGAAGAAATTCTTTTGTAAGTCGTGATTTTTGTCTGCTCTTACAGTTTGGAACCATTTTTGAAATCTTGTCATTTCAAACATGTCATTTTCTTATTATATGCTATCTTTTTGCTTCGTGCAAGATTGATTAGGATCAATTATCTGTCACATAAATTCTCTCTACCAAATTTATGGCCTTGCAATATACTAAGATGGTGATTTTTTTTGGTTTTTCCTGTCAAGTTCTAATGCCTATATAATATGGTCTTTGATGTCATACTGCTTACATTTACACAAATGCGTACATAAAGGTCGTTTCAATGTAAAATTACTTGTGCATCTACGATACATACAAATATTGCAAAGACACGAATGCAAAAGCTATATAACTCCACCCGTAATTGTTAATGGTTATTTATAATGCTTTCATTATTTCATGTTTATTTTTTGTAAGTCACTGGTTTTGTTTGCTTTTATAGATTAAAGATATTTTTAGGTGCCTCTATCATTTGAGGTATTTAAGCTACACATGTGATTGATAATGGTTATTTACAATGCTCTCATTATTTTATGTTATCCCTCTTTGGTCCCTATTGTAGGGGAAAACAATTTAGTCCTGGTTGTTGGGAGGCAGGAGGAGTCATGTGGTTTCTGTGCAGCAAAGGTATGTGCTGCAGAATTTATAAGGAGGCATGTAGGTACAGGACCCAAAGGGTATTCAATTTGTTGTAGCAAGGGAAAAGTACAGTTGCCTTTATTGCGTGAAACACCTCCAGAATTAAGTGAATTGATCGCTCCAACTGGGGTAAAGTCGAACATGTTTTTCAACAAGAGTCGTGTTTATAACAACATGTTTGCATTATGTTCATTTGGAGGTAATGTAGATCATTCCGTAAAACAACACTGATCTCAAATTTTCAGGATGCACCCATGACGAAACCATATAATTTGGTCGTTTAACAACCCTTAGTACATCCATGGTATTGACTTTGTTGAAATACCTTGGTCAATTGTAGCTCTAACATTATCAACAAAATACACTATGGACGGTGATAAAGGGTAAAATATACTCAATCAGTGAAACATTTAAATTTCAGACATTACAAATAGCTTTTAAATTTGTACTATGTTCCGTTATTAATGCTTCTTCAAAATGGTTTATTAGACTATTCAGTCACCCTGGTTACCAACCATCAATTATATACTTATTTCATCCATTCACGCACAAGCAGCCACCACTCACTAACTACTGCACTATTATTCACAAATTTTATAAACAGGAATGAAAAAATGGTGGTCACCTTGTGAGAAGAGAGAGCAAATCAATTTCAAGCAGAGGTTGCAAAGACAGAAGTCGGGGCACTATTTGTGGTCATCACTGGACTGCTAACCAAGAAGTTCTCAGGTAAGGCTCAAGGTCTCACAGTACTACTCTGTCTTTCATTTGTTCCTACAAATAAACATGTTTCTACAATAGAAATGCTTAGATGTACTTTGCATTACTCTAGCTACATATGTTAAACCCCGTTGTTGATTTTTTTTTTTTTACAACCCGAGCATCTCTTTCTAGCACCGATGCAACGAGGTCATATATCAATATTGACTATACACCTCTAAACAATCTCAAACGGGAGCTGTCAAATGCAACTGGGAAAACAATGGACGCATTACCAGCACCAATAGTCAAGCAATTCGTATCCGCTGATGAGGCCGACACACGGGAAGTATGTATTAAATCTATCCTAGAGGCTGAAATTCCAACAGGAAAAGATGTAAGAAAGCCACAACTACAAGGCCTCCAAGAACCTCTAAAATTATGTTTTAAATAACTTGTAGATGATTACATAAGCATAACAATTCTTTTCCCTGTTGCATCATTGTAAGCTAATAATTCTTTTCCCTTTTGCATCATTGTCAGCTGTTACGCTTTCTCTGCAAGGGTCAAATTATCGATGTACTCGATGGAAATGGATGGTACTATATCTGCTGCTCAAAATGTGTAAGAACAGTCAAACAGCTTGATGGAACATATTACTGTGGTCATTGCACCGAGGAATCCAGCACCTACGCACAACGGTAAATGACTCCTCTATTACATTTATTAGTTGTATTATTTTATCACCAATGATGTTCAAAACAAACTACTGAACAAATATATTTCACTGTCTTAAGTAGCAAATTAAAATAATTGGATTTCAATGGTTCTCTTCACTGGAATTAGGCCTAACAAACTAAAACAATAGGAATACTTGCTCTGCTATATTCAAAATGCAAGAATGTCACAACATAGAGATGCTTTTTGTCCAGATTTATATATCTATTTCATAACTTTGTTTATGATTGTCTATATATATGTAGGTTCCCTCAACTCCCGACCTTTCACCACTCAACTTATTGTTTCAAACTTGATCAAGAGTTCTTAACATGACCATTAGAACGTTTCTTATGTAATAACATATTACTGCGTAAGGTTTGATTAGTAGAACAAATAACATTGAACTTCTTACCATATTTGGTAGACAACGTTAGCACTAATAAACATACTATATATATAGAGGGAGCGGTGTAAATGTGTGTATTGCTGTCACTAAATTGTGGTCATGTACATGTATTATACACCATGCCAAAATTTAAAAAAAATTAACTTGCACTACATTTTTAGAACTAACAACTTTGTTTCCAAAGACATCATACAACCAAATTTACCACCTTAAAAGTTACAAATACAAACAACTTCTCCTTCATTGACGTCTTGCTTCCAGGTACCGATCATCCGCATCGAGGATTCTTCTGGCACTACAACCATAACACCGTTCAAGAAGGAGGCCGAACAACTTATAGGCATTCCCCTATAGAAAATCTTAGCTGAAATGGAAGAGGTACCATTATTCACTTCCTGAAAAATTTAAATGGCATGTCAAAGTAAGGATATACATAATTGATGTTCTCCCTTATTCTTTTCCTAGAACGAAGATGTAGCCCAAATACCAATCGCTATAAAGAACATTATTGGGAAGTTCTGTGCATTCCAGATCAAAGTCACACCTTACAACATCACCCACGGCTGTGAGGAATATGCTGTGGCACGCGTCTCTTAGTCCTTCCCACTTGGCGAAACTGATCACCCAGCAACCGTGAACAAGAAGCAAATGACTGCTTGAACCAGCCCAGGAATGCTGTTTTCCTCTCAAAATAAAAAATATATTATCTTCTAAATGCATGCTTTAGAACTCTGCATTTCCTTAGCCCTTTGCATTTCAATGATTTGGGTTTTCTTTAAACAAAAACCAATACTTGCGCCTTGTACCCTTCGTCATTGCAATTGAACAATTTCATTTACCATCCATATTATTGGAAAGCCTACATTTAACATGTTGTAGCGGATAATTGGCAACCAACATCAACACCGGCACACACACTGCTTAATTCTCACATACATATTACATGCAATAACATTAGCTAGACCTATATTTTACTAACTACATGCCACAATCTTAGATTTAACAACGTTAACACATTTTAAAATTTCAAACCTCAAACTTGTGCATTACTACGATTTCCTCTAGTTGCTTGCCTATATTACTAAAATTATGTCGTAATTTAGGTTTACCTTTAAAGTCCTCTCATATCCCTCGAATAGAGCACCTTGCAACTTTCCTTGCCTGCACCATGTCCACCTTGTATTAAGTTGAAATTTATAGAGTTTGCAACTCTAGAGTAAATTTGCTAGCATAAGGAAATTAGAGTACATTACCAATCTAGATATGGACTGGAAAGAATGCAGATTCCTCATGGTTTAAATTCGAATATAGCAAGGAAATTTCAGCTAGCCACTGAATTTAATTGAATTTGTACCCCTGAAAAGCTCCCAGTGGATAATACGAAATGAATTCAATGAACCCAATTTTGGGTTGTAGTATGGAAATTTTTACTAAATATTGTGTATTAATGAATCTAAACTGAATTCAGTAACCAAAATCTGTACTACAGTGTGAACTTTTTAACCCACGCCTGTGCTTTGCTGAATAACATTAAGTTGTGGTTTGTTTGTCTTCATTAATCACTTATGGTGTGCTTATTAGGTAATTGTAGGCTAAAATAAACCAGTTTGAAATGAGTTCTGTATGCTTTCTTCATGTATGCATTCTGATACTATTACTTTTCTATTCTAATTTTTTACGGTTATCTTTTGTTGAACTAGAGTAGTGTTTGTTTAAGGTTTAAAATAAAACTTAAGATATTTGGTATAGGAATTTTAGGTCAAGAAGGGCAACAAAGTCACGTGTTAAAGACGAAGTACATAGAATTTAATTGAAGAAACATAGCAGCAGCATACATTTTTTGGATCTGCACTCTGCAGTAATTCCCATGGTATCTGGATTAGGTTGACGAAAATGTCTTTTAAAAACCTGTATACAGAGATCAAGATAAATATAGGTTGAGGATCTAAATATAACATCTTTTATCTACCAGACTCTATCACTTTTATTACAACTTCTGACAATCCCTGTCAAGTAGAATATCGTTTACGGCATCTTGCCTATAACCTTTTTTATATCTTTCTTACTAACAAAACTCTACAGGAGCCATTCTTTTCACAACTTAGCAATTAGCTGAACATGTGAGTTCGACTAAGGAATTGCAACTACTTCATTATTGTAGATCAGCTCATTACAATTGTAAGGGACATTTTCATAATAACAACTTGTAATGCTTGATATTTGCATCATGTAAGTGTGAAGTGTTATAGCTATAAAATAAAAGGCTTACCACAACTGACAACTAAAATCAAGTACATGGTTTGCTATGATAGTAGTTGATTTGGAACAACTTGCAAGTGAATAAAACAATCTATTAGAAACTGTAACAATATTGCTGCTTGGTCACACGCTCCTAAAATACATGCAACGCAGAAACAACACCACCCCAACATCTTCAATCTGACACGAACATTTCTTTATGATGCTAGAGAATGGCCCGTGCCTCGCACGGGCTATTATGCTAGTATATTGTGCTAGACAAACATTATTTTGTAGGTGGTTGAAACTTTATGTTTTCTAACAAAACATTTTTTAGCAGCTAGCTGACAAAGTAAAATTTCTATACAGGCAGCAAGCTAGCAACACTTTCGGCAGATAGAGTTTCAGTCATATTTTATAGGAAAACTTCTAGGAACTGAATTGTAAGGACTCTATCAGTTATATAAGTCGTTTTATATATATGAGCTCAAAGAATATATATATATATATATATATATATATATATATATATATATATATATATATATATATATATATATATATATATATACAGAATCCCTAGTAAATAGGTGGTTTGTTTACCAACGTTTTATTCTTTAAACAAACTCTATTTTATGGGTTATACATGAGTTGAACGTGTTTTCTCTTCCTTGTTTCTTTTCTCAAATGTTCTTCTCTTTTTAAACGTTACTTTCTGAACGTTGGTGTTGAATTAATCAAACAAATTAAACGTGAGACTTTTAAGGTCAAGAACGTTGATTTTTATTGGGATAATTCAAACACTCTTTGTTCACTATATAAAAGACTTGTGTGATTTTCATTTAAGGTTGTGGGACAACATTCAAAAGAAAACAAAAGTGCTTTCGAACCAATTTAATAAATTCTTCCATATATTCGAGCTCTACTATATATTACAATTTATATCTTTGATTAGAGTTCGTAGATTCAATTGTAATTGATAAAACTTGTATTGTTCAACTTGTAAGTTGCTGGATTTGTAAGCTTGGGAAACAAGGGTTCAAGGAAGTTGATAGCTAGAGAAGTTTATACTTGGTGTATTATAGTATTTAGAGAGCTGCGTTCAAGGAACAAGGTGTTTCAGCAAGCTGCAAATAGTCACTGGGATATCAGGGAGATATATTATTGTATTGTGTAGTTGTAATTCACTTTGATCAATAATATATTCATTTACTGTGTTGGTAGAGTACTAGGACGTAGACCAATAAGAGATAGGGGTCGAACCTGGCTAAAATTGTTGTGTGTTCTTTACTTTCTGCACATTTTACTTACTGATTTACATATCGTAGCTAGTTGTCACTTTATATTTTCTGTGAATCCAGTGAGCTGCCATTCAACAAAATAGACTGGTTTTTGTTCTTTCAGTCACATAACTTGGTAACTTTTAAAATCGGTTATTGTTAGTTATAACACATATTCACCCCTCCACTCTAGGTGTTGATTCACACACACACACACACACACACACACACACACACACACACACACACATATATATATATATATTGACATATTAATTTTGAAATATTATTAAGTAATAATTAGTTAGATATAATTATAGATATTAATTATCTAATCATTTAAGTATTAATAGAAATATAATTATAAATTACTGTATTTAATAATAATCGAGTAATAAATATAGAGTTATTAATGATTATTAATGAATTAGATGTAATTAATATATACATTAATTATACAATTATTATTAAATAATAAGTAAGGGTAACTTACTAATTTCAAATAGAATAAATCATCTCAAGCAAACCTTTAATTGCTCTATTATATATAAAATAGATCGGTTTTTCTAGTGAGTGTCCAAGGGCACATGCTAATAAATCTTGCGTTTCTGGTGCAAACGTGTCAAGTGGACAAAAGAGAGATAATAGCTTGCATAGTTGCATGTATGTGGTGGTCGTATATTATCACTTTCTTTTACTTTACTCTCACACTTAGAGCATCTCCAAGAGGCTCTCTATTGTAGCTCTTAACTCAAAAATTGAGGAGAGAGAATAAAAATCAAGCTCCAAGAGATTCTTAGAGGTTCTTTAAAAAGTTAAGAGCTTCTTCTCTCTCCTCTATTTTAGGAGCAACTAGTAGCTCTTAACTTAATATTTTATCAGTAAAATAGTGGTTCTTCTCTCTCATCTATTGATTGTTTGTCCAAGTGGAATTGAAATATGAATAAAATATAAAATAAAGAGCCATAATAGAGAGCATTGTTGGAGTTGACACAAAAATCAATGTAATAACTTGTTAAGAGCTTAATTGTTTATAATATATTTAGAAGTGAGCTAAGAGACTCTTGGAGATGCTCTTAGGTCACAAATCTGTGCGCGTTAGTTGTTACCTTCCTTTTGATTGGCTTCGTTTGACTGCAACACTGCATAATGTGACATTTTCATTTTATTTTGAAATAAAATATATATAAACAAAATTTCAAGCTGCGTTCCCCGAGAAACGTGACATAGGAATACGTTTTCAGTCTACACATTTTCCTTTTTTTCTGCAAAAAAAAAAAATTAACAAAAACAAATAAAATGAGGAACACAACACATAGTAGCGTTTATAAAAACCTCTCTTCATCCTACGTCTCCTTGTGCTATTCAAACCCATCATTTTGATGGCTTGTGCTATTTGGGACATTTTTCAAAATCTATCTATCTATTATATATTATTAATAGAACAAAAGGAGGTTTTGGCAAGACAATTTAATCCACGTCAGCTGCCACATAGATGCCGCCTAGGTGCCTCCTCAGCTGCTATATTGTATTAATAATAAAAAAATTGATCCTATTAAGGTAGCAGTGAGAGTTCTTACCACTATACTAGATATGAGACTTGAATATATTATAAAATTTATTATTAATATATCATGAGACAACCCTCATATATTATATTAATGATAAAAAAATGTTCCTAAAAAGAATTGAACCCTTGCCCTCTGAGATACCATACCACTAGGCTAGATAACAATTTTAAAAATATTATAAAACAAATTATTAATATATGGCGAGACAACCCCAATATATTATATTAATGATAAAGAAATAGTTCCTAATAAAAATTGAATCATTGACCTTTAACTTAGAATGGAGATTCCTTATCACTATGATACATCAATTTTGAATATATTACAAAACTCATTATTAATATATCATGAGACAATTTAATTATTATGAAATTACTAAATTACCCCTCCTATATTATACTAGCTTATAACCCGTGCAACGCATGGATGCTTTTTTAATATCTATAATTATATACTTTTTTTAATATTGATTTGTTATTAGTTTACATATGTTGTTAAAAAATTTATATATAAAAGATTTTACTTGTTCAATTTATTAAGTCTTTTTATCTTGAATACTTAAAACTTGATTTAAACGATTTTACAGCTCACGTGAAATTAGCAAAATAATCTTTAATAAATTTTTTTATGTACGTTAACATGTGAACTAAAAAGTGTATTTATATTGAAATATGAAAAAGTGAATATCAATGATTTAAATATTATATAATTAGGTTTCCGATATTGAATTAAGATTATCAATGTAGGTCTTCTACACTGAATAAGATTAATGTAAAAATTCGTAATTATATTTTATCTTGAAATTTTGAGTGTTTCCATTTGGATAATAATTTTATAAGATTTGTAAGGGCTGTAAAATCTTCCAAATCTGATTTCTAAATATCGATATTGAGCCCAAATAGTAAATATGAAAATTTTCTATTATTAATAAAAAACAAATAAAATTCAATTTTAATACAACCTTTTTTTAATTATATCCTTTTCAGATTATAAATTTCTTTTCAAAATTCAGATAGAGCCCAAATAGTAAATATGAACTTTTTATATTATTAATAAAAAACAAATAAAATTCAATTTTAATACAACCTTTTTTAATTATATCATTTTAAGATTATAAATTTCTTATTAAAATTCAATTCTTTTACAACCTTTTTTATTAATTATATCATTTTTAGATTATAATTTTCTTTTTTATATGATTTAATCTTGATCGTCTATTTTTAAAATTATTATTAGATTTGACGGTTAAGATTATTTTGACAGTACAGTGACAAAAATTAAGGATAAAACCCCTCATACGCTTATTATATAAGAATATAATTCATGTTAATTTTATTATATAATAAGATATAATTAACTAACAACTATACACGTTTTTATTCACAATAGCAAGTATAGACAGAATATGATTAGAAGATTTAAGCCCGAGGCATAAACAAATTAAAAGTGTAAACTCATTAGGCTTATTAATTAAGCTTTGTATTAGTGACTTTAAATTAATTTATAAAATATATGTTGTTTTTAGGAGTCGAACCTTGACCTATGGTAGTATTCGTTTATTATCCCTCAATCAAAATTGTAAAATAGTATGCTTATTAATTAAGCTTTGTATTAAGGATTTTAAATTTAATTTATAAAATATATGTTGTTTTAGGAGTTGAACCCTTAACCTATAGTAATACCCGTTTATTATTTCTCTTACTCTTATTATATAATAGTATATAATAAGGTCGATATAATATAATGTTGAATTTTTTTTTTGTTTTTTTATTTTAGTTTAATAACAATACAATCTAATTTAATATATATGGATATCAATCCAAAATGGGTTCAATTTTTTTTGCATTCGATTTGGATTCAGTTTAATTACAATATATTATAATCATAAATTTTGGTTCAATTTGATTTGAACCTAAAATTGCTAAAATTAATTCGTTATTTGGGAATATCTAACTCCCATATTTCATCATCTTTTAACCTACGAATACCAAAATATAATAAAAAAAATTGAAACCAATTATTCGATAGATTATCAACTCATTCCAACCCTACACGATGCAATGTAAAAAATCATTCCAATGAAATCTTATTATTTGTATATATATATATATATATATATATATATATATATATATATATAGGTCATTTCTCCATACAGAACACCCTTATATAACAAACAATAAAGAACAGCTTAGATCTAATAGATCCAATGGTCCCGTCAGGGGCACCCAATACAAAAAGTTTTTATTTTTTTACCCTCTATCCATCCAGCAAAAAATAATAAGAAAAAAATTATTGTTCATGATGACATCATGTTGACGTCATCAGTGATGTCATCATGAACAATTCTTTAATTTTTTTATTATTATTTTTCTTTGCTGGATGGATAGAGGGTAAAAAAATAACAACTTTTTGTATTGGGTGCCATGACAGAACTTTTATATTAGATTAGATATGAGGTGTTCTTTATTATTTGTTATATAAGGTGTTTGTTATAAAGTGCAACTATATATTCATATATATATATATATATATATATATATATATATATATATATATATATATCCACGGCCAATATGTGATATTCCAAAATCAAGAATCTTTTATGCATGTAAATAATTTTAAAAAAATCATTCCAAGTTATTTTTTTCTTAAGAAAAGAAATCCAAGTTATATAGTTTTAATGCACGTAATGTTTTTAAAAATGTGTTATTAAAAATGAATTTTTTTACTCGGATTTTAATTATATGGTTATATAATTCCATGGAATTTATATCCTTTTTCAAATTGTATATAAAACAGTATATCAACTTTTTCTTAATTTCCGTCTGATTTTCAACCTTCCATGTACGTATCTTATCACATATTGGCCGTGGAAATGAATAATATATATATATATATATATATATATATATATATATATATATATATATATATATGGGCATGGAGTTTCTAAAGCACACTATAGAGAAGTTCTCTATTAGTGCACCTTAAATCTTGTATTTTATTATTATTTTTGATTATCCAACCGTACGGATGAAAAGTTTATGTCAAAATAACATTGTATACAAATTTTTATTATATTTGAAATAGTGGAGAATCACTTTTATAATAATACTATTTTCCATATATATTCAACGACACAGATTTATCATAATCTTATTGCTATAAATTTATAGTTCCAAATAATTAAATTACACGAAAATTTGTACATTCACATATTTTTGTATGAATTTAACATCCGTACGGTTGGATTGTTCAAATAATAACTAATTTATCATAATTTAAACCGCACTAATAGAGAACTTCTCTATTGTGTGCTTTAGTATATATATATATATATATATATATATATATATATATATATATATATATATATATATATATATATATATATATATATATAAGTATGTGCGTATATGTTTTGTTTTTTTATTTTTTTCTTTTTAAATTCTTTTTTAATAGTGGGATAACAAAAAAAAAGGATAACCAAAAAGAGGGGATAATCAAACTACAAATTATACCCCCTTTCGCTTATTATAGTATAGTACAGATTAATGATAAAAAAAAATTGTTTTTAATGAAAGATAAACCCCTTACATCTAACTTAGAAGTGAGATTTTTTACCACTTTGCTAAAAATCAGTTTTGAGAATATTTTATTTTTGATTATATATACATCATGAATAGATAATGTTTTAGATATATTTTGCATAGAGTTTATTGCAGTTTGTAACCATAACTTTGGGAAAAACACGCTTACGTACTCAAACTTTGTTTCGTGGCAGTTCACCTTCTATATTTCAATTTCTCTTTCAATTTACAACCCCCGAATGTAATTCCGTCAAAATGCCTTTAAATGCAAGGGGTATTTTAGTCATTTTATTAATAAATATATTGATTTTACATGAAATATATAATTGATTTTACATAAAAATATTATAATTTACTTTATATTAATAATTCAATCCTTTTAATTTTTAAAAAAAAGTTAAGCACTATTGATTTAATTGAATAATGCGATGATGCAATTGTAAATCCATTTTTTTTCTTATAAATAATATTATGCAATTTAAGATTATCTTATTCAAAAGTTTTAAAATTAAATAAAATGTATAGTCATAAGGCTAAAATATGATATTAAAATTCTTATATTATAATTATTTTAATTAAATATAGCATAACATATTCAAAAATAATAATATTTTAGGTAATTAAATCAAATTAAAATAAAATTTTTAATGTAAAATCAAAAGTTTTATAATGTAATTACGAAAATACCCTTCTATTTTTTTAACGTTAAAATCTAAATAACGGAAAAGGGTGCAAAATGAAACTGAAAAAGAAGTTTTGGTACTCAACTGCCACTAAAAAAAGTATGAGTACTTAATTGTGTTTCTTCCAAAAATATGGGGTACAAAGTGCAATAAACTCATTTTGGGTACTAAGCATTGACATGTTCAAGCACCATTTTTAATTATAAAGTAAATTAATTTTAAAAAATTGTTCCTAGTGAGGTTTGAACCCTTGACCTCTAACATTAGAGTGAGAGTCCTTACCACTATGCTAAAAATGAGTTTTGTATATATTATAAAACTCATTATTAATATATCGTGAAACAACCCCCATATATTATATTAATGATAAAAAAATTGTTCCTAATAAGAATTGAATTATTGACCTCTAACTTAGAAGGGAGATTCCTTACCACTATGATAGACATCAATTTCGAATATATTATAAAACTCATTATTAATATATCATGAGACAATTTAATTATTATGAAATTACTAAATTACCCCTCCTATATTATATTAATGATAAAAAAATTGTTCCTAATGAAAATTAAACCCCTTACCTCTAACTTAAAAGTGAGATTTTTTATCACTATGTTAGATGCACTCCATTCGTTGATCGCTTAACAAATCTAAGAAGGACATTACGATCCTTCAAACTTACTAGTAGTAACCTACACTCTTCAATCACTCTGCCAAAGTACGACAAGCAAGAGATAGAAGATCGAATGGCTTGCACCACCTGCAGGCAATCAGATTCCACATCCACTTCGCTGTACTGGTTCTCTTTGATCCAACTCAAGGCCTCTCTAACCCCTACTGCTTCAGCTAATCAGGAGCAGCTTGACCTTGTAAACATTTCGACCTTGCTTCTATGAACTGTCCGAGATGATTTCTGATGACAAAAGCATAGCTGTAAGAATTGGAATTTTTGAAGATAGCAGCGTCACAATTTACCTTAACTATGTTCTCCTTTGGTAGTTGCCAATGTTCCTATCCGTCGTCCTGGGTCATATATCACATGTGTTGGTCCCGGAGTATATTGCAGAAGGGGGGGTTGAATGCAATATAGATAATTTCAAATCTTTAGCTCAACAACAATGATAAATATTGTAAACTATCTAGATAAGAATTGCAAACACAAGTAGTAATTCAAGATGTTCTCACAAAATAAATGTTTTATTTATTTTGTAATGTGTTGCTACAACCTCGAGAAAAATGGTTTTCTCAAGCTTCGACTTCTTGTGAGAATCACTACAGAAAGAATGTCTCTAGCATCTCAGTCACATGGGTCGCGAAGCTGTTGTCGTTTTCAAGTGACAGCTCCTCACAATTTGCCCACCCATGTGACTATTCCTAAAATGCTATACAAACAGAGTTATCTTTAAGTATAAGGCATTCTGTGTTCTTTCCAAAATTAGCTATAACAATTCTAGTAGATGCAGACTTGTCATACTCTTGAATTATCGAGCCTCATCTTGTGATCTCTCAAGCTTCTGTCGTAGTCTTGCAGGTATACTACAATCTTTGACGAATTGCAACAAATCTGTTTCTCAAACATCAAAACTGTCATGGGGGTTTGACTGAGATAAAATCCCCAAATCAAATAATTCAGTGAGACAGTAACCCTTGCCGCCAAATTTGCTGTCATAGGAATATTCAGTAGTTGACAGTATAAGCTCCCACCAATGTTGTTGTCGGAACTCCAAACTTGCTGTCAAGTGTGAGAATGTTGTTGTCCCCTGCTTCAGCCAATGTTGCTGTCAAATGAAACTTGTTGTCGTGACCTTGCAACATGCAGTCTTCTTGTAACGTTACCATCAATGTATTGACAGTAACTTTATTATTGTTGTCGAACTGATGTATTCTCTTGAGGCTTGAACATATCAATGAACTTCTTCCAAGATACCTACTTATTACATTTCAGCAATTATTTGATTACAAGAACACACTCTGGCTATGACAGTATGTTCTACTTAGCCTATACAAATAAACTAAGTACTAGTTAAGTTGTCTCTACGCTATCACCCATAAATCCTAACAATCTCCCCCAATTTGTTTTTATGGACAATAACAACAAATTCTCAATACAAGCATGCTGACAACTTAACTACCATAGATCAGAATAGGATTCTAGAACATTTCCAAGCATTTAGCATTATATAGGACAATGATCTAAAGCAAAACAAGTACTCCTCGAGGTTGAGTAGCTATGAGATTTATTTATCTTGTTATTAAGCTTTCCTGTTCTGTCTGTTCTCTCTCTTTCTGTGGAGAGCTTCTTCCAAGTACTTTCTGAGATCTTGCACTAGCTTCTTTTCATCAGCAGATACAACATCATCTTCAATCTCATCAATGTACTATTGGATTTGTCTAGAAGAGACATTTTGAACATCTTTCAAATCAAACTATGATTCAAAATCATAAGTGTAAGTTCTGAATTTCAAGATGTTTTTCTTAATCTTGAATCTTCTGCCAGGAAAAGAATTCAAGGTCACTCTTCTGTTTCTGTCAAGTTTTGGATCTTCATCTCTCCTACTATCAAAAATAACTTCCAATTCCCATGCACACAGCATTTCCAGTTTGTGAGATGATCCAACAACTTTCCAGTATAGACCTTTCAGTACACTGGTCCTCAGCTTATGAAAACTATCTGCATAGATTTCTTCTTTGCCATCTATGATCCTGAGAGGATTTTTCGGTGCACATGGTTGATAGTTTGGAGCTTCACTGTTCATCTTGTTGACTTTCTTGCATTTTTCTTTCAGCTCAGCCTCCACTACCTCAGCAGTCTATTTACTAATATTAGCTTTTCTCCTAGCAGCTTCAGCAGCTAACTCGGCTTCATAGGCAACCATTGCTTCAGGTGTATAGGAGGGCATCCTTTCTGTCCAATCATACTTAGACACAAGTTCTTCCTCATCTATACTCACATCCTCATTCGCATCATCGATATTTCTCTAGTCACCATATCTCTCATAAAGTTCAGCTTATCTTTCAGCATGGTACTTTTGGATGTGTTCCATGACTTTCTTAGGAACATTTTCATACGTCCCCATAAGCTCCACCATTCTTTCCAGCACGAAGTAATTAACTCTACGCCTTACTTCTTGTGATGTTTGTTTGAGAGTGTATCTGTCTATTATTGTTGACATATTCACCATAGTGAAGTCCTTCTCAACAAACATGACTTTTGCTTTATCTTTCCAAAGAATGTATCTGGATGCATATTCCTTAGAATTATCCAGCTCCAATTCGACTGAAGTGATATCTCTTGTCACAGCTTCCTTCTGGATTTCGAAGCTGTTTGTTCTCTTCTTCGAATAGGCTTCTTAATAAACACCACTCCATCTTGACAGTTTTGCCTGTGACAGCTTCTTCATTCAAGCTCTTGACAGTGTCTTTCATGACAGTGTCTTCTTTGACAGCAGCTTCTTCGACAGTAACTTCACCATTCTTGACAGCTTCCTTGTTGACAGTATCTTTTCAGCATCAAAACATTCAATAACAAATCTTAAGATACTTCCTTCCAGTGTGTCCAGAATGTCTGTCTCTCCCTCATCTTTAGCTTCAGCATCTTTCTTATCATCCTTGGGAGCTTCTTCATTTGCTTCCTCCTGAGTCTGACTTCTAATAATCTCAGCAGTTTCTTGACCACTTCCAGTTGTACCAGATCCTCTAGTTCCATCAAGATCATCATCATCAAGGGTATCATCATATGTGCAGCTTCCACCACTTTCACTTCTTCTGGCATTAGCTTCAAAAATCAATTTCTTCACTTGAGAGCTAAGACTTTCATCTCTCTTTGCCAGCAGTTGTGAATATCTTTGACAGCCTTGACTTTGTCTTTATTTATCTTAGATTTGAGGATCTGTTTCAGCACTCCCATAATTGTGTTAGAATGCAATCTGGGTTCTTCACTTAGGATCAGAAATCCAATCATTTTAGCTCCTGTGCTTGTGGTTGTTCTGTAGCAAATACCATAGGGTTCTTTAATCACTTCTGGTAGCTTTTCTTCAATAAGACCTTTAATTTGTGCTAGCATATCATTATTGAAGATTGTAGAATTTGCTTTCACTTTCATTCCCATGGCATTCAGCACTCTAGCTTGCAGACTTTGCAGTAGCTGCATTGTAATGAATATAGAGATGCCAGTTTTCAGATAAACATCAACTGCCCATCTTTTCTCCAGATTCACCTTCACAGAGATACTTGTTATTTTGTCCTTCAGTATTGGTGACAGTTTTGTATATACTCCTCCTGCCTCTTTTATGGCAATATTCACAAATGCACTGAATTCTTCATCTTTGTTCTGCAAAGTACTCTCCATGTAGCTAACCATCATCGTTTCTGCCTCTTTTCGACTATATTCACTTCCATCAGACCAAATATATCCTGTTGTAGGATTTACCTTTTCAGGCATTTTGTCTTTGCCTTTGCCGAGTCTGTTGGATTCTTCCATTTCTCTCCAATGTTTCTGCAGTGGAGTTTCCATGACTTCAGGAGCTGGTTCATTGGTTTTCAGAGGAAGCAATGTTGTTGTTTGAGCCCTTTGTAATTACTCCAATATTTGTTTAGTCACCAACATTGGCTCACCATCTACTTCAACAGATTCACCAATTCCACTAGCTCTCAACTCTTCACCAAAGAATCTATCTTCATTTGCATTTTCCTCCCCCTTACTTCCATCTCCATCTTCTTCCATTTTCTCCCCCTCTCTTCTAGACTCCCCCTTGCTTGTTGCTCCACCTTGTGTCTCCTTCTCTACTGGACTTACAGTATTCTGATTTTGCACTTTATTCTGATCTACCACTTTCTCCCCCTTAGTTAAGTTGACAACACTAAGGATAGCAGAAAACGATAACAGATTTTGTTGAATCTCAGCAAAGCCAGTAGCTACCATGGTGGACAGAGCATCAAGTTTAGCTTCCATGGATGTACATCTGCCCTCAAGGGATTTCAACCTTGATTCAGCTTATTTAGAAGGACCATCAGACCTTAACCTTTTTGATGAGAAAGGAAAAGACTGAGGCAAGGAGGCTACGGGGTGTCTCACACTCTCATTGTTTTTCTGAGTGAACTCATCACTCCTCAAAGAATGACTCTCAAGGCCTAGTGCCTTTTTGTGTGGGGTTCCCTCAAATTCACTCTGGACATGCTCAAGTCCCTCTCCTTTTGCCAGCTCATTTGGCTGCCTCTCATTTTTATGCTCACTTCTCTTTTCTTTTATCTCTCTTTTCTTTTGCACTCCCTCACTCATCCTAGATGCAAGGGTATGAGCAGTACTTACATGCATTGAAAGAAAAGGTTTAGATTTTACCTTTCTGAAAGTAGAGATTAGCACATGATCATTATTAGAAGCATCTTCAACAATTACTGAATCTTGATCAAATTGTGAAGAGGTGACAACATCTTTGCCCAAAATGTTACTGTCCACAGGTGGGTTGACAACAACTTTTGTGGTGTCTTTGACAGCAGTTGAGGCTGTGACAACAACTTCCTGAAGGTCAGTTGCTTTTTGGAGGTCGACCAAGATGTTGGCTATTTCATTTTCTGGCAGATTGCCATTGATAAGTGCATATTTTTGCATATTTTATTTACCTATTTATTGCTTGAACTCGTGTTTTAATAATTTATTTTGTTACATTTCAGGTAAATCGTAAATAAATAAAGAAATGACAAAATAAATAAATAAAGTGCAAGGAAGGGAAAAAGGAGGAAGAAAAAGGACCAAAAATGAAAGAAGGAAAAGAATTAGGAGCTTGGAGCAAAAGGAATATTTCAAGACAAGTGGAAGGTGGAGATCATCCCAACACATTAGAAAAGTGTATGGCCAAGATCAACTCTTCAAAGTTTAAGGGGGAAGGAAACAAATAGATGGCTAGGATTTCACCACCACACAACCCAAATGTATGGTGGGGATTTACCCAACACCCCCCTTAACCCTAATTCCTATCCTATAAATACCCCCTCACCCCCATTGTATTGAGTAACTTAGATTTTAGGGTAGTTTTATTTTCTTGTATTTCTTTTCTTAGTTTCAAATCTTGTAAACACTCCTATTATAATTAATGAAATTTTTATTTTCTTTACTTCTTGTCTTGCTCTTTCGTTATTGTTGCCTTGTTTCGTTATTTTCGTAAATCCCGTTGCTAACCACTTGGGGTTGAAAGTAACGAATTTTTATTTTCTTGCTCGTAGTTTAATTCGTAATTTTGCCCCTTTAAAAATCTCAATTTTATTGTGGGCCATTTAATTCCATCCTCGTTTTAGTGTAATTTTAATTTCGTGGTTAATTTATTTATTATCGTAGTTAAATTCTATTTTTACAAAAAAAAAAATTTAGTTTCACAACATTTTCAGTACTAATGTCCTTTTTCTTTGTTGATAATTCGAAGGTTTATTCAGTTTTTTTTATTCAAAGCAACCCAGTTTCTTTTTCTTCTTAGTAGTCTCCCCTGTTCCTTCCTTCTCCTTCTTCAATTTCAGACACACGAATCTCCCCCTTCCTTTGTTTTTTTTATTTCCTTCTTCTTGTTTTATTTTATTCGAAGCCCAGCCTCCCCTCTCCTCTCTCTCTCTCTCTCTCTCTCTCTCTCTCTCTCTCTTCTCCCCTTTCTTTTCATTTATTAACAGTCCGAATTTGTCAAGCTCCGATTTCGTGTACTGCTACGATCAGTTCTCCGCGATTTTATGTTATAATTTGTGCTGCGTTTCGATTGTACCAAACCAGCAAACCCATTGTTTTTTTTAAGTTTTCCGTTTTAAGTTTTGTTGGTTAATTGTTGAGTAGTTGTAGTTACGCTTGTTGAACTGAGTGGTAGTGTTATCAAGATTGTAATTTGTTTATTTTGCTGAATCGCCGAGTTTATGTTTGTGTTGAGTCCTCGAGTCCAGATGTTTCCTGTTTGTTAATGGTGTCCGTAGTTAATGATTGTGATGAGTTTATTTGGTTTTGTTGTGGCGAGTTTTGCTGAGTTTTGAGTTCAGATGTTTGTATCTTCGGTTGATTCCTATTAAGTCGAAGTTGTGTTAATTGCGTTTTTTTCCGAGCTTGTGAATTGTCTGTGCGTTTTGCTGTTCTTCACTGCAAAAATCTGAGATTTCCATTTTCTGCAAGAATCTGAGTTTTTTCTTCGTTGTGCGTCGACTCGTTGTGGGCTGAGTGTCTCCTGTTTTTGTTTGTTAATTACTGGATGTTGTAGTCTGTTAAAAGTTGAGTTCACAGCATGTTTTTAAATTCGATTTTTATTTTGTTTGGATTCTTGTTGTGAAGATGAATTTTCTGATTTGTTGAGTCTACTGTTGCAATTTCTGATTTTGCATTTTGCCTGATTGTACTGTTGATTTTGTGATTCGTATATTGGTTTTGTTCGATGTTTTTCCGAGTGTTCTGAGTTTACGAATTATGACGAGTTACTGAGTCTGTTTATGGTTTCAGTGCTGTGAGTTGAGTCCAAGCCAAGTATTTTACTGCAATTGTTTTCACTGGTTCTGCGAGTTGATGATGGTGTCCTACAAAATCCTTACAAAATTTAGATTTTAATTATTTTAATCTAAATTTTTTTTTTCAGTTAAAAAAAATTAAATAAATAAATAAAGAATTTTTGTTTTAGAATAAAATTCAGTTTTAATTTAGAATAATTTTATTTTGTTTTTGTTCATTCAATGTTTGATTAGTTAGTTAAAATTAAAATAAATTAAATTTTTTTTCTTTCCAAAATAGTTTTAAATTTTCAGTTAGTATTTAATTAGTAAAAACCCAAATTCTCAAAAATCAAACTTGTTCTAATTCGATTAAATTAAAAAATTAGGGTTTGCGAAAAATCAAATAGTCCCTGTGGAACGAATCATTAAATTTTACAACGAAACGAATTGTGCGCTTGCGATTCAAATGTCATTTATTTTAGCACAACAAGTTTTTGGCGCCGTTGCCGGGGACTAATTATTTTTCGCACCTTAGTTTTTGATTTTTCGGATTAGCTCTCTTCTCACCCTTTTTCTTGTTTGCATTTTTTTCGAGGAATTTGGAGGAAAATTCGGGTGACTTGGATTAAAGCGGAAGAATTTTCTCGGAATTTTGGAAGCTTTGCTTGGGTAAACCGTATCTCTCTCCTCTTTCGGTTTTTTTTTATTTGGAAAATCACAAAAAAAAATAAAAAACCACAAAAATCACAAAAAAAATTAAAAATTAAAAATCCAAAAAAAATAGTTGTAAATACATAATTGTTGCATCATGCATTTAATCAATTAGGGCACATCATCTAGATTTTTTATTTTCTTGTTTTTAATTTTTCGTACCTATAATTGTGGTGATCGCTGGAGGACCCCAAGGTACGTTAAATTCTTTCTTTTCTTTAGTTAGAACACGTAGTTTAAAGCATCCATAAATGTTTATAGTTTTTTATACCTCTTTGTTTGTTGCATCATTTTGTAAATAAACTTTAAGGGCAAAACCTCTCAAAAGATCAGGGAAGGGATTTCATCACTCTTTCCTTAGCCCAAAAACAATTTAATCCCTCATTTTGCATACCTTGCCTTTAATAAAATTAATTAGACGTTTGCCTCTAGGAATCTCGCGCTCAATTAGGAAGGTGCTTAAGAAACGAAGTAATCTTTAATTATTCTTACTTTTTGGTGTCTAGGAAAGCGAAAGCTGACCTGGCCAATTAAGGTTTGGTGTCTAGGCTGGTGTTTAGCCTCTTGGCAATGCTTGCACCTACCTGGCCAAGCCGGTTCGAATAATTATTGATTTACCTAGTTTTTGGTAGCCCTTACAGTTAGGAGCAAGGTCTAGTTATTTTATTAGGGAACCCTAGGTTTAGAATTTTTCTTTTAATTTTACACCCCTTTCTTTTTGTGTGTTTATTTTATCGCACTTATTTGCTACGTGTTTCCTTACATGGTTTATGCGAACTATTTGGATTAGGGATAATTCTTCTAGACTAGTGAGATCGTTTGAGAGTTCTTCCTCTTCTGATTCCGAGTCTTTAGATAATTCCGAACCGTTAGTAAACATGGCCTTGTCTCTTAAGGACCGTTGCTACCCCACCCGCTCCGCTCAACCTTCGTGCATCACTCTTCCTCCCGTAAATGGTAATAATTTCGAGATCAAAGCTCACCATATTAGCATGTTACCTAAGTTTACCGGGAGTGATGGTGAGGATCCGTATATTTTCCTTCATGAATTCGAGGAGGTTTGTGCTCTACAAAAAATCCAACAATTGACCGAAGACTCCATTAGGCTTAGACTTATCAACTTCGCCTTAAAAGAAAATGCCAAAAAATGGTTGTATAGTCTACCCGTTAATTCTATTTCAACGTGGGAGGGATTTGTGATAATTTTTCTTAAAAAATATTTTCCAAACCATAAGACTACAAGGATTACAAACGAAATAAATCAATTTCATCAAAAGGAAAATGAGTCTTTATGGAAATATTTTGATCGTTTTAAAAATCTCTTATCACAATGCCCCCACCACGGAATAGAAAAATGGAGGCTTTGCAAGATTGTTTACGAGGCCTTAGATAGTCCAACAACCGCGTTGTTAGAGTCTATGTGCCAAGGAAAATTTATGGAGAAAAATGAAGACGAAGGGTGGGAGTTTTTCGAGGAATTAGCCGAGAAGACAATGTTGTGGGAGTCTACTAGAGAACCTCACAAGTCCAACGAGTCATCTAGTTCTTCTAGGGGTCTACATTCAATTGGAAACAATATTGCAACCGATGCCAAGCTAGCCACCCTTACTAGGAGACTCGAAGCTCTAGAAACTCATAGTAGTCCCCCACCCATGTCTATGTACCCAAATTTTAATTCTTCGAACTTTGAGTCTCAACCTTGTCCCGATTTTGAGCAAGTGAACGCAATGTTCCAACCGAGACCTCGGAATGACCCGTTCGCACCAACTTACAATCCCGGGTGGAAGAACCACCCTAATTTCTCTTGGAACCAAGGCCAAAATTTCCAATCTCCACCATCTTTTCAAAAGCCGAACTATCCGAACCAAGTTCCTTTCTCAAACACGACTCAAAATCACATTCCTTATCAAAATCAAGCACCCGCCCACCCACCCGGCTTTCATGAGTCGGATAAGAGAATTAACTCCTTGGAAAAGACTCTCGATGCACTTCTAAAATCAACGACTAATTTGGCTCAATCTCAACAGACCTTCATGCAAACCATGACTCAAGATAGGCAAATTTTAAATGCTAGTACTCAAGCCATATCTAAGTTAGAGGTTCAAGTAAGCCAATTAGCCAACGCCATTTGTGAACGAGAGAAGAACAAACTTCCAAGTCAAACCGAGGTAAACCCTAAATTTCCAATCAATCAAAGACCTCCTCACAATGTGAACGCGGTCATTTCCTTAAGGTCCGGTAAGCAAGTTGAAAATCATGTCGGTGACAAGTCTCCCGAAGAAGACGAATCGAATTCTGAACCAAACGCTAATCTTGAACCCGAGAGTTCTAAGGAACAAGGATCAACGAGTGGGACAAAACCCGTCCCCGAAGAACCTAATGAACGAGTCTTTAAGCCAAAAGCTCCTTACCCTCAACGACTCATTTCTCCTAAACAAACGGCCCAAATGGACAAGATCTTAGAAGTTTTTAAGCAAGTCAAAGTCAACATCCCTCTTTTAGACGCGATTCAACAAATTCCTTTGTATGCGAAATGTCTAAAAGATTTGTGCACACATAAGCGAACTACTCACGTCCCTAAGAAAGCCTTCTTGACATCCCAAGTGAGCTCAATTCTTTCGAACCAAATTCCCATGAAATATAAGGACCCCGGTTGTCCTACAATTTCATGTGTCATAGGCAATACCTTTGTGGACAAGGCATTACTCGACTTAGGCGCTAGTGTGAACTTGCTTCCATTTTCGGTCTATCAAGCCCTAGGTTTAGGAGAGCTTCAAAGAACAAATGTTACACTTCAATTAGCCGATCGTTCTGTCAAGGTTCCTATGGGGATTATTGAAGACGTGCTAATTAAAGTAGGTGACTTTTTCTTTCCCGTTGATTTTGTCGTCCTAGAAACCGAACCGGTCAAGAACCCTAAGAATCAGATTCCTATCATTCTAGGAAGGCCATTTCTAGCCACCTCCAATGCTTTGATTAATTGTAGAAATGGATTAATGAAACTAACATTTGGGAACATGACCATTGACCTCAATATTTTTCACATAGAGAAACAACCCGATGATCTCTATGATCAACCTATGGATGTCAATTTAATTGATGATATAGTTGATCAAGAATTCATCAACCCTAATGATGCTCTTGATTTTTGTTTAAAACACTTTGGTCAAGATTGGGATGATTCTGAATATACAAATGAGGTCAATGCAATGTTAGATTCCACCATTCCTACAAATAACCAAGCATGTGAACCACCTCCTTTGCCACTTTTCGAAACTAGTGAACCCGTTGAGTCAACGCCGCCCGATTTAGAACTCAAACCTCTTCCCGACACTCTTAAGTACGCCTTTTTAGGTCCTAACGAGTCTCTTCCCGTTATCATTGCCTCTAATTTGACCAAGTCACAAGAGGATGAGCTTGTAAATGTGCTTAGAGAACATAAGGAAGCCATAGGTTGGAGTATCTCGGATATTAAAGGAATTAGTCCGGCCATTGTCCAACATCGGATTCACTTAGTTGATGATGCCAAACCAGTTCGTGAGCCACAAAGGCGGTTGAACCCTACCATGATGGAAGTCGTTAGGAAGGAAATTCTTAAGTGTCTCGATAATGGAATCATTTATCCCATTTCTGATAGCTCTTGGGTTAGCCCGATTCAGGTAGTACCTAAAAAGTCGGGTATTACCGTGGTGACTAACGAGAACAATGAGCAAGTTCCTACTCGTGTCCAATCCGGTTGGAGGGTGTGCATTGACTATAGGAAACTCAACGATGCCACTAGAAAAGACCACTTTCCTTTGCCATTCATAGATCAAATGTTAAAAAGGTTAGCGGGTCATGCCTACTACTGTTTCCTAGATGGTTATTCCGGTTATTTTCAAATTCCTATAGCTCCCGAAGACCAAGAGAAAACCACTTTCACATGTCCCTTTGGAACCTTTGCTTATCGTCGCTTAGCTTTCGGTCTAACCACTGCCCCGGCCACCTTCCAAAGGTGCATGATGAGCATCTTTTCTGACATGGTAGGTGAATTCCTAGAGATTTTCATAGATGACTTCTCCATCTTTGGTTCGTCTTTTCATCAATGCCTAAACCACCTTGAGTTAGTCTTAAAGAGATGTAAAGAAACCAACCTCGTTTTTAATTGGGAAAAATGTCATTTCATGGTTAAAGAAGGAATCGTTCTTGGTCATAGAATTTCTGAAAAGGGGATCGAAGTAGATAAATCCAAAGTTGACCTCATTGCCAATCTACCCCCACCAACATCGGTCAAAGGAATTCGTTCTTTTTTAGGACATGCGGGTTTTTATAGGCGTTTCATTAAAGATTTTAGCAAAAAGGCTAGACCCTTGACCACCCTTCTTGGTAAAGATGTCAAATTCGAGTTCAATAAAGATTGTTTACAATCTTTTGAACACCTTAAGAAAGAGTTGACCTCGGCCCCGATTATCAAGTCTCCCGATTGGAGTCAACCTTTCGAGTTAATGTGTGATGCATCTGATTACGCATTAGGGGCGGTATTAGGACAACGAATCAATAAGATACCTCATGTCATATACTACGCTAGTAAGACCTTAAATGATGCGCAACTCAATTATTCAACCACCGAGAAGGAGCTTCTAGCCGTAGTTTTTGCCCTCGAGAAGTTTAGGTCGTATCTTATTGGTTCAAAAATCATTGTTTACACCGATCATTCCGCCCTTCGATATCTCTTCTCTAAGAAAGACTCTAAGGCCCGATTGATTAGGTGGATCTTGTTGCTCCAAGAGTTTGACCTAGAAATTAGGGATAAGAAGGGGTCCGAAAATGTCGTTATCGATCATCTTTCTCGCTTAGTAGTGGAGTCCACCACTGACTTGCCTTTGAATGAATCTTTTCCCGATGAACATCTCTTTTCTATCTCCACTCCTCCTTGGTTCGCCGACATTGTCAATTACCTTGCAACCGGCGACATTCCCTCTCATTGGTCCACACAAGATAAATCGAAATTTTTCTCTCAAGTCAAACATTTCTTTTGGGACGACCCATATCTCTTTAAATATTGTCCCGATCAAATCATTCGGAGGTGCGTCCCAAACCATGAGTTTCGAAGTATCCTTTCCTTTTGTCATGATCAAGCTTGTGGAGGTCATTTTAGTGCTAAGAAAACAGCAGCTAAAATCCTCCAAAGCGGTTTTTATTGGCCTAGTTTGTTCAAGGATGCTGCAGAATTCTGTGCCGCTTGTAGTAGGTGTCAACACTTAGGTTAGATCACTAGAAGAAATATGATGCCAATGAGTCCCATCTTAATCATTGAGATTTTTGATGTGCGGGGCATAGATTTTATGGGTCCCTTTCCTAGCTCTTTCGGCAACCTCTACATTCTCTTAGCGGTTGATTATGTGTCTAAGTGGGTAGAAGCCATACCGACTAAGTCCAATGATAACAAGGTCGTTCTTAAATTCTTAAAAGAGAATATCTTTTCTCGATTTGGCACACCTAGGGCTATCATTATTGACCAAGGTACGCACTTTAAGAATCGTCAATTTGAGTCCCTTTTGAAAAAGTACTCAATTACTCATAGGTTGGCTACCCCTTATCATCCTCAAACTAGTGGTCAAGTTGAAGTCTCGAATAGGCAAATCAAACAAATCTTAGAAAAGACTGTCAACTCGAATAGGAAGGATTGGTCAATCAAATTGATAGATGCCTTATGGGCCTATCGAACCGCTTTTAAGACTGTTTTGGGCATGTCCCCTTACAGAATTGTGTTTGGCAAAGCCTGTCACTTGCCCGTTGAACTAGAGAATAGGGCCTTGTGGGCCATAAGAGATTTGAACTTTGACTTACCAACCGCCGGTAGTCATAGGAAATTGCAATTGTCAGAACTAGAGGAATTAAGAAATGAGGCATATGAAAATGCTAAAATCTATAAAGAAAGAACAAAACTTTTTCATGATAAATCCATTTTGATAAAATCTTTTTCTCCGGGTCAAAAAGTTCTTTTGTACAATTCTAGGCTTCATTTATTCCCCGGGAAATTGAGATCTAGGTGGGAAGGTCCTTACATTGTTAGGACCGTTTTTCCTCACGGTGCTGTTGAAATTGAAAATCCTAAAAATGGTGATGTATTTAAAGTAATGGACAAAGACTCAAACCATTTTTAGAGCTGCCATTTGATCCCGAGGATGAGGTCACCCACCTCATCGACCCGTGATTCATGTAGGTTTCTTTCAGTAGGTAAATTCTCTCCTTTATCTCTTGTCAGGTATTATCTCCTCATTCTCATTTACTCATTTCTCTTGCATTTGCATACATTGAGGACAATGCATGATTTAGGTAGGGGGTTTTTAGTGTAAATTTAAAAATCAGAAAATCCAAAAAAATTAAAAAAATGAAAAAAACAAAAAGAGTTCTTTTCGTATTCTAGTCTTGTTAATTGATTACTAGTTGCTTGATGCACCCTTGCATGCTATGATAATCTTATGATCCATTAGCTTTTGTTTGAGAAGTGATTTGCTAAAGTTCTTGTTCACACACTTACACTAGCAAGGTGAAGCTAGTAGACTTATTTGAATTGTGCATGAAATTAGAAGGGCATGATTAGGTGTAAGATGATTTGGTCTTCATGCTTTGAGTACAAGTAGGTGCATTGAGGATACCATTTCTTGAGATTGATTATGTTTTACCACACCAAGTGAGATTTTGAGCCTATATGTACATCTTTTGCATTTATATTCTTTTGCTTGAGTGTCCACTTGTCATTTGCATTGCTAGCACTTGTTTGAGTTCCTTCTTGAAATACAGGACATTAATTGATGATAAAATGATAAAGGCACTTAGGAATAACCTATATTTCCAAATTATCCACACCATTCTTATATGATCAATTAGTTAACCCTTTGAGCCTAATCATTTTCTTTCGGTGACACACCACATTACTCGCCTAAAACCTTTTTCTTGTTTAGCCTTACGTATTCTTGATCCCATTTTGTCAAAGGCTAGTAGGAACTTGAGGGAGCAATAAGGTGTGTGAAATAGGGTTTACTTTTGTTCATAACTTTTGAGGAAATATTTGTTGTTACCTTGATAGTCGATTTTCAAAATTAAATCTAAGGAGGATTATTGTTACATTTTTATTTTCCTTAAAAAAATGAAAAAAAAATGAAAAAAAAATATACATATGAGAGCATACTTATGTTTTTGCAATCCTCCTTCATTCGACTATTCAAGGCTTTTTGTTGAAAATAAAAATAAATTGTGTGGGGAGGAAGTTTGGTGTTGTGCATGATATTCTTGGTGACTACTAGCTTTTGACACTTCACCTTATTTTGGCTTTCTTGACATACCTTGTCCCTAGCCCCATTACAACCCTAATAAAGACCTTTTGATTGTCATTATTAATGTATGTTGTGATTTAAGTTGGGATGAAACCAAGTGTCAAGCATGCATTTGATTTTGTTGGAATTGAGTGATACACTTACCCTTGATCTTGAGTGAATATTCTTTTGTGAGTGAAATGTGAGGTATTGCTTGTTTTGCATATGAGATCTCAAGTTTTGACTCTAAGGTGTGCCCTTGTAGACTTAGCATGGTTACCAATAATTTTTGCACTTGACATGAACTTATAATCACTCTTGCATGGTTCTTTAAATAGACTATGTGAATCCTTGCACTTTCCACACCAAGACTTTGCAACTTCATTTTGATTCTTAAGTTGATGTATCATGAGAGGACATGTATGTGTGGTGTGCATTGCCATGTGATCTTTTATATAAGCTAGATGGATTTTGTGGGTACATTCATTATAGGCCCTCACGAGACCTCACTCGTCCACTAGGGCTGCCTAGGGGTTTAAAGGGCTTGTTGCATATGCCAAATGCAACCGTCACACCTACGAAAAGGAGTATAGGACTTTGCATCTAGATTTTCATTGTGTTTTTATTTTTCCTCGAGGACGAGCAAAAGATAGGTATGGGGGCATTTGATAAGTGCATATTTTTGCATATTTTATTTACCTATTTATTGCTTCAACTCGTGTTTTAATAATTTATTTTGTTACATTTCAGGTAAATCGTAAATAAATAAAGAAATGACAAAATAAATAAATAAAGTGCAAGGAAGGGAAAAAGGAGGAAGAAAAAGGACCAAAAATGAAAGAAGGAAAAGAATTAGGAGCTTGGAGCAAAAGGAATATTTCAAGACAAGTGGAAGGTGGAGATCATCCCAACACATTAGAAAAGTGTATGACCAAGATCAACTCTTCAAAGCTAAAGGGGGAAGGAAACAAATAGATGGCTAGGATTTCACCACCACACAACCCAAATGTATGGTGGGGATTTACCCAACACTCCCCTTAACCCTAATTCCTATCCTATAAATACCCCCTCACCCCCCTTGTATTGAGTAACTTAGATTTTAGGGTAGTTTTATTTTCTTGTATTTCTTTTCTTAGTTTCAAATCTTGTAAACACTCCTATTATAATTAATGCAATTTTTATTTTCTTTACTTCTTGTCTTGCTCTTTCGTTATTGTTGCCTTGTTTCGTTATTTTCGTAAATCCCGTTGCTAACCACTTGGGGTTGAAAGTAACGAAATTTTATTTTCTTGCTCGTAGTTTAATTCGTAATTTTGCCCCTTTAAAAATCTCAATTTTATTGTGGGCCATTTAATTCCATCCTCGTTTTAGTGTAATTTTAATTTCGTGGTTAATTTATTTATTATCGTAGTTAAATTCTATTTTTACAAAAAAAAAAAAAATAGTTTCACAACATTTTCAGTACTAATGTCCTTTTTCTTTGTTGATAATTCGAAGGTTTATTCAGTTTTTTTTTATTCAAAGCAACCCAGTTTCTTTTTCTTTTTAGTAGTCTCCCCTGTTCCTTCCTTCTCCTTCTTCAATTTCAGACACACGAATCTCCCCCTTCCTTTGTTTTTTTTATTTCCTTCTTCTTGTTTTATTTTATTCGAAGCCCAGCCTCCCCTCTCCTCTCTCTCTCTCTCTCTCTCTCTCTCTCTCTCTCTCTCTCTTCTCCCCTTTCTTCTCATTTCTTAACAGTCCGAATTTGTCAAGCTCCGATTTAGTGTACTGCTACGATCAGTTCTCCTCGATTTTATGTTATAATTTGTGCTGCGTTTCGATTGTACCAAACCAGCAAACCCATTGTTTTTTTTTAAGTTTTCCGTTTTAAGTTTTGTTGGTTAATTGTTGAGTAGTTGTAGTTACGCTTGTTGAACTGAGTGGTAGTGTTATCAAGATTGTAATTTGTTTATTTTGCTGAATCGCCGAGTTTATGTTTGTGTTGAGTCCTCGAGTCCAGATGTTTCCTGTTTGTTAATGGTGTCCGTAGTTAATGATTGTGATGAGTTTATTTGGTTTTGTTGTGGCGAGTTTTGCTGAGTTTTGAGTTCAGATGTTTGTATCTTCGGTTGATTCCTATTAAGTCGAAGTTGTGTTAATTGCGTTTTTTTTCCGAGCTTGTGAATTGTCTGTGCGTTTTGCTTTTCTTCACTGCAAAAATCTGAGATTTCCATTTTCTGCAAGAATCTGAGTTTTTTTTTCGTTGTGCGTCGACTCGTTGTGGGCTGAGTGTCTCCTGTTTTTGTTTGTTAATTACTGGATGTTGTAGTCTGTTAAAAGTTGAGTTCACAGCATGTTTTTAAATTCGATTTTTATTTTGTTTGGATTCTTGTTGTGAAGATGAATTTTCTGATTTGTTGAGTCTACTGTTGCAATTTCTGATTTTGCATTTTGCCTTATTGTACTGTTGATTTTGTGATTCGTATATTGGTTTTGTTCGATGTTTTTCCGAGTGTTCTGAGTTTACGAATTATGACGAGTTACTGAGTTTGTTTATGGTTTCAGTGCTGTGAGTTGAGTCCAAGCCAAGTATTTTACTGCAATTGTTTTCACTGGTTCTGCGAGTTGGTGATGGTGTCCTACAAAATCCTTACAAAATTTAGATTTTAATTATTTTAATCTAAATTTTTTTTTTCAGTTAAAAAAAATTTAAATAAATAAATAAAGAATTTTTGTTTTAGAATAAAATTCAGTTTTAATTTAGAATAATTTTATTTTGTTTTTGTTCATTCAATGTTTGATTAGTTAGTTAAAATTAAAATAAATTAGATTTTTTTTTCTTTCCAAAATAGTTTTAAATTTTCAGTTAGTATTTAATTAGTAAAAACCCAAATTCTCAAAAATCAAACTTGTTCTAATTCGATTAAATTAAAAAATTAGGGTTTGCGAAAAATCAAATAGTCCCTGTGGAACGAATCATTAAATTTTACAACGAAACGAATTGTGCGCTTGCGATTCAAATGTCATTTATTTTAGCACAACAGCCATCTTGATCTAGCTCAGTGTTTGAGGGAGTGGTATCCATTTCACTTTGAGAAATGGGTTCTTGTGGACCACTTGATGGGGGCTCATCCATGACTTGAGATGAATGATCAAAACCCGAAGGGTTGGGACTTTCCCCTTCTCTAGGTTATTTGGAAGAAATAATTGATGGATTAGAGAATAAAGAAGGTGATGGTATAGAAGAGATTTCTGGCTGTTCCACAAAGATAACTTGTGGAACATCAAGAGTAGAAGTTTCATGACCCTCACTGTGCCCTAAGTCCATGTGCATTTCTGCAAGTGTAGGCTCCTCATGAGTGAGTACATGAGCTTGTGCAGACTCTTTACAGGATGCCTTGGGAGACAGGCCAGTTTCAATAGATACTTCTTGTTGAGAAGAAGCACCTAGGGATGTGTTTAATTCCATTTTATCCTCCACAGCCTTTTGTGAGACTGAGGGGTGGCTGACAGTGGTTTTGTCCCTCTTAGCTCTCTTCTTCTTAGACTCAAGAGGAACCACTGTGGGTTCACTTTTACTAACATCCTTATTTGCTGCACCAGGTGCAGTTTCTCCCTCAACATTCTCAGAACTACCACAAACTCTAGTTTCCAACGGTCTTTTCTTGGATTCTTGCAAAGCTATTTTTGTGGCTTTTGTTTGTCTGGAAGGTCTGATTGGAACGAATGGTGTAGAATGTGGGTTAACTGAATTGGGTCTAATTCAGCTTCATTCTCAAGGGAGAAATTAACATACCCAGAAGGTAGTTCGAAATCAAGATTAGGCTCTTGATCAGCCATGTGTTTGGTGAAACAGAGTGGAATATGTGCATTCAAATTTTGTGAATTGAGTGATGTGTGTGTATTTCTTTTCAAAACATTGCACTCCATAATTAGAGATGCATTATCATCAGTACCACATAATAAATTTAAGCACATTGTAAGAAAGCGAGGATAAACATGTACCTTCCTGCTTAGAGCTGACTTGAGTTGACTCATAAGCAGCTTTCCAACATCCACTTTGTAGCCATGGACTAGAGAGTGAGTGAGCTTCTTGATGTAGGAGGGAATTCCATTCCAGCCAGTGGTTTTGGTTGAGAAAACCTTCACCATGACATCAAAAATCATGCTCCATTCTTTTCTCAAAAACTTTCTATCCATTTCACCAGTTGAGTACCAATTTGTTGTACCCTCTTCAAGGACAGGACCAGAATACCCAATTTTCAAGAAAAACTTCTTCAGGGTTTCATCACTTGCAAGTTCCTTGTATGATTCTTTAGCTTGCAGTCAAGTTCCAAAAGCTTCGTTAATACCTTTTATTGTGAGGATGCAGGTAACCCCTTTGATTTTGCAGTTTATGGTGTCTTTACCTACACCTCCTGGAACAAAGGCAGATTTCCAGAATTCTTCAAGTCTTTATAGGTCTAAAGATGGAGTAGAGGTTATAGCATGACCTAGATAGGACTTTTTTAAGAAGGATACAAGTCCTTTGAAACCTTCACCAGCATCTCTAGCAGAGAGAATACCAGCAAAGTTTGTTTGAGAAGAGGATTGTTTGGGTGCCATTTTTGCTTTGAGTTTTGGGATAGAGAGATTTTTGCTTTTGTGAGAGAGAGGTTATGTTGAGTGTTTGATAGTTGCTTACATGAAAATAGCAAATGTTTTACTGAAGAAGGGAAAGTAGCAATGTCTTAGCCCATTAATCAGTCATGTGGTTGAAAGGCAGAGTGTGTAAACTTGTAACACTATAACTAATGTAACTCAACTAAAGGAAAAGATACTTAACCAGAAGACAATCAAGAACAAGAAGCCACAAAGAAATCAACACCAAAAGAAGACAAGGTAATTGATACAATTCAACATGTTAACTATGATCAAGTCAAGAAGAAATCATTGAGAGAAGTTCAAGTCAAAGTTGTTCATGCCTCAGTGATTTGAAAAGCCAAGAATCAAGATCATAACTATCAGTATCAATAAGACAAATTGATTTCAAGTGAACAAGAAGGAAAGCTAACATTGGAAAGCCTCATTACTAATTGAATATGGAAATTTATTCAAGAATCAAAAACACTATCAAGACTAGTCACTTATGAACCAGACCAGTGCATCAAGTGTCAGGACATTGATAGCAAGTTTATGTCAGTAATAAAGATCCATGTTCAAGAGCTTGGTGAAGAATAAAGAAGACATGAAGATATCACAAGTTCAAGATGTGCATTGAAGTTTCAAGTTGAAAACCATAATATTTTCTAAGTACTAAATATTCTAGATGACCAAGTAGAATATTTCTAAGTAGAAGTTCTACTTAGAAATTCGAGATGGCTAAGTAGAAATTCTCAAGTAGAAATTCTACTTAGAGTGCAGTTTCAACATGACACATGGCATCTTCTGATTGGCAGATTTCCAAGCTTTCAAGATAAGGCAAGATTTATGTGGACATCATTGGGCCACGTATATCTTAGTCTTTGAAGACTACAGGACATAGATTACATGTAGTATAAATAGAAGTACGTGTGTAATGTTTTTGTGTGAGAGCAATTCTTGAGAGAAACACATTTAAAAGAGAGAGAGTGTATTCACAGAGCTTAGTATCATTCACTCTCTCTGAACTTCTGTTATACTTTGTAATGAATGTTGTAGCAACCACTTCAAGTTATATATAAGACATATATTCCTTGAATCTGTGTGTTCATTTATTGCATCGTATTTATTGGTTATCAAATTCGAAAAGTTGTATTCACCCCCCCTCTACAACACATTTGGACCTAACAATTGGTATCAGAGCTATATGTTTAACACACAAAACATAGATCCTTGTGTTTGGTAGAAGAATCGTGAGTTTTCATTTTCTAGATCTACTTTTCTAAAATTCTAGAAAAGTGAGCTTTAATTCGTTTGTAGTGAAAACTCATCCAAAGAAAATTATTTAAATACTCCAGGTGTTATTATTTAGCTTGGATGTATTTTAATTAATTTTTGTGAATTAATCTGGGTACTTTGATATTTGGTGTTCTCGAGTGTTCACCATTTGTTCTTATTAAAGAAGACAACCCAACAACTTTTTGATTTCCTTCTCAAAAAGATAAAAAGTAAAAAAAGAAGAAGGTGTTTTTGGACTTTTGATGTGTATTCACGGCAGAAAGCATAGCAGAACATACTCAGTACCTAGCACGTGGGTTAGGTAATTTAGGTGAGTAAAGCCTCAAAAGTCAAAAAGGTGTTAAAGAGATAATATTGTTTATTCAATATTAAAGTAATCTGCAGCAAATTTATTCCAAGGACAAAAGTTCTACATAGAGTTTCTACTTGAGATTTTCTACATAGAAATTCGACTTGGATAATTTCTACTTGGTGAAGTTCGACTTGAACAAAAATTTCTACTTAGAGAAATTTCGACTTAGGCAGAAGTTCTACATATATATTCTACATAGCCAAGTCTTGGGTACTTAGAAACTTTTGGTGACCAGAATTGAAATGGCTCCTAAAAATGCATTCAAGATCCCAATGTTCAACCGAGATCACTACGAAGAATGGGTTTTCAGAATGAGACTCTACTTAGAGACAGTTAACCCTGAATATCTGGAAGTCCTTGACAAGGGTAAATTTGTTCCAATGGTGATTATTCCTGAGCATACAGAAGGAAAGGAGGTTATACCACCTCGTTCTGAGCCTAAAAAGGCCTCGGAGTTTTCAGATGCTGACAAAGAGCAAATAGCTCATGATACTTCCGTACGACAAACCTTGATGGAATCCCTTCATCATGAAATGTTCAACATAGTCAAAGGTCTGAATACAGCAAAGAAGATTTGGGACAAGATAGAAGTTGTCATGGAAGGATCTGCAGAGGTTAGAAGCAACAAGACACTCATACTCAAAATGGAGTATGACACCTTCAGAATAAGAAAAGGAGAAGGCATAACAGACGTCTATCTAAGATTCAGTCAGTTGGTATTGGATTTGAATCTGAGAGGTGTAACTCTCCCCATGGTTGAGACCAATACGAGATATCTGAGGAACCGGCCAAAGAGCATTGAACATAGGGTCTACGCTGTAAAAAAGAAGAAGGTGTTTTTGGACTTTTGATGTGCGTTATTCACGGCAGAAAGCATAGCAGAACATACTCAGTACCTAGCACGTGGGTTAGGTAATTTAGGTGAGTAAAGCCTCAAAAGTCAAAAAGGTGTTAAAGAGATAATATTGTTTATTCAATATTAAAGTAATCTGCAGCAAATTTATTCCAAGGACAAAAGTTCTACATAGAGTTTCTACTTGAGATTTTCTACATAGAAATTCGACTTGGATAATTTCTACTTGGTGAAGTTCGACTTGAACAAAAATTTCTACTTAGAGAAATTTCGACTTAGGCAGAAGTTCTACATATATATTCTACATAGCCAAGTCTTGGGTACTTAGAAACTTTTGGTGACCAGAATTGAAATGGCTCCTAAAAATGCATTCAAGATCCCAATGTTCAACCGAGATCACTATGAAGAATGGGTTTTCAGAATGAGACTCTACTTAGAGACAGTTAACCCTGAATATCTGGAAGTCCTTGACAAGGGTAAATTTGTTCCAATGGTGATTATTCCTGAGCATACAGAAGGAAAGGAGGTTATACCACCTCGTTCTGAGCCTAAAAAGGCCTCGGAGTTTTCAGATGCTGACAAGGAGCAAATAGCTTATGATACTTCCGTACGACAAACCTTGATGGAATCCCTTGATCATGAAATGTTCAACATAGTCAAAGGTCTGAATACAGCAAAGAAGATTTGGGACAAGATAGAAGTTGTCATGGAAGGATCTGCAGAGGTTAGAAGCAACAAGACACTCATACTCAAAATGGAGTATGACACCTTCAGAATAAGAAAAGGAGAAGGCATAACAGACGTCTATCTAAGATTCAGTCAGTTGGTATTGGATTTGAATCTGAGAGGTGTAACTCTCCCCATGGTTGAGACCAATACGAGATATTTGAGGAACCAGCCAAAGAGCATTGAACATAGGGTCTACGCTGTAAGAGAAACCAGAGATTTACATACAACTTCTCTGGAAGAGTATTATGGAATACTAAAGACCTATGAGCTGGAGACACTTCAAGATCAAGCATGGGACAATGATTCAAAAGGAAAAGAAACTGCATCAGGATTAGTTGCTGATGAGGAAGAGTCTAAGAAGGCAATAGTTGCAGAAAAGTCTAAATCATCACCTGCACCACATAAAGTTAATAATGATGACGAGTGCACATCTAACAGTGATGATGACTACTTCACCCAAGAGGAGCTGGACAACATGGACGATAGTGTCGTGGCATACATGGCAAGGAAGTTCAGCAACATGAGATTCAGAAAGAGCAACCGACCCCAGAGAAATTCTTCATCTTACTATCGGGTTGCTAGTGGTGGTGGTAGTTCGTCAGGCTACAAAGGTAAAGGCAAGAGTACCAGCTACAAATCTCCTTTGGATTTCAAAATGAAGTTCAAATGCTATAACTGTGGTGAAGCTGGACATTTTACTACGGACTGCAAAAAGCCTAAACAGACTTATCCAAAAGAGACATATGAAGCCCTCAAAAGCAAGTATGAATCGTTGGTGAAGGAAAGACATGGAAAAAGAGCTTTATTAGTAACAGAAGGAAGAGCTTGGGATGATTCAGATGAGGAAGATGTTACTCATGTAGCAAACTTTGCCCTCATGGCTGAGACATCAGAGGAACCAGAGGTACTGATGAGTATAAGGAACAGAACGGGGCTCTTAGTGAAGAGATCTATATGTTGTGCAAAAGCCTAGACACTTCTCAAAAGGAACAGAAAACACTTGTCGCCAAAAGCAGAATGCTTGAGGCAAAAGTGGAAGAGTTAGAGGCTGCTTGCACTGTAGATACTTCCCTAAGAGACTTTATTAAATCTTTGGAACATAAGCTCATCCTTAAGGAAGAAATAGAAGCATGTCTTAGGAACGACCTAGCTGAGTTAGAAACTAAATGCGAAGCTTACAAACTAGCTGCTAGTAAAGTGTATGTAGATAATGACACATTTAAGAAAATAACTTGAATAGGTATAGGACTTGACTATTCTAACTTACCTAAGAAAGAAGGAAAGAGACTTATCGACACTAGTTCCAGTGACCTTAAAAAGGAAATTCCTAGCCCTCTTAAATCAGCTGTCAAACCTATCTTCAAACACCTTGTTCCTCGATTAGAAGAAGAGGCTGAATTAATAGCTAGATATGAGATTGAGATGGAAGATCGCCAGAAAGCACAACCTATAACTCCTATCAAACAAGTTAAAATCAATTGCCCTAGAGATGAATCTAGAGCAGGATTAGGAGCTAAGGCTGTTAAACAACAAGGTAAGAAAGAAAAAGGCATAAAAGAGGTTAAGGCTGAACGAATAAAGAAAGCATGTTATCACTGTAAATCTACTGAACATCTTTCTTATGCATGTAAAGCTAACATAAATGTTCCTGCTGCACATGCCATGCCTGCCACACATACAATGAATAATCTGCATCAGAATTATGCACAGTGTGGTCAACCTAATTGTATGCCATGCACTTTTAACATCATGCAAACTTTTGTGAATTTAATGAATGCATCTATCCAGTCATGCTCAAATACTGCTGCTAGTTCAAACATAAAAAAAAGCATGTGAGAGCCAAGACTGTTAGTCCTCCTAAATTTAGGAGTGACAAACCTTCTCCTAAGACTGACAAATCTGTCAAGTCTGAGAAAGGAAAGGAGAAAGTCGAAAGCTCTAGTAATGTTAAGAAAAGTGCATCTCCTGTTGTTAAATCTGTTGATTCTCGATCTTATAGAAAAATCGGGCCCAATCAAAGTTGGGTTCCGAAGAACGTCTAATCAATCTGTCAATGCAGGGCATTAAGCAGAACAGAAGTAAAGTTATATGGGTGCTAGACAGTGGAGCATCGAGGTATATGACTGGAAACAAGTCCCTGCTTACAGAGTTGGTTATGAAGGCTGGCCCTTATGTTACCTTTGGAGATGACAGCATAGGTGTGACAAAGGGATATGGCAAACTGAAGACGGGTAATGTCATTATTGAAGATATTTCCTATGTTGAGGGACTGAAGCATAATCTGTTGAGTATCAGTCAATTCTATGACAAAGGTTACGAAATTGTCTTCAACAAGAAAGGTGTATCAATTACTCACATCAAGGAAGGCTCATTGGCTTTGAGAGGAGTTCGAAAGGCAGATCTTTTTGTGGCGGACATGGATTCAGCAAATCAGAATGAGGTCACCTGTTTCTACAGCAAAGCTTCGGATGATGAAAGCTGGTTATGGCACAAAAAGCTATCTCACTTAAACTTCAAAACGATGAATGCTCTCGCGAGACGAGAATTGGTGAGAGATCTACCTCAAATGGAGTTCGCTCCGAAAGGACTCTTTGAAGCTTGTGAAATGGGAAAGTTGAAGCGAGCATCGCATAAAAGCAAAGAAATTTCTAGTATTACTGAGCCTCTGCAACTTCTTCATATGGATTTGTTTGGCCCAGTGAATGTCCTATCTTTGTCTAGGAAAAGATATGCATTGGTAATCGTGGATGACTTCTCCAAGTATACATGGGTATTGTTCGCAATGACGAAAGACGAAGTACCTTTCCTAATCATTGATCACATCACTCAAATTGAGAATGTTTCAACACTTACTGTGAAGACGATTAGATCAGACAATGGCACTGAATTCAAAAATGCAGTGCTGAATGACTTCTGTGTATCTAAGGGAATACGTCGTCAGTATTCAGCCCCGAGAACTCCACAGCAAAATGGAGTAGTTGAAAGGAAGAATAGAACTTTGGTTGAAGCAGCAAGAACTTTGTTGTATGATTCGAAACTTCCTCTGTACTTCTGGGCCGAAGCAGTGAGTACCGCGTGTTACACTCAAAATAGAACCTTGATCATAAAAGATAAAGAAAAGACACCATGTGAGCTAATGAACAATAGAAGACCAACAATCAAATACTTTCATGTCTTTGGAGCAAAATGCTATGTACTTATAGATGATGAAAATCTAGGCAAGTTTGCAGCAAAAGCTCGTGAAGGAATCTTTGTTGGTTACTCCACAGATGTGGTGGCAGCTTATAGGGTGTTCTTAGTGAATGATCGAAAAGTGACTGAAAGCTACAACGTCAGATTCGACGATACCAAACTCCCATCAATTTCTAGAGATTCTAGTGAACCTGAGTCCCTAAAATTTCAGAATCTGGACTTAGATGAACTTGAAGATGAACCTGAGTTAGTTGTCCCATTAAATGTCCCAGGTGTATGTGAAGAACCTGAGTCTAGTGAACAATCTAATTCTACAAGATCAGAAGAGACTTCTTCAGTACGAACCGGCAACAACTCAGGGGGAGTAAATAGAAGCTCAAGAACAACTGTTCAAGGCTCGAGACGAGTTGAAAATAGTTCTGTAGGAGCTGGCACTAACTCAGGGGGAGTTAGTGAAAATAATCAAAGTAGTCAACACCACAACTCAGAAAGTCAAGCTGAATCATCAAGACAATTTCCAAGAGAACGGGTATGGAATAGAGATCATCCGTTTGAATTAATTATTGGTGATCCAGATGTTGGTGTGACTACTAGAAGAACTGCAAAAGCTGACCTGGCTAATATTTGCTTATATTATGGGTTCTTATCCAAGCTTGAACCTAAAGAAATAGAAGAAGCTCTTGGTGATGCTTATTGGGTGATTGCAATGCAAGAGGAACTCAATTAGTTTGAAAGGCAGAAAGTTTGGAAACTGGTGCCCCGACCAAAGAACATATCAGTAATTGGAGCTAGGTGGGTATTCAGAAATAAACTGGATGAAAACGGACTTGTAACACGAAACAAGGCTCGTTTGGTTGCAAAAGGTTATTCTCAGCGAGAAGGAATTGATTATGATGAGACCTATGCACCGGTTGCAAGACTTGAGGCAGTCAGGATGTTCTTGGCATTTGTAGCACATAAGAACTTCAAGGTTTTTCAAATGGATGTGAAAAGTGCCTTCCTGAACGGAGAGTTAGAAGAAGAAGTGTATCTGGAACAGTCGCCTGGCTTCATCGATCCAGAACTTGTAGATTTTCTGTATCTTCTCTTCGAATCTGTCTATGGCCTCAAGCAATCCCCAAGGCGATGGTATGAAACCCTATCCTTATTCTTAATTGAAAATGGTTTTACTAGGGGAGTAATTGATAAAACATTGTTCTATAAAAATGTAAGGAATGATTTAATACTTGTTCAAGTCTATGTGGACGATATTATTTTTGGGTCATCTAATGAGCGCTTGTGCGAGAAATTTGCTAAGCTAATGCAGGAAAAATATGAGATGAGCATGATGGGAGAGCTGTCCTTCTTCCTTGGATTACAGATCAGTCAGAGAAAAGATGGTATCTTTATCTGTCAATCCAAGTACGTCAGAGATTTACTCAAGAAGTACAATCTAGAAGATGCATCAGCAGCTAAGACTCCCATGGCAGCAGCCACGAAGCTTGATGAAGACAAATCAGGTAAATCAGTTGACATAACAAGCTATCGAGGTATGATTGGCTCCCTTCTCTATTTAACTGAAAGTAGACCCGATATAATGTTCGCAACTTGTTTATGTGCAAGGTTCCAAGCGGATCCTAGAGAATCACATCTCGTAGCCGTCAAAAGAATTTTTAGGTATCTCAAGGGCACACCAAATCTAGGGATTTGGTACCCAAGAGATACAGGTTTTAATCTAATTGGCTATTCGGATTCAGACTATGCAGGTTGCAGGATTGATAGGAAGAGCACATCTGGTGCTTGTCAATTTCTTGGCAGAAGATTGGTGTCCTGGCAAAGTAAAAAGCAACATACAGTATCTACTTCTACTGCTGAAGCTGAGTACATTGCTGCTGGAATCTGTGTAGCTCAAATACTGTGGATGAGGAACCAATTGAAGGATTATGGCATGGAGCACAAGAAAGTTCCAATTATGTGTGACAACACAAGTGTTATTGCCATAACCAACAATCATGTAGATCACTCAAGAACCAAGCACATTGACATCAGGTATCACTTCATAAGAGAACATGTCGAGGAGGGGAATGTGGAGCTACATTTTGTGCCCACAATGCAACAAATTGCAGATATATTCACCAAACCTCTTGATGAAGTAACATTCAATAGATTGGTTGGTGAATTGGGAATGCTTAACAAAAATTTTCTTTTGTGCAAGCTATTTAATCATTATGTGCTTAGACTTTAAAATGACTAATTAATGATTGTTATAGGTTGCATATAGTGTTATTTTGCATGAATTCATTGTGTTTTAAGTGTATTTAATAGTACAAATCTTTGAATTTATGCTTGTTAGATTGCATGATCATAGGGGGAGTTAAATTCATAATATTCTAAATTTTGCATGATTTTTTTTTTATGAATTTACCTATGTTTTTCATGTAATTAGAGGCCTTAGAATTATCAAGGAATGTTTTAATTATGTCACTTATTAAAAATCCTTGAATTGATACTTATATTAATTTGGAAATTTAATTGTTGAGAAATCTAAGTATCTTCAAAATTTCGAGTTAGTTTCTATCTCGAAACTCATCTAGAAATTCGACTTGGATTTCGATTTGAGCTTCCGGAGTGAAGTTTTGAAAATTCTAAGTCTGGGAAGATTTTCGAGTTAGTGTCTATCTCGAACTTCATCTCGAAACTCGACTTAGGGTTCGAGTTCGAGTTACCAGTGTGCCTAGTTCCATCTTCAAAATATTCGAGATAAGGTCTATCTCGAACTTTATCTCGAAGTTTGAGATGAGGTTCCACTTGAGGGGATATTTTGAAAAGATCAAATTCTGAGAATAACTTCGAGTTAATCTCTATCTCGAAACTCATCTCGAATTTCGACTTGATGTTCGAGATAGAATTCTCAGTTGGTTACAGGGATTTTTCGAGTTAACTCCTAACTTGAAACTTATTTCGAATTTTGACTTGAAGTTCGAGATAGGTTTCCCTAGTAGTTTTTGCTGCTTACATGGTTTAAGTGTGTTTGTTCGAGTTAGCATCTATCTCGAACTTCATCTCGAAGTTCGACTTAATGTTCGAGATACTGTTCGACTTAGGTCTTCCCTGTATGTACTTAGTGTTTCACTCTTTTTAACAGGGTCACTTTTGTCATTTCACAATCATGTCTATATATACATCTCTAACTCGATGATTCTCTCACTTTTACCTAATTTCACTTTTACAACAGCCTCCACACAAAAACAAGGCGATTTCAAAAGTTCAAGCCACTATTCGCTGTTTTTGTGATTAAACTCATACAGATCACGAATTACTGCCAATTTTAGACTACTGTTATCTGTGTGTGACCATTAATCTCTGTGTTAGTGTGTTTTGTAACTGTTCATATACACATGTATATATATACACACGAACATCAAGTGTTTTTGTGTTTGTGTAACTGTTCATACACACTATTTCCTCATTCTCTATATATATATACACACACGATTTCACTGGTACACACATACGCATATACATCTCCATTGAATATTACAGATTTAGTAATTGGCTATTGTGTATATCCCGTAGTTTAATTTCTCAGAGTGACTTTTGGTCTTCTCGATAAATTAAAAGGGCTATAACTTTGGATTCTTTAATTGCTTGTTTTTCAAAATTAAAAAAAAATATCATATTTATTAAGGAAAAACATTTAATTAAAATGGCTCACCAATTTTCACTTGCCAAAAATAATTTTTATAACATCTCTACGGAAATTGGTGATCAACTCCCGCGCTTTAAGTTTTGGGTACGATTTCTTAATTTGTATTCCAAGGCTAGCTTTGCTTTTACTGCTAAACCCACACTGGTACATGATGCTTTACAGCAATTATGGACCAGTGCGGTTACTTTTGGGAGCAAATCTACCCCCTATGGTTTCAGGTTTACCTTGGCGAGTCAAGAATATGAGGTGACAGAGGAAATTTTCAACAGGGTTCTGGAATTCCCAGTCAAAGCTGTTTATGATCCCGAACCTACAGCGGCAGAACGCCTCACATTCTTTGAAGAAATAGGATGTTATCCTCCGACTGGCCGGATCACTGGAAACATCCAGAAACAATTCTTTCATGTGGAATGGAATTACTTTTTCGAGGCAATCACAAGATGTTTTCGGGCACGCGAAAAAGATTATCATCAGATTCCAATTCCCATGGAAATCTTTGGAGTTGCCCTAGCACGAGAACTGGATATCAATTATGGACGCAAAGTTCTCTCCGAGATAGTGGCTTCGATGGGATCTCCTGCAAGCAGAGACCTTACTACAACTGATGTTGTATGCTGGTATCCTCGTTTCTTACAAATGCTTATTAATCATTTAGTATCGAGGGATGCTCTTGCTGTTCGACAGGGATTTGCCAGAAGTCCAACATCTGCACCGCTAGGGATGGGCACTAAGTCACTTACTACAATTGCCAATCAGGATAAACATCAAGGTAAACCGAAGTCAATTCCTGAAAACATTCAACTGTGGCTTACGTATGATGCAGGAGTTACTACTTTGGCGGAATCATCGCAAGTATCGTCATATGCTCAAAATCCGTCTGCTCATGTTGAAGCATTTGAAGCGATTCCTGATGAGCAAAGTGATGATGAACAAGGTAATGACGAAGGTAATCTCTCTCTGCATACTACTCAAACCTCTTCCTATGTATCTGATTCCGAGACCCAAGAGACTGCTAGCCCGCAGGATCTATCCCAGGGTGAGAGCTCTATTTCTGAGTCTGACACACATTCTTATTCTCTTTCACCTCTGTTGACGGAAGCTAAAAGGCCAGCACCTATAGATTTAGGAAATGATTTTGAGAGTGACCCTGAAGAGCAGCCACTTATTCGGAAGAAAGCCAAAATTTTTCATGCTGCCACTTCAAAAGCCCAGTCCAAACCTAGTGTGTCGCACTCAATCACTCCAACTCACGTGAGTGGTTCTCCCCTTGCACAGTCTGCACATAGGGATTTTGGTGAGGAATTTGTACCTCTTGAAGATACTGTTGCTTCAAAAGGACATGAAGCTTTACAAACTTCAGAAGTACCTTCACCGGTACGTACTGATGCTGCAAAGATGATCGGTTCTGATGTTGTACAAGAACACTTTGCAGCCTCTCAGCCAGAGATTCCAACTCAGGAAACAACAGGAACAGATCCCATAACTGCAAATTATTTTTCTTATCCAGTTTTTGTAGGTACTGCTTCTTCTTTTGGATCTATTATTGAAGACATACACGAGCGTGAGACAGGGAGTGTGTGTGAGCGTTTAGGGAGAGAGGGACCTTCATTTTTAAGGCCCGAAACTGAGCACCAAATACCTTCAGAACCAGTATTAGAGCGAGGTCACCTAAGCCAAACACCGTCCCTTAATATTCAAAATCTTGACACACGTATGACATCAATGGAAGATCAAATGAGACAGTTCGGGCAATCGATGGGGCAGTTAGGGATCAATGTTGGAAATAATCAAAGGGCTCTTGATGACTACGCAGCACGAATGGCAAGTCAAGCTACAGCATTTAATGTATTGACAAACAAGGTCAATGACTTGGGCCATGCTGGTGGTGTCTTGGGAAGCACTCTGAATGAAAGAATGGGAGCAATGGAATCTACAATGCATACAATGGCGGTGGAGATCAGTAAAATGATGTTTGCAGTCAGGAGTTTTGTGCCCCTAGAGTGTTTCGAGTCGCAATACAATCAACCTCCCCCCGATGATGATGCTGGTGGTGCTAGTGGAGCTGGAGCCTCTGGTTCTGATTTTGGTGGTTTCTATGCTGCTGGTGGCTTTGGAGAGCAAGGTGGTGTTCCGGATAACTCACCTAAGGGGGAGAGTGGAAAGGAGACGAGACAGCAGGGAGTTCGAATCGAAGAAATTGAAGAACATGCTGATCTTGTCAAAGAAATAGAAAGTGAGCCGGAGGCTTTGAGGAAGAGAAAGGGTAAGGAGACGATGGTTGAGCAAGATGAACCATTCATTAACCTGAGTCATCATCAAGAAAAAGTACAGGAGGTACTTGATTCAGACTCTGACATGGAGGACGTACCTTTAGCACATGCAATAAATAGATCTTTGAAGGAACAAGGTGTAGGTGCTGGGATGTCTTCCGGAAAGCCTGAAGAAATTCCTGTTGATGAGGAGACTCTGAAATCTCAACAGTTAGCCTTGGAACAAGCTCAGTTCCATAAAATGAAGATGATGCAAGAACATGCTGCGTTCCTTGAAAAGAAAGTAGAGCTCAAAGGGAAGCAGTATGATCATGAGCTTGCAAGGCTAGCTGATCCTCAAGTTGATTTGGACAAGAGAAGGATTGGACAAAAGTGGGATGATGCAAGGAAGATTTTGAGGGGACCTTGTGCGAAAGGAGTTAACAACAAGGAGGCAGATGACTTGTTCTATAACTTGAACATGCAGAATCCACTGATTGTGAACTACATAAGTGCGTTGAAGAGCATAATTTCGAAAGTCAGGGTTGGATACAATGCGATGCTTAAGGAGTGGCAGGTTATCTTGTCTCTAGTAGAAGGAATCCCGACGTCTTTCCTGTATGTGGATGATCAATTCATCGCGAGAAGATCTGCGTCAGAGTTGTTCTTGCTAGCAACAAAAATTCAATACTCTCAATCTGAGGAGCTCAGCATTCTATATAGAGATCAGTTAATGCAGCTAGCAGAGGACAAGGGTCCAGAATTCTCAGCATATCCTGATGTTGTCCGAATGGTAGTAGATGGGAAGATGAAGAGGGTAAGTATGGAAGAAAATGATTTAATGGATCTTTCAGTGGAATCTCTCAAAGCTGTCTGTAGACAAATGATGAGTAAGGGTTTTACTCTGAAATTAAAGAAAAATATGTGAAGGTCATTGAAAGAATCATATTCAAGAAGAGCAATGAAATATGGAAGTGTGATATTATTGCTCCAAACCCTCTAGATAATGTGAAGGTTGAGCCGGAGCTAATGGAGAAGAAATGGAATATTCTTCAAGCAATGAAAAATGTAGATGAAGCTCTGACTCTTCCGTCTGGATCACTGGAACAAGGAGAGATAAGGGAGGCAGTTGGTGTTCCAGGAAGAAATAGTGTATACTGGATACACGCATATGTCGATGACACAGCTGATGCCTTGGCATTCATAGACGCAGACCAGAATCAAACACTCTTGCATATGAGTAGAACATGGCTGTTACAGACTCAAGATGCTGCATTTCTGGAGAGAGTTTTATATGTGTTCAAATGGAGCGAAGTGGAGAATAAGTATGTGGAAGAAAAGCAGAGACTCATGAGTTACTTGTCTGAGGTAGTGGTGGAAAAGAAGCGGATGGAGCGAGATGCGGCTAGTGTCCACAATACTAACCGTGTCAAGGGCTACCCCAAAATGATCTATTGTCAGTTTAAAGCTGATAAAGCACATTGGAAACCTCAACTCATAATGAAGAACTTTGAGGACATTCCAAAGATCAGGACTACTCAGGAAGTGGACAAACTCAGAAGGCTTTTCAAACATCCTTATCCAGAGCCAACGAATCCTCTAGAAATGGAAGCAGTAAGTTTATTGAATGCTAGGTGGAAGCAGCTTCATGATCCAGTATATAAGAAAGAACAGCGGCAGAAAGAGAAGCGCAGAGAGCAGAAAGAGGAGAAGCGCCAAGCTGCTGAAGCTAGGAAGAGGAAACGGAATTAGGATTAAAGGTCAGAGTGGTGTGAACTTGAAGTTGGAAAAACTTCATGTCTTTCGGTTGCTTTAACTCACTTGAGGAAAATTCACCTCAGAGTGGATCCAATAAGGTGATATAAGTTTGACTAAAAGGTATGAAATAATCCAGGTGATAGGAATTACTCAAATGATCCTTAATTCGAAGTTCGAATTCTGTTTCTAGTTTAAGTTCTTTGTATTGTTTTCCAAGTACATTTCAATTGTAAATTATTCAAGACTTTAATGTTAGTTATCTTCTCTCGTCTCATTGTTTAGTTGAGTTATCCTTCATTAATTTGAATGTCATTGTTAGACAGTCAAATAGGGGGAGATTGAAAGGCAGAGTGTGTAAACTTGTAACACTATAACTAATGTAACTCAACTAAAGGAAAAGATACTTAACCAGAAGACAATCAAGAACAAGAAGCCACAAAGAAATCAACACTAAAAGAAGACAAGGTAATTGATACAATTCAACATGTTAATTATGATCAAGCCAAGAAGAAATCATTGAGAGAAGTTCAAGTCAAAGTTGTTCATGCCTCAGTGATTTGAAAAGCCAAGAATCAAGATCATAACTATCAGTATCAATAAGACAAATTGATTTCAAGTGAACAAGAAGGAAAGCTAACATTGGAAAGCCTCATTACTAATTGAATATGGTAATTTATTCAAGAAGCAAAAACACTATCAAGACTAGTCACTTATGAACCAGACCAGTGCATCAAGTGTCAGGACATTGATAGCAAGTTTATGTCAGTAATAAAGATCCATGTTCAAGAGCTTGGTGAAGAATAAAGAAGACATGAAGATATCACAAGTTCAAGATGTGCATTGAAGTTTCAAGTTGAAAACCATAATATTTTCTAAGTACTAAATATTCTAGATGACCAAGTAGAATATTTCTAAGTAGAAGTTCTACTTAGAAATTCGAGATGGCTAAGTAGAAATTCTCAAGTAGAAATTCTACTTAGAGTGCAGTTTCAACATGACACATGGCATCTTCTGATTGGCAGATTTCCAAGCTTTCAAGATAAGGCAAGATTTATGTGGACATCATTGGGCCACGTATATCTTAGTCTTTGAAGACTACAGGACATAGATTACATGTAGTATAAATAGAAGTACGTGTGTAATGTTTTTGTGTGAGAGCAATTCTTGAGAGAAACACATGTAAAAGAGAGAGAGAGAGTGTATTCACAGAGCTTAGTATCATTCACTACTCTCTGAACTTCTGTTATACTTTATAATGAATGTTGTAGCAACCACTTCAAGTTATATATAAGACATATATTCCTTGAATCTGTGTGTTCATTTATTGCATCGTATTTATTGCTTATCAAATTCGAAAAGTTGTATTCACCCCCCCTCTACAACACATTTGGACCTAACAGTGGTGTTGTGGGTAGTTACTTTTTAGTGGCTGTAAATCGTGGAGGTAAAATCCCAATTAAATCGGTCCACTAATCTTGACAGTAACCTGTGCGCTGTAACAAATTCATTAGTAATTTGAGAGGATGACAGCAAGTTTTGCTTGACAGTAACATCGGCGCAAGAACATGCTGTCACCATTAAGAAATTTATACAATTTCCTTTAAATTTCATGACAGAAACTTTTTCCGTTGCTGATAAGGAACTTGCTGTCAAGGCACATCGTGACAACATCTTCACTTATTGACAGCAACTTGTGCGGAAATAATTTGTGTCATGAATTTTAATCGACTTCGCCCATTGCTTAAGAGTAAAATTACCAATTATCATTTTAATCGATTTAAGCACATATTTGTTAGGCAAGCACACATCCACATACATCCACACACACAAGTAAACACATGCATTCAAGAACATATAACCAAGATGAGAAGATGATAATGAAAGACATGCAAGAACATTAAGAAGATGGAACGGTCTTTTCATTAAAAAAAACTTAAAATAATACAAATAGTTCTTAAGAACTAAAAATTATTTTAAGTTGGGAAAGGCTTCCAACAGCAACCCTTCCACAATCTTCTCAATCTCCTTTTCATCGGAGATTCCCTGCTCATCCAGATAAGCATAAAGCTTATCAACCCAGAGATTAAATGATTCATCAGAGGCTTCGATCTCCATCTGCTCTTCAAGCTTGGCATTTCCGGCTTGACTCCTTCGGTGGCTGGAGCTTTGGAGACATCTCAGACGCCTTCATCTTACTCATACTTTTCTCTAGAGTTCTTTGAGTGTGTTAAGTGAGAAATAAGGGTTTGGCCTCGATCTTATTTATAACACATTAAGTGACTCTAGAGCTTCCTACACGCTTCCTTTTAATAAAGTATTAAACTTTAAACTAAAAGTTTGACAAATACCCGGGTACATTTCAAATGACACGAATACTCATCACTTACACGCGTGTGAATTAAGTTAATGTCACGTGACTACTCATTACATAAGTTAAAACAGGCATGTAATTTGAATTTAGCGTAGTCATAACAAACATGCTGTCAACAAACAAGTAGCACATAAGACAGTAACTTCTCATGACAGTAACATTGAAAGCTACGGTCACAAGCTGCGATTTAACCACTTTGAAAATGTAAAAACTAGTAAGTTAACATACCAGATTTAGCATTCCCAATTCACTTACCAACCTTGTTGAACGTTGCTTCATCTAGTGGCTTCGTGAAGATGTCTGCAAGTTGCTTTTCTATTGGAACATAAACTAGCTTCACAGTTCCCTTTTCAACATGCTCTCTGATGAAATGATGTCTAATATCAATGTGCTTCGTCCTGGAGTGTTGAACTGGATTATCTGAGATGGCTATGGCACTGGTGTTATCACAATAAATGGGAATATTAGACAACTCTAAACCATAATCCATTAGCTGATTTTTTATCCAAAGAATTTGAGCACAACAACTTCCAGCTGCAATGTATTCAGCTTCTGCAGTTGAGGTAGACACAGAATGCTGCTTCTGACTCTTTTGGATCAGCTTGAAACCTTGCACAGAGACATGTAGCAAACATAATATCTGGTCTGCTAGCAGTTAGATACAGCAGTGATCCCACCATTTCCCTGTAGGTACTAGAATCCACTTTCTTTCCTTTAGGATCCAAATCCAGTTTGGTTGCAGTAGAGATAGGTGTCTTGGCAGGTGATGCATCTTCCAAGTTGAACTTTTTGAGAAGTTCCTTGACATATTTCTCTTGGCAAATGAAGATGCCATCATCCTTTTGATGAATTTGTAAACCTAGGAAAAATGACAGTTCTCCCATCATACTCATCTCATATTTGTTCCTCATAAGAGATGAAAACTTTTCACACAGCTTCTCATTTGTAGAACCAAAGATTATGTCATCAACATAGATCTACACCAGAATGATGTCTTTGCCATGATGCTTGTAGAACAATGTCTTATCCACAACACCTCTTACAAATTGATTCTCCAGCAGAAAGGTAGAGAGAGTATCATACCAAGCTCTAGGGGCTTGCTTCAATCCATAAAGTTCTTTGAACAGTTTGTAGACAAAGTCATACAATTCAGCGTTTTCAAATCCAGGTGGCTGTTCAACATACACTTCCACCTCTAGCTCTCCATTGAGAAAAGCACTTTTGACATCCATTTGGAACACTTTGAAGTTATAGTGTGCAACATAGGCTAGGAAAATTCTTATGGCTTCAAGTCTAGCAACAGGTGTAAATGTTTCATCATAGTCTATTCCTTCCTGTTGACAGTATCCTTTGGCCACTAGTCTTGTTTTGTTCCTTATCACATTTCCACCTTCATCCAGTTTGTTTCTGAAGACCCACTTTGTGTCAACAACTGATTTCCCTTTAGGTCTAGGGACTAGCTTCTATACATTGTTTCTCTCAAATTGGTTGAGCTCTTCTTGCATAGCTATCACCCAATCTGAATCCAACAATGCTTCATCAATTGACTTTGGCTCAGTTTGAGATAGAAAGCAAGAGAACATGCTGTCAGCAGAAACATTTCTCCTTGTCCTTATACCAGTAGTGGGATCACCAATGATTAGATTGCTGGTGTGATCTCTGTTCCACTTAGTGGTTCTAGGCAAGCTTCTTTCTTGATCTGCTTGATCAGTTCCTCTTTGAGGAGTTGATTCTCCACCATTGATGGTTTCTCCTTCATGTTCTTCAACATCTCCAGACTCATTCTCTGTAAGAACCCAGATTTTTTGTAGAATTAAAATTTTTATTTTTCAATGTAAAAGTGAATAGTGGTTACGACTGCGATGTAACGATTTTTCGAATGAATGAATGGAGTGGAATTCGATTTAAATATTTATATGTCTTGAAGAATGCTAATGGTTGACAACTTAGATAAGAATAATCTATCTCCTAGGGGAAATAAGATATGGCAATTCCAAGCAGGAGAATATTCTCATGTCATCCAGATCGATAACGATTAGTCTAGTGGTTCCGTGAAAGGGTTAAGGAACGCCCGAGAGAGAACAAAGACATTGTCATGAATATAGGGAATAAAAGAAAAAATAAAGAGAGAATAGTGTTTTTGGTGGAAATGAGAATATTATGAGACGACACTATATAGAAGTACCCGAAATGGATTTCTGAATTCGTATTAGCGATCCGAGGGGAAAATAAGTGTATGTAAAAGCTGTCGGATTCTGAAAAACAGCACTTTTATTTTCTCCGAGAATTCCCTGGACACTGAAAGAATTAAGGATTTATTAAAGGGATTTAAAGAATTTAAATTCAAGGTTTATAAAGAAAGATCGAGAATGATAGTATAAATATTAAGAAGGTTTCCGGTAAAACCCTAATTAGAAATCCATGAGATATTCCTACGAACGATCAATCGAAATGAGCAATAACCGGACAAAAGAAACAAGCAGAGGAAGCAAGAGTCATGCATAAGCTACTAGAAAATATCTAGCAACCAAGTGGACTCATGTAACTAGCACACTTAGGAAAAGGAAATAGTACTTAGAAAGCAAACCATGTAGTTAGCTTAGAACCATCCAAAACACAACACTTGGTTTGCAAAATTCATCACTTAGTGCATCATCACTTTAATAATTCAACCAAGGATGAGATATTATCTAAATGTCATCCACTTTATGCATTATTCCAAGCAAAACCACAAGAACATATCAAACTCTCTCTTGTATCCTCCATTCGGCCTTTTGGCTAATTCCAAGACCAAAATTCCACTTCCAACCATCATTTGATCTTGTAATTTTTATGGTGAATTCTATAATTCACAAAAGTAATCTCCAAGAAGTTTGAGCTTCAAATTCCTTTGTTTCCATTTTCAAATAAATCATTCAAGAGGAGCATGAATAGTGTTCTTCAAGATCTAACTTTGTTTTCTTGATTTCTTTTGATTGATCTAGCAAGCTTAAGCACTCTTAAGGACCATACAAGGCTTAGTAAGGCTATACCACTCTCTAAGGAAGGTATAACCTCTTGAAACCCTAACTCTTGTTTGATATTTAAGCATGTTTATGATAGATATAGCTTAGTTATGGTTATGTTAAGGTTAAAGCATGATTAGTTAAGTGATTTAGTGATTTTGGTAGCATGATGGCTATTATTATAAAGCATGATGTTCTTGGACTTGTTTAGATACAAATCATGTATGTAAGTTGTTGAGATGCCCGGTGTGGCTTTGTTAGATTGTTATGATTTTTGAAACGCTCGATTTATAGTCGCCGTAATGCCGAAAATTCGTTAACACTAAGTAATCATGTTTGACAGTAGCTGTAATCCACTGCCTAGCTTCATATTCTGCCATGATAAGATAGATAATGTTCCAAGCTTCATTTTGATATAAAGATCGTGTGAAATGGACTTACGGTTTAGAATTTATGGCCGATGTACTAAAAGTAGTTCGAAACCGTAAACGAGAGTTCGTAACTAAAATTGAACCCTCGTAAAATACGTAAGTCAGTGGCAAATTATGGTAATTAAATACTAGAGATAAAAAGGAAGGTGTGAGAGAGAAAACCTCATATGAAACGGATCGTTTTTCGATTTTATAAAAATGTTTGAATCAAGGTTAAAAACGCGAACGAACCCCTTAAAAGTATGACTTTGGTTATAACTTAGAAAACGAGCGATAAAACTCGAGGTATAATCTTGGTTCGTAATCGACCGACTTTAGAACTTATACGACTTAAGTATATACCAAGTGTGAGTATGATGACATGTCTTAATAACGAACAAATGTCGGATCGTATCGGTGATAAAAAGAGTTACACTAAAAGGTGTATAACGAGATAATTCGAAAACGTGTTTCGACTTAAGTTGATACTTAACTTATAAAAAAGTGTTAAGTGATTAATCTCGAATATTCTGACTATTTATAGATCACCGAGCTGACCCGGGACACACTACCACTACCTCTACTCGTACTCGATTACCAGGCAAGTTTCAAATACCTTTTAAAGGCTGTTGTTGTGAATATATAGGCTTTCCGTTATACATATGCCATAGCATGCATGCCTACATTCAAGTTCTATTGTAATACCTGTTCCCTGATTTAAATGTTTGATTATAACCTAGATAAATAATATATCGGTTATAAGCCGGATATGGTTAAGACCCTTAAGTGAAGGGCATTTGAATCTTATTCTTCGAATATAGACCGGGAGTCAGTACTTCTTGATATATCCTGATTATTTCGAGGAAGAATATTTAAGTAAATATCTTTCCATTATTTACCTATAGAATATTCATTCATCGCGTATTATTTCGAATATTCCTTTCGAATATTGTTTCGAATATTCAATTAAACTTTATTTATTCAATGAATATTATTCTCCAATATTCATTTTAAGTTGATTCATTTATCGAATATTATCTCGAATATTCCTTTGGAATTTATTCATTATCTATTTATTGAATATTATTTCAAATATTCATTTGATCATCATCTAACTATTATTTTGAATATTCATGCGAGTTTTATTTATTCGATAAGTATTATTAATTTAAATGTTCATTAATTATTTAATGAATATTATTTGTGAATATTTACTCAAGAATCATTCTGAGTAATATTTCATATTAAGATTATTCCTTCAATATTTATACCTTAATAAACATTCTTTGGAATATTTATTTAATTCCACTAACTCGTTTCAAAAGCGATTCATTTCATTTAAATACTATCTTCGACCTTCGAATATTATGTAAATTATTTCGGAGTATTATTATTAATACTTGTATCAAGAAAGGTTCTCAAAACTCCCTTCTTCATTCAAAATCTAACTGTCAAATTATAAGGGAACCTTACTTGGGAGATGTTATTTATCTTGTTGACTTCCCGGTCATAAATCTTTCGAAAAGTATTCCTTTCATTCGCAACTTGGATTGATATCTATTGCATCTGTGTACCCTCTCATCATTCGAGGGGTAAGATTATTGGAACAAGATGGTATCCTCTAACAAGCAGCAGCTTGGGAGATATGATGTTGAATTTTCCTTTCCAACTAGATATGACTACTTTGTGGAGTCTTATCAACAAGTATTATACTTGGGGAAGGGGGACGAACTTTACGTTCAGAGTCATGAACTTCTTTTCGAACTTGGAGTCGTGTAAGAGGCCGAGTAGCGCCGATCCATCCCATTGGCCCAACCGTTGGCCGGAGAGATCTAACAGGGCGGTAGACAAGTAAATTCGTCAGCTCTTCCTTCTACCGGTAGTAAATCTAAATTGAGCTGTACAATCTGTGACTGATCATCGTAAGGATTAGAACAGCGGGCGCGGTGAATACTCCAGCATTAGTTCATCATTCAAATTCATTTATATTCTGCAACATCATCATTGTTGGCAGTATTGGAAAAGTATTCATAATTGGAATTGTAATATTTTCTGCAAGTTCCTCTTTCAGATAAATGATGATATTTTGCTTATCTTTTGCATAGCAAGTATGTCCATGGAATATATATTTTGAGTTACCTTTTAACTTCATCATTTACCTTATACTAGTATTATCTTCGCTAATGCATGGCATGTGGTTTCAAAGATATTTGAACTGCTATATATATATATATATATATCATCACCGTTCAGTTATATTATTATTGGTGGGCTATTGCTCACCCTTGCTTATTTATTATGTCACAACAACAGCTAGGACAGATGGCTCGCGTAAGGTGCACTCGGCGCAAACAGGTTACCCAACCCACAGGACTTCCCGCTGATATGCTAGTTGCCATTGCTGAGGTAGCATAGATAGACAACTTTTGCTTCCAGCTTAACTATATGTATAATTAATGTTGATAGCATCTCTTTCAAACTCAATGGTCTGAGTGCAAGTAGGTTCATCAGCAACAACTTCTTCTTCCTCCAAGTAACCTTGATTTTCAAATCTAAGAGGCTCCATTTGACCATCCTCTTATAATCCAGGGAACTTGGTTTCATCAAATGTGACATTTACGCTTTCTTCAATGACTTTGTGATCAATGACATAGACTTTGTACACAGTCCTTTCCAATCCATATCCCATGAAAATGCCTTCATAAGCTTTAGCATCAAACTTTCCTTTCCTTTCATGGTTGTCAATCATCATGAAACACTTACTCCCAAACACATGAAAATATTTGACAGTTGGTTTCTTTCCTTTTAACAGATAGTAAGGAGTGTTTCCATGAGTCATGTTGATCAAGGTTCTGTTTTGTGTGTAGCAAGCTGTATTAATAGCTTCTGCCCAGAAATATTTTGGTAATTTAGAATCATTCAACATAGTTCTCGCAGCTTCAATGAGAGTTCTATTCTTCCTTTCTACAACTCCATTTTGTTGTGGTGTCCTGGCAGTGGAGAATTGTTGGACAATGCCTTCTTCCTTGCAGAAGTTTCCCAATATGGCATTTCTGAACTCGGTACCATTGTCACTTCTCAGATATTGAATTTTTGCATTCGGGGTTCTATCAAGAACTCTTATGTGATCAATGATTTCTTGAGCAGCTTCGTCCTTTGTCTCTAGAACTTTACCCAAGTGCACCTCGAGTAATCATCCACCATTACCAGGGCATATCTCTTTCTTGCAAGAGATTGAACATTTACTGGACCAAACAAATCCAAATGAATTAATTTGAGTGGCTCAGTGTTGGTATTCACTTGCTTTGACTTGTGCACTGATCTTTTCAATTTACCCATTTGACAATCCTCGCACAATCCTTCTTGACAGAATTCCTGTTAAGGTAGTCCTCTCACCAAATCCTTCTTCATCAGAATATTCATATTCTTGAAATTGAGATGGGAGAGCTTCTTGTGCCAAAGCATGCTTTCACCAACTAATGCTTTACTGTAAAAATAGTAAGCCTTGTCTTTCTTCACAGAATTTAAGTCTGCAACAAACAAGCTTCCTTTCCTGACTCATTTCAAGGAGAGGCTTCCATCCTTCTTGTGATAGATATTACAAACCATCATATCAAAGTCAACCTTAAATCCCCTGTCACTGAATTGGCTGACACTGAGTAAGTTATGCTTCAATCCATCTACAAGAGTAATGTCTTCAATGACAAAATTTCCAATTTCCAAACAGCCATATCCCACAGTGTAACCTTTCTGTTGTCTCCAAAAGTTATGATTAACTTTCTCCACAAAATGTGATAGCAGGGCTATATCACCTGTCATGTGTCTGGAACATCCACTATCGATGATCCACATGACTTGCTTCTACTTTTGCCCTGCAAAACAGATGATTTTATTTGCATCTGGTACCCAAACTCTATTGGGTCCTGCAGTTATAGCATCATTATTCATATCATTCTGTTTCACATTTGAATCAACACTAGAATCCTCTTGTTTGAATTCTTTCACAGTCCACTTAGGCTTAGAGTTAGACTTGGTCTTTCTCTTGGTGGATGTTGCCTTTTTACCAACATAGGCAGCCTTAGAAGTCTCAGCAGTTTGCATATAGGAACATCTTTCAGTAGATAGAATAGGCAAATTGAAACAAGTACTCATAGTAACAATCTTGCATGGCATACAGTCAATATTATTACAGACGTCCACTTCTCTTTGCATGATGGGGGTTCTATGTAAGTTACCACTAACATTGGCCGCATTAACCTTGTTCTTGTTGGGTTTCTTACAAACAAATGTTAAACGTTGAGATGAGCCACAATTATTGCAAAGCTTCCTAGGAGCGTCTTTAACATGAGCATAGCCATTCTTTTTGTCAATTTCTAACTTGCCATTCCTATTCTTAGGCTTGTAGGCATTTGCCTTAACAGTATGTTCTGAAGTTGCTGTTGAGCTACCTTTGACAGTACCTTTCTTTCCCTCTGTCTTGACAGCAGGTTTGAAAGTTGTTGTCTTGGGTTCTCTCTTGACAGTATCTTTTGAAGTTTCTATCATATCCTTGTTGACAGCTACTTTAGAACATTCTGTCTGATTGCTTGGCAAAGTTTCTGTCACGGGAGACTTGACAGTATCTTTCCCTTCATCTAGTGTGCTGTCAATGCACTCATCCTCATCAAGAAGCTCTTGTTTGATGAACAGGGAGGTTTCATCAAAATCAGCTTGAAGATTTTTGAAAATCGGTTTGTAAACTCTTTTGAGAATATGAGGTTTGACAGCATCACTATCATCAAGAGCAATTGCCTTTCCACGCCTCCTACCATACTCGAAGCCTATACCTATCTTTTGATTCTCAGTGTGATTATTATGATAACCCTGGACTAACTTAGAAGAGTTTCTAAATGCTTTGAGTTTAAACTTATTTTTATGATATTCCTGAGAAATTCTTCTATTTCCTTAGCACAGACAATATCATTTTTCAATCTAGTATTCTCTTGAGCTAACGAATCTAGAGGACTGGTTCTAAGCAATAACATTTCATTTTCAGATTTGAGAGTTTCATTTTGTTTAGTTAACTTAGCAATTTCTTCGTGAGCAGCAGATAAACTAACATGAATGTTAAACACCTCAGCACTTAAATATTCAATGGTATGCTTGTATTCAGTTTTAGACATATCAAGTAATACTAGAGATGGTACCTGAGTTGAGGAACTAGAAGCTTCATCATCAGATTTAGCCATGAGGGCCAAGTTTACAAACTCTTCTTCTTCCTCATCTTCAGAATCATCCCAGCATTTTCCTTCAGCCACATAGGCTTTGCCTTGATTCCTCTTAAACTGATTTCCAGACCCTTTTCCTTGATTCTGTTTTGGTCTTCTGCATTCAGTAGCAAAATGACCTAGCTCATCCTGAACTTCGACCTATCCACCATCCCGGTCTTGTATCCACCTCTCGTGGCACCACCAGCAGCTTTTGAAAAACTCCCCTTGTTGAACTTAGATGTTTGACCCTGTGGCTTGTATGACTTGTCCCTTTTGAACTTGATGTTCTTGAATCTCTTAGCCATATAAGCCATGGTTGGATTATCCATGCTTTCAATCTCTTCTATTGTGTAGAAGTATTCATCTTCAACGTCTTTGAGCTACAGAACCACCTTCTCCTCGTCATCCAAAACCTCTTCAATCTTCAATGGTGGTACTTATGTTGGTTGTGAACTTTGTGAGGATTCACTTGGACAAGCTACTTGTGGTTCATGAGCTACAAGGGCTCCTGACATGTTTGCCAACTTTCCTTTGGTTCCAGTTTGAATAGCTCTCTTTTGAAAGAGTTAGAGTTCGTATGATTTGAGCACACCATAAAGAGTTTCTAGAGAGACATCGCTCAAGTTTCTTCCTTCTCTTATGGCTGTGACTTTGTGCTCAAGATGCTTAGGGAGAGTGAGCAGAAATTTGATGTTGATCTCCTTTCTATCATAGAACTTCCCATGAATTTGTAACTCAGCTATTAGCTTACTGAACCTTTCAAACATGTGTGTGAGTTCTTCGCTTAGCTTGGCCATGAAGGCTTCATATTGCGATACAAGGATTTGCCTTTGATTCTCTCGGACCTCTCACTTCTTTCACACAGCAGCTCTATCTTACTCCACATCTCTTTTGCAGATGAACATCCCATGACATTACCACACATGGCTTTGTCTAAAGTGAGAGAGTCGAGCAAGATAAGTTGTAAGTAGTCATCCAAGGTTACTTTCTCCTTTTCGGTGTCTGTGTATTCTGAAGGCCTCTTGGCAACCCAATGGGCTGGAATGACTTCGTCATTTACAGTAGCAGCTACTTCCTTTTGAGGAATGAAGGGGCCGTTCTCAACGATTCCCATGTATAGTGGATGGGCAGCTTTGATAAATAACATGATCTTTCTTTTCCAAAAATTATAGTTCTCTTTATCAAAGACTGGAATCTTGATACCACTTGACTTCTGAACACTCGTCATGATCTTTAGATATGTATATCAATCTGTTGCTCTGATACGAGTTGTTGGTCCCGGAGTATATTGCAGAAGAGGGGGTTGAATGAAATATAGATAATTTCAAATCTTTAGCTCAACAACAATGATAAAGATTGTAAACTATCTAGATAAGAATTGCAAACACAAGTAGTAATTCAAGATGATCTTACAAAATAAATGTTTTATTTATTTTGTAATGTGTTGCTACAACCTCGAGAAAAATGGTTTTCTCAAGCTTGGACTTCTTGTGAGAATCACTACAGAAAGAATGAGAGATGTGTCTCTATATAGACTAATCTTTCTCTAGCATATCAGTCACATGGGTCGCGGAGCTGTTGTCATTTTCAAGTGACAGCTCCTCACAATTTGCCCACCCATGTGACCTTTCCTAAAATTCTCTACAAACAGAGTTATCTTTAAGCATAAGGCATTCTGGGTTCTTTCCAAAACTAGCTATACCAATTCTAGTAGATGCAGACTTGTCATACTCTTGAATTGTCGAGCCTCATCTTGTGATCTCTAAAGCTTCTGTCGTAGTCTTGTAGGTCTGCTACAATCTTTGACGAATTGCAACAAATCTGTTTCTCGAACATCTAAACTGTCACGGGGGTTTGACTGAGATAAAATCCCCAAATCAAATAATTCAGTGAGACAGTAACCCTTGCCGCCAAGTTTGCTGTCATAGGAATATTCAGTAGTTGACAGTATGAGCTCCCCCCAATGTTGCTGTCGGAACTCCAAACTTGCTGTCAAGTGTGAGAATGTTGCTATCCCCTGCTTCAGCCAATGTTGCTGTCAAATGAAACTTGCTGTCGTGACCTTGCAACATGCAGTCTTCTTGTAACGTTACCATCAATGTATTGACAGTAACTTTATTATTGTTGTCGAACTGATGTATTCTCTTGAGGATTGAACATATCAATGAACTTCTTCCAAGATACATACTTATTACATTTCAGCAATTATTTGATTACAAGAACACACTCTGGCTGTGACAGTATGTTCTACTTAGCTTATACAAATAAACTAAGTACTAGTTAAGTTGTCTATACGCTATCACCCATAAATCCTAACAACATGCACGCGTCAAAAGACTTGTCTTGAACATACCTCCACTGGTTAAGGATAGAAAATGCATATTCTACTACTTCTCTTGCTTCCAAAACTTCGCTGATTCCAGACTAGGTCATTCCGACTTTTCCATATCATCCAACAGGTCATGACAATCTGCTGTGCTTCATTATTCTTGTGCTGATCAAACAAGAACTGCACCCACTCCAAAAATGTGTGATACAGACTAGAGATAATAGAAACTCCCAGCAAATTCCAACATGGTTTAGCAAAAGAACACAACACCAGGACATAGAGAATAGATTCGTCTGAGTTCTGTCATACTGGGCACCACTTGTCGACATCCACTCTCTTGCATCTAAGGTTATCTTTTGTTGGCAAACTTGCCCGTCACTGCTCTCCAAATAAAGTGTTTCACTTTTGGTGGAATTTTTAGGTTCTAGAGTTGCTTGCAGAAACCTGAGTTCTTGGCATTTATATTGTGATATTTCCCATCTTGAATGCAAGCATAAGCACTCTTGACGGAATAATTTCTTAGCTTATCATGCTTCCAGTACCATGTATCTTTTTAATCTACATTGATAGGCATCGAAAGAATTAAGCTGGCATCTCTACTATCAAACATATCCAAGACCAGATCAACATCCCATTGATTCCCTTCCATATTCATTAAAGATGACACTTTTGCATTCTGCGGGCCCTCATTTATAGTGTGTACATATGGATCACCTGTGTCCGGGAGCCATGGTTCATTAAGAACAGACACTGAATCACCTCTTCCTATATATTCTGCACGCAATACCTTGCTTGATAACATTTTGAGCTTCCATTATGCTTCGAACGAAATTGGGATTTCCCCCCATCTTTGCATCAAAGAAGGAGCCATTAGGAAAATACCGAGCTTTATACACACGACTAACCAACATCTCAGGATGATTCACTAACCTCCAACCCTGCTTTCCAAAGAAAGTCACGTTAAAATCTCGAATATTTCTGAAACCAAGACCTCCTGAGCTTTTCTTTCTGCTCATTTTCTCCCGGCTTGCCCAATGAATTGATCTGCCCTTTGTTTTACGTGTCTTCCACCAGAAACGACACATGATTCGCTTAATATCTTGGCACACCTCAATAAGCAATAAAAAAACACTCATCGCATGATTTGATAAAGATTGTCCTTATTTAAAGTAATATTTTGTAATAGATCATGTGGGGTGTATTGCTAGTACGAAGAACTGAGATTTACTTTTATTTTTGTTGAAGTGAAAAAACAAAGTACAACACTATATATTATAATGTTTGCTAAATATTATTTTACATTTTCATTTAATCAGATAGATATTTGTTTAAATTATAAAAATTACATATGTAACGAAGATATTATTTTATTACATTGGCCATAATCGAGACTAAAAAAGAATTTTATTTAATCAAATTTTATACGTATTTGAATATTTTTTTTTATCAAGTTTCAACTGTACTTTGACAAATTTACCAACAACTTCTATTTATTTAAGTACGATGATGATTTAAACTAACACAACATTATTCAACAATATTATTGAGAACCAATTTATTTTGATCCCAAAAAAATCCGATCTGAGACAAGAAAAGATCTGAATCGATCCGACCCGAATTTTATCCGAAATTTATCTAAAATCAGTCCGATCCGAAACCAACCCGATCCGAATCGAAACCGATCAAAAATATGAAAAATCAAATTAGATTCCAACCGAATCAAATCCAATTCAATTCGAATTATATCAAAATAAGCCATAATCGAAAATTGATCTGATCTGAAATTAATTCGATCCAAATCCGATCCGATTTGTTAGGCTTATAATATCATCATTAATTTATATCTCCCAAAAATAAGCTATACAACTTATAATACTCATGTCCATTACAGTACATATATCTCATTTAACATGTCATCTTTCATATTTAATTATTATATTTGTAGTAAAAAAATTAAATTTATATGAATATAACATAAATTAAATCTTTATATATATATATATATATATATATATATATATATATATATATATATATATATATATATATATATATATATATATAGGGGCTACTCCAATACAAACCTAAAAACCAAATTTCAATCCAACATTTAAGCTAATCTAATGATCAAAATAGGGGTACCTCAATACGAAAAAGTCTTATAATTCTACCCTCTATCCATTCATCGAAAAAAAATTAAAAAAATATATTTTTTTTTTAAAAAAATGATGACGTGACATCAGTTTTTTTTATTTTTTTGATGAATGGATAGAGGGTTGAATTATAAGACTTTTTCCCTCGCGGGGCCTTTAGAATATATGAAATATAATATATTTTGTGTTGGTTTGTAGTTCTCATTTTAAGAGTGGATATATATATATATATATATATATATATATATATATATATATATATATATATATATATATATATATATATTAGTTACATTTAAACAAACCAGGCGATTATTAATTTCATAACACATACTTCCGTCAATAACAATAATTATATAATTTATTTATCACACTTTAACATGCGAATACATCATATCATATATGTATTAGAAAAATTAAAAATTGATTCGTATCTCGAGCATGTCTTATACAGGATAAAAGGTTAATTTTAACTAAAATATTAACAATATGATCAAGAAAAAGAGTAAACTTATTTTTTAGTCACCTTAATTGACGTTAATAAGAAATAAATAAAATTAACCCTACATATTTATATCTTTAAATTTATTTGGTTTTAAGTTTTATTTTCCAAAATAAGATGAAGCATTATTTAAATTTTTAAAAGGTTGTTTTTTAAATTTCTTGTTGTATTAAGTTATGTTTTGATTGCAAATCAAATGCATGTTAATAGCAACTTTGAGAAAAATAAAAAAGAAATCGCAGTTTAGTTTTTAAAAGTTGCCAACCATATTTTTGAAAATGAAACTTGAAAACTTATATATTTAAAAAATGTTTTACATAAATCATATTACCTCCATCCCAACCAATTTTTCACCTTTTTTCTACACATTTTTGCACGTATTTTAAGGTAGTTCCATAATTTATTTTTAAAATCTTCTTTTTTTATATAAATATATATAATTATATTTTTATATAAAAAAAAATTTTAAAAATAAATTATGAAACTATTATTAAAATGCATGCATGTCAGAAATTTCATTATCAAAGGTAACCTATTGGGGACCGAGAGAGTGTTTTTTTTTTAAAAGAATTATTACTATATAAAATTGTATTTACAAAAAAACCCCAAACTAAAGAAAGATAACTTGAAGCCCCATCTCACTGCCAATTTACTCCTCAAAAACTCCAGCTTAGGGCTTTTTTTTTTTTTTTTTTTTAATAATTGGGAATCACCATTGACACACATCGAATCGAAAATCTGAATTACATTTCTGTTGAGCTTGGATCTGTAAAATGGACTCTCCACTAATCACATCTCCCAATTCTGATGACGATTCCTCACTATCATTCACTTACGCCTGGGCCAAAGAAGCTGCTTTACTCTTCCAGGCTGGCAACTTCTCCGATTGCCTCAAACTTCTCTCCCAGCTTTTGCGCTACAAATCTTCCGATCCCAAGGTAACATACATATGTTTATTTTGAAGTTATTTTGATTGGTTGTTGCTGATTTGTCAAGTACTTTCGAGTTGTGAATTACCATACGTGATGTGATTGTGATTCTGGATTCGACTGATTTGGTGTGAATTAGTAAGTGATGATTTCGAATGTTGAGTTGGTTTTAATTGCGGTTTAGGTTTAGGTCTTGGTTGAATTGTTGAGTTGGTTTTAATTTGGTATGTTTGTTTTTTTGTGGTTTAGGTTTTCGTTGAATTGTTATTAAGGCTTTTGTGATGATTTTTATATGTCAATTCATATATTCTTTATTGGCTGTTATGAGATTCCATAGTATCTGCAACAATTTGTACTGGAGGAACTGACTTGGCAATTATTGGAGCGCTTGTCGATCTAATGAGATTAGTAGACGTGCCAAGTTAGATGTTAACGGCAAGAAGAACTCACATGTTGCTACAATTCTATCCAACATTGATGAGCGGATCTCTTTTTAAGAGAAAAATACACAAAACTAGTAAAACAAAGAACATAAATATATAGGGAGACTTCAAAATGTTCTACTCTGTGTCAAGCAGAATCCACGAGTGCTCTTGACATCAACTAATAGGATTCTTTGTCTTGAGCATCAAATCTTATCTTTTGACAGTTCGTTTATGTTAAGTTACCAGCTCATCTAAAACCTTAAGGTGTCAGAGAAAGGCCTCAACAGGATCTTATGCTACAACATATATTATTTAACACTCCCTTTTAATCGTACGATACGTTTCGCTATGATTGACAGACGACAAACAGATAATGAAGACATGAAGGAGACGGACAATAAATAATGAATTAAATAAATGGGGTTGGAGGGACTCGAACCTGAGACCCCTCCCAAACCGAGCTCTGATACGATGTTAAGTAACCAACTCATCTAAAACCTTAAGGTGTCAGAGGAAAGCCCCAACAGGATCTTTTGCTATAACATATATTATTTAACAGTTTAGGACCTTTGTTACCTTTTAAAAGTTATTCATTTTTGTTAAGTTCACCAATCAGTCACAGCACCAGTGGTGGTATTATGTATGTGTGAAACACTGTTTATATAAATTTAGTTTTGGATTAGAATTAATACCCACTGAAATGTTTCAAGCGAGGTCAAGCTCTTCTTTTTGAGTTCTCTTTGTCATTTACTGTCACCTCAGATAATTAGACAATTAGAATTTAAGGTTTTCCTTCGCAATACCTTTTTGAGTGATTATTTGTACTTTAAATTCTTTTGTGGTTCTGGTTTATATTGATGTTTTCCCTGTCATTCTTGCAAATTCTGTCTCAGGTTCTCCATAATATTGCTGTTGTAGAAAACTTTGAAGATGGATTTTCAAATCCAAAGAAATTTCTTGAAGTCCTAAATGATGTTAAGGTGCGTGTTAATATGCAGGATGTTTTTACTTTTTTTTGGAGCTGCCATATCTCAAATACATTTATAGACAAGATATTGCATCTATCTAAAGTTTATCTCTGAGTAGGAAATCTAACTATGTGCGTATATGTACTCAGGGTTTTGGTTTGCAGGAACCTCTGTTCTTATATTTTGAAATCTTTAGGACCCACTGCAAGTGATCCGTGCATCTTTCTTTATTTTGTCTCGCCTCTATATATTGTTAACACTTGTTTTGAATTCCCCTTTCAAAGTTAAACTGAACTTGGGGAGGAACAGCTGAGGAAGAAAGAGATTCTAATTTTTTTAGTATTGTAACCAGTAAATGTTGATTACTTATATAGAAATATACATAGTGATAATTTATGAAGTTGATGCTCGAGAAGCTTATCAGATATGTATGCTGATTAGAAAATCATCAGCTTTTGCTTTTTTATTAGATAGAATTTTGTGGCAACTAGCAATATTATTTTTTGAAACCATTTAATATCTCAAGTTTTAGTACATTGATTCCATTGAATGATGGTAACTAAAAATCTCAAAACATTGCGAGCTTCTGTCCAAAATTTATCATCGAGTGTTATCACCTATTTCCTTGTTCATATCTGTTCATAATCTCAGAACACAGTGATATTCCTACTTATTGCTTGATGCAACTCAGGTTGTTCATGTAATAGCCCGTTGATTTTTAACTTTGACACGAGGCAGCACCTGATTATTGCAAAATAGAATTAATTTTTTTTTTTACTAAAGCCTATCCTTAGGTGTCTGTTCATTTGCTATGTTTTTATATTTGAAATTTGGGATATCTGCATGTCATGATGGAAAGTTTAGAATTTGTTGAAATAGTGACATTGTTCAGTACGATATTCACCTGGTGAAGCGTATTGAGGGAATAATAGCATTTTACTGTGCTTGCGCTTTTGCTTGAAAATGGAGTCTTTAAATGTAGTGATTTGTAATATTGTGTATGCTATCTTTACCTTAAACTAGACATAGGCATCTAATATTTGGCTACCAGGCTTTTGTTTTTCCTTGTAAGGTTCATGCATAATACAAAGTTTCATCATAGTTCAAATTATAACGAATGTTTGTGCTTGATCCTCGTGAAAATATTGTTGTTCTGTTAGTTCATAATTATATATGATGTGTTAATAGTTGTCAGGCTGCCTGATCGTCCAAGGGTCGTTTGTATCATATATTATAGTATTGCTGGAGTTTTCATGCTATATAAAATGTAGTGCTTCTTCAAAAAATGCACGAAACAAGGTCATGTGTAGCAATTCGACTTTTATCCTTATTAAGACGTACTTGTTAGTGCTATTTTAAAATTGAAGTTTGGGTTAATTGTGACTAAAAGTTGTATGTGGAACACTCTAACTACTACATCTCTTTATACTTGAGTAAACTTTTATGCGTTTTTCGCAGATTTTTTTTTTTACAATTCATTTTGCATTCTGTAATATAGTAATTTGATTTTCAGAAACGAAGTGAAGAGCTTGCTAGTGCATCTGTAAAAAATTTAGACGGTGTTAGCAATTCAGAAAGTAATGTTGTTGCAGTATCTAATGGAAATAATAGTTTGGCGTCCCAATCCTCTGCTGCACATAGTTCAAAAATTGTTCAGAATGCGGAGTTTTCCACCCATGTAGCATCTTTCAACATAGTATGTTCATGTGGAGTTGGCATGAGGTACATTTTTATTGTACAAGTATGTTGATTGAGATTGACATTTTTCTTTTTATTTGACGTTATGCAGGCGGTCACTTGGTTTAATCTTTGTGAGTTTTCAAAGTCGTATTCTGTTCTGGAGCCGGTTTATCAGAAAGTTGCACCTATAAGTGAGGTAAGTGGTGATTATTGTTTTGTGGCAAACTTTGAGCAATGGGTGTACTGGTAAAAACTAAATCTGAACAGTTAAGTTTGGGTTTTTGATTGCAGGGGATTGCTCTTCGTATATGCCTTTTGTTGCTCGATGCCGCCTTGCTTTCCCATCAAGCCTTGAGATCTGCTGTATGCTTTCTCTTCACAAGGCTTATGATAACCTGAATACATTTTTTTCACATTACGTGGTTGACATTTTAGTGTTGATTTGGAATTGGGGTTTATGAACTTTAAGTGGCTGGTTGTTGAGGATTATTGTTGAACCATATTGCCTTAACAAACATCATGCCATAAAATCATGTCTATGAAACAGATAGTAGATTGAAGCAGATCAATTCAAAGTCAACTGTCTATGAATAATAAAACTTGGTTACTGATTTCTGTACTGTGTATTTTCATCTACAATATGATCAGATTTTCTTTTTTGATAAAATAATCTTGTTTCTCCTTTAGGATGTAAAATATATTACAACAAGATACAAGGGATACACAATTGTGATTAAGCCGATCTTCCATACCAAATGTCATTTTTCTGGTGTAAAATATTTGTTGGATTATGTATCTCATTTTTTTAATGCTGTCCCTTTAGTTGATTGCCAAGTTAATATAGGGAGCTATTGTATGACTAGCACTAAAAGTAGGGGCTGGGTTGGTGTTCGTACTTATCATCATGGGCGTTCCTTTCACTTTTAAAAAATGGACAGAAGGGGCAACATTATTATGTAAAAACAGCTCATAAACGTTAATATTACTTGTCAAAAAGAGTGAGGAGTGATAGTAACATATTTAGACAATGTTGGAACTTTTTGTCATATTTGCTCAAGGGTTTATCCTTCGGGGGGGTGTTTTTTATGTTATGTTCATTTACCCGTATGACTTTTACCAGAAAGGTTGACTGTTGAGGCTTCAGTTGTCCAAGATACTATAGATCTTTTCCAACTTGTTGAATATTTGTTCAAGCATTTTAATTATGTATCATATACTCACAATCCCCTCCATGTTGTTTATTGCAGGAAGTGATTGACTATGTGGAGAAGATATCTTGTGTCACTAGCATGATCAATCAAGGTGAAAATGTGAGCCATGCTCAACTACAGCCTCCGAACCTGGTGACCAAATCTTCTTCATTTCCTAGCAGCACACCTATTCCCGATATATCCTGTGGTGATTCTGGCACAAATACATCTGAAATTTCGTTGTCTAGAAGTTTATCGGAAGAGGCAGAATATGAAAACTTATTTTCAACTCTTGACATGAGTGGGCAAAACCTATTAAGACCCTCTGTTCTCAATTCTTTGAATGATATATCGAGAACCCAGGTTGATGATTCTTTTCCAATCATCGATTTGAGACTCAAATTGCATCTATACAAGGTTCGGTTTCTTCTTCTTACCAGGAACCCTAAGGCAGCCAAACGTGAAGTTAAGATGGCTATGAACATAGCCAAGGGAAATAATTCCATGGTTCTCTTTTTGAAAGCTCAGCTTGAATATGCCCGTGGAAATCATCCTAAAGCAATCAAGCTTTTGATGGCCTCAAGTAATCGAACGGAAATGGGAACTTCTCTCATGTTCTACAACAATCTTGGTTGTATCCATTATCAACTTGGCAAGTATCATACATCAGCTTTCTACTTCTCTAAGGCATTAAGTATTAGCTCAGCAATGCGGAAGGAAAAGCCTCGGACCCACACTAGTCTCTCACCGGATAAATGGCTCCGTGTAACTTATAATTGTGGTATGCAGTACTTGGCTTGGGGCAAACCTATACTTGCTGCTCGTTGTTTCCACAAAGCTAGTTCAATTTCCTACAATCGGCCTCTCTTATGGCTACGGATTGCTGAATGTTGTCTGATGGCCCTTGAAAAGGGACTATTGGATTCTGATGGAGATTCATCCAGCGGATCAGAGCTTAAAGTCCATGTTGTTGGAAAGGGAAAGTGGCGACATCTTGTAATGGAAGACAGGGTTTCAAGAAATAGCCAGGCATGTTTTGTAGGTCAAGAAGATTCATCGATACGCAATGATAAACAACCCAAACTTTCAATGTCTCTGGCTCGTCAGTGTCTATTAAATGCATTACAGCTGCTAAACTCTTCCGAGTCTGAGCACTTGAGCTCTGGTTTGCCTTCTGATTTAGCTTTCGAGGAAAAACCATATTCTAAAAGTACCAACTATAAGGGTGTATTAGGCGGTGATTCTCAGGAACATATTATGGCAGTGGGTTCAGGTCAGGTTGTAAATGGGGAATTAAAAGAACTAAAGGGTGCAAGTATTCTAAATGATACTTTACAAAACTCCATTTCAGATTATGAAGATTTGTGCAGAAAAGAAATCAAGAAAATCAGACAAACTGTTCTTGCTGATTTGGCATATGTAGAGTTGGAACTGGGAAATCCCTTGAAAGCCTTGTCAACTGCAAGGACTCTCCTGAAAGTTGCAGAGTGTTCCAAAATATACATTTTCTTGGCCAATGTTTTCGCAGCTGAGGCTCTCTGCCTGCTCAGTCGTTCGAAGGAAGCTGCAGAGCATTTGCTGATATATCTTTCTAGTGGAAATAATGTTGAACATCCTTTCACTCTAGAAGACTGTGAATTGTGGCGGGTAGGAAAAACTGTGGAATGTGAGGAGTCAAATGGTGGTTCAGTGGCTGCCAACAATGCTTCAGTTGGTGATGGGCAAGTTCTCACACTCAATCCTGAAGAGGCACGCGGAACTCTCTATGCAGACCTAGCTACCATTTCTGCAATACAGGGTGACCTTGAGCAAGCCAATAGATTTGCAAGCCTAGCATTGTCTACTATACCAAACAGCCCCGAAGCCATTTTAACTGCAATTTACTTGGATCTCATGTCGGGGAAGCCCCATGAAGCTGTCAAAAAGCTGAAAAACTGTAGTCGTATTAGTTTCCTTGATGGCAGTTTTGCAGTAAAAGGATCGTTATGATCTGTTAAAGCAGTGAATGATTGATCCTTGACGACCGCCCATCACCCTGAGTTTAGTAGGTAGCTCAAAGTTCCTATAAAAAGTATAAAATAGGATCTGTAACATATATATAGCTCAGTTGAGGGTATGAATTTTAGTTTACTTTGATTTTAGTCAATTCTTAAATTTTTCAATTTTTTTTTTCTATTATAGTGGTGGTGGCTTTGGACCCACCAATGCCACTGAGGATGTAGTTTAATTCAGCAGAGTTAAAGGTGTTCCAGTGGCTGATGTAGACTGTTAAGAATATAGAGATTATATTCTGTTTAGAATTCAAAGGTATTTTCGTTCTTTGGCCTTTTTGAGTATTACAGTTTTTCATTTTTTAAAGTGTAGTATGGTGGCTCACGAATTGCCCTAGCATATTTTAATATAGCGTGATCAAATGGAATATGATCCAGGTTCTGGGGATTTGGTGTTTGGCATGGCTAGATAAGTTTTTATTAGATGAAATCTGGTTTTATTTGTGGCTGAATTAGTGAACTATCTCTTGTAAACAGGGATGGTAACGGATCGAATCGGACCGGATTTTCAATATCCAAATCCAAATTTTTTGATAGTACGCGGACCCCAAAAAAACTCGAAAATTGAGACACGAATTCAATTTAACGGATTTCGGATCGGATTGAATTTTACCCAAAACCCGAAAATTTGAATTCGATTGGATTTTACCCGAGACTAGCATCATCTTCTGGACTACAAATAAACAGTAAACTAAAAGAAATAATTTCATAACTTATGCAGAAAAGAAATGGGGAAAAGGACATTTTCACCACTGTACTATTTCCGGAATTGCAATTGCACTACTATACTACAAACGGATTACTGTACTTTAGCGTTTTTAACAAATTCACCACTCCCGTCAGTCAAATTGTAAAACAGTAGTGGTGAATTTGTTATAATTTGACTGACGGGAGTGGTGAATTTGTTAAAAATGCTAAAGTACAGTAGTCCGTTTGTAGTACAGTAGTGCAATTGCAATTCCGGAAATAGTACAGTGGTGAAAATGTCCTTTTACCCGAAAAGAAATAAAGGTGCTAAACAGCTAAAGTATCTTGGCTAAATACTAATTTCATAACTTCCAGTTTTTTGTACTTTTATCATTTTTTAAAATATTTGTTATAATAAATTAAATAATTTTTATAAAAATTTAACAAAAAATAAGATTAATTTAAATAAATTATCTCGACCCGTATATATATATATATATATATATATATATATATATATATATATATATATATATATATATATATATATATGAGTTGCACTTAACGAAGAACACCTTATATGTAGAATAATAAAGAATACCAATATAACACTCATATTTAATCTAATCTAAGAGTTCCGTCATGGAATCCAATACAAAAAGTTCTTATTTTTTTACATTCTATCCATTCAGCAAAAAAAAAAAAAATCAATGTTCATGATGACGTCACTGCTGACGTCGTCAGTGAACAGTGATTTTTTTTTTTTTGCTAAATGGAAAGAGGACAAAAAAATAAAAAAAATTTATATTGGGTTGCCTGGCGGGTCCATTGGATCTATTGGAATAAATGATTCCATAGTGTTCTTTATTGTTTTTTATATAAGAGTTTTATTGTTTTTTATATAAGAGTGTTCTTTATGGAGCAATGACCTATATATATATAGAAAATTGGTCCAGCTCCACCTGTGTATATCCCCCTGCCCACAATGTTTCATTGCGGGTGCCCACAATGAAATATTGCGGGTGTCAATTTAAAAAATTGAATAAAAATAGGAATAAAGTAAAAATAATTATATAAAAATAGAAAAAAATCCCAAATTTAATTTAAAATGTATACACATCCAAGTATTCATGCTAACTATTTTTGTGATGAATCTTACCTAATTTTTTAATAATTTGATTTTTCCCTCATTTTTAAGTAGTTTGTAGAATTATTTGATAAATTGAATATAATTAGGAAAAAAAATTCAAATTTTGATTTAAAATTCATACACAACCAAGTAATCATACAAACTAATTTTGTGATGAATTTTACCTTATTTTCACTAATTTTATATTTATTTGATTTTTCATCCATTTTTAAGTAGTTTGTAAAATAAATTAAAAAATTAAATAAAAATAGAAAAAATGCCAAAATGTGGATAAAAATTCATACACACCCAATTAGTGAGACTCACTATAAACACTACAAAACAACTAAAAATAGAAGTAGTAGTAGTAGCAGCAATGGAAGAACGGTCAACTAGTACATTGACTAGTACCCCTAAATAGAGTTTCGTCAGGGTTTAGGGTTTCGAATTTTTTTAAAATATTTCTCGATGACCCAACCATACAGATGTCAAGATCCATACTTTTCAATGTTATTGCAAAAATTTCAATAAATAAATAAATTTATTTGATTTGGTAAATTAACGGTCAACTCGATAGTTGACTACCACTTTTACTATCCAAATTAATTTATTATTTTTAAAAATCCTGGGAATATCAATAAATTAGATATATATTGACATACGTGCGGTTGGATCATCGATAAGTATTTTTTAAAAAATAGAAACAATAATCCGGGACAAAGCATTAGTTAGCAGTACGGGTCAACTCGATAGTTGACTACCACTTTACTATCCAAATTAATTTATTATTTTTTAAAATCTTGGAAATATCATTAAATTATATATATATATTGACATGCGTGCAGTTGAATCGCCGATAAGTATTTTTTAAAAAATAGAAACAACAATCTGGGACAAAGCATTAGTTAGCAGTACGGGTCAACTCGATAGTTGACTAAAACTTTTACTATCCAAATTAATTTATTATTTTTAAAAATCCTGGGAATATCAATAAATTAGATATATATTGACATACGTGCGGTTGGATCATCGATAAGTATTTTTTAAAAAATAGAAACAATAATCCGGGACAAAGCATTAGTTAGTAGTACCGGTCAACTCGATAGTTGACTACCACTTTACTATCCAAATTAATTTATTATTTTTTAAAATCTTGGAAATATCATTAAATTATATATATATATTGACATGCGTGCAGTTGAATCGCCGATAAGTATTTTTTAAAAAATAGAAACAACAATCCGGGACAAAGCATTAGTTAGCAGTACGGGTCAACTCGATAGTTGACTACCACTTTTACTATCCAAATTAATTTTTTATTTTTTAAAAATCTTGAGAATATCACTAAATTAGATATATATTGATATACGTGCGGTTGGATCATCGATAAGTATTTTTTAAAAAATATAAACAACAATTCGGGACAAATCACTAGTTAGTAGTACGGGTCAACTCGAAAGTTGACTACCACTTTTACCATCAAAATTAATTTATTATTTTTTAAAATTTTGGAAATATCATTAAATTAGATATATATTGACATACGTGCGGTTGGATCGTCGATAAGTATATTTTAAAAAATATAAACAACAATCCGGGACAAAGCACTAGTTAGCAGTACGGGTCAAATCCATAGTTGACTACCACTTTTACCATCCAAATTAATTTATTATTTTTTAAAATCTTGGGAATATCACTAAATTAGATATATATTGACATACGTGCGGTCGGATCATCGATAAGTATTTTTAAAAAAATAGAAACAACAATCCGGGACAAAGCACTAGTTAGTAGTACGGGCCAAATAAATAGTTGACTACTATTTTTACCATCCAAATTAATTTATTATTTTTTAAAATGTTTGGAATATCACTAAATTAGATATATATTGAAATACTTGCGGTTGGATCGTCTATAAGTATTTTTTAAAAAATAGAAGCAACAATCCGGGACAAAGAACTAGTTAGTAGTACAGGTCAAATCTATAGATACCACTTTTACCAACCAAATTAATTTATTATTTTTTAAAATCTTGAGAATATCACTAAATTAGATGTATATTGACATACGTGCGATTGGATCGTCGATAAGTATTTTTTAAAAAATAGAAACAACAATCCGGGACAAAGCACTAGTTAGCAGTACGGGTCAACTCGATAGTTGACTACCACTATTAATATCCAAATTAAATTATTATTTTTTAAAATCTTGGGAATATCAGTAAATTAGATACATGTTGATATACGTGCGGTTGGATCTTCGATAATTATTTTTTAAAAAATACAAACAACAAATCGGGACAATGCACTAGTTAATAATACGGGTCAGCTCGATAGTTGACTACCACTTTTACCATCGAAATTAATTTATTATTTTTAAAAATCTTGGGAATATCACTAAATCAGACAAACGTGCGGTTGGATCGTCGATAAGTATTTTTTAAAAAATAGAAACAACAATCCGGGACAAAGCACTAGTTAGCAGTACGGGTCAAATCCATAGTTGACTATCACTTTTACCATCAAAATTAATTTATTATTTTTTAAAATCTTGGGAATATCACTAAATTAGATATATATTGACATACATGCGGTTGGATCGTCGATAAGTATTTTCTAAAAAATAGAAACAACACTCCGAGACAAAGCACTAGTTAGCAATACGGGTCAAATCCATAGTTGAGTACCACTTTTACCATCCAAATTAATTTATTATTTTTTAAAATCTAGGGAATATCACTAAATTAGATATATATTGACATACGTGCGGTTGGATTGTCGATAAGTATTTTTTAAAAAATAGAAACAACAATCCGGGACAAAGCACTAGCTAGCAGTACTTGTCAAATCCACAGTTGACTACCACTTTTACCATCCAAATTAATTTATGATTTTTTAAAATCATGAGAATATCACTAAATTAGATATATATTGACATACGTGCGGTTGGATCTTCGATAAAGATTTTTAAAAAAATAGAAACAACAATCCGGGACAAAGAACTAGTTAGGTGTACGAGTCAAATCCATAGTTGATTACCACTTTTACCATCCAAATTAATTTGTTAATTTTTAAAATCTTGGAAATATCACTAAATTAGTTATGTATTGACATACGTACGATTGGATCGTCGATAAGTATTTTTTAAAAAATAGAAACAACAATCCGGGACAAAGCACTAGTTAGGAGTACGGGTCAACTCGATAGTTGACTACCACTTTTACCATCCAAATTAATTTATTATTTTTTAAAATCTTGGGAATATCACTAAATTATATATATATTGACATACGTGCGGTTGGATAGTCGATAAGTATTTTTAAAAAAATAGAAACAACAATCCGGGACAAAGCACTAGTTAGTAGTACGGGTCAAATCCATAGTTGACTACTACTTTTACCATCCAAATTAATTTATTATTTTTTAAAATCTTTGGAATATCACTAAATTAGATATATATTGAAATACGTGTGGTTGGATCGTCGATAAGTATTTTTAAAAAAATAGAAACAACAATCCGGGACAAAGAACTAGTTAGTAAAAAACTTAGCTTACTCAGTTATAATACCACTCAAAGTGGTGTCTGAGGAGGGTAGCTGTACGCAGACCATGCCCCTATATAATAGGGAGGCTGTTTCCGAAGGACCCCCGGCCATTACAAATACAGAAATACAAATACAGAAAGGAAACCTAATACAAGCTAAGAAACTCACGCACACGCAGGAGTCGAACCCCTGACCTCCTTTAAAGGAGGCCAGTGGCTCAACCACTACACCAACATGTTGTTGGCACAAAGAACTAGTTAGTAGTACGGGTCAAATCCATAGTTGACTACCACTTTTACCATCCAAATTAATTTATTATTTTTTAAAATCTTGAGAATATCACTAAATTAGATGTATATTGACATACGTGAGATTGGATCGTCGATAAGTATTTTGTAAAAAATAGAAACAACAATCCGGGACAAAGCACTAGTTAGCAGTACGGGTCAACTCGATAGTTGACTACCACTTTTACTATCCACATTAAATTATTATTTATTAAAATCTTGGGAATATCACTAAATTAGATACATATTGATATACGTGCGGTTGGATCGTCGATAAGTATTTTTTAAAAAATACAAACAACAAATCGGGACAAAGCACTAGTTAGTAATACGGGTCAACTCGATAGTTGACTAACACTTTTACCATCAAAATTAATTTATTATTTTTAAAAATCTTGGGAATATCACTAAATCAGACAAACGTGCGGTTGGATCGTCGATAAGTATTTTTTAAAAAATACAAACAACAATCCGGGACAAAGCACTAGTTAGCAGTACGGGTCAAATCCATAGTTGACTATCACTTTTACAATCTAAATTAATTTATTATTTTTTAAAATCTTAGGAATATCACTAAATTAGATATATATTGACATACATGTGGTTGGATCGTCGATAAGTATTTTCTAAAAAATAGAAACAACAATCCGGGACAAAGCACTAGTTAGCAGTACGGGTCAAATCCACAGCTGACTACCACTTTTACCATCCAAATTAATTTATTATTTTTTAAAATCTTGGGAATATCACTAAATTAGATATATATTGACATACGTGCGGTTGGATCGTCGATAAAGATTTTTTAAAAAATAGAAACAGCAATCCGGGAGGTAGAACTAGTTAGTAGTACGGGTCAAATCCATAGTTGACTACCACTTTTACCATCCAAATTAATTTGTTATTTTTTAAAATCTTGGGAATATCACTAATTTAGATATGTATTGACATACGTGCGATTGGATCATCAATAAGTATTTTTTAAAAAATAGAAACAACAATCCGGGACAAAGCACTAGTTAGAAGTATGGGTCAACTCGATAGTTGACTACCACTTTTTCCGTCCAAATTAATTTATTATTTTTTAAAATCTTGGGAATATCACTAAATTAGATATATATTGACATATGTGCGGTTGGATCGTCGATATGTATTTTTTAAAAAATAGAAACAACAATCCGGGACAAAGCACTAGTTAGTAGTACGGGTCAACTCGATAGTTGACGACCACTTTTACCATCCAAATTAATTTATTATTTTTTAAAATCTTGGAAATATCACTAAATTAGATATATATTGACATACATGCGGTTGGATCGTCGATAAGTATTTTTTAAAAAATAGAAACAACAATTTGGGTCAAAGCACTAGTTAGTAGTACGGGTCAACTCGATAGTTGACTACCACTTTTATCATCCAAATTAATTTGTTATTTTTTAAAATCTTGGGAATATCACTAAATTAGATATATATTTGCATACGTGCGGTTGGATCATCGATAAGTATTGTTTAAAAAATAGAAACAACAATCTGGAACAAAGCACTAGTTAGCAGTACGGGTCAAATCCATAGTTGACTACCACTTTTACCATCCAAATTTTTTTTTTTAAAAAATCTTGGGAATATCACTAAATTAAATATATATTGACATACGTGCGGTTGGATCGTCGATATGTATTTTTTAAAAAATAGAAACAACAATCCGGGACAAAGCACTAGTTAGAAGTATGGGTCAACTCGATAGTTGACTATCACTTTTTCTATCCAAATTAATTTGTTATTTTTTAAAATCTTGGGAATATCACTAATTTAGATATGTATTGACATACGTGCGATTGGATCGTCGATAAGTATTTTTTAAAAAATAGAAACAACAATCCGGGACAAAGCACTAGTTAGAAGTATGGGTCAACTCGATAGTTGACTACCACTTTTTCCATCCAAATTAATTTATTATTTTTTAAAATCTTGGGAATATCACTAAATTAGATATATATTGACATATGTGCGGTTGGATTGTCGATATGTATTTTTTAAAAAATAGAAACAACAATCCGGGACAAAGTACTAGTTAGTAGTACGGGTCAACTCGATAGTTGACGACCACTTTTACCATCCAAATTAATTTATTATTTTTTAAAATCTTGGAAATATCACTAAATTAGATATATATTGACATACATGCGGTTGGATCGTCGATAAGTATTTTTTAAAAAATAGAAACAACAATTTGGGTCAAAGCACTAGTTAGTAGTACGGGTCAACTCGATAGTTGACTACCACTTTTATCATCCAAATTAATTTGTTATTTTTTAAAATCTTGGGAATATCACTAAATTAGATATATATTTGCATACGTGCGGTTGGATCGTCGATAAATATTGTTTAAAAAATAGAAACAACAATCTGGAACAAAGCACTAGTTAGCAGTACGGGTCAAATCCATAGTTGACTACCACTTTTACCATCCAATTTTTTTTTAAAATCTTGGGAATATCACTAAATTAGATATATATTGACATACGTGCGGTTGGATCGTCGATATGTATTTTTTAAAAAATAGAAACAACAATCCGGGACAAAGCACTAGTTAGGAGAACGTGTCAACTCGATAGTTGACTACCACTTTTACCATCCAAATTAATTTATTACTTTTTAAAATCCTGGAAATATCACTAAATTAGATATATATTGACATACGAGCAGAAAATCTGGCAGAAAAGGAAAGGTGGTCTAGTTGGTAAACAATAATAAATACACCCGCAATGTTTCATTGCGGGTGCCCACAATGAAACATTGCGGGTGAAGTTATTTCTGTTCACCAACCACCTTACCTTTTTGGGCAGTTCTTTTAAAAAATTAAATAAAAACAAAGAAAATCCAAAAAATTAAAATTTGAATGAATAAAAACCAGTGTTGCAGATTTCGAAAATCGGAACTATTCGGTTGAGATATCGATTTACGATTTATTGGGTGATTCGGTTGAAAAATCGGCGATTTATCGACGATTTTTGCAAAATCGGCCGAATCGGTTCTAAAATTTTAAATGATTTTTGGCCGATTTATCGGCGATTTTTAAAAAATCTGCCAATTTCAATAACAGAGATAAAAACAGAAAAAGAACCTAATTTAATTTAAAATTCATACACTATTTGTATGATGAATATTATCAAATTTTCAGTAATTTTCCAATTTTTTAATTTTTTTCCCCATTTTTTTAACTAATTTGTCAAATAAATTAAAAAATTAAGTAAAAATAAGAAAAATGTCAAATTTTGAACTAAAATTCATACACACCCAATTAGTCATACTCGCTATTTTTTTAATAGAATTTATCCGATTTATCACTAATTTTTCATTTTCTTAAGTTTTTCCCCATTTTTAATTAGTTTGTCAAATAAATTAAAAAATTAAGTAAAAATGGGAAAAATGCAAAATTCTGAACTAAAATTCATACACACCGAAGTGGTCATACTCATTATTTGTGTGATGAATGTTACCCTACTTTCACTAATTTTCCATTTTTTTTATTTTTCCCCATTTTTTAACTAGTTTTTGAAATAAATGAAAAAATTAAATAAAAATAAGAAAATGGAATTTTTTGAACATAAATTCATACACACCAAAGTGGTCATACTCACTATTTGTGTGATGAATGTTACCCTATTTTCACTAATTTTCCATTTTCTTTTGATTTTCCCCATTTTTTAATTAGTTTGTGAAATAAATGAAAAAATTAAATCAAAATAGGAAAAATGAAATTTTTGAACATAAATTCATTCACACCAAAATGGTCATACTCATTATTTGTGTGATGAATGTTACCATACTTTCATTAATTTTCCTTTTTTTTGATTTTCCCCCATTTTTAACTAGTTTGTGAAATAAATGAAAAAATTAATTAAAAATAGGAAAAATGGAAATTTTTGAACATAAATTCATACAGACCAAAGTGGTCATACTCACTATTTGTGTGATGAATGTTACCCTACTTTCACTAATTTTTGCTATTTTATATAATTTTTTGATCTTTATTCCTATTTTTTTTCAATTTTTTAAAATTGAGACCCGCAATGAAACATTGCGGGCACCCGCAATGAAACATTGCGGGTGGGGGTGGGGGGGTGTACAATGGGGGCTGTGGAACGTGCCCTATATATATATAGTTTGATTCAAATGAGAACCACTATATAAAAGAGAACCGGAGAACCATTGGATCCTACTGAAAAGCCTATTTTGTTTCGTAATAAAAATATAGTATCCTGCTATTGAATTTCAAAGTTATGCACATGAAATTAAAATTTCTACAATTGAACTTGCTTCTTCTACAAAGTTCTACAACTGAGCTTACTTACCATTGAGTTCTACTGCAAATCTATTTGGTTCGTATTAAAAATATAGTGTTCAGCTACTGAATTTCAAAGTTATTCACATGAAATTAAAAGTTCTACAACTGAACTTGCTTTTTCTACAAAGTTCTACAAATGAACTTACTTTTTTTTAACAAACATTCTGTAGCTGAACTTAAAAGCCTGAATTTAAAGTTATGCACATGAAATTATAATTTCTACAAATGAACTTGATTCTTCTACAAAGTTCTACAACTGAACTTAGTTACCATTAAGTTTTAGTACAGAATCTATTTTGTGTCGTACTAAAAATATAGTGTTCAGCTAGTGAAATTCAGAGTTTTGTACATGACATTAAAAGTTCTACAACCGAACTTGCTTTTTCTACAAAGTTCTATAACTGAACTTACTTTCTTCAACAAATATTCGTTGCCGAACTTAAAAATTATGCATCTGAATTGTGAAGTCAAACACATGAATTCTAAAGTTCCGCTACTGAACTTATTAGAGTTCTCAGGTTCTCAGTTTAGTGTGCTTCTCCATAGAGTGTGGCCATATATATATATATATATATATGGGCTTAATGATCCTAGAGTTAACTGTAGGAGAATTTCCGAAAGTTAACCAGTAAAATCAAGACACATCACATAGTTTCCTGAATAAAAAGACATACCATTAAACTGAGAACTTTATACACATCTTTCATTACGGAGAACCACACTAAACTGAGAACCTGAGAACTCTAATAAGTTCAGTAGTGGAACTTTATAATTCATGTATTTGACTTCACAATTCAGATGCATAACTTTTAAGTTCAGCAACAGAATATTTGTTGAAAAAAGTAAGTTCAATTCGTAGAACTTTGTAGAAAAAGCAAGTTCGGTTGTAGAACTTTTAATGTCATGTGCAAAACTTTGAAGTTCACTATACGAAACAAAATAGATTCTATACTAAAACTCAATGATAACTAAGTTCATTTGTAGAACTTTGTGGAAGAAGCAAGTTCATTTGTAGAAATTATAATTTCATGTACATAACTTTAAATTCAGGCTTTTAAGTTCTACTGCAGAATGTTTGTTAAAAAAGTAAGTGCATTTTTAGAATTTTGTAGAAAAAGCAAGTTCAGTTATAGAACTTTTAATTTCATGTGAATAATTTTGAAATCCAGTAGCAGAACACTATATTTTTAATACGAAACAAAATAGATTTGTACTAGAACTCAATGGTAAGTAAGTTCAGTTGTAGAACTTTGTAGAAGAAGCAAGTTCAATTGTAGAAATTTTAATTTCATGTGCATAACTTTGAAATTCAATAGCAGGACACTATATTTTTATTACGAAACAAAATAGGTTCTACAATAGGATCCAATGGTTCTCCGGTTCTCTTTTAGATAGTGGTTCTCATTTGAATCAAACGATATATATATATATATATATATATATATATATATATATATATATATATATATATATGGAATTTGGTCCACAACTTGGTTAGCAAAATTTCTGCAACCCACAAATCTGGATTACAACAATGCTTCATTGAGGCAGTTGCAATGTTTCATTGTGACTTGTGTGCAATGCTTCATTGTGGCAGTCGCAATGCTTCATTGTGGCAGTCGCAATGCTTCAATGCTTGCACATATTAACCTGGTTAGCAAAATCTGTGCAACCCACAAATCTGGATTACAACAATGCTTCATTGAGGCAGTCGCAATGTTTCATTGTGGCTTGTGCAATGCTTCATTGTGGTAGTCGCGATGCTTCATTGCGGCTTGTGTAATGCTTCATTGTGGCAGTCACAATGCTTCAATGCTTGCACATATTTTTTTAGACCTTATATAGAGGGAAGTGTTTAACCACTACACCAATGAATCTTTGTTCATATTATTATCAAAATTAAACTAGTTACTCCTATTTTTATTTATTTTATAAACTAGTTAAAAATGAGGGAAAAAGAAAAAAAATGAAAAATTAGTGAAAGTAGGGTAACATTCATCACACAAATATTGAGTATGATTACTTTGGTGTGTATGAATTTTAGTTCAAAATTTAGCCTTTTCCTATTTTTATTTAATTTTTTTAGTTATTTTACAAACTAGTTAAAATTATGGGAAAAATAAAAAAATGGAAAATTAGTGAAAGTAAGGCAACATTCATCACACAAATAGTGATACCACTTGGGTGTGTATGAATTTTAGTTCAAAATTTGGTCTTTTTCCTATTTTTATTTAATTTTATAATTTATTTTACAAACTAGTTAAAAATGAGGAAAAAATTAATAATAATAAAAAAAGAAAATTAGTGAAAGTAGGGTAACATTCATCACACAAATAGTGAGTACAACTACTTGGATTGGATCGTTGAGAAATATTTTGAAAAAAATCGAAACACGAATCAGGGACGAAACCCTATTGAGGAGTACTAGTCAAAGTACTAGTTGACCATTAAATTACCAAATCAAACAAATTTATTTTTTTCTGAAATTTTGAAAATAACTTTGAAAAGGATGGATCTTGACATCCGTACGGTTGGATCATCGAAAAATATTTTGAAAAAAAATTAAAACACGAATCAGGGACGAAACCCTGTTTAGGGGTATTAGTCAAAATACTAGTTGACCGTTAAATTACCAAATCAAATAAAATTTTTTTTTTTTCTGAAATTCTGGCAATAACATTAAAAAGGATGGATCTTAACATCCATATGGTTGGATCGTCGAGAAAGATTTTTAAAAAAATTGAAAATTGAAACCCTAAACCCTTGTTGACCACTAAACTTAAAATTTCTAATTTTGCTCAAGATTAAATTCATTGAATCTCCTCATAATTGATAATATTGATAGGTTGATTAGGTCTACTGAGTACCCTTTTATTTGGTCTCCGGTGCTATCTATAACATCATTATTATTTAAATTTTAATTTGAGTTATTGGACCCGATTCTTCTTCACTTGTTAAAATCAGTTCTTCCACTGCTGCTACTATTACTACTGCTATTTTCAGTTGTTTTGTAGTGTTCATAGTGAGTATGACTACTTGGGTTTGTATTAATTTTTATCTAAATTAATTAAAACGATCGTTTCACCATATTTAGATTAAATATTTTAATTAAATACATATGTTGGAAAAAAATATTCATAACTTAGCATTGAAAATATTTCAAATTTTAAATTAATTTACTATGATTTTACGTACCTATTTTAATAATTAAATTAAAAAACAAAAAACAAAAAAAAGAAGATAAAATCAATAGACTGCCACAATGAAACATTGCTGCAGTCTCTGCTGTCCCAATGCTTCATTGCGGAGGTCGCAATGCTTCATTGCTATTTCCACTTTTACCTCCACCCGTAAATACGTTAGTTGGGATTGATGGTTGGCAATAAACATTGCACAAGCAGAGAATACACTAACCACAACAATGTTCCATTGCTGCTACCGCAATGAAACACAATCAACTCCTCTTCATACATTCTACTTTGCTTGCACAAGAATGGGGTAAGTATAATTATCAGCACCCACATTGTTCAACAACATCATTCTATAAAAAAATCACATTTTTAACACAATTCTCATTCAAATAGCCTCTCATCATGGTATTATAAATAAACCCATTTCGGTTCTCAACATAACTAAAAATCTTGCAAGAATAATCAATATGAATAAAGGGTGATTCAGTTGAGAACTTTAAAAGCTTACTTGCAATTATGTGTCTTTTATGTAAGAAGTTGTGAGCATTTAAGAGAGTATATGATTGAATTGATTATGATTTTGACATTTAAGCAAATGGGTGTTCAAGATTGAGAAATTTATGGTTGGTTTTAATGTGGGTCTTTGGTTTATAGTTGATTTTACGGCTGTTGTAACACTCCGCTTGGGCAGAGACATGTATGTATGTATATGTAAGTATGTAAGAATGTGAAGTAGCAGACTATCACCATAGCAATGTTTCATTGCTGCTACCGCAATGAAACATTGCTAAGTCCTGGCTGCTGCAACGACTCATTGCGGTAGTAATTAATCTTGATCGTTTATATTTAAAATTCACGGCTATGATTTGGTGGCTGAATTCACCATCCCAACCAATGGTGATTGTAGAAGGGGACCGTATATATATATACTATTATAACCAAAACATGGTATAATTGGTTGGTTGGTCTGTCGGTTAACACTTTCCCAAAAAGTTTATTAACAATTTCCAAAAAAAATAAAAAAAATAAAATGTATATAAAATTTATTTTACAAAAAATAAACCACATATTTTACTTAATAACAAATTCTTTTAGTTATACTCCAATCAATATTGAGTTACATACTCTTTCAGTTATACTTGAATTAAAATATTAATAAAAACATCCGTGCCTTTCCAAAACATAAAAAATAAATTAAAATGCATATAACATAGGGTATAATTGGTCGGTTGGTCGGTAGGTTAACACCTTCCCAGAAAGTTTGTTAACACCTTCCAAAAAAAAAAAAGATATATATAAAATTTTATTTTACAAAAAACAAACCACATATTTTACTTAATAACAAACTATTATAGTTATACTCCAATCAATATTGAGTTACATACACTTTCAATTATACTTATACCTGGTAAAATGGGTCTGGATCCGAAAAACCGAACCGAAATTTAGGGAACCGAATCCGATTTTGTATTCGAATTGAAAAATCCGATCCGAAAAATATCCGAACCGAAAATTTAACCGAAAATCATCCGAAATACTAGACTCGATTACGACCAGGAACCGACCAAAATCGAAAAAAAATTATCCAAACCGAATATGACTCAAAATACTGGATCCAATTTAGATCTGAATTCTAAAAATGATGAATTAAGTAGTTGTTATATTTTTAACGGGTTATAACGAATAGGTTGTATACATTACCGCACATTTTATACAATATTTATCCATTCATAAGCAAGATGCACATTTAAAATAATTTTACATCAAACATATCATAATTATTTAATCATTTTTTTTGAATAAGCACATAATTTTATACTAGAAATATAATATTTAATAATAGGGTACTTTTTAAATTAAAAAAATCAATGAAAGATAATCCGAAAGGATCCGAACCATATCTGATCCGAACTGAATTTCATCCGACTTTAATCCGAATTTCATCCGATTTTAATCCGAATTAGATCCGATCTGATCCAAATTCTACTCAAATATATCAAAACCGAGAGTTGATCCGATCGAGATTAATCCGATCCGGTTATCCGAATTGTCGGGTCTAGTTATGCTTGAATTAAAATATCAATAAAAACATCCGTGCATCCTTCTAAAACATAAAAAATAAAATAAAATGTATATAAAGTTTAATTTTACAAAAAATACACCACAAATTTTACTTAATAACAAACTCTTTTAGTTATACTCCAATCAATATTCTATTACATACTCTTTCAGTTATACTTGAATTAAAGTATTAATAAAAACATCCGTGTATCACACGAGTTATAAGCTATATAGTTAAAAATTACATAAAATAAGGAAAACACTTACCATTTAGAAAAATTTGTATAAAAATCGAAAAAAGGTCTACATGATTAGATAAATTTCACTCTTTATACTAAATAAGTTTTAAAAAGCTGCTTTTACATAATATTTTTATATATATGTATGCATTTTAAAGTAACAATCAAAATAAATAATTACGATAATATTTATATTCATGAGATTTATAAAAAATTATTTTAATAATAAATGTATTTATACAATTTAAAATTTTAAATAAAATATACTAAAAAGTTTTTAAGCAACTGTGTTTCGCACGGGTTATATGTATATGTATATATATATATATATATATATATACTATTATATTAAAGCCGAAAGATTGAAAGTTTGTCGGTTTGGGTTTCGGTTTGGTTATCCAAATTATTAAAATAAATATTTCTTTCTAATTAAATATATTACCTTCTAATTTAAAACATAATTTTGCAATCATACCCAAAAAAATTATACCATATATATATATATATGATATATTTTATGATTAAATTACATTAAAAAAAATTCAAGGTCGAATCCCAACAACAACATATTTAACTTAAAATTTTATAATATAAATTTTAAATCATGCATATAATTAATTAAATTAACATTAAAATATTTGTAAAAATTAATGATTATATAAAAATATAATTATAGCATAAAATAAAATTTATAACATATCAAACGAAACTCGTGCAACGCACGGGTTATTGATAAGTGGATTTTATATCCACTTGGATCGCTTCAATTCGGCTTAAATTGATTGACTTGGCCTCAAGTTTATTGTAGTTTTGATGTGTTTTGCTTAGTTGTGCAGATTTACAAGAATGTCGATTATGGGTGATGCTTCTATCGTGTTTGGAGGATTAATTTATTAAAATTCGGATTTTCCGGGAAGGTTGCGCAGTCTTCACTGTTTTGGCCATATCTGGAGTTCTAAAAGTCCGTTTTCAGCGATCTTACAGCTCACGCGAAGCTTGAGAGATTTTCTACAACCTGGGATAGATAGCAGGTGCAGGGAGCGTGTAGTTAAAATTCGCGTACGTGTTCTTTGTGAAGCAAGGCTGGAAGATTACTGTTTTGCCCTTTTTCTAATTCTAATTGTATTTTGGGCAGTTTTTGGTACCTTAATCGAATTCTAATTGTAATAGAAGGTAATTTATTACTGTGCAAGACTTCTAGAGTCTATTTAAACACATCCTACCATGTAATTTGTATCAGATTTTTATTATTGTAACTTAGAATTGCAAGGTAGAGTGGAAAAGGATTCAACGCTCGGTGACAAGCACGAATCTAGATCTACTTCATCTTTTGTATACGTTGAAACATAGATTTGTTTTCTCAACACTTCGCTTTATTAAAATTATTGTTCTTTTCTTTCATATCTTGTTAATTATCATATTTTCATCAATTCCCATGACGATGAACGGTTCAATTATGGGCTAATCGTTGTCATGGGATTCTAATGGATTTATTCATGGAACTTAGTATCTTGATGCTTTAAAGATCTGTGTGTGATGTGAAATTGATATTCTCGTATGGTTAATCTTAATGCTTTTAGATGCATAGCTAACATCTAAATTGAATTGTTAATCTCTTGTGAAGTGAAAGTGGATCTTGAGATTTAGAACTTGCCATGTTAGCATAGGTTCATAATTGTTTATCAATATGATTCGTGGTGTGAGATGAAAATACTTATACTACCCTATGTGATCTTAATGGATAACCTGTTCTTCAACCGTTATGTTTTCAAATTCTATGGACATATAGGGTCTAAGCATAATTGGTATCTATTCATCTTCTATCTCTTTTGTGGATGTATGTTTAGTTTGGTATGCGTATGCTGACAGGTAACGTATACTTGTTTCGTGTTATCCGATCAGATATCAAAACCATTGCATATAGAGATTAAAGGCGTCAGATCTAAGGGAAGCATTTAATGAAGTTAGGATCCCATGTTTATTCTCATATTAGTAATTCGATTTCAATCTCATTAGTTATTTTAATTCTTAGTTCAATATTTGCATCCTAGTTTAATTTAGATAATCAACCCCAAATTTGTTATTTTTCTTAGCAGTGAATTAAAACTATACATTGTTGCATAGGCATATTTTCTGATTAAAACTTAACCAGATCTCTGCGGAAGGAACTTAAATTATATTACTTGTGACTACGTGCGCTTGCGTAATTTTGTGCAAATAAGTTTTTGGCGCCGCTGCCGGGGATCATCGGTGTTTTATTTTAGTTTATGTGCTTGTCATCAGTGGTTGTTAAAGTTCACTGACTCGGATTAGTTACTTATCTATCTTGTTTAGTTTGGTGTGTTTCAGGTACTTGAGTGTTGAAAATGGCAGGCGAGGAGTTGCCATGGTGGGCATATTCGAGGACATCCATGCCTCAGCAATGTGAGCTATGTTCGGGCATTCATGAGACCTCACAATATTGTTACTACGAAGGAGTTGATCCTTATGTCACTTATGAGGAACAACCATATTTTCAATATCATCCTCAACAGTACCAGCAAGATGTTCCAAATATGTCATATTTCTTTGGTAGTGAAGAGTTTCAACATCAGCAACCTACTCCTACTTTTCAAACAGATGAGGTTGATGCTATGGAGGAGCTTTGGAGGCTTGTAAAGAGTAACGAGGAGTCTATCAAATCTTTGGAGACACTAGTTGCTCAAGCTGTGAGATCATTGGAACAAGAGAAACATCAATTCATACCAGAGGCAATTCCAGAAAATAACGGTGACTTGGAGCAAGGTACTGCATGCATAATTGAGGAAGACAAATTCCAAGGTGAGGTGAGCGTTCACAAGCCATATGAGGAATTTGATCATGCTAGTATGGTGGATGATTTGGAAAGGGCACCATTTGGGACAGACAATGTTGAGCTGCACAAATTTCAAGAATTGGTATGTGCGTACCAAGAGGCTGATGAACATGGGAAAGACGCAGGTCTTCTACTTGTCTCAGAGTATAAAGATGGAGGTAGCGCATTAGAGCCAATGGAGGAAGTTCTCTTTGAGGAAACAAAGGCTTCAGCAATTTACATTTACCATCCTCCATTATATTCAACCGAAGGCCGCGAATGTGTGTTGTTCTACAAATTGACAGATTTTGGGTCAACAGAAGAAGGCATTGGAACAGGACATAGTTGTTATACGAATAGGCCAAGCGAGGAGAAGGGGCAGAAAGTGTGCCGCCGTGATGACGATGAAGTCTCACGAAGAGATGACCAGGCAAACTATTATCATCCTTAATGGAGGTTTGGAAGTAACGTCAAGCTATTGACGTTAAAGAAGCGCTTCGTGGGAGGCAACCCACGCATTAGTGTAGGAAGAAAAGAAAAAAAAAATTTGAGTGTTGGAAAAAAAAAAGAGTGTTGTGAAAAAAAAAATTGAACAGTTAAGCAGGCAGCAAACCTGACACGCAGGTTGCGCCTGCGTTACTGCATGTCGCGCAGATTGCGCCTCTGTGACGCAGGCTGCGCCTGCGTTACTGGTCTCCGCATAGTCTGCGCATGGGAAACGCAGCCTGCGCCTGCGTTACAGCCCTTCCCAGTTTTTTTTATTTTTTTCTTTCTTTCCTCGAAAATTCTTCTTTTTATCATAAAATCAACCCCAAATTTTATCCTACCTCAAATTCCTTTAATCCCTAATTCCTATGTCTATTCTAGATCAATCCCATACACTCTAAATCTCTCCTACACTCTAAATTTTTTACCAAACCTATCCATCATCTTATATATATACACACCCATACATACAAATCCAATTCCTCTTCTACTTCTTTAAATCTCTAAAAATTCAATTCTAATGAGGAATTAATTGCAAGTTCACCTCTTTCAATTCGTAGTTGGTTTATCTCTTCTAAAATCTTATTTTTATTACGAATTTGTGTTCTTGTAAAATGGGGATTTTGTATTATTTTTGGAATTTGGGCTATTTTTGGTGTGATATTGCTTGGAGATTATTGGTTGAGCTTCTTGTGAGTTGGGTATTGATTCTTATGGCTCCTAAGCATGGGAGAGGTGGTGCTAGTGTTCTAAAGAAAGGGGATTTTTTCCGAACAAGCATGTTGGGTTGCGATGGGGAAGGATATGTAAAGCACCTTGTAGGTATGTTTTCTGCTATCCCTCGTATTTACTTCCATTCAATGCCGACATTGAATATTTTAAATTTGGGGGTGGTTTGAGGGATTAGTAGTTGTATTATGTGTTCATGTAGGATGTCATGGTTTGCATATTAGTAGTAGTAAATTATGCATTTATGTTAGTGTTATCTACGTTTGTTTCATATAAGACATTCTGTTTTTATTTTTCGTATACCATGTGAGTTCATATTAGTTGCATTTGCATAGCATGCATTTTTCATGATCCCTTAAGACGAGCTAATTCTGATTGGTAGGTAGGTGTCTAATTGAGTGTGGTAATGATGAATAGAGGGTTGACTTATAGTTTCTATGAAATTGACTTATGTGTTTCGGGAACAAAACTAATTACATAGTCTCATTGGGTGCTTTTGGGCTAGGTTAGGGTCATGCTTGTTTGGATGTTTTGAGATTTAATCACTTGTTTTTATTTAGAATTTTCGTTATTCCCTTTATGGCGTAGGAGCAATTAAGTCTAAGTTTGGGGGAAAACAGGGATTTCATGCTAAATTGTAAATAATTGTCAATAATTGCTAGATGTCAAATGGATAGTAGCCGGCTCATATTTATATGAGTAGTCTAGGGTTGGAATTGAGAATTCTCGTTCCAGATTGCAAAAAAAAAATAGAAAAAAAGTCAAAAGTGTCAATTGTTTATATGCAAAATTAACCAGGGTGAGCTCTTTAATACTCGAGCTATTAAGTTCGCGGGGACTTTGTGCCTAGTGACCTAAGGCTTTTATAGTCTGGGATCCAATAACCCAACGCTCGCTACATGGGTATTATTGTATAAGCCTTTTGGGGTCTCATCCATTGGACGGTTAAATAAGCATGCTTGTATATATGTGTCGTAGTAGTTAGTAATAAAGCATGAATTTCTGTCTACCTTGGATAAGGATGAAGGTGTTTCTAGGTTATGAAGTGTCTACAGTCTATTCTATTTATAAACCTGTGATTGTCTTGACGAAGGGCATGTATGATTTTGATTTAGTGTTGGGAGTATTATGATGAGCATCGCACACACGCACGTTTTTGTTCATGTATTGTTAGTATACGGGAACTTAGTCGAGCTCTATTTGGATTTAGTTGCATTCTCTAAGATATTTGCTTGCTAGTTGGTTTTGGTTAGTTTGAAGGGGATCACTGCATTTTCATACTAGTTGCATACATGCATTGCATTGCATTGGATTTTTTGGGTACATTCGCTATAGGCCCTCACGAGACCTTACTCGTCCACTAGGGCTGCCTAGGCGTTTAAAGGGCTTGTTGCATATGCCAAATGCAACCGTGATCACCTACGGAAGTGGTACTAGTTAGTTAGTTGTTTATGCTTGAGGACAAGCATCGGTTTAAGTTTGGGGGTGTGATAAGTGGATTTTATATCCACTTGGATCGCTTCAATTCGGCTTAAATTGATTGACTTGGCCTCAAGTTTATTGTAGTTTTGATGTGTTTTGCTTAGTTGTGCAGATTTACAAGAATGTCGATTATGGGTGATGCTTCTATCGTGTTTGGAGGATTAATTGATTAAAATTCGGATTTTCCGGGAAGGTTGCGCAGTCTTCACTGTTTTGGCCATATCTGGAGTTCTAGAAGTCCGTTTTCAGCGATCTTACAGCTCACACGAAGCTTGAGAGATTTTCTACAACCTGGGATAGATAGCAGGTGCAGGGAGCGTGTAGTTAAAATTCGCGCACGTGTTCTTTGTGAAGCAAGGCTGGAAGATTACTGTTTTGCCCTTTTTCTAATTCTAATTGTATTTTGGGCAGTTTTTGGTACCTTAATCGAATTCTAATTGTAATAGAAGGTAATTTCTTACTGTGCAAGACTTCTAGAGTCTATTTAAACACGTCCTACCATGTAATTTGTATCAGATTTTTATTATTGTAAGTTAGAATTGCAAGGGAGAGAGTGGAAAAGGATTCAACGCTCGGTGACAAGCACGAATCTAGATCTACTTCATCTTTTGTATACGTTGAAACATAGATTTGTTTTCTCAACTCTTCGCTTTATTAATATTATTGTTCTTTCCTTTCATATCTTGTTAATTATCATGGTTTCATCAATTCCCATGACGATGAACGGTTCAATTATGGGCTAATCGTTGTCATGGGATTCTAACGTATTTATTCATGGAACTTAGTATCTTGATGCTTTAAAGATCTGTGTGTGATGTGAAATTGATATCCTCGTATGGTTAATCTTAATGCTTTTAGATGCGTAGCTAACATCTAAATTGAATTGTTAATCTCTTGTGAAGTGAAAGTGGATCTTGAGATTTAGAACTTGCCATGCTAGCATAGGTTCATAATTGTTTATCAATATGATTCGTGGTGTGAGATGAAAATACTTATACTACCCTATGTGATCTTAATGGATAACCTGTTCTTCAACTGTTATGTTTTCAAATTCTATAGACATATAGGGTCTAAGCATAATTGGTGTCTATTCATCTTCTATCTCTTTTGTGGATGTATGTTTACTTTGGTATGCGTATGCTGACAGGTAACGTATACTTGTTTCGTGTTATCCGATCAGATATCAAAACCATTGCATATAGAGATTAAAGGCGTCAGATCTAAGGGAAGTATTTAATGAAGTTAGGATCCCATGTTTATTCTCATATTAGTAATTCGATTTCAATCTCATTAGTTATTTTAATTCTTAGTTTAATATTTGCATCCTAGTTTAATTTAGATAATCAACCCCAAATTTGTTATTTTTCTTAGCAGTGAATTAAAACTATACATTGTTGCATAGGCATATTTTCTGATTAAAACTTAACCAGATCTCTGCGGAACGAACTTAAATTATATTACTTATGACTACGTGCGCTTGCGTAATTTTGTGCAAACAGTTATAAACTAGTGTATATATATATATATAGGTTTTTGCTTAAATACAAACCACTCTTAAAATGAGAACTATAAACCAACACAAAATATATTATATTTCATATATTTTAAGGGCCCCGCCAGGGTCACCTTCACAAAAAAGTCTTATAATTCAACCCTCTATCCATTCATCAAAAAAAAAAAAACTGCTGCCACGTCATCATTTTTTTTTAAAAAAATTTATATTTTTTAAATTTTTTTTTTTCGATGAATGGATAGAGGGTAGAATTATAAGACTTTTTCGTATTGGGGTACCCCTGTTTTGGTCATTAGATTAGCTTAAATGTTGGATTGGAATTTGGTTTTTAGGTTTGTATTCGAAGGAAGTTTGTATTGGAGTAGCCCCCTATATATATAGAGAGAGAAAAGTTCTATGGAGTACTCATTTAATTGGAGTACTTGGCGTGCATATACGTTCTGCATTCAAAATATTTTAAAATTTATTATTCTGCAAACCTTGTTATATGAATATCATAATTTCTTTGATAATCTTGAAAATCATGTATGTTTTGCAATATGTTCATCTTGAAAATCCTTTATGTTAGGCCGAATACACACTAATAATCAATATTAGATGAGAGAATAACAATTAAAGTGATTATGCACTTTAAATCTTCTGGTATTAAAACCCTCTTCGTGATGTAAACTATCACAAAGAGCTGCTAGGTTACAATAAGAATGAATAATTCTATATGTTATCAATCCTTCTAGGATTAACCTATCTGTATATATAAGAATACACCTTCGATACAATCTCTAATTGATATTCCTAATAATCAGCTATACAACGATATCAATTACAGATTGTCACACGTCTCCTAAGTCAACTCGATCTCTTTGATAGCTATCCAATCTCCAAAGATCTCGCTTCCATATCAATCTTCAATTGATCTCTAATATCTTCTGTTGACTTCGTACGTGCTGCTTCTAAACAGACTTTACTAAACTCTGTCCAGCTTCCGTCAGTCAGACTTTACTAAACTCTGACTTCCTTCCAGTTAAACTCTGATATTTCACTGTTACACTTAAACACTGAAACATTACATCAATTATATCTAACAATCTCCCCCAACTTGTTCATTAGCAAAAATGCACAAGTTAATAGATAATTGATGATGTCAAAAACAAATAATCATATACAGTGTTTAACAACTAAACAGAGTTTAAACTGTTACTTAACAAAATTACAGAAAATATGAAAAACTTACAGAGCATAAATTACTTAATCCTTTCAACATCCCATGCTGTCTTCAAGTACTCTGTTAGCAATCTCTCTTCTGCAACTTCAAGTGCTCTTTCCATCTCTAGCTTGATCTCTCGAAGCTTAGAATCTGTACCATCTGTCTGATAAATGGCTGATCTCAGATCATAGATGTTGTTCTTCTTCATTTCATTTCCAAGTCTGATAAAGTATGACTTTGCTTATTCTGAATTAAATTCAAGCACAGTGACACCCAAATCAGTTCTCAGCTTAGCACTGTTTCTCTTCATTTCAACCATTCTTCCATTGTAATCCAAGTACTTTGGTACATATTCAGACTTGTCTTTAATTCCACAAATTATCTTTGATCTTTCCATCTGGTATCTGAGCACTTCTGCAGCTTGATAAGTAGGACTGTTATTCACCTTGAAAATATGTAAGACATACTGCAATTCTTCATACATCTTCAAATGAATATCATGCTCTCCAATTTTGTAGACAGTCCCATCCTCCATGAAATACAGCAGAAAGTCTTTTTTTAAACTTCTTTGATGGATCAACTGTACTGATTCCAGCTTGTCCAAATTAACTTGAGGGACACCCTTGCCTGGAGCAGCCAGTGATGAATGATCTCTAGGAGTAATATTCAAAGTCCTTTCTCTGTTTGACCCTAAACCAACCAAATCATGAGGTTGCTTAGCAATCATTGCTCTGCTTTGAAAAATATCACCTCCTTGAACTTGCTCAGTATTATCAGGAATAGTAGGTCTCACAAAACCATGAATTGGAAGAGTAGTTTGTACAACATGTGTAGAAACAGAGGTTGTAACTTGCTTTAACTTCTTTAAACTCTTATCATCTTCAACAACTTTTCCTTTAAGCTTTAATCTAGCCTCATCTGCTATTGGTTTTCTTGAATGAGACAATCCCTGATTAACATTGACATTTTCATTGATCTTAATGCCTTTAAGAACAGGCCTTGATGCATTTTCAACTTTCTTCTTGAATTTCCCAGACTTAAGCTTTTTCTCATGTTCAGCTTTAAGTCTTAGCTCTTCAGCCTTTACATCTTCTAGAGTGACATCATTTCCATGTTCTTCAAGAAACATGTTTGCAGCTAACTCTGTATCATTCTGTGGACCTTCAACAGTGTTTGCTTTAGCAGAGTTTGCTCTAGACCTTGTAATTGCTCTTTTAGTTCTATCAGATCCACCTCCATCTGCAGCATCATCCTTCCTCTCCAAGGATTGAAGTTGTTTGCAAGCAGTGTTTGCAACTTTCTCCCCCTTTTTGACATCATCAGGAATCAGGATGGAGGTTAGCAACTCCAAAGAGTTTGCAATGGAATCTATTTTGGTAGCCATCAGAGTTTGATTTTCTTCCACCTTGGCCAATCTAGCTGAATAAGTTTGATGTCTAAGAGTAGCTTCCTTCTCCCTCTTGAAATCAATTTCAGTAATATCTCTTCGAAGGCCATTAATATCTTCTGCAGCGGCATCAAATCATTTATTAAGGACTTTGACCTGAACAACAGTTGCCTTCAAACAGGAAACAATATCAGGATTTTTAATTTCATCTGCAGCCTTTTTCACAAAGTCTGCTGCCCTGCCAATTGGAAAAATGCAATCTGATTTATACCATCTGGCAGCTGATCTTTCAAAGTGTTCTCTTTCAAGATCATGACATGTAGGAACCTCAGGACCAGACACAGGATAGGCTTGCACCTTGGCATTAATTTGTACTGGTCCCTGAGTGGAAACAGATTTGGCACTGTCCTCTTCTTCATTTGTAACAATTGTCTCAGCATTGACAGTGTTTAAGAAATTATGTTCAGGAAGAGTCTCTGCAACTGCAGGATCGACAGTGTTTAGCATAGGCTGTGTTTCAACATTACCAGCTTCATTTGTAACACAAGCTTTCTTAACAGCAGCAGCTTCATGTACATGCTCAATTTCAAAAAAATTCTCAGCTGTGTGTTCTGCAAGATCAGCATCAACTGCAGGTTTCTCAAGAACAATTGATTCTTGAACAATTTGAGCATCAGAGATTGCAGCCTTTGATGGTCTGTCAATTTCAATTCCAACATCTATTGTTTGATTGGCATCAGACATTAAGTCTGTATATGTAGCCAATGATTCTTCAATGACAGTAGTTGCTTGCTCAGCTAGCAATGTAGCTTCAGAGAGAGCAGCAGTTGGAGTAGCAATGTGCTCAGAAAATTGAAACAAAGGCTCTAAGATTTCAATGGCAGCCATGCCATCCTTGTGTCCCTGCTGAACCTCTACTTTGTCAACGGTAGGCATCTCCTTAGAAGCTTCAAAAGGAATGTCATCATCTGATTCATCAATCAGTGTTCTCCTTTTCTTTTTCATGGGCATCTCAGGCTCAGATTCAACATTGTCAGTGGAAGGCACCTTGGAGAGAAACACTCCTGCCCTTTGTCTCTTGCCAATTGTTTTCTTTGATCCTCCTCCCTTCTTTTTCTCAACACGAGAGAACTTAGAAATTTGCTCATTATTGTCTATGGAGGGTGCAGGTTGAGTTTGGGTTACAGGTGATTTAGGATGAGAAGGGTGTGAGTGAGGTTAAGGTTGATGTTGTGAAGATGTGGCAGTGTTTGAGAGTGATTGGTGTATAGGCTCAGTGTTTGGGTTTGTAGCTGTTGATGGTTGTTGCGGTTCTTGTTGTTGTGGTTCTTGTTGTTGTGGTTCTTGGGGTTGTACAAGAAAGTTTGCAACGGCTATAGGATATACCATCGCAGGTAAATCAGCATTAGCTGCATCCTTGTTGACCAAATCAGCAAATATTCGTTTTGTCAACATGAAAGGTTTGATTTCATCTGCTTCAACAACTTGTTGACCAGGCAGACAAGAATTGTATAGTAATTGACAAAAACGAGCATAGTAAACAGTAGTAGGAAAATTTGCTAATCTCTCTCCTAAATTCTTTAAGACATGAGTACCAAAATCGAAATTAGTACCGTAGAGAAGAGAGTACCCCATCTGAAGACTATCAATTGGAATAGCATCCCAATTGGTTATCTTGTTGCCAAACGCCCGTGTGATAGAGTCAAAGAAAAAATTCCACTCCTTGCGCAATTTTGGGCGTGTATTGGACCCAAGCTTGTCCATTGAATCAGCATACCCAATCTCTGTGAGCATCGTCCTCAAGTTCACATCAGTCACAATATCATGAGAAGTGTGTGTCTCGAAACCAAGAACCTCATTCACTGTCCTTGGAGTAATAACAAAATTGTTCTCTGGAGGAGTGAAAGTGATAGACGGAGTGCCATTTTCTCCATCATCGTAACTGGAATGATGCCAAAAATAGGCAATCTGAGTGCCATACAGATGTTGTGGAGCAGTGAGAGCCGTGCCAATCTCAGAATCTCTCAAAAAGTTTTGAATCACATGGAAATCAGCAGGAGAAACATCTGTACTCAAGGGTGCAGCATAGTTATTAGTAGGATATGCCAATCCATTATCATGGAACAGTTTAGTTGCCATTTTGAGTAAGAAAAGAGTAAGCAGGTAAGGTGTTTGATGAAATGTGGGAGTTAGAATGCTAGAGAATAGAGTGTAGATGTGTGCAAAGTGAGAATCGATTAAGTGAATAAGTGAACCGTTGTGTGTCAAAAGATTAGAGAAGTAATAAAAAATAAAAACTCAAGAGTTTTAATCATTAAGGCACACAGCAGTTCTCTTGTGAAATGTGTGAGTGGGACACGTGGCACACATGCATTGGTGCAGTTAAACAGCATGCGCCGTAAAAACAGTTAATGATTACCATTCACTCTCATATCTTTAACTCCTCACAACTCTCTCTCTCCTGTTTCCAGTGTCAAGATTAACTCCCCATTACCAAATAACAGTTGGCAATAATATGAAACAATTTCCGAAATACTCCAAATAAATCAATTATCATGAACAAAAATTTGTACCTCTGAATAATTCATAAAATCCAACAGTGTTTATCAATTATCCAACCTTATTATCATGACTTCCTCAAAAACTATGCAGGTGTGCAAATATATGTGTGTGTAGCAGAGTTTACCGAAATAGTATTTAAAGCATCTAATATTTTATAAAATCCATAAAATAAATGAGTAAACCTTGTCTGCACAAACTCTTATAGTCAACTGCTAGTATTTAATGACAGTGTATAAAATCACAAAAGTCCATGTCAAATGCAGAAATAAGTTGATAAACATGCTAAATGTACAAGTATGCATTTTCGAGAACAGGTAAGTATATCACTCAGAATCAACAACATCAGAAGCATGCTTGACATTTGATATTAATCTAACTTTGAACACAATATACATTACAAATGATAATCAAAAGGTCTTTATTGGGTTGTAATGCAGGCTTGGGACAAGGTATGTCAAAGAAGGCTAAAACAGGTTAATGTCAAAAGCTAGCAAGTGACATCCTTATACCATCCAATTTATTGACCTCAACTAGTTGACTCTAAAACAAGGATCAGACAATAATATGCTCTCTCTATTATACTTTTTTTTTATGTATAGAGAGCTAAATAACATATAATAACGCAAGATATACTGATCCTTTGTAATTTATTGCACTAGTCAACTATTAGGTACACAATCTCAAATCATAAATGAATGCTCTTTCTTAAAGATTAATAACCCTTCACCTTATTACTCCTTTTGTACAGTACTAGCCTTTGACAATTTGGGTTCAAATTTACAGATTGGCCAATGCAAAAAAAAAAAGTTTATAGGCAGTAATATGGTGTGTCACCGAAAAATATGATTAGGCTCAATGGGTTAACTAATGGATCATGTAAACAGTGTTTGGTAAATATGGGAATTATATGGTGTAACCTACTGCCTTTATCATTTTATCAAAATATATTGTTATGTATTTCAGGAAAGATTTCAAGCAACTGCTAGCAATGCAACTAAGCTGTGAACACTCAAGCAAATGAATAAATTGCAAAAGATATGCAATATGACTCAAAAGCTCACTGGGTTTGTAATTAGATTAATCCCAATTAAAAAATCTCTATAACACAGTTGCTTGTATCTAAAGCATATAAATTAAATCAGTATACATATATTCATGTCCTTCTAATTATTTACACAGTGTCATTTAAAACAGAGTTTGTTTTATGAGAGGCAATGCAGACAGTATTTACAGATTCAGAGTTTAGGATAAATAAACTAAGAGATGCTAAAAATAGCAGGACAGTATTATGCAGTGTAAATTTGTCTGCACAGTCTAAGATTTAATCACAAATAATTCAGAAGAATGCATGATTAATTATTGAGAATATGCTGCATACAAATTCTTCATAGGTGTAATGTTCAGACAATGACAGTATCGGAGTTTAACCAACAGTATACGGAAACAGTGTTTGACAGACAGAGTATAACAGACAGTGTTTAACAAACAGAGTATGCGGAACAGAGTTTGAGGAAAAATGAAGTTTTGAGTCTAACCACTTTCTCTAGTCGAAACCAGAGATCATTCCTAACTCATTTACCAGCTTTGTGAATGTTGCCTCACTCAATGGCTTGGTGAAGATGTCTGCTAGCTGTTGGTCTGTAGACATAAAATGCAGTTCAATGTCTCCTTCTTCCACATGCTCTATAATAAAATGGTACCTTATGCTGATGTGCTTGGTCATAGAGTGCTGTACTGGATTATCTGTCATAGCAATAGCACTTTGGTTATCACAGTAAATAGGAATTTTACTGTACCTCAATCCATAATCTAGCAATTGATTCTTCATCCACAAAATCTGTTCACAACAGCTACCAGCTGCAATATACTCTGCCTCAGCTGTTGAAGTAGAAATTGATTTCTGCTTCTTGCTGTACCATGAGACCAGTCTGTCACCCAGAAATTGACAGCTCCCACTTGTGCTTTTTCTGTCTACCTTGCAACCTGCAAAGTCTGCATCTGAGTAACCAACTAGCTTGAAGTCTGTTTCCCTTGGATACCATAAGCCCAGAGTAATGGTGCCCTTTAGATACTTTAAAATTCTCTTCACAGCTGTTAGATGTGGTTCTCTAGGATCTGCCTGAAACCTTGCACAAAGACAGGTGGCATACATGATGTCAGGTCTGCTTGCAGTCAGATAAAGAAGAGACCCTATCATGCCTCTGTAATTTGTCATATCCACTTGTGCTCCTGTGTCTTTGTCCAATTTTGTTGCTGTTGCCATGGGAGTAGTTGCAGATGAGCATTCAAGCATACCAAATTTCTTGAGGAGATTTCTGGTATATTTTGCTTGATTAATAAAAATTCCATTATCTGTTTGCTTCACTTGTAAGCCTAGAAAATAGCTAAGCTCTCCCATCATGCTCATTTGATACTTTGAATGCATGAGCTTGGCAAACTTTTCATAGAGTTTATTATTTGTAGACCCAAAAATTATGTCATCAACATAAATCTGAACTAGAAGGAGGTCACTCCCTTGATTGAAATAAAACAGAGTTTTGTCAATTGTACCTCTGTTGAATCCACTTTCTAGAAGAAATTGAGCAAGTGTCTCATACCATGCTCTTGGTGCCTGCTTAAGTCCATATAATGCCTTATCTAGCCTGTAGACATAATCTGGATATTTGGGGTCCACAAAACCTGGAGGTTGCTCCACAAACACCTCCTCTTCTAGCTTTCCATTGAGAAAAGCACTTTTCACATCCATCTGACATACTTTGAATTTCTTGTGTGAGGCATATGCTAGAAAAATTCTTATCGCTTCCAATCTTGCAACTGGAGCAAAAGTCTCATCATAGTCTATTCCTTCCTGCTGAGAATAGCCTTTTGCCACTAATCTAGCCTTATTTCTTGTGATTACACCCTCACTGTCAGTTTTGTTTCTGAAAACCCATCTTGTACCAACAACAGATCTGTTCTTTGGTCTAGGTACAAGTGTCCAGACTTCATTTCTTTTAAATTCATTTAACTCCTCCTGCATTGCTGTTATCCAGTCAGCATCTTGAAGAGCTTCCTCAACTTTCTTTGGTTCTGTTTGAGAAAGGAATGCATGAAACAGACATTCATTAGTTGTTGCACTCCTTGTCTTTACTTGTTAGGTCCAAATGTGTGTTAGAGGGGGGGGGGGTGAATACAACTTTTCGAATATGAGAAGCAATAAATACGATGCAATAAATGAACACACAGATTCAAGGAATATATGTCTTATATATAACTTGAAAGGGTTGCTACAACATTCATTACAAAGTATAACAGAAGTTCAGAGAGAAGTGAATGATACTAAGCTCTGTGAATGCACTCTCTCTCTTTCTCTTGTGTTTTTCTCAAGAATTGCTCACTGACTAAAAACATTACACAAGTACTTCTATTTATACTACATGTAATCTATGTCCTGTAGACTTCAAAGACTAAGATATACGTGGCCCAATGATGTCCACATAAATCTTGCCTTATCTTGAAAGCTTGGAAATCTGCCAATCAGAAGATGCCATGTGTCATGTTGAAGCTGCACTCTAAGTAGAACTTCTACTTGAGAATTTCTACTTAGCCATCTCGAAGTTCTAAGTAGAACTTCTACTTAGAAACTTCTACTTGGCCATCTAGAATATTTAGTACTTAGAAAATATTCTGGTCTTCAACTTGAAACTTCAATGCACATCTTGAACTTGTGATATCTTCATGTCTTCTTTATTCTTCACCAAGCTCTTGAATATGGATCTTTATCACTGACATAAACTTGCTATCAATGTCCTGACACTTGATGCAACGGTCTGGTTCATAAGTGACTAGTCTTGATAGGGTTTTTGCTTCTTGAATAAATTACCATATCCAATTAGAAATGTGGCTTTCCAATATTTGCTTTCCTTCTTGTTCACTTGAAATCAATTGGTCTTATTGATACTGATAGTTATGATCTTGATTCTTGGCTTTTCAAATCACTGAGGCATGAACAACTTTGACTTGAACTTCTCTCAATGATTTCTTCTTGGATTGATCATAGTTAACATGTTGAATTGTATCAATTACCTTGTCTTCATTTAGTGTTGATTTCTTGTGACTTCTTGTTCTTGATTGTCTTCTGGTTAAGTATCTTTTCCTTTAGTTTGAGTTACATTAGTTATAGTGTTACAAGTTTACACACTCTGCCTTTCAATCTCCCCCAATTTGATTGTCTAACAATGACATTCAAATTAATGAAGGATAACTCAACTAAACAATGAGACGAGAAAAGATAATTAACATTACAGTCTTGAATAATTTACAATTGAAATTTACATGAAAACAATACAAAGAACTTAAACTAGAAACAGAATTCGAACTTCGAATTAAAGATCATTTGAGTGATTCCTATCACCTGGATTATTTCATATCTTCTAGTCAAACTTGTATCACCTTATTGGATTCACTCTAAGGTGAATTTTCCTCAAGTGAGTTAAAGCAACCGAAAGACATGAAGTTTTTCCAACTTCAAGTTCACACCACTCTGACCTTTAACCCTAATTCCGTTTCCTCTTTCTAGCTTCAGCAGCTTGGTCTCTCTCTTCTTTCTGCCTTTTGCGCTTCTCCTTCTGCTGCTGTTCTTTCTTGTACACTGGATCTTTAAGCTGCTTCCACCTAGCATTCAACAGACTTACAGCTTCCATTTCTAGAGGGTTCTTGGGCTCTGGATAAGGATGTTTGAAAAGCCTTCTGAGTTTGTCCACCTCCTGAGTAGTCCTGATCTTTGGAATATCCTCAAAGTTCTTCATGATGAGCTGAGATTTCCAATGTGTTTTATCAGCTTTAAACTGACAATAGATCATCTTGGGATAGCCCTTGACACGGTTAGTATTGTGGACACTAGCCGCATCTCGCTCCATTCGCTTCTTTTCCACTACTACTTCAGACAGGTAACTCATGAGTCTCTGCTTTTCTTCAACAAACTTATCTTCCACTTCGCCCCATTTGAATATATATAAAACTCTCTCAAAAAATGCAGCATCTTGAGTCCGTAGCAGCCATTGTCTACTCATATGCAAGATTGTTTGATTCTGGTCTGCATCTATGAATACTAAGGCATCAGCTGTATCTTCAACATAAGCATGTATCCAGTATACACTTTCACTTCCTGGAACACCAATAGCCTCCCTTATTTCTCCTTGTTCTAGTGCTCCAGAAGGAAGAGTTAGAGCTTCATCTACATTCTTCATGGCTTGAAGAATATTCCATTTCTTCTCTATCAGCTCCGGCTCAATCTTCACGTCATCAAGAGGGTTTGGAGCAATGACATCACACTTCCACAACTCATTGCTCTTCTTGAATATAACTCTTTCAATGATCTTCACGGATTTATCTTTAAGCTCAGAAGCGAATCCCTTACTCATCATTTATCTGCAGACAGCTTTGAGAGATTCCACTGAAAGCTCCGTTAAGTCATTTTCCTCCATGCTAACCCTCTTCATCTTTCCGTCAACTACCATCCGGACAAAATTTGGATATGCTGAGAATTCTGGACCCTTGTCCTCTGTTAGCTGCATTAACTGATCCCTGTACAGAATGCTTAGCTCCTCAGATTGAGAGTATTGAATTTTAGTCGCTAGCAAGAACAACTCTGACGCAGATCTTCTCATTATGAATTGGTCATCCACATATAGGAAATATGTTGGGACTCCTTCTACCAAAGACAAGATAACCTGCCACTCCTTAAGATTTGCATTGTATCCAACCCTGACTTTAGAAATTAATCTCTTCAAAGCATTTATATAGTCCCCAGTCATTGGATTCTGCAAATTCAAGTTGTAGAACAGATCATCTGCATCCTTGTTATGAACTCCTTTCGCACAGGGTCCCATCATTATCTTCCTTGCTTCATCCCATTTCTGCCCTATCCTTCGTTTGTCCAGATCAACTTGAGGATCAGCTAGCCTTGCAAGCTCATACTCATACTGCTTCCCTTGTAGCTCCTCCTTCTTTTCTAGGAATGCAGCATGTTCTTGCATCATCTTCATTTTATGGAACTGAGCTTGTTCCAAGGCTAACTGTTGAGCTTTAAGGGTTTCCTCATCAACAGGAAATTCTTCAGGCATTCCGGAAGACATCCCAGCACCTCCACCTTGTTCCTTCAAAGATCTTTTTATAGCGTGTGCCAACGGTACGTCTTCCATGTCAGAATCTGAGTCAAGTACCTCCTGTACTGTTTCCTGATGACTCAGGTCAACAAATGGTTCATCAACCATTACTGCCTTACCCTTTCTCATCCTCAGAGCCTCTTCATCAACAGACGGCTCAACTTCTGGTTCCTTGACAAGATCAGCGGGTTCTTCAATTTCTTCGATGTGAACTGCCTGCTGTCTCGTCTCCTTTCCACTCTCCCCCTTAGGTGAGTTATCCTGAGCTCCACCTTGGTCTCCAGATCCACCAGCTGCATAGAAACCTCCAAAACCAGAACCAGAGGCTCCCGCTCCACTAGCACCACCTGCACCAGCATCGAGGGGAGGTTGTTGTGACTCGAAGCACTCCGGGGGCACAAAACTCCTGACTGCGAACATCATTCTACTGATTTCCACAGCCATTGTATGCATTGTAGACTCCAATGCCCCCATCCTCTCATTGAGAGTGCTTCCCAAGACACCACCAGCATGGCCCAAGTCATTGACCTTATTTGTCAAATCATCAAAAGCTGTAGCTTGACTTGCCATCCTTGCTGCGTAGTCGTCTAGAGCCCTTTGATTGTTTCCAATATTCATCCCAAACTGCCCCATCGTCTGTCCGAACTGCTTCATCTGATTTTCCATAGAAGTCATACGCGTATCAAGATTTTCAATGTTAAGGGACGGTGTTTGGTTTAGGTGACCTCGCTCTAATACTCGTTCTGTTGGTATTTGACGCTCGGTTTCGGGCCTTGAAAATGAAGGTCCCTCTCTCCCTAACCTCTCACACACACTCCCTGTCTCACGCTCGTGTATGTCTTCAATGATTGATCCAAATAATGAAGCAGTACCTGCAGAAAATTGATAAGAAATGTTGTTGACAGTTATGGGATCAAATTCTGTTTGTTCCTGAGTTGGAATCTCAGGCTGAGAGGCTGCAAAGTGTCCTTGTACGACATCAGAACCGATCCTCTTTGCAGCATCAGTACGTACCGGTGAAGGTACGGCTGAAGTTCTTAAGACTTCATGTCCTCTTGAAGCAACAGTATCTTCAAGAGGTACATCATCCTTACCAAAATCAAAATCCCTATGTGCAGATTGTTCAAGGGGTGAACCACTCGCGTGAGGTGGAGTGGTTGCGTGTGACACGTTAGGGTTTGACTGTGGTTGTGAAGTAGCAGCGTGGAAAATTTTGGCTTTCTTTCGAATAAGTTGCTGCTTTTCGGGTTCATTCTCCTCATCATCTTCTACATATACACGTGCTGGCTTTCTGACTTCCGTTAACAAGGGTGATAGAGAATAGGAATGTGTATCAGACTCAGAGTCAGAAATATGGCTATCACCCTGGGATAGATCCTGCGGGTTAGCAGTCTCTTGGGTCGCGGAATCAGATACATAGGAGGAGGAATGAATAGTATGCAGGGAGAGATTACCTGATTGATTACCTTGTGCATCATCGCTTTCCTCATCAGGAATCTCATCAAATGCCTCAGCATGAACAGATGGATTTTGAGCATGTGATGAGACTTGTGATGATGCCTCCAAATTGGTAACTCCTGCATCATATCTAAGCCACATTTGTATATTTTCAGGAATAGACCTCGGTTTACCTTGATGTTTATCCTGATTAGCAATGGTTGAAAGTGACTTAGTGCCCATCCCTAGCGATGCAGATGTTGGGCTTCTGGCAAATCCCTATCTAACAGCAAGAGCATCCTTCGGTATTAAGTCATTGATCAGCATTTGAAGAAACCGAGGAAACCAGCAGACGACATCAGTGGTAGTGAGGTCTCTGCTTTCAGGAGATCCCATTGAGCCCACTATTTCAGAGAGAACTATGCGTCCATAGTTTATATCCAGTTCTCTTGCTAGGGCAACTGCAAAGGTTTGCATTGGAATTGGAATTTGATGAAAGTCTTTTTCGCGTGCCCGAAAACATCGTGTGATGGCCTCGAAAAAGTAATTCCATTCCACATGGAAGAATTGTTTTTGGATATTTCCTGTGATTGGGCCTTTCGGAGGATAACATCCAATTTCTTCAAAGAATCTGAGGCGTTCTGCAGCAGTAGGTTCTGGATCATAGGCATCTTTAATTGGGAATCCCAGAACTCTGTTGACAATCTCTTCAGTCACCTCATATTCCTGACCCGCTAAGGTAAACCTGAAACCTAAGGGGGTTGATTTGCTCCCAAAAGTAACCGCACTAGTCCATAATTGCTGTAAAGCATCATGTACTAGTGTAGGTTTAGCAGTAAAAGCATGGCTAGCTTTGGAGTACAAATTGAGAAATCGTATCCAAAACTTAAACCGCGGGAGTTGATCACCAATTTCCGTAGAAATATTATAAAAATTGTTTTTAGCAAGTGAAAATTGGTGAGCCATTTTTTTTATTTAAATGTTTTTCTTTGAAAGATGTGAATTTTTTATTTTAATTGAGAAAAACAAATAATTTACGAATTAAATGATGTATCCCTTTTAATTTATCAAAAAGAACAAAAGTCCCTTAGAGAAAATTAAACTACGGGATGAACAATCAAAAACCAATTACTAAATCTGAATATTCAAAGAAGATGAATATTCGTGTGTACCAGTGAAATCTTGTGTGTTTATGAATGGTGAATATGAAATCGCGTTTTATGAACAGTACACAAACAATATATGTTCGTGTGTATGTATATGCGCGTGTATATGGATGAACACAAAACACACCAACACAAAGATTAAGGATAACACAGTCAAGATTAGTCCAAAAATTGGCAGTAATTCGTGATTAGTATGAGTTTAATCACAAAACAGAGATTAATGGTATGAAGTTATGAAATCGCCTTGTTTTGTGAAGAGGCTGCTGTGAAAATTAGAATTAGGTAAAGTGAATGATGCATCGGGTTAAAGATGTATATATAGAGGATTGTGAAATGACAAAAATGTCCCTGTTAAAAAATGTGAAAAGTACTAAGTCCATACAGGGGACATCTAAGTCGAACTCTATCTCGAACATTTCTATCTCAAACATCTCTATCTCGAACATCAAGTCGAACTTCAAGATAAAGTTCGAAATAGAAGTTAACTCGAACAATTAAGCACAAATGAACACTTTAACCAATTTTACAGCAGAAACTATAGGGAAATCCTATCTCGAACATTTATGATTTGTAGTAAACTTGGAAAATTCCCCTCTTGAAAAAAAAATAGGGAAATTCAAGATACTTTTCGAGTTAGAAGTCTATCTCGAACATCAAGTCGAAATTCGAGTTGAGTTTCGAGATAGACTAAGAGCTCTATCTCGAACATCAAGTCGAAATTCGAGTTGAGTTTCGAGATAGACTAACTCGAAGTTAATCTCAAATACTTTCCAAAATACCCCCTTGAACCAAAAAGTACAGGGTAATTCAAGATATGTTTCGAGTTAGGAGTGTAACTCGAAAAATTCCCTTTAGCTTAACTGAGAACTCTATCTCGAACACCAAGTCGAAATTCGAGTTGAGTTTCGAGATAGACTAAGAACTCTATCTCGAACATCAATTCGAAATTCGAGTTAAGTTTCGAGATAGACTAACTCGAAGTTAATTCTCAGTTCTTTTCAAAATATTCCCTTAATGGAAACCTCATCTCTACTTTTGAGATAAAATTCGAGATAGACTTTATCTCGAATATTTTGAAGATAGAACTAGGCACACTGGTAACTCGAACTCGAACTCTAAGTCGAATTTCGAGATGAATTTCGAGATAGCCAACTCGAAATTCTTCCCAGACTTAGAATTTTACAAAAACTTCACTCTGACAGATTAAGTCGAAATTCAAGTCGAATTTCTAGATGAGTTTCGAGATAGAACCTAACTCGAAATTTAGAAGTTTTTTAATTCTAAGGCCTCTAAATACATGAAACTCATAGGTAAATTCATCTAAAAATCATGCAATATTTAGAATATTATGAATTTAACTCCCCCTATGATCATGCAATCTAACAAGCATAAATTCACAGATTTGTGCTATAAAAGACACTTAAAACACAATGAATTCATGCAAAATCACATTATATGCAAACTATAACAATCATTAATTAGGCATTTTAAAGTCTAAACACATAATGATTGATTAGCTTGCACATACAAACATAAACATGGATTTTACAGATAGAAGGCTTTACTAACTTGTGTTAAGCATTCCTAATTCACCAACCAATCTGTTGAATGTTACTTCATCAAGAGGTTTGGTGAATATATCTGCAATTTGTTGCATTGTGGGCACAAAATGTAGCTCCACAGTCCCCTCCTCGACATGTTCTCTTATGAAATGATACCTGATGTCAATATGCTTGGTTCTTGAGTGATCTACAGGATTGTTGGTTATGGCAATGGCACTTGTGTTGTCACACATGATTGGAATTTTCTTGTGCTCCATGCCATAATCCTTCAATTGGTTCCTCATCCACAGTATTTGGGCTACACAGCTTCCAGCAGCAATGTACTCAGCTTCAGCAGTAGAAGTAGATACTGTATGTTGTTTTTTACTTTGCCAGGACACCAATCTTCTGCCAAGGAATTGGCAAGCACCAGATGTGCTTTTCCTATCAATCCTGCAACCTGCATAGTCTGAATCCGAATAGCCAATAAGATTAAAACCTGTATCTCTTGGGTACCAAATCCCTAGATTTGGTGTGCCCTTGAGATACCTAAAAATTCTTTTGACGGCTACGAGATGTGATTCTCTAGGATTCGCTTGGAACCTTGCACATAAACAAGTTGCGAACATTATATCGGGTCTACTTGCAGTTAAATAGAGGAGTGAGCCAATCATACCTCGATAGCTTGTGATGTCAACTGATTTACCTGATTTGTCTTCATCAAGCTTCGTGGCTGTTGCCATGGGAGTCTTAGCTGCTGATGCATCTTCTAGATTATACTTCTTGAGTAAATCTCTGACGTACTTGGATTGATAGATAAAGATACCATCTTTTCTCTGACTGATCTGTAATCCAAGGAAGAAGGACAGCTCTCCCATCATGCTCATCTCATACTTTTCCTGCATTAGATTGGCAAATTTCTCGCACAAGCGCTCATTCGATGACCCAAAAATAATATCGTCCACATATACTTGAACAAGTATTAAGTCATTTCTCACAACTTTATAGAACAATGTTTTATCAATTACTCCCCTAACAAAACCATTTTCAATTAAGAATAGGGATAGGGTTTCATACCATCGCCTTGGGGATTGCCTGAGGCCATAGACAGATTTGAAGAGTAGATACACAAAGTCTGCATGTTCTGGATCAACGAAGCCAGGCGGCTGTTCCAGATACACTTCTTCTTCTAACTCTCCGTTTAGGAAGGCACTTTTCACGTCCATCTGGAAAACTTTGAAGTTCCTATGTGCTGCAAATGCCAAGAACATCCTGACTGCCTCAAGTCTTGCAACTGGTGCATAGGTTTCATCATAATCAATTCCTTCTCGTTGAGAATAACCTTTTGCAACCAAACGAGCCTTGTTTCGTGTTACAAGTCCGTTTTCATCCAGTTTATTTCTGAATACCCACCTTGCTCCAATTACGGATATGTTCTTTGGTCGGGGTACTAGTTTCCAAACTTTCTGCCTTTCAAACTGATTGAGTTCCTCTTGCATTGCAATCACCCAATCAGCATCGCCAAGAGCTTCTTCTATTTCTTTAGGTTCAAGCTTGGATAAGAACCCAGAATATAAGGAGATATTAGCCAGGTCAGCTCTTGCAGTTCTTCTAGTAGTCACACCAGCATCTGGATCACCAATAATTAACTCAAACGGATGGTCTCTATTCCATACCCGTTCTCCTGGAAATTGTCTTGATGATTCAGCTTGACTTTCTGAGTTGTGGTGCTGACTACTTTGATTATTTTCACTAACTCCCCCTGAGTTAGTGCCAGCTCCTACAGAACTAGAGTCAACTCGACTCGAGCCTTGAACAGTAGTCCTTGAGCTGCTATTTACTCCCCCTGAGTTGTTGCCGGTTGGTACTGAAGAAGTCTCTCCTGATCTTGTAGAATTAGCTTGTTCACTAGACTCAGGTTCTTCACGTACACTTGGAACATTTAATGGAACAACCAACTCAGGTTCATCTTCAAGATCTTCTAAGTCCAGATTCTGAAATTTTAGGGACTCAGGTTCACTAGAATCTCTTGAAATTGATGAGAGTTTGGTATCGTCGAATCTGACGTTGTAACTTTCAGCCACTTTTCGATCATTCACCAAGAACACTCTATAAGCTGCCACCACGTCTGTAGAGTAACCAACAAAGATTTCTTCACGAGCTTTTGCTGCAAACTTGCCTAGATTTTCATCATCTATAAGCACATAGCATTTTGCTCCGAAGACATGAAAGTATTTGATTGTTGGTCTTTTGTTGTTCATTAGCTGACATGGTGTCTTTTCTTTATCTTTTATGATCAAGGTTCTATTTTGAATGTAACAAGCGGTACTCACTGCTTCGGCCCAGAAATACAAAGGAAGTTTTGAATCATACAACAAAGTTCTTGCTGCTTCAACCAAAGTTCTATTCTTCCTTTCAACTACTCCATTTTGCTGTGGAGTTCTCGGGGCTGAATACTGACGACGTATTCCCTTAGATACACAGAAGTCATTTAGCACTGCATTTTTGAATTCAGTGCCATTGTCTGATCTAATCGTCTTCACAGTAAGTGTTGAAACATTCTCAATTTGAGTGATATGATCAATGATTAAGAAAGGTACTTCGTCTTTCGTCATTGCGAACAATACCCATGTATACTTGGAGAAGTCATCCACGATTACCAAAGCATATCTTTTCCTAGACAAAGATAGGACATTCACTGGGCCAAACAAATCCATATGAAGAAGTTGCAGAGGCCCAGTAATACTAGAAATTTCTTTGCTTTTATGCGATGCTCGCTTCGACTTTCCCATTTCACAAGCTTCACAGAGTCCTTTTGGAGCGAACTCCATTTGAGGTAGATCTCTCACCAATTCTCGCCTCGCGAGAGCATTCATCGTTTTGAAGTTTAAGTGAGATAGCTTTTTGTGCCATAACCAGCTTTCATCATCCGAGGCTTTGCTGTAGAAACAGGTGACCTCATTCTGATTTGCTGAATCCATGTCTGCAACAAAAAGATCTGCCTTTCGAACTCCTCTCAAAGCTAGTGAGCCTTCCTTGATGTGAGTGATTGATACACCTTTCTTGTTGAAGACAATTTCGTAACCTTTGTCACAGAATTGACTTATACTCAACAGATTGTGCTTTAATCCCTCAACATAGGAAATATCTTCAATGATGACATTGCCAGTTTTCAGTTTGCCATATCCCTTAGTCACACCTATGCTGTCATCTCCAAAGGTAACATAAGGGCCAGCCTTCATAACCAATTCTGTAAGCAGGGACTTGTTTCTAGTCATATGCCTCGATGCTCCACTGTCTAGCACCCATATGACTTTATTTCTATTCTGCTTAACGCCCTGAAATGACAGATTGGTTAGACATTCTTCGGAACCCAACTTTGATTGGGCCCGGCTTTTCGATAAGATCGAGAATCAACAGATTTAACAACAGGAGATGCACTTTTCTTCACATTACTAGAGCTTTCGACTATCTCCTTTCCTTTCTCAGACTTGACAGATTTTTCAGTCTTAGGAGAAGGTTTGTCACTCCTAACTTTAGGAGGACTGACAGTCTTGGCTCTCCCATACTTTTTCTTGATATTTGAACTAGCAACAGTATTTGAGCATGACTGGCTAGATGCATTCATTAAATGCACAAAAGTTTGCATGATATTAAAAGTGCATGGCATACAATTAGGTTGACCACACTGTGCATGATTCTGATGCAGATTATTCATTGTAAGTGTGATAGGCATGGCATGTGCAGCAGGAACATTCATGTTAGCTTTGCATGCATAAGAAAGATGTTCAGTAGATTTACAATGATAACATGCTTTCTTTATTCGTTCAGCCTTAACCTCTTTTATGCCTTTCTCTCTCTTTCCTTGTTGCTTAACAGCCTTAGCTCCTAATCCTAGTCTAGATTCATCTCTAGGGAAATTGATTTTAACTTGTTTGATAGGAGTTACAGGTTGTGCTTTCTGGCGATCTTCCATCTCAATCTCATATCTAGCTATCAATTCAGTCTCTTCTTCTTCTATTCTAGGAACAAGATGTTTGTAGATAGGTTTGACAGCCGATTTAAGAATTCTAGGAGTTTCCTGTTTAAGGTCACTGGAACTAGGGTCAATAGGTCTCTTTCCTTCTTTCTTAGGAAGGTCAGAATAATCAAGTCCTATACCTACTCCAGTTATTTTCTTAAATGTGTCATTATCTACATACACTTTACTAGCAGCTAGTTTGTAAGCTTCGCATTTTGTTTCTAACTCAGCTAGATTGTTCCTAAGACATGCTTCTACTTCTTCCTTAAGGACGAGCTTGTGTTCCAGAGATTTAATAAAGTCTCTTAGGGAAGTGTCTACAGTGCAAGCAGCCTCTAGCTCTTCCACTTTTGCCTCAAGCATTCTGCATTTGGCAACAAGTGTTTTCTGTTCCTTTTGAGAAGAGTCTAGGCTTTTGCACAACATATAGATCTCTTCACTAAGAGCCCCGTTCTGTTCCTTATAATCATCAATAGACATTTCTACTTTAAGAGTCAGAACTGGTACCTCTGGTTCCTCTGATGTCTCAGCCATGAGGGCAAAGTTTGCTACATGAGTAACATCTTCCTCATCTGAATCATCCCAAGCTCTTCCTTCTGTCACCAATAAAGCTCATTTTCCATGTCTTTCCTTCAACAGTGCTTCATAGTTGCTTTTGAGAGCTTCAAATGTCTCTTTTGGATAAGTCTGTTTAGGCTTTTTGCAGTCCGAGGCAAAGTGTCCAGCTTCACCACAATTATAGCATTTGAACTTCATTTTGAAATCCAAAGGAGATTTGTAGCTGGTATTCTTGCCTTTTCCTTTGTAGCCTGACGAACTACCACCACCCCTAGCAGCCCGATAATAAGATGAAGATTTTCTCTGTGGTCGGTTGCTCTTTCTAAATCTCATGTTGCTGAACTTCCTTGCCATGTATGCCACGACACTATCGTCCATGTTGTCCAGCTCTTCTTGGGTGTAGTAGTCATCATCACTGTCAGATGCGCACTCGTCATCATTATCAACTTGATGTGGTGCAAGTGATGATTTAGGCTTTGCTGCAACCATTGCCTTCTTAGACTCTTCCTCATCAGCAACTAATCCTGATGCACTTTCTTTTCCCTTTGAATCATTGTCCCATGCTTGATCTTGAAGTGTTTCCAGCTCATAGGTCTTTAATATTCCATAATATTCTTCCAGAGAAGTTGTATGCAAATCTCTGGTTTCTCTTATTGCGTAGACCCTATGTTCAATGCTTTTTGGCTGGTTCCTCAGATATCTCGTATTAGTCTCAACCATGGGGAGAGTTACACCTCTCAGATTCAAATCCAATACCAACTGACTGAATCGTAGGTAGACATCTGTTATGCCTTCTCCTTTTCGTATTCTAAAGGTGTCATACTCCATCTTGAGTATGAGTGTCTTGTTGCTTCTAACCTCTGCAGATCCTTCCATGACAACTTCTATCTTGTCCCAAATCTTCTTCGCTGTAGTCAGACCTTTGACTATGTTGAACATTTCATGATCAAGAGATTCCATCAAGGTTTGTCGTATGGCAGTATCATAAGCTATTTGTTCCTTGTCAGCATCCGAAAACTCCGAGACCTTTTTAGGCTCAGACCGAGGTGGTATAACCACTCCTCCTTCCGTATGTGAAGGAATAACCACCATTGGGACAAATTTACCCTTGTCAAGGACTTCCAGATATTCAGGGTTAACAGTCTCTAGATATAGTCTCATTCTGAAAACCCATTCTTCATAGTGATCTTTGTTGAACATTGGGATCTTGAATGCATTTTTAGGTGCCATCTCAATTCTGGTCAATAAAAGTTTCTAAGTACCCAAGAGTAGGCTATGTAGAATATTTATGTAGAACTTTTGCCTAAGTCGAAATTTCTCTAAGTAGAAATTTTGCTCAAGTCGAAATCACCAAGTAGAAATTGTCCAAGTCGAAATTCTATGTAGAAATTCTCAAGTAGAAATTCTATGTAGAAATTCTCAAGTAGAAATTCTATGTAGAACTTTTGTCCTTAGAATAATTTTTCTGCAGATTACTTTAATATTGAATAAACAATATTATCTCTTTAACACCTTTTGACTTTGAATGCTTTACTCACCTAACCCACATGCTAGGTACTGAGTATGTCTGTATACTTTCGGCCGAATAAAGCAAATCAAAAAGTCCAAAACAACCTTTTTATTCTTTTACTTTTGAAAAGGAGATCAAAAAGTTGTTGGGTTGTATTCTTTGATAAGAACAGATGATGAACACTCAAGAACACCAAATATGAACGAACCCAGATAAATTCACAAAAATTAGTTAAAATACACCCAAGCTAAATAATCACACCTGGAGTATTTAAATAATTTTTCAGATGAGTTTTCACTACCAACGAATTAAAACACACTTTTCAAGAAAATGAAAAGTAGATCTAGAAAATGAAAACTCACGATTCTTCCACTCAACACAAGGATCTATGTTTTGTATGTTAAACATATAGCTCTGATACCAATTGTTAGGTCCAAATGTGTTGTAGAGGGGGGGGGTGAATACAACTTTTCGAATATGAGAAGCAATAAATACGATGCAATAAATGAACACACAGATTCAAGGAATATATGTCTTATATATAACTTGAAAGGGTTGCTACAACATTCATTACAAAGTATAACAGAAGTTCAGAGAGAAGTGAATGATACTAAGCTCTGTGAATGCACTCTCTCTCTTTCTCTTGTGTTTTTCTCAAGAATTGCTCACTGACTAAAAACATTACACAAGTACTTCTATTTATACTACATGTAATCTATGTCCTGTAGACTTCAAAGACTAAGATATACGTGGCCCAATGATGTCCACATAAATCTTGCCTTATCTTGAAAGCTTGGAAATCTGCCAATCAGAAGATGCCATGTGTCATGTTGAAGCTGCACTCTAAGTAGAACTTCTACTTGAGAATTTCTACTTAGCCATCTCGAAGTTCTAAGTAGAACTTCTACTTAGAAACTTCTACTTGGCCATCTAGAATATTTAGTACTTAGAAAATATTCTGGTCTTCAACTTGAAACTTCAATGCACATCTTGAACTTGTGATATCTTCATGTCTTCTTTATTCTTCACCAAGCTCTTGAATATGGATCTTTATCACTGACATAAACTTGCTATCAATGTCCTGACACTTGATGCAACGGTCTGGTTCATAAGTGACTAGTCTTGATAGGGTTTTTGCTTCTTGAATAAATTACCATATCCAATTAGAAATGTGGCTTTCCAATATTTGCTTTCCTTCTTGTTCACTTGAAATCAATTGGTCTTATTGATACTGATAGTTATGATCTTGATTCTTGGCTTTTCAAATCACTGAGGCATGAACAACTTTGACTTGAACTTCTCTCAATGATTTCTTCTTGGATTGATCATAGTTAACATGTTGAATTGTATCAATTACCTTGTCTTCATTTAGTGTTGATTTCTTGTGACTTCTTGTTCTTGATTGTCTTCTGGTTAAGTATCTTTTCCTTTAGTTTGAGTTACATTAGTTATAGTGTTACAAGTTTACACACTCTGCCTTTCATTACTGTGGCATCTGGATCTCCAATAATTAAATCAGGTGTATGAGATTTTGTCCATTTCCTAGCTGAAGGTAAATGACTTCTTTCAGTTGTTGATCCTCCCCCTTGAATCTCTATTATCAGACTTCTTGAAGCTTTTCTTGTCAGAATTGGAAGCATTCCTGGAGAAATTCTTTCCCTTCTTGAAATTCTTGAAGCCCATTTTCTTGAACGTCTTCACCATCAAGGCAGCCATCTGCATTATCTCTTCTTCATCATCCTCAGAATCAGATGATTCGTCTGAGTTTGAGTCATTGTCAGACATTGGTGACTCACTATCAGACTGTACAGCTAGTGCCTTTCCTTTAGCTTTTCTCCTGGATGATTCTTTCTTCATAGGCTTCCCTTCAACCTTAAGAGCAACAGACTTAGCCTTTTTGTTGAATCTCCTGTTTCTCTGTTCCATTTCCAATTCATGAGTTTTGAGCAACCCATAAATTTCATCAATTTGGGTCTCATCAAGTTCATAATTGTCTCTAATAGTGGTAGTTTTCACATCCCACTTTTCAGGTAGAGAGAGAAGAAACTTTAGATTTGAATCTTCCAAATTATATTCTTTGTCAACCAATGACAAATCATTCAACAGTTTACAGAATCTGTCAAATGTTTGTGTCATGGTCTCTTCAGGTTTAGCCTCAAAATGTTCATACTCCTAAGTGAGTATGTTTCTCCTATTCTTCTTGATAGCTGGAGTTCCCTGACATCTAACCTCAAGAGCATCCCAAATTTCTTTTGTAGTAGTCAAGCCAATAACCTTGTTAGACATAACATTATCCAAAGCACTGTGAAGTAAATGCCTCACCTTTGCATCCTTAGCAATGGATGAAAGATCTTCAGGAGTCATATCCTTCTTCTCCTTAGGAATCATTTTGGCCTCTTGACCAGTAACAGCAGGAGCCAACTTTGTAGGCAGGTGTGGCCCTTCATTAATCCTGTCAAGATATTCTACATCTATAGCTTCCAGAAACATGGTCATCTTTACCCTCCAGATGGGATACTCTGATGGCCTGAGAATAGGAACCCTAATAGCTTCATATCGACTAACAGTGGGTTTATCATTTTCATACTCTGATGGAGGTGGAACTTCAGACATGATGATTTCTGTGTGTGTGTGGATCTTAAACTGTAATGTTTAACAGATATGGCTCTGTACCAATTGTTAGGCCGAATACACACTAATAATCAATATTAGATGAGAGAATAACAATTAAAGTGATTATGCACTTTAAATCTTCTGGTATTAAAAACCCTCTTCGTGATGTAAACTATCACAAAGAGCTGCTAGGTTACAATAAGAATGAATAATTCTATATGTTATCAATCCTTCTAGGATTAACCTATCTGTATATATATAAGAATACAGCTTCGATACAATCTCTAATTGATATTCCTAATAATTAGCTATACAACGATATCAATTACAGATTGTCACACGTCTCCTAAGTCAACTCGATCTCTTTGATAGCTATCCAATCTCCAAAGATCTCGCTTCCATATCAATCTTCAATTGATCTCTAATATCTTCTGTTGACTTCGTACGTGCTGCTTCTAAACAGACTTTACTAAACTCTGTCCAGCTTCCGTCAGTCAGACTTTACTAAACTCTGACTTCCTTCCAGTTAAACTCTGATATTTCACTGTTACACTTAAACACTGAAACATTACATCAATTATATCTAACACTTTATGTTTTGCAATCAGAACATATATGTTTTGCAACCCAAATGTGGTTCGCAGAACAATTCGTTTTGCAATATTTTGTTAGCAGAACATACAAAATTTTCAAGATTTTAGATGAAATAGTGATATTTATGTAATAAACTTTGCAAAATAATAAAGTTTGCAAAATTTTGAATGCAAAATGTATATGTACTCCAAGTACTCCAATTAAATGAGTACTCCATAGAACTTTACTCTCTCTATATATATATACTAGCATATAACCCGTGCGATGTACGGTAGCTTGTAAACTTTTTAATTATATTTTATTATTAAAGTTTTAAGTTGTATATATTTTTTTATTATTAAAATAATTTTTTAACTTTACTATCACATGTATATAAATATTATTAAAATTATTCATTTTGAATTATTACTTTAAAATACATACGTATAGATAAAAATATTACACAAAAATTGTTTTTTAACTTTTATTTAATAGAAAAAGTGAAATTTATCTAATCATGTCGATCTTTTTCGATTTTTATACAAAATTTTCTATATTGTAAGTGTTTTCTAGATTTTGTGTAATTTTTTACGATATAGCTTATTACTCGTGTGATGCACGGATGTTTTTTTAAATATTTTTTGTTTTATTATCCATATTTTCATATATATTTTCATATATATATATATATATATATATAAATTAGTAGGAAAATAATTTATAGAAGATAATAAAATATTATAATACATGTTTGACAGTATTTTTAACGATAGTGTTTTAATTAATAATATGTTGTTGACTGGTCTTAAATTCGTCAGAGTAGTTTATAAAATAATATATATGTTTAATAGAGATGCGTTATTGGTGGGATTCGAACTTGGCACCTATAATAGTATTTTAAATATTAAAAAAGGAATATTCTTTTAGCATTAGATCTGATGGTTCTCATTTATTTATCTTAAAATCTAACGGTTGTTATTGAGTGACCAAAAAGAGTGACAAAAAAAGAGTACCAAACCGACAACCAAATATACCCTGTTTCGCTTATAATAGTATAGTATAGATATATAGGATTTTTATCGGGTTTTGGGTTCGAATCGGGTTTGGATCGGGTTTCGGGTTGGGTATCGGTTCGGGATACCTAAGATCCAAATCCTGATCCAAACTTTTCCAGATCCAAATATGATCCAAATCCAAAAAATCGGGTTCAGGTAGATCCAAACGGATTGGAACGTATCGGGTATCTATCGGCTCGGATTTTTCTATCATCCCTACCTGTAATGTAAATGTATATCTAGAGTGTTATGTTATAGAGAGTTACATTATCTGATACATGCTGGACAATGAAACTACATATATAGCGTGGTTATGCTATGAATTATGATGAGAGTTATTTTTCAAGGTTTTTTTTTTGGACAATAAAGTGCTTATAAGCTTACAAATGAGTATCTGTTCTAACAATTTCGATGGTGAGCAAAGGTCGAATCCATAACCTGGATTAACAAAGGATATACCCTTAACCACCTGTGCTATCCAACCTTGCTATTTTTCAAGGTTTTGATACATGATGTACATCTCAACAGAGTTATATATATATGTTCAAATTCCGTTACCAGATGGTGAGCTTCAGTCTGTAACAATTTTGTATAAATATAAAAATTACTGTGGGTTAACCATAAAAATTCCGGTGCTAGATGATGAGTGCATTAGTTTTCGGTTAAACTTCTATGCTACTTGCTAAAATGGTAAAATCAGTGTATTACTAGTTGGATCCCTAAGTGGCATCCATAATATTGCAGTTGATGTATATTAGGATTTTGAGATACAATCACAATTCGTGAACCACATGTGATTGCACTAAGAATAATATTGCAGTTGATGTATATTAGGATTTTGAAATACAATCACAATTCGTGAATCACATGTGATTGCACTAAGAATAATATTGTAGTTTATGCATATTAGGATTTTGAGATACAATCACAGTTCGTGAACCACATGTGATTGCAGCTTAGTGCAAGTAGTGTGGAAAAAAAGTAGAACTTGACAGAGACGGGTTGAAGGACAGAAATAGGTCGGGTCCTATCTCTCTTTTGTGGACAACCAAACATGTTTACCACTTTAAGCTATTTGGTTGTATAATTTTGTGATTCTTGTCATCTCCTGCTTCATTGTTAGTTGCTACGGCCTTGGGATAAAAACAAAGAGATACCAGTAATATAGCATCTTTTAAAGTATCATCGGATATCGCCAAACTTTACTGAATTTATAAAGAGTAATTATAATGATTGGTTATATTTTGAAAATAATATATTATAATTTTAAATATTTTTTTTCAAATAAAAAAATTTAAAATTTAGAATTTATATTCCTACTAATTGATCTTAAATTGTGATAATATTTTCTTAGAAATTTAAATTAAAAAATTTATTAAATTTTAATATTTTAATATTAAAATTAACTAATTTTAAAATGTGGCCAATACTTTAAAGTTTTAATTAAAAAATTATCAAACTATTGTACATAAAAAAATAATGAAAGTGACAATTCAACTTTGTAACCTAATTTTAAACTTGACATGAACACACTTTTTTACTCTTCTATAAAATTTTGTAGTATGAACAACTTTATTTTTTATACAATTACTGTGAAAATACACTTACAAAGTTCAGCTTTGCCCCAAAGTGCAATTTTGATTTCTCAGTTTCTCATTTTACAGTTAAACCTTGATGAATGAATACGTTTGGGATCGAAAAATTTTATTCATTAATCAAGATTATTCATTTATCGAGATGAAAAATACCCTGTCTCTATTATGTCGGGATCGGAAAAAATTATTCATTTGATGTGATTATTCGTTTATCGAATATTCATTTATCGAGGTTTTACTATATCTAACTTTTAGTAATAAAAATAAAAATCCAATGCAACAAAAAATTGAAATATTCCAAAAAACTTTATTACTCAATTCAAAATTTCAGTGGACAACACCATATAATTTATTCTTGATTTTACGACAAATAAAAAAAGAAGACCAAAAGGCAAAAATGAGATGGTCGTAGAAGGGGGGGTTGAATACGATACTACCAAAAAAAAATAATTCCGAGAATATATCTTTATTGATAATAAACTCGAAGGGGTGTTACAACTTCTAATCCAATGGATTAGCTTCAAAACCTGAACACTCCTAAGGATAGTTTAGGCATGAGGACTTTCTACCCGACACTTTCTGAAAGCGGGCTAAGCCGACTTTCCTACTAGATGGACTGTCTAGCAGCTTACACTCCTAAGGATAGTTTAGGCACAAGGACCTTCTACCCGACACTTCCTGAAAGCGGGCTAAGCCGGCTTTCCTACTAGATGGACTGTCTAGCAGCTTACATAGAGAAGATATAAGAGAGAGAAGAGAGAGTTATGTGTTGAGGTGTGTTTTGAAATGAAATACAACAGGCCTATTTATAGGTTTTAGAAAGTTACTATTTTGCACTATTCCAACAACCCCCAAATAGTAACCGGGCACTATTTCACCAACCCCCAAATAGTAACCGTTGGTTACTGAATAGTACTATTCATATGAATAGTACTATTCATATGAATAGTGATTTCGTATACTATTCACATGAATAGTAATTTCGGACACTATTCATTTTCCTCTTAATTTGATATCCTTAAATATTCAGCTTCCAACTAACCAGAGGATATCAATACTGCTCTAAACTCAATCATACCCCTTGAACAGTTTTTCTGAGTTAGATACTTCGATTCTTTTGTGAAGTGTTGACGCCTAGTGCAACTGGTCTGGTTCACAGACGACTAACATTCACTCGTGGTCTTCATATCATGTCTTTAAGAACACTGCTAAGAATTGTGCAATCATAAAAACTTTATCACTGGAATCTTTTGGCCCTTCAACTGAATCGTCTGTACATCTTATTTTGTCACTGAGGCTTGATCATGTTAATGAACTTCTTTCAGCAACTTGATCCTTGTTGATGCATGTTCTTCAAATTTCACGATCCCTGTATAGAGTTAATATTATTTATCTTTTATCCTAGTTAAGTTATATATGTCTCTATTACATATTACATTACATTATGCTTTACAGTCTCCCCCTATTTGATTGTTAGGGTTTAACAAGCAAATTCTTAGAGGATAACTCAACTGATACAACAAAATAAAATACAAAGATAAATAATATTAAAGTGCATTCTGGATCATATATATACATTTTCCAGATTTCTAAAATTTGAACAAGTACAAGACAAATTGTTCCTCTAGACTGAACATATCTTCAAGTTTGCCTTGCTTTCTTTCCACATAGCACTAATACTCCCATTAGCTTTTCCTTTCCCAAAATAAAGTTAATTCCGTGTCAACAACCTTTTCTTTGCCCTTACGCCTAGTAGATTTTTCTTGAGCATCCAACTTCTCCCCCTCAGTTGGGTTATCCTCCAGAGTAGTAGTATGTGGAGTTGGTAAATTAGACGAAGATGGCTTTACCAAGGAGTTGATTGCATCATTAAACTGGGTTGCCATGGTATTCAATTGAACCTAGAATACATCATGTTGAATAAGTTGCAAATTTTTGATTTCTGCAATGGACTTACAGATATTTGGCAACTCTTTCTCCATTGTTTGGACCCGTGTAAGGAGTCTGCTGTATTCCTTTCTGGTTAAAGGTGCATGTGGTTGAGTAGGTTGCTCACTCGTACGTTCTGCAGGTGTTTCACTCAACACTCTATATTCACTCGGTTTAGTGGTTTGGGTTACACTTACATGTTCTGTTTGTGTTTCCCTCAACTCTCTTCCAGAGCTTCCACCGAGATGTGTACCTGCAAATGAAATCATCCTAGCCCCTTTTTTAGAGGTCACAGATGGTGCAATGAAAGTTCGTGAGCTTCCGTCCTCGCGTGAAGCGAGTTGCTGACCACTGGTAAAGAGTGGTAAATCTCGAAAGAGATCCAGAGATTTTCCCTCTCGGAGGTTAAACTTGAATCGATTAAATGGCACAAAACCCAAGTTTCCCTCGTATGTCTGTGAAGACATTTGGTTCATAAAAGAACCACCTACCGATTAGGGCTGAGCAAAACCAAACCGAAACCGAAAAACCGAACCGAAATATGTTAATTCGGTTCGGTTCCAATTTATCTGAAATTTCGGTCATTTCGGTTTTTCGGTCCAGACCGAAATATATTTCGGTCCGGTCCGGTTTTTACCAAAATATTTCGGTTCTGGACCGAATAAACCGAAATATACCAAACATATATTTACATTATATATAATATATAATATATATTTTATTTGGTTTCTAAATGTTTCAGCCGAATCTTCTCTTCTTTATTTGTTGTTTCCCTCGTATGTTTCATCTTTACAGTGCTGGTATAACTTATCTTGTTTAACTATTTGGGGTCAGATTCATGAAAATGCATCTTATTTACTTAAAATCAGAGAGACTAGTCGTTCATCTCTGATCTTGTTGTCACTCTCATCATTGGTGGAGTGAATTATGAAAAACAAAATACAATTAAGAACCAGCCCGAAAAACAGTTGTTATGCCTAAGCTAAACATGTGACCTGCATCAAACATTTTTGAATTCAGAACATGTGCTGGGCACCACTCTCTTGTCTGCTTTTACTTCTAAATCCACTCTAATCTCTATTTTTTTTTAAAATTCGGTTAAAAAGGACCGAACCGAATAGACCGAAATATTTCAGTTCGGTTCCGGTCTGGATTATAAACAATTTCGGTCCAGTTCAGTCTTTAAAAAAATGAATATTTCGGTTTTCGGTTTTTTCGGTTCGGTTCGGTTTTGGACCGAACCGACCGAATGCTCAGCCCTACTACCGATGGATCTTTCCGTAAAATGGAAGATTCACCAGCAGTTATTGAGGTAGGTAATTCCACCTCGGATGCCTGTGAAGGCATTTGATCTTTAGAAAGATCATCAACCACTCTTATGTTCCGTGAAATGGAACTCAAGATAGTTGCTCTCGTCAATTCAACCTCATTTACATTTTCACTCATTGGATAAGGAAGAATTGTTTCACTAACAGTTGCCGTTACCTCAGGTTCATTGGGTTTACTCCGTTTAGAATGAGGTAGAGCGGCTGATGTAACTAACTCCTTATGTGGTGCTGCTGAGGCACTATCTCCCTCAAAAGTGTTGATGGATGGTCGTTTAAGTGACAATTGAGGGGTAGGATTTTGTTTTGTTTGTGTTTGTGGAATGGGCTCTTCGACCTGTGTTAGAGTCGGTGGGATTTCCTGCTCTTGGTCGGGTAAGATGGCCATTAGGGGCTGTAGAAACTGTATTTCCTGTGACGCAGCAGGGAATACAGAGGTTGGAATAGCAGAGATTGAAATATTACCTTGTCGTATACCTGCTCTCACTGGTCTTGGTAACAACGGAAGTGTGACAGTCTTTAGATATTCAGTTAGGACTGTAGGCACATCCGTATATTTCTTTTTGCTTATGTAATTAATTACATTCATCTTCATGGAAGAACATTCCACCTTTTGACCATTTTCCAAGCGTGCCCTGTCTTCATCATTCAAAAAATCATTTAATATCAGCTGTAGAAACCTTGGATATAGACATTTGACATTTTGAGTCTGAACATCTCTTCTTCCCAAGTGTTTCATCTTTAAAATGATTTGACCAAACACTATTTTTCCAAAATTAATCCTCAAATTATTGGCGACCGCATACCCTATTTTTTGAATAAATTTAGGTATTTGATCTTGATTTGTTCTATATGAGGAAAAAACATGGTTAAGAGTGTGAAAGAAGAAATTCCAGTACTGGGTTAGAAACGTTCTAGATAGATTACCAGTATTGAAATTGCCATCTTGGTACCTTATAAAAACACATATACACATATTTAATACTTCTAATTATTATGGATTTGAAAATAATCACGCAGTAAATCAAGAATTAATCCACAATAATCAGATAAACTCACAATTAAATAGACATAAAATTAACAAAATATCATTAATTGATATATGTCAATAAAATATTTATTTAATTATGCTACAATGATATCTCCAGAATAATCATGCAGATAAGCAAATAAAACAAACAAAATTCAGAGAATGAAATTCACTAGCTGCAAGCAAATTGAACAGACATTTTAAAAGATCATTTGAAATTTAACATACCAAGCTCACTTACCAACCTTGAAAAGGTTGCTTCATCCAAAGATTTAGTAAAAATGTATGCCAACTGTTTTTCACTAGGAACAAAATGCAGTTCCACAGTGCCTTCCATCACATGCTCCCTGATGAAATGGTATCTGATGTCTATGTGCTTGGTTCTAGAATGTTGCACTGGATTCTGTGATATTGCAATTGCACTAGTGTTATCACTGAAAATTGGGATCTTTTTAACTTTAACTTCGTAGTCAAGTAGTTGATTTCTCATCCATAGAATCTGTGAACAACAACTCCTAGCTGCTATGTATTCAGCCTCTGCAGTTGACGTAGATACTGAGTTCTGCTTCTTACTGAACCATGAGACCAGCTTGTTTCCCAAGAATTGACAGGTTCCTGTGGTACTTTTTCTATCCATTTTCCCACCTGCATAATCTGCATCTGAGTAACCAATTAGATCAAAACCAGAATCTCTAGGGTACCAAATGCCAAGGTTTGGTGTTCCCTTGAGATATCTGAAAATCCTTTTAATAGCTACTAAGTGAGATTCCCTAGGATCAGCTTGAAATCTAGCACATAAACATGTAGCAAACATAATATCAGGTCTACTAGCTGTTAAGTATAAAAGAGATCCAACCATGCCCCTATAGCTTGTCATGTCCACCTTCTTTTCATTAGTATTCAGTTCAAGCTTAGTGGCAGTGGCCATGGGTGTTTTTTCCGAAGAGCAATCTGCTAAATCAAACCTTTTTAAAAGATCATAAATGTAATTTGTTTGACTTATAAAAATTCCCTCATTCACTTGTTTAACTTGTAAACCAAGAAAATAAGTTAATTCACCCATCATACTCATTTCATATCTACTTTGCATGAGTTTGGCAAATCTCTTGCAAAGTTTCTCATCTGTAGACCCAAATATTATATAATCTACATAAATTTGGACAAGTATCATAGAGCCATTGACATTTCTATAAAAGAGAGTTTTATCAATAGTACCTCGAATGAAGTGATTCTCTATAAGGAACTGTGAGAGTGTGTCATACCAGGCTCTAGGTGCTTGCTTCAGGCCATAGAGTGCTTTGAGTAGAAAGAACACATATTCTGGAAAGTCTGGATCTTCAAAACCAGGCGGTTGACTAACATACACCTCCTCCTCCAGAATACCATTCAGAAATGCACTCTTGACATCCATTTGATAGACTTTGAAATTGGCATAGGCCAGGAAGATCCTTATTGCTTCTAACCTTACCACTAGAGCAAAGGTTTCTTCAAAATCAATTCCTTCCTCTTGACAGTAGCCTTTAGCAACTAATCTAGCTTTATTCCTGGTGTCTATGCCATTCTCATCCATCTTGTTCTTGAATACCCACTTAGTGCCAATCACTGATTTGTCTTTAGGTTTGGGTACAAGTTTCCATACTTCATTTCTTTCAAACTGGTTTAGCTCTTCTTGCATTGCTAAAACCCAGTCTGGATCCAGAAGAGCATGTTCAACTCTCTTTGGTTCCTCTTTGAATAGAAAACTGCTATATAAACATTCTTCTTGAGTTGCTCTTCTGGTTTGGACCTTTGCATTAGGATCTCCAATGATAAGCTCAAATGGATGATCCCTGGTCCATTTCTTTGTGGTGGTAAGTTTGACCTTGATGAAGTGGCTTCATTTTCTCTGTATTGATCATTGTGACTTGTTGTTGAGTTTTGACTGTGAGAAACTCCCCCTGAGTGTATGGCCCTCGAGATTGATGGAGTTCATGCAGATTCATCAACAGATGCTTCTCTTTGATTTCCAACTGATGGTGTAAGTTGCTCTTCAACAGGTGGTTCATTCTGCACTACAACTGATGATCCTTGTCAGTTTCTCACACCATTTGATCTCCATTCTTCATCATCATCATCATCACTTTCTTCACCACTTCTCTTATTCTCAAATGAGAGAGACTCATGAAAACCTTCATCTACTAGACCAGATATTTTCTTGTCATCAAAGACAACATGTATGGACTCCATTATGTTTAGTCTTAGGTTGTAGACTCTGTAGGATTTTCCAGCTGAGTATCCAACAAAGATAGCTTCATCTGCCTTTGAATCAAATTTTCCAAGATGCTCACCATGATTTTTCAGTACAAAACATTTGCATCCAAAGACATGAGAAAGTTGATTGTTGGTTTCTTGCCTTTGAAAAGTTGATAAGGTGTCATGCCTTTTGCTTGATTGACCAAAGAAATATTCTGAGTGTAGCATGCAGTGTTTATAGCTTCTTCCCAGATGTATGTTGGTAGCTTAGACTCTTCAAGCATTGTTCTTGCAGCTTCAATTAGAGTTCTGTTCTTTCTTTCCACTACACCATTTTGTTGAGGAGTTCTTGGTGCAAAGAATTCTTGGATAATTCCTTCTTCTTCACAAAACTCTCTTATTACAGAACTCTCGAACTCAGTTCCATTGTCACTTCTGATTCTCCTTACTTTGAGTAAGGATTGTTGTTGACTATCTTGATGTGATTTATAATGACTTCACCCGCCTTATCCTTAGAGTGCAGAAAGAATGTCCAAGAGAATTTTGAGAAATCATCAATAATCACAAGACAGTATTTCTTCTTTGAGATTGACAACACATTGACTGGTCCAAAGAGATCCATGTGAAGTAGTTGCAAGGGTTGATCAATTGATGACATTGACTTTGATTTGAAGGAGGCCTTCTTCTGCTTCCCTTTCTGGCATGCATCACACAATCAATCCTTGGAGTAATCCAATTTTGGAATACCTCTAACCAAATCCTTCTTTACTAACTCATTCACTGCTTTAAAATTCAAGTGTGACAGTCTTTTATGCCAAATCCAACCTTCATCTACACTTGCCTTGCTGAGAAGACATGTAGTCATGTTTGCATTTGTTGAATTGAAGTCAGCAATGTACACATTTCCTATTCTATCTCCTGTCAACACTACCTTGTTGTCACTTTTCTTGAAAATGACACAAGCTTCAGATGTGAACCAGACATTCTGGCCTTTATCACACAGTTGGCTGACACTTAGAAAGTTATGCTTAAGTCCATCAATCAGTGCTACTTCTTCAATGACAACATTCCCTTGTGAAATCAAGCCATATCCTCTAGTATATCCTTTGCTGTTGTCTCCAAAGGTAATGCTAGGGCCAGCTCTCTCCTCAAACTTAGTGAGCAGGGTAGAATCTCCAGTCATGTGCCTAGAACAACCACTATCCAGGTACCAAAGATTCTTTCTGTGTCCCTGTACACATCAAAATCAAATCAAGTTGATTTTGGTACCCAAGTCTTCTTGGGTCCTGCATTGTTAGCCTTATTCTTATTTTTCAAGCCCTTACTACCCAGAGGTTCTGATTGAGTTAAATCGACCTTAACTCTTGGTGTAGGTTTCTGAAAAATAGGTTGTTTCACTTGCTCACATGCATTAAAACTCGATGTATAATTTGGCATAGTCTGTGCAAACATGTTATTCATCATCCATGGCAACTGAGGCATATTAAAAGCATTGTAATATGGATTATACATGAATGGCATGTTAGCATAATGACTAGATGTATGAGCAGGCTGGACAAACATGTTTGGCATAACATTCATAGTAGGCATAGGTACTGACTTAGGCATACTAGGCACAGAAACATTTTTAACAAATTTACAGTTGAAAAATAAATGATTAACACTACCACAGTTCACACATTCCTTCTGAGGAGCATATTTATCAGGTGTGTAATTACTATGTTTGTTAATTCCTACCTTGTCATTTCTATTCTTCTTATTAGCCTTAGCCTTAGGTTCATTCTTTTCTAACTTATCCTTCAATTTCTTGATTGACAAGTTGCCTATGTTTCCTTGTTCAACTGACTTGGTTTTGCTACACTCTCCATTAACAAAGTTCTTATTGACAGGCCCGTACTTTTTCTTCAATTTAGTTGAAGTTGCTTTTCTAACAGGCTTAAGTCTCAAAGAACATTCTTTTTCGACTAAATCAGTGTCTGAAGCAACTTCCCTATCAACATCTAACTTAACCTCTGCTAATTTGTGAAAAGAATCAACTCCTTGTATACTATAAATTTCTTCAGTTTTAGCCTTTGATCCCTTCCACTTAGCAATTAAGTGTTGTTCCTCTTTTAACTATTTTATTAAACACTCTTCTCTTTTCAGAGCCTCAAGTAACTCATTCTTAGCATCTTGGCAATCTCTTTTCATTGATTCAAAATCAATTAGTTGAGTTTCTAACAGAGTATTCCTATCACCTATCTTAGCATTAAGATCTTTAATCTTTTTGTTCTCCTTGTTAAGCGATTTTAATATGACATGCATGTTATACAATTCATTAGACATTTCATTAACAACATTATCACATTCATCATTGGAAAGTTCAGTTAGGTTTGTAGAGTATACCTGGTTGCTTGCTGAACTAGCCTCTTCATCAGTTTCGTTTTCCATGAGTGCAAGATTGACAAACTCCTCTTCTGCATCTAAGTCTCCTCCAGCTGCCCAATCATTATCTCTAGATACAAATGCTCTTTCCTTTTGCTTGAGAAGATCAAAGTATTTCTTTTTGTAATCAACAGTCTCGAACTATTTCTTCTCTTTCTCAGCTTTGGATTTTCTGCATTCATTGGCAAAGTGACCAGCAATTCCACAGCTATAGCATTTGATCTTTGATCTTTCAACCACATCCTTGTTCGGTTGATAGCTTTTCTTGAATTGCCCGGCTTCTGCTGGATTCTTCTTGAATCTTAGCTTCGAAAATCTCTTTGATAGAAATGCCAAATACTCATCTAGATCTTCAGCTTCATCCTCACTTAATGCATCAGGTTCTTCAATCATCTTGCTTTTACCTTTGCTAGTTGCAGCTCCACCTTCACAAGTTCTTTGACTTGGTGTGGCTTCCACGTTCTTCATCTTCTCTCCATCTTGGTTTGTTGGAATATTGGCCACCAAAGCTACACTTCCACTTTTCTTCTGGCTCTTCTCAACTTCTTCATCTTGTTGCAACTTGAGCTCATAGGTCTTTAAAATTCCATACAGTCTCTCAAGTGTGAAATCTTTGTAATCTTGAGAATTTCTCAATGAAACTGTCACTGGCTTCCATTCTTTAGGTAAAGACCCTAGAAATTTTAGGTTGGAATCTTTGGTTTCATATACTCTCCCACACAGCTTTAGCCCATTTAACAGTTTCTGAAATCTGCTAAATATATCAGTTAAACTTTCACCTGAATTAAAGTGAAAATGTTCATACTTCTGTATGAGGAGTTGCATCTTATTCTCTCTACAGAGTGTTTGTATAGTGTCCCACACTTGCTTGGCAGTGGTGCAGTTTATGACATTATCGAACATGTCTTGATCAATTCCATTGAACAGTATGTTCATGGTTTTCTTGTCCTTCTGGACTTCTTCTTTGTCTGCCTCTGTCAATTCTGCTGGCGGTTTGGGAATAGGCCTTCCAGCAGCTGCAGTTCCAGCTGTTGCTCCAACTGCAGTATTAGCCTTCATAGGAATATGAGGGTCTTTCTCGATGCAGTTTACATAACCTTCATCAATGGATAAGAGATGTAAATGCATCTTTACTTTCCAGTGAAAGTAATTATCTTTGTCAAGAACTGGTATTTTCACGCCTATATCCTTCATTCCCATGGTGGTGATCTTTAAACTTCTTGTATGTTAGAAGCTTGTTTTGATACCAATTGTTAGGTCCCAAAGTATCGTAGAAGGGGGGGGGGGGGTTGAATACGATACTACCAAAAAAAAAATAATTCCGAGAATATATCTTTATTGATAATAAACTCGAAGGGGTGTTACAACTTCTAATCCAATGGATTAGCTTCAAAACCTGAACACTCCTAAGGATACTTTAGGCACGAGGACCTTCTACCCGACACTTCCTGAAAGCGGGCTAAGCCGGCTTTCCTACTAGATGGACTGTCTAGCAGCTTACACAGAGAAGATATAAGAGAGAGAAGAGAGAGTTGTGTGTTGAGGTGTGTTTTGAAATGAAATACAACAGGCCTATTTATAGGTTTTAGAAAGTTACTATTTGACACACTATTCCAACAACCCCCAAATAGTAACCGAGCACTATTCCAACAACCCCTAAATAGTAACCGGACACTATTTCACCAACCCCCAAATAGTAACAGTTGGTTACTATTCATATTAATAGTGATTTCGGATACTATTCACATGAATAGTAATTTCGGATACTATTCATTTCCTCTTAATTTGACATCCTTAAATATTGAACTTTCAACTAACCAAAGGATATCAATACTGCGCTAAACTCAATCATACCCCTTGAACAGTTTTTCTTAGTTAGATACTTCGATTCTTTTGTGAAGTGTTGACGCCTAGTGCAACTGGTCTGGTTCACAGACGACTAACATTCACTCGTGGTCTTCATATCATGTCTTTAAGAACACTGCTAAGAATTGTGCAATCATAAAAACTTTATCACTGGAATCTTTTGGCCCTTCAACTGAATCGTCTGTACATCTTATTTTGTCACTAAAGCTTGATCATGTTAATGAACTTCTTTCAGCGACTTGATCCTTGTTAATGCTTGTTCTTCAAATTTCACGATCCCTGTATAGAGTTAATATTATTTATCTTTTATCCTAGTTGAGTTATATATGTCTCTATTACATATTACATGCTTTACAGATATCTACTTTCACCCTCGTTAAATAATGAATTCTAATTCAAATCATAATAATTCTTTACTTAATCATCGTAAAATTAATCGTAACTGAAAAGAAGGTATCATGATTATTTTTCTAAGAGATTGGGGAGCCTAAGATGTATTTCAGGTAAATTTCATGAGATACATGAAATTTATATACAAATATGGTGTGGATATTTTAGTAAAAACACAATTTTTTAATTAGCCCTTCGAGCCCAATCAAATATAGAGTGTATTGTGTGAGCATCTCAGGAAAAGTTTCCTGAGACCAATCAAATATAGAGTGTATTTTGTGAGCATCTCAGGAAAAGTTCTCTGGGATCAATCTCAGGGACCTTTTTCTCTTTTTCTAATACACCTATTTAGAACAAATCCAACAACTTCCAAGTATTACCAAAATTTAAGAACTTATTACAAAATATCACTTCAATAGTGTATTAGTGGTTCCCTAAAATACTAATAATCTTTAGCCATTTCCAACCTTTTGGGCAACCGTTAATCATTTCTAATTTGATTTTTATCAATAAAAAATTCATTTCCCTCCATTTTTCAATAGTTGTGCATATCTCATTTTCTAATTAATTTCAAATTTATTGTTATAATAATAATAAGGAATTAATAAACGAAATGTTATTGGAGTTGATATAGAAAACAAGGTTCCTAAAATACTAAGAACCATTATTTATCATATTTTTAGAGCTGTTGGAGTTGCTCTCAGTAACTAAGGAGCCATTTTAAACCCTTAAACTTCGTGAAACTAGGCATATAAAATCATAAATGTACTTTTGTTTTATAAAGTTTGATGGTTTATGCCGTTAATAAAAATAAATTTACTTGATGGTTAAGGTGCTAAAAAATGAATAATGCACTACAAGAAAATCCTCTTCTACTAACAGAAATTTCCGTTGGTAAGTTACTGAAATCCGTTGGTAAAATGGTTGTAAAGTGGTTTCCTAACGGAATGCTAACGGAATGCGGTCGTTGGAACAAACGTCGTTGGGAAGTCTCTAACAACGGAATTTATTTTCGTTACTAAATTTAATAACGGAATACCAATAGACTGGTAACGGAATTCTTGTTTTTACAAACAACCACCACCCAACTGATTTCGTAACGGATATTCTGTTAGTATTTATTAGCAACCAAATGCCAACGGAATTTTCGTTGTTATAGTTACTAACAAATTGCCAACGGCTAATCCGTTGGTATTATTAGCAACAATTTCATAACAGATAATCCGTTGGTATTTTTAACAACCATTTGCCAATGGTATTCCGTTGTTAATATCGATACCAACAAACAAATGATAACAAAAGTTTTTTCATATAATACCAACATTTGAATAGATAATACAAATTCAAAATGGGGTTAAGAGTTACAAGATCACTCTTACCCTATATTACAAACCAAACTAGTCAATACAAAATACAGAAGATTCACACCACTTCACCAATATATCTAAAACCCACCACTTCACGAAAATATAATCCAAGTACCAACGACATACTACTAATATCATCAAAACCTACAACAAAATAAAGTTCCAATTGTCCACACTGATTTAAAAAAAAAAGAAATAGCTAAGAGGTAGTCCTTGCAGTGAATGGAGTAGCATTTTCATCATCTTTGCTTGAATTTTGTTAGGCATTAAAAAAAACATAATCTCTTGACAAGGTTTTGCTTATTATGAGCAGCTGTACTATGAAGGCCCTTGACAAGGTTTTGGCTTATTATGAGCATGCAGCTCTACTCAAGGCTAAAACAGCTACACGCCTAACATGCTGCACAGTTGAAACCCACAGGAAAAAGAATTAACGAAAATCAAAATTGGAATGATATAAACCAAAACTGACAAAGAAAGATAATTTTCAGTTCTCAAATCAACAGTGGCATCTAGCTATTGCAAAGGATAGATTGACAAAGTAACTGTAAGAACCCCAAATTTTGGATATAATTAAAATTTTTTATTAAGTAATGATAAAATGAGGAACAATGATTCCGACAACAAGGTCACCAGCTCTAATGAATGGTGGTTTCAAAGAACAATGATTGTAATGGATGGATATTGCTTTGGACAATGATCCTGATGCATTGGTATATTGTCAGAATAGAGTAATTCGATGGTTGAGGACCTAGATAAGAATAATCTACCATCCAGGAAGGAGCTAATGGATCCTTGAAGGGAAATGAGTACTGCATAGTGTTTCCCATACGTGCATAGTATTTCCCGTACGTGCATAGTATTTCCTGTACGTGCATAGTAATTTGGTGGATGAATAGTGATTTTGTAAGTTGGAAAACTTTTCACTCCACCCTATGTACGGGACGTGATATGGATGTTTCGAAGTCATATTAGTAATACGCGGAGGAAATAAGTGAATGCAGAGACGATCGGAATTCAGAAATTCCAAATTCTTTTCGGTATAATATTTGACCGGACAGTGGATTAAATATTATTATAATCCAAGAATTGAGATATTAACTTTGAGGATTTGATATTTTGGGATGTTATTATATTTGATTTAAGAATGAAGGTAGGAAACCACTGAGGAGTGTTATGGCTACAATGTAATTATTGATATTTGGAAAGAATGAATGGAATTCGACCTTATTATGTTTATGTCTTGAAGAATGCTAAAGGGTGACAACATAGGTAAGAATAATCTATCTTCTAAGGGAATAAGATATGGCAACTTCAAGCAAGAGAATACCCTCATGTCATCCAGATCGATAACGATTAATCCAGTAGTTCCGTAAAAAGGTTAAGGAACGATCGAAAGAGAATACGGACAATTGTACCACCCTAAGAGAACAAGTAAAGAATACAGAATGAATAGTGTTTTGGTGGGAGTATATAATAATATGAGACGACACTATATAGAAGTATTCGGAACGGATTTCCGAGTTCGTATTAGTGATCCAGGGGGAAAATAAGTGTATGTAAAAGCTGTCGGATTCTGAAAAACCGCACTTTTATTTTCTCCGAGAGTTCCCTGGACACTGATAGCCTTAAGTATTTAACGAATGGATTTAAGGAATATAAATTGGAAAGTTAGAATGAAAGATGGAGAATGAAAGTATTAATATTAAAGAGGATTCCCGGCAAACCCTAATTAGAAATCCGTGAAATATTCTCACGAACGATCAATCGAAACGGGTAATAACCGGACACAGAAACAAGCAGAGGGAGCAAGAGTCTTGTGCAAGCTACTAGTATAAATATCTAGTAACTAAACTAGAAGCAAGGAACTAGCACCTTAGAGGAAGAACCAAGTTCTTAGCAAGTAACTACCTAGTTAAGCTCTAACCACCATAAAACCAACACATGTCTTGCCATTTCATCATCCAACACCTCATCACTTTAATAAAGTGACTTTTGCAAGATATTATGTTGTAAGTGGATGAGAGTGGATGAGATTAAAACACAAAAAAATCAAAAAGAGCAAGAACACTCTCCCCCCCCATTTCCATTCCATTCGGCAACCCCATTAATTCCAAATCCAAACTCCACCTTCCCACCATTGTTTGTTCTTGAAATAATTAAGGTGAGTCTTACATTTCATAAAACTTATCTCCTCAAAATCTTAGCTTCAAACTCATCCTTTTCCATTTTCAAAAAAATCAAACAAGAGGAGGGTGAATAGTGTTCATCATGTACTAACTTTGTTTTCTTGATTTTCCATGGTTGATCTAGCAAGCATAATCACTCCTAAGGACCATACAAGGCTTAGTAAGGCTATATAACTATCTAAGGAAGGTATAAAGCTCTTGAAACCCTAACCCTTGTTTGAGATTTAAGCATGTTTATGATAGTTATAACTTAGTTATGATTATGTTAAGGTTATAAGCATGATTATGTATGGATTTTGGATTAATGATGTAAATAGCTAGATGAACGGAAAGGCATTGCTTGGCCTCAGTTCATGTATATAGTCATGTATATGTTGTTTGGGTTGGATACTATGTTTATGGGAAGATTCGAAATTGGTAGATATTCGATTTACAGCCGTTATAATGCCCGATTTTACAATACCATGTTTTGTATGCCATTTTCCATGTCGAACCCCTACTGTCCAGAGACCTTATCTGCCATGATAGGATAGGTAACGTTCTAAGCTTCGTTTTGATATAAAGATCACGTGAAACGGACTTACGGTTTAGGATTTATGACCAAATTACTAAAAGTAGTTCGAATCCGTAAACGAAAGTTCGTAACTGAAATTGAACCCTCGTAAACTATGTAACGTCATGGCGAATCTTGGTAAATAAATACTAGGGGTAAGAAGGAAGGTGTGAAAGAAAACCGTATGTCAAAAAGAGCATTTTTCGATTTATTAAAAATGTTCGAGTCGAGGTTAAACGCGAACGAACCCCTAAAAGACGACTCTTTTATAACTTCGGTAAAACACTTAGAAAACGGGCGATAAAACTCGGAGTATAATATTGGTTCATAACGATCAACCTTAGAACTCATATGACTTAAGTATGTCCCAAGTATAAGTGCAGTGACATGTCGTATTAACGAACGAATGTCGGGTCGGATCAGTGATAATAAGTAATCCACTAAAGGGGGTATAACGAGATAACTCGAGAACGTGTTTCGATTTAAGTATAACTTAACTTTTAATATGTTAAGTGATTAATCCCGAATGCCTTGGCTATTTATAGATCACCAAGCTGAACCGGGACCCGCTACCACTACCCCTTACCGTACTCGACTACCAGGCAAGTTTCAATTCCCTTCTTTTAGGCTGTTGTTGTGATTGAATAAATATATATATATATGAGTGCTGATATATATATGCCATTGCATGCATGCCTACTTTCAAGTTGAATTGATATACTTGTTCCCTGAATGTTATTGTTGGCTTATAAGCTAGATAGTTATATATCAGTTATAAGCCGGTTATTGTAAGACCCTCATAGAAGGGCGTATACATCTTATTAATCAAATATAGACCGGGATTCAATATTCCTTGATATATCGAGATTACTTCGGAGGAAAATATTTAAGTAAATATTTTCTATTATTCGGGCGACGAATATTATTGAATATTCGTTCGAGATTATTTATTTTAATGATCCTTACTTCAAATAATTATTTGAACGTAATCATTCGACGAATAATATTTGTCAATATTCATTCAGAGTCGAATTGATTATCGATTATTATTTCAAATACTCTCCTAAGATGAGACTACTAAATGAATATTATGTGGACATTCATTTAGAATATTATTTTATTAAATAAATATTACTTTTGAAAATTCATTTAAGGTATTAAGTACTTGATGAATATTATCTTCAATATTCATCTGAAGCTTGACTTACTTATCGAATATTATATCGAATATTCCTTTAAGGCTTGGATTACTAAATGAATATTACTTGATATCCATTTAGAATATTATTCATGAAATGAATATTACTTTATCAATATTCATTTAAATTCCTAATTAATTATGAATATTATTTTGAATATTCATCAGGGTTCTATTTAATCATCGAATATTATTTTAAATATTTTAAATATTCCTTTCAGGACTTATTAAGTAATGAATATTACTTTGAATATTCATTTGATTATTTAATTATGCAATAAATATTCTCCTGATATTTCTTCAGGGATTATTTTGAGAAATACTCTGATTAAAGATATTCTTTCATATTCCCAAATATTCTTTAAATATTTTAACTCAATAAATATTCTCTGAATATTTATTCCATACTCAGAATAATCTCGATAAGGTTTATCTTCTTCGATTATTACAGAAAATATCTCGGAGTCATATTATTATTAATCTTATATCAAGAAGGGTTCTCAGACATCATTCTTCTTTGAGTCTACCTCCTTAATAATAAGGGAACCTTACTTGGAAAATGTTATTTATCTTGTCGACTTCCCGGTCATAAAGTATTCCCTTCACCTGCAACTCGGGTGCTGTTGACTTATTAAGTCGTTGCTTACCTTCTCATCTTTCGAGGGGTAAGATTACTGGAACAAGTTGATATCCGTTACCAAGTAATAGCTTGGGAGTTATTGGTAAATTTTCCTTTCCAACTAGATACGACTACTTTGTGGAGTCTTATCAACAAGTATTATACTTGGGGAAAGGGGGACGAACGTTACATTCAGAATCATGAATTCTATTTGAACTAGGAGTCGTGTAAGAGGCCGAGTAGCGCCGGTCCATCCCCTTTGGCCCAACCGTTGGCCGGGGAGAGCTAGTAAGGCGGTATACAAGTAAAGCCGTCAGTTCTTCCTTCTACCGGTAGTAAATCTAAATTGAGCTGTACGATCTAAATTGACTGATCATCTAAATTGAGCGGTGAATACTCCATCATTAGTTCATCATCCAAACTTATTTATTTCCTGCAACATGATTACTGTTGGCAGAGCTGGAAAAGTGTTCATAACTGGAATTGCAACCTTTTCATGCAAGTTCCTCTTCTTAATAACAATGAGAATATCTCGCTTACTTTTGATGCAGCAGATATTTCTACAAACAAATACTTTAAGTTACCTTGTAACTTCATCGTTCATATTATACTGGCATCATTTCCGTAAATGCATGGCATATGGTTTGAAAGATACTTTTGAACTGTTATACATTATCGTTCAGTTATCTATTATTGTTGGTGGGCTATTGCTCACCCTTGCTTTATTATTATATCACAACAACAGCTAGACCAGATGACTCGCACAAGGCGCACTCGACGCGGGCGAGGACGATGAGACTACTAGAGCTGAAGAAGAAGCTATTGGTAGGATATATTTATTCTTTCATTACCAAGAATATGGTCTAGTATGACTCATGTAAATGGATGGCAAAGTGTATGTATTATATTGAAATTCTTTTGGATTGTAAGAACTCATAATGTGATTAATAAAAATTTGATTGTTACTCTCATTTCATCTCTGGGACTATAACGGGTGTGTTTTATATTGTTGTGTTGGGTTATAGAGACGTAATTTATTTTATGATTAAGGAAAGTTCAATTGTTGTGGACAGAATTGGAAACCGTAACCACCGGATCCCGGACCCCGGATCTGGGGGTGTTACAGTAATAACAGAACAGTATGGTAAGAAGAATTCTTACCCGATCCTAATCCTTGAAATCTGAGGAAATACGTCAATCTTCCCTGGGCATTCAACTATGGATTATTTACAGCGATAACTACTGTTGCTCTAGTGAAAGCTGCCGAACTAGTTAACCTCCCCTACAAAATATGCATGAAGCATTAGCTATAAGGTTTTCACTAGGGGAAAAAACATCCAGGAACATATATAAATGACCAAATTCTATGAAGCACCAGACACGTCATACTCTTGGGTAAGCTCAAACCAGGAGAGATCCCTTTGCATACTTATTAAAAGTTAAAGTTGAACATTAAGAGTTAAGTAAATACCATTCCAAAATATGTAAATTACATGACAAGGTTTCCTGATAGCTAAATTCAGAACCACTATCGTCATGAAAAAAGACACAGAGCAAGTTTGACTACAACCTCCTCTTTTCTCATGAACTTGAAACGAGAACTATATGGATGAGAAGCATGACACGGCTTACTTTTACCGTTTACATACAGTGTACGGAAAATAAAATAATTTCATATTGCAAATCTATATTAAGGAGAGAAGTTTTTCCTAAGGAAACAAACTATTAGCAACAGAAAAAAATGTCAAACCTCCTTCTGAGCCCAAGATTCTCTCTCTGTCTTCAGCTGTTTGATCTTTTCTTCTAATAAAACTTGTGGATCGAATCAGAGATTAGTTTGGGAAACAGTTCAAATACAACCTTGTCAACAGTTCAACCAAGTTTATATCTTTGACCCAGCCAGATACATCAGCAAGAACATCCATGATTACTGCACGTATCAATTCAGGGGCCTCTTTATCAGGTTTTATTTTCAGCATACCACAAATCTATAACAAAATCCTGCAGAATCTTGTTAATAAGCTCCTCCATTGCAACCTCTATTATGGGAGAATTGATTTTCCTCTTCCTTTTAGGAGGGGGTAGCATGGCAGAAAGACGAGAATCATTGAAAGATAACTGCTTCTTTTCTAAGTGGGATAGATATGTTTTTCGTTGGATATTTCGATTTACTTGTATCTGCACAACAGACAGTGACAAGAAATCAACAAGAGTTCAAGTTAATATAAAAGAAATCAATTATGGCATTACATATATTTAATTCAAGAAACCAAGTTTGATACTACTTGTTAAATCTAATCATCCTTTCCACAAAGCCTACACTGAATTAAAAGCGTGGTTCCGGTCCTCGGGGTTAGTCCTAACTAAGCTGTTGGGTTTGTGGAGTCTATCAGGTTTAAGAATCGGATTCTGACTTGAGTTAGGAATTCCTGAATTGGACTCTAATTAGAGTTAGGATTAGAGTTAGGAATTTCAGAATTAGACTCTGATTGGTTGACCCAGTTTCTTCTCTTATAAATACTCATGTAATTGTAACATAACATAACACAACACAATGTGAGAGATCAATACAAAATTAGTGTGGCTTGTGGAGTAGGAATTTCCGAACCACGTAAATCTTTGTCTTGTGTGATTGTCGTTATTTTCTTGTTCTTGTTTATTCGCTTTGGGTTTTGCTTTCGTTGTTGTATGCTCAACAACTGGTATCAAGAGCCTAGGTTTTCAGGCGAGTGGGAGCGATGGCAGAAGAAGGGAAAGTAAAGATCGACAAATTTGATGGCAAAGATTTTGGGTTTTGGAAGATGCAAATTGAAGATTATTTGTATCAGAAAAAACTACACGAACCGCTGGAGGAGAAGAAGCCAGAAAAGATGGATGAGAAAGATTGGAAGCTATTGGATAGGCAGGCCCTGGGTGTTGTCAGATTGACTTTGGCGAAGAACGTTGCTTACAATATCGTCAAGGAAACGACAACTTATGGATTGATCAAGGCGTTATCAAATATGTATGAGAAGCCGTCTGCTTCGAATAAGGTATATTTGTGTCGCTTGTTGTTTGCCACAAAATTGAATGAAGGTGATTGTGTTGCTGATCATGTGAACGAATTTAACTCTATCCTATCAAGATTGACATCAGTGGATATTAAATTCGATGATGAAGTACAAGCCTTATTGTTGGTATCCTCGTTACCTGACAGTTGGTCAGGATTTGTCACTGCTATTTGTAATTCATCTGGGAGCAGTAAGATGACTTTTGATGGAGTTCGAGATGCGATTCTTGGAGAAGATATTCGTAGGAGAAACTCAAGAGAGTCGTCAGGTTCCTTGTTGAGTACTGAGAGTAGAGGCAGAAAGTCCGATAGGGGGCAGAATCAGGGGCGTAGCAGATCGAAGTCACAGAAGAGAGGACAGTCCAAAGATCGCAAGGAGATTATTTGTTGGAATTGTCAGAAGAAAGGTCACTTCAGAAATCAGTGTACGGCTCCCGCAGCTCCTAAAGGAAAGAAGAAAGAGGATAATTCAGCTAATGTAGTTGAAGAGGTGGTGAGTGACGATGCTTTGATTTGTTGTGTTGAATGTTCGGTTGAATCATGGGTTATGGATTCTGGTGCATCATTCCATGCTACCCCTTGCAAGGATTTGATGTTAAATTTCAGACTTGGAAATTTTGGTAAAGTCCGTCTTGCTGATGATGAGACTCTGGATATTACGGGCATGGGAGATATTAATCTCAAGACCTCTTTGGGGACTAGCTGGACGTTGAAAGATGTAAGGTACATTCCTGGACTGAAGAAGATGTTGATATCTGTGGGTCAGTTAGATAAGGAAGGGTATCGAGTTACTTTCGGAGACGGACAGTGGAAGGTTATAAAGGGGAATCTAGTTGTTGCTCGTGGAGAGAAAAAGGGGACGTTGTACATAGTTGAACAATCTAGCTATGAAGCAAATACAGTTGCTGATGAGATTGGGTCTTCAACTTTGTGGCACCAAAGACTTGGTCATATGAGTGAAAAAGGTATGAAGCTATTAACTTCGAAGGGTAAGATTCCAGAGCTGAAGAATGTGGAAGTTGGGTTCTGTGAGCCATGTGTTCTTGGAAAGCAGAAACGAGTTACTTTTGCAAAATCAGGGAGGACACCCAAGGCCGAGAGGTTAGAGCTAGTTCATACAGATGTATATGGTCCAACAGCAGTTGCGTCGTTGGGAGGATCTCGCTACTATGTCACTTTCATTGACGATTCCACTAGAAAGGTATGGGTTTATTTCTTGAAGAATAAATCAGATGTGTTTGCTACTTTCAAGAAGTGGAAGACCGAAGTTGAAAATCAGACCGGTTTGAAGGTTAAGAGTTTGATGTCAGATAATGGTGGTGAGTACAGTAGTGATGAGTTTAAAAGCTATTGCGCAGAATATGGAATTAAAATGATCAAAACTATTCCAGAGACACCGCAGCAGAATGGTGTTGCAGAGCGCATGAATAGAACCTTGAATGAGAGGGCTAAGAGTATGAGATTGCATGCAGGGTTGCCAAAGACTTTTTGGGCAGATGCAGTTAGCACAGCAGCGTATCTCATAAACAGAGGACCTTCAGTTCCTTTGGGGTTCAAGATTCCTGAAGAAGAGTGGCAGAAAAAGGAGGTAAATCTTTCACACTTGCGAGTTTTTGGTTGTGTTTCTTATGTGCGTGTTAAAGATTCTGACAGGGACAAGCTTGATCCAAAAGCAAAGAAGTGTATCTTCATTGGTTATGGCTCAGATGATATGGGTTACCGTTTCTGGGATGAACTAACGAAGAAGGTCGTTAGAAGTAGAGATGTTACTTTTAACGAAAGTGCAGTGTACAAGGATAAGCTTGCAGTCGATTCTGAGTTTGCAAAGGAACAACATGAGAAAGAGAAAGCAGTGCTTGAAGAGATTACAGAAGAAGATCTTGCAAGAAATAGTGGGAGTTTGGGGAATGGTAATGACACGGTTCCAGTTACTCCACAGGCTGAGGTAAGAAGATCTAGCAGAATTGTGAGGCCACCACAAAGATTTTCTCCTTCAGCATATTATATGTTATTGACTGAGGATGGAGAGCCTCAGTGTTATTCAGAGGCAGTTCAGGTGGATGATTCAGTTCAGTGGAAATCAGCCATGGAAGAAGAGATGAGTTCTCTTGAGAAGAATGAGACTTGGTCTTTAACAGAGTTACCAGCAGGAAAGAAGGCTTTACAGAATAAGTGGGTGTTCCGGATCAAAGAAGAACCTGATGGCAGCAAGAGATACAAGGCGAGGTTAGTAGTCAAGGGTTATCAACAGAAAAAGGGTATTGACTATACTGATATATTTTCTCCGGTTGTTAAGATGACTACTGTTAGAATTGTGCTAAGTATTGTGGCTGCAGAGGAGTTACATCTAGAGCAACTAGATGTTAAGATCGCGTTCTTACATGGTGATCTTGAGGAAGACATCTACATGGTACAGCCAGAAGGATTTCAGGTAGCTGGGAAAGAAAACCTTGTTTGTAAGCTTATAAAAAGCTTGTATGGTTTGAAGCAAGCGCCAAGACAGTGGTACTTGAAGTTTGATAGCTTTATGATGAAGAATGGGTACACTAGGAGTGCTATGGATCATTGTTGTTATTTTAAACAATTTGATTCATCTTATATCATATTGTTGTTGTATGTTGATGACATGTTGATAGCAGGATCAAACATGAGGGAAATCAACAGGTTAAAGAGACAGATGTCTGAGGAGTTTGAGATGAAAGATATGGGTGCAGCAAAACAGATACTTGGTATGAGCATCATAAGGGATAGATCTGAAGGTACTTTGAAATTATCTCAAGAGAAGTATATTGAGAAATTGTTGCAGAAATTCAGTGTCCAGGATGCGAAGACCAGAAGTACACCGTTGGCGACTCACTTTAATCTCACGAAAAAGCAGTCACCTAAAACGGATGAAGGCAAGAAAGATATGGCTAAAGTTCCGTATGCATCTGCAGTTGGCAGTTTGATGTATGCTATGGTGTGTACAAGGCCAGATATTGCTCATGTAGTGGGAGTTGTTAGCAGGTTCATGTCTAATCCAGGAAGAGAGCATTGGGAAGCAGTCAAGTGGTTGTTGCGCTACTTGAAAGGCACATCCAAGGTTGCATTATGTTTCAGCAAGAAAGATGTTATCTTGGAAGGGTTCTCTGATGCAGATTTGGGTGGATGTTTGGATACAAGAAAAAGTACTACGGGATATATTTTCACGTTGGGTGGCACAGCAATTAGTTGGATGTCTCGACTTCAAAAGAGTGTTGCTCTTTCAACCACAGAAGCAGAATATATGGCTATCTCTGAAGCTAGCAAGGAGATGATTTGGTTGAAGAATTTTCTTGAGGAGTTGGGCAAGAAACAGGCGGACAGTGCTTTGTATAGCGACAGTCAGAGTGCTATTCATCTTGCGAAGAATCCTGTGTTTCATGCTAGGACGAAGCATATTCAGCTGAGATATCACTTTACAAGAGAGTTGATTAGCAATGGTACTTTGTCCTTGAAGAAAATTCTTGGTTCAAAGAATCCTGCAGATATGTTAACTAAGGTGGTTACTAATGAAAAGTTGAAGCTTTGCATAGCTTCAACTGGCCTTCAGAACTGATTGATGAGAAGGCGCTGCACTAGTTAGAGTTATTGATCGAGGGATTATTTGTTACTAGATTTACAAGAGTGAAGTGAAGATGTGGTTAGACTCCAAGTGGGAGATTGTTGGGTTTGTGGAGTCTATCAGGTTTAAGAATCGGATTCTGACTTGAGTTAGGAATTCCTGAATTGGACTCTAATTAGAGTTAGGATTAGAGTTAGGAATTTCAGAATTAGACTCTGATTGGTTGACCCAGTTTCTTCTCTTATAAATACTCATGTAATTGTAACATAACATAACAAAACACAATGTGAGAGATCAATACAAAATTAGTGTGGCTTGTGGAGTAGGAATTTCCGAACCACGTAAATCTTTGTCTTGTGTGATTGTCGTTATTTTCTTGTTCTTGTTTATTCGCTTTGGGTTTTGCTTTCGTTGTTGTATGCTCAACAAAAGCTGCATAAGTTTCTTGGTCTTCTAATGGTGTGTTTGCTTCACAGAATTGATACCAACAAAATGTATAGTAGTAATTCAGAAAAAGAACATACATACAAAATGTCAACCAAATATCATCATAGTCCATTACATCCCCAGCTAACCTATAACACAACTTTAACAATTTCTCAACATACGAAACCATAATTATAAACATATAAAAGAGGAAACTGAAGCATAATTATGGGAAAGACCAATTTATCTCACTGAAGGAGAAATTGAATTCACAAGTAATCATTTATACAGATACAAAAGAAAAAATTGAATAAATGGGGTAAGAAACTTGAAAGCCTCGTCACCATAGCCTCCTTGAGCATATCCAGAAATTATAGTACTCCATGTAATAACATCTCTTCTTGTCAGCTCATAAAACACTGTAGAAGCTGAATCCAGAAGGCCACATTTTGCATACATGGTCATGACAGAATTTGCAACAGATAACGAACCAAAAAGACCAACATGATAAACATGGGCATGAAGTTGTCGACCCAAATCACTTCTTGAAGCGTTTGCGCAACCAGCAATAACTGCTACAAAAGTGTATTCACCCATCTGACCATATGTTGTAATTATAGTTATCCAGGAAACCACATCTTTTCTTCTCATAGTCTTGAACAAGTACAAGCCATAATGTAGCTTGCCGCACTTATTATACATAGTAGCAAGACTATTAACCACAAATGAGGTAACATCAAATCCTTTCTTTAAGGTTTGCGCGTGAATTTCCCTTCCTTGATTCAATAAACCCATATCAGCACACGCCTTCAATGCAGTCGCAAACGTTTAGTGAGATAAATTTATTTTAGGAAACAATAAATTTATTTGGTTTGGTAATATAACGGTCAACTAGTATTTTGACTGGAACCCCTAAACAGGGTTTCGTCATTTGGTGTTTCGATTTTTTAAAAAGTATTTCTCGACGAACCAACCGTGCGAGGTCAAGATCCATCTTTTTTAATGTTATTGCTTAAATTTCAGAAAAAAAAAAATTATTTGGTTTGGTAATATAACGGTCAACTAGTATTTTGACTGCAACCCCTAAATAGGGTTTCGTCAGGGTTTAGTGTTTCAATTTTTTAAAAAGTATTTCTCGATGACCCAACCATACGGAGGTCAAGATCCATCCGTTTTAATGTTATTGCCAAAATTTCAGAAAAAAAATTATTTGGTTTGGTAATTTAACGGTCAACTAGTACTTTTTGATTAGATACCCTAAATAGGGTTTCGTCAGGGTTTAGGGTTTCAATTTTTTAAAAAATATATTTCGACGACCCAACCGTACAGAGGTCAAGATCCATTCTTTTTAATATTGTTGCCAAAAATTCAGAAAAAAATAAATTTATTTGATTTTTTTCCCCATTTTTAAATAGTTTGTCAAATAAATTAAAATTTAAATAAAAATAGAAAAAAGGCCAAGTTTTGAACATAAATTCATACACCAATTATAGTAGTAATACTCACTATTTGTGTGATGAATTTTACCCAACTTTCACTAATTTTCCATTTTTTTTATTTTTTCTCCTATTTTTAACTAGTTTGTTAAATAAATATATTAAATTTTATGATTAATATTACCAACGGAATGGTAACGGATCTATCTACTCTTACAACGGATTAATAACGGAATATACCTAACCGATCTAAAATGGTAACCAATTGCTAAAGGAACAGAAATTGCAAATTCCGTTGCTATGGGGTTAGTACTCCGTTACTAAACTGTTATTATGTCATTAGTATTCCGTTGGCAAAAATCCGTTGGTAAACCATTAGCATTTCCGTTGGCATTATTTTTTGGCCTCTATTTTACTAACGGAAATTTCTGTTGGTAAATATCCGTTAGTGATCCGTTAGGGATCTGTTGGCATATTTTTGGTTTTTCAAACTGTTAGCAATCCGTTGGTAATTAACAACAGATAAATTGGTAGAATTGGTAATTCTTGTAGTGATGCTAGAGAATTTAAAAATATTTTAAAAATTGTACAAAATGACATAAGTGGCATATGATATGTTTTAATTTGTGAATGCAGATGCATAGACGTGAGATTCATATTTTTATTTTAAAAAGTTTCCAATAAAATGAAAACATTATTATTTGAAAAAAAATTTGGGATAATTTTTTTGATTATCTAACATTAATTTATTTTAATTAAATAACTCTGAACTCACTCGTTTTACCTCACCAAGATTTGTTTGTACTGTACTTCATGGACATTTGAAGAGTGCGCCTTGCTTCTTACGTTCCTTTATAAATACTATTTACGACGCCATTGTTATGTCTAAACCTATATAAACCTAAATCATGATATACTGATGATATCATATAATTAAACTCCTAAAATTCTCACATGTCCGCTAGATTGATAACTCAATGATATTTCTTTCTCTGTTGGGTGAAGCCTCCTTCAGATTCTTCTTCATCAATCCCCCAATTCATATGGAAGTATAATGATATTAATAATAATGCCGAATAGGTTTAGATAATTAAGATCATGATTAGCAAGAAGGTATAAACGAAAGCTATCAGTTCTTGTTCATCTAATTACATATACTTTAGCAAACAAAACAACAGACGTCAAATGATTACTGCTACAAACAATTGGTGTACAGTAAAATAAAAATAAAAGCAAACAAAATTACATTAAATCTGAGCTAATAATAAAACAGATACATATAAATTAATGTGTAATCTATATGAATAGCTGACATAATTGCTTGTCTAGAGAGAGCAAGTGTAACCAGAAGGAGGTGGCTTCCCGCAAGTGATAAGGAGCTGCAAAGCAATAGGAACATATAAATTAAGATTGAGGAGCTTCAGCTTCAGAGCAGTGCACAAGCATACTGCAGCTTCCAGCTCAACCAGTCCAGCAATAAGCCGGCAGCATTTATTTGCATCCGGATTACCAAGCCCAACATTCACCAGTCCACCAAGAAGATCCACACATGCTCCAAGTTTCAGTACATCAATTGGGCACTTCGCTGAGCTTGGGCTTGACGGTGGTGAGGGCCACGGCTTCCCTGGCTTTCTCTTCGTTGGCGGTTTGGTTGTTCTCGGTGGAAGAATTGGCGGAACAATTCCTGGAGGAAGAGTAGGTGGAACTAGACCCGGTGGAAGAGTCACGGGAGGAAGGTCAACTGGTGGCTTAACGACGGGCGGTTTGATAATGGGAACCTTGGGAGGTTTTGGGGTAGGTTTGTGATGAGTAGGAGGTTTTCCACAGCTACCACAATCAAGAATAGGGTTAGCAGTGGAAAGGATAAAGAGGGAAATGAGGAGGAGAGCTGTGAGTCTAGTGGAGTCCATTGTTCCTCCAAATTGCTATGGTTATGTGTGGACTGATCACTGATCACTGAGTGGTGTTTTATGGGGACTAGGACCATGCATCAGTTGTGAAAGAAAACAAAAAACACTATTATCACAAGAACAGCACGTGAATGAGGGTGTGGGATCAAAGGCTATCTTCCAAATTTTGCTAGTTGTCAACTATTTATCAAATACATGAATCCATCTACTCGATTCTTAATATTAATTGTATATGTCTGATTGCCTGTTCCTTTGCTTCTAATTACAGTTAATAGTATCTAAGTTAATCATCAGACGTTTATCAGTTAATTCGGAAATCCTTGGATATGCTCAACTTTTCCATACGCGTGTAGGTAATAAAACTGAAGGTTTGGATAATTAATTTACGATCTGTTAGTTTGACTTGAATATGTGGGTGGTGGCCGCCGCCAGCGCCGTCGCCGGCGCCGCCATTGTAGACGCCGGATTTGACTCACCTAACATCACCTACCCCTTAGATTGTGTCTATAAATAGATATGCATGTAAGGATTGTAAAAATATCTGAAAAAAAACCTCTGTAATCAGTTTATCCTCTCAGAACTATAAACTTATTTCTCTTCTGCATATAATCTTTCTTGCTTCCGTTACAACAAATTGGTATCAGAGCTTTGGTTGAAACTGCTGTAAAATTTTTCGCCAGAATTTTTTTTAAGCTCGTCGGAGTTACTGTTCATCGCAGGAGAAGGCGACACTGTTCAGGCGGAGTTACTGTTCATCGCCGGAGAAGACGACACTGTTCATACGGTACTGTTCACCCGGCACTGTTCATACGGTACTGTTCATCCGACACTGTTCATACGGTACTGTTCATCAGGCACTGTTCATCCGACAATGTTCATAAATACGGTACTGTTCACGTATACGTTTCTGGGAGAAAGATGTCTGGTGGTATTAACGTTAAGGTCGAAAAATTTACTGGGAGAAATAGTTTCAGTCTATGGCAAATCAATATGCGTGCCCTGTTAAAACAATAGGGGCTCTGGGCGCCGTTGAACACAAAAACGGCTGCTTCTACAAGCGCTGAGATGGTCATTCTTGAAGAAAAGACATATTCAACAATTCTGTTGTGCCTTGCAGATGATATTATTACTGAAGTTGCGGAGGAGGATACCGCGTCTGGTTTATGGTTAAAGCTTGAAAGTCTCTACATGACAAAGTCTTTAACAAATAAGTTGCTTCTGAAGCAACGTCTGTTCAGTCTGCGAATGCAGGAAGGTATGCCTCTTCGAGATCACTTAGATCAATTAAACACAATTTTATTAGAATTGCGTAATATTGATGTTAAAGTTGAAGATGAGGATGCTGCTTTGATTCTGTTAGTTTCTTTACCATTATCGTATGAGAACTTTGTGCAATCGTTTATTGTTGGTAAAGATACTATTTCTCTAGAGGAGGTTAGATCTGATCTTCATTCTAGAGAGCTGCGCCATAAGGCGGCTGGTACAGGTGCAGATAATCATGCTGTTGGGTTGGTAGCTAGCGGGAGTACTGGACATGGAAAGTCGGGGAAGTATAAATCCAAGAAACCAGCTTCTAAGGGTTTGAGAGCTAATGATGTCTGTAATTATTGTAAAGAGAAGGGACACTGGAAATCCGACGGTCCCAAGAAAAAGAAGCAACAGGATAAATTGACAGATACTGCTGCTGTAGCTGATGCTACTTCTGAAGAAGATATTGCTCTTGTTGCTGCTGATCACATGCATCACTCTGATGTGTGGATTCTTGATTCTAGAGCGTCTTACCATATATGTCCGCGCAGGGAGTGGTTCCCAACCTACGAAAAAGTAGACGGTGGAAAAATTTCTATGGCTAACAATTTTGTTTGTGAGACTGTTGGAATAAGCTCGATTAAAATTCGGACACATGATGGTAAATTCTGCACATTGAATGATGTTAGGCATGTTCCACTTATGACAAAGAATCTGATATCTTTGAGTATGTTAGACAGCAAGGGTTTCAGTTTTCAAGGTGAAGGTGGAGTTTTACATGTCTGCAAAGGTTCTGATGTGATTCTGAAAGGTGTTAAACGTGGTACCTTGTATCTTCTTCAAGGTTCTACGTTAACAGGTTCTGTTGCTGTTGCGTCTTCGGAAATTGAAAAAGAAAACATGACCAGGTTGTGGCACATGAGGCTCGGTCATATGAGTGAAAGGGGGATGCAAATTCTGTCAAAAGCTGATCTTCTTTGTGGTCATAAGGTCACAGGTCTTGAGTTCTGTGAACATTGTGTTTTTGGAAAGTTACATCGCAGCAAGTTTCCTAAAGCAACACACAGAACAAAAGGCACACTTGATTATATCCATTCTGATTGTTGGGGACCTTCCCGGGTGGAGTCTTTAGGGGGTCACAGATATTTTGTGTCAATGATCGATGATTTCTCAAGAATGACTTGGATGTTCATCATAAAGCACAAAAGTGAAGCCTTCAAGGTTTTCAAGCAGTGGAAGGTGCTAGTGGAGAATCAAACAGGGAAGAAGATTAAGAGGCTGCAAACAGATAATGGCCTAGAATTTTGCTCGTCCGAGTTTGCAGATTTCTGCATGAATGAGGGGATTGCTAGGCATCATACAGTCAGGGATACACCACAGCAAAATGGTGTAGCAGAGCGTATGAATCAAACACTGCTGGAGAGAGCTAGGTGTATGCTCTCTAATGCTGGACTAACTAGAAGATTCTGGGCAGAGACGGTTAGTACAACGTGTTATTTGATTAATTGTGGACCTCACACAGAAAGTGGTGGTGTTGAGAAACAGGTGGAGCAGGAAGTCACTCAAGATGAGAGTGAACCACACCAAGAAGTTCAACAACCACAGTCAGAATCAGAATCATCAGTTCCAGTAGTAAATCAGCACAGTTTGGTCAGACACACTTCCATCAGGGTGCTACTAGCAATAGTTGCACATCAGAATCTGGAGTTTGAACAACTCGATATGAAGAACAAGTCTGATATTCAGAAGTTGAAAGGTCTCCTCAGTGCTAAGTTCGAAATGAAAGATTTGGGTGCGGCTCGGAAAAATCTGGGAATGGAGATTTATAGGGATAAAAACAAAAGAAAGCTCTTCTTGTCACAAAAGGGATACATTCAGAAGATATTGTCAAGGTTTGGCATGTCTACAGCAAAGCCCATAGATACTCCTAGTGCTGCAAATGCACATCTGTCTGTTGCTTTTGCACCTAAGTCTGCTGAGGAAAAAGAGTACATGTCTCGAGTTCCTTATGCTAGTGTAGGGGGAAGCTTGATGTATGCAATGGTCTGCACTAGACCCGATCTTGCACAGTCTGTCAGTGTTGTTAGTAGGTTCATGGGTGATCCAGGCAAGGAGCACTGGCAAGCTGTGAATAGGGTATTTCGGTACTTAAAAGGTACGTCTGATGTTGGTCTCATTTATGGAGGTGATACTGAGTGTTTGGTGACAGGGTTTTCAGACTCTGATTATGCTGGAGATGTTGACAGTAGAAGATCTATGACTGCTTATGCTTTCACTCTGGGTGGTTCGATTGTCAGTTGGAAAGCTACTCTGCAACCTACAGTGACTTTGTCTACTACAGAAGCAGAGTACATGGCATTGACAGAAGCCGCAAAAGAAGGAATCTGGTTGAAAGGATTGATCAGTGATCTAGGTCTACATCATGATCAGGCTACAGTATTTTGTGATAGTCTCAGTGCAATCTGTTTAGCCAAGGATCAAGTCCATCATGAGCGGACTAAGCACATAGATGTAAGATATCATTTTCTAAGAAGTAAGGTAAGAAAAGTGGGTACTGCTGATAACCCAGCTGATATGCTCACCAAGCCGGTTCCACATAGCAAGTTTCAACATTGTTTGAACTTGCTAAATGTTCGGAGTTGTTGACTGCCCTTTTTGAGGGAAAAATCTGAGGCAGAAGAGTTTTATCTGGTACATCTGGCATTATTATGATGCGTCTGACACATCTGTTATCTATTTTTGTGAGAGGATTCAAGTAAAGGTGGAGTCTGTTATCTGGTACATCTGGCATTATTATGATGCATCTGGTACATCTGTTATCTGTTTTTTGTGAGATGATTCAAGTCAAGGTGGTACATCTGTTATCTATTTTTGTGAGAGGATTCAAGTCAAGGTGGAGATTTGTTAGTTTGACTTGAATATGTGGGCGGTGGGAGGTGGCCGGTGGGCGGTGGCCGCCGGCGGTGGCGCCGCCGGCGCCGCCACTGTAGCCGCCGGATTTGACTCACCTAACACCACCTACCCCTTAGATTGTGTCTATAAATAGATATGCATGCAAGGATTGTAAAAACATCTGAAAAAAAAACCTCTGTAATCAATTTATCCTCTCAGATCTATAAACTTATTTCTCTTCTGCATATAATCTTTCTTGCTTCCGTTACAACACGATCAAATAATTAGTTGTACAGAAATTTAAGTCCACATTTTTTTTCATTAGAGTAGACTAGCATTGCATAATTTAATTACAATGAAGAACAATATCTTGTAATATTAAATGTTGTCCAGAAAAAGATTTGAGGCATAAAGTTTCTCTACAGACCAGAGTATGATCATCACACCAGTAACAAGGGGTGTTTTTCGGTTCGAGCAGTTGGCGACTAAGCTAGAAAGGGTGTGGATTTTATTCAAGGGCACAAGTGTATAAATGAGAGGGTTTTCTAACCAAGACTAGCTTCTAAACAATAAGTTCTAATATTTGATAATATAAGATATTCTCAGTACGAAAGAATCTTCTAAATTTTTGTTTTTGGAAAATGTTATGTCTTGGTCCTAGTTTTGTGTATAATTTATAACCAACCTGATAATTCCCACAGCCGATTAGAGGCTTCCGATCACTGTTCCGGGTGCTTTACCGGAAGTACTTCACCTGGGTTTGGGGTGTCTGCAAAACAATGCTTGCCCGGGGGTGGTGGCCGTCAAGCACCTCCGGCGTGAGAATCAGTAATCGGAAATAATAATAATCGGACTGGTGAAAATATATCGTATGTGAAAGAGTATTGTAGAGAGCTTTTCTGTGTCTGAAAGGATTGTATCTTTTTTGTGTGTTTTTTCGGATCCCCTTGTGTGTGTGTAGAATGGGGGTATTTATAGGTTAGGTTCTTCAATCACTGTCGCCCACTAGTTGTGCCGTTAAAGCTACAGTGAGCCACTATTGGAACAGTGATTGATGTCCCCTTAAACATACCTTGATTCTGCCACTTGGACTGCTTTGATCAGATTCTGTCTCTTGCACATGGGTGTCTTTGAATATTATATTGCTTCTTTGCCTTATGGAGTAAGATACCTTTATGCAAGTGGGCATGCAAATGGGCAAGTGGGTGTACCTTTATGCAAGTGGATAAAGCAAGATATTTTTGTGCAAGTGGATTAGTATGATGATTTGAAATACTTTTTGTGGGTATTCTTTTGTATTTGGAATAATACTTTTGAAATTAGATATACTTTGTCAAGTATTCCAGAATTGTGTTTTTAGAGGGTTAATGTTTTTACTTATTAGCGGGTGCCCGCTGATGGCTATCAGCGGGTACTTATCATTGCCCCCCACTCCCTCTAGGCGCGTTTGCGTGTAGGGGGAGGAAGAGGAAACGGTAAGCGGAAAAAATGCAAAATTACGGAATTTCTGTGCCCCCCAAGTGTTGGCGGGCAACACTTAGGTGGGCAGAAAGTTTTGTGCAAAAAATGAACCCCGCAAGTGTTGGCGGACAACACTTAGGAGTTAGAATTTTTTGTGAAAATGTGCCCCCCAAGTGTTGGCGGACAACACTTAGGAGTTAGAATTTTTTGTGAAAATGTGCCCCCCAAGTGTTGGCGGACAACACTTAGGAGTTAGAATTTTTTGTGAAAATGTGCCCCCCAAGTGTTGGCGGACAACACTTAGGCGGTATGCGGTGCTTGACGTATGTGGAGTTGAAAAGTTCTTTGTTTGATATGCGTAACTGTTATGCGAATAAATGCTTATTATTGTCAATTAATGCAAGAATAATATTAAATGCCAATAATAAGAGAAATGATAAGTGGCAGTGCGTATTAATGAGTGAAGTGACCTTTGGGTGGAGAGAGAGTGTACCTTTGAAATAATATGTAAGGAGACGTGGGGAGTTATTACCAAGTGAGTAGTTGGTGTTTTGTACCGAGGTGGTTACTGTTGTGCTTTTGGCGTGGACCAGTAAGAATCCGCCACATTGCGTGTGATAGTGGTTTCCCCTTTTCACGCGCCTCACGTAATAAAAAAGGGGTTTGGTCAGTTATTTTCTCTCATCTTTTTACTGCCTTCATATCTCTTGCCATTGAGTGCTTACTCGATTGTTTTTTGTGGTGGTTGTGCTATTCCGGTGATCGGCGAGGTTTATAAAGCCGTTCGTATCTCCTGCTTTGTGGTAAGATTCGTTGTTCTTTCCTTGCCTTTCTCTTTTGTGATATCTGTTGCATGGATAATCGTGCCATGTATGTATTTATAATCTGGTGATGTCTGTTTAGGTAGATGTTTTTGATCGTGGTTTTGTGTTTGCTTTTTGTTTCGGTGGTAAGTGGGTATTTGTTGTTGATTTCCTCTTTTATGCAAAAGAGTTCGATCTATGTGCTCGATAGGTTTTTGGTCAAGATTTTCGGTGGTGTATTGTTTGTTGTTCATAGGTTCTGAGTTTGAATAATGTAATCTGTGGATGTTTAGGCCAGTAATGGTGTATATATATGTGCGTATATGTGGTAAATGTTGTGTAAATTGGGTTTGTGATGGTGTGTCTTCGATGTTTGTGGAGGGAAATGGAATATGAATCGTTTTTCCTATTTTTTAGAAAAAAGGAAATTGCTGTGAAAATCCACGTGTACCTTGTTAGTTGTAAGCGGTTTCTGTGTCCTCGGTACAGGAATTTTACTTTTGAGTTTGTGTAGATGGGTGACGAATTTACAGATCCTGGGACTGGAGAGAAGAGACCGCTGATAAATGGGTACGGGCGGTGGGCGGACATTGGGCAACTGACCTATCCAGCGGTTCTTCGGAGAAATCGGTACAGGTACTTTGAGAGTAATGAAAGTTTGTTCCGGGCGACCAATGTGGCCCCGACAGCGTATTCGAAGGCACAGATGGATACCGTCTTTTCTAGATTTCCTCACCTTCAACATGACAGTACGTTTCTGAGTGAGGAGTGGTCAGCGTATGTGAGTAGGATGTTCCGGATAGAAGATGGGTATTTCTGGAGGCGGGCGGAGCCGGGTGAGAGGCTGTATCACCGTTTTGATGATGGTTCCGTGTGCCTCCACGTTAGTCATTTGAAGGCTGGTTTCCGGGTTCCCCCGAATAAATTTATCATGGATTTATTCCGTGTATACTTCCAGTGCCAGTTAGCTCAATTCGGTCCCAACTCCATAAGGGCTATTAATTGGTTTATAGCCAGTTGTGAAGCAATGGGTAAGCAGCCGACTTTCAGGGCCTTTTTCTGTCTGTTTGATGTAAAAGCGAGTCGTTCGAAGCCTTTCTATGAGCTGCAATTTGTGAAGCCAAATAGCGTGATTGGGAAGGCCTTGGATGGATTTCGTCTGTGGTTATTTCCCAAGGGTATGGCGGGTTGGGCTGAGGAGTTTTTGGTTATTGGTGGCGGTGAGTTTGCTTGGCAGAAGAATTTCACGAAGAAAGTTGAGTGTTCTTATAAGGTGAACCGCAATCGATTGAGCCGTGCTGAGATTGATATTTTGGTGAGGCTTGTGAAGGCGTTAGGCGAAGTGTGGACGGAATCCAATTTTGTTGATCCGGCCGATCTAAGAAGACACTGCTGTAAGTCTTTGTTTGATGTAGTCTGTTGTTTTCGTTGTATTTGCTATTAACCATATTGTTTGTTTTGTGTAGTATTGGACCCTCGTAAACCGGAGCTAGATGTGCACCCGACTTTGGGTTTGAATGAAGCGAGGTTGTATGCGAAGTTTATATTGACAGTGCCCCCCAGACCCAACCGTCTCCGTGGCGGGCAATTTTCTGCTGCAAATATATTAGATGCCTTTGATTTGTCAGGTGAAAGCAGAGGGGCTGGGCCTTCTGTTCGTTTTGAAGATCCAGAAACCGTTGTGGAGGAAGATGCGGAGGAGGAGGAGGATGAAGATGACATTGATTCGAAGGCCGAGTCACTATCTGAGGAATTGCTAGGTGAGCAGTTTTTGGGTGGGGAAGGCCAGTCATTTGAAGAAAACATTGAGTTGGAGTTAAAGGGAGAAGAAGCTGCACAAGGGGAGAGTGAGAGGGATGAGGTTGAAGTGGAAGTTGGCCGGGCCGGTGTGGGGGATGTTGAAGCTGGGGGTGAAGAACCCGCTAATGCTGAAGAAATGGCCACTGAAAGTGGAGGCAATAGTCCCGGTACTGTGGCAAGGTTATATGCTGCCAGCCTAGGAGTTGGTGAGCATGAACCGGACATTCTCTCAAAGGAGTATAGAGCATCCATTCGAGGAGTTGAGCGGGGTGTTTCTAATATTCCTGAAGCGGTTGGTGGCCCTGGGAGGAAAGTAGTTGTTGACTTAGATTCTGAAGAGACTTTGGGGGTCGCAAAGGAGGCCAATGTTGGGGCGGAAAAACAGGTAGATGTGGCGGGTGATGTTCCGCCGCTAAGTCTGAAGCGGAAAACTATTGATGATGTTGGTCCGTCTAAGCGTAGACGGGTTGAGCCTTTCAGGGTAGGTGATTACGTTCCTCCCAACGTGGTTGTTGATGAAAGCGCAGGTACCTCATCTGATGGTACTGGGGAAGAAGATGGTAGAGATAGTGGAGAGTCGTCGGAAGAGATTGTTCATTATACAAGTAGTGATGATGAAGTGAATGATGCTGAGTTTGGCAGTAGGCCCGGATATGGTTTTCTGTTCAAGTCAGGGCCTAATACTTTCACAGCGGAATCTATGACTGATGATGATCTGCTGAGGATGAATGAGCTGAGTTGGGGGCGGATGTGTCGCCTTTCGCAGAAGTACGCCGCTCGAGTATGCCTTTGTCTAGTAGTTTGGTGTTTTCTCTTACTTTTGCTTGTTGGTGACTTGTTAACCTTTTGTGCATTTGTTTTTTGTAGAACCAGTGCATGTATACGGGTTTGATGGCCCGGGGTAATATGTACCGCAGCAGCAATATAGCTTTAAGGGAGAGAGTGAAGGTGCTTGAGCGGGAACTGGCCGCCGAGAGGACAATGAAGGATAATGCTGCCAAGGCTCTGTTTGAGATTGAGACCGAGAAAACCGACATTAAGGCGAGCTATGCTTACAGTTCTGAACTTCGAAGGTTTTTGGCGGAGGATAAAATTGAGCTTGAGGCCGAGAAGGCGGCCTTGACGGAGCAGATAAAGAACTTAAATACCTCATTGAAGTATGAGAGGGACCGTGCAAATGATGTTGAAAGCCACCTTGACTCCCGTCCGACGGAAGAGGCCGCGGTTAGGAAATTTAAAAACAGTGCCGAGTTTGCCGAAATTGTAAAAGAGGAAGCCGCGAAGATGCATGTAACGGTGTCGCAAGGCAGTGCAGAGATTGACCGTTTGAGAACCGAAATGGCTAAACTGAAGTCTAAGGCCAAGAGAGCTAAGCGTAAGGTGAAAGCACTGAAGGCCCGTCTAGGAGAGACGGTCAGAGTTAGTGTTGGCTGTCAAACAGAGGCCGTGGCAGGTGAAGTTGGTGTGCCAGTTACTGAGCGTGGAGCGGATGGAGATGAGGTTGATGTTGCCACTCCGTTGTCGGCCATAACGGCCGTTTATGCCGAGGAACCGGATGAAAAGGGGCCGTTGATGGGCGTGTCCGGGTTGGAAGAGTTGGACGCCGTAGCGCCGTTGTCTGCAATAGCGGCCGTGTATGGCGAGGATTCGGGTGAAGAGGAAACTTTAATAGGTATGTCGAGCCCGCTGAGAGCTTCCCGCTGGGGATAAAGCCTTACTCTGGCCGCCCGCTGTTATTGTGTTTTTTGAAGTTGCTCTGCGGGTCTATCCGCTTTGTGACTTGGAAAAAGATTTCTATTTCTCGTATTTGTAAAGTCTGGAATATTTTGTGTTTGGTGGGACATTTATTTTTGAATTTCTGTTGGCGAAATATATTTGTATCGTGTATATTTGTGTTTGTTTGTGAAAGGGGAAAATAAATATGTGTTTGGGAAATGTTACCTTGACTGTGGGGATTAGGCACGAGCATTAAATGCTGCATGGAAATCACGTTGTTTTGACCGTGCTTTTACTGCAGTCTGCATGGGAATAGACATTTTTGACTGTGTGCGTTGTATTCCGTGGCTTGGAAATGGCAGTATTAACTGCGCGTCTTTTAACTTGCTTTTACCCCCTATAAAAAGGGTTTAACGTGCTCAATGCTGAGCATCTTTTTTATTTCCCAGCTTGCTTCTTTCTTGTCACTAGCTATCTGGTCATGGATCCCCGCGTGATGATGTACGACTACGACAACAACAAAGTCATAATCGATGGCATGGTGTTCGACGGGCCAGAGTCTGAGGCCGATTTTCCTGAAGTGTTCAGGAAAATCGAGGAAGCCCTGGCGAAGCGCGGGGAAGAGAGGGAAGCTGCCAAGAACCCACCCCCACCAAAGAAAGATGACGGTGGCGGAGAAGGTGGAAGCTGCAAGGCCTAGACTAGGGATTAAAATCTTGTATACCGTCTAGCCTTGTAATAATTAAATAAAAATGAATAAAATTGCCCTGTTTCTTTTTTCGTTTGAACTTGTTTGCAATTTTTCCTTCTTTGCATGTCTTTTGCATATCTTTGATACAACGCCTCGCTTGAATGCTTGATAACTGTTGTTTCTTGCCTTTGCCTGTTTAGGGACGTACTATTTGTTTTTGTTGATGGAATTCCATAGGTTGATTGCCCGCGTAGATTGTGTTGAGTAATAGGATGGTTGTCCGCGGAAATGACCTTGAGATAGAATGCTTTGAGTAGGCCGTATGCCGCTTAAGAGACTTTGTAATAGAATGCCTGTCCGTTTAGGGGACTTGGTGATGATAGGATGCTTGTCCGCGTAGAGGACTGTGTAACAGAATGCTCGCCCGTTTAGGGGACTTGATAATAATAGGATGTTTGTCCGCGTAGAGGACTATGTAATAGAATGTTTGCCCTTTTAGGGGACTTGATAATAATAGGATGCTTGTCCGCGTAGAGGACTGTGTAATAGAATGCTTGCCCGTTTAGGGGACTTGATAATAATAGGATGCTTGTCCGCGTAGAGGACTGTGTAATAGAATGCTTGCCCGTTTAGGGGACTTGATAATAATAGGATGCTTGTCCGCGTAGAGGATTGTGTAATAGAATGCTTGCCCGTTTAGGGGACTTGATAATAATAGGATGCTTGTCCGCGTAGAGGACTGTGTAATAGAATGCTCGCCCGTTTAGGGGACTTGATAATAATAGGATGCTTGTCCGCGTAGAGGACTTGATAATAATAGGATGCTTGTAGACAATTTGTTGGTAAAAAAGTATTCCATTCATGACTGTTCCGTACAAGAAAGAGAAAGTACAGATTGATCGACTGTCTACTGGTAATACTTTCTCAATTTATCCCCGTGCCAAGTGTTGTTGACTTCGGTGCCATCCAGGCGTGCTAGTTTGTAAGAGCCCGGCCTTAAGGCCTGAATGATTTTGTATGGGCCTTCCCACTTTGGCATAAGCTTTCCAGTGTGTCTAGGGTCGGATGCCTCAGTTGCCCTGTTGACTAGATCGCCTTCTAGAAAAGCCTTGATTCTAGCTCTTTTCCCGAAAAATTCCTTTGTCTTTTCTTTGTAAGCAGTCATTTTTTCGACAGCGGCTTCCCTTGCCTCATCTAGTAAGTCTAGGTTTGTTTTGAGTCCTTGATTATTGGGCTCTTCTTCGAAGTTGACAGCTCGGTAGGATGGGGATCCAATCTCGATTGGAGCAAGAGCTTCCGTGCCGAAAGCTAGTTTAAACGGGGTTTCCCCTGTACTTGCCCTAGCTGACGTCCGGTATGCCCAAAGGACGTTAGGCAACTCATGAGGCCATTTCTTTTTGGAAGTAGTTAGCCTTTTTTCCAGGCCTCGAACAATGGTGCGGTTAGTCACTTAGACCTGTCCATTGCTCTGTGGGTGGCAGACAGAAGCTTTCTTGTGTTTGATCCCGTGGTCGGATAGGAATTTTGTAAATTTCGATCCAACAAACTGTATCCCGTTGTCGAATATGAGTACCACCGGGATCCCGAATCTCGTGATGACTTGATCCGTGACAAAACGGATTGCATCATCCTGTGTGACGTTCTTAAGTGCCTTTGCTTCAGCCCACTTAGTCATGTAATCGATGGCGACCATTACGTATTGTAGGTCACCCTTGGCTTTAGGGAAGGGTCCCATTATGTCGATGCCCCAAACCGCAAAGGGTATTGGGGACAATATTGCTGCTGGAAGGGCTGGCGCTTTCCGGGACATGTTGCTGAATAGTTGGCATTGGTGGCACTTCTTTGTGAAAGCTTTGCATTCTTTGTGCATCTTGGGCCAGTAATAGCCTTGTCTGAGTATTTTATGTGTTAGTGCCTTTCCAGCCATGTGGTTGCCACAGATGCCTTCTGGACTTCTCTCATGCAGTATAGAGCCTCTTCTTCATCAACACACTTGAGTATGGGAGAATCAAATCTTCTTTTGTACAGAGTGTCTTCTTGCATAAAGTACTTTACCGCTTGAGATTTGAGTACCTTAGCTTTAATGTTGTCATCGGGCAAGGTGCCATCTTTTAAGTACCGGATATAGGGAGTCATCCAAGTATCTTGTTGCGGGCCTATCTCCATTACAGGCAGACTGTTAATGCTGGAAGTTTGCAATTCCTCGAAATAGACTGTGTCGCTACCCGTTTTCTCTCCTTTTGTTAGTTTGGATAACATGTCCGCCACTGTATTATCCGTTCTGTCTATTTGTTCGAGGGTATGTTTCTCAAATTGGGATAGCATAGCTTGTACCATTTCCTGGTACATGCCGAGGCTTGTATCTTTGGTAGAATAATCCCCCGTCGTCTGGCGGACTATGAGCTGTGAGTCGCTGTAGATGGTGATTTCTTTGACTTGTAAGTTTCTTGCCAATGCTAAACCGGCGAGGAGTGCCTCGTACTCTGCCTGGTTATTTGTCGCTTTAAAGTTTAGCTGTATGGCCTGTTTGACTTGGAAACCGTTGGGGCTAGTAAGGATTAATCCTGCCCCACAGCGGGTGTTGGTGGAGGAACCGTCCACGTATAACTGCCAATTGTTATTGGTGATGACCCCGCTCTCCGCTAGTACTGTTTCTTCCCTTGCGGTGAATGAACATTCGGTGACAAAGTCCGCTAATGCTTGTGCTTTGATTGCGGTTCTTGGCTTGTATTTCAAATTGAATTGACCAAGCTCTACAGCCCAATTGATTAGTCTACCAGATAGGTCCGGTTTGTGCAGTATTTTTCTCAGCGGTTGGTCTGTGATAACCCGGATTTACCTGCCTTGGAAGTAATGTCTTAACTTTCTGCTTGCCATTACCAGAGCCAGAGCAAACTTTTGAACATTAGGATAGCGAGTTTCTGCGTTTTTAAGTACTTGGCTGACATAATAGACGGGCTTTTGCTCGGCTTTTTCTTCTTTGATCAGTACGGCTCCTACAGCCTTGTCTGTTGTAGATAAGTATAGTGATAGCGGTTCTGAAGGAGCCGCGACCGTTAGTAGAGGAGCAGAGGAGAGATAGGTTTTGAGATCCTCGAAGGCTTTCTGGCATTCCTCTGTCCAGGAGATTGCCTTTGTTTTTGTTGCTCCCTTCAAGGTATCAAAGAACGGAAGACATCTGTCGGCCAATTTTGCTATGAACCTTCTGAGGGCTGCTAGTCTCCCTGTTAACTTTTGTATCTCCTTTAAGGTCTTTGGCGGTTGCATGTCGATGATTGCTTTTATTTTTTCGGGATTGGCCTCAATGCCCCTGTGAGATACCAAAAATCCCAAGAATTTGCCCGCGTCTAGTGCGAACGCACATTTGTCCGGGTTGAGCTTCATATTGTGTTTTCTGAGGGTTGAGAAACATTCCTCCAAGTCTTGTAAATGATAAGTCGTTAAGAAAGACTTTACTATGAGATCGTCCACATATACCTCCATGTTGCGGCCTATCTGACTGCCGAAGATTTTGTTGATTGTCTTTTGGAATGTGGCGCCCGCGTTGATTAATCCAAAAGGCATGACTTTGTAGCAATAGACCCCTCTGTGTGTAATGAAGGTTGTTTTCTCTCTGTCTTCCGGTGACATTTTGATCTGATTGTAACCGGAGTATGCGTCCATGAAACTCAGCATTAGGTGACCCGCTGTTGCGTCAATGAGTTGATCCATTGAGGGGAGGGGGTACGGGTCTTTTGGGCATGCTTTGTTTAGGTCAGTGTAATCCACGCACATTCTCCATTTGCCGTTGGCCTTTTTTACCAGTACTACATTCGCGACCCATTTTGGGTAGGTGACTTCGCAAATTAAGTCCGCGTCTAAGAGTTTGTCAATTTCGACGTCAATTGCCTGTTGTCGCTCAGGAGCGAAATTCCTTCTTTTCTGTATTTTGGGGGCCTTCTCCGGGTCCACATTCAGTTTGTGGATTGCTACCGACTCGTCCAGACCTGGCATGTCCTTCGGGCTCCATGCAAAGACATCGGCATATTTTCTTAAGAGGTCTGTGAGGCCAGCCTTAAAGACTGAATCTAAGCCCGTTCCCACACTCACACTTTTGTTTGCGTCTCCGGGCACAACTTCTATGTTTTCTATCTGCACCGCGGGGCTTATTGGCGGTTTCTCATCCCGTTTGAGACACTTCAAGAGATTTGCATCTATTCATTGCGGGTCGGGCCCGTCGATGAACTGTACCTCTTTCTTTCTTTTGCGGTTATTTTGTTGATGTTCAATGTGTCTTTGTCTTTTTTCCCTTTTCCTCTTATTTGCCTTTTCTCTGCGGAGGTTGCTGGGTTCAGTCTTACCCAGGGTGAGTGCTATGCCGTAGCATCTTTTGGAAGTTTCGGAATCCCCCTTGATTTCTCCCACCCCGTTCAGAATAGGAAATTTGATCTTTAGATGCGGGGTGGAGGTGACTGCTTTGAGTGTGTTCAGTGTGGGCCTCCCTAGAATCATGTTGTAGGAAGATGCAGTATTGATGACATAGAACTTGATCGTTCGACATACTTGCCTGGGTGATTTGCCGAAATAAACGGGAAGTCTAGCAATGCCCGCAATTGGGACAGCGTTGTGGCAAAAACCGTAAAGTGGTGTTTCATCGGGACAGGGTTCGAGTTTCTCGCCATTCAACTTGAGCCTGTCCCATGTGTGTTTGAAACAGATGTCGACTGAGGATCCATTATCCACAAGGATTCTCTTTACCTCGTTGTTGGCCACGCCCAATGACACAACTAGTGCCTCAGTGTGATTCGGGTTAATACCCTCATAGTCCGCGTCAGTAAAAGTAATGATATTCGGGGGTCCTTCGTATATCTCATAAATGTCACGCTCCTCTCTTGGCGGGGAGGATTGTCCGCCGAAAATGGTATGTACGATGTTTCTGTCCTGCCCTTAAGACGTGGCTGCCCCTTGTATTTGTCTGGGCAAGTATTGGGATAGGTTGCCCGCTTTTAATTGCCTTTCCAGGAAGTATTTGAGGGACAAGCAGCTCTCCGTAGTGTGGCCATGTGTTTCGTGATAGTCGTAGTGCTTGTCCTTCGGCCTGTCTTCAGGTAGTTTGTACATTGGGGCTGGTGGTAGGTAGAAAGGCTTTCCCCTGATTTCTCGTAGAATGGTTGCCCTGGGGAGTGTGAAGTCCGTCCATTTTGGCTCGGGACGCCTATCTGTCCGCGGCGGGTTTGTTGGCCCTAAGCGGTCTCTTACTGGGATTGCGGGCTGTGTCTTTTGGGCGGGAGGTGGCGGCCCGTGAATGGTTTGTACCTGATTTAGGGCCGGTGTTTGCCTTTGATAGGGCGTGTATCTTTCTCTTTGGAAGTAGGATTGAGTGGGCGGTGCCCTGGATTGCCTAAGCACATTCAAAGATTCGGCTTCATTGATGGCCTGTGAAGCCAGGTCATATGCTTTTGCCAAGGTGGTAGGTTTAGCTTCCATGAGTTTGCATACATACTTCTCACATTCGTAGGGGTTGAGTCCTCTTCTTAGGTGAACCAAAGCTTCTGTCTCATTTACACAAACGACCTTGTTAACAGCCTCTTTGAAGCGGTCGATGTAAGAACCCTAAATTTTGGATATAATTAAAACTTTTTATTAAGTAATGATAAAATAAGGAACAATGATTCAAACAACAAGGTCACCAGCTCTAATGAATGGTGGTTTCAAAGAACAATGATTGTAATGAATGGATATTGCTTTGGACAATGATCCTGATGCATTGGTATATTGTCAGAATAGAGTAATTCGATGGTTGAGGACCTAGATAAGAATAATCTACCATCCAGGAAGGAGCTAATGGATCCTTGAAGGGAAATGAGTACGTGCATAGTGTTTCCCATACGTGCATAGTGTTTCCCGTACGTGCATAGTGTTTCCCATACGTGCATAGTATTTCCCGTACGGGCATAGTGTTTCCCGTACGTGCATAGTGTTTCCTGTACGTGCATAGTAATTTGGTGGATGAATAGTGATTTTGTAAGTTGGAAAACTTTTCACGCCACCCTATGTACGGGACGTGATATGGATGTTTCGAAGTCATATTAGTAATACGCGGAGGAAATAAGTGAATGCAGAGACGATCGGAATTCAGAAATTCCAAATTCTTTTTCGGTATAATATTTGACCGGACAGTGGATTAAATATTATTATAATCCAAGAATTGAGATATTAACTTTGAGGATTTGATATTTTGGGATGTTATTATATTTGATTTAAGAATGAAGGTAGGAAACCACTGAGGCAGTGAAACAAGCGTTCTAGAAACCGCTAAAACGTTATAACGTGATTAATCAATAAAGCGAACGAATCCTAGATTACGGATTAAGTTCGTATCGAGATTAAATATCCTACATGGTCATCACGAGGATTATATTAAGGATTGGGGAAGGTATTATGAATATCGAGAAATTTCCCGGTAAACCCTAGAGGTGAAACTACTTAGTTATTCGCCCGAACGATCAATCGAAACGAGCAATAACCGGACAAAAGAAACAAGCAGTGGAAGGAAGAGTCATGCATAAGCTACTAGATAAATATCTAGCAACCAAGTGGGCTAAGTAACTAGCATGTTAAGGATTGAACTAGTAGTTAGCCAAATCAAACTCTAGTTAGCCATAAATCAATCCAAGTGCTACACATGCTTTCAAATCTCACCATTCATTCCAAAAGCACTTTAATAAAGTAAAAAGTGATGAGATATCATCCAAGGCTCATCACTTTATGAATTATTATCAAAACAACCAAGCAAACACAAAGAACTCTCCATTTTCCTTTCTTCCTTGAAAAATTCTGCCAAGGTGCTAGAAGTAAGGCTTCCAACCATCATTTGATCTTGAAATATTTATGGTGAGTACTTCATATCATAGCTTAGATCCCCTATAAATTTCAGCTTCAAATTCATCTTTTTCCATTTTCAAATAAATCATCAAAGATGATGATGAATAGTGTTTTCAAGAACTAATCTTTGTTTTTCTTGTTTTCATGGTTGATCCTAGCTAACTTAAGGCTATCCAAGGACCATACCAAGATTTGTGAGGCTAGTACATACTCCAAGGAAGGTATAATAATTGAAAATCCTAGATCTACTTTGAGTTTTAAGCATGTTCTTGATGGATCTAGCTTAGTTATGATTATGTTCATGTTATAAGCATGCTGAGTTAGTGATTTAGTGATTTGATTAACATGATGATTTTGATGCTAAGATCAGTAGCTTCTGGACTTGTTGAGATGCTTATTATGTGTATAAGTTGTTTAGATGCCCGGTGTGGCTTGGGTTGTTGATTACGATTTATGGAACGTCCGATTTATAGCCGTCGTAATGCCCAATTTTTGTTAACCTTAAGAAATCATGTTTTACAGTAGCCATAAGTCACTGTCCAGTATCATGTTCTGCCATGGCAAGATAGATCATGTTATAAGCTTCGTTTTGATATAAAGATCATGTGAAACGGACTTACGGTTTAGGAATTATGGCCGATTCACTAAAAGACGTTCGAAACCGTAAGTACGAGTTCGTTATTAAAATTGAACCCTCGTAAAATACGTAAGTCAGTGGCGAATCTTGGTAATTAAATACTAGAGGTAATAAGGAAGGTGTGAGAGAAAACCTCATGTGAAACGGATCGTTTTCCCATTTTATAAAAATGTTCGAATCAAAGTTAATCGCAAACGAACCCCTAAAAACCCGCTTGATTATAACTTCGGTAAAACACTTAGAAAACGGGCGATAAAACTCGGAGCATAATATTGATTTGTAACGATCGACTTTAGAACTTGTATGACTTAAGTATGTCCCAAGTGTAAGTACAATGACATGTCGTATTAATGAACGAATGTCGGGTCGGATCGATGATAAAAGGAATCCACTAAAAGGGGTATAACGAGATAACTCGAGAACGTGTTTCGATTTAAGTATAACTTAACTTTTAAGATGTTAAGTGATTAATCCCGAATGCCTTGGCTATTTATAGATCACCAAGCTGACCCGGGACCCGCTACCACTACCCCTTACTGAAAGGCATATGACATAGCCTATTTGTAGTTCGAGGACTCAACTCAACTTAAACTTAGTTTGTAATAAGTAAATAACTTTAACTGTCATAGGAATCTCAAGAGGTACTATCTGTCAGAAGAAAAACCCTAAAGTCAATCTATAGTTTTGATGTTTTACACTGGAAGAAGTTCAGATTGCTGATCAAGCCTCAGTATAGCATCAAAGAAGTGGATTTATTTCTAAGACAGAGATTTCTAGAGTGACAGGTTCAGACAGTATACAATGAAGTACAAGAAGGAGAAAGAGATGAGAAGAAAAATGAATCACATTTTTAATATGACAATTAAAGGACAGTCATTGAGGTTAGTCATTCATGAACCAGACAGTACATGGAACGTCAACAAAATATTCAGTGGTATTCCTTTATTACTTTCAGTGATTCAGAAAAGAATTAAGACAATCCAAGGATATATAATTATTCTTGTTTAATTAATTTAAATCAAGTAGTCAATTTAATTAATTAATTAATTCATATTGAATTAATTCTTTAATTAAATTAATTATTAGATTAATTAAATCAGATTAATTATTTAAGTAAGAATAAATTAAAATGATTATTTATTAATCAATTTTAATTTAATTCTGAAAAATGAACTAGCAAGACAATCCCTGATTGTCTTGCCGATTGTCGTGAAGGTTAAATTCAGAACAGCAAGACAATAGGAGATTGTCTTGCCGATTGTATTGGAGAAGAAATCAATAAAGCAAGACAATTCCTGATTGTCTTGCCGATTGTCTTGATAATGATAATGTCTGAATAGCTTTTGAAAAGTAGAATAAAAATCTAATTTGATTGTCTTGACGATTGTCTTGGCAGTTCAATTTGATTGTCTTGATAATGATCAAAAAGAAAAAGCTTCAGACAGAATGATAAATTTGATAAAGCAAGACAAAGATATCTGAATTTGATTGTCTTGACGATTGTCTTGGAAGAACCTGATTGTCTTGACGATTGTATTGCCTATTGTCTTGGCAGTACAAAATTGGTTGTCTTGGAAGAATAAATTGTATTGACGATTGTCTTGGCAGTTATATTTGAAGACAAAGAGTCAGTGATTGATATATAACAAGATATATCGACAGAAGCAATGAGCAAGAAAAAGAACACAGAAAATATTACATTCAAGAACTGAATTCTCTCTTCTCTCTCATCAAGAACACAGCACAAGAAGCAGAAAATTATTTAGGAAATCAAGTTCATCTTATTTTTAATATCTGATCCGATAGAACTGATTTCCTTGATAATCTTGTACTATTAGCGAGTTTTTACTCCTAATCTATATCTTGAATTTTATTAACAAATCTAGAAAAATTCATGTTGAATTTTCTAATTTGTTTTTATTAACTAGATATAAATTCTGTACTGTATTTGTAACAAACCCCTCAAGTTAATATAATTTTATATTCAACTTGAATTTTGTTTCATTTAATTCCGCTCAAATTTGTCAAAATATAAATTAAATTATAAGGACAAATTTCGATAAAACAGTACTGTTTGTATTCAACCCCCCCTTTCACAAACAGATTGGACCTAACAATTGGTATCCGAGCCGGTTGGTTGATACACAAACCAAAGATTCCATTTTAATCAATTAAAAATCATCCCCGAATTTTTTTAACTCTCTTAAAAAATTCATCATGTCTTCTAAAGTCGGAACTGTGAAAATTCCCATATATGACAAAAACAGTTATGATATGTGGAAGAACAAAATGTTAATGTTCCTCGAGGTTGCAAATCCTAAATACATGAAAGTCTTATCAGAAGGACCAATAATACCTTTTGGATTAACTCCTGAAGTTGTTACTGATGGAAAAGTTGTTACCCCTGCAAAGCTTGTACAAAAAGATTCTTCTGAATTCACTCTTGCTGAAAGAGAGGAAGCTGGACTTGACATTAATTTAAGACTGATTTTAATAGATTCTCTAGACTCTGTGATGTACAGTCATGTGATTAACTGCAAGACAGCAAAGCACATGTGGGAAACCATTGAAACTGTGAATGAAGGAACAGAGGAAGTTAGGGAGAATCGTCTAGAAATTCTGACATCTGAGTATGAACACTTTCGATCAGCATACAATGAAAGTATTCAAGATGTGTTTGAAAGATATAACAAACTTGTCAACAATTTACAGATGCATGGCAAGTACTACACTCAGAAAGAGATCAACAGAAAATTTCTACTGTCAATGCCTGTTCATCTAGAACATAGAATTACAGCTATCAGAGAGTCGAGGAATCTAAGTGAAATTACTGTAGAAAGACTCTTTGGTGTTTTAAAAACCTATGAACTGGAACAATCTCAACAAAAGGAGATTTATGGAAAAGGAAGAATTGCTAATACTTCTACAGCTCTTATTGTTGAGAACAAACAGGAAGTGGAAGATAAGGTTATTCAACATTGTAGTGTTGACAGTGGCAAGCTGGAAGTTGAAGTTGGTCAAACGAATGCTAGTCCAGATGAAGGTGACTTCTATTCATTAGAAGAACTAGATCAGTTGGAAGATGAGTCCATGGCTTTGTTGGTAAGGAAATTCAGTAACTTCAGATTCAGGAAGAATCCCAAGTTCAGATACAAATCTAACTATAACAGGTTCCAGAGAGGAGGTTCTTCATCCTCAAGTAACAGAGGAGGTTACAAAACTGGAACAGTTGAAAGAAGTAAAATTAGATGCTACAACTGTAATGGACTTGGACATTTCGCTACTGAATGTCAGAAGCCAAAACAAAACCAAAGAAAAGACTTTGGATCTGAGAAGAAGAAGACAGGTAAAGCCTATGTGGCAGCTGGAAAGAGTTGGGATGATACAGACTCTGAAGATGAAGAGTATGGCAATCTTGCCCTGATGGCAAAATCTGATAACTCCAGTGGTACATCATCTGAGGTATCATGTACTGAAAGTCAATATATTTATCAACTTACTGATACACTGGATAATGCTAATAGAGAGATTGAAAGGCTAAATTTGTTAAATACAGATCTTAGTAATCAATTATCAGAATTACATGATGTACAAAATTTCCATGTTATACAAAAATCAGAAATAAGAATGCTAAAAGAACTTGAGAGGTCTCTAGCAGAGATAGTGGTTCAACAACGTGAAACAATAGCTGAACTAGAAATAAGGGTTAGTGCTACTTCTAATTCTTGTAAAGTGGCTAAAGAGTTGTTTAACCAACAAGCAATTAATCAAACCGTAGGAATTGGGTTTGATTATAATGAAGCTATTGGACGAAAAAGCATTAATACCCCTAATCGTGTCAGTGCTGTAGATAGGGGTATACCATCAGTGCTTAAGAGTGTTAGTAACCCACTCTTTAAGAAATCCATAGCAGAACCTTTGGATACAACATCTTTAATCATTAAGGAAGAGATGCGCATTGAGGATGTAGCTAATGGCGTAGTCTTAGAAAGTAATCAAGTTGTTAAAAATGATAAAGATAGAAAGACTGTGTTTGTAAAAGCAGAAAGAGTTGGTGAGTCTACTAGTTCATTGAAAACTAGTAGCAGAAGTAACAACATGAATAAATGCAACAACAAATCTACCATGCATGCTATTCCTGTTATTGATACTGCTCATAAGAAATGTAATGCTGTTAATTGCATGTCTTGTGCTTTTAATATAATGTCTGCTTACTTTAACGGTAATCATGCATGTGTTGATAAGAATGCTCCTAGACAGCAAATGAGCAGAAATAAACATGTAAGATCCAGGACTGTAACATCACCTAATTCTAAGATTAGGACCCCAAGTCCTCCTCAGGATATGGTGAAGACATGGTTACCCAAGCTGAAACCAAAACAAGTTAAAGATGTTTACAGGGTTAAATTTCCAGTACCTAAAGAAAATGTTGTTAAAATAAAAAGTGTTGCTTTGCCTGATAAAGGTCAATTCTTTAAGTACTCCGGACCCAATCAAATTTGGGTTCTGAAGAAAGTCTAACCAATTTGTCATTGCAGGGTTTGAAACAGGTTAAACGAGTCATGTGGATTCTGGACAGTGGATGTTCAAGGCATATGACCGGAGATAAAGCCCTGCTGACAAATGTGGTGGAGAAGGCTGGCCCAGTCGTTACCTTTGGAGATAACAGCAAAGGTAAAACTGATGGATATGGCAGATTAGAAGCTGGAAATGTTATCGTTGAAGATGTCTCTTTTGTGAACGGCCTTGAGCACAATTTGCTCAGTATTAGTCAATTCTGTGACAGAGGTTATGAAGTTCATTTCAACAAGAAGAATTGTCTAATATCACACAAGAGAAATGAAAGGCCACAGTTGACTGGAGTAAGAAAGGGAAACTTGTACATAGCCAATATGAACTCTGGAAGCAAAGAAGAAATTAGATGTTTTTATTCAAAGGCATCTACTGATGAAAGTTGGTTATGGCACAAGAAACTTTCTCACCTAAACTTCAAAACAATGAATTCTCTAGCCAAAAGAGAATTGGTGAGAGGTTTACCTTCGATTGAATTTACTCAGGAAGGTCTATGTGATGCTTGTCAAAAAGGGAAGTTAAAAAGGGCAACTCACAGGAGCACTAACATATCATCAATAACTGAACCATTACAACTTCTCCATATGGATTTGTTTGGTCCAGTTAGTGTGATGTCTATGTCAAGAAAAAGATATGCTCTAGTGATTGTTGATGATTTCTCAAAATTCACATGGGTACTATTTCTGAACTCAAAAGATGAAACTCCACAACTGGTAGTTGATCACATTAAGTTAATTGAGCTGGATTCTAATCGTCCAGTGAGAGCTATAAGGTCAGACAACGGAACTGAATTCAAGAATGCAGTTCTGAATGACTTTTGCACTGAAAAGGGTATAACTAGACAGTACTCGGCTCCCAGAACTCCTCAGCAAAATGGGGTAGTTGAAAGAAAGAATAGAACCTTGATTGAAGCTACACGTACTATGCTAAGTGAATCAAGGCTTCCATTGAGCTTTTGGGCTGAAGCTGTCAACACTGCATGCTATACCCAGAATCGTACACTTATCAATAAAGACTTAATGAAAACACCATATGAAGCTCTACATGACAAGAAACCAACTCTCAAGTACTTCCATGTATTTGGGACAAAATGCTTTGTGTTAAAAGAAGGAGAAGATCAAGGTGGTAAATTTGAAGAAAAAGCACATGAAGCAATATTTATTGGTTATACTAGAAGAGCCTACAAGGTGTATCTTATTGGTCAACAGAAAACCATGGAAAGTGTCAATGTTACATTTGATGACACACAACTCCCAAGTATCCAAAATGAAGATCCATCTGAAAAGCTTAAGTTTGATGACATGTCAGACTCAGATTCAGATGATGACAATCAACCTGAAGTTGTTGCTGATAATAATAATCCAAATGTTGGTGGTAATGATCAAGGTGATGCTGGTGAAAACAATGATAACTTTCAAGACATCACTGATACTCTTGAACCATCAACAAGTCAAGCTGGCAACAACTCAGGGGGAGATAATGAAGGGTCAACAAGTCATACTCAACATCATACTGAAGAACAAGGCGAATCGTCAAGATCAATTCATCCCAGACAAACTGTTTGGAATAGAGCTCATCCTTTTGAGCTAATTCTTGGTGATCCAGATGTTGGTGTGAAGACAAGAAGAGCTTATCAGAATCAATGTAACTATTCTGGGTTCCTGTCTGTCATGGAACCTAAGAAAGTAGAAGAAGCTCTATCTGATCCTGATTGGGTGATTGCTATGCAAGATGAACTCAATCAATTTAAGCAACTAGAAGTATGGAAGCTGGTACCCAGACCTAAAGATAGAAAAGTGGTGGACACAAGATGGGTATTCAGAAACAAACTAGATGAAGATGGCACTGTGATAAGAAACAAAGCAAGACTGGTAGCTAAAGGTTATTCTCAAGCTGAAGGCATTGATTATGACGAAACCTATGCTCCAGTGGCAAGACTTGAGGCCATCAGAATATTCTTGGCATATGCATCCTATTCAAGATTCAAAGTTTATCAAATGGATGTCAAGAGTGCCTTTCTGAATGGTAAGCTAGATGAAGAAGTGTATGTAGAACAGCCTCCTGGTTTTGAAGATCAAGATCATCTGGACTATGTTTACTTTCTTTACAAAGCTATCTATGGTCTTAAGCAAGCCCCAAGAAAATGGTATGACACTCTTTCTGAATTTCTAATAGAAAATGGTTTTATAAGAGGTGTCATAGACAAAACTCTCTTCACTAAAAGACATAAGAATGATATAATACTAGTCCAAGTCTATGTGGACGATATTATATTTGGGTCTACTAATGAGCTTCTATGCAAGAAGTTTTCTAAGTTAATGCAGGGTAGGTTTGAAATGAGCATGATGGGAGAACTGAAATTCTTTCTTGGATTACAAATAAGTCAGAGACAAGATGGAATATTTATTTGTCAATCCAAGTACATCAAGGAGCTCCTCAAGAAATATCACATGGAGGAGTGCTCATCAGCAAAGACACCATCAACTATAGCTGTCAAGATTGGTTTATGTGAAAGTTCTGCCAAGGTAGATATCACAGGCTATAGAGGTATGATTGGCTCATTACTTTACCTAACTGCTAGTAGACCAGATATAATGTTTGCCACATGCTTGTGTGCAAGGTTCCAAGCGAACCCTAAAGAAATCCATCTCACTGCTGTCAAAAGAATCTTAAGATATCTAAAGGGTACGCCTAATTTAGGCATTTGGTACCCTAATGAATCTGGTTTTACTTTAATTGGATATACAGATTCTGACTATGCAGGAAGTGTTGTAGACAGGAAAAGTACATCTGGGAGTTGCCAATACCTAGGTGGAAGACTGGTATCTTGGTTCAGTAAGAAACAGCAAACAGTTTCCAACTCTACAGCCGAAGCTGAATATATAGCTGCTGGAAGCTGTTGTGCTCAGATCTTATGGATTAGGAATCAATTAATGGACTATGGCATTGTATTGGAAAATATCCCTATTTTATGTGATAATACAAGTGCCATAGCAATCGCCAGAAATCCTGTGCAGCACTCAAGGACAAAGCACATTGACATAAGGTATCATTTTATAAGAGAGCATGTAATGAATGGTACAGTGGAACTACTATTTGTAGGCTCTGGAGATCAAACTGCAGATATTTTTACTAAGTCGCTTAATGAATCCTCATTCACTAGAATTGTTAGTGAATTGGGTATGTTAAACAGTCCTAGTAATTAATACTGTTAATATCTGAAATTTGATCTTTAATAATTTTGCAAGTGATTATACTGTGAATATTTGTTGTTTCAAATCACTTGTATAATTATTTTACCAACTAATTTTCTTGCTTGTTTAGTTATTTTTCACTCTGTTTATTCATATTATTTAATACTCCATATTTCTATATTTTTAGAATATTTGTAGATATTTATTTCTATTTTAATAATTATTTTATTAAATGTTTTGTAATGTTTGTCCTTTTGTTATTTATATTTGTTCTCGTAAAAAGATTAATCCATGTTTCTGTAAAATATTTATTGTTAGTATTTTTAATAATATAATTAGAGTGTATTTTAATTGGATTAATTATGCACATTTATTTGTATTTTATTAGCATTTTATTAGCAGTTTAATTAATTTTTTATGATTGTGATTATCATATCAAGACAATCGCCAAGACAATCCACAGATTGTCTTGGAAGGTTATTTTGTTGATAATAAAATATTTTTCAGATTTTTATTCTGTTTTCATTTTATTTTACTCAAAACAAACGATTGTCTTGATAGTTTTGAACTACCAAGACAATCGGCAAGACAATCAACTGATTGTCTTGGAGTGTTTTTCTTTATTTTCAAAATTAAAAAAATATATATATGTTAATTTGTTTTTCAATTTAATAAGTTAAATACTTGATTGTCTTGATAGTATTTATACTACCAAGACAATCGGCAAGACAATCAACTGATTGTCTTGTAAGGTTAGTTTGTATTTTTGTAAAATTAAAAAAAAATGATTTTCGTTTTATTTTATTTTTTCAGAATTGTAAACGATTGTCTTGATAGTATTTATACTACCAAGACAATCGGCAAGACAATCAAACCGATTGTCTTGTAGTATAGTTTTGTACTTAAAAAAAAAACAACAAAAACAGAAATCTCAAACACATATCAGTCAATACAATCTCTCGTGTCTTTACACAGAGCTCTCAAAATATATACATACAATACACACGACTCATGTTCTGAATTGCTGCTCAATTTTTCTCAACCAAACTGAAAACCAAGACCAGATTCAAGTAGATCGTTCAATTATCTTTCATTTGAACCGATTATTTTCAAGTTTGGTAAAGTTTTTGAAAATCAAATTTTTCAAAAAGTAGAATCGGGTTTTTACTGTTTTGAGAGTTCTAGATTTTTTCTGTGAATTCTAAAAATAGATTGAGACTCCCAGTGATCAAGAGAACATCATATAAATTTTTGGGATTTTTCTGACAACTTTGAATTAATTCGAATTTTTAATTAATTTTAATCAATTATTAATTCTGAAAATTTTCGAATTGTTTTAATTTTCTTAAAATTAAAGTGTGTTTTTGTATTTAAAAATGGCTGATAATTTTGAGATAATGAAACATAATTTTGTTGGCTATTTTAATCCGAACGATTGTCCCTACGATCGATTTAGGCCTTTGATACGATTTTTGAATGACGATTCAATTATCCGAACTGCCATTTCGATTGAAGCCCCAATTAAGATAGGACCACTGAGATTGATTTGCACAGAATCTGTGGTGTCTGAAGACTTGACCTCATTCTCTTTTGATTTTGATGGTACACACCACGTCGTGACAGAATCAACCCTAACTACTGTTTTGGGTCTCCCGGCGGATAATTATGATCCATTTCCAACCAGTGAGCAACTTTATCAATTCTTCATTGATATTAATTATCATGGAGCAATTGATATGAACAACCTGAGCAAAAGGAATCTGGTTCAACCATGGGATGCATTCTTCGACACGATCTCCAAGGTATTTGCTAATTTAGTCAGAGGTAATTTTCACTTACTCACCTCTATGTTACAAACTATTGGTTATGCTGTTGCTAACAACCGTAGAATCAATATTGGTAACCTACTTTGGAATACTATTATTAACAGGATTGTTAAGGCCAGAAAGGATTTTGATGAGGGTAAGAAAGTTCTATGTTATTATCCTAGATTTTTAACTCTGTTATTTAATCATCTTGTTCCTGTTGGTCAACAAACAGTTTTTAGGAATGACAACCCTATGGTATCAGGCAGGCAAACCAAGAAAATATTCACTAGCCTTGATACACATAGAAAGTTGATAAATGTGCCAGTGTATATTACACCATATTTGTCTAACTTCATAAATCTACCTGTCATTCCTCGACTTTTGAATGCACCTGAACCTGAACCTCAAGATGTATCTGTCCCTGAACATCAACATCAAATGGAACAATCTATTCCTTCAGGTACAGGTACTGCATCAATGGAGCAGGTATTGCCTTCTATCTCTCAAACTGTTTCTGGAGCCCAAGTGGCTGATAGGTCAGACCAAGAGGTTGTAGAACCACAGCCTCTATCCCAGGTCTTAGAGCCAAACACTGTGTCTAACCAAATCTCTAAACCTAAAGCCAGAAGCAAGTTGTTGACAAAAAGAGCTGATAGAAGAAGTGATGATGTGAGTGATCCCACAGCTCTGCCTCCACCAAAGAAGAGAAGAAACCTACTACTTGAGGCATCTGTTAGCCCATCCATTTCCTCCCAACAGGACTTGGACAATGAAATGGCCGATGAACTGTTACTAATTTCATCCTCTCAACAGGATGCAATTATTGAAATTCGCCAAAGGGCCGTGGCACCTTGTACAGAGTCAAGCACACCTCTATTACTCACAATGGGGGAAAACATTAACTTAGAATCTGATGTTGCTAAGGACACTGAGCAAGGAGTGCACGATGGGATTGTTACTGTGCCTACCATTGTTACGGTAGAAGAGCCTTCACAGGCTTCTGAGGGAAATCTTGACTCTCTGCCAAGTATAATAGAGTCATCATCTCCCCTCCCAGGAGGAACATTCCTGGCTCCCTCAAGGGATTCTTCACTCGCAGATTTATCTGGTGAAAGTGAAAGGCAACTTGGTCATCCTATCACTGAAGAAATTCAGTTATCAAATCCAGATGAATTGATAGAGATGACTGAGGATTGGGAATTGCAAACTCCCATTGCACCACCACTGACCTCTCCAGAAGAGGCTAGGGTGATTTCTTATGCAGGTACAGCTCAAGGAAAGGAGCTAGTGTTGAGTGATGTGAGGACCACCTTAAATATGAGTGAAACACATGCACGAAAGGAGAGTGACATATCCTTGAGTGAACATCAGGTGAGCGCACACACTGACACAAACACTTTGTCTCTAATGGCTCAAATCAAAGAACTGCAAAAGAAATTGATGGAAACTGAGGCTGAAAAACAAGTTTTGAAAGCACAAATGGATGAACGGTCTTCTTCTTCCACCTCTGTCAACAATCAGCTCATGATCATTCATGACGATGTCCACAACATAAAGACTACACTCACTCCAGCAATCAATACATTGATACAATCCAACTCCCAGGCATCTACAGAAAGAACAGACATTCTAAATGCTATTGACAGACTCTCTAATAGGGTGGATGAACTTCAAGTGGAAATGCATGAATCTGCTCAATCATATGCTACAACCTTTGCAAATCTTGAAGAGAAGTATGATTACATGTTTGAAGGACTTGATCATCTATACAACATTGTTAAACCTACTCATAATATCACACCAGAACAAAGAGCATACTTTGAAGACTATGATGATGATAATGAGGGGGATAATGATGCAAATAGGGAGCTTCACAGTCAACGGAAGTCTGTAGAGGATTCCTCAACTAAGGGGGAGAAGTCTGGAGATGGAGGAGCAGGTAAGTCTGGAGAAGCAGGAGGTAGTAAGTCAGGAGGAGATCAAGGGAGGCATAAGGAGAAGTCTACCAAGGGAAAAGAAAAAGCTGCTCAAGCTGCTCATGATCAGGATGCATTTGAGTTTGATTTTGATCTCAGGAATAGTAAGTTTGAAGTACATCAATTAAATGATATCGAAGAAGATCTTTCAAACTGGCAAGATGATCTTGTGTTTGAGAAGGAACTGCAAGAGGAGAAAGCTGATCGTCTGATGAGACAAGCTAAGCTTGAGAAGACCAGACAGGTAGTGAATGAAAGATTGAAGCTGAAGCAAGCTGAAGATGCAGAGAAACAAAAGCTACATGCAATCAGTGTACAGGAAAGGAAAAGAGATATTCAGTTGAAGATTGGTCCAAAGTGGGATAGAGCAAGAGAGATTTTTGATTCTATTCAGAACACTGTTAATGATAATGAACGTTTACTCTAACTACTTCAACAGTTTCAAGAGACCAATCCAGATTACTTGCAATATATGGATGCACTGATGCTGGAAATTTCAAGGATAGTAGCTGGATTTGATAGATGTGCAGATCAACTGATAATTCAGATTGACTCTCGTACAATGGGTTCTCTCTATGTGTCACTTCAAATCTTTCAACAGAGAAGCTTGATGGAACTGTGGATTATGTCTACAAAGGTAAAAAGGTTTTCTGAACTGAATATTTTACTTCATGAAAGACTTTTGGAGTTTGCTCAAAGGAATAGTCCACAAGTTATTCAAACTCCACATCATGTTAAGTTTCTCAAGGGTAATACACTACACTCTTGTTTCCTTGATTCTAAGTCAATGAAGTTATACACTGCATCTCATCTGGTATGGTTAGAACATATGCTGAGGACTACAGGATTCGAAGATAAAGAAAGTATCTTTGTTGCTGACATTATTCGATCATATGCTTTAACTGGATTTGAAAAGAAATATTACATTCTTCGGAATCGGCTTTGGGGTAACCTTGGAATCTTGCCTAAGAAACCTAAAGGTCTTGTGTCAGATTATGAACGTGTACTTGACAAGGATTTGATCAAAACCTTGGATGATCAAGAACGATTTGACACAGAGAATATCAGAAGATTCCTAGAGCAAGAAGATGAAGTTGAACCTGGAGAGATAAGGGATGAAGAAACTTCAAAGTGAAGATCAGCTCTACATGTAATATCTTTAGAGCTTAGATAGGTCAAGATAGAAAAATGTATTATATGATCCGTCTAGAGGATCATCAATCTTGTATTTATCTTTTATGTTTGAATCTGGAAAATGTTAAATATAAACCAGAACTTTTCGTTTATTTACTTTGTGTTTAAAGTTTTATCTTTTACTAAGTTAAGTTGAGTTAGTTGAGTAATCCTCTAGGAATTTGCTTGTTATCGTCTAACAAACAAATAGGGGGAGATTGAAAGGCATATGACATAGCCTATTTGTAGTTCGAGGACTCAACTCAACTTAAACTTAGTTTGTAATAAGTAAATAACTTTAACTGTCACAGGAATCTCAAGAGGTACTATCTGTCAGAAGAAAAACCCTAAAGTCAATCTATAGTTTTGATGTTTTACACTGGAAGAAGTTCAGATTGCTGATCAAGCCTCAGTATAGCATCAAAGAAGTGGATTTATTTCTAAGACAGAGATTTCTAGAGTGACAGGTTCAGACAGTATACAATGAAGTACAAGAAGGAGAAAGAGATGAGAAGAAAAATAAATCACATTTTTAATATGACAATTAAAGGACAGTCATTGAGGTTAGTCGTTCATGAACCAGACAGTACATGGAACGTCAACAAAATATTCAGTGGTATTCCTTTATTACTTTCAGTGATTCAGAAAAGAATTAAGACAATCCAAGGATATATAATTATTCTTGTTTATTAATTTAAATCAAGTAGTCAATTTAATTAATTAATTAATTCATATTGAATTAATTCTTTAATTAAATTAATTATTAGATTAATTAAATCAGATTAATTATTTAAGTAAGAATAAATTAAAATGATTATTTATTAATCAATTTTAATTTAATTCTGAAAAATGAACTAGCAAGACAATCCCTGATTGTCTTGCCGATTGTCTTGAAGGTTAAATTCAGAACAGCAAGACAATAGGAGATTGTCTTGCCGATTGTATTGGAGAAGAAATCAATAAAGCAAGACAATTCCTGATTGTCTTGCCGATTGTCTTGATAATGATAATGTCTGAATAGCTTTTGAAAAGTAGAATAAAAATCTAATTTGATTGTCTTGACGATTGTCTTGGCAGTTCAATTTGATTGTCTTGATAATGATCAAAAAGAAAAAGCTTCAGACAGAATGATAAATTTGATAAAGCAAGACAAAGATATCTGAATTTGATTGTCTTGACGATTGTCTTGGAAGAACCTGATTGTCTTGACGATTGTATTGCCTATTGTCTTGGCAGTACAAAATTGGTTGTCTTGGAAGAATAAATTGTATTGACGATTGTCTTGGCAGTTATATTTGAAGACAAAGAGTCAGTGATTGATATATAACAAGATATCGACAGAAGCAATGAGCAAGAAAAAGAACACAGAAAATATTATATTCAAGAACTGAATTCTCTCTTCTCTCTCATCAAGAACACATCACAAGAAGCAGAAAATTATTTAGAAAATCAAGTTCATCTTATTTTTAATATCTGATCCGATAGAACTGATTTCCTTGATACTCTTGTACTATTAGCGAGTTTTTACTCCTAATCTATATCTTGATTTTTATTAACAAATCTAGAAAAATTCATGTTGAATTTTCTAATTTGTTTTTATTAACTAGATATAAATTCTGTACTGTATTTGTAACAAACCCCTCAAGTTAATATAATTTTATATTCAACTTGAATTTTGTTTCATTTAATTCCGCTCAAATTTGTCAAAATATAAATTAAATTATAAGGACAAATTTCGATAAAACAGTACTGTTTGTATTCAACCCCCCCCCCCCCCTTCTACAAACAGATTGGACCTAACACTTACCATACTCGACTACCAGGCAAGTTTCAATTCCCTTCTTTTAGGCTGTTGTTGTGATTGAATATATATATATATATATGTTTTCTGTTGTACAAATGCCATAGCATGCCTGCCTACTTTCAAGTTATATCATTATGCTTGTTCCCTGATTGTTTATTGGCTTATAAATTAGACAGCTAACGTATCAATTATAAGCCGGTTATTGTAAGACCCTCAGAGAAGGGTGTATATATCTTATTCATCAACTATAGACTGGGAGTCAATATTTCTTGATATATCAAGGTTACCTCTAAGGAAAATATTTAAGTAAATATTTTCCCTTATTCGGGCGACGAATATTATTTGAATATTCGTTCGAGATTATTTATTCAACGATCCTTACTTCAAATAATTATTTGAACGTAACCATTCGACGAATAATATTTCTCAATATTCATTCAGAGTCGAATTGATTATCGATTATTATTTCGAATATTCTTCTAAAGATGAGACTACTAAATGAATATTATTTGGATATTCATTTAGAATATTATTTTATTAAATAAATATTACTTTTGAAAATTCATTTAAGATACTAATTACTTCATGAATATTATTTTAAATATTCATCTGAAGCCTGATTTATTTATCGAATATTATCTCGAATATTCCTTTAGGCCTTGGATTACTAAATGAATATTACCTGATATTCATTTAGAATATTATTCATTACATGAATATTACTATTTGAATATTCATTTAAATTCCTAATTAATTATGAATATTATCTTAAGTATTCCTTTCAGGCCCTATTAATTAATGAATATTATTTTGAATATTCATTTAAATATTTATTTATTCAATAAATATTCTCCTGATGTTTCACCAGGGATTATTTTGAGAAATACCCTGATTAAAGATATCCTTTAATATTCTTAAATATTCTTTAAATATTTTTAATTCAATAAATATTCTCTGAATATTTATTTCATACTTAGAATAACCTCAATAAGGTTTATCTTCTTCGATTATTACAAAAAATACCTCGGAGTCATATTATTATTAATCTTATATCAAGAAAGGTTCTCAGAGATCATTCTTCTTTGAGTCTACCTCTCTAATAATAAGGGAACCTTACTTGGAAAATGTTATTTATCTTGTCGACTTCCCGGTCATAGAGTATTCTCTTCACTCGCATCTCGGGTGCTGTTGACTTATTAAGTCGTTGTTTACCTTCTCATCTTTCGAGGGGTAAGATTGTTGGAACAAGTTGATATTCGATACCAAGCCACAGCTTGGCAGTTATTGGTGAATTTTCCTTTCCAACTAGATACGACTACCTTGTAGAGTCTTATCAACGAGTATTATACTTGGGGAAAGGGGGACGAACGTTACATTCAGAATCATGAATTCTATTTGAACTAGGAGTCGTGTAAGAGGCCGAGTAGCGCCGGTCCATCCCCTTTGGCCCAACCGTTGGCCGGGGAGAGCTAGTAAGGCGGTAGACAAGTAAAGCCATCAGTTCTTCCTTCTACCGGTAGTAAATCTAATTTGAGCTGTACGATCTCGACTGATCATCAAGATTGGAACAGCGGGCGCGGTGAATACTCCATCATTGGTTCATCATCCAAACTTATTTATTTCCTGCAACATGATTATTGTTGGCAGAGCTGGAAAAGTGTTCATAACTGGAATTGCAATCTTTTCATGCAAGTTCCTCTTTTTAATGACAACGAGAATATCTCGCTTACTTTTGATGTAGCAGATATTTCTACAAACAAATACTTTGAGTTACCTGGTAACCTCATCCTTTATATTATACTGGCAATAACCTCATTAATGCATGGCATATGGTTTCAAAGGATATTTTGAACTGCTGTATATATGTATCACTGTTCAGTTATATTATTGTTGGTGGGCTTTCGCTCACCCTTGCTTTGTTCATATTATGTCACAACAACAGCTAGGACAGATGGCTCGCATCAGGCGCACTCGGCGCAAGCGGGTTACCCGACCCACCGGACTCCCCGCTGAGATGCTAGCCGCCATTGCTGAGGTAGCATAGTTAGACAGCTTTTGTTTCCTGTTTAACTATATGTATAATTAATGTAATCAACGGCAAAACTGTTAAACTTATGATGTTATCCTTTTGGGATTGTAATAACGTTTATTCGTAACCCTTTAATGTAAGACTTATTTCAATTTCATCTCTGGGACTATAACTGTTGTGCATGTGAGTGGATATTATTGTGGGGTCACAGCATGTGATTTATTTATTGTGGACTCAAGTCAAGTATTATTAATGGATGTAAGACCGTAACCACCAGATCCCTGACCCCGGATCTGGGGGTGTTACAGAAGTGGTATCAGAGCGTACGTTATAAACCCCAGAGATGAGGTGACGTTAAAACAATAAATTCAATAAGATAATAAGAACTCTTGCCAAGTTCATAGTCAGACTACCTAATGTAGTGATGACATATAAAACCCTTATGGGAACTCGTAAGTATCATGATAGTAACTTAGCTCGATATCGTATCGACGAGTAAGGTGACAGACCTTGAGGCATACGAGCAGCAGCGCGATGATGCTTTATATGCTGAAGATCAGCGGGTAATTCGATGGAGTACCCTACTGGAGACCCGGAAGAGGTTCCAGCAGATAAGGAAAATCTTGTTAGGATAAGGAGCTTACCCTCGAGGAATGAGGGCTGTAGCCAGAAAGACTGAGATGATTAAGGTATAGAGCTCAGAAAAGTGGGCATAAAGAACTAAGCTATTAGCAAGAGAACTAAAGATTCATGTTGGATTCGTGGCTGGACTACTGGAGGTAGTACCAGCAAGTAAGACGGATTGGAAGAATTACTTGAGATCTTATACGGGAATAGATGAGAATCATTAGAGACTTTCATATTAACGAAAAGAGTGCTAGTAGGATGTATGATTATCAAAGGCATCGATATAAGGCGATGAGCAGAGTCCCTAGGAATAGTTGAGAAGAGGCAGTAAGTGCCATATCATTTGATAAATGAATAAGTATGAATATTGTCAGTAATAATTCGCCATGAGAAGGCAGATGTCATAGGTTGTAATTTATGGAACCAAATTGAGGTTGATGAAGTTGTTTTATTCAGGAAAATGTCCATTTTATGAATGAATCAGTTAGAAAGTGAAAACATTGGGAAGTGACAGCATGATTGGATAAAGTTATATAAGGAAGTAGTAAGGAAGACAATGATCTCAGAACCTACCGGAAGATAAGACCAGTGAGTCAAGATGAACTCGTAATGAGACTATTGTCAAAGACTAAGTATAGGGTTAATTTAACTCAGTGAAATGATGAACCAGAAATGTTAGATGCATGTGACTCAGAGGAATATTAAATTCTTTCTTTTCTTTGAATGGATTATAGTAGTTACCTTAAGTTTACTCCGACACGGAATTATAATGGATCAAGTAATACGATCAGCAGTTAAAGGGAAAAATGTGAGAAAATCTTCCTGGAGCTAAAAGATGAAAGTGGTAATGACCAAGAGTTGGCATTGCTTAATGGAAAAAGGAGACTTTGTGCTTCCAACGACGCTTCACATAAAGGATTAGTATGTGTGCTTGCGCAGCATGACAAAGTACTGGCGGATGCATTTGGACAACACGGTTCACCAGGTTCGGATGGCCTTAGTAGTGCCAAATTTTTTGGAACAACCAACTCCGACGGTAGGGTTCCTGCTGAGACTAGTGGTTGGGTAGACTAACATTTGGTAATATTGAATATCAGGACATATAGGTATCAGGAAGTTGTGACTGGTTTCAGTTTGAAACTGTTGATTCCCCTCTAAAGGATGTATATAATTGGTTCCTCTCCAGTGGTTAAACTTCCAACCTGATGACGATTATTTCGTTAATTATGACAGCTTATGGTTCTACCTGCTTGGAGGTTCATAGAACTATTCTTCAGGTTTCGAAATTGGTCTCCTTAATGTTACCAGTAGGTGAATAGATTGACCAAAATTTCCCTGATTCAAAAAAAAAGGAATTCATCGAATTTTGGCAAATCTTGTCTTTCTGATTATCAGAGAACATCATTGAAGAGAATGGAAACTGGAGCGAACCCTGTGGATTGGGTAAGGTTGCCGTCATATATGGGTTAGTAGACGGACCCTGAGTATTACAATCGATGGTAGAGATAAAATGATGAAGTGAGATTGGACGGAAACAGGAAATGTAAGTAAGAAACCAGCCGGACTGAGAAATTCCAGGATTGACTTAAATGAAAAGGCTGTTATGCCAGGAATGGTAAGCTTGCGTGGCATGTGGTAGTGATAAGAATAGTTGAAAAGATAAAAATAGAGGAAAGGTGACCAGAGACGGTGCTGAATAGTCGATTAAGACTTATATGAAGTAAAGTTTTAGAAAGGTAGAAAGGTATCAAAGAAGGCACTATGCCGGCAATTGCTAGAAAAGTAATGCTATTAGCCAACCCCTAAAATCATATATATATATATATATATATATATATATATATATATATATATATTTTTTTTTTGTGGCCAGTTGAGGCCAAGTCACAAAGGATTATCAAGTGACTAGACCAGCAATGAAAGGACAAAGCAGGGTTGCTTCTAAGAAAGCACCGACTGCAAGGCCTTCTGATATAAAGGAAACATTAATGAGATCGTAGGAATCTTCTGCTGAACAGCCCATGTTTTGATTGGGAATTCACTAGACCTTTTTGGGATGGGGTCACCCGTACTAAAGTGACTCATGTGTATATGGTTGTCCAAGATTACGAGTAAAATGGGAGTATAATGACTTGAGATGTATGATGTTAGGGTATCATGAATACCATGAATATATTATGACGGAGGAAAGTAAACAATGAAGGTATATGAAGAGAGTATAGAAATGGTCAGAAATTGAACAATATGCTGTAGGAATTTTCTCTGAGGCAAGTACCTTTGCGAAGAACGATAAGCACTAGGAAATTCACGTTGAACTCGAACAATATCTTTCAGAACATCCTTGCTACCATTAACAAGTTCTGCAAGAGAGCAGATAGACATACGTTGTCTTTTGGAAGGTCAAATAGGTTGACCACTACCTGAAAGAAGAAATTAGCAGTAAGCTACCGATCGATTATCAAATAAGAATGATTGAAAAGAGACCCTTATTAAGGATACATCATTTGATTGCCAATTATAGGATGCAGGAATTCCTTGGCAGTTGAATTAAGGATAAGATATCCATAGAGTAAGGCAAACCCTGGGGAATGGACAAGGGATGGCATTACCCCTAATAAAGGACATTGTGAATTTGGATGATATAAATTGAATTGATTAAGGCGACATCAAACTTTGAGGATTTATAAAAAAAAGCAGTTTTGAAAGGTATATAGATAGAATTATTATATGATTAATTACTGATATTTTGATGTGCCCTGTACCCAGAAAATACAGGAAGAATGATGAGGATTACCTAAGAAACCTTACAAGGAAAAAGGTAATATTCTGAAGTTCAAAATGGAAGTTTGGTAGGGAATATATGACATAGAAATAATTATGCCAGACGAGGCATGTGTGAAACCATGGGAAAGTATGGATTGAACCAACAAAGGTTGAGATTATCCTAGAACAAGAAAGAACTAAGAGAACAAATATCCTAGGTATGATCGAGAGTAACTTTGATAAAGTTCCCACGGGAAGGTGGAAGCAATGACTTACGGAAAAAAAAAAGACTGATAGTTATATTTTCTCCTTCAGCAGAGCTTAATGGAGAATGCTTTAACCCAACAGTGATGGGAATGAGGTAGAAAAGTTTGAGTTGGAATGTATCCAGAGAACATGGATTACAAGAAATTGTTAGTATCAGGAAAGGCCAAAGAGGTGGCCGAAAATCTAAGTATAAAGGAATAATTACAAATGTTCATACCGAAGAAAAAGAATGATATTTGGAAGGACCTTGAAGGTCATATCGGAATGGAGGAATTTACATTCCTTCTGATGACTGTGCAAGAATTGACGGTAATAATAGTTTAAGTAAAGATTCGATTCCTGATGGAGTCTTAAGCATATTACGTACCTTAGAAGGTCCCGTTTCGAGGCAAACCAGGACCATGGTACAAAAATTGATGAAGTAAACCGTTAGGTTTCTAGTCTTTTATGGAAGATGCATAAGTGATAGTTTCATCAACCGAACCTAGCTGCGATGCTTGAAACTCTTCTGCAATTCTATCTACTTCATGTTATATCTACATCAAGTTCAGGAAGTGTTCCTTATGGATAAGGAATAGTGATTACTTTGTCTCCCTAAGGGATTTGAAACCCGTAGGGTTAGCTATTAACGCACTACGTAAACAACAAGCGATGGTGATTCTTCTAAGAAAGTAGATGACAACGTAAAGATAAAGAAAGTGCTGCTTTTGATAAACTAAATGGCATGTTGATGAATGACAAGCAAGTTTGTGTTAGTGTATTTCTGCGCAAACCAGATAGAGAATATGAGGTTGATGATTCATGATGCCAAATGTATTCCCGTAGAAAGAATTAATGAGACTTGGAGGGAAGGGAAGTTGAGCCCGAGACTTATTGGGCCATTTGAGAGTTCAAAAGTGTTCTCGAACCAGCCTTACCCCCAAAACTTATAGCACGGTCATAACGGGTTTTCATGTGGCAAGTCTACGCCAGTAAAATGCAGATGTTCAACAGATGATAGGAGTACGAGCATGTAGATATAAGACCTGGTCTGACTTACGAAAGACAACTTGTGGAAAACCACGGATAGAAAAGAACAAGTGATGAGAAACAAGGTTGGCAGAAGTAGATTATATGAATCTAAGTTAAAGGGATCGGGCCAGATTCATTTCGGAAAGTTTAAATTGGAATAACGTGATGATTATAGAATAAATGTGACGGAATACCGATAAGGAGGTACCAAGTGCAAAAAGGTGTCTCAATAAAGAGGTGAAGGTGAAAGTAAATAATAGAAATGAGTAAGAATCAGATAATAAGAAGGATGTGATTGATAAAGAAAAGGCTGGGAAAGCAACTATGGAATGAGAAGCAAGGAATGTTATGAATGGGTTTTCTAATGAATTCTCAGGATGACAACCTGATAGTGTCAATATTATAGTTATGAAAAAGCTAGTAACATGATATGGGATGTCAGTAATAATGATGTCAAGTGAGAAATCTAAGATTTAACCTGAAAGGTTGAAGGATTTCCCGAATATGAGTATCGCTAAGATTGAACAAGAGTATTTGTCCATAGAATAATGGACAAAGCAGCAAGATATGTTGTCACGTGAGATTGCGATCAAATAGTATTGGATATAATTATGATTAATTTCTTCTTTGATAAACCTCTATAGTTCAGAGGTAAATTCTGAATATGATATTCTACAATCATGAAAGCTTTCTATAATCCTTTAGAACTCTGTTCTCTTCTTCTCTCTTATTCATCTTCTTTATGAATTGAGAAGAACAACCCTTTTAGGAGGGGAGGTACTGCTACGTGACTATCTGTCTATGTGATAGAAGTCTAAGTGGAATACCATAACTTGTTTAATTGCTTGTCAAGTACTAAAGGCTGGCCCCTTCTGTACTAACTATGCAATATAACAAATGTTCAATTGATCATAGTGATATCTCAATAAATCTTTCCACTTCTCTATATTGATCGAGATTGCGAAGATTAAAGCGGTCAGAAAATGCACAGTACGAGCGAGGTTACCTCCGAATTCGTAGGGTGATAGTGATACCAATGTTACTGCAGGTATCAATAAGGATAAGACTGAGTAAGAGTATAACGCGGATAGTGAGTTGTACGAAGAGTAGCAACGTTGATGGAAAAAGGATACAGTATGGATTGTAGCACTAGAAGATGTGCTGAGGAAGGGTAGAACGACTAAGAATTGACCGGGAAGCTAAAAAGTGAACGACAGGCAAACGACTCTTTGCTTCCTACCTGATTCCGGGACGGAATCCTTTTAAGGAGGGGTTCTTGTAAGAACCCCAAATTTTGGATATAATTAAAACTTTTTATTAAGTAATGATAAAATGAGGAACAATGATTCCGACAACAAGGTCACCAGCTCTAATGAATGGTGGTTTCAAAGAACAATGATTGTACTGAATGGATATTGCTTTGGACAATGATCCTGATGCATTGGTATATTGTCAGAATAGAGTAATTCGATGGTTGAGGACCTAGATAAGAATAATCTACCATCTAGGAAGGAGCTAATGGATCCTTGAAGGGAAATGAGTACGTGCATAGTGTTTCCCATACGTGCATAGTGTTTCCCGTACGTGCATAGTGTTTCCCATACGTGCATAGTATTTCCCGTACGTGCATATTGTTTCCCGTACGTGCATAGTGTTTCCTGTACGTGCATAGTAATTTGGTGGATGAATAGTAATTTTGTAAGTTGGAAAACTTTTCACGCCACCCTATGTACGGGACGTGATATGGATGTTTCGAAGTCATATTAGTAATACGCGGAGGAAATAAGTGAATGCAGAGACGATCGGAATTCAGAAATTCCAAATTTTTTTCGGTATAATATTTGACCGGACAGTGGATTAAATATTATTATAATCCAATAATTGAGATATTAACTTTGAGGATTTGATATTTTGGGATGTTATTATATTTGATTTAAGAATGAAGGTAGGAAACCACTGAGGCAGTGAAACAAGCGTTCTAGAAACCGCTAAAACGTTATAACGTGATTAATCAATAAAGCGAACGAATCCTAGATTACGGATTAAGTTCGTATCGAGATTAAATATCCTACATGGTCATCACGAGGATTATATTAAGGATTGGGGAAGGTATTATGAATATCGAGAAATTTCCCGGTAAACCCTAGAGGTGAAACTACTTAGTTATTCGCCCGAACGATCAATCGAAACGAGCAATAATCGGACAAAAGAAACAAGCAGTGGAAGGAAGAGTCATGCATAATCTACTAGATAAATATCTAGCAACCAAGTGGGCTAAGTAACTAGCATGTTAAGGATTGAACTAGTAGTTAGCCAAATCAAACTCTAGTTAGCCATAAATCAATCCAAGTGCTACACATGCTTTCAAATCTCACCATTCATTCCAAAAGCACTTTAATAAAGTAAAAAGTGATGAGATATCATCCAAGGCTCATCACTTTATGAATTATTATCAAAATAACCAAGCAAACACAAAGAACTCTCCATTTTCCTTTCTTCCTTGAAAAATTCTGCCAAGGTGCTAGAAGTAAGGCTTCCAACCATCATTTGATCTTGAAATATTTATGGTGAGTACTTCATATCATAGCTTAGATCCCCTAGAAATTTCAGCTTCAAATTCATCTTTTTCCATTTTCAAATAAATCATCAAAGATGATGATGAATAGTGTTTTCAAGAACTAATCTTTGTTTTTCTTGTTTTCATGGTTGATCCTAGCTAACTTAAAGCTATCCAAGGACCATACCAAGATTTGTGAGGCTAGTACATACTCCAATGAAGGTATAAGAATTGAAAACCCTAGATCTACTTTGAGTTTTAAGCATGTTCTTGATGGATCTAGCTTAGTTATGATTATGTTCATGTTATAAGCATGCTTAGTTAGTGATTTAGTGATTTGATTAACATGATGATTTTGATGCTAAGATCAGTAGCTTCTGGACTTGTTGAGATGCTTATTATGTGTATAAGTTGTTTAGATGCCCGGTGTGGCTTGGGTTGTTGATTACGATTTATGGAACGTCCGATTTATAGCCGTCGTAATGCCCGATTTTTGTTAACCTTAAGAAATCGTGTTTTACAGTAGCCATAAGTCACTGTCCAGTATCATGTTCTGCCATGGCAAGATAGATCATGTTATAAGCTTCGTTTTGATATAAAGATCATGTGAAAAGGACTTACGGTTTAGGAATTATGGCCGATTCACTAAAAGACGTTCGAAACCGTAAGTACAAGTTCGTTATTAAAATTGAACCCTCGTAAAATACGTAAGTCAGTGGCGAATCTTGGTAATTAAATACTAGAGGTAAAAAGGAAGGTGTGAGAGAAAACCTCATGTGAAACGGATCATTTTCCGATTTTATAAAAATGTTTGAATCAAAGTTAATCGCAAACGAACCCCTAAAAACCCGCTTGATTATAACTTCGGTAAAACACTTAGAAAACGGGCGATAAAACTCGGAGCATAATATTGATTTGTAACGATCAACTTTAGAACTTGTATGACTTAAGTATGTCCCAAGTGTAAGTACAATGACATATCGTATTAACGAACGAATGTCGGGTCGGATCGATGATAAAAGGAATCCACTAAAAGGGCTATAACGAGATAACTCGAGAACGTGTTTCGATTTAAGTATAACTTAACTTTTAAGATGTTAAATGATTAATCCCGAATGCCTTGGCTATTTATAGATCACCAAGCTGACCCGGGACCCGCTACCACTACCCCTTACCGTACTCGACTATCAGGCAAGTTTCAATTCCCTTCTTTTAGGCTGTTGTTGTGATTGAATATATATATATATGTTTTCTGTTGTACATATGCCATAGCATGCCTGCCTAATTTCAAGTTATATCATTATGCTTGTTCCCTGATTGTTTATTGGCTTATAAATTAGACAGCTAACGTATCAATTATAAGCCGGTTATTGTAAGACCCTCAGAGAAGGGTGTATATATCTTATTCATCAACTATAGACCGGGAGTCAATATTTCTTGATATATCAAGGTTAAATATTTTCCCTTATTCGGGCGACGAATATTATTTGAATATTCGTTCGAGATTATTTATTTAACGATCCTTACTTCAAATAATTATTTGAACGTAACCATTCGACGAATAATATTTCTCAATATTCATTCAGAGTCGAATTGATTATCGATTATTATTTCGAATATTCTTCTAAAGATGAGACTACTAAATGAATATTATTTGGATATTCATTTAGAATATTATTTTATTAAATAAATATTACTTTTGAAAAATCATTTAAGATATTAATTACTTGATGAATATTATTTTAAATATTCATCTGAAGCCTGATTTCTTTATCGAATATTATCTCGAATATTCCTTTAGGCCTTGGATTACTAAATGAATATTACCTGATATTCATTTAGAATATTATTCATTAAATGAATATTACTATTTGAATATTCATTTAAATTCCTAATTAATTATGAATATTATCTTAAGTATTCCTTTCAGGCCCTATTAATTAATGAATATTATTTTGAATATTCATTTAAATATTTATTTATTCAATAAATATTCTCCTGATGTTTCACCAGGGATTATTTTGAGAAATACCCTGATTAAAGATATCCTTTAATATTCTTAAATATTCTTTAAATATTTTTAATTCAATAAATATTCTCTGAATATTTATTTCATACTTAGAATAACCTCAATAAGGTTTATCTTCTTCGATTATTACAGAAAATACCTCGGAGTCATATTATTATTAATCTTATATCAAGAAAGGTTCTCAGACATCATTCTTCTTTGAGTCTACCTCTCTAATAATAAGGGAACCTTACTTGGAAAATGTTATTTATCTTGTCGACTTCCCGGTCATAGAGTATTCTCTTCACTCGCAACTCGCCGGTGCTGTTGACTTATTAAGTCGTTGTTTACCTTCTCATCTTTCGAGGGGTAAGATTGTTGGAACAAGTTGATATTCGATACCAAGCCACAGCTTGGAAGTTTTTGGTGAATTTTCCTTTCCAACTAGATACGACTACCTTGTAGAGTCTTATCAACGAGTATTATACTTGGGGAAAGGGGGACGAACGTTACATTCAGAATCATGAATTCTATTTGAACTAGGAGTCGTGTAAGAGGCCGAGTAGCGCCGGTCCATCCCCTTTGGCCCAACCGTTGGCCGGGGAGAGCTAGTAAGGCGGTAGACAAGTAAAGCCGTCAGTTCTTCCTTCTACCGGTAGTAAATCTAATTTGAGCTGTACGTTCTCGACTGATCATCAAGATTGGAACAGCGGGTGCGGTGAATACTCCATCATTGGTTCATCATCCAAACATATTTATTTCCTGCAACATGATTATTGTTGGCAGAGCTGGAAAAGTGTTCATAACTGGAATTGCAATCTTTTCATGCAAGTTCCTCTTTTTAATGACAACGAGAATATCTCGCTTACTTTTGATGTAGCAGATATTTCTACAAACAAATACTTTGAGTTACCTGGTAACCTCATTCTTTATATTATACTGGCAATAACCTCATTAATGCATGGCATATGGTTTCAAGGGATATTTTGAACTGCTGTATATATGTATCACTGTTCAGTTATATTATTGTTGGTGGGCTTTCGCTCACCCTTGCTTTGTTCATATTATGTCACAACAACAGCTAGGACAGATGGCTCGCATCAGGCGCACTCGGCGCAAGCGGGTTACCCGACCCACCGGACTCCCCGCTGAGATGCTAGCCGCCATTGCTGAGGTAGCATAGTTAGAAAGCTTTTGTTTCCTGTTTAACTATATGTATAATTAATGTAATCAACGGCAAAACTGTTAAACTTATGATGTTATCCTTTTGGGATTGTAATAACGTTTATTCGTAACCCTTTAATGTAAGACTTATTTCAATTTCATCTCTGGGACTATAACTGTTGTGCATGTGAGTGGATATTATTGTGGGGTCACAGCATGTGATTTATTTATTGTGGACTCAAGTCAAGTATTATTAATGGATGTAAGACCGTAACCACCAGATCCCTGACCCCGGATCTGGGGGTGTTACAGTCGATGTAGTTCTGCAAGGTTTCTTCGTTGCGTTGCGCGATTGTTTCAAAAAACACGGTGTGCACCTCGTGTTGCTGGTTTGCTTTGAACTTGTTTAGAAAAAGTTTCTTGAATTCTAACCAGGTATCAACGGATCTGGCGGTCAATCGACAGAACCATCTCTGAGCGTTACCGCGGAGAGTCGCGGCGAAGAAACGGCACCTTGTGAGATCATTATACTCGTAATGGAGGGCCAGTTGGTCGAAATAGCTGAGATGTTCCTCCGGGTCGCCCAGCCCGTCGAAAGAATTGAAGCTATGGTGCTTGATGTCTTTTTGTCTAGGCTCCGCTTCTAATCTTGCGGTAAAGGGTGACCCGTTTGTTTCTGGTTCGCTTGTGCCCTCTATTTTTCTCTTTAGCTCCATGATGGTGTGCATCATGTCTGCATTTGAGGGTTGGGTATTCTCTGTTTCGTGCGGGCGGATGGGGGACCGTTCTCCCCGCCTTTGGCTATCATATTCCGCTAACACTTTCTCATATGCGGTCTTCTTGTCGTTGATGATTTTTCTCAGGTCTCTTTCTTTTCTATTCTGTTCCCATGTTTCCGGCCTGTGGTGACCTTTTCCCTGTTTTTTGTGGTTTGTGTTCTGAGAGGAGCCTAGTCGAGAGAAAGCCGAGTTAGCCTTTCTAGGCTGACTGTGTACCTCTTGGTCTTGGTCGTTGTGAGAGCGGACTTGGGAGCCCTGTGGTAGTGGCTGCCCTTGCTGCGGAAAAGCTGAAGCTATTTACATGATTAAATCTACTTGTTGCTGGTTGAATCCCGCGAGGTTCAGGCTAAGCGGTTGTTCCTGGTTATCTTTGTTGGGGGGGGTAATTTGTTAACTGATTATTTTGCGGGTTTGTGGGGGGGACGTTTGTGTTTAGTTCTCTTTGCTGCTCCTCTTGGTTATCTGTCATGGTTTTGGATCGGGTACTCGGGGCTATTTTGGCAACGTGTATGTGTTTGGTTTCTCTCGAATGCGAGGTTCTTGTGTTGGGATTTTTGTCGTGTTGGTTAGAGCAGGTGAGGGAGTTTTCTTCAAGAAAATAAAACCCCCTCCTTCTAGCGCCAAATGATAATTCCCACGGCCGATTAGAGGCTTCCGATCACTGTTCTGGGTGCTTTACCAGAAGTACTTCACCTGGGTTTGGGGTGCCTGCAAAACAATGCTTGCCCGGGGGTGGTGGCCGTCAAGCACCTCCGGTGTAACACCCCCAAATCCGGGGTCCGGGATCCGGTGGTTACGGTTTCCAATTCTGTCCACAACAATTGAACTTTCCTTAACATAAAATAAATTACGTCTCTATAACCCAACACAACAATATAAAACACACCCGTTATAGTCCCAGAGATGAAATCAGAGTAACAATCAAATTTTTATTAATCGCATTATGAGTTCTTACAATTCAAAAGAATTTCAATATAAATACATACTCTTTGCCATCCATTTACATAAGTCATACTAGACCATATTTTTGGTACTGAAAGAATAAATATACCCTACCAATAGCTTCTTCTTCAGCTCTGGTAGTCTCATCGTCCTCGCCCGCGTCGAGTGCGCCTTGTGCGAGTCATCTGGTCTAGCTGTTGTGATATAATAATAGAGCAAGGGTGAGCAATAGCCCACCAACAATAATATATAACTGAACGATAATGTATAACAGTTTAAAAGTATCTTTCAAACCATATGCCATGCATTTACGGAAATGATGCCAGTATAATATGAACGATGAAGTTACAAGGTAACTTAAAGTATTTGTTTGTAGAAATATCTGCTACATCAAAGTAAGCGAGATATTCTTATCGTTATTAAGAAGAGGAACTTGCAAGAAAACGTTGCAATTCTAGTTATGACCCTTTTTCCAACTCTGCCAACAGTAATCATGTTGCAGGAAATAAATAAATTTGGATGATAAACCAATGATGGAGTATTCACCGCGCCCGCTGTTCCAATCTTGATGATCAGTCGAGATCTTACAGCTCAATTTAGATTTACTACCGGTAGAAGGAAGAACTGACGGCTTTACTTGTATACCGCCTTACTAGCTCTCCCCGGCCAACGGTTGGGCCAAAGGGGATGGACCGGCGCTACTCGGCCTCTTACACGACTCCTAGTTCAAATAGAATTCATGATTCTGAATGTAACGTTCGTCCCCCTTTCCCCAAGTATAATACTTGTTGATAAGACTCCACAAAGTAGTCGTATCTAGTTGGAAAGGAAAAATTACCAATAACTCCCAAGCTATTACTTGGTAACGGATATCAACTTGTTCCAGTAATCTTACCCCTCGAAAGATGAGAAGGTAAGCAACGATAGAATAAGTCAACAGCACCCAAGTTGCGAGTGAAGGGAATACTTTATGACCGGGAAGTCGACAAGATAAATAACATTTTCCAAGTAAGGTTCCCTTATTTTTAGGGAGATAGACTCAAGAAGAATGATGTCTGAGAACCTTTCTTGATATAAGATTAATAATAATATGTCTCCGAAATATTTTCTGTAATAATCGAAGAAGATAAACCTTATCGAGATTATTCTAAGTATGGAATAAATATTCAGAGAATATTTATTGAATTAAAATATTTTACAGATTATTTAGGAATATGAAAGAATATCTTTAATCAGAGTATTTCCCAAATAATTCTTGAAGAAATATCGAGAAAATATTTATTGCATAATTAAATATTCAAATGAATATTCAAAATATTATTCATTACTTAATAATTCCTGAAAGGAATATTTAAAACATTTAAAATAATATTCGATGATTAAATAGAACCCTGGATGAATATTCAAAATAATATTCATAATTAATTAGGAATTTAAATGAATATTGATAAAGTAATATTCATTTAATGAATAATATTCTAAATGGATATCAAGTAATATTTATTTAGTAATCCAAGCTTTTAAAGGAATATTCGATATAATATTCGATAAATAAATCAAGCTTCAGATGAATATTGAAGATAATATTCATCAAGTACTTAATATCTTAAATGAATTTTCAAAAGTAATATTTATTTAATAAAATAATATTCTAAATGAATATCCAAATAATATTCATTTAGTAGTCTCATCTTTAGAAGAGTATTCGAAATAATAGTCGATAATCAATTCGACTCTGAATGAATATGAGAAATATTATTCTTTGAATAGTTACATTCAAATAATTATTTGAAGTAAGGATCGTTAAAATAATTAGTCTCGAACGAATATTCAAATAATATTCGTCGCCCAAATAATAGAAAATATTTACTTAAATATTTTCCTCCGAGGTAATCTCGATATATCAAGGAATATTGACTCCCGGTCTATTTTTGATTAATAAGATGTGTACGCCCTTCTATGAGGATCTTACAATAACCGGCTTATAACTGATATATAACTATCTAGCTTATAAGCCAACAATAACATTCAGGGAACAAGTATATCAATTCAACTTGAAAGTAGGCATGCATGCAATGGCATATGTATATATATATATATATATATATTTATTCAATCACAACAACAGCCTAAAAGAAGAGAATTGAAACTTGCCTGGTAGTCGAGTACGGTAAGGGGTAGTGGTAGCGGGTCCCGGTTCAGCTTGGTGATCTATAAATAGCCAAGGCATTCGGGATTAATCACTTAACATATTAAAAGTTAAGTTATACTTAATTTGAAACACGTTCTCGAGTTATCTCGTTATACTCCTTTTAGTGGATTACTTTTATCACTGATCCGACCCGACATTCGTTCGTTAATACGACATGTCATTGCACTTATACTGGGGACATACTTAAGTCATATGAGTTCTAAGGTCGATCGTTACGAACCAATACTATACTCCGAGTTTTATCGCCCGTTTTCTAAGTGTTTTACCGAAGTTATAAAAGAGTCGTCTTTTAGGGGTTCGTTCGCGTTTAACCTCGACTCGAACATTTTTAATAAATCGAAAAATGATCCTTTTGACATACGGTTTTCTTTTACACCTTCCTTTTTACCTCTAGTATTTATTTACCAAGATTCGCCATGACGTTACATAGCTTACGAGGGTTCAATTTCAGTTACGAACTTTCGTTTACGGATTCGAACTACTTTTAGTAATTTGGTCATAAATCCTAAACCGTAAGTCCGTTTCACGTGATCTTTATATCAAAACGAAGCTTAGAACATTACCTATCCTATCATGGCAGATAAGCTCTCTGGACAGTAGGGGTTCGACATGGAAAATGGCATACAAAACATGGTATTGTAAAATCGGGCATTATAACGGCTACGTTTACGCATTTTCCAAAGTTTTTACACTTTATCACGATCACCCCATGATCAAATCAACCACTTAAACACATGATAAACATCATGACAAGATCAATAACATCTCCTTATAACCATCTCATGGATCATCAACCATAATCAACCACAAATCCATGGATCTAAACATATAACTAACATATCAACCACTAATCAACCAATCCTTCTTATTACTCATATAAACTCAAAGTAAAAGCTATAGTTTAGGATGTTTATACCTTCCTCGAAGTATATTCTAGCCTCACTAAGCTTGGTATGGTCCTTGGATTGCCTTAAGCTTGCTAAATCAATCATGAAAACAAGAAAATCAAAGATTAGTTTTCATTAAAATACTATTCATCCTCCCCTTTGAGGATTTATTTGAAAAGGGTAAAAGAGGAGTTTGGGGCTAAGATTTCTAGGAGATTACTTTTATGAATTATAGGACTTACCATAAAAATTTGGAGACCAAATGATGGTTGGAAGGTTGATTTCCCCTCTTGAATTAAGGAAGAAGCCGAATGGGGTATTCTTGGAGGGGGGGGTTTTGCTTGGTTTGTTTGGTTTGCTCTAATCCATTTTGATGCATTATTGGAATAATATCTTGATAAAGTGACTTTAATAAAGTGGTGATGTATTGGATGATGGAGATTGCATGCCAAGTGTTGATCCTTGGATGGTTATAAGCTAACTAGTTTGTTTGTTTTGCTAAGTACTTGTTCAATCTCTAATTGTCTAGTTACTTAGCCCACTTGGTTGCTAGATATTTATCTAGTATCTTGCACAAGACTCTTGCTTCCTCTGCTTGTTTCTGTGTCCGGTTATTGCCCGTTTCGATTGATCGTTCGTAGGAATATTTCACGGATTTCTAATTAGGGTTTACCGGGAATCCTTTTTAATATTAATACTTTCATTCTCCATCTTTCATTCTAACTTTCCAATTTATATTCCTTAAATCCATTCGTTAAATACTTAAGGCTATCAGTGTCCAGGGAACTCTCGGAGAAAATAAAAGTGCGGTTTTTCAGAATCCGACAGCTTTTACATACACTTATTTTCCCCCTGGATCACTAATACGAACTCGGAAATCCGTTCCGAAGGCTTCTATATAGTGTCGTCTCATATTATTATATACTCCCACCAAAACACTATTCATTCTGTATTCTTTACTTGTTCTCTTAGGGTGGTACAATTGTCTGTATTCTCTTTCGATCGTTCCTTATCCTTTTTACGGAACTACTGGATTAATCGTTACCGATCTAGATGACATGAGAATATTCTCCTGCTTGAAATTGCCATATCTTATTCCCTTAGAAGATAGATTATTCTTATCTATGTTGTTACCCTTTAGCATTCTTCAAGACATAGAAATAATAAAGTCGAATTCCATTCATTCTTTCCAAATATCAATAATTACATTGTAGCCATAACCACTCCTCAGTGGTTTCCTACCTTCATTCTTAAATCAAATATAATAACATCCCAAAATATCAAATCCTCAAAGTTAATATCTCAATTCTTGGATTATAATAATATTTAATCCACTGTCCGGTCAAATATTATACCGAAAAGAATTTGGAATTTCTGAATTCCGATCGTCTCTGCATTCACTTATTTCCTCCGCGTATTGCTAATATGACTTCGAAACATCCATATCACGTCCCGTACATAGGGTGGAGTGAAAATTTTTCCAACTTACAAAATCACTATTCATCCACCAAATACTATGCACGTACAGGAAACACTATGCACGTACGGGAAATACTATGCACGTACGGGAAACACTATGCACGTACTCATTTCCCTTCAAGGATCCGTTAGCTCCTTCCTGGATGGTAGATTATTCTTATCTAGGTCCTCAACCGTCGAATTACTCTATGTTGACAATATACCAATGCATCAAGATCATTGTCCAAAGCAATATCCATTCATTACAATCATTGTTCTTTGAAACCACCATTCATTAGAGCTGGTGACCTTGTTGTTGGAATCATTGTTCCTCATTTTATCATTACTTAATAAAAAGTTTTAATTATATCCAAAATTTGGGGTTCTTACAGTCTCCCCTCCTTAAAAGGATTCCGTCCCGGAATCAGGTAGGAAGCAAAGAGTCGTTTGCCTGTCGTTCACTCTTTAGCTTCCCGGTCAATTCTTAGTCGTTCTACCCTTCCTCAGCACATCTTCTAGTGCTACAATTCATACTGTATCCTTTTTCCATCAACGTTGCTACTTTTCGTACAACTCACTATCCGGGTTATACTCTTACTCAGTCTTATCCTTATTGATACCTGCAGTAACATTGGTATCACTATCACCCTACGAATTCGGAGGTAACCTCGCTCGTACTGTGCATTTCCTGATCGCTTTAATCTTCGCAATCTCGATCAATATAGAGAAGTGGAAAGATTTATTGAGAGATCACTATGATCAATTGAACATTTGTTATATTGCATAGTTAGTACAGAAGGGGGCCAGCCTTTAGTACTTGACAAGCAATTAAACAAGTCATGGCATTCCACTTAGACTTCTATCACATAGACAGATAGTCACGTAGCAGTACCTCCCCTCCTAAAAGGGTTGTTCTTCTCAATTCATAAAGAAGATGAATCAGAGAGAAGAAGAGAAAAGAGTTCTAAAGGATTATAGAAAGCTTTCATGATTGTAGAATATCATACTCAGAATTTACCTCTGAACTATAGAGGTTTATCAAAGAAGAAATTAATCATAATTATATCCAATACTATTTGATCGCAATCTCACGTGTCAACATATCTTGCTGCTTTGTCCATTATTCTATGGACAAATACTCTTGTTCAATCTTAGCGATACTCACATTCGGGAAATCCTTCAACCTTTCAGGTTAAATCTTAGATTTCTCACTTGACATCATTATTACTGACATCCCATATCATGTTACTAGCTTTTTCATAACTATAATATTGACACTATCAGGTTGTCATCCTGAGAATTAATTAGAAAACCCATTCATAACATTCCTTGCTTCTCATTCCATAGTTGCTTCCCCAGCCTTTTCTTTATCAATCACATCCTTCTTATTAGCTGATTCTTACTCATTTCTATTATTTACTTTCACCTTCACCTCTTTATTGAGACACCTTTTTGTACTTGGTACCTCCTTATCGGTATTCCGTCTCATTTATTATATAATCGTCACGTTATTCCAATTTAAACTTTCCGAAATGAATCTGGCCCGATCCCTTTAACTTAGATTCCTATAATCTACTTCTGCCAACCTTGTTTCTCATCACTTGTTCTTTTCTCTCCGTGATTTTCCACAGGTTGTCTTTCGTAAGTCAGACCAGGTCGTATATCTACCGGCTCATGCTCTTATCATCTATCGAGCATCTGCAGTTTACTGGCGTAGCCTGGCCACATGAAAACCCGTTATGACCGTGCTATAAGTTTTGGGGGTAAGGCTGGCTCGAATACCGCCGTCCGAACACTTTTAAACTCTCAGGTGGCCCAATAAGTCTCGGGCTCAACCGCCCTTCCCTCCAAGTCTCATTAATTCTTTCTACGGGAATACGTTTAGCATCACGAATTATCAACCTCATATTCTCTATCTTGTTTGTGCAAAAGTACACTAACACAAACTTGCTTGTCATTCATCAACATGCCATTTAGCTTATCAATAGCAGCACTTTCTTTATCTTTACGTTGTCATCTCCTTTCTTAGAAGAATCACCATCGCTTGTTGTTTTACGTAGTGCGTTAATAGCTAACCCTACGGGTTTCAAATACCTTAGGGAGACAAAGTAATCATTATTCCTTATCCATAAGGAACACTTCCTGAACTTGATGTAGATATAACGTGAAGCAGCTAGAATTGCAGAAGAGTTTCAAGCATCGCAGCTAGGTCCGGTTGATGAAACTATCACTTATCCATCTTCCATAAAAGACTGGAAACTTAACGGTTTACTTCATCAATTTTGTACCATGGTCCTGGTTTGCCTCAAAACGGGACCTTCTAAGGTACGTAACATGCTTAAGACTCCATCAGGAATCGAATCTTTACTTAAACTATTATTACTGTCAATTCTTGCACAGTCATCAGAAGGAATGTAAATTCCTCCATTCCGATATGACCTTCAAGGTCCTTCCAAATATCATCCTGTTTCTTCGGTATGAACATTTGTAATTATTCCTTTATACTTAGATTGTCGGCCACCTCATTGGCCTTTCTTGATGATAATGATTTCTTGTAACCCATGTTTTCTGGGTACATTCCAACTCAAGTTTTTCTACCTCATTCCCATCACTGTTGGGTTAAAGCATTCTCCCTTAAGCTCTGCTGAAGGAGAAAATATAACTATCAGTCATTTCCATAAGTCATTGCTTCCACCTACCCGTGGGAACTTTATCACGTTGATTCCCAATCCTACTTAGGATACTTCTTTTCTTAGTTCTTTCTTTATCTTAGGATAATCTCAACCTTTATAGGTTCAACCCATACTTCCTCAGGGTTTCATACATGCCTCATCTGGCATTATTGTTACGATGTCATACATTCCTTACCAAACTTCCATTTTTGAAGTTCGGAATATTACCCTTTTTCCTTGTAAGGTTTCGTAGGCCATCCTTATCATTCCTCCGGTATTTTCTGGGTACCGGGTATATCAAAATGTCATTGATCAATACTCTAATAATTCTATCTATGTTCTTTCCAGAACTCTTTTTTTTTATAATCCTTACCGGTCATTGCTGTCTTAGCAAGTCCAGCTCATATCATCTGAAGTCATAATGTCATTATTAGGGTTAATGCCACCCCTTGTGCATTCCCCAGGGTTTGTCTTAATTTATGGATATCCTCTCCTTAATTCAACTGCCAAGGAATTCTTGCATCTTATAATTGGCAATCAGATCATGTATCCTTAATAAAGGTCTCTTTTCAATCATTCTCATTTGATAATCGATCGGTGGTTTAATGCCACCCTCTTCTTTCAGATAGTTGTCAGCCTATTTGGCCTTCCAAAAAGGCAATGTATGCCTATCTCTTCTCTTATCGAACTTGTTAATGGTAGCAAGGATGTTCTGGAAGATATTGGTCGAGTTCAACGTGAATCTCTTAGTGCTTATCGTTCTTCGCAAAGGTACTTGCCTCAGACAAAATTCCTACAGCATACTGTTCAATTTCTGACCTTTTCTATACCCTCTTCATATACCTTCATTGTTTACTTTCCTCCGTCATAATATGTTCATGGTATTCATGATACCCTAACATCATACATCTCAAGTCACTATACTTCCATTTTACTCGAAATCTTGGACAACCATATACACATGAGTCACTTCAGTACGGGTGACCCCATCCCAAAAAGGTCTAGTGAATTCCCAATCAAAACATGGGTTGTTCGGCAGAAGATTCAAACGATCTCATTAATGTTTCCTTTATATCAAAAGCCCTTGCAGTCGGTGCTTTCTTAGAAGCAACCCTGCTTCGTCCTTTCATTGCTGGTCTAGTCGCTCAATAATCCTTTGTGACTTGGCCTCAACTGGCCACACTAAAATAAAAAAAATATATGATTTTAGGGGTTGGCTAATAGCATTACTTTTCTAGCAATTGCCGGCATAGTGCCTTCTTCTTTGATACCTTTCTACCTTTCCAAAACTTTACTCCATATAAGTCTTAATCGACTACTCGGCACCGTCTCCGGTCACCTTTCCTCCACTTTTATCTTTTCAACTATTCTTATTAATCCCGCTTGCCACGCAAGCTTACCATTCCTGGCATAACCGCCTTTTCACTTAATTCAATCCCGGAGTTTCTCCGTCCGGCTAGTTTCTTACTTACATTTCCTGTTTTCGTCCAATCTCACTTCATCATTTTATCACTACCGTCGATTGTAATGCTCAGGGTCCGTTTACTAACCCATTTTACAGCATCCTTACCCAAATCACAGGATTTGCTCCAGTTTCTACTCTCTTCCATGACATTCTCTGATAATCAGAAAGACAAGGTTTGCCAGAATTCACCGAATTCCTTTCCAGACTCAGGGAAATTTTGATCAATCTACCCACCTACTTGTAACATTAAGGAGACCAGTTTCGAAACCTGAAGAATAGTTCTATGAACCTCCAAGCAGGTGGAATCATAAGCAGTCATAGTTAACGAAATAATCATCATCAGATTGGAAGTTTACCCACTGGAGAGGAAGCAATTATATCCATCCCTTAGAAGGGAATCAATAGTTTCAAACTGAAACCTGTCACAACGTCCTGATATTCAATACTACCAAATGTCGGTCTACCTAACCCTTTATGCGAAGCGTCGTTGGAGGCACAAAGTCTCCTTTTTCCATTAAGCAATGTCAGCTCTTGGTCATTACCAATTTCACCTTTTAGCTCCAGGAAGATTTTCTCACATTTTTCTCTTTAACTACTGATCGTATTACTTGATCTATTATAATTCCGCATCGGAATAAACTTAAGGTACTACTATAATCCATTCAAAGAGAAGAAGGAATTTAATATTCCTCAAAATCACATGCATCTAACATTTCTAGTTCATCATTTAGCTGAGTTGAATTAACTCTATACTCAGTCTCTGGCAGTAGTCTCATTACGAGTTCATCTTGACTCACTGGTCTTATCTTCCGGTAGGTTCTGAGATCATTGTCTTGCTTACTACTTCCTTATATAATTTTACCCAATCATGCTGCCACTTCCCAATGTCTTTACTTTCTACTGATTCATTCATGAACATTTCCCTAAATAAAACCACCTCATTAACCTCACTTTGGTTTCGTAAATTATAACCTATGACATCTGCCTTCTCGTGGCAAATTATTACTGACAATATACATACTGATTCATTTATCAAATGATATGGCACTTACTGCCTCATTCTCAACTATTCCTAGGGACTCTGCTCCTCGTCCTATATCGCGGTCTTTGATAATCATACATCCCTCTAGCTCTTTCTTTGTTAAGATTAAAATCTCTAAGGATTCTCATCTATTTCCGTATAAGATCTCAAGTAATTCTTCCAATCCTTCTTTCTTGCTGGTACTACATCTGGTAGTCCGGCTATGAATTCAACATGCATCTTCAGATCTCTTAATAATATCTCGGTTCTTTATACTCACTTTTCTGAGCACCATATCTTAATCATCACAGTCATTCTGGCTGCGACCCTCAATACCCAAGGGTAAGCTCCTTATCCTAACAGGATTTTCCTTATCTGCTGGAACCTCTTCCGGGTCTCCAGTAGGGTACTCCATTGAATTACCCGCTGATCTTCAGCATATAAAGCATCATCGCGCTGTTGCTCGTATGCCTCAAGGTCTGTCGCCTTACTCGTTGATACGATATCGAGCTAAGTTACTATCATTATACTTACGAGTTCCCATAAGGGTTTTATATGTCATCACTACATTAAGTAGTCCGACTATGAACTTGGCAAGAGTTCTTATTACCTTATTGAATTTATTGTTTTAACGTCACCTCATCTCTGGGGTTTATAACGTACGCTCTGATACCACTTCTGTAACACCCCCAAATCCGGGGTCCGGGATCCGGTGGTTACGGTTTCCAATTCTGTCCACAACAATTGAACTTTCCTTAACATAAAATAAATTACGTCTCTATAACCCAACACAACAATATAAAACACACCCGTTATAGTCCCAGAGATGAAATCAGAGTAACAATCAAATTTTTATTAATCGCATTATGAGTTCTTACAATCCAAAAGAATTTCAATATAAATACATACTCTTTGCCATCCATTTACATAAGTCATACTAGACCATATTTTTGGTACTGAAAGAATAAATATACCCTACCAATAGCTTCTTCTTCAGCTCTGGTAGTCTCATCGTCCTCGCTCGCGTCGAGTGCGCCTTGTGCGAGTCATCTGGTCTAGCTGTTGTTGTGATATAATAATAGAGCAAGGGTGAGCAATAGCCCACCAACAATAATATATAACTGAACGATAATGTATAACAGTTCAAAAGTATCTTTCAAACCATATGCCATGCATTTACGGAAATGATGCCAGTATAATATGAACGATGAAGTTACAAGGTAACTTAAAGTATTTGTTTGTAGAAATATCTGCTACATCAAAGTAAGCGAGATATTCTTATCGTTATTAAGAAGAGGAACTTGCAAGAAAAGGTCGCAATTCCAGTTATGACCCTTTTTCCAACTCTGCCAACAGTAATCATGTTGCAGGAAATAAATAAATTTGGATGATGAACCAATGATGGAGTATTCACCGCGCCCGCTGTTCCAATCTTGATGATCAGTCGAGATCGTACAGCTCAATTTAGATTTACTACCGGTAGAAGGAAGAACTGACGGCTTTACTTGTATACCGCCTTACTAGCTCTCCCCGGCCAACGGTTGGGCCAAAGGGGATGGACCGGCGCTACTCGGCCTCTTACACGACTCCTAGTTCAAATAGAATTCATGATTCTGAATGTAACGTTCGTCCCCCTTTCCCCAAGTATAATACTTGTTGATAAGACTCCACAAAGTAGTCGTATCTAGTTGGAAAGGAAAAATTACCAATAACTCCCAAGCTATTACTTGGTAACGGATATCAACTTGTTCCAGTAATCTTACCCCTCGAAAGATGAGAAGGTAAGCAACGACTTAATAAGTCAACAGCACCCGAGTTGCGAGTGAAGGGAATACTTTATGACCGGGAAGTCGACAAGATAAATAACATTTTCCAAGTAAGGTTCCCTTATTTTTAGGGAGATAGACTCAAGAAGAATGATGTCTGAGAACCTTTCTTGATATAAGATTAATAATAATATGTCTCCGAAATATTTTCTGTAATAATCGAAGAAGATAAACCTTATCGAGATTATTCTAAGTATGGAATAAATATTCAGAGAATATTTATTGAATTAAAATATTTTACAGATTATTTAGGAATATGAAAGAATATCTTTAATCAGAGTATTTCCCAAATAATTCTTGAAGAAATATCGAGAAAATATTTATTGCATAATTAAATATTCAAATGAATATTCAAAATATTATTCATTACTTAATAATTCCTGAAAGGAATATTTAAAACATTTAAAATAATATTCGATGATTAAATAGAACCCTGAATGAATATTCAAAATAATATTCATAATTAATTAGGAATTTAAATGAATATTGATAAAGTAATATTCATTTAATGAATAATATTCTAAATGGATATCAAGTAATATTTATTTAGTAATCCAAGCTTTTAAAGGAATATTCGATATAATATTCGATAAATAAATCAAGCTTCAGATGAATATTGAAGATAATATTCATCAAGTACTTAATATCTTAAATGAATTTTCAAAAGTAATATTTATTTAATAAAATAATATTCTAAATGAATATCCAAATAATATTCATTTAGTAGTCTCATCTTTAGAAGAGTATTCGAAATAATAGTCGATAATCAATTCGACTCTGAATGAATATGAGAAATATTATTCGTTGAATAGTTACATTCAAATAATTATTTGAAGTAAGGATCGTTAAAATAATTAGTCTCGAACGAATATTCAAATAATATTCGTCGACCAAATAATAGAAAATATTTACTTAAATATTTTCCTCAAGGTAATCTCGATATATCAAGGAATATTGACTCCCGGTCTATTTTTGATTAATAAGATGTGTACGCCCTTCTATGAGGGTCTTACAATAACCGGCTTATAACTTATATATAACTATCTAGCTTATAAGCCAACAATAACAATCAGGGAACAAGTATATCAATTCAACTTGAAAGTAGGCATGCATGCAATGGCATATGTATATCAGCAATCATATATATATATTTATTCAATCACAACAACAGCCTAAAAGAAGGGAATTGAAACTTGCCTGGTAGTCGAGTACGGTAAGGGGTAGTGGTAGCGGGTCCCGGTTCAGCTTGGTGATCTATAAATAGCCAAGGCATTCGGGATTAATCACTTAACATATTAAAAGTTAAGTTATACTTAATTCGAAACACGTTCTCGAGTTATCTCGTTATACCCCTTTTAGTGGATTACTTTTATCACTGATCCGACACGACATTCGTTCGTTAATACGACATGTCATTGCACTTATACTGGGGACATACTTAAGTCATATGAGTTCTAAGGTCGATCGTTACGAACCAATACTATACTCCGAGTTTTATCGCCCGTTTTCTAAGTGTTTTACCGAAGTTATAAAAGAGTCGTCTTTTAGGGGTTCGTTCGCGTTTAACCTCGACTCGAACATTTTTAATAAATCGAAAAATGATCCTTTTGACATACGGTTTTCTTTTACACCTTCCTTTTTACCTCTAGTATTTATTTACCAAGATTCGCCATGACGTTACATAGCTTACGAGGGTTCAATTTCAGTTACGAACTTTCGTTTACGGATTCGAACTACTTTTAGTAATTTGGTCATAAATCCTAAACCGTAAGTCCGTTTCACGTGATCTTTATATCAAAACGAAGTTTAGAACATTACCTATCCTATCATGGCAGATAAGGTCTCTGGACAGTAGGGGTTCGACATGGAAAATGGCATACAAAACATGGTATTGTAAAATCGGGCATTATAACGGCTACGTTTACGCGTTTTCCAAAGTTTTTACACTTTATCACGATCACCCCATGATCAAATCAACCACTTAAACACATGATAAACATCATGACAAGATCAATAACATCTCCTTATAACCATCTCATGGATCATCAACCATAATCAACCACAAATCCATGGATCTAAACATATAACTAACATATCAACCACTAATCAACCAATCCTTCTTATTACTCATATAAACTCAAAGTAAAAGCTATAGTTTAGGATGTTTATACCTTCCTCGAAGTATATTCTAGCCTCACTAAGCTTGGTATGGTCCTTGGATTGCCTTAAGCTTGCTAAATCAATCATGAAAACAAGAAAATCAAAGATTAGTTTTCATTAAAACACTATTCATCCTCCCCTTTGAGGATTTATTTGAAAATGGTAAAAGAGGAGTTCGGGGCTAAGATTTCTAGGATATTACTTTTATGAATTATAGGACTTACCATAAAAATTTGGAGACCAAATGATGGTTGGAAGGTTGATTTCCCCTCTTGAATTAAGGAAGAAGCCGAATGGGGTATTCTTGGAGGGGGGGTTTTGCTTGGTTTGTTTGGTTTGCTCTCATCCATTTTGATGCATTATTGGAATAATATCTTGATAAAGTGACTTTAATAAAGTGGTGATGTATTGGATGATGGAGATTGCATGCCAAGTGTTGATCCTTGGATGGTTATAAGCTAACTAGTTTGTTTGTTTTGCTAAGTACTTGTTCAATCTCTAATTGTCTAGTTACTTAGCCCACTTGGTTGCTAGATATTTATCTAGTAGCTTGCACAAGACTCTTGCTTCCTCTGCTTGTTTCTGTGTCCGATTATTGCCCGTTTCGATTGATCGTTCGTAGGTATATTTCACGGATTTCTAATTAGGGTTTACCGGGAATCCTTTTTAATATTAATACTTTCATTCTCCATCTTTCATTCTAACTTTCCAATTTATATTCCTTAAATCCATTCGTTAAATACTTAAGGCTATCAGTGTCCAGGGAACTCTCGGAGAAAATAAAAGTGCGGTTTTTCAGAATCCGACAGCTTTTACATACACTTATTTTCCCCCTGGATCACTAATACGAAATCGGAAATCCGTTCCGAAGGCTTCTATATAGTGTCGTCTCATATTATTATATACTCCCACCAAAACACTATTCATTCTGTATTCTTTACTTGTTCTCTTAGGGTGGTACAATTGTCTGTATTCTCTTTCGATCGTTCCTTATCCTTTTTACGGAACTACTGGATTAATCGTTACCGATCTAGATGACATGAGAATATTCTCCTGCTTGAAATTGCCATATCTTATTCCTTAGAAGATAGATTATTCTTACCTATGTTGTTACCCTTTAGCATTCTTCAAGACATAGAAATAATAAAGTCGAATTCCATTCATTCTTTCCAAATATCAATAATTACATTGTAGTCATAACCACTCCTCAGTGGTTTCCTACCTTCATTCTTAAATCAAATATAATAACATCCCAAAATATCAAATCCTCAAAGTTAATATCTCAATTCTTGGATTATAATAATATTTAATCCACTGTCCGGTCAAATATTATACCGAAAAGAATTTGGAATTTCTGAATTCCGATCGTCTCTGCATTCACTTATTTCCTCCGCGTATTGCTAATATGACTTCGAAACATCCATATCACGTCCCGTACATAGGGTGGAGTGAAAAGTTTTCCAACTTACAAAATCACTATTCATCCACCAAATACTATGCACGTACAGGAAACACTATGCACGTACGGGAAATACTATGCACGTACGGGAAACACTATGCACGTACTCATTTCCCTTCAAGGATCCGTTAGCTCCTTCCTGGATGGTAGATTATTCTTATCTAGGTCCTCAACCGTCGAATTACTCTATTCTGACAATATACCAATGCATCAGGATCATTGTCCAAAGCAATATCCATTCATTACAATCATTGTTCTTTGAAACCACCATTCATTAGAGCTGGTGACCTTGTTGTTGGAATCATTGTTCCTCATTTTATCATTACTTAATAAAAAGTTTTAATTATATCCAAAATTTGGGGTTTGTAAGAACCCCAAATTTTGGATATAATTAAAACTTTTTATTAAGTAATGATAAAATGAGGAACAATGATTCCAACAACAAGGTCACCAGCTCTAATGAATGGATATTGCTTTGGACAATGATCCTGATGCATTGGTATATTGTCAGAATAGAGTAATTCGATGGTTGAGGACCTAGATAAGAATAATCTACCATCCAGGAAGGAGCTAATGGATCCTTGAAGGGAAATGAGTACGTGCATAGTGTTTCCCATACATGCATAGTATTTCCCGTACGTGCATAGTATTTCCCGTACGTGCATAGTATTTCCCGTACGTGCATAGTATTTCCTGTACGTGCATAGTAATTTGGTGGATGAATAGTGATTTTGTAAGTTGGAAAACTTTTCACTCCACCCTATGTACGGGACGTGATATGGATGTTTCGAAGTCATATTAGTAATATGCGGAGGAAATAAGTGAATGCAGAGACGATCGGAATTCAGAAATTCCAAATTCTTTTTCGGTATAATATTTGACCGGACAGTGGATTAAATATTATTATAAATCCAAGAATTGAGATATTAACTTTGAGGATTTGATATTTTGGGATGTTATTATATTTGATTTAAGAATGAAGGTAGGAAACCACTGAGGCAGTGAAACAAGCGTTCTAGAAATCGCTAAAACGTTATAACGAGATTAATCAATAAAGCGAACGAATCCTAGATTACGAATTAAGTTCGTATCGAGATTAAATATCCTACATGGTCATCACGAGGATTATATTAAGGATTGGGGAAGGTATTATGAATATCGAGAAATTTCCCGGTAAACCCTAGAGGTGAAACTACTTAGTTATTCGTCCGAACTATCAATGAATTAAACAATAACCGGACAAAGAAATAAGCAGGGGATCAAGATATATGCATGTGCAAGTGGATAGGATCAAGTAACCAAGCTAGTACAATGCTAACTAGTAATATTGTAAACAAACCAAGTGATACAAGATTTTATCACTTAAACCACCACTTGCCCACTTGATTCTTGCATCATGGATGACCACACTACTTTATTAAAGTGGCTTTATGGTTAGATATTATCATAAGACAATACAATAATGCAAGAGGAGCAAAGAACCAAGCAACCAACCCATCCTCTCTCAAGAACAAGGCCATTCGGCCTTTCTTAAAATTCAAGAAACAAAATCACCCTTCCCACCATTGTTTGGTCTCCAAAAATTTAGCATAGATCCTATATTTCATAAAAGTGATACCCTAGAAATCTTAGCCTCAAACACCATTCTTTCCATTTTCAATAAAATCATCAAAGTCTAGGGTGAATAGTAACTTTCAAGAACAAATCTTGGTTTTCTTGATTTCTTGGATGATCTAAGCTTGGTTAAGGATATACAAGGACTATACAAGGCTTAGCAAGGTCCTTACCCACTCCATGGAAGGTACATCTCACCAAAACCCTAGCTCTTACTTTGAGTTTAATGATGTTCTTGATAAGTTTTAGATTAGTGTGATTATGGTGATAATTAAAGCATGCTTATGTAGTGATTTGTTGATATAAGAGGATAAAATAGTTTAGATGAACGGAAAGGCATTGCTTGGCCTTAGTTCATGGTTAAATAGCATGTATATGTTGTGTGAAGTGGAAACTATGGTTATCGGAAGGATTGGAATTTGGAATATTCGATTTATAGCCGTCGTAATGCCCGATTTTCGATTACCTTAAGGAATTCGTGCATCACAGTAGGGATAATTGTTTTAACTGGTTATGAACATGACATGTCCTAGTAGATCTCGAATCATAGATCGTTTTGGCGAAAGAATCGAAACATTCCGACTTACGGTTTAGGAGTTATGGTCAAATTACTAAAATTGGTTCGGAACCGTAAGTGAAAGTTCGTAACTTCAATTGAACCCTCATAAAACATGATTCTCAGTGGCAAATCTTGGTAAATAAATACTAGAGGCCATAAGGAAAGTATGAGAGAAAACCACATGTCAAACGGATCGTTTTCCGATTTTATAAGAATGTTTGAATCGAAGTTAAACGCGAACGAACCCCTAAAAACCCGCTTGATTATAACTTCGGTAAAACACTTAGAAAACGGGCGATAAAACTCAGAGTATAGTATTGGTTCGTAACGATCGACTTTAGAACTCATATGACTTAAGTATGTCCCAAGTATAAGTACAATGACATGTCGTATTAACGAACGAATGTCGGGTCGGATCAGTGATAAAAGTAATCCACTAAAAGGGGTATAACGAGATAACTCGAGAACGTGTTTCGAATTAAGTATAACTTAACTTTTTATATGTTAAGTGATTAATCCCGAATGCCTTGGCTATTTATAGATCACCAAGCTGAACCGGGACCAGCTACCACTACCCCTTACCGTACTCGACTATCAGGCAAGTTTCAATTCCCTTCTTTTAGGTTGTTGTTGTGATTGAATAAATATATATATATGATTGCTGATAGGCATATGCCATTGCATGCATGCCTACTTTCAAGTTGAATTGATATACTTGTTCCCTGAATGTTATTGTTGGCTTATAAATTAGATAGCTATCGTATCAGTTATAAGCCGGATTATTGTAAGACCCTCATAGAAGGGCGTATACGTCTTATTCATCATTATAGACCGGGAGTCAATATTTCTTGATATATCGAGATTACCTCGAAGGAAAATATTTAAGTAAATATTTTCCATTATTCAGGCAACGAATATTATTTGAATATTCGTTCGGGATTATTTATTTAATGTTCCTTACTTCAAATAATTATTTGAACGTAATCATTCGACGAATAATATTTGTCAATATTCATTCAGAGTCGAATTGATTATCGATTATTATTTCGAATATTCTTCTAAAGATGAGAATACTAAATGAATATTATTTGGATATTCTTTTAGAATATTATTTTATTAAATAACTATTACTTTTGAATATTCATTTAAGATATTAAGTACTTGATGAATATTATCTTCAATATTCATCTGAAGCTTGAGTTATTTAACGAATATTATATCGAATATTCCTTTAAAGCTTGGATTACTAAATGAATATTACTGGATATTCATTTAGAATATTATTCATTAAATGAATATTACTTTATCGATATTCATTTAAATTCCTAATTAATTATGAATATCATTTTGAATATTCATCCAGGGTTCTATTTAATCATCGAATATTATCTTAAATATTTTAAATATTCCTTTCAGGACTTATTAAGTAATGAATATTATTTTGAATATTCATTTGATTATTTAATTGTGCAATAAATATTCTCTCGATATTTCTTCAAGAATTATTTGGGAAATACTCTGATTAAAGATATTCTTTCATATTCCTAAATAATCTGTAAAATATTTTATTTCAATAAATATTCTCTGAATATTTATTCCATGCTTAGAATAACATCGATAAGGTTTATCTTCTTCGATTATTACAGAAAATATATCGGAGTCATATTATTATTAATCTTATATCAAGAAAGGTTCTCAGACATCATTCTTCTTTGAGTCTATCTCCTTAATAATAAGGGAACCTTACTTGGAAAATGTTATTTATCTTGTCGACTTCCCGGTCATAAAGTATTCCCTTCACTCGCAACTCGGGTGATGTTGACTTATTAAGTCGTTGATTACCTTCTCATCTTTCGAGGGGTAAGATTACTGGAACAAGTTGATATCCGTTACCAAGTAATAGCTTGGGAGTTATTGGTAAATTTTCCTTTCCAACTAGATACGACTACTTTGTGGAGTCTTATCAACAAGTATTATACTTGGGGAAAGGGGGACGAACGTTACATTCAGAATCATGAATTCTATTTGAACTAGGAGTCGTGTAAGAGGCCGAGTAGCGCCGGTCCATCCCCTTTGGCCCAACCGTTGGCCGGGGAGAGCTAGCAAGGCGGTATACAAGTAAAGCCGTCAGTTCTTCCTTCTACCGGTAGTAAATCTAATTTGAGCTGTACGATCTCGACTGATCATCAAGATTGGAACAGCGGGCGCGGTGAATACTCCATCATTGGTTCATTATCCAAACTTATTTATTTCCTGCAACATGATTACTGTTGGCAGAGCTGGAAAAGTGTTCATAACTGGAATTGCAATCTTTTCATGCAAGTTCCTCCTTTTAATGACAATGAGAATATCTCGCTTACTTTTGATGTAGCAGATATTTCTACAAACAAATACTTTAAGTTACCTTGTAACTTCATCGTTCATATTATACTGGCATCATTTCCGTAAATGCATGGCATATGGTTTGAAAGATACTTTTGAACTGTTATACTTTATCGTTCAGTTATATATTATTGTTGGTGGGCTATTGCTCACCCTTGCTTTATTATTATATCACAACAACAGCTAGACCAGATGACTCGCACAAGGCGCACTCGACGCGGGCGAGGACGATGAGACTACCAGAGCTGAAGAAGAAGCTATTGGTAGGATATATTTATTCTTTCAGTACCAAGAATATAGTCTAGTATGACTTATGTAAATGGATGGCAAAGAGTATGTAATTATATTGAAATTCTTTTGGATTGTAAGAACTCATAATGTGATTAAGAAAAATTTGATTGTGACTCTGATTTCATCTCTGGGACTATAACGGGTGTGTTTTATATTGTTGTGTTGGGTCATAGAGACGTAATTTATTTTATGTTAAGGAAAGTTCAATTGTTGTGGATAGAATTGGAAACCGTAACCACCGGATCCCGGACCCCGGATCTGGGGGTGTTACAGAAGTGGTATCAGAGCGTACGTTATAAACCCCAGAGATGAGGTGACGTTAAAACAATAAATTCACTAAGATAATAAGAACTCTTGCCAAGTTCATAGTCGGACTACTTAATGTAGTGATGACATATAAAACCCTTATGGGAACTCTTAAGTATCATGATAGTAACCTAGCTCGATATCGTATCGACGAGTAAGGCAACAGACCTTGAGGCATAAGAACAGCAGCACGATAATGCTTTATATGCTAAAGATTGGCGGGTAAATTCGATAGAGTACCCTACTGGAGACCCGGAAGAGGTTCCAGCAGATAAGGAAAATCCTATTGAGGATGAGGAGTTTACTCCAAGGAAATGAGGGCTGCAGCCAGAGGGATAGCGAGAGTTAAGATTTTAGTGCTCAGAGAAGTGAGCACAAAGAACTGAGTTATTAGCAAGAGAACTGAAGATTCATGTTAGATTCGTAGCCGGACTACTGGAGGTAGTACCAGCAAGTGAGATGGATTGAAAGGATCACTTGAGATCTTATACGGAAATAGATGAGAATCCTTAGAGATTTTAATCTTAACAAAGACAGAGCTAGAGGGATGTATGATTATCAAAGACATCGATTTAGGGCGAGGAGCAGAGTCCCTAGGAATAGTTGAGAATGAGGTAGTAAGTGCCATATCATTTGATAAATGAATCAGTATGAATATTGTCAGTAATAATTTGCCACGGGAAGGCAGATGTCATAGGTTATAAATTACGAAACCAAAGTGAGGTTAATGAGGTGGTTTTATTCAGGGGAAATGTTTATGAATGAATCAGTATAAAGTAAAGACATTGGGAAGTGACAGCATGATTGGGTAAAATTATATAAGGAAGTAGTAAGCAAGACAATGATCTCAGAACCTACCGGAAGATAAGACCAGTGAGTCAAGATGAACTCGTAATGAGACTATTGTCAAGAGACTAAGTTTAGGGTTAATTTAACTCAGTGAAATGATGAACCAGAAATGTTAGATGCATGTGATTAAGAGGAATATTAAATTCTTTCTTTGAATGGATTATAGTAGTTACATTAAGTTTACTCCGATGCGGAGTTATAATGGATCAAGAAATACGAGCAGTAGTTAAAGAGAAAAAAAAAAAAATGTGAGAAAATCTTCCTGGAGCTAAAAGATGAAATTGGTAATGACCAAGAGTTGGCATTGCTTAATGGAAAAAGGAGACTTTGTGCTTCCAACGACGCTTCGCATAAAGGATTAGGATGTGTGCTTGCGCAGCACGATAAAGTACTTGCGGATTCATTCGGACAGCGCGGTCCACCAGGTCGGATGGCCTTGGTAGTGCCAATTGTGTGGAACAACCAACTCCGACGGTAATGTTCCTTCTGAGACTAGTGGTTAAGTAGACTGACATTTGGTAATATTGAATATCAGGACGTATAGGTATCAGAATGTTGTGACAGGTTTCAGTTTGAAACTGTTGAGTCCCTTCTAAGGGATGTAAATAATTGGTTCCTCTCCAGTGGTAAAACTTCCAACCTAATGACGATTATTTCGTGAATTAGGACTGCTTATGGTTCTACCTGCTTGGAGGTTCATAAAACTATTCTTCAGGTTTCGAAACTGGTCTCCTTAATGTTACCAGTAGATGGATAGATTGACCAAAATTTCCCTAATTCTGGGGAGAACTTCAACGAATTTTGGCAAACCTTGTCTTCCTGATTATCAGAGAACCTCATGGAAGAGAGTAGAAACTGGGGCGAACCCCGTGAATTGGGTAAAGTAGCCGCTACATGGGTTGGTGGACAGACCCCGGTTATCGCGATTGATTGTAGAAATACAATGATGAAGTGAGATTGGACAAAAAACAGGAAATGTAAGTAAGAAACCAGTCGGACTGAGAAACTCCGGGATTGACTTAAGTGAAAAGGCTGTTATGCCAAGAATGGTAAGCTTGCATGGCACGTGGGATTGATAAGAATAGTTGAAAAGATAAAAGTAGAGGAAAGGTGACCAGAGACGGTGCTGAATAGTCGATTAAGACTTATATAAAGTAAAGTTTTGGAAAGGTGGAAAGGTATCAAAGAAGGCACTATGCCGGCAATTGCTAGAAAAATAATGCTATTAGCCAACCCCTAAAATTATATTTTTTTTTTTTTGTATTTTTATGTGTGGCCAGTTGAGGCCAAGTCACAACGGACTATCAAGTGACTAGACCAGCAATGAAAAGACAAAGCAGGGTTGCTTCTAAGAAAGCACCGACTGCAAGGGCTTCTGATATAAAGGAAACATTAATGAGATCGTTTGAATCTTCTGCCGAACAACCCATGTTTTGATTGGGAATTCACTAGACCTTTTTAGGATGGGGTCACCCGTACTAAAGTGACTCATGTGTATATGGTTGTCCAAGATTTCAAGTAAAATGGAAGTATAGTGACTTGAGATGTATGATGTTAGGGTATCATGAATACCATGAATATATTATGACGGAAGAAAGTAAACAATGAAGGTATATGAAGAGGGTATAGAAAAGGTCAGAAATTGAACAGTATGCTGTAGGAATTTTGTCTGAGGCAAGTACCTTTGCGAAGAACGATAAGCACTAAGAGATTCACGTTGAACTCGACCAATATCTTCCAGAACATCCTTGCTACCATTACCAAGTTCTGTAAGAGAGCAGATAGGCATACGTTGCCTTTTGGAAGGCAAAATAGGCTGACAACTATCTGAAAGAAGAGGGTGGCATTAAACCACCGATCGATTATCAAATGAGAATGATTGAAAAGAGACCTTTATTAAGGATACATGATCTGATTGCCAATTATAAGATGCAAGAATTCCTTGGCAGTTGAATTAAGGATAGGATATCCATAAATTAAGACAAACCCTGGGGAATGCACAAGGGGTGGCATTAACCCTAATAACGACATTATGACTTCAGATGATATGAGCTGGACTTGCTAAGGCAACGATGACCGGTAAGGATTATTAAAAAGAGTTCTGGGAAGAACATAGATAGAATTATTAGAGTATTGATCAATGACATTTTGATATACCCAGAAAATACCGGAGGAATGATAAGGATGGCCTACGAAACCTTTCAAGGAAAAAGGGTAATATTCCGAACTGCAAAAATGGAAGTTTGGTAAGGACAATAATGCCAGATGAGGCACGTATGAAACCCTGAGGAAGTATGGGTTGAACCTATAATGGTTGAGATTATCCTAAGATAAAGAAAGAACTAAGAAAAGAAGTATCCTAAGTAGGATTGGGAATAAACGTGATAAAGTTCCCACGGGTAGGTGGAAGCAATGACTTATGGAAAAAGACTGATAAATATATTTTTCTCCATCAGCAGAGCTTAAGGGAGAATGCTTTCACCCAACAGTGATGGGAATGAGGTAGAAATGTTTGAACTGGAATATATCCAGAGAACAAGGGTTACCAGAAATTATTATTATCAGGAAAGGCCAATGAGGTGGCCGACAGTCTAAGTATAAAGGAATAATTATAAATGTTCATACCGAAGAAACAAAATGATATTTGGAAAGACCTTGAAGGTCATATGGGAGCGGAGGAAGTTACATTCCTTTTGATGATTGTGCAAGAATCGAAGGTAATAATAGTTTAAGTAAAGATTCGATTCCTGATGGAGTCTTAAGCATATTACATACCTTAGAAGGTTCCGTTTTGAGGCAAACCAGGACCATGGTACAAAATTGATGAAGTAAACCGTTAAGTTTCCAGTCTTTTTTGGAAGATGCATAAGTGATAGTTTCATCAACCGGACCTAGCTGCGATGCTTGAAACTCTCCTGCAATTCTATCTGCTTCATGTTATATCTACATCAAGTTCAGGAAGTGTTCCTTATGGATAAGGAATAATGATTACTTTGTCTCCCTAAGGGATTTGAAACCCGTAGGGTTAACTATTAACGCACTACGTAAACAACAAGCGATGGTGATTCTTCTAAGGAAGGAGATGACAACGTAAAGATAAAGAAAGTGCTGCTATTGATAAGCTAAATGGCATGTTGATGAATGACAAGCAAGTTTGTGTTAGTGTACTTCTGCACAAACAAGTTAGAGAATATGAGGTTGATAATTCGTGATGCTAAACGTATTCCCGTAAAAAGAATTAATGAGACTTGGAGGGAAGGGCGGTTGAGCCCGAGACTTATTGGGCCACCTGAGAGTTTATAAGTGTTCGGACGGCGGTATTCGAGCCAGCCTTACCCCCAAAACTTATAGCACGGTCATAACGGGTTTTCATGTGGCCAGGCTACGCCAGTAAAATGCAGATGTCAACAGGTGATAGGAGTACGAGCATGTAGATATACGACCTGGTCTGACTTACGAAAGACAACCTGTGGAAAACCACGGATAGAAAAGAACAAATGATGAGAAACAAGGTTGGCAGAAGTAGATTATATGACTCTAAGTTAAAGGGATCGGGCCAGATTCATTTCGGAAAGTTTAAATTGGAATAACGTGATGATTATAGAATAAATGTGACGGAATACCGATAAAGAGGTACCAAGTGCAAAAAGGTGTCCCAATAAAGAGGTGAGGGTGAAAGTAAATAATAGAAACGAGTAAGAATCAGATAATAAGAAGGATGTGATTGATAAAGAAAAGGCTGGGAAAGCAACTATGGAACGAGAAGCAAGGAATGTTATGAATGGGTTTTCTAATGAACTCTCAGGACGACAACCTGATAGTGTCAATATTATAGCATGAAAAAGCTAGTAACATGATATGGGATGTCAGTAATAATGATGTCAAGTGAGAAATCTAAGATTTAACCTGAAAGGTTGAAGGATTTCCCGAATGTGAGTATCGCTAAGATTGAACAAGAGTATTTGTCCATAGAATAATGGACAAAGTAGCGAGATATGTTGACACATGAGATTGCGATCAAATAGTATTGGATATAATTATGATTAATTTCTTCTCTGATAAACCTCTATAGTTCAGAGGTAAATTCTGAGTATGATATTCTACAATCGTGAAAGCTTTCTATAATCCTTTAGAACTCTTTTCTCTTCTTCTCTCTTATTCATCTTCTTTATGAATTGAGAAGAACAACCCTTTTAGGAGGGGAGGTACTGCTACGTGACTATCTGTCTATGTGATAGAAGTCTAAGTGGAATGCCATGACTTGTTTAATTGCTTGTCAAGTACTAAAGGCTGGCCCCCTTCTGTACTAACTATGCAATATAACAAATGTTCAATTGATCATAGTGATCTCTCAATAAATCTTTCCACTTCTCTATATTGATCGAGATTGCGAAGATTAAAGCGATCAGGAAATGCACAGTACGAGCGAGGTTACCTCCGAATTCGTAGGGTGATAGTGATACCAATGTTACTGCAGGTATCAATAAGGATAAGACTGAGTAAGAGTATAACCCGTATAGTGAGTTGTACGAAAGGTAGCAACGTTGATGGAAAAAGGATACAGTATGAATTGTAGCACTAGAAGATGTGCTGAGGTAGGATAGAACGACTAATAATTGACCGGGAAGCTAAAAAAAGATGAACGGCAGGCAAACGACTCTTTGCTTCCTACCTGATTCCGGGACGGAATCCTTTTAAGGAGGGGAGACTGTAAGAACCCCAAATTTTGGATATAATTAAAACTTTTTATTAAGTAATGATAAAATGAGGAACAATGATTCCAACAACAAGGTCACCAGCTCTAATGAATGGATATTGCTTTGGACAATGATCCTGATGCATTGGTATATTGTCAGAATAGAGTAATTAGATGGTTGAGGACCTAGATAAGAATAATCTACCATCCAGGAAGGAGCTAATGGATCCTTGAAGGGAAATGAGTACGTGCATAGTGTTTCCCATACATGCATAGTATTTCCCGTACGTGCATAGTATTTCCCGTACGTGCATAGTATTTCCCGTACGTGCATAGTATTTCCTGTACGTGCATAGTAATTTGGTGGATGAATAGTGATTTTGTAAGTTGGAAAACTTTTCACTCCACCCTATGTACGGGACGTGATATGGATGTTTCGAAGTCATATTAGTAATATGCGGAGGAAATAAGTGAATGCAGAGACGATCGGAATTCAGAAATTCCAAATTCTTTTTCGGTATAATATTTGACCGGACAGTGGATTAAATATTATTATAAATCCAAGAATTGAGATATTAACTTTGAGGATTTGATATTTTGGGATGTTATTATATTTGATTTAAGAATGAAGGTAGGAAACCACTGAGGCAGTGAAACAAGCGTTCTAGAAACCGCTAAAACGTTATAACGAGATTAATCAATAAAGCGAACGAATCCTAGATTACGGATTAAGTTCGTATCGAGATTAAATATCCTACATGGTCATCACGAGGATTATATTAAGGATTGGGGAAGGTATTATGAATATCGAGAAATTTCCCGGTAAACCCTAGAGGTGAAACTACTTAGTTATTCGTCCGAACTATCAATGAATTAAACAATAACCGGACAAAGAAACAAGCAGGGGATCAAGATATATGCATGTGCAAGTGGATAGGATCAAGTAACCAAGCTAGTACAATGCTAACTAGTAATATTGTAAACAAACCAAGTGATACAAGATTTTATCACTTAAACCACCACTTGCCCACTTGATTCTTGCATCATGGATGACCACACTACTTTATTAAAGTGGCTTTATGGTTAGATATTATCATAAGACAATACAATAATGCAAGAGGAGCAAAGAACCAAGCAACCAACCCATCCTCTCTCAAGAACAAGGCCATTCGGCCTTTCTTAAAATTCAAGAAACAAAATCACCCTTCCCACCATTGTTTGGTCTCCAAAAATTTAGCATAGATCCTATATTTCATAAAAGTGATACCCTAGAAATCTTAGCCTCAAACACCATTCTTTCCATTTTCAATAAAATCATCAAAGTCTAGGGTGAATAGTAACTTTCAAGAACAAATCTTGGTTTTCTTGATTTCTTGGATGATCTAAGCTTGGTTAAGGATATACAAGGACTATACAAGGCTTAGCAAGGTCCTTACCCACTCCATGGAAGGTATATCTCACCAAAACCCTAGCTCTTACTTTGAGTTTAATGATGTTCTTGATAAGTTTTAGATTAGTGTGATTATGGTGATAATTAAAGCATGCTTATGTAGTGATTTGTTGATATAAGAGGATAAAATAGTTTAGATGAACGGAAAGGCATTGCTTGGCCTTAGTTCATGGTTAAATAGCATGTATATGTTGTGTGAAGTGGAAACTATGGTTATCGGAAGGATTGGAATTTGGAATATTCGATTTATAGCCGTCGTAATGCCCGATTTTCGATTACCTTAAGGAATTCGTGCATCACATTAGGGATAATTGTTTTAACTGGTTATGAACATGACATGTCCTAGTAGATCTCGAATCATAGATCGTTTTGGCGAAAGAATCGAAACATTCCGACTTACGGTTTAGGAGTTATGGTCAAATTACTAAAATTGGTTCGGAACCGTAAGTGAAAGTTCGTAACTTCAATTGAACCCTCATAAAACATGATTCTCAGTGGCAAATCTTGGTAAATAAATACTAGAGGCCATAAGGAAAGTATGAGAGAAAACCACATGTCAAACGGATCGTTTTCCGATTTTATAAGAATGTTTGAATCGAAGTTAAACGCGAACGAACCCCTAAAAACCCGCTTGATTATAACTTCGGTAAAACACTTAGAAAACGGGCGATAAAACTCAGAGTATAGTATTGGTTCGTAACGATCGACTTTAGAACTCATATGACTTAAGTATGTCCCAAGTATAAGTACAATGACATGTCGTATTAACGAACGAATGTCGGGTCGGATCAGTGATAAAAGTAATCCACTAAAAGGGGTATAACGAGATAACTCGAGAACGTGTTTCGAATTAAGTATAACTTAACTTTTTATATGTTAAGTGATTAATCCCGAATGCCTTGGCTATTTATAGATCACCAAGCTGAACCGGGACCCGCTACCACTACCCCTTACCGTACTCGACTATCAGGCAAGTTTCAATTCCCTTCTTTTAGGCTGTTGTTGTGATTGAATAAATATATATATATGATTGCTGATAGGCATATGCCATTGCATGCATGCCTACTTTCAAGTTGAATTGATATACTTGTTCCCTGAATGTTATTGTTGGCTTATAAATTAGATAGCTATCGTATCAGTTATAAGCCGGATTATTGTAAGACCCTCATAGAAGGGCGTATACGTCTTATTCATCATTATAGACCGGGAGTCAATATTTCTTGATATATCGAGATTACCTCGAAGGAAAATATTTAAGTAAATATTTTCCATTATTCAGGCAACGAATATTATTTGAATATTCGTTCGGGATTATTTATTTAATGTTCCTTACTTCAAATAATTATTTGAACGTAATCATTCGACGAATAATATTTGTCAATATTCATTCAGAGTCGAATTGATTATCGATTATTATTTCGAATATTCTTCTAAAGATGAGAATACTAAATGAATATTATTTGGATATTCTTTTAGAATATTATTTTATTAAATAACTATTACTTTTGAATATTCATTTAAGATATTAAGTACTTGATGAATATTATCTTCAATATTCATCTGAAGCTTGAGTTATTTAACGAATATTATATCGAATATTCCTTTAAAGCTTGGATTACTAAATGAATATTACTGGATATTCATTTAGAATATTATTCATTAAATGAATATTACTTTATCGATATTCATTTAAATTCCTAATTAATTATGAATATCATTTTGAATATTCATCCAGGGTTCTATTTAATCATCGAATATTATCTTAAATATTTTAAATATTCCTTTCAGGACTTATTAAGTAATGAATATTATTTTGAATATTCATTTGATTATTTAATTGTGCAATAAATATTCTCTCGATGTTTCTTCAAGAATTATTTGGGAAATACTCTGATTAAAGATATTCTTTCATATTCCTAAATAATCTGTAAAATATTTTATTTCAATAAATATTCTCTGAATATTTATTCCATGCTTAGAATAACATCGATAAGGTTTATCTTCTTCGATTATTACAGAAAATATATCGGAGTCATATTATTATTAATCTTATATCAAGAAAGGTTCTCAGACATCATTCTTCTTTGAGTCTATCTCCTTAATAATAAGGGAACCTTACTTGGAAAATGTTATTTATCTTGTCGACTTCCCGGTCATAAAGTATTCCCTTCACTCGCAACTCGGGTGATGTTGACTTATTAAGTCGTTGCTTACCTTCTCATCTTTCGAGGGGTAAGATTACTGGAACAAGTTGATATCCGTTACCAAGTAATAGCTTGGGAGTTATTGGTAAATTTTCCTTTCCAACTAGATACGACTACTTTGTGGAGTCTTATCAACAAGTATTATACTTGGGGAAAGGGGGACGAACGTTACATTCAGAATCATGAATTCTATTTGAACTAGGAGTCGTGTAAGAGGCCGAGTAGCGCCGGTCCATCCCCTTTGGCCCAACCGTTGGCCGGGGAGAGTTAGCAAGGCGGTATACAAGTAAAGCCGTCAGTTCTTCCTTCTACCGGTAGTAAATCTAATTTGAGCTGTACGATCTCGACTGATCATCAAGATTGGAACAGCGGGCGCGGTGAATACTCCATCATTGGTTCATTATCCAAACTTATTTATTTCCTGCAACATGATTACTGTTGGCAGAGCTGGAAAAGTGTTCATAACTGGAATTGCAATCTTTTCATGCAAGTTCCTCCTTTTAATGACAATGAGAATATCTCGCTTACTTTTGATGTAGCAGATATTTCTACAAACAAATACTTTAAGTTACCTTGTAACTTCATCGTTCATATTATACTGGCATCATTTCCGTAAATGCATGGCATATGGTTTGAAAGATACTTTTGAACTGTTATACTTTATCGTTCAGTTATATATTATTGTTGGTGGGCTATTGCTCACCCTTGCTTTATTATTATATCACAACAACAGCTAGACCAGATGACTCGCACAAGGCGCACTCGACGCGGGCGAGGACGATGAGACTACCAGAGCTGAAGAAGAAGCTATTGGTAGGATATATTTATTCTTTCAGTACCAAGAATATAGTCTAGTATGACTTATGTAAATGGATGGCAAAGAGTATGTAATTATATTGAAATTCTTTTGGATTGTAAGAACTCATAATGTGATTAAGAAAAATTTGATTGTGACTCTGATTTCATCTCTGGGACTATAACGGGTGTGTTTTATATTGTTGTGTTGGGTCATAGAGACGTAATTTATTTTATGTTAAGGAAAGTTCAATTGTTGTGGACAGAATTGGAAACCGTAACCACCGGATCCCGGACCCCGGATCTGGGGGTGTTACAGGGTTCTTACATCCGGCGTGAGAATCAGTAATCGGAAATAATAATAATCGGACTGGTGAAAATATATCGTATGTGAAAGAGTATTGTAGAGAGCTTTTCTGTGTCTGAAAGGATTGTATCTTTTTTGTGTGTTTTTTCGGATCCCCTTGTGTGTGTGTAGAATGGGGGTATTTATAGGTTGGGTTCTTCAATCACTGTCGCCCACTAGTTGTGCCGTTAAAGCTACAGTGAGCCACTATTGGAACAGTGATTGATGTCCCCTTAAACATACCTTGATTCTGCCACTTGGACTGCTTTGATCAGATTCTGTCTCTTGCACATGGGTGTCTTTGAATATTATATTGCTTCTTTGCCTTATGGAGTAAGATAACTTTATGCAAGTGGGCATGCAAGTGGGCAAGTGGGTGTACCTTTATGCAAGTGGATAAAGCAAGATATTTTTGTGCAAGTGGATTAGTATGATGATTTGAAATACTTTTTGTGGGTATTCTTTTGTATTTGGAATAATACTTTTGAAATTAAATATACTTTGTCAAGTATTCCAGAATTGTGTTTTTAGAGGGTTAATGTTTTTACTTATTAGCGGGTGCCCGCTGATGGCTATCAGCGGGTACTTATCACAACCTCTACAAAGCCCCAAGGGAGTACTCATCCTAATTAATTAATGGGACAAAGGACATAAAGTTATGTCAACTGGCGTCATGTATCATGGGCCAAAGCATCTACCTGAATCCTGATCCGTAAGAATATGCAGTAGGTACCATCGTCAAGGGGTCCATACTATTGGCCCTGGATACCATATTGCACTGTACATGTCGATTCCCTAGTTAATTTTGGACAGCATTATAGGCATAACGGTGCCGGTGAGACAGTAACATCAAGAACTGAAAGTTCAACCTCTACAAAAATGTGTTCTCCTAGCAAAAGCCCAACCATCTTTTATACTAGTTTGTACTAGAAAATAGAAATTTGAAGCTGAGTTATGCCAACTGAATGTATTACTAAGCCTCGGCATACCCAGAAGAATCTCTTAAATTTCAATAAGAATAAAAAACGGAACACTAGTTACTATCCTGAAAGTCCAACTCTTAATATAGAGAGGACAAGGGATATACCTGAATGTAAAGTAGAAACACGGGACGACCATTGTAGACCATAATGCAAAAGTTGGAAGACTGGACGACCATTGTAGACCATAATGCAAGGTAATAAGAATCCATGACCAAGTCTACATGGAAGTGCATCAACATGTCAGAAACTTGTAAAGGGGCTAATCCACCATTAATCGAGTAAGGTTAAACCTGCAGCATTAAATTTTAATTGCACCGCTGTATGATATAACAAATCTATCAATTTACTTCCACCAACACCAATTGTATGTATACAACACTAACAGTAAGTACAACCTTATGGAGAACAAAATCATATCCCGATTGTTACCACTTTGGTGATGTATATACTTATATTATTTTAGTCTAGCTTTAGCTTTTATATGAGGTCCAATATATACAACTTTGAGTCGGGGAGTATAAGAGCATCCTCCTTCTCACCTAAACACTCCCCCTAAGTGAAGAAAAAAAACAGAAGTTTGAAATTTTAAACTTTCAACTAACTGCTGGACGGTCTAAATCAGAATCATCAATGGTGAGCCACTCATTTGACTCCTCACTTTCTGAACCCTTTTCTCTGGAACTTGATGGAACTGTCTTCTGCTTATCACCCTCAATACCAAAACTTCGGTTTAACTTGACCCAATCGCTGGATTCGGAGCATGAAGGAATCTCTGATTGCCTATAGCCTGGTTGTTTACCTGAGAGGTAATTATCATCGCTCTCAATATCACTGTATGAGCTATCCTCTTCAGACTGTTTTACTTTAGCAAAGGAGTCTGTACCAACATCTTTGTCTTCAAACTCCTTAGAATCCTTAGCATCGTTGATCTTTTCATTTCCAGGAGTTCGCCTCTTGTTTGCTCGAGTGCTTTCGTCATTCCCACCACTATTCTTCAATGTTTGCACGCTTTCAAAGACCTCGGTATTCACAGGTGGTGCCATATTTTTTTCCCGCAGTTTATGCAGAAGTACTTCCCTTGCTTCAACAATCTGTAAACAAGTGTTACTTTAGAAGTAAGAGTTGTGCTTTTTCTGAACACGTTTACTTCAAATAAATATTCTTAAAGAGAGAATAATCCTAATCAGTACACGGATTCACACATAAGACATATATCTAGATAAGATACAAAAAGTATATGTTGGCATGTTATAACATGCCATGAAGCATATAATTTTTCGCCATTATGTACATGTAATTAATTACATAGATTCATGGTCCATACACATTCTGCTTTAATTCTAATAAACGGCTTCCACGGACCACCCACAATCAATTTCAAATTAAAATCTATCAAGCCTACATGTCCCTTTTGCTTTGACCCGGGATCCAATATACCCAACTCCAGCAGAAATGAAAATCATTATTCTCAAGAAGAGTATAAGTAAACATTTCTAAAAAGAAATATAACTCAATTCAACTCGACTGTCAAAAGACACATATGCAGGGGCATCATTTGCAATTTAAAAGCCTTAAAAGACCAAAACATAAGTACAATGTATAACAAACCTTAATTTCTTTCAGCCAAATATTTGGCATTGTGATGAATTTAGTAAATGAACAAACATGGGTACTTAATTCCTCCCTCCGTCCCACCCAATTGTTTACACTTTTCAAGGGGTGTCTGTTCTAGAGAAAGTACAAGACAATGAGGCAAGTAATCACCTTCTTGTAACCTAAGACAGTAAAGCCAATGAAGCACATACAACTCGTCAAGGAAAGGTAATAAAACAAATTTCAAAATCTTCTACTCGCTTTAGAGTATTACCCTCTTCCTTACTCGTTACAGTCTTTTATTTCAAAGTGAACTACTTTCTAATGAAGTCTTTACTATTTGCATAACAATTCTATCTAGGGAACCAAATTGCCATCAACTTGTCACAATCTATTTCCCATGTTTTACAGCTTCCAACAAAAATGTAGAAAGTTTTGTAGCATATTTTTCTAGCAAATGTCATGACTTCCTACATAGTCACTACACACTAAATTAAGTGAGAAGCATAAACCACATGCTAAACAAGTGAGAAGTATGTACCAGTAAATTTAAAAGATACAACATTTGTTACTGGGCCAGGTCAAAACCAGATCTGGTCAAGTTAAAATCTATGGAATAAAAACTTCTACATAAAAAATGCTGCCAGAAGCACACTCTGGCAAAGCATTATCTCTGCATGTTGTTTAGGTCTACCACTTGATTGACGTTTTGATCCTCAGTACTGGGAGTCTCTACCAGTTGATTGCGTTAAAGCTCAACTGCATCAGCTGTTCTTACCTGCCGCAGTTTATTATCAACAGCAGGAATGTAACAAAAGGCTTCAGGTTTCCCAAAATCAAAATTTTTTATACTGCTGTGGAACTGGTGCAGCGTATCAAAGCACACGTACATGAGAGAGTTTTTCCCAGAGAAATTTAAAAGAGGATTGAGCAGTGATTGTTCATTATTATTAACCTTGTACTGAGATTGCATTTCAATTCGAGTTCTACAATTTGCAACTTTCAGATGATTTGGTCAACTGCGTTGGAAGGTGTTCCACTCATGTCTAGTTGCCTAGGGGTATGTCCTAAGCTGTATTTTCTTTGTTACGTTTATATAGATTATTACTCGACAAAAAGAAGAGACACCTCGACATTTTAAATCCGTGATGCAATGTTGTCACCTAGGCAACACTATGACGACAATATGTGTAAAACTGGCCATTGCAAATTTCCATGGGTAATGCACGTATGCAATTTTTACTAGTAACTGAAAGACATGGAGCATTATTACCTCTGGAGTTGATAAAAGCTTGGCCTCGTACTCATTCAACCTTGGAAGCAACAAAATAAAATAGATCATCCAAAAAATGTCTTCATTAACGAATTTGCAAAGATCATGCCTCAAGGCAGCAATACTTGGCACCATTCCTTCGATTGCAGCTACATGTTCTTTCTGAATATCAGACATATCAAAATCTGCATTAGGATAAAAGAAAGTTTAGTAAAAATATGCCTGCATTATGAACACGTATGTTAATAAAAATCACCATAAGCATATCTTTCCAACATGAATCTTGAAGCTCCATGTATAAGCAATCTCATTTTTTTTTACTTTCAATGAAAGGAAGTATTATATTGTAGGAGTATAATGCATGCAAGTGACCGGAACATAATACAACACAGTTTAAATTGTATTTAATGTCTTAAACCAATGAATATCAAATATGTCGGGAACTGATTTGTTTATACTTCTAACTTACAAAAAGATGGAGGAAACCAACTTAGCAAATTATACTGGCTTTGATTCCATCCAAGCAAATGTGTAGAATTTCGGCGCTATTCTCACATCAGTTTTGTGAAAAAAACGAGGAACAAGATATCTGCATCTCTCATATTTAGTTATTTCCTCTTCTTTCTTTCTCAAAATAACTTTATAATGTTGTCGCAACTTGTAAATATTATGATATAAATCATCTAGGTGATTAAGTGCATCTCCAAGGGTTGGTGCCAAAGGGACACCAACTGCCACATGGCATGGCTCTCTATTAGAGTTGCAAGATTGCCAACTTTTGGTACTCTTTGGCAAAGGTGTAACAGCTTCTTCATATGCAACTAATGCGGTGCTAGTTAATAGCTTACATAAATATTAGAAATGTTTTTCAAATATATCCATTTCAAACAAATGAAAGGTAGGTCAACACTTGATGTAAAAAAAATTAACCCACTTGGATAGACTACATTAATCAATCATAGAAGATGCCTATTTTCAGTATAAACTTAATGGAGGTATTAACTTTTAAGTGACAGACCAAGTTTGAACAAATCTAAGCGCGGATGCACGGAGTGGGTATCTAATATGGAAGCACGCCTTACTAGATGAGCTTAGCACCTTATATACTCAATAAAATAAATAAATAAAAACATCATAAGGTCTTACACTTCCAAAAATAGGTATAGTCATTTATTATCTAATATTATTTCAACTTAGAAGTGGGAAGTCACTTCCCAAAATCTCCTTCCCTTTGTGTGTGTGTGTGCGCATCAAGAGAATGTCTCTTACTGTGTAATTGAAACAAAATAGTAGTAGGAATACCTAAGAACCTGCTCCAGGATATCATCAAAATGAAAAAGAAAAAAAGGAATTCCTTTAGATGTGCCTCCAGAACTTGATTTCAACTAACACAGAGAGTAAGGTAGACGAATTCTATTATTCAGAGTGAAGTATGTCAAGTTTGCCGCCAAAAAATGAAAGTCCAAAATCAACATTTCAAGAATAATACATACTTTTGCATAAGCCAATACTGTCCTGATAGATTATATACTTGCAATCGGTGGTCCAAGAGGTGCAAACCAATTGTCAAAGACTCAAACTACTACACAGATTCAACCACACCTCATAATCAAAGTGGCATGTAACATTAGGAATCTTTGGTCCAGTTCCAGACTAATTTATTTAGTTACCTACTGGATAGAAAAGAAGATTAGCAGGTCAATAAGCTAACCGCTTATTCATCAACTTCCAAGATTAATCTCGTAACAGCCTGGCATCAATCAGGTATTCAGGTGAATATTGGCACTGTGCTACATTAACTTTAAAAACACCAAATTGCCCAATGGCTGTAGATTCTTGAAAACATAAAGACCAAAAAAGGATTAACCATAATTCTGCATCTTAAAACCACTTGTACAATGTATCGGAACAACAATTTATGATACATATCATCTTAACGCAATTATCTAATAAATACACATTCATAAAAGAATCAAAATAAATGTACAGAAGCAGTTAAACTAACTGAATTACCGAAAGCATTTGGTAACACAAACGTTACAAAATTACAAATATCAAATAATCCAATTTAGAATATCTGTCTAAAAATATAATGATATTCAAACTAGAAGAGAAACAGAGTAGAAGTTTACCATCTCCAAGTGACAAGGGAAAATCAGTCCACAACTCAGGCCGCTCCGAGATATGTTCAATGAAACTCACAACTTCCTCACTCAACCCTACACCTTCTCCGTGTACTTTCTCATCATCTTCTTCATCATCATCATCATCTCCAAACTGTAACAAACTGTTAGCGAATCTAGAAATCTCCGTCACCGCCTTGTTGGAGGAAATTAAAGACAGTTTTGACTTGAAGCTTCCGCTGATCTCAACTAAATCATTTTTAATTCCAAGCAGAGGCGATGACGACGGCGGCGACACCGCGGAATCACCGCCGGATATTCCGTCGGAGTTGGGAGAAATAGGCGGCGGAGCGAGAAAAGCGGCGACGCCGCGAAATTGACGGCTAATGACGGCGGAGAGGTCCGTACTTTTCGCCGATGGAGAGCTAGGGTTTTGATTTGGATGATCTTCGTCTTCTTCTTCTTCATCTACTTCATTATCATCATCTTGTTGTTGTTTATCAAAGAGAGAAAGTGACAACCAAGAAGCCATTGCTATCCTATTATTGTTTGTTTGGTTTATAAGATTTATTTTATCTTCTCTTTTGCTTTAAGCAAAAAACAAACACACGGCCACTCTGATTGTGAAGTTGTTAGTTACAGAATCAAAATGTATGTATTTACAGATTGTGGAGTGGGTATAGATATGAACCAAATGTTGCTTCCTTTTTATTTTATTTTTTTACTGAAAGGCCTTGATTATACGGTGACAAGGAAAACAGAGATCAACAACAGGATATAAAGTCGTGTCGAATCAGGGAAGGGGCTGTTGTTGATCCCTAATATAATTATTGGATAATTTTACTATTATAACAGCAACTCCAACCGGCTCCTCGTGTTTTCTTTATAAATATTATAAAATATTAGGTTCTTGATGATTTAGAGCATTTCCAAGAGTCTTTTAGCTCACTCTTAAATATATTATAAATAATTAAGTTCTTAGCAAGTTATTACATTGATTTGTGTGTCAACTCCAACAATGCTCTCTATTATGGCTCTTTATTTTATATTTTATTCATATTTCAATTTCAATTGGACAAACAATCAATAGATAAGAGAGAAGAACCACTATTTTACTCATAAAATATTAAGTTAAGAGCTACTAGTTGCTCCTAAAATAGAGGAGAGAGAAGAATCTCTTAACTTTTTAAAGAGCCTCTAAGAGTCTCTTGGAGCTTGATTTTTATTCTCTCTCCTCATTTTTTGAGTTAAGAGCTACAGTAGAGAGCCTCTTGGAGATGCTCTTAGTATATTATAAGGTATAACAACTCCAACAAGCTTCCTTATAATTGATTCTTATAATTATTAAATAATAAATAAAAGGAAGGAAGCAAGAACAAAAAAAGAGGGAAACAATTGAAAAGAGGAGGGAAAATAATATTTTATTGATAAAAGTGAAATAAAGGAGCCCTTAAAGGTAAGGGATGACATGATGCTCTTAACTTTTTAAGGAAAAGTTAAGAGCCCGTTGGAGCACAAAATTTTAAACATAATCCCTTATAATTTGAGTTAGTTAGGAGGTCATATAGGGGATCTCTTGGAGTTTCTCTAATACAGTAATTATTAGTAAACCTCTCTTCTATTGTTCTATGATATGATAATTGAAAACAAATTTCATTATAGAGTAAAACACTATTTTTATCATTTTTTTTCTCCCATACTTTATTTATGATACTAGAGATAAATTCAAGTTGGATAAAAACATTATTTTTTTTTTTTAAAAAGTTGGATAAAAACATGTATTTCGATTTATTTTCTTTCTTTCTTCTCGTCTTCTTCAAATTAATCGTGATTTTTTTCCCCGAATAAGTTAATATGAGTTCTTTGATTGTTTTGATTATGAATTTAGCTACAGTTTCGATTATTTTTTCTTTCCTTCGTCTTTTTCTTCATATTGGTCATATTTATCTTGGGTAAAAGTTGATTTTGATTGAGTTTTTTTGGCTGGTTTCGTTTTATTTTGGTAGGGACTCACATAGACACTTTCTGTTTCTCTCTTTTTGATGGCAATGGCTCGTTGGTAAGATTGTTTTTTCTTCTTTCCCTACTCTTTCTTGCACCTTACGTTCTCATGTTCAATGATGGGAGTAGTCTTGGGCACATTTGTATAACTTCTTTTTATCTTTTTCTTTCTTGTGTTCATGGGATGGGAGTAGCCCTAGGCACATCTGTATGTACCTTCTTTCTCTCTTTTTTGGTTAAGATTATAAATTGGTTTTTCTGTTCGGTTGTAATTTGGATAGGGATTTGGATTCGATTGGTTTTCATTTGATATTAGGTTTGATTAGATTTGGATAAAGCTTATTGGTTAGATTTGGATATAGTTTGGATTCGATTATTGTTTTAGGTTAGATTTGAATTTTGAATTGGTTTGGCTTGGTTACTGGGTTTGATTTTAGATTTAGATACAATTTGTGGATTTGGATTCAGTTTTGGTTTCGGTATTAGCATTATTTTCGATGGTTGTAGTTCATTTGGATCTTTCTAATTTCTTGTTCATTGGTTGAAGATTTGTTTGGATTTTGAAATTGTTTCGATTCATTATTGGCTCTTCCCTTGTTGTTTGGATTTTTTGTTCACTTCGAGTTTGGATTAGATACACTTGGATTGCAATTTTTACTCTTAGATGACAGGGATACTACTTTTTTCTCTGTTTTGCGCTTGTGTGCGGTTCTGGATTCATTTGGAAGTATTGAACTCGTTTGGATTCGTGATTCCGTTTTTTGGCTTGTTTGAATGCTCTTATTTTGTGATTACAGCTTTGGATTTTGTTTGGATACGTGGCTCAATTTCTTGTTGACAAATTCTCAATTTTCCACTGTGAATTTGAGAAAGATGTTAATATATGTATTATTATTATTATTATTATTATTATTATTGGATTATTCTATTATTGTAATAGCTTCCTTTGATAAGGAAAATTTCCTTTATTATTGTTTATTTGTTTAATATATAAGCCTCTTCTATCTATCTATCTTCTTTTATATAAAGGAAAACCCCCGGGAGCTCTAGAATCGCTCGGATCCTATTTATCTATTTTTCTAGAGCTCCTCTATTTTAAATAATAAAATCAAAACTTCCTTCTTTAGGCCGTATTTTTTAGAGAAGAAATCAAAACTTCCTTTTTTAACATCAGCACTAACATCATCGAAATAGAAAAGATTTTTGAATTTGTAGGGAAGAAGAATTCAAATTTATATATTCAAAATAGAAAAAAAAAATTTATATTTCAGAACTTCTTTTTTTTAATATTAACATCTTCGAAATAGAAAAAGTTTTTGAATTTGTATGGAAGAAAAATTCAAATTTACATATTTGAAATAGAAAAGAATTTATATTTTTATATATATCTGAAATAGAAAAGAAATTTTATATTCTTATATATATACATATATATATATATATATATATATATATATATATATATATATATATACACAATCATAACTTATAACGATCAAATTTTATCACAATGTTTGTAACCCTTTTTTTTTTTTTGCTTCTGTTTGCTTTTGGCTTCATCTATTTTTTTGCTTTGCTTTGGATTTTGTATTTTTTTTGTTAGTGATCTCGGTACAGAAACACCTGATCGTGTACGTGAACAAGAATTAGGAGATCTTTCTCTGTTTGAGAAGTAGAAACACTTGAGTAACTTGGCACAAAAGGTTTGAACTTTCACCATTCACCATTTATTTATTTATTGTAAATTGTTAATATGTCGTTGTTATCTTCTCATTATTCTTGATCATAATATTCCAACGTCTTCTTTTAATTAATTCAATCAAATCTGCTCTTTTATCTATATGTATTTATCACAACGTGTGTCGGTCTAAGAAAACGTGACACAAAATCGACTTAAAAAATAAGTATATGGTTTATTTTGTTGTCTATATACATATTAAAATTTGTACAATATTGTGTTCATTAATTTTATTTATAAATACTTTTTAAATTTTTTTTCTTAAATAGTCTATATTTTGAAAAAAATTAAAAATATTACAAGGCCATCAAGAAACGTGTCATATATTTATTTATTACAACGGGTGTCGGCCTAAAAAACGTGATACACAATCAACATAAAAAAATAAGTATATTGTTTATTTAGTTGTCTATATATATTAAAAATTGTACTATATTGTGTTCACTAATTATTTATAGATTTTTTCTTTTCTATTTCTTTCTTACATTTATATTCTGAATTATTTTAAGAAATATTACAAGGCCGCCGCGAAGCGCGGCTTAGTCAACTAGTTTCTATTATAATTAAAAATAAGTTTTGTTAACGGAGGAATTTGTGATAACAAAGTTTGAGGTTACAAGCCGGAATCAAGATCTACGATGGCGGTTGTTCACCGGAAAAGTGACCGGAGAACGGTGGTTTGTGTGTTTATCAGTGGCTGAGATCAAAGAGGTATCGATGGTCTCTCAGAGCTCTCAACGTTTAACCCCTTTAATGTGCCTACGTACCTCTATATATATAGAGGATTGATGTGCTAAAATAAATAACAATTAGAATCGCAAGCGCCCGACTCAATCATTGAATTATTTTAGGTATCGATCCACAAAGACTTATTATTTTCGCGAACCTTAAAATTTAATTTAGTCGGACTAGAACAATTGGATTTTGGAAAATTCGGTTTTATACTATTTAATTACCAAAAGAAAATTAAACTATTTATAAAAGAAAATTAAATTTACTCTAATAATAAAAAGAACAAAAGCTAAATTAATCTAAAAATTCTAAATTCAAATTAAAACTAGATTTTATTCTAAACCATTTTTTTTTGAAATTATTTACAGAAAATTTAAAAGAAAATTGGACATGAGGTGCTTGTAAAACAGACTAGCCAACATCAACATAGGAATTAATACTCCAACAAAATAACACCAGAAAACCAGAAAAATCAACCAAATAACGAACTCAACATAAAATAAAAACCAGAAAACTAGCAGCCAATCGAAAACAATCGACCCAGGAACTTGACAGAAGAGAACTAAGCAACAAAAAAAAAATTACAAAACTGTTATTCTAATGATTACAACTCAAAGACGATCATAAATTATCCAGAGCAGTCAATTCGGTTACACAGTCCAACTCAGAAAGTCAATACAGAATGATCACAAACAATTTAACTTTAAACAAAAACGCAACAAACTCTACCGATTCGAACTAACAACAAAACTGACGAATTGACTCAACAAGACTCAGAAACCAGAAACACAAAAACCAGAACTAAGCAGCAGACTCAGTGATTAAACTCGCAATGACTCGGCAAAAACACAAGCAGAAGAAAACAAAGAAAAAAAATAGAGTACTCGACTTCACATATAACTCGGAAAAAAAAAAAGCAAATGGTGACTCAAAATTCACAGCAACAACCAGCAAAACCAGAACTTAACCAGCAAAAACACTTATAATCTCACAACTGCAGCATCATCCGAAAAACAAGAACTCCAACAGCAATTTACAAACATAAACTCAGAAATAAAAACCATAAACTCGAACCCAACTACACTCGACCTTAACTAAGCCCAGTCGACTCAGAAACTCGCACAACCAATAAGAAAATTACACAGCAATTACAAACAAGAGTGACAGAAATTCTAAAAAAAACAAAGTAAATTCACAAAACTCGAAAAATCAGCATATTCGAACATCAAACAAAACGAATACAATAAAATGAATACAATACTTGGACAGATTTGGACAACAAGAGATGTAAACAAATACAATAAACGTTTCTACAACGAAACCAACGAAACCTAACAAAAATGGAACTCGGCTACAACTAAACACTATAACAGACAACTCGGCAAAAACAATAACTCGCAGATTCGCTCGCGAAATTAGAACTCATAATCGCAGCACTCATCAAAATTAAAAACGAAGAAAAAAGGAAGTGGGGTTTGCGTGTTAAGAAGAAGAAAAGGGGAGTAAGGATTGCAGTGACAAGAAAGGGGAGAAGACTGGGTTCGAATAAAAAAGAAAAAGAAACAGGGGATGTATGTGTAATCGTAGAAGAAGAAGAAGAATGGGTTTGTGTTTATACATAAAGAAACGAAGCAGAAGAACTTAAGAGAGAAGAAAGACACAGCTGGGTGTTGAACAAAAACAGGGGAAATATATTGCTTCGAATTAAAATATAGAAGACACATAAAATAGTTACTCAAAATTAATTAACTAATATTTTTGTTGAATTTTTTTTTTTGAAAATTAAATACGAGAACAAAGAAATTAACTACGAAATTAAAATTATACTAAAATATGATTTGGAATAAAAATGCCCACAATAAAATGAAAATTTAAAGGGGTTCAATTACGATTATTAACTAAAAACAAGAAAAATAAAAATCGTTACTTTTAACCCCAAGTGGTTAGCATTTCGCTACTTTATCCACTAACCGGATTTACGAAAATAACGAGAACGATGCAACATAAACGAGAGAGCAAGATAAGAAAATAAAGAAAACTTGAAATAACATTAAATTTAAAAGGAGTGTTTACAAAATTTAGAACTACAAAACAAGAAAAGAAAGAAATTTATACTACCCTAAAACTACCCTAAAATCTAGGTTGATAAATACAAGGGGGTAAGGGGGTATTTATAGGATAAGAATTAGGGTCTAGGGGTGTGTTGGGTGAATCTCCACCATACACCTTTTAATGTGGTGGAGAAATTCTAGCCATCCAATTGTTTCCTTCCTCCTTAAGCTTTGTTGAGTGGATCTTGGCCATACACTTATTTAGTGTGTTGGGATGATCTCCACCTTCCATGTGTCTTGAAAAATTCCTTTCCTCCAAGCTCCTAATTCTTTTTCCTTTTTTTCATTTAAGTCCTTTTTCTTCCTCTTTTTCCCTTCCTTGCTCTTTATTTCTTTATTTTGCCATTTCTTTATTTATTCACGAATTTCCTGAAATGCAACAAAATAAATTATTAAAATACGAGTTCAAGCAATAAATAGGTAATAAAAATATGCAAAATATGCACTTATCAAATGCCCCCATACCTATCTTTTGCTCATCCTCGAGTAAAACAAAAACAAAAGGATATCTAAGAGAAGTCCTATGCTCCTTTTCGTAGGCATCACGGGTAATTTTAGGTTTACCAACCCGTCAAACTCGTAGACGATCTCTACAAGAGGAGTGTTGTCTCCTAAGGATTTACAGAAGATATACCCATAAAATCTTTGAGATAAATCAGCAAGTATCAAACTTTCTTCTTTCAGTCTAGCTTTCATTGGTGTCAACAAAACAATTTTGTAAGAAAATATATGCCTTCAAGATTATTCTAATAATATCCAAGTTATAGGTTCCCACAATCCACATGAGTAGACTCAAAAGTTTACAAAAAATCCCAAGGTGTGTAGTGAATTTGAGGCCTTTGATGGATAAAGTGCAAACGAGCATTTTCTCTTTTTCAACCAATATTGAACTGACCCAATCTCTATCAAAACAAGTATCTAGCCAAACTTCACGTTCTTAGTAGTTAGACCGATCGTGCAATGGTTGAGGTCCCAAAAGACTTTTGCATTGATACCCATTTAGCGAGCTTTAGGTCAACGATCCCAGACCACAAAGGACCTTATATAGGTTGCTAGGCACAAAGTCCCCTCGGACTTACTTACTCGAGTTATCAATGAGCCCAACCTAGCCGATTTCCCTATTAAGAATTTATTAACACTTAAGAATTTATTAGCACTAATGGTTGAAATGACCGTGCAATGACTGAGGTCCCAAAAGACTTATGCACTAATACCCATGTAACGAGCATTGGGTCAGCAATCCCAAACCACAAAGGGCTTTAGGTTACTAGGCACAAAGTCCCCTCAGACTTAATTGTTCGGGTACTAATGAGCCCAATCTAGCCATTTCTTCCATTAGCACTCTACGACTATATACACTTATTGACTCTTTTTTTTAAAGGAAACTATATGAACAATTTATCGTAAAGGTTTGATTCGACATTGTTTTAACATGTGGGTTCTCTCTCAGGTATCGAATAACATCCCTATATAATCTTTCTATCAAAGGTCTTGTGCAAATGTGCCGTCTTGGACTTTTAAGCAAAAATTTGTTCGACACAAGTTTCATGAGTAAAACCTTACTTGACTACGTTCAAGTCATCTAAAGGAATTATACATATAATTTTCGAAAAATTGTTAACACCAACTAGTTCTAAAATTTAAAGAGTGGGAAGGACAACTAAGCTAAAATATCTCTATTTTTGGATTTTCAATTTTTTTGGATTTTTCAATTTTATGTATTTACACTAAAACCCTCCCCCATACCTAAATCATGCATTGTCCTCAATGTATTCAAATGCAAGAGAAATGAGTAAAGGAGAATGAGGAGATAATACCTGACAAGGGATGACGGAGAGGAACGAAAATGAAAAACAACTAATTAACACTACTCACGCACATTTATACTCCCCCATACCTGAATTTCACGAGGGGAGGCATAACAATACAACCGAATCAGTCGATGCCGGTGGGAAAATTGGGGTGAAGCTTTGAGAATATATCAAGACATTTTTGAAAATTTTGATTAGAAAAGATTTTCTCAAGTAACATGGAATCATTCAACCTTATAAAACAAGTGTCACTAATGTTCTCCCTAAACCAAATTAAGGCTTCTTTATTTTGGTTAAGCAAATTAGAGACAATGAAAGTTTGGTCATGGGGTGAATCACTAGGAATGACATAAGATAAGGGTCCATCGTTTCCTAATGGCTGTTGATCAAACTCGGGAAGATACAAAGTTGAGTCAAATGTGGGAGGTGTTCCCGCGGGACTCTTAACAATGGTACTAGGTTTGACATGGTCATTATCAGATTTAGCTTCCCATTTAGAACAAATGGGATTTAAGTCTCCTAATAACTCATCGAATGTAGGTGGTTCACCAACGGGAGTTTTAACAACGGCTTCAACACGAACATCCTCGGGTGGTGTCTCCCACTTAGAACAAATGTCGTCTAACTTTCTCAACATTTCTTCCGAGGTCATATTCCTTAACGACTCAATATACTTTTGATTAGACGCATAACTGACTTTGAAATCCTCATTGAGAAAAGACTCAATCTCACTATCCTCAAGGTTTGACCAATTAACAATGTCATCAACAAGATTAACCCCTATTGTTTGTTCATAAAGCTCATTGGGTTCTTTTCCAACATTAAAGATGTTAAGGTTAATTGTCATATTATCAAAAGTGAGCTTCATCGAACCATCCCTACAATTAATCAAGGCATTGGTTGTAGCAAGAAAAGGTCTTCCTAGAATGATTGGGATTTGGTTCTTAGGATTCGTGATGGGTTGAGTCTCGAGAACAACAAAGTCAACAGGAAAGATGAAGTCACCAACCTTAATTAAGACATCTTCAATTATTCCCTTAGGCATTTTGACAGAACGATCAGCTAGTTGAAGTGTCATGTTTGTTTTCTTGAGTTCACCTAACCCTAGGGCTTGATATACCGAAAATGGAAGGAGATTCACACTAGCACCTAAGTCAAGTAACGCCTTGTCCATAAAAGTATTGCCTATGACACATGAAATTGTAGGACAACCGGGGTCCTTATATTTCACGGGAATTTGATTCGAAAGAATTGAACTAACATGAGAGGTCAAGAAGGCTTTTTTAGGATCGTGGGTGGAGCGCTTATGAGTACACAAATTTTTTAGACACTTAGTATAAGAGGGAATTTGTTGAATGGCATCTAAAAGAGGAATGTTGACCTCGACTTGCTTAAATACTTCCAAAATCTTGTCTACTTGAGCCGCTTGTTTGTTAGAAATGAGTCTTTGAGGATAAGGAGCTTTAGGCTCAAAGACTCGTTTGCTAGGTTCTTCGTGAATGGATTTAGAAAGTGGAATGACAAACAAAGATTCATTAGGTGAAGGTGGTTTGCAAGGTGAAGAAGGTTCACAAGATGATGGTGGCTTACGAGAAGATTCTGGTGACTCGGGAGTCGGGATTTGTGTGGAGTGTACACTTATTTAGTGTGTTGGGATGATCTCCACCTTCCATGTGCCTTGAAAGATTCCTTTTCCTCCAAGCTCCTAATTCTTTTTCCTTTTTTCATTGAAGTCCTTTTCCTTCCTCTTTTTCCCTTCCTTGCTCTTTATTTCTTTATTTTGCCATTTCTTTATTTATTCACGAATTTCCTGAAATGCAACAAAATAAATTATTAAAATACGAGTTCAAGCAATAAATAGGTAATAAAAATATGCAAAAATATGCACTTATCAAGGATCAAGCCTCACGTAGTTCTTGGAGAGCAAGAAACTAGGTCTCTTACTAGCAGGCCCCGGCCCACTACAAAACGTGGTCGAACCAATCGTCTTCAAAGCCCATTTGGAAGAGCCCATGCGATGAAGCCTAGTTCAATGACCCCAAGGCCCAACTAACTCCGAGGACTTCACGGATACAACATTAGCCCTATCTATCGGAGCTAACATCAACCGCTACCAGCTCTTTCCCCGTACGTTTAGTTTTAGGGACAGTAGTAACTTACTCCAAATGCACAGACAGATCCTTACCCCCCGATGAGGCTAACCCACCAGACTACAGGGCAAGTTCTACCAAATTATGTCACGCAGAGCATCTTGTAAATCCCCAACAAGGACAACTTGTTAGACTACAGGATTATATCTCTAAAGCGTATCGACATGCTTGTTTACCTTTGATTCCCCAACAAGGATAACTTGCTGGAATACAGAATCAGGCCTTCAACAATATAATAGCCTTCACCAAGTGTTCACAATATATTTCATAGAAGTTGTGGCGGTAAAAAGGAGTATTGGCGCGGCAACCAGCACGTTGGAGCGGTAAAACATTCATTTTGCTCCTTGTGAATTCCTGAGTATAACAACTACCCCCCAAGCCTCTGTTGTATTTGAAAAATGCAAAGGGGCTTTTGAATATCAGCAAAAAACATACATGCATCCTTAATAATTAACCTTTAAAATTTCCTGGTGAAATACCCAAGTGATTGACGCGAGAATAGATTAACTTTGGCGTGGCAATCAATCAGACACGTATTAAAAACTCCTTAACTAAAAGCTGTATCGATTCATCCTTCAAATTGGTTAAAACAAATGTATCATTCATTACCCCTTTTTTTTTCTTTTTTTTAGAGAAATACGATCTCAGCAAAATACCTTATTTCTACATCAATATACGGATTGAGGGTATTTAAACCCAAAAGTAAAAACCCTAATTTTACTTCCCAAAATCTCAAATCAGTCTCTCCTTCTCTCACTTCGAAGTCAGGAGCATACGAACGATTTTTCGTTCACCACGATCGTGGCTAGATTCCATTGCTTAATTCGTGACCGTAGCAGTGATCTCCTTCACTTAAGGTATGATTTGATACTTTACTTGCTAATTCTCACCGAGTATTCAAGTAGATCTAGATATTTGAAGTTTTATGTTTCAATGTTCTTGATGTATACACACATATATAATTGTATACATGTTTGTTTGATCCGTAACTGCACATTCCTATTTCGTAATCGATGTTTCCAGCATTGTTCGTATACTTGTATATCATAATAATGAATGGTCATATTAACTTAGTATATTTCTGTATCGACTTCCACCGTCACGAAACTCAAACTCACACCTTACTTCCCTTGGCGCGTCAACATGTGCCAACACAATAGTTTGTTGTTTACATTTGATCGTTAGATAGCTATCACTTCCAAGTCCGTTGGATTCTAATAATGACATAGCCTCAAACCCCCCAAATTTCATGTTATTACTTCTCTTAAGGTGCCAACTAGATACTTCAAATTAAATTTCACTCCAACTTTCCCTGTTGACGCGGTAACACTTGTTGGCGCGGAAACTCTTTCTATTTGATCACTCCCTCCAAAAGCATTTTCCTTACTCTTTCTCTTCTTATTCCTTATTTTGCAGCTGGCTGGTCACAGATACTTATTTCCATCGCCTTTTCACCCCTTTAAGGACTTCAACCGAAGAAACGGCCTCTCTTCATCTCTATTCATTACTCCACCTTTCCAATACTCCTATTCTAGCCCAAACACCTTGGCGCGGCTACGTGAAATATCAAAGGATAAGACGCCCATGGTCGAAATAGACAGCCCTAGCTCCTCCTCAGAAGACAACGAGTACACACCTCACCCAAATGACTATGATCCAGATTTAGATTATTGGGCTGAATTGCCACCAGAATATACCTCCCCCTCCAAACCTACTTCCTCAAAAAGAAAGAGAATAGTCTGTGAATATAGCGAAGAAGAAGAAGATGAAGAAAACTCTGAGGAGAGTGAAGGTTCTCTCTATGAAATTCCTGAGGATAGTAGGCGCAACAACGCATATTCAAGTGACAAGGAGTCTGTCGCGGCAATTGAAGATGTTGACATGGCTAATGAAGAAGACAACGATCGCGCTGATGTATTCTCTTCACCAGAAAATTCTCCAAACCCTTATTCTCCACCACCCCTCAAGAAGTATGCCCTCGATTTAGATTGGAGTAAATACGCCAAAATGCCATCAAAGAGAAACAAAGATAAACTAAGGAAAGTAGCTGGGAAATTATCTTGTGTGGGTCAACATTCTCTAGCCAAAAATGATGAGATAAGAAGTGTAATGAAATATTACGCGCAAGAAGGAAAGTATGTCAAACCACCTCCCCATTTTCGTCCACATAGATTTGACATAGGAAACATCAGGATCCCCAGGGTAGTTTTGACAGTAATGCACGTACCCTATGAAGTTGGCGCGCCACTTCATCCCTGGATTCGGCAAATTTGTGAGTGGTACAAAATTGCACCTATACAATTGTCTCCAAACAGTTACAGGTCTGCCATTGGATTGTACATAATGTACATGGAAGAAAATTTTCCCGAACCCAGTATGAAAGAACTGAGTTATTTCTTCAGCATCCAAAGAAAGTGGGATATGATATTTTCATTTGGTCGCATGGAGGGTACACATGAGCAAGGGTTTTAACGAAGGTAGAGTAAGTCACATAAAAGGCTGGAAAGAAAATTTTTTCTATGTGTTTGGCACAGAAAGAAAAACAATAATTTTCAGTAAAAAGTCTGGTAAATGTCCTTCCCTTTTAATTATGTAATTCACAAATTTTGCCGCAGCAACCATTAAATGTTGGCGCGGCAACATTTTTCACATTGTAATTAATTTTTATTTACTCAGTTCGCCACCGTAGACCCAAATTATCCGGGGAGGATGCCATTCGAGCTGAGGAGATCTTGAAACTCCCGGAGTCAAAAAAGAATCTCAATTCTTTAGTGACACTAGAAAACCTGAAGAAATACAATTTCCTCCCTAATAATGCTAGAGCCCCTAGTCCTGTGCGTCCCAAGGGCAAAACACAAAAGAACAAAAAGAAAATTGAACAGGATACTGAAGGTACATCCTTTTGACGCGCCAACTGCGTATAGTTGTTGTGCCACTATCTTAACTTTGTTTACATTCCATGTATGTATTCATGTCTGTATATACACATATGCATGATCCGTACGCATGGTTTTTTATTTAATCTCGTGTCATTTCAATACAACATTTTGAATTAGTTACCGCGGCAACCGTCATTGACTCTTATGTTTCCTTTACACAGATATGGCTGACATCCCCAGTATTTTTGAAGATTCTCAAACTACTGTGGTTTTGAAAGCAAATGCCAAAGGAGGGAAAGATCCCACCCAAACTCAAGAAGGTGTCACAAGGCGCCAAAAACATCCAGCAAAGAAGCAAAAAACTGATGACACAATTAAGAACTCCCAGGTTGTGACGCCCCCAGATCCGGGGTCGGATATCTAGGCGCTCACGGTCCATTTTTCCATTAGTAACATACCTGTTCTTGCACATAATATATATAACACAGCCATCGACCCCACAATAAACTCACACCACACTCACACACACAGGTTAGAGCCTCAGAAATGTCACACATTGATTAAACAGTAATAAAGTTATCAGAGTTATTACAGACCGAATTAAGTAGTATTTATGCTACCAGCAACACTTCGATATGAAGCGAAGTTGGCGGCTTGAAAGTTTGTTACGATACACTGCCTTGCACAGGTCATACTGATAAATAAAACGAACTAACAAAAGCTGCCAACCAATCCGGCTAATGGGGCCTACCGGTGGAATCTCAAGTGGTGGCTCGGGTCTAGTCACCTGCTTTCGAACAGTCTGCCTGGGTCTTGCCATTTCGCTTAGCTGTTGTGTTTGTAAAATTTGAAAACAAGCAAGAGTGAGCAACTATAGCTCAGCAAGAAATATATGTATAAGGTAAGCAATATAACATTTCAGATGATTGGCAGTTGATATACTTGTTTGTATCAATCAGTTATAAAATCACTTGACATAGTTGATAAATCTCGAAGGTTCAACAATATGTGTCCTTGTTTTCAAAATAAACTTGCAGTTCTAGATACTGCATTGAATCAACATCTTTCTCATCAAAATAGAACACTATCAGCAACTTGGCACAGAAGCCTAAGAAGCAGTGTCAAAGCATTTTTCCAAAATGGAGGAATGGGACATAAAGAAAACACAAAACCTGACAAGGATTGACGATGATCAGTCGCCACATCCAAGTCCAATCATCCGCGGGTCTTCTCTACCGGTAGAAGGATAGAAACTACATCCGTAACTATCCCTCGGGTGAAAACTACATCCGTAATCACCCTCGATGAAAACTACATCCGTAATCATCCTTCGGCAACACCTGGGCCGGAATAATAAGTGATGGACCGCCTGGCTCACGGCCGCTTACACATCCCGGGAATCGTTCGTCAACGGTTCCCACACCTGCCAGAGTCCCTTTTTCTTTTTCTTTTAAAACTTGATTTTGATTGAAAACAGAGTAATTGAGGTTCGACATCAGTCGACCGATGATTCTTGAAATCATACAAGAAGCAGAATCTGACCGGGGGTTTTCGAAAATGTTTTGAGTTCGAAAGAGTTCGAGTTTGAAAGTATTAAAAAGTATCTTGGATTAACTTTGTCTTTAAATAATGAACAATGATTAATAAATAGTATTTTAAGATTTAATATTAATAATTAATAAAATAATTATTCGATAAAATAAACTTTTAATCCAAGATAGGGTTTCGAGTATTTACGAAGATATAACAATAGTTATTTGAGTATACGATACCACCCGAATGACCCTTCGGATTTTCGCAATCTAGATACGATATAATAATATACCGCTCCCCGGTCAATAGTATATACGGACCGCTATGACCTCTATTGCTAGAGTCGTTGTCCGAAGAAAACATTTCAATCTAAGTTCAAGGGGTAAAAGCATACATGTACTTGTTCAATCTCAATTGCATCAATACTTCGATAAACATAGCATTTGATATAATTTGAAAACTACAAACACAACAGTAAAAGTCCTTGTATATGGATAAGTTTTGAAAAGTAAACTTGCCTTGGTTTGGTTGGGGTGGTCGAGCGTGCGGATTCGAACGATCTATACATAAGCAATAATCGTTCGTTAGTACCTTAACAATATCTCTTTAATTACGGGGTTTTAAGGGGGTACGAAATTAACTTAACAACATCGCCTTATGACTCTTTATCCCCACTATAGGTCCATGTCATCACTCGATTACGCTCGTCACTTACTCGACTTAATTTAGTTACCACGTTCGAATCATAACCACTAACCCTAGAATCATGTTCCATTAATCCACTTTTTCCATTACGCGAATTTTACTCTAGCATTTTTATAAAATCCAAAAATTCATATTTTAATCCAATTCCTTTTGGGTGGTCTTCACCACTGCATTCCCTACATTCTCAATTTTTTTCATGATCCCACATATATTTTTAGGGGTTTAAACAAGGTTCACAAGGGGGTCACTTAGTGCAGTCCATAGTCCAGAAACACAATTCACTCCTCCGGCCATAACTAAAAATCTACACATCACCTAGCCATGAACCTTACATTTCCAGAAACTACATTCAATTATATTTCCAAAAATATATGGTAGGACATCAGGGGACAACATTTGGGGGTTCAAAATCGTGCTACAATACAGGTCAATGTTCCTGGATAAAACTCAGCAAGCTCAAACTACTTAGATCAACCATTTTTCATACTTCCATAACATAATCAACACTTAATACACTTAGATCATGGTTCATAACACTCATGGAGATATATATATATTATCCATAGTCATAAAAGTCACCATCTCAACATCAAAACTCAAGATCCATGCTATCCAATACATATACAACCAAGATTAGTTCTCAAACACATGGATCTACTACCATACTTTATAAATAATACATAACCAAGAGGGTTTGAGATTTTTATACCTTCTTGAGCTCCTAGAGGCCTTGGATAAGCTTTACACAACTCAAAAACACCTTAGATGGTCTCCTACAACACTTACAATGCAAGATCTAAAGGAAAAACAAACATGGTTACTATTCACCCAAGTTTGAACAATTTGTAACTTGAAATTGGGTGGATAAAATGGAGTGAAATTGCTAACATACCTTGTCTAGATGATGTAGATGACCTAGGAATTATGGTGAGATTTATGAGTGATGGAAGAGGGGGAGAAGAATTTTTCTTCTCTCTTTTTCTTGCTTTGGCCGAGAGCACTACAAGGGGGGGGAGAGAGTTTTGTGTTTTGTGTTTGGTGTGTTATGTTGGTGAATAATTGGTATTAGGTTGGGTGATACATATCACATGTAAGTATAGGTAAGGTACTAGCAAGGTATGGCCTCATGTACTATGTGTTCCCCCTTTTGAAAAAGCAACCAACTAGATACTATTCATCTTCCAATGGCCAACTAGTTTGTTTGATTTCTAACCACTTGGTTGCATGGGCTTGCATGCAATACTACTCCTTGTATTATTATTCTTCCACCAATGCTTATTATTTAATCTTTAATTCGTATCGTATCTTAATTAATCTCTCGTAATAATATTTTGTCGCGTAGAGATTTTCCCTATAATTCCTTAAGTACTTATTGTGTAAATTCCTCGAATGTCCATAATTCCTCGTCATAACTCTTAATAATTCCTTTAATACTCTAACCATTCTCAAATCCCAAGTTTTATAAACATTACTAACAATAAGACTCCTGCCTTCACAATCTCCCTTTATATCTTACATAATAAATGCAACAACGCAGTTTCTCAGACAATCAATTCTATTAATCAACAGGGATGACTAGAAAGGTTCCATAATGACAATGTCACAAGATATTAAATAAAAGGAAATATTACCAAAAATTAGGGTTCTTACAGCCTCCCCTCCTTAAAAGGATTCCGTCCCGGAATCAGGTTGAAAACAGTTGGGGGTGCTTTTCACGCATCGCGCTCTCTAGTTCCCATGTTGATTCTTCGACGTTCTGATTCCTCCACAAAACTCTCACTAATTTGACAACCTTGTTCCTCAGCACCTGTTCCTTTCTATCCATGATTTCTACGGGTTGCTCGACATATGTTAAGTCTGGTTGCAGATCCACTTGATCATGTTCTATCACATGTCGGAAGTCGGTATGGTCTGGTCGTAGCATGGACACATGGAACACATTATGTACTTGCTGTAAGCTCGGGGGTAAAGCCAATTCATAGGCTAACTTCCCAACTCGTTTCAAGATCTCAAAAGGTCCAATAAATCTCGGGCTTAGTTATCCCTTCTTACCAAATCTCATCAATCCTTTCCACGGCGATACCTTCAACATCACAAACTCTCCTACCTCATATTCTTTGTCCTTGCGGATCTGGTTCGCATACTTCTTCTGTCTGTCCTGGGCCGCTACCAGCCGTCCTCTTATGAGCTCGATAGTTTCTCTTGTCTGTTGGACCAGTTCAGGCCCTAAAATCTTCCGCTCTCCAACTTCTTCCCAACACAAGGGAGACCGACATCTTCGTCCGTATAAAGCTTCATATGGGGGCATGCCTATACTTGCATGGTAACTGTTGTTGTAGGAAAATTCGATCAACGGCAAGTGGTCATCCCAACTCCCCTTAAAATCAATGGCACATACCCTCAACATGTCCTCGATGGTCTGGATGGTTCTCTTACTTTGTCCGTCTGTTTGGGGATGGTATGCAGTACTCATGTTTAACTTGGTCCCCACACAATCCTGAAAACTTCTCCAGAACCTGGAGTTGAATCTCGGGTCTCTATCTGATACAATGCTCACAGGAACCCCATGCCTTACCACGATCTCCTTTAAGTAAATATCTGCCAGCTTGTTGACAGTATATCTCTCGTTGATTGGAAGAAAACGTGCTGACTTGGTCAACCTATCGATAATTACCCAAATGGCATCATGATTAGTCTTGGTCCTTGGTAATCCGACCACAAAGTCCATCGCAATTTGCTCCCACTTCCACTCGGGTATCTCTAAGGGTTGCAACAATCCACTGGGCCTCTGGTGTTCGGCCTTCACTCTTTGACACGTCAAACATTTACTTACCCACTCTGCCACGTCCTTCTTCATATTAGGCCGCCAATAGTATTCTCTTAAATCTCTATACATCTTAGTGCCTCCAGGGTGAATTGAGTACCTTGAACTATGAGCCTCTTGCAAAATCTCGTCTTTTAATTCTTGAACGTTCGGGATCCATATCCTAGATGCGTACCTCATAATTCCATTCCCGTCCTTCTCACACTTAATTTCCTCGTCAGTCAAAATTTTCTCTATCGAATTCTTTTCTTCTTCTATCTTCCTTTCCTGGCATAACTTAATCTTTTCCAATAGCGGTGGTTGGACTTTTATTTCCATTAAACTCTCTTGTCCAATTCCTGGTAACCTCACTTCAATCTCTAGTTTCTCAAGGTCCTTGATCAACTCGTCCACTGACGTTATCATCTTGAGTTTCTCCTTTCGGCTAAGTGCATCGGCCACCACATTGGCCTTCCCTGGGTGATAATGAATCTCACAATCATAATCTTTGATTAGCTCTAACCATCTCCTCTGCCTCATGTTTAACTCTTTCTGAGTGAATATGTACTTTAAGCTCTTGTGATCCGTGTAGATTTCACACTTTTCTCCGTAAAGATAATGTCTCCAGATCTTCAAAGCAAAAACTATCGCTGCTAATTCCAAATCATGGGTGGGGTATCTTATCTCATATTCCTTAAGTTGTCTGGACGCATACGCAATCACCTTACCGTGCTGCATAAGCACACACCCTAAACCTTTATGGGATGCATCGCTATAAATCACAAAATCTCCTTTATCATCAGGTAGGGCTAGCACTGGTGCTGTCACCAACCTCTTCTTCAACTCTTGGAAGCTCTCTTCGCATTTTTCAGTCCACACAAACTTCTCGGTCTTGCGAGTTAGTCGGGTCAAAGGGGCTGCTATCTTTTCAAAGTCTTGAACAAATCTCCTATAGTAGCCAGCCAGTCCTATGAAACTTCTCACCTCTGTCGGAGTGGTTGGTCTCTCCCAATTTGATACAGCCTCTATTTTGGCTGGGTCCACTAGAATGTCTTGTTCGCTAATCACATGCCCTAAAAACTGAACTTCCTTTAACCAAAATTCGCACTTCGAGAACTTAGCGTACAACTTTTCTTCTCTCAATGCTCCCAATACAATCCTCAAGTGCTCTGCATGTTCCTCCTTCGTCTTGGAATAAATCAAAATATCATCGATGAAGACTATAACACACTTGTCCAAGTATTTCTTGAAGACTCGATTCATTAAGTCCATGAAAGCTGCAGGGGCGTTCGTTAACCCAAATGACATCACTAGGAACTCATAGTGGCCGTACCGGGTGCGAAAGGTCGTCTTTGGTATATCTTCTGGTTTAATCTTTAACTGGTGATACCCGGTCCTCAAATCAATTTTAGAGAAATAAACGACATCTTTCAATTGGTCAAACAGGTCATCTATCCTGGGCAAGGGATACTTATTCTTGATAGTCACCTTGTTCAACTCCCTGTAGTCTATACATAATCTCATACTGCCGTCCTTCTTTTTCACGAATAACACCGGGGCTCCCCACGGTGACACACTAGGTCTTATCATCCCTTTATCCAACAACTCTTGTAACTGAGTGGCTAGCTCTTTCATCTCCACTGGGGCTAGCCGATATGGGGCTTTCGAAATTGGGGCTGTACCCGGAACTAAGTCTATAGCAAACTCGATGTCCCTATCGGGTGGTAGTCCGGGAAGATCATCCGGAAATACGTCCGTGAACTCATTAACGACAGGGATTTCCTGTAGGTTTGGGGCCTCTTTCTTGGTATCCTTCACGTAGGCTAAATAGGCTTCGCATCCTTTACGTAACAGCTTCTTAGCTTGAATCATAGTCAGGAACTTTTGGTTTTGCCGTTTCCCACTAAATACTACTTCCTCGTCCCCTGGCAGTCTCAAACTTACTTTCTTCTTGACACAATCAATCTGGGCTCCGTGGGTTGTTAACCAATCCATACCTACTATTACGTCAAACTCCCCTAGTTTAAAAGGTATTAAGTCTACCCGAAAGTGTCGCCCTTCTATTTCTAGGTCACAACCTGGACATACTTGGCTAACGGGAATAATTTCATGATTAGCTATCTCTATTTGCAATCTGTCTTTCAATGGTTCAGTCTTAAGGCCTAACTGACATACAAAATCTAGAGATATGAAAGACTTGGTAGCTCCCGAATCAAATAAAACATTTGCTTTAACTGAGTTGAGTAGTAGGGTACCTGCAATCACATCCGTTTTCCTCACGGCATCCTGCACCGTCATGTTAAAAGTTCTTGCAGTAGGGGCCTTGTTAGAAGCAGTTCCACTCACTCTCGATTCAGCTGGCCCAGAGGACATACATTCCCTCATTTGGTGCCCTGGTTTCCCACACATGAAGCAATTACCTCCGACACTCGGGTTGTTACTAGTTCCGCGACAGGCGTTAGCATAATGCCCTGTCAGCCCACACTTGAAGCATTTCACATCTTGCAGGTTACACACGCCCGCATGTTTCCTTCCACATTTATTGCATTCTGGGGGTTGGGCTCGGGATGGGGTAGAGTAAGACGATCCCTGTGGTCGGCCGCTCTGGCCCACACTCCAACTTTCAGCTCTCTTGGTTCCAAAGTTCCCGCTGGGTTGGGACATCGTTCCTCGCTTAAATTTGCTCGGAAAGCTCCCACCAGCAGAGTTTCCCTTTCGACTATCCAACTTCCTCTTCTTTCCTTCCCTCTCTTTCTGCATCTGTTCACTCCCAGCCTCAACAATTGACGCTTTCTGTACCAGGGTGGCATAGTCTGTCAGCTCAAGAACCGCCACACGATTCTGAATCCATTGTTTTAGCCCTAATTGAATCCTTCGGGCCCTCTTTGCCTCAGAGTTCACATATTCCGGCACAAACCTCGACAGCTCAGTAAATTTGGCCTCATACTCGGCCACCGTCATGTTTCCTTGCTTCAGTTCCAAAAACTTCAGCTCCATTTGTGTCTCCATGAACCTAGGAAAGTACTTCTCCAAGAACAGCTCGCTAAATCTCTCCCAGGTTACCACACCTCTTCCTTCCAAATTCTTCTTAGCTTCCCACCAATAGTTCGCCTCACCCTTCAGAAGGTAAGTGGCGAAACCAGTCTTCTGCTCCTCAGCGACACCTAGTATCTCGAAAGATTTTTCCATTTCCTTCAGCCAGGCCCTTGCCTCGACCGGGTCGGCAGTTCCTTTAAATTCTGGGGGTTTTAGGGATTTGAAGTTCCGGAAAGCATTAGCATTAGCATTCTGGGGTGGTTGCTGAACTGGGGGACGGTCCAAGTTCTGCCTAAGTAACTCCATGAACTGTTCCATAGGGCCTCCCCTAGGATGTTCTACCTCTCGGGTATCATCACCAGCTTCTTCTTCTTCATACTCAGAGTCATCAAACAAGTTATGATCGTTGCCCTCATTCTCACTCAGGTTGGCATTCTCCCCTTCATGGTTCTGGTGGCCTCCGGCTCCATGGTGGCTACCCTGGCCCTCAGAACTGATCGGGTGAGCTCGAGTGTTCATTCTTCTGGGTGGCATGATTCTGATAATAAAACAAGAAAGGGGTTAGGGTTTTCCAATTACCTGACAGCGTTTGCACGGGTCAGGAGCGTATCGTTCCTCCTCATAAGGGTGGAAGTGCAAAAGTTTTAATAATCCGATGTTGGAGATAAAATGTCAAACATTTTTGGGAAAAAATCCCTTTGGGATGCGAAAACATTTACAAGAGTTTTCAAGATTTCGAAACCTCAAAAATATTTTTCAAAATTTCAAAACACTTCTTTTTTTTTTTGAAAAAATTTATTTTTAAAGATTGTAGGAACATCTCTGAAAATCGTAGAAAACAATTTGAAATCGCATATTGTAAATTTGAAACAGTATGGTTGTATTTGTGGCTTGTAGCAATTGTATAATCACAGTTGTATATCAAAACAGTAAAGCATGGCATCGGAAAGTAAAGCAGTTGAGGCAATATTAAGGAAACTGAAACTAAATAAGTACGGTACAAGGGTTATCACAAAGTTTGGATGTTAGAGCCAAATACATAGTTTCGATGTCAAAGTCTAGCAAAAGTGGAACAAATACAAATACATCATCCGAATAGTCAGGCTACACAAAAGTAGGGCTACATCCATACATACTACCCGAAGTCACATCTACATATCTGTAGGTCAGTCTACTCATCCACTGGTCAGAAAGGATACCACTGCACAAGTCAACTATCCCGCAAAATCAACACACTAATGTCATCTGAACCTAGGGGACTGAGCTATCAGTAACACATCACGGGGCCGCACCACGACGGAGCAAGGTCCTCACTCGGGCAAATGCACGACGCACAACACGCCTAGCATCCCTAGCCTGGATCACTCCGCCCCCGCGGATCCCTAATCCAAGAATCCTATCGCGACTCCTCCTCTCAATCCTATGGAGTCGAGCCCTAGTCCACCTAGCAACAGCGGTCCTCATCTCAGCCTGGATCCTCAAGCGCGCCTCGCGCTCCTCCACTAGTGCCCGCCTCGCCTCGTTAAGTCGGGCCTCTGTAGATAGTAAGTCTCGGGTCAGGAACTGTACCACGTAAGCATGCTCAGTACCCGACACTGGGGGTAGGTCCATCGGTGGAGGTGGTATGACAGGAACAGGAGTAGGTGCAGCAGCAGGAGCAGGAGCAGTAGCAGGGGTAGGGTCAAGCTCCTCCTCGCCAGAAGTGTCATCCTCAGAGTCACCGTCCGATGAAACAGGGCTAGATGTCTGTGGAGAAGGTGGTGGTGACACAACACGACCCTCACCGGATCTCACACTCTCCTCATCAGTAGCTACAGGAGATGGGGTAACAGGCTCTGGCTCGGGCTCAGGCTCAAAGGGCTCCTCAACGGGATCCTCATCATCAGTACTCTCTATCAGTGTAATCCAGGGGCCAAGCTCGGAGTCAGCACCCATATCCTCCTCAGGATCCTCGGTCTCTCGCATCAGTGCCTCATCATGCTCTCTCTCGAAAGCCTCAGGGTCTGGTATCTCCTCCATCTACACAAGGGAAATAAGGTGGGTCAATAACCATAAAAGAAAGGTTTAGGAGTAGTTCCCTCACGGGCCTTAAAGTCAGGGCTATATCCGATAACCCGACTACAAACTCGATGAGAGTTCTAACTATTATTAAAGTTGTTATTAGGGTTATCGTTATTGTTATTATTATTAGGGTTGCTTTCTTAAATTACTATCGTTTCTGAGAACTGTAACCTCACTCTGATACCATTTCTGTGACGCCCCCAGATCCGGGGTCGGAGATCTAGGCGCTCACGGTCCATTTTTCCATTAGTAACATACCTGTTCTTGCACATAATATATATAACACAGCCATCGACCCCACAATAAACTCACACCACACTCACACACACAGGTTAGAGCCTCAGAAACGTCACACATTGATTAAACAGTAATAAAGTTATCAGAGTTATTACAGACCGAATTAAGTAGTATTTATGCTACCAGCAACACTTCGATATGAAGCGAAGTTGGCGGTTTGAAAGTTTGTTACGATACACTGCCTTGCACAGGTCATACTGATAAATAAAACGAACTAACAAAAGCTGCCAACCAATCCGGCTAATGGGGCCTACCGGTGGAATCTCAAGTGGTGGCTCGGGTCTAGTCACCTGCTTTCGAACAGTCTGCCTGGGTCTTGCCATTTCGCTTAGCTGTTGTGTTTGTAAAATTTGAAAACAAGCAAGAGTGAGCAACTATAGCTCAGCAAGAAATATATGTATAAGGTAAGCAATATAACATTTCAGATGATTGGCAGTTGATATACTTGTTTGTATCAATCAGTTATAAAATCACTTGACATAGTTGATAAATCTCGAAGGTGCAACAATATGTGCCCTTGTTTTCAAAATAAACTTGCAGTTCTAGATACTGCATTGAATCAACATCTTTCTCATCAAAATAGAACACTATCAGCAACTTGGCACAGAAGCCTAAGAAGCAGTGTCAAAGCATGTTTCCAAAATGGAGGAATGGGACTTAAAGAAAACACAAAACCTGACAAGGATTGACGATGATCAGTCGCCACATCCAAGTCCAATCATCCGCGGGTCTTCTCTACCGGTAGAAGGATAGAAACTACATCCGTAACTATCCCTCGGGTGAAAACTACATCCGTAATCACCCTCGATGAAAACTACATCCGTAATCATCCTTCGGCAACACCTGGGCCGGAATAATAAGTGATGGACCGCCTGGCTCACGGCCGCTTACACATCCCGGGAATCGTTCGTCAACGGTTCCCACACCTGCCAGAGTCCCTTTTTCTTTTTCTTTTAAAACTTGATTTTGATTGAAAACAGAGTAATTGAGGTTCGACATCAGTCGACCGATGATTCTTGAAATCATACAAGAAGCAGAATCTGACCGGGGGTTTTCGAAAATATTTTGAGTTCGAAAGAGTTCGAGTTTGAAAGTATTAAAAAGTATCTTGGATTAACTTTGTCTTTAAATAATGAACAATGATTAATAAATAGTATTTTAAGATTTAATATTAATAATTAATAAAATAATTATTCGATAAAATAAACTTTTAATCCAAGATAGGGTTTCGAGTATTTACGAAGATATAACAATAGTTATTTGAGTATACGATACCACCCGAATGACCCTTCGGGTTTTCGCAATCTAGATACGATATAATAATATACCACTCCCCGGTCAATAGTATATACGGACCGCTACGACCTCTATTGCTAGAGTCGTTGTCCGAAAAAAACATTTCAATCTAAGTTCAAGGGGTAAAAGCATACATGTACTTGTTCAATCTCAATTGCATCAATACTTCGATAAACATGGCATTTGATATAATTTGAAAACTACAAACACAACAGTAAAAGTCCTTGTATATGGATAAGTTTTGAAAAGTAAACTTGCCTTGGTTTGGTTGGGGTGGTCGAGCGTGCGGATTCGAACGATCTATACATAAGCAATAATCGTTCGTTAGTACCTTAACAATATCTCTTTAATTACGGGATTTTAAGGGGGTACGAAATTAACTTAACGACTTCGCCTTATGACTCTTTATCCCCACTATAGGTCCATGTCATCACTCGATTACGCTCATCACTTACTCGACTTAATTTAGTTACCACGTTCGAATCATAACCACTAACCCTAGAATCATGTTCCACTAATCGACTTTTTCCATTGCGCGAATTTTACTCTAGCATTTTTATAAAATCCAAAAATTCATATTTTAATCAAATTCCTTTTGGGTGGTCTTCACCAATGCATTCCCTACATTCTCAATTTTTTTCATGATCCCACATATATTTTTAGGGGTTTAAACAAGGTTCACAAGGGGGTCACTTAGTGCAGTCCATAGTCCAGAAACACAATTCACTCCTCCGGCCATAACTAAAAATCTACACATCACCTAGCCATGAACCTTACATTTCCAGAAACTAAATTCAATTATCTTTCCAACAATATATGGTAGGACATCAGGGGATAACATTTGGGGGTTCAAAATCGTGCTACAATACAGGTCAATGTTCCTGGACAAAACTCAGCAAGCTCAAACTACTTAGATCAACCATTTTTCATACTTCCATAACATAATCAACACTTAATACACTTAGATCATGGTTCATAACACTCATGGAGATATATATATTATCCATAGTCATAAAAGTCACCATCTCAACATCAAAACTCAAGATCCATGCTATCCAGTACATATACAACCAAGATTAGTTCTCAAACACATGGATCTACTACCATACTTTATAAATAATACATAACCAAGAGGGTTTGAGATTTTTATACCTTCTTGAGCTCCTAGAGGCCTTGGATAAGCTTTACACAACTCAAAAACACCTTAGATGGTCTCCTACAACACTTACAATGCAAGATCTAAAGGAAAAACAAACATGGTTACTATTCACCCAAGTTTGAACAATTTGTAACTTGAAATTGGGTGGATAAAATGGAGTGAAATTGCTAACATACCTTGTCTAGATGATGTAGATGACCTAGGAATTATGGTGAGATTTATGAGTGATGGAAGAGGGGGAGAAGAATTTTTCTTCTCTCTTTTTCTTGCTTTGGCCGAGAGCACTACAAGGGGGGGGAGAGAGAGTTTTGTGTTTTGTGTTTGGTGTGTTATGTTGGTGAATAATTGGTATTAGGTTGGGTGATACATATCACATGTAAGTATAGGTAATGTACTAGCAAGGTATGGCCTCATGTACTATGTGTTCCCCCTTTTGAAAAATCAACCAACTAGATACTATTCATCTTCCAATGGCCAACTAGTTTGTTTGATTTCTAACCACTTGGTTGCATGGGCTTGCATGCAATACTACTCCTTGTATTATTATTCTTCCACCAATGCTTATTATTTAATCTTTAATTCGTATCGTATCTTAATTAATCTCTCGTAATAATATTTTGTCGCGTAGAGATTTCCCCTATAATTCCTTAAGTACTTATTGTGTAAATTCCTCGAATGTCCATAATTCCTCGTCATAACTCTTAATAATTCCTTTAATACTCTAACCATTCTCAAATCCCAAGTTTTATAAACATTACTAACAATAAGACTCCTGCCTTCACAATCTCCCTTTATATCTTACATAATAAATGCAACAACGCAGTTTCTCAGACAATCAATTCTATTAATCAACAGGGATGACTAGAAAGGTTCCATAATGACAATGTCACAAGATATTAAATAAAAGGAAATATTACCAAAAATTAGGGTTCTTACACAGGTTTCCAAAGACCCCCCGTTACCGCGGCAACTAAACTTTCATCTTCAAGGGTCTTCAAAGAGATTAGAAAGATTGGAGATTCTCTCATTTCTGAAACCGAATATAAAAAGTGGATGGCCAAAACCCATGAACAAAAAATTGCCATTGCAACTAGGGCAGCTCTGGAATTGCTTCTGTTTAACACAGAACAATCTCAAGAAAACAAAAACACTACCTCCCGTATCAAAGAGCTCGAAAATGCCGTTGCAAAGTTGTAACTTGATGTAAATGATGCCAATGTCAAAGCTAACACCCTTGAAACCACCAACACAAACCTCCAAAAAGACTTAGCGCAGCAAAAAGAGGTGGTCAAAGAAAAAGACAAATCCATTGCTGAGTTGGAAGAAAAAATCATTGATCTCCAAATTGATGTTAAGGAGCTTGAGATTGCCAAAAGCACTGCCAAAAATGAGGGAATTCGCACCTACTGCAAGACGTTTCTTGCTGGTGATCCAAACTATGAGTGGCGCGCCAAGTTTGGAAAACATATGGCTGCATTCATGGCTGACCTTGCTAAGAAAGAGACCGATTTTATTCATGCAAAACGAGCTGAGTTAGAAAAGATGGTGGCCAACGAGGCTGAGGAGTTGGCGCTGCAATAGGAGGAGTTGGCGCGGCAACAAAATCAAGATCCACCACCTGTAAATAATGAAAACTAAGAAGATGGTGGCAATGCCACCTAAAAGATGCCTTACTTTTCTAGTATCTCAAACTTTATTGTGCAAGTCATGGGACTTTTCAAGTTGTAATCTTAACTTTGATGATCTACTTTTGGTACAACTTTAATCTTTCTAAGCCATTTTCCTACACTTGTCATAACAAATATTTATATTACTCATACATGACCCATGTTACCACGGTTGCCGCGGCAACTCAGTATTTTACCTGTACATCCATGTTCCTGCAAAAAATATTTTTGTAGATAGCAACGATTCACAATTATAACACAAATAATAAAACCTATCCAACACAATTCTTCAAGCTGAAGTAGCAACAACTATTGGTGCGGTAACCATTCATGTTGCCGTGAAACCATAAATATTGCACTATACTGCAGTATGCCACCTCTAATAACAATAATTCATTTCCTTAATGGAATAAATATAATGAAACCATCGCACTTGCCCAGAATAAGCAACTTATAAATTTATCAATAAAAAACCGCCCTCATGGCTTTATAGCACAATGAGTTCAACAAAATGTCTCCGATCATACCGGTTCCCAGACATATAGTTCAATGGGTTATTAAAAGGAAATGAAAATGATCACTAGCTCGGTAAGGTGTACTTATACTACCCCCTGAGATTAGGAAAAAAATTTATTTATTTCAAGTCTGAATAATAAAGAGCTACAACACTCTCTACTGATGATACTTTATCAAATGAATCACATTCCAAGCTTTAGGAATGGGCTTGTCATCCAAATCAGATAAATAATAAGATCCTTCCCATAGCACAACTCTAACCTTGTAAGGACCTTCCCAATTAGCACCAAACACACCATGTGTTGCAACCTTGGTATGAGGCATAACCTTCCTGAGAACCAAATCACCAACTTTAAACGAGCGAGCCTTCACTTTGCTGTTGTAGAACCTTGCCACTCTTTACTGATAAGCTGCAAGCCTAAGCTGAGAATGAGCCCTTCCTTCTTCCAGTAAGTCCAGATACAACCTGTGATTCACCTGATTTGCTTCCTCGTCAAAGTTGTCACGATGGAATGAACCTGCTCCAATTTGAACCGAAACCAAGGCTTCACATCCATATGTCAACATAAAGGGAGATTCCCCAGTTGTTGTCCTTGGAGTAGTGTTGAAAGACCAAAGCATCATAGGCAACTCCTCAGGCCATTTTCCCTTGCTATCCTCCAACTTTGTCTTCAGAGTATGCTTGATGATCTTATTCACTGCTTCAGTCTGACCATTGCTTAGTGGATGATATACAGGTACAAAATCTTTCTTGATTTTCAGCTCTTCACATAAACTCCTCAACTCCTTACTATCAAATTGTTTTCCATTATCGGAAATCAACTTGTATGGCACTCCAAACCTGTAAACAATAGAGTTAAAAACAAAATCTCTTAGTTCCTTAGCAGTTATAGTTGCCAAGGGAGCAGCCTCTGCCCACTTGGTGAAGTAATCCACTACAACAACAGCATATTTCACACCCCCTTTAGCCTTATGAAACTCTCCAATCAGATCAATCCCCCACATGGCAAACGACCATGGATTAATCAATGACGTCAAAGAGGTAACAGGACTATGGCAGTAATTGGCAAACCTCTGACACCTGTCACATGCTTGAGAAAACTTAAAAGCATCATCCCTCATTGTTGGCCAGTAGTATCCCTGCTTCAAGATCTTAAGTGCCAAAGAACCACCCCCCGAGTGATTGCCGCAAATTTCTTCATGAACCTCGCGCATAATATAGTTATATTCGTCGCCATCTATACATTTCAGCAACGGTTGGTTAAAGCCCCTTTTGTATAACAACCCATCATACTCCACATACCTGGCTGACTTGTAACGGAGTTTTCTTACTTCAACCTTATCTTCAGGCAATATCCCATGTTTAATGAAATCCCAAATGGGTGTCATCCAAGACACCTTTGCCTCCATATCAACCTGCATCACAACTGGTTCCATCACACTTGATTGTTTCAACACCTCCAATGGTATAACACCCAAAACTGCTGTATCCTTTTGAGAACCCCACTTAGAAAGAGCATCCGCATTCGCATTCTCGCCTCTAGGTATTTTTACCAACCTTACCTTCTTGAACTTTTTTAATAAGCTCCAAAACACTTCTCAAGTACAACTCTGTCCTAGGACCCCTCGCTTGGTACCTACCATTCACTTGGTACACGACTATCATAGAATCACTCTTCACCAACAAATTATTTACCTTCATCTCTAAGGCAAGCCTCAACCCCCTAAGTAATGCCTCATATTCAGCATCATTGTTTGTGGTCTCAAATGTAAAATGAACTGCACTCATCAATTTGTGACCCTCGGGACTCTCCAAAATTACTCCTGCACCTGCTCCATCATTATTAACTGACCCATCTACATGGAAAGTCCATCATAAATATGGAACACCCACAACAGAATCTGATCGCACGTTGGTTGCACACCCAGTTGTACAGGAACAATATCAATCTCATTCTGTTCGACATCGAATGGAAACTCCAAGATAAAATCCGCCAAAGCCTGTCCCTTTATAGCAGTGCGAGGTTTATACTCCAAATCAAACTGACCCAACTCAACAGCCCATTTCATCATTCTACCCGTTGCCTCCGGCTTATGCATGATTTGTCTAAGGGGATAAGCCGTTCTAACTTCAACTTTGTGCGCCTGGAAATAAGGCCGCAATTTCCTCGAAGCCAGAACAAGAGCATACACTAACTTTTCCATATTTATGTAACGAGTTTTCGCGTCAAGTAATCGCTTGCTAACATAATACACGGGTGATTGATCAACACCCTCTTCCTTCACAAGAACTGCACTCACTGGATACTCTGAAACTGCGAAGTACAAAACCAACGTTTATCCCTCAGTAGGCTTGGCAAGCAAAGGTGGGCTCCCCAAATGTTCCTTAATCTTCTGAAAAGGTACCTCACATTCTGCCGTCCAAGTAAAATCCTTACCAATACCCTTTATTGCCTTGAAAAACTCCTTACATTTGTCAGACGATTTCGAAACGAATCGATTTAGAGCGGCAATTCGCCCAGTCAAACTCTGTACCTGCTTAACACATGTAGGTGACTTCATATCAAGAAGTGCCTTTATTTTTACCGGGTTTGCTTCAATACCACGATGATTCTCCATGAACCCCAAAAACTTTCCCGATTCAACCCCGAAAACACACTTCTGAGGATTCAATCTCATTCTATACCTCCGTAAGATATTGAACATTTCATCCAAATGAGCAACATGTTCTTCTGCACGTTTCGACTTAACGAGCATATCGTCCACGTACACTTCCATGGTTTTCCAAATTTGCTCCTTAAACATCATATTCACTAACCTCTGATAAGTGGCCCCAGCATTAACCAACTCAAAAGGCATCCCAATGTAACAATATAAATCCCTATTAGTTATGAACGAGGTATGCTCCTGATCAGGCTCGTACATCGGTATCTGATTGTACCCCGAATATGCATCCATGAAACTCAATAGCGCATGTTCCGCTGTAGCGTCTACCAATTGATCAATTCTCGGTAATGGGAAACTGTCCTTCGGGCAAGCTTTATTAAGATAAGTGAAATCCATACAAGTCCTCCACTTGCCATTTGGCTTTTTCACAAGAACCGGATTAGCCAACCAAGTCGGGTAGAAAGACTCCTTGATCAAGCCAACATCAAGCAAACAATCAACCTCCTCCTGCAATGCCACAGCTCTCTCCCCACTCACAGGCCGGCATTTCTGCCTAACTCCTTTCTTAGTAGGATCAATTTTCAAATGATGACACATGACATTCGGATCAATACCAACCATATCAGCATGACTCCAAGCAAACACATCCAAATTGTCCCTTAGAAAACTACTCAACCTCTATGCCAATTCCAGACCTAGCTGCGACCCTATCTTCAACTCTCTATCTGGAAAGTCTGCATCAACCTTAATCGAAATAGTATCCTCTGTAGGACCTGTCCTTTCAACTAATGTAGGCATCCTAGGATCTAAATCAAAGTCACGTATTTCAGAAGCATCACCCTTGTCACTTTCCACAGACCCTGCACCCACATTGGATTTGTAGTTATTATCTAATCCGTCTCCCAACTCAATGATCATATACAACTCTTTTACAACTGACTTCCCCTTATATCTCCATAACAATGCTTTTTTTCCCACAGGAGGCATTTTGGACGTTTCGTGCTTGAACATTTCGTACTCAACCACCTGCTGTATAGACACATTTTCCTTTGTCACCTTTACAACCTCCTCATCCTCTGGAAATTGCACAATATACAAGGTATTCACAGAATTCTTCCCCTTCCCAGACTCTTCATCTTCCTCGGCAACCTCATGCACATCCATGCTTTTATTCTTACAGAATCCTTTCACTGACTTGTTATAACAATCTCTGGAATCATATTGACACCTTCAAACACAACCCACTCCACCTGGAGTTGGAAATTTCATTGACAAATGATAGATCGAAGTTACTACCCTCATCTCCTTCAGCAATGGCCTCCCAATCAAAGCATTATGGGATGACTCCTGATCGACAACCATGAAATCCACAATTTGAGTAGCAGAAAGTGAACCACTCCCAAGTGTCACAGGTAATCTAATAGTTCCATTCACTCTAATGGACTCTCCACCAAAGCCATAAATGTAAATAAATTCCACTTTTATGTCGCTATCTGGGAATCCCATCTTCTTGTAAGTATCATAGTACAAAATGTTCACAGAACTCCCATTGTCCACGAACACCCGGTGCACGTTCATTGTGCCAATACCTATAGTGACTACCAACGCATCATTATGAGGATGGTGAGCCCATTTTGCATCCTCTTCAATAAACGTCATATCTGCCGACTCACTCCGAAACAACTTTGGGGATCGCTGATCCAAGCGATTCACATTAGTCATAGTCATAGTTTTAGCTTCCTTTGCATATCGTTCAATGGCCTTGTTACTGTCACCTGCAATATGAGGTCCGCCCACAATTGTTCAAATACTACCTTCCCTAACAAACTTCGATCCCTCCGCCTTTTCCTTTTCATCACTTACAGCTTTCCCCAAACCTCTTCTTTCAACAGGATGATCTGTTCTGTATTTCTTCACCCATTCAGTAAGATATCCCTCCTTAATCAAGAACTCTATTTCCTCCCTGAGTTGACGATAATCCGAAGTGTTATAACCCGTTGACTGATGATACTCACAATATTTACTTTTGTCCTTACTCTAGTAGGCATTTAGCGGAGTCGGCCTTCGGTACAACCCCCTATCCTTTGTCACCTCATAAATATGCTCAATTGACGCTGTGAGCTGAGTGCTTGCCTTGTCATAATTAGATGGAGGTTCATCTCCTTCTCTCACATGTCGCATTCACACGATTAGGACTCCTTCCCTGACCTCTACGATCAGGACTCAATGACTTCCTTTTGTTCCTCCCTTTTGAGCTACCCTACAATTCACTCTTCTTGTTATCAGCTAATGACTGCTCTACCATATTATAATATTCTACCTGCTGAAACAAGTCAGCCAACATAGTAGGGTTCTTTCCTTGCAAATGCTTTCCATAGCCCCGCAATCAAAAAGTTCTTTAAAGTTTTGTCCGTTGCACCTCGAACTCCTGCTGCCTCGGTACTAAATCATTTAAAATAAGCATTCAAAGTTTCTCCTTCTCGCTGTTTGATATTAACCAAAGAAGTCACAGGGGGGCATATTTGACTGCCGTCTGAAATTGAGTCAAAAACACAACCTGCATCTGCTCCCACGAAGTGATCACCTCACTACCCAATTTCTGAAACCACTGCTGAGCACTATCTCTAAATGTTGCCGCTAACAAGCAACACCTTGCTAAACTTGGTACCTGATAAACGTCCATCTCTATGTTGAAACGCCCCAAAAACTCTTTAGGATCAGAATTTTCGTGGAACCGAAGATCACTAGTGACTTGTCATCTGAAATCCACTTACGACCGGAGGTGTAGGCGCACCAAACGTAACAAAGATTGAAGGCTAGGTGCTTGAGATTGGTGGAGTCTGGGTCATGACGAGTGGAGTTAACAAAGTTGTGTTCGTTGGTGCAATCGGGGTGATGATGATTGGTGATGCTGCCGCGGCACCTAGATTCTCTGTCATAGCAGTATTAGTAGGAGGAGCTGGTGGGGTGATTAGTGCGGAACTTGGTGTTACTTGCATCTGAGTGTGGGTGATCTGAAGTGGAGTTGAGGTATTTGGTGCAGCGAGTAGAGTAGGTTGGGGTTATGACTGATTTGGTGGGGGTACGACTTGTCGCGATATTTCCAGTTGTGCGGTTGGTTGTAGCATGATTGGTTGTGACACACTTGGTTGCTGCACGGCCTGTTCTCTCCTTACACCACTTGTAGCACTATGAGAAGCTACAGGCACAATGACTGGATCTCTCAAAGTATTATTACCTTGTCACCCAAAGTTCTCTCGTCCACGGCCTCGATAACCCCTTCAACGAAATCCTCCTCTCGCATTGTTCTCCCTAGCATATACTTCTCTACCTTCTTCAGCCGCAGTAACATTTGTCCTATCCTCGGCATGTTCCATTGTCTTATCCAAATCAACTAGCAACTCTCTCACCTCACCTCCTGTCAACTTCATACCCGCACGGTTCATCAGCTCAGAAAACATTTCTTCTGCACTCGCATGTCCAATTGGTCGACCAACTTGGTTGGCGCGCCCAACCTGAGCAGGCGTTACTTGAGACGGTCATTGCATATCTTGGTTTTGCTGACTCTCATCAGGAAACTTCATGATTTGTTCATTTTCTCCAAAGTCCAACCTGCGTGGGGTAACTTGTTCATGCCTTCCAGACCTAGCTTGTCCATCTCCTATTCCAACTCTAACTTTTGCTCGAGAACCTCCGACAGGTTCGCTGCCTACCTGTCGAGTCCCTCTCCCATACGGAGTGTATCTGGACTTTCTGGACTCCACAGTTCTCAACCTAACATCAAACTCTTTCATATAGTTTCCCATGCGATGCAACTCCGCCATGAGGCTCGTGTTACTTATCAACATCGGCGATCGTCCCCCGGGCACATGAGTAGGGTTGGGTACAGCCTCCGGAACATATGGTTCATCTCCTTTGAGCCCCTCAGAGTAAAGGCTCGCATCGTCCTCATACAAACCGTCATCGCGATTAGCAGACATCCTTCCTCCTAGACAAAGATCCTTTTCAGGCCCCTCCTTCTAGCACCAATTTGTTAACGGAGGAATTTTTGATACAAAGTTTTAGGTTACAAGCCAGAATCAAGATCTATGATGGCGGTTGTTCACCGGAAAAGTGACCGGAGAACGGTGCTTTGTGTGTTTATCAGTGGCTGAGATCAAAGAGGTATCGATGGTTTCTCAGAGCTCTCAACGTCTAACCCCTTTAATGTGCATACGTACCTCTATATTTATAGAGGATCAAGCCTCACGTAGTTCTTGGAGATCAAGAAACTTTAATCTGATAGAAGTAAGTCTATTACTAGCAGGCCTAGGCCCACTACGAAACGTGGTCGCACCAATCGTCTTCAAAGCCCATTTGGAAGAGCCCATGTGATGAAGCCTAGTTCAATGACCCCAAGACCCAACTAACTCTGAGGACTTCACGGATACATCATTAGCCCTAACTATCGGAGCTAACATCAACCGCTACTAGCTCTTTTGTAACACCCCCAGATCCGGGGTCCGGGATCTGGTCGTTACGGTCTCCAATACTGTCCACAATACTTAAACTTACTTCAACATAAAATAAATTACATCTTTATGACCCAACACAACAATATAAAACACACCCGTTATAGTCCCAGAGATGAAATCAGAGTAACAATCAAATTTTATTAATCACATTTTGAGGTCTTACAACCCAAAAGAATTACAATATAAATATATACTCTTTGCCATCCATTTACATAAGTCATACTAGCCCATATACTTGGTACTGAAAGAAAGAATCTATCCTACCAATAGCTTTCTCTTCGGCTCTGGTAGTCTCATCGTCCTCACCAGCATCGAGTGCGCCTTGTGCGAGTCATCTGGTCTAGCTGTTGTTGTGATATAATAATAAAGCAAGGGTGAGCAATAGCCCACCAACAATAATGTATAACTGAACGATAATATATAACAGTTCAAAAGTATTTTTCAAACCATATGCCATGCATTTACGGAAATGATGCCAGTATCACATAAATGATGAAGTTACAAGATAACTCAAAATGTATATATAGGTGGAAATATTTGCTATGTCAAAGATAAGCAAGATATTATCCTTTATCATAAAAGAGGAACTTGCAGGAAAAATATTGCAATTTCAAATTATGAATACTTTTCCAATACTGCCAACAATGATAATGTTACAGAAAATAAATGAATTTGAATGATGAACTAATGCTGGAGTATTCACCACGCCCGCTGTTCCAATCCTTACGATGATCAGTCGCAGATTGTACAGCTCAATTTAGATTTACTACCGGTAGAAGGAAGAGCTGACGGATTTACTTGTCTACCACCCTGTTAGATCTCCCCGGTCAACAGTTGGGCCAATGGGATGGACCGGCGCTACTCGGCCTCTTACACGACTCCAAGTTCGAAAAGAAGTTCATGACTCTGAACGTAAAGTTCGTCCCCTTTTCCCCAAGTATGATACTTGTTGATAAGACTCCACAAAGTAGTCGTATCTAGTTGGAAAGGAAAATTCAACATCATATCTCCCAAGCTGCTGCTTGTTAGAGGATACCATATTGTTCCAATAATCTTACCCCCCGAATGATGAGAAGGTTACTCAAAGATTCAATTGATGAACAGCAACCAAGTTGTGAGTGAAAAGAATAGTTTTAAAAGATTTATGACCGGGAAGTCAACAAGATAAATAACATTTCTCAAGTAAGGTTCCCCTATAATATGGAAGTTTGAGTGAGCATTTAAATCCTTTTAAGATAGATTTAAATGGAAAGTAAAGAGTTGGGAACCTTTCCTTGATAAAATAGTCATAAAAAGACTCCGAAATATTTTACATAATATCTGCAGGTGAAAGATAATCTTTGAATAATATAAATCATTTTAAAAAGAATTTAAAAGAATTAAATAAATATTCCAAGAATATTTATTACATCAATAATAATTACGGAATATTATTAAATCATAATATTGCTCGTAAGTAATCCTCGAATGAATATATAGAATTATTTACTAAATAAATCCCTCCTTAAATGAATATTCAAAATAATATTCATTAAATAATTAAACTCCAATAAATATTTAAAATAATATTCAATAAATACGTCAAACCTTAAATGAATATTTGAAAATAATATTCATTTAGTAAATAATCTTCTAAATGAATATCCAAATAATATTCATTTAGTAATCAAAACTTTAAAGGAATAATCGAAATAATATTCCTTAAGTAAACAGAACTTCCAATGAATATTTCAAAATAATATTCATCAAGTACATAAAACCTTAAATGAATATTCGAAAGTAATATTCATTTAATAAATAAAATTCCAATGAATATCAAAGTAATTATTCATTAAATAATCAAACTCTAAGGGAATATTCAAAAATAATATTCACCTAATATTTCTCGACTGAGATAACACTCAAACAACATTCCCCAAGATAAATAATAATCTGCCGTTGGAATCCCTCCGGGTTTCCACGACTATCTATATATCTCAAAATACCGACTCCCGGTCTATATTTAATACTGAATATCATATGCCCTTCGCTAAGGGTCTTACTAAAACAATCCGGCTTATAACTGATAATACGTATCTAGTCTATAAGCCAATATCAATTCAGGGAACAAGTATCATAATATAATTTGACAATAGGCATGCATGCTATGGCGTATGTATCAGAAACAACAGATATACATATTATCACAACAACAGTTCCAAGGTATTGGAAACTTGCCTGGTAATCGGGTGTGGGTAGAGATAGCGTGTCCTGGGCCTACTCGATGATCTATAAACAATCAGAACATTCGAGATTAACCACTTAACACCTTTTAAAAGTCTAAGTATAAACTTCACTTTAGTCGAAATACGTTTTCAAGTTATCTCGTTATGCACCCTTTTGTGTAACTCTTTTTGTCACCGATACGGTTCGACATTTGTTCGTTATTAAGACATGTCATCAAACTTAAACTTGGTATATACTTAAGCCATGTAAGTGCTAAAGTAGGCTGTTTACGGATCAAGATTATACCTCGAGTCTTATCGTCCGTTTTCTAAGTGTTTTACCAAAGTTATAACCAAGCGGGTTTTTAGGGGTTCGTTCGCGTTTAACTTTGATTCAAACATTTTTATAAAATCGGAAAATGATCCGTTTGACATGTGGTTTTCTCTCATACCTTCCTTATGACCTCTAGTATTTATTTACCAAGATTTGCCACTGAGTAACACGTTTTACGAGGGTTCATTTGAAGTTACGAACTTTTACTTACGGTTTCGAACCAATTTTAGTAATTTGACCATAACTCCTAAACCGTAAGTCGGAATGTTTCGATTCTCGTGCCAAAATGATATATGGCTCGAGATCTACAAGGACAAGTCATAACATTACCAAGGTCAGGAAACTATATTAACTGCCATGCTCGGTTTCTAAGTGTTAACAAAAATTCGGCATTACGACGACTATAAATCGAACGTTCTAAAAATCATAACAACACAACCAAGCCACACCGGGCATATACCATCATAAACAGCAAATATACTCCATTAGCAGCCTCAAGCCGTGCATAATCAGTGGGTTCTTCATTTTTATAAAAATCTATCGATAACTCATGCAATCGCTAAACTAAAAGCATAAACGACTAACCCATAACCTTAATTACTCATCCATGCTTCCAATTTCAATTTCTAAGAAGTTTCAAAATTAAAAACACTGTAGCACAGCCTATAAATTATGAGAAATGAACAAGCTAAGGTTGGAGGTGAAGAGAGTGGTTACCGTAGATGCGTAGAGCTCGGAAAGGGCTTCGATTGGAGTACTAGAACGCAAGAAACGGACAAGGCTAGCCATGATTTCCTTTGGTCCCTCCGGGTTTCCACGACTATATATATATCTCAAAATACCGACTCCCGGTCTATATTTAATACTGAATATCATATGTCCATCGCTAAGGGTCTTACTAAAACAATCCGGCTTATAACTGATAATACGTATCTAGTCTATAAGCCAATATCAATTCAGGGAACAAGTATCATAATATAATTTGACAATAGGCATGCATGCTATGGCGTATGTATCAGAAACAACAGATATACATATTATCACAACAACAGTTCCAAGGTATTGGAAACTTGCCTGGTAATCGGGTGTGGGTAGAGATAGCGTGTCCTGGGTCTGCTCGATGATCTATAAACAATCAGAACATTCGAGATTAACCACTTAACACCTTTTAAAAGTCTAAGTATAAACTTCACATAATTCGAAACACGTTTTCAAGTTATCTCGTTATGCACCCTTTTGTGTAACTCTTTTTGTCACCGATATGGTCCGACATTTGTTCGTTATTAAGACATAACAACACAACCAAGCCACACCGGGCATATACCATCATAAACAGCAAATATACTCCATTAGAAGCCTTAAGCCGTGCATAATCTGTGGGTTCTTCATTTTTATAAAAATCTATCGATAACTCATGCAATCGCTAAACTAAACGCATAAACGACTAACCCATAACCTTAATTACTCATCCATGCTTTCAATTTCAATTTCTAAGAAGTTTCAAAATTAAAAACAATGTAGCACAGCCTATAAATTATGAGAAATGAACAAGCTAAGGTTGGAGGTGAAGAGAGTGGTTACCGTAGATGCGTAGAGCTCGGAAAGGGCTTCGATTGGAGTACTAGAACGCAAGAAACGGACAAGGCTAGCCATGATTTCCTTTGGCAAGCATGACCTTCAGCTATGGAGAGAAAAAAAGGGAGGAAGATGAGAGAAATGAGAGATATTTATTTATGGTGTAGTTGTATTAAAGCTAAATGAGTTTCTGTTCCGTGTGCGAGCGTATACCGTAACCTACCGTGCGTCTCGTCCTCCTTCCTTCTCTTTCTTTAAAAAATCTCAATTTCTATTCCTCAAATAACTTTTCTAATTGTGCACTTAGTCACCACTTACTAATATGAAGCTCTCTCCGAAATTTGAGATTTTTTGGATTCCGGGATATTTTCCATCATTCATTTGATCATTTCTACATCGTTAAATCAGTTTTCTCCAATTCGCTCTTTTATGAATTCTGATGAATCCTACTTATGTTTATATATATCCTAGATTGAGAATATGCCTTCGAAATATTTCTCTGGAATAAATAATTAGTCCATCTCAATTTCTGGTCCAATCTGGTCCGTTTAGGGAAAAATAATTTTTGAATTTCTGCAATCCAACGAGACAATCTTACGTTTATATATTCCATAGATTGTGAATATGTCCTCAAATCTTTTTTTATTAAATCATTAAATCTTTTAGTTTCTAGGGAAATCTCGACGAAAATAAAAGTGCTATTTCTCTGAATCTAATTTCGTTTACATACACTTATTTCGCCCCTAGATCATTAATACGAACTCAGAAATCCATTCTGAATCTTTCTATATAGTGTCGTCTAATAATGTTCCAATTTCCGCCAAAAATACTATTCATCACTTATTCTCTCTTTATTCCTTATATTTAGAAAAATGTCCTCGTTCTCTTTCGAGCGTTCCTTATCTCTTTTACGGAACCACTGGACTTATAACAGATATCGATTTGGGTGACATGAGAACCATCTTCCTCTTTTAGAATCACCATATCTTACTCCTTCGACGATCGATTATTCTCATCTATGTTGTCAACCAATTACATTGTTCATGGCATATAAACATTCGAATCCAGATTCCTTGACCATTCATTCATTAATCCATTGATACATTGCAGTCGTAACCACTATTCATTCATACTCCAATACATAATAAAAAGTTTTAATTACTACCAAAATCTGGGTTCTTACATCTTTCCCCGTACGTTTAGTTGTAGGGACAGTCATAACTTACTCCAAATGCACAGACAGATCCTTACCCCCCGATGAGGCTAACCCACCAGACTACAGGGCAAGTTCTACCAAATTATGTCACGTAGAGCATCTTGTAATCCCCCAACAAGGACAACTTGTTAGACTACAGGATTAGATCTCTAAAGCGTATCGACAGGCTTGTTTACCTTTGATTCCCCAACAAGGATAACTTGCTGGAATACAGAATCAGGACTTCAACAATATAATAGCATTCACCAAGTGTTCACAATATATTTCAAAGAAGTTGTGGCGGCAAAAAGGAGTATTGGCGCGGCAACTAGCACGTTGGCACGGCAAAACATTCATTTTGCTCCTTGTGAATTCCTGAGTATAACGAGTTTCATTATAATAAAACCACCAGGACCAGAGAATTAGCTAGCTGCATGATGATGCAAGATTGGCATTCGAATGCCATTTCACCATATTGTACCAAGGGCTATCCCATCTTCTGAACATGAGCATGCTCTCCTTTTATAAGAACATGAGAAGAATTTCATGGCCATGACTATATTTTATCACTGACAATGTTTTTTTTTCAAATCCTCTGCACCTTCACATAAAATTGACTCATGCATTAACATACAATGACGCACAATGATTTACCAAGTCGTGCATATGATCATGTTCCTTCCTTATATTTTTCAGCTACGTTTTTTTACAGCAACATGTGTTTGAACTTCCAGTGAAGGCTAAGTTGGCTTAGTAACAGCTGAATGCTTTGCTTTGGCACTGCTGCAATAGTGTCACAATATAAGTTTTTATAAACTCTAGTTTTCAGTTCTTCAGGCCCTTCACTGCAATGCTATTGATTTATTTTTGGGGATTATATTAACAACTCCGATTAAATTTTCAACCCATCTTTGATCCCTTTGTTGCAGCGCTGCTATTGCAAGGCCAAATCAAATAATTTATGCACTTTTAGTTTTTTTTTTGCAAATAAGAACATTAAAATATTTGTTCTACACTCTGGTTAGCTGTATCAGCCCTTCAAGTACAAGATTGATGTTGCATATCAACAACACTAAAATCACGAATTCTGGTGAAAATTTTAAGCTCCACTGCAGACTCTTTTCTCCAATATTTTGAGAGCATTGCTACAAAAAAAAAAAATTCCACTTTGTTCATCAATTATCTGGTGAATCTTTTGGTTAAACAGTTTGATGAGTTATGAGTCTTGTGACTCTTTAAACATAAAAATTAGTAACATAAATTTACATGAGAATTAGGTTTAATTTGGTGTACATGATTAGTATCACATTCATATTAATTACTTACCAAATATGGTAATCAAATTTTTTTAATGGAAATCAAAATTTATTCATTACAAAACTAAATTCAATTCGCTTTTGATTTAACACAAAATTTGTTCATTACAAAAATGAATTCAATTCGTTTTTAGTATTACACTAAAACAGGATTTGAATTTAAATTATTTAAACATGCTTTTCGCTCTATATTTAAAAATTTACTTACTCCCTCTTTGAATACAGATTCAAATATTTCATGATTCACATCATGTCAAGAAGAACATTTCATAAAATAAAATATTAAAATAAAAATTATTGATCTACATTGTTATAGGAAATGAACATTTCATAACATATAATATCTTCCAAAGATAAAAAAATCAAGAAATAAATTACAAATTATAATAAAATTCAAAATGAAATGCTAATTGTGATTAGCAATAACCAAATACAAATAGTCCATAACAATAACAAATTTGTCCCAATTAACATACTCTAAGAAAATGACTATAAAAAATAATCTCACGATGTTAAAATTCACGATTTCATCAGTCATCTCACCATAAAAAAATAATCCCCGACGTTAAAAATCGCGATTTCATCAGACATCTCATGTACCTAAAATGTTAAATATCAAAGTGATCGTTGGAATGAGTGTCTAATATCAATTCGTTCATTATAGTTATGGGGCCTCTGATGCACACTCTAGTAGCAAGTAATGACGTGTTAATTTTTAACTGTTGACCAGACAAATTTGTTGACTTTGTTTGACTTTGACGTGTATACTTGACTTGTTTATCACAGCGATGGGAGAAGAATAGGTGGCAAGTGACTTAGATAAAACATGGTTTTACCATTTATATAAACAGTAATTCTAAAACCCATGTATAACACTTACATATGATATATATATATATATATATATATATATATATATATATATATATATAACACATATTACATATACACATCTTTCGAAAACAAGGTTGTGTTCTAAATCAAGAATTCCAGATGCGTGAAAATGGGGAAGGATTTGTAACGCTGACTGTGAAGCTACCTGACCTTTGCTTGAAGTGCTTGTGGGTTAGTCTGCCACTGGTGTGCGTGGAGGAGACCTTTCTGAACATCAGAACATGTACATGCACATATCTGGGAATTGTTTTGGGTGAATGTGAGTCTGAGAAAGACCCTATGATTTTAATGGAGAAGCTTACCAACCTACAAAAGCTGCAAATGTGATTTTACGGATATACCAGGTACAATTTTGCAAATAATGCAGTGAAAAAAGGCATTGGAAGAACTTCAAAGCAAGAAATAAACATCTAAGAATGATATTTTTCTGATATAGGTATATGTAAATGTAGACTAACAGAAAAGTAAGTTGTTTGTACAAAGAGAAAGAAGACAATATTTACATTATGTTGCAGAGAGAATTATAGAGAGAATGGGAAGAAGATGAATTTACAGGTGGTTGTAACTAACTCCAAGCATCTGTTTATATACAGCCTATTTTACAATTATCAGCACATGGTTTCCTAATACTTAACTTAGACGTATTACTAAAAATAGAATGCAATGCAGTTCCCATAGTAGTTGCATTGCCCGTAGTAGTAAGTGTGCTAGATGTATTAGATGTATTAGTCTCAATACCCCCCCCCCCTCAAGTTAGGGAGTGTTGAAAACATGCCTAACTTGGAAAGCAACTACTGGAAATGAACAGAAGGAAGTATCTTAGTAAAAGCATCTGGTAATTGATTTTGTGTAGGTAAATATATGAGCTGAATAAGGCCTTCCAGAACATTGTCTTGTGTAAAATGACAATCGATGTCAATATGCTTAGTACGCTCATGGAAGACAGGGTTCTTAGCAATAAGAAGAGCGGATTGGTTGTCACAATGAAGAGTAACCGGTTTAAGTGAAGTAACACCGAGTTCTTCAAGAAGTCGAACTGTTCAGGTTACTTCAGCCGCAGCAGAAGCCATAACACGATATTCTGATTCAGAGGAAAAACGAGAAATCGTAGGTTATTTTTTAGATTTCCAGGCAACTGGAGAATTACCAAACAAAAGAAGATACCCAGTGACAGATCGTCGTGAAGTTGGACAAGTAGCCCAGTCGGAGTCTGAATAGGCTTGGAGTGTTAAAGAATCAGTAGCTTGAAGTAAAATGCCATTATTAGGAGAAGAATAAATATACTTCGAGGTATGTAATAAGGCAACAAGATGAGGAGTACGAGGAAGTTGCATAAACTTACTTAACACTTGAACAGTATAGCTTAAGTTTGGCCTGGTATTTGTCAAATAATTGATCTTACCAACAAAAGTACGATATAATTCTGGGTTCGATATTAAGTCACCATCACTTGCATTTAATTTTAAATGTAGAGGTAAAGGTGTAGTAGCCTTGGAAGGGAGATCAAAAGGACAAGCAGCAAGAAGATCCCTGGTAAATTTGGTCTGACTAAGAGTAATCCCATTAGAGTAATAACCAACTTCAATACCCAAAAAATAATGAAGAAGACCCAGATCTTGAATCCCAAAAATATTGTGAAGATGTTGTTTAATGGAAGTAATAGAATCTATATCATCACCTGTAACAATTATGTCATCGACATAAACAGCCATTATAGTGATTTTGGAGTTAGAACGCTTTATAAAGAGGTGGTAGTCATTTTTAGATTGAATATATCCTTGAGAGACCAATTCAAGGACAAGCTTGGCAAACCACTCACGAGAGGCTTGTTTAAGCCCATCGATAGATTTCACTAACCGGCAAACAATGTTTGGAGCAACAGAAAGACCCGGTGGAGGTTTCATGTAGACTTCTTGTTTAAGGTCACCATGAAGAAACGTGTTATTAACGTCCAACTGAAATAATTTCCAATGACGACTGGCAGCCAATGCAACAAGACAACGAACTGTGTTCATCTTTATGACAGGAGAGAACGTCTCCTCATAGTCAATCCCCAGTTTTTTATTATACCCTTTTGCTACAAGACGGGCTTTACAACGATCTAAAGAACCATCAGAATTGAGTTTAACTTTGGAAACCCATCGACAACCAATTGTGTGGTTTCCAGGAAATAATGGAACAAGATCCCACGTGTGGTTTAAATCAAGAGCCTGAAGTTCTTTGTCCATGGCTTCTTTCCAAAGAGGATGAGCTGCAGCTTCCTTATAAGAAGTGGGTTCAGTAATAGTTGAAAGAGCTACAATACGATTTTTGTGAATAAAATGATAATTCTCAATGATGAGTGGATGTTCATGTAGTACTAATATTACATATGTAATCAGTAAGATATGAGGGAGTTTGACGAATACGAGTGGAAATGCGAGAAGGAACAGTGTTTGAAGTATTAGATGTATAAGTAGAACTAGAGGTAAACTCTGTAGAAGAATTAGTATTAGATGAATTAGTAGAACTGGGAGAATCAGAAGAATTTGTAGAAGGAGAAGGTGGTGGTTCAGTTGTATGTGATTGTGGACGTAGAGAGATATCTGAGTAATCAGTAGAAAGTGAAGTAGTATGTGGTAAGAATATATAAGAAAACTCAGTGGAATTATTTTGTAAAATATGATAAGGGAAATGAAGTTCATGAAAAACAACATCACGAGAAGCAATTACTCGATGAGTAGCAAGATTAAGAATTTTGTAACCTTTTTGATGAGGTGGATAGCCCAGAAAAACACCAGGTTCAGCACGAGGATGAAATTTCGAACGATTGACTGCCTGAGTAGAAACATAACAGAGGCAACCAAATGGTTTTAGTAAATCAAGATCAGGCTTAGAATTATATAACCGAAAAAATGGTGTTTCATGACCAATACTAGATAAAGGCATTCGGTTTACGAGATACGTGGCACAAAGAATGCAGTCACCCCAATAGGCAGCTGGAATTTTAGACTGAAGAAATAAAGAACGAGCCGTTTCAAGGAGATGGCGATGTTTACGTTCAACAACGCCATTTTGTTGAGGCGTATGAACACAACTAGTTTGATTGATGATACCATGACGCGAATAAAAAGCCTTAAGATCACCCTGGGTTAGTTCCAAGGCATTATCAGAATGAATACACAAGACTTTATACTTAAACTGTTTCTGAGCATATAAAACAAAGTTCTCCAGAATTTCTGTAACAGCCCCAGATCCGGGGTTGGGGACCTGGTCGTTACAGTCTTAATTCCATCAATAATACTTGACTTGAGTCCGAATAAATAAACAGATGCTGTGACCCCATAATAATATCACATCGCACACACACAAATAGTTATAGTCCCAGAGATGAAATTGAAATAAGTCTTCTGCTTATAGAATCCACATATAAAAGTTATTACAACCAAAAAGGATAATAACATAAGTTTAAAGTTTTTGCCGTTGATTACATTAATTATACATATAATTAAGGCTAAAACAAAAGCTGCCAATCTACCTCTGCAATGGCAACGATAAACCCAGCGGGTAGTCCTCTGGCTGGAGTCACCTGCTTGCACTGAGTGCGCCTTACGCGGGCCATCAGACCTACCTGTTGTTGTGATATAATAAATAAAGCAAGGGTGAGCAGTAGCCCACCAAAAGTAATATATATGTGAACAACTGCATATATATAACAATTCAAATATCTGTGAAACCATATGCCATGCATTAATGAACATAGTACAAGTATAAGGTAAACGATGAAGTTACAAGGTAACTCAAAACATATATTCTGTAGAAATATCTGCTGTGCAAGGTAAAAGCACGACATCATCATATGTCATAAAAGAAGGGAATTGCAGGAAAATATTGCAATCCCAGTTCTGAACATTTTTCAAACTCCTGCCAACCTGAAAGAAGTCTCTTCGATACGTGTTGCGGGGGATGCCCGTCAACTTGAAAGAAGTCTCTTCGATACGTGTTACAGGAAATTCCCAATTCGGGAGATGAACTAATACCGGAGTTATCACACGCCAGCTATCCCACTCCCCGATGATCAGTCGGAGATGGTACAACCCAATATAGTTTACTACCGGTAGAAGGAAGAACTGACGGATTTACTTGTCTACCGCCCTTTTTAGTAACTCCCTGGCCAACGATTGGGCCTTGTGATGGACCGCGCGACTCGGCCTCTTACACACGACTCCTAGTTCGAATAAATCCACGACTCTGAAATGTAAAGTTCGTCCTCCTTTCCCCAAGTGTAATACTCGTTGAAAAGACTCCACAAAGTAGTCGTATCTAATTGGAAAGGAAAATTCACCAATATTTCCCAAGCCGATGCTTGTTAATGGATATAAACTTGTTCCATCAATCTTACCCCTCGAGTGTTTAGGAGGTAATCAAACAAACTCATATCGATGTTTGAAAAGAATCAAGATGTAAGTGAAAAGGTAGTTTAACAAGTATATGACCGGGCAGTCAAAGAAATAACATCTCTCAAGCAAGGTTCCCTTATATTTTAGAAGATAGATTCGAATGAAGAATAGAGTTTTGAGAACCTTCCTTGATAAAAATAATAATAATACGACTTAGAGATAATTTACATAGTATTTGAATATCAAGAATTTTTTTGAATAAAATACCTCATTTTAGAACTAGTTGAAAGAATTAAATAAATATTCAAAGAATATTTATTAAACCAGAAATAGTTCAAGAATATTCTTAATATAAATATTGCTCATGATTAACCCTCGAATAAGTATATATAAAATATTCATTAAATAAATAATTCTTATTTCCACTAAAAACACTATTCATCACTTATTCTCTCTTTATTCCTTATAATCAGAAAATGTTCTCACGCTTTCCTGAGCGTTCCTTAACCCTTTTACGGAACCATTGGACTTATAACAGATATCGATTTGGATGACATGAGAATAATCTTCCTCTATGGAATTTACCATATCTTACTTATCCAGGAGATAGATTATTCTTATCTAAGTTGTCAACCAATTGCATTGTTCATGGCATATAAACATTTGAATCAAAATCCTTTCAATATGCATTTATTAGAATCACTATTACACTCGTACTCCGTTACATAATAAAAGTTTTAATTAATACCAAAATCTGGGTTCTTACAGTCTCCCCTCCTTAAAAGGATTCCGTCCCAGAATAAGTTTGAAAACAAATGGGGGTACTTTTCTAGCATTGCGCTTTCCAATTCCCAAGTTGACTCTTCCACGTTGTGGTTCTGACTTCTGCCATAGAACTCTGACAAGCTTGATGACCTTGTTTCGGAGCACTTGTTCTTTTAGGTCTATGATTTACACAGGTTGTTCCACATAGGTTAGGTCTGGTTGCATGTCTACGTGCTCGTATTCCACAATATGCTTGGCATCCGGATTATATTTCCTTAACATCAAAACATGGAACACATTGTGTACTTGTTGCAGATTTGGGGGTAATGCTAGTTCGTAAGCTAGTTCCCCGATAGGTTTTAAGATCTCAAAGGGTCCAATATATCTAGGACTCAGTTTTCCCTTCTTTCCAAACCTCATTAAACCTTTCCAGGGAGATACCTTTAAAAACGCTAGGTCTCCAACTTCATATTCCTTGCCTTTCCGAGCTAAGTCGGCATATCTCTTTTGTCGATCTAGGGCTACTACCAGCCGTCCTCTGATTAGATCTACTGCATCTTTAGTCCGTTGGACCATTTCAGGTCCGAGCATCTTTCGCTCTCCAACTTCATCCCAATACAAGGGAGATCAACATTTCCTTCCATAAAGGGCCTCGTAAGGCGGTATTCCTATGCTTGAATGAAAACTATTGTTGTAGGAGAACTCAATCAATGGCAAGTGATCATCCCAATTTCCTTTAAAGTCTATAGCACAGACTCTCAACATATCCTCTAGCGTTTGGATGGTCCTTTCACTTTGCCCATCTGTCTGGGGGTGATAGGCTGTACTCATGTTTAGCCTGGTTTCTACACATTCTTGAAAGCTTCTCCAAAACCTGGAGTTAAATCTGGGATCTCGATCAGATACTATGGCGACTGGGACTCCATGTCGCGCCACTATCTCTTTTAATTAGATATCTACTACCCTATCGACCGTATACCTTTCATTGATCGGGAGAAAGTGAGCTGACTTCGTTAGTCGGTCTATAATTACCCATATGGCGTCATGATTAGCTTTGGTCCTTGGTAAACCTACTACGAAATCCATGGCTATATGTTCCCATTTCCATTCGGGAATCTCCAAGGGGTGCAAAAGTCCACTTGGTCTCTGGTGCTCTGCTTTCACTCTTTGGCAGGTCAAGCATCTGCTTACCCACTCTGCTACGTCCTTTTTCATGTTAGGCCACCAGTAGTACTCTTTCAAATCTCTATACATTTGGGTACTACCAGGGTGCACTGAGTACCTTGAGTTGTGTCCCTCATATAGAATCTCGTCCTTGAGCTCCTGCACATTTGGAATCCATATCCTGTATGTATATCTCATGATTCCTTCTTTGTCTCTTTCACACTTAATTTCTTCTCCGGTCATTACCTCTTCCGTGGAGTTCTCTTCTTCCTCCATTATCCGTTCTTGACATAGTCTAATCTTTTCTAACAATGGGGGTTGGATTCGAATTTCCATTAACCTTTCTTGACCATCTCCTGGTACCTTGACCTCGATTTCCAACTTTTCGAAATCTCTCACCAATTCTTCTTCTGAGGTTATCATTTTGAGTTTCTCTTTCCTACTGAGGGCGTCAGCCACCATATTGGCTTTACCCGGGTGATAACGAATCTCACAATCATAATCCTTGATTAATTCCAGCCATCTTCTCTGGCGCATATTAAGCTCTTTCTGAGTGAAAATGTACGTGAGGCTCTTATGGTCAGTTTAAATCTCACACTTCTCTCCATATAAGTAGTGCCTCTAAATCTTTAAAGCGAAAACTATTTCTGCCAATTCTAGATCATGAGTGGGATATCGAATCTCATATTCCTTTAGCTGCCTTGACGCATACACGATTACCTTACCGTGCTGCATAAGCACGCATCCTAATCCTTTATGCGAAGCATCACTGTAAATTACAAAATCTCCTTTTCCATCAGGCAATGCCAACATTGGGGCCGTCACCAACCTCTTCTTCAGCTCTTGGAAACTCTTCTCGCATTTTTCAGTCAATTCAAATTTCTCAGTTTTACGGGTAAGTCGAGTTAACGGGGCTGTGATTTTCGTAAAATCTTGAACAAATCTTCTATAATATCCTGCCAATCCGATGAAACTCCTTACCTCTGTTGGAGTGGTTGGCCGTTCCCAGTTTGAAACTGCCTCTATCTTGGAGGGGTCAACCAACACTCCTTCCCTATTGATCACGTGCCATAAGAATTGTACCGCATTTTTCCAGAACTCACACTTCGAAAATTTGGCATATAGCTGTTCTTTCCTGAGTATTTCTAAGGCTATCCTTAAATGTTCGGCGTGTTCAGCCTCTGTCTTTGAGTAGATAAGAATATTATCAATGAAAACTATCACGAACTTATCCAAATACTCCTTGAACACTCTATTCATTAAATCCATGAAAGCTGCTAGGGCATTGGTTAGTCTAAATGACATCACCAAGAACTCATAATGTCCATATCTGGTACGGAATGCAGACTTTGGGATATCTTCGGGTTTAATCTTCAGTTGGTGATATCTGGTTCTCAAGTCGATATTAGAGAAGTATTCAGCACCTCTTAGCTGGTCAAAAAAATCATTTATTCTGGGTAACGGGTATTTATTCTTTATGGTTAGCTTGTTTAACTCTCGATAGTCAATGCATAACCTCATACTTCCGTCCTTCTTCTTAACAAACAATACTGGTGCGCCCCAAGGCAACACACTGGGTCTTATCATACCCTTATCCAATAATTCCTGTAACTACTTAGCTATCTCTTTCATTTCAACTGGGGCTAATCGGTACGGGGCCTTCGAAACTGGCACCGTCCCCGGGGCTAACTCGATAGCAAACTCAATTACCCTATCAGGTGGTAATCCGGGAAGATCTTGTGAAAACATATCTTCGAACTCATTAACTACCGGAATGTCTTGTATCTTGGGCGTTTCCTTCTGGGTATCTATAACATATGCTAAATAAGCTTCGCTCCCTTTTCGTAATAATCTCTTGGTCTGCTCCATGGTTAGAATATTCTGTGTCTGTCGTATCCCTCGAAACACTATTTCCTTCTTTCCTGGGGACTTAACCTTTTTCCCTTTACAATCTATCTGAGCGTTATTATGAGACAACCAGTCCATTCCTAAAATGACATCAAACTCCCCTAGTTAAAAGGAATTAAATCAACATAGAAAGATCGTCCTCCTATTTCTAATTCGCAATCGGGGTGAATCTGATTAATGGGAACTACTTCCTGGTTGTCAATTTCTAATTGTAAAGAATCACTTAGCTGTTGGGTCTTAAGTTTAAATTTACGCGCAAAAATCCCTCGATATAAAAGACTTAGTTGCTGCAGAATCAAATAAGACGTTTGCACTAACTGAGTTGAGAGAAAATGTACCTGCTATCACATCCGTGTTTCTCACGGCATCCTGCACTGTCATGTTAAAAGTTCTTACACACGACTCCTAGTTCTTACTAACTGAGTTGAGGGGCCTTGTGATGGACCGCGTGACTCGGCCTTTTACACACGACTCCTAGTTCGAATAAATCCATGACTCTGAAACGTAAAGTTCGTCCTCCTTTCCCCAAGTGTACTACTCGTTGATAAGACTCCACAAAGTAGTCGTATCTGTTAGGAATAATTCATAAGTTGTGGTGTTAAGAATAGAATTTTGCTAATACTTCTTGTATATCCTGATCTTATAAAGGATTTAGCACTTTGTATAGGATATATGTTTTAAACAGTAATCTGTAGAGTTTAGTCAGGAATAGTGCGTCAGAGACTACATATCAGGAACAGTGTATCGGGGACTACATGTCAGGAACAGAGGAGCAGATCCTGATACAATAAGTCAGATTCTGATCAAATACTGATGGGATAATCAGATCCTGATGCAATGGGAAATCCTGATGTCAGTCATGTTACTGATGATGTCGGCCGTGTTACTGATGATGTCATTATGGATGCTACAGAAACTGGCAAGTGCTATAAAACAAGATCTTTGTTTTGGAAAACAAGCAAGAAGATATCGTGAAGGAAACGAATTCTCTATTGATGGAAACTATCAACTGGACGGCAGAACATTGTCATAGATAGATTATAATTCTGTTATTAGTTGATAGGTAGCATTATAAATACTCTCTCTATATCATTGTAAATAGTGTTCGTGCGTGAGTGAGCAAGTAAGTTCGTAAGATTTGTATTCGAGAGTTCGAAACAAACAGAGAGAGAGAGATTTATATTGTCAGCAGCTGCTAAATGTATTGTAGATCTTTGGTAGAGTTTGTATTTGATTATTTTAATACAAACAAAGTTTGATTCATTCGTTTATTCTTGTTCATATAATCAAGCAAAAATCAGACACGATTATATAACTTGTATTCAACCCCCCTTCTACAAGTTATTCGAGTTAACAATTGGTATCAGAGCAGGTTGATTTCGAATAATCATAAAGATCTGCAATCATGTCTGGTTACAAGGATGGTAATACTAAGATCCCTATGCTCAAGAGAAACGAATATACTCTATGGGAAGTGAAGATGTTGCATCACCTGGAAGCAACGGATCCTGATTATCTTGACAGAATCAGAGATGGGCCTTTTGTTCCAACAAGGCTTGTTCCTCAAGCAACTGTCGAAGGAAAAGTTGTTCCAGAACATACAGCAGAGAAGCCTAAATCTGAATGGATATATAAGGAAAAGGAGAACGTTCTTAAGGATGCTAAAGTGAGAAACATACTATTCAACAGTCTTGATTCTGTTCTCACTAACTATGTTCTCTCGTGTAAAACTGCTAATAAGATATGGGACAATCTAAAGGTTCACTGTGAAGGAACGAAACCTGTCAGGAAGAATATGAGGACACTTCTCATACAACATTATGAGTACTTTGAATCCAAGTCTAATGAGTCACTTACTGACACCTTTGATAGGTTTACTAAACTCATCAATGAGATGGCCATGCATGGTAAATATTATGACTTGGAGGATATGAATACAAAGTTCATGAAAGCTCTTCCTGATTTTTACAATGAGAAGATATCTGCAATTGAGGAAGCTAATGATCTTGATGAGATATCATTAGAAGAAGTTTATGGAAAATTGAGAGCTTATGAACTTGAAAAGCAGCAGAAAAAGAGCAGGAGTGAAGGAAAGATGAAAACTGTTGCACTCACTGCTCAGTCTGAATCAAATACGCTTCTAGAAGAAAAGTCTGAATCTACTGAAAGAGACTTGAGGAAGAAGAAGAGCAAAGAAAGTTCTGAGTCAGAGACTGAAGATATAGACTCTGAAGATAATGATTCTGAATCAGAGATGCAAGAACTCTTTGCTATGTTTGCTAAAGCTTTCAAGAAAGGAAGATTCAACAGGAGAAGATTTAGCAAAGGTACTTTTCAGAAGAAAGAGGAGAAGAAGAATGACAAAGGCAAGAGTACAATTATCAAGATTGATAAAGCCAAGATCAAGTGCTTTAACTGCAGTGAGCTTGGACACTTTGCTAGTGAGTGTAAGAAGCCTAGGAATTCAGGGAAGGGCAATGCACTCATGGTCACACAGAAGGATTGGGCAGACTCCAGTGATTCTGAAGATGAATTGGATTATGACAACATTGCATTGATGGCAAGTGCTTCAGACAAGCCTGGATCTCCAAAGAAAACTTCTTCATCTTCTGTTAAGGTATCACTTCACTCTCTTGATTCATTTGATAGCTTAGATTCTGATGATATTAGATCTATTCACGTTGAGTTTAAGAATCTTATGACTAATTTCAAAATTCTTGCTAGTGAAAAAGATGAACTCAAGGCTAAGAATGATGAATTAGTTAGTAGAAATAATTTTCTTGAATCTGAGTTAATTCAAATGGAAGAATATAAATTAAGTTCTGATAAAGCTAAGCATGATTATGGTGTTATTCTTGAGGCTTATGACCATGTCAGAAAAGAACTAGAGCAAGAGAGAGATGTGATTAAAACCATTAACAACTCTGGTAAAAAGACTCAAGAAATCATTGAAAATCAAATTTTGGGTAAAGTTAATGGTTTAGGTTTTGATAAGGCTAGGAAAGAAGATACTGTAGCTATTGTCAGTGATGATAGTAAGACTGAAGCTAGCACATCTAAGTCTGAAGGTAAGAAGATAGTTTCTGAACCTAAACATGTTAAATTTGTTGATTCTAAAGGTACCCCAGTTGTGCACAAAAGAATCAACAATAGCAATTCAGATGAAAGAGTGTTAGAAAAACCTAAGAATGTAAACATAGGTTTTCTGTCTAAGTCTCAGTTGAAACAGAGACTAGAAAGTATTTCAGAGTCTAGCAAGATCAGAAGAAATAGGAATGGAAAAGAAGGTATTAACAAAGAGAATAATTACAAGAATGTACCTGATGCACCTAGGAAGAAATGCTATAAATGTGGAAATCATAATCATTTGGTCCTAGACTGCAATCAAAAACCTTCTTGGAAAACTGAGTCCAGATTCCCCAAGACTCAGAGAATTCAATACCAACCACAAGAACCCTGTTATCATTGTGGTAGTTTACTTCATTCCATTTATATGTGTAAGGAATATCATGAACTGTATTATGACTATTATTCTCTGAAATCTGAAACTCCTAGTCACAAACAGTTTGTGAAATCTAAGTCTAAGGTTGACTCTGCAACAGGTAAATCAAAAGCAAAATCTTCAAAGCCTGTTGGTTCAAAAGTTAGTAAGAAAGGATCCAATCAAAGTTGGGTCCTAAAAAATTCTAACTAGCTACTTTTTGTTTGCAGGGCATTGGAAAGAAGCATTCAATTATCTTGGACAGTGGATGCTCTGGACATATGACTGGAAAGAAGTCCCTGCTTACAAAGTTTGAGAGGAAAGCTGGTCCAGTAATATCCTTTAGAGATGACAACAAAGGAGAAACTCTAGGATATGGCTCAATTATTTTGGGGAATGTCATCATAGAAAATGTAGCACTGGTTGAAGGCTTGAAACACACACTTTTAAGCATAAGTCAACTGGGTGATAAGGGTTACCAATCAATCATTGACAGTAAGGGATGCAAAATCTTGAATATGAAGAATGGAGACATTGTTCTGACTGGTCAGAGACATGGTAACATATATGAAACCAGCTTAAGTGACACATCTAAAGGAACTGTCAGATGTCTTTACAGCAAGGCATCAAATGATGAAAGCTGGAATTGGCACAAGAAGCTCTCACATCTCAATTTCAAGAAGATTAATCAACTTGTTAAGCATCATCTGGTGAGAGGCCTACCCCAGGCAAACTATGTGCAAGATGGACTTTGTGATGCTTGTCAGCTTGGAAAACAAAGAAGAACCACTTTCAAGAGCAAGACAGAAAATTCAATTACTGAACCATTTCACATGCTGCATCTTGATTTATTTGGTCCAGTAAACATTATGTCTATCAATAAGAAAAGATATGCTCTAGTTATAGTGGATGACTACACAAGGTTCACATGGGTATTCTTTCTACACAACAAGGATGAAGTTCCTCAGCAAATCATTGAACTTGTTAAGAATATTCAAAATAGCTCTGAGTACAAGTTTAAAGTGCTCAGAAGTGACAATGGTACATAATTCAAGAATTCTACAATGGAGGAGTATTGTGCAGACAGTGGAATTACTCAACAGTTTTCTGCACCTGGAACACCTCAGCAAAATGGTGTAGTAGAAAGAAAGAACAGAACTCTCATAGAGGCAGCAAGAACCATGCTTGCAGATGCAAAGCTTCCAACCTATTTTTGGGCAGAAGCTATCAACACTGCATGTTTCACTCAAAACCGTACCTTGGTAAATGCTCATGGCAAGACTCCCTATGAGATGATCAAAGGAAAGAAACCAAGTGTGTAATACTTTCACATCTTTGGATGCAAATGCTATGTCCTGAAAGTTCATCCAGAACAACTTGGGAAATTTGAAGCAAAATCGGATGAAGCAATATTTCTAGGGTATTCAGCATCAAAAGCCTTCAAAGTATACAATCTCAGAACTCACATTGTTATGGAATCAATTCACGTTGCATTTGATGATAAGAAGTTTGGAATTTTGCAAACTGATGAAAGTCATGACAATCTGGAATTTGAAAATCTTAAGTATTCTGAGATTCCCTCCAGCGATGATGAAGGTTCTCCAGAGGAAATCTCTATTGCTTCTCAAAGGAATGCTACTGTTGAGGGGGAGCAATTCAATCAAGGAGAACATAGGACTGATCAGGATCAGACTGGTCATTCAGAGTTTACTTCATCAGGAACTGATTCTTCAAAGTCTAATGAAGGAAGATCAGAAACTAGCAGCAGTATTGAATCCACTGATTCTACTGATCAAGGGGGAGATTTTGAAGGCAGAGAAAGTTCTTCTACAAGAAATACCACTAACTTAAGGGGAGAGTCTAGCAGGAGCAATCTACCACCTGTTAGAAAATGGACAAGGGATCATACTCAGGATTTGATAATTGGTGATCCAAATAGTGGTGTTCGAACTAGAAGATCAATTCAAAATGAATGCTTGTACAGTTGTTTTCTCTCAAAGAATGAACCTAAGAAGGTTGAATAAGCCTTACAGGATCCTGATTGGGTAATAGCAATGCAGGAAGAATTGAATGAATTTGAGAGGAACAAAGTTTGGAAACTGGTACCAAGACCTAAAGATAGATCTATTGTTGGTGCTAAATGGGTTTTCAGAAACAAGCTAGATGAATCTGGTATGATTGTAAGAAACAAAGCAAGACTGGTAGCCAAGGGTTATTCTCGGGAAGAAGGAATTGACTATGATGAAACCTTTGCACCTGTAGCAAGATTAGAAGCAATCAGAATGTTTCTTGCATTTGCAGCTCATTCAAAATTCAAGGTATACCAGATGGATGTAAAGAGTGCTTTTCTAAATGGCAAGCTTGATGAGGAAGTGTATGTGGAACAACCACCTGGTTTTGTTGATCCAAAGTTTCCAAATCATGTCTACAAACTTGACAAGGTACTCTATGGACTGAAGCATGCACCAAGAGCATGGTATGAGACTTTGTCCAAATTTCTTCTTGAAAATGGCTTCACAAGAGGTACAATTGACAAAACTCTATTCTTTAGAAAGATAAAAGGTGATTTGCTTTTAGTTCAAGTTTATGTTGATGATATTATATTTGGTTCTACTAATGAAAAGTTATGTGCTAAGTTTAGCAAGCTTATGCAGTCTAAATATCAGATGAGCATGATGGGTGAACTAAATTACTTTTTAGGCTTGCAGGTCAAACAGACTGAGACTGGTATTTTCATTAATCAGTCAAAGTATATCAAAGATCTTTTAAAAAGGTTTGACTTTCAAAATTGTGCAATTGCAAAGATACCCATGGCAACAGCCACTAAGCTAGACTCTGATCCTAAGGGAAAGAGTGTTGATAATACTAGCTATAGAGGCATGATAGGTTCACTGTTATATTTAACTGCAAGTAGACTAGATATAATGTTCTCTACCTGTTTCTGTGCTAGATTCCAAAGTGATTCTAAGGAATCTCATTTAATTGCTGTGAAGAGAATTTTTAGATATCTCAAGGGAACTCCAAATCTTGGTTTGTGGTATCCAGGAGAATCTGATTTCTCCATAATTGGCTATTCAGACTCTGATTATGCAGGGTGTAAAATAGACAGGAAAAGCACTACAGGTACATGTCAATTCTTGGGAAACAGATTGATTTCTTGGGCAAGCAAGAAGCAGCAATCAGTTTCAACCTCAACTGCAGAAGCTGAATACTTTGCAGCAGGCAGTTGTTGTGCTCAACTCCTTTGGATAAGAAATCAGTTGATGGATTATGGTATGACACTTAGTAATATTCCTATGTTTTGTGATAATACTAGTGCTATCAAAATTGCAGAAAATCCAGTTCAACACTCAAGGACTAAGCACATTGATGTCAGGTATCATTTTATTAGAGAACATATTGAAAATGGTACTGTGGAACTTCATTTTGTTCCTACTGACAAACAGCTTGCAGATATTCTAACTAAACCACTTGATGAGGCCACATTCATTAGATTGATTAGTGAGTTAGGAATGTTAAATTTTTAGATCTTTAACATCTGCACAAGTAGCAAGGTATGTTGTTTCAGCTTATAGACTTGATATTTTTGTCAGGATCTATACTTGATGGTTAAATGCTTAAGCTGTAACACTTTACTTTGATAAATTACAGTATGATAGACTTGTTAATAAACATCAGGATTACTATCAGTATGCTGACGTCATCAGTATTGACATCAGGATTGTATCGTCAGTATCAGGATTGTGAAATTTGTGTGTCTTACTGTTCAAATTCTGAAGTTCATGTTATTTGGTGGTTCAATTCTGAGTTTTGTTAAGTCTATGTTAGCAAGTTTTATTACATACATACTGATAATTTATATCATTATTCATGACAGTCAATAAACAACAATAGACAAGTAGATATTAAGGAAACTTGTATTTTCATTAATCAAAAGCATTACATACATGAAAATGAAATACAATTCTTCTTTTTGTCTAACTATTACTGATAATTCTATTCTTGTCTAAAGTTGTTGCTGCTTCAATCCTCAACGATCGACTTCAGGACAAGGAGCATCTCAAGAATGAATTCCTTGTCTGGCCGACTTGAATGAGAGCAGCTGACTCATCTTCATGCTTATTGAAGAAGATGAATAGCAGCTCCATCAAGAACAACCTCAGACTCTTCACCAAATTCTTCATCCTCAATGAGTGAAGAGATTAGAGGAGGATTGTATCCAACTGGTAGATGTTTTAGAGGAGATTTGTGGAAATCATTTGGGTTAAGATTAACCATATTTGACTTAATGAGAAAAGTCATCTCTTCTAAGAGATATTTCACTTGCTCCTGATCATCAAGAGTAAAGAACTTCTCAGTGGTAATGAACCAAAAGCTAGGGTTCATATGAAGCTTTGGGTTGAAAGCCATGATGGAAAGAGAAAAGAATGAAAAGGTTTTGAAGAATGGCATAAGACATCGGTTTCTTTTATAGAAAGACGTGGGAAGCTGAACAGTCATTTGGGAGATATCAATGCATTCAGTCATAATTATGCGTGACTGTATTTCTTGTATTTTCAAGAAATATTGAATGAATTTAACCAATTGATTTTGTTATTTCTTTTTCAGGAAAAAGAAAATGCCATGTGGAAACTCTATTTAGTCTCTGGAATCAGGATGATATTGATCAAGAATACGAGTGTGTTCACATCAGGATTAGTAATTCTTTTTAATCAAAAATCACATTGAATTGTGTGATTATTCTGATGAGTAGATCACATCAGGAAGATGAAACTGATCAGTATTGATTTTTATCTCGTTTTTACCTTGACTTATTTACTTGAAATCATTTTTGGATTTTATTTTCCAAAAGTCATGAGTAACTGCATTTTTCAGGGACTGACACCTGTCAACCTACGTGTCAATGTGGGATAATGGGTCTGAAGAATTTTTGAAATATAATTATTTTGACACTTTAATCGTGTAATTGCTTTCTCTAATTTCATTCTCTAAAGCAAAAACACTCTCGAGTTCTAAAAATCACTAATCAATTTCAAAGATTTCTTAAGTTCTTTTCAGAACAAAATGGCGACTCAAAGAAGACTACCCAAATCAGTAGCTTTCAAGTTTGGTGACTTTGATTTTATGATGAACAATCATGTTGCAGCTATCACCAACAAGGAAGGGGTGTCAACTGATTTTCACCCGATAATGGACTTTATGGCGAAAGAACCATTAAGTTATGCCTTGACAGCATCTCCACAAATTAATCAAGTAGCTGTTTCACAAGCTTGGAAGAATGCTGAGGTAATTGATTCTACTCAGAGTCAATCAGGTAAGATTGTTCTACATTTAGGACAAGACTCGTTTGATCTTACTGAATCTGTTATTAATTCAGTACTTCACTTACCTGTTAGTACAAATTTTGAGAATGTACCATCTGATGATGATGTGAGAACTATGTTATCTAAATTAGGTTATGATGGACCTCTAGATAACATGAGCCAGTTAAATAGATCTTTTCTTAGAAAAGAATGGTCTTTCTTCTTTGATCAAATTGCTAAATGCTTTACTGGTAAATGTAGTTCTTTTCAACAAATTACAGCTGTTACATCACATATTGCATATGCTTTGCTTTATAACAGAGTAATTAATTTTGGTCACATTATCTTAAGTCAGATATGTATAAAACTTGGGTCAAGAGATCATAACAGGAATATGGTTTATTATCACAGATTCATGCAACTGTTTATTAACCATTTCATTCCTGATGTTGAAGCTAGATTTGGTAGAGAGTATTGTGTTTCTTCTTATGTACAGCAAAAGAGAATTTTCTCTGACATTACAAAGAAGGACAGTGAAAAGAATCTAGATGAAATACCTGCTTTACACTATCCAAATCATGTTCAGGTACTTCTAAGAACTCATCTTCCTACTATCTATAATTCTTCTTTCTTTGGTGGTGAAATGACTCAGGAATCTCAATTGGAGGAGAACCCCCCCCCCCCGTATCTACCCAAGTAGCCAAAAACATTACAGTCTCTGAAACAATTCTAGAACCAAATTTTGATCCACAGCCTATTGTTTCAAAGAAGCCAACCTCTGGTGTTTCTCAAAAGACATCAGTTGTAAGGAAGAGAAGATTTGTTATTTCAAGTAGTAGTTCTAGTGAAGATGATGATAATATATCTCTTGCTGAGAGAGCAGAATTGAAGGCTGCAATTCAAATTTCTAAGCTAGGACAAAGAGATGGAACACCTAGTCAGAGCCAGGCTGCAGTCTTTCAAAAGGCTGTAGTTCTTAAAAAGGGAAAACAGATACTGGATACTGTCTCTCAAAAGATTGTATCTATTGAAAAAGGATCTCATCCCAAGATCACTTCTGTGTCTACACCTCTTGAGTATTCTCAAGACAAATCTGTTGCTCACTATACTAGGAGAACAAGGAGAAAGATTCATTTGTCACCTACACACAGTGTCAAGTTCAACTAACATTATGCAGGTCTCTACAAATAATGCTATATCCATGTCAGTATCTGGCAAGAGAGATCTGGATCTTGATTCTTCATGGGAAACTACATTGACATACAGACTGGCTATGGAACTTATTTCTTTGAAAGTGAAGCTTTCCAGGCCTGTTTTAGATTTTTTGATTGAAAGAGTTCCCAAACTTTCATTTCCTGAAGAATATGGACTGTTACATCAAAGGCTTGATTTAATGAAGACATACTTCTATGTATCAGTCAGAAAGGAGTTACACAAGAAATTTGGACTTCCTAAGCATGTTGCACTTCAATCACTTCATGCATATTTATTTGATGAGGATGTCATTGTTGAAGATGCTTCAGCTCAAGGTGAACAAGAGGATGTAGTTGATAGAGGGAAGCAGTCAACAGAAGATACTATTGTACCAGTGGTGAATAGTAGAATAGATCATATCACAGTCACTGCAACACAAGAACCATCTAGTCAGAGGTTGGATGACTCAGGAACTGTGATTGATGATGCTGAAAGGTCTTCTGTGATGACTGAAATTGCAAGTGAGAAACCCTATGATATGGGAGGAATGACTTTGATTGATTTTTCTGAAGATCAAACCAATATTGTTCTTTCAGAGTCTATCCACCTTGAGGGTGTGTCTCAGCAACCAACACTTAAAGACGGTGGCATATTAGCTATGGTGTCTAATGAAGTATTACTGAAGACATCAGAGTCTAGTGTAAAACCTGAAAGTGGTATATTGGAGCCTGTAGTTTCTGGAAAGAAAGTAGATGTTTGTAAGGATTCAGAGACTATAGCAGCTCACTCCTTGGAGAAAACCTCAAGCCCCATGCCATATGAGGAACCCTCTCTCCATGTGAGTTCAGGTATAAAAACTTCTTCTAACCCCTATTTTCTGTAGGTCATGAGAGCACTTATCCAAATTTGAGTGATACACTTGAAAAGATGGACATAGATCCACACACAGAGGGGCTGGCTCCTGATCAGGCATAAGGAGAGGTAGAAACAGTGTTGACTTTAGATAGTCAAAGTGAGAATGAGGGTATGGATGATCAACTCCATAGTGAGGGAGAGAAAATTAGGAAACCACCATCGTTTGATTTCTGGGATCAGGTTTTTCCTGAATCTTGGTCTGAAAATCTTGGTATGGATGCTGGTACTTATTGTTTTATCAATATGTATGAGAAGCATGACTTAGCACATCACAATGCAAAGCCAGAAGTTAAAGCTCAGAAACAGAAAGAAAGGCTTGTAGAGATCATTAACAGAAGAGGTGAAAGGCCACTAGTACAAAACTGACCTTATACGTCGCCTCTTATACATCGGTTCTAGCCAAAGGCGACGTATAAAGTAGTTATATACGTCGGTTCCGCATAAAGGCGATGTATAAGGTCAATTTTTAAAATTTTTTACGTCGGTTGAACAAAACGCCGACGTATAAAGTCATTTATACGTCGGTTGAGAAAAAGGCGACGTATATAATGCTACTTTATACGTCGGTTGAGAAAAAGGCGACGTATATAATGCTACTTTATACGTCGGTTGAGGAAAGGCGACGTATAAAATGCTACTTTATACGTCGGTTGAGAAAAAGGCGACTTATATAATACTACTTTATACGTCGGTTGAGGAAAGGCGATATATAATACTACTTTATTCGTCGCTCTTAATATAACCGACGTATAAAACCTTTAAAGAAATTAAAGAAATTAGAAGTTGCCACGTGTCACATTATTATTGGGTAACATTGAAGCACAAGGATTGTGCTTCTTTCAGATTACTTTGAACCGCTGGATTGAATTAACAAGATCTGAGCCGTTGGATTGAATTAAATCTCTTAAACATATATTTTAACTATCTTTTTTGTTTGTTTAAAAAAAAAACTATCTTTTTTGTTTTAATTTTATCTCTCGATCTACCAAAATCTCTCTCTCTCGATCGACCCAAATCTCTCTCTCTGCCCTCTTTTTCTCCTCTCTCTCTCTCTCGACATCTCTCCCTTCTCTCTCATTTCTCCACAATCTCTCTCAATCTCTTTTACACAATCTCTCCCTCTCTATCTCTCTCTCGCTCGAATCTCTTTCTCCTTTCTTCTCTGTTCGAACTCTCTCTCTCTCTCTCTCCCTTTATTCTCCTCCCTGCCTCCTCTCATATATATATATATGTATATATATATGTGTGCTCGATTATGTGTGTGTGTGTGTGTGATAATCGATGGTGTGTGTGTAAATTGATTATGTGTGTGTGGGTGAGTAATTGTGTCGATGGTGAGTAATTGGGTGAGTAAATTGATTATGTACTGCAAACTGTGTGCTGCGTGGGTCGAGTTCGTGGTGCGATGTGATGTGAGTAATTAGCTGTTTATACAGAGGTAAAATCAACATCTCTACTATCCAATTTGTTAATAACAGGATAAGAAGATCAAAAGTATTTTGGCTGGTATGGCTGCATCAGAGAGTCCAATGGACACTAGCTACTTTACAAGTCGCTTTTCATGGAATCCTTCAGATGAACATGTATATGCTGGCAGCGAGTTTGAGGATTCTAGCGATAATGGTAGCATAAGTGGTAGCAGTAGTTGTCATAGTAATCGCCGTGATGAAGTGGTACAGTATAGCTTTCAAGTGACCGAAGCTAGTGGTTTCAGATTAAACTTTTCTTTGATTAATTTCTTTTATTGACTGATTTTGTGGTGAATGTTATTCTGAACAGGGGGATGAATTTGCTGGTGTTGCTGAGTCGGGCTCTTCAGTCAATTACTCCTTCAGTAATTTCTCTTTTAAGGTATTTCTCATTTCGCTGGTTGTACAAACCTTCAAACAGTATTGTGTCCCATAGAATATATTGGCAACTGTCATTGCGATAACTGTGCAGGTGAAGATGGTATTTTGACAGTTATCTTTATGAAAGCTGTTACGTACAGTTGTGTTTACTCTATATTTACAGAATCTATCCGAACTTGCATCAATCAACTATGATCTGCTTACAAAAGGTTGGAAAGAAGATCCACCCACGACTCCTAATACATAAACCTTACCCTGGATTGAGATTTTGGCATTAGAACAATTTAAAGTAGGACGATTCAGCGCAGTGTTGTTTGTACACCTCTGTACATGTATGGTCAATTTTTTGTCCTTATTGTTTGCAGCTTTGCTTCTGTCACGGGTTATTGAGAGAAAAATTATTTAACTGATTATTTGGTGTACCAGCAGAATAGAAGCAGTTCAAAGAGTCAAAGACAAACTGTTGTGGTGTGATTCCCTCAAAAAGAAGCAACAGTGCGCTACCACCGGTGTTAATAGTTCAGGCATCTGAAATGTATGTTGAATTTACATTACCATTGTAAATTTGCTTCAGGAGCCGGTTCTACTCCTTTTATCCTCCTCTATTTACTTAGACCTGCTCTAGGGTTAGGATTCTTGATATAGAGTTCGTGGGTCGAGTTCGTGGTGTGGTGTGATGTGATGTGATGTAATTAAAGAAGATGAGAGACTAATTGTTGACGTGGATTTTCGAGCAGAATTCAAAATTGCAAGGCCTTCGTCTTTAAATCTCCATCATTTCTTCAAGTTTGAATTGCCTGTGTACAAATTATGTAAGTTCAGTATGAACCCACTTGTGCATTGTATTCGTTGTAATGCTAAAGAACTCGTAGAGCTCTGATTTGTAAATATTTTTTTTGGATAATATACTGATCAGTTTTCTATTTTAAATACATTCTTTAGCTACTCCCCTCCATGTATCTCCTAGAAACATTTCTGATTTGTAAATTCAGGTCAAAAATTAAAATAAACAAATTAAATTTTTTTTTTAATTTTTTGGACCTTATACGTCGGTTGTTTTGAAGAACCGACGTAAAAGGATAACAATATACGTCGATTGTTTAGAGGAACCGACGTAAAAGGATAACAATATATGTCGGTTGTTTAGAAGAACCGACGTAAAATGGTACAATATACGTCGGTTGTTTAGAAGAACCGACGTAAAAGGGTACAATATACGTCGCCTTTTTAACCGACGTATAAGACTCTGACCTTATACGTCGCCAGCCCATACGTCGCCATTTAACCGACGTAAAAGACCTATTTAACCGACGTAAAAGGCCAGTTTTCTACTAGTGGGCTAAGACAAACTTCTACTCAACCAGTACCAGAAGAAATTCTTATGATCCTAGTATTCCTTTGTTTGTACTTCCAATTTTAGCTAGAATTGAAACATCAACAATATCTGATCAATCTAAGGAGGAGTCAGGATTTGTAGATGATAGTACATAGAATACTGGTGAAGGACAGGATGATCATACTTCAGCTCCAGATCAGAGAGATGAAGATGTTTGTACTTCTACTCAAATGTTATTACTTGAGTATCATTCTAAACAGACAACTTCTTCTACAAGGCTTGAAGATAAAGTTCTTTCTGCATCTGAATCTGAAGATACAACAAGCACTTCCAACATTGAAGTCAATTCTGCAATTCTTAAGGACATTCAGAAATCTCAAAGTGATATTCAATCGAGACTTCAAATTCTTGAAAATAACCAAGTCACTATTATGGAAAATCAAGTAGTTTTGATGAATCTCATTTGTTCTGTTACTGAATCTCTTGGAATTAATGTTGCTGATGTCAAAAAGGGGGAGATAAAGATAATTCAGAGACAACAACAACAACAACAGACTAGGGGAGATAAATAGACTGGGAACAGAAACAAGGGTGACAGAGTTGGTAAATTTCATCATGGAAGTGGTAAAGGAAAAGAAGCATCAAATAGCTGAATTCTTTCTTCTAAGTACTAGATACATTTCTATATCTAAAGAAGGAGGTACTTAACTTAACTTCATGATCTTGAATTCATAAATTCTATTCTGGTTGTATTGTTATATGTTTTGACATCTACAACTTAGATTTATGCTTCAGATTCTAAAGCATAAATAGGGGGAGATTGTTAGGAATAATTCATAAGTTGTGATGTTAAGAATAGAATTTTGCTAATACTTCTTGTATATCCTGATCTTATAAAGGATTTAGCACTTTATATAGGATATATGTGTTAAACAATAATCTGTAGAGTTTAGTCAGGAACAGTGCGTCAGAGACTACATGTCAGGAACAGTGTATCGGGGACTACATGTCAGGAACAGAGGAGCAGATCCTGATACAATAAGTCGGATTCTGATCAAATATTGATGGGATAATCAGATCCTGATGCAATGGAAAATCCTGATATCAGTCATGTTACTGATGATGTCGGTCGTGTTACTGATGATGTCATTATGGATGCTACAGAAACTGGCAAGTGCTATAAAACAGGATCTTTGTTTTGGAAAACAAGCAAGAAGATATCATGAAGGAAACGAATTCTCTATTGATGGAAACTATCAACTGGACGGCAGAACATTGTCATAGATAGATTATAATTCTGTTATTAGTTGATAGGTAGCATTATAAATACTCTCTCTATATCATTGTAAACAGTGTTCGTGCGTGAGTGAGCAAGTAAGTTCGTAAGATTTGTATTCGAGAGTTCGAAACAAACAGAGAGAGAGAGATTTATATTGTCAGCAGCTGCTAAAGGTATTGTACACCTTTGGTAGAGTTTGTATTTGATTATTTTAATACAAACAAAGTTTGATTCATTCGTTTATTCTTGTTCATATAATCAAGCAAAAATCAGACACGATTATATAACTTGTATTCAACCCCCCCTTCTACAAGTTATTCGAGTTAACAGTATCTAATTGGAAAGGAAAATTCACCAATATTTCCCAAGCTGATGCTTGTTAATGGATATAAACTTGTTCCATCAATCTTACCCCTCGAGTGTTGAGGAGGTAATCAAACATACTCATATCGATATTTGAAAAGAATCAAGATGTGAGTGAAAAGGTAGTTTAACAAGTATATGACCGGGCAGTCAAAGAAATAACATATCTCAAGCAAGGTTCCCTTATATTTTAGAAGATAGATTCGAATGAAGAATAGAGTTTTGAGAACCTTCCTTGATAAAAATAATAATAATACGACTCAGAGATAATTTACATAGTATTTGAATATCAAGGAAATTTTTGAATAAAATATCTCATTTTAGAACTAGTTGAAAGAATTAAATAAACATTCAAAGAATATTTATTAAACCAGAAATAGTTCAAGAATATTCTTAATATAAATATTGCTCATGATTAACCCTCGAATAAGTATATATAAAATATTCGTTAAATAAATAATTCCTATTCCACCAAAAATACTATTCATCACATATTCTCTATTTATTCCTTATAATCAGAAAACGTTCTCGCGATTTCCCGAGAGCGTTCCTTAACCCTTTTACGGAACCATTGGACTTATAACAAATATCGATTTGGATGACATGAGAATAATCTTCCTCTCTGGAATTTACAATATCTTACTTATCCAGGAGACAGATTATTCTTATCTAAGTTGTCAACCAATTGCATTGTTCATGGCATATAAACATTTGAATCAAAATCCTTTCAATATGCATTTATTAGAATCACTGTTACACTCGTACTCCGTTACATGATAAAAGTTTTAATTAATACCAAAATCCGGGTTCTTACAATTTCTGCAACATCAGATTTCTGCTGAAACAAATGAACCCATGTGAAACGAGTATAATTGATAGAGTATATTTTCATATATATTTTAGATGATTTTATTATCATAGATTTTGATGTTTTATTGTAGGATACAAGGAATTTTCAAACTTGGAAGGATTTGGAGCAAAAAGAGCTATTTTGAAGTTTAAATAGAAGAAAATTTGTATTATTAGGCTACACGAGCTGCCTACACTGTTTGGCCGTATCTTGAGTTCCAGAAGTCGGATTTGGACGTTCTTACAGTCCACGTGAAGCTTGAAAAATTTTCTTTAATTCTGGGATGGGCCAATGATCAGAGTCCAAGTGGAACAGGCCAAAACTGGAGACAACAGTCAGCTACGAATTTTAATTAAAGAATCCTATTCGGTTATAGAATCCTACTTGTAATTTATTTAGAATATTAAAATACTTTTATTTTTGGGGAGACAGAGGAGATACGGATGATTAGAGATTAGACATAGATTAGTTAGGGTTTTACATAGAGAAAAACTTAGAGAGAGCCATGGATCTCATTCTTGTGACAGGATTGATGATTGCAGGTTTTCTTATCTAGATTTCTTATTTATTCTTATTAGTTTAATTATGTTTCTTCATTATATTAGCTGTTTTACTTGTTTACTTATTAGCGAGTAGTAGTTTCTAGGGCTTAAGGGGAAGCCATGTTTGCGCTACAAATCTTGGCATGATTTTCATAATGATTTGATTGATTATGGCTAATTCTAATCGATATGTTTTATTGCTTGATTTGTGTAATCGGCCGATATCATGAATTAATTTTATGCGAATAGGAGTAATAGATCGAGAGATTTTACTACTAGGGGCACACATACGATTAGCAGAATTGAATTTGAGTGCGAGAGCATCATTGGATTTTTGAGAGTGTTGATGCTTGAGAGAGATTAACAATTGCTCTAATTTCCTAACTGATCGAATTACTAAAAGTGGTTAATTGCGTTGAATGTTTCGAGAATGTTAATGCTTGAGAGAGATTAGCATACTCTAGTTATGTGATCACATTAATTGCTTTAGCTTAGAAGCCAGTTATTGTGTAAGCATGGTGGACCTGATTGCCCTAGATTTTAAATTCATTAGTTTAGTATTTATTTAGTAATTGTTAATTTAGTTATAGTTATTAGTTAGTTAAGATCCTCAAATAATCGTTTGTCCTTGAAACAATTTACAATAATTGAATCAGAATAGATAGAACCTGTCTCCTTGTGGATACGACCCGCTTGCCATTCTGTACTAGCAACAGACACCGTGCGCTTGCGGTTAGATACAATTTGAAATATCAAGTTTTTGGCACCGTTGCCGGGGAGACGGCTAGCTTCTGTTGATTTTACATTTAGTTGTTTAGATTGTTTCTTTGGTCTCATTGGAACCCTTTGTTCTAATTGAGATAGATTTTACTACGTTTTCTTGGCTTTATTTAGTGTCTACAGGTTATTATGGATGAAGTCGATACTTTAGCACTCCTCTCTTTTATGTTGGAGGCACAAACTCAGGGAGTTGCCGCATTGCAGACAGAGCCCATTATGCTTCCGATGAGTATCAATGAGATGTCTCAAGTGGCCCCTAAAACTTACAATTTTTGTCCAATTTGTGGTGTCTATGGTCACTATGGTTATGAATACTCGTACAATATCTATAATTCTTAGAGTGCTCAGTGGGGACATATGAATTCTTTTGAAAAAGGATATGGGTACAATCAGTACTCTAATACATGTGATCAAGAATGGATGGATCAATCTACATTCTCATACATGGACAATGGTACTCAGAATTTTTCGCACATGATCAACAACAATTTGAGCAGCAATCTTATCAGCCATATGAGCAGCTGCCACTGCAAGAATATGAATATCCTCCACTACAAGAAGAGCTACAGGTTTCTCAAACCAATGTAGATGTGCAACAAGATCAAATGAGTGAGTTATGGGATATGCTGATAAAGTTAAAAAGTAGTTTTGAAGAGACCACCGAGATGATTGAAGACTTCAAAAATCAAAAACTGATGATGGAGACTGAAATTACAAACTTGGATAGCTCTTCTACTACATGGAAATCCGATTCTTTACTATCACAATCTATCCAACCAAAAGAGGACTTGACTGGTCTCATTCTCACAAGTGATCAGGAATATGATAGTTTCTCGATGTGTGTTGATGATGAGACCAATGACAAAGAGAAGGAGGATGCCACCGATGACAAGATCAATTATGTTGCTGTTGAGGACAATGTGAGTAATGTTGAGGTAACAAAAGAAAGCAATATTGAGATGGTTGTTGTTTCTCTTCCACAACTTGTGCCTAAGCTACCATTCCCAAATCGAAACATAGCTCATGTGGATCACTGGTTTGGTATTGGTAAATTTGCTTTCAATCTCGCCTCTACTTACAAGGCTCCTTTGCTTGAGAATACTTGTTACATGGTTGATATGATAACAAAAATCGTCTGTGCTGATCATTTTCAAATTTTGGTTGGTTCTCTATACAAATTGGCTCTTAAGTGTGAAGTCCAAGAAAGGGGAGGAGATGGAAGTGTCTGCTTAATCAATGATGTGATAAGCCAAGGATTTCGAATGGATCTTGAAAAAGTGAGGACTATAGAAAAGCCACCTCCAGAGCCTCCGCCCTATGTCAAGGGAGTTCGATATTTTTGTGGTGTCGAATTTTATCGTTGTTTAATCACAAAATTTTCCAAAACTGCACAAGCACTTACTGAATTGTTGCTTATTGATATCATATTTTATTTTACTGATGCTTGTTTGGAGACTTTTTGCAGGATAAAAACCACTTCTAATGAGACTCTTTATACTTTTAGCGGTGGTGAGTTTATGATGGAGGAACTTCATATTCCGTCATTACCGGAATGATTCAGAAGAGGTTAGAAGTCAAGCTAATGACTCTAAATAAGTGCTTCTTGGGAGGCAACCCATGGTGTTTGTATTGTAAATTATTGTAATTATTATATTATATTTTTGTATTTTTTTTAGGGATTAGTTTGCTTTTATTTTTATTTTTATTACTCCCATAAGGTGCCTTGGTCCTTGATGAGTTTTTGTCAAGTGTTTCAGGTTAAAAATTTTTAAACATGAAGAACAATTTATTTAAAACACTTGGTTTTTTATTTAAATTTGGAGATGATGCTTTGAAAAAAAAAAAGAATGAGTTGCTGAAAAAAAAAGAAGCAGTTGAAAAAAACAAGAAAAAAAAAAGATGCGGAATAGAAAATTTTAGACGGGCATGCTGATTGTGTGATGGGAGTGCGAGAATGTCTGTAGCATCTGTTTATTTATTTTTTTTCCATCAACTCACGCGCGCTGAATAGTTTCTCCATGCACCAAGCCTGCCTCCAAAGCTGGCTCCACACCTGCAAGCTGTTCCCAAGTCTGCCTCCGAACCTGCTGTCCGACCCTCCTTCCACACCTGCCAGCTGTTGCTCCGAACCTATACCCAAACCTGATCTGCACCTGAGCCTGTCTCCGAACCTACTGGTGCACAGCAGTTAGTGTGCTTCACAAAAAAAATTAAACGCTGCTGTTGGGAGTTGAACCCCTAACCCCCTGCTGCTTGTGATTATAAATGCCACCACAAACCACTTGGGCTATAATGTTGTCGTGAAATATAGTGCACCTGCTCTTATTCATAGCCCATTGTTGGGCCCAAAAGCAATTACATGGAGCTAGCATTTCTTTACTTATTTTTGGGATGGCGCTTCATGCTTATGCATTAGGGAGTATTTATAACTTTCTTTGTATATTATTATTATTATTATTGTTATTATTATTATTATTATTATTATTATTATTATTATTATTATTATTATTATTATTATATGTATATATATATATATTCTTTTTCTTTATTTTTGTATTTTTTAAGGAATATTTTAGTATAATTTTTTTTCTTTCTTTTATATATTCGTTCATTGAGGACAATGAACCAGTTAAGTGTGGGGATGAGTTCTCGATGATTAAAAAATCCAAAAAAATTATATATTATAAAATTCAAAAAAAATTAAAAATTTTAAAAATCTAAAAAAATAGAAAAATCAAAAATTTTGTATAATTGCCTCGTCTCGTAGTGTGTTAACATGGATAAGTACACATCTTGTGGGCTTATTTTGTATGATTATTTGATATGTCATATTTTTTGAAATCATTTGTTACTTGATGATTCCTTGTTTGTGCTTACGAAAATTATAAAACTTGAGATGTGTCTTTGTCAATTTTATTGAGTACTGAAGCATGCTTTCACCCTGTGAGATCTTGAGGCTAATTTGTGATTGATTCATTTTTTATCAATCGATTTTATTGTTGTGTGTTGTTCATCATTGAGTATGTTGCTCTAGAACTTGTTTTAAACCATTTTGAGATTACATGATAAGTGTATGCATGAAAATGATAAAGGCACTAGGATTAACCATATTTATCTAAACAGTACCTGTGAATTATATCCCTGGTGAACCCCTTTGAGCTTTTTATCCATTTTTTTGTATATCACCACTCTAAATTCTTGAGCCTACTTGTTTATTCTTCTCTTGATTTACTAGTAGAGCATTTTGATTCATTTGAGGGTTGGTGAGTGCATAGTGTGCGGATTTTTTGTTAAAGTGTGAAAATTTGGAGGGAATCAATACGGAAAAAAAGAAACAAAAAGGGAAAAAAGAGGGTTTAGTACTCCTTTCAGACCAATGGGTGGCAAGTGCAATGTCATATGAAAGGGACGATCCATGTACATGTGCTGGTATTAAGTGCATTGTACTGGAAATTATTCTTGGTGACTTTTCACTACCCTTGGTTACTGGAGTTTGAAAAAAAGAAAAAAAAGATCAAGTAGAGAGTTGTGTTTATTGGTTTGTGCACTATGAAAGTGAAAAAGTACATGGTAATATGTGCTTGGGGTTTAATGCTTGTGAGAGTTTGCTCAGCTTTTACATGATCCAAATTTCATGTTGAGTGCTTTAATTAGAAATGAACATTATGCTCTATTAGTTTGTCGAGTTAGCCACTTGTTAGTCTTTTTCTTGATTCCTTACCCTTCACCTTAGCCACGTTACAACCTTTAAGAAAGACCTTTTGATTTGTGCATGCATGTATTCAAAGTAGTGGAGATTTGGTGGACAACCAAGCATATGGTAGCACATGACTTTATTGATTGAACTTGAGCGAATACACTTCACTTATACACTTGTGTGATTTGAGAGTTATGTAAGCTTTTCTATCCATAGCATGTAACGCCCTCCCGATCTGGGGTCAAAATCGGGGAGTCACAACACAAATCAAAATATATATAACTAAATTTTTATAAAATTTCGACATGAAGTATTCGTAAATTAGACTATCTACCTGTAATTCAAACCAACCCAAATACATAAACCCTGCCGACAATAATAATAAAACATAATATATCGACCCCATCTTTAACAGGTAGTGGTATGAAACAAGCAAACTAATAAACTAAGTTCTCACATTACAATACCCAAATCCTTTATCAAAAGTTAAATACAATCCACAAATATATTTAACTAGCTGGCACTATTACTTCTAATCCTGCCTATAGCTCAAAAGTCTTCCTGCTACCAAAGCCAAAACTAGTGCCTAGGATCCACAACTCGCACTTCTCTGACAATGCCTTAATACATATCACCTTCTTCCTTAACTGAAAATGGTTATAAACAATAAAAAGTGAGTCAAATGCTCAGCAAGTAACAATAATAATGCAAATGAATCAACAGCAGAAATAAGGATACGAAAATATAAGAATCGGTCTTTAAGCTTTTTCCACATCTTTGAAGATTTTTCTAAATTCATCTCGGGTAGGGGTATCAATCATATTTTATTTTAAACATTTAATTTAAATTGAGTTCTCTGTTAAAACCGGACAATACGGGTGATCAACCACGTATTGTCCCCATACCGGACACTAGGTCCCTCTGGACTTTAAAAATTGGGTTCCCAATTATGCAACACATTGGCCTCTGTTGCTGGACTAGGACCACCCTAGCCTCTTACGCCAATTTAATATGCTGGACTAGGACCACCCTAGCCTCTTACGCTAATTTAAAATAATTAATTAAATATCTATAAAATGGGTCAAGTTTCGACAAAAGAATTTCTTATACAAAAATTCAGAGCAGGGAAATTTTCTGTTTAATTGAAGGATAAATGGCTAAAGGTCAAATAAACAATTCAATCTAATTGCATAAGGCTCGCAAGGTAGGGTTCAAGTGTCATTCACAAGTATTTAAAATAAGGGTTTACCAAGCTATTGTCAATTTAGAGGGGTAATACAAGGTGATATCGAATATGGTATGGCTCAGGGAAAATAAGAGTATAAGCAATAAGGGTCATTGATTAATTAAGAACATAACAAAGGTTAGTGAATTTAGAATTTAATTCAATGGTTACAAGGTATAGTTAGGCTAGTGTGGATTAAGGAAATAGATATGATATAAGGTTTAAGCTAGTACAAAAGGTATGTCATACAACAAAGTTTACAGTTCAGCGAGAATTAAAATAAGCAAGGAAGTACAATAGTTTAAACAGCAGTCTATAAGGGTAACCAAGAAAGTATAATGGATTAAGCAATTGTTAATATGGTTTAACAGTATAGTACAAGAGATTCGACAATTAACTTGAAAGAAACATACAGTAAGTTATAAGAATTTAAACAACAATTCATGGATAATTGAAAGAATCTAAACTTCGATACAAGGTTCGAGTTACTTGCCTTGACACAGTACTCTTACTCTAATCACTTAGTTCCACAAGTTCTCAGCCTTAGCCTTTCCTTTACCCCTCGAGTCTACGTCCTTTGGATCTACACATAAAAACACTACTTCAGAATTCTATATAATGCTCATCGTTCTTCTACGTACGTCTAATCTTAATCTACCCTTGCGATAACCCCTAAACTTTACTTACCTTAATCACATAATATCAATTGTAGGCCACTGGCATAAAAATAAACATATAATTATAATCGATAAATATTTAACAAATAATCACGTAAATAAAATATAATTCAAATACCACTCCATACGAATAGAACACACACACACACACACAGATATATATATATATATATATATATATATATATATACATATACTCGAGAAAATACAATTAAGATTTTTAGAAAATTTTTGACGGCATCCCCTTTATACGGGTGACTGCCAGTTGGAACATAACCGACAAAACCAACCAAATATCCACATTCCAAATGATTTTTATAACCAAGTAATGAACTAAACAATTGGAACTACTATAATTCCATTCCGGATAATCCAATACAAATTAAATAAATTATACCAATCGACATACAATTCGGATCTTACAAATTAAAATTAAATTTATTTCGAAAATATTAAAATAATTTTTTTGGCTCACGTTTCATCATTGCCAATTTACCCTCGACTCAAATTAAATCATCGTCGAGGGGGCAAAATCTCGAGGGTACCCTTATTTGGGGTTTCCAACTCGGAACTTCGCTCAAATTTTTATAGCTAATTTAACCACGAATAATTCGAATTAAATCATATAATGCATCATCATATAGCACAAAAGCCACGGCAAAATTTAAGACAGTAATTTGAATCATCACAGCAATTACACGGACACCATAGCAGGTTCAATGTTAAGAACAGGGGAGACCACCAGAATCATCACTAACATCACAATACTTACTCGACCACGCACACACTCATACACACAGGAACTCGGACACAACACACACGCTATTTGTACATACCACACACACACGGCTCGATTTACACACCCACATATACACAATCTGTCGACTGGAAATAGGGAGGAATTTTAGCAACAACACAGTGATGCTAGCCACACACACAAAACAGCACACACATAAAAACACACACACACTCGATTGCTTTTACAACACCCAGCAGTCGAAACCCAAAACAGGGGAAGGGGAAAAGAAAATCAGCACAGCAGTACTAAGGCAACCACGCAGACGAGCATAACACAAAGGGGGGGGGATAGTCGACTTAGCCCCCACAGGCCACAAACAATCATACATACGAATCACTGTATTTACACACACTCGCACGAGGGAAATAGGGGAGAACAGAGAAGATGGAGGGCTGGATTTACCCGCAAAAACACTGAACAACAGAGCCGATAAGGGAGAAATTGATAAACGAGATAGAGAAGATCGAGATTGATTTTTTTTTTTGTTTGGGAGCAAATGGAGAGAAGGTTCGAGATATATTGAGAGAGTACTGCTGGGTTTTTTTTTTTGCCAAGAAAGAATGACTTTCATTACTTCAAAACGTTCATCAATACATTAATGAACTCTAGATGAGCATTACTCATCGATCAGATACGATCAGCTCTAGAACTACAATAACTCGTTACAAAGTGAGCTAAGCGGTTCGCAGACCGTTTAAAAAAAATAGTACAACACCAAGAACGACAAAAGGAATATCCATAATCTCGAGGCATATGAACAAAAAGCCCATAAACTTCAGAAAATACCGCATCTACATTGATCTGGATCCTGACTTCCGTTAAATTGATCTCGCGCTCTTTTTGAGCATATATCCATAGATCCAAGATAAGCTTTATAGACATAATAACTCCCTCTGAATTGGAACCTCAATTAATCCACCCGCAAGCCCCTACAAAATGAACCTTCATCGAACCAAAATGCCATACTGGAAGACGAACAAACCAAGACACATGCCAAAAGGCAAGACACAAGCCAAAAAGCAAGACATTCAAAACTGAAAATAAAACAACAACTAAAAAAACATATCGGCTAAAATCTAAAAACTAAACTGAAAAATCCGAATGGATTCTTCAAAAGTTTCAGAAATCCAGCTCGATTTATTTGGAAAACTGAAAAAAAGGGTAAAACTTAATCGACTCTCATCGGAGATAAATGGAGAGCTTTTCCGGGCGGCGGCTTTGTGGAGAGGGAGAGGGTTGTGGAGAGGGCGGTGGACGGTGCCGGTGGAAGGGGAGGCGGGTCCAGGGAAGATACGGGCGGCGATGTAAAAGTCGGTCTAGATTATATGTCTTAATACACACAGGATTAGATTTAGTATAGGGGTGAAAGAAGAAGAAGATGGGGGGCAGCAAGTCTCAGATTTTAAAAATAGTACTGCTGGGTTTTTAATTAGAACATTAGGGATTTAGAGTATTAAAAGGGGAAAGGTAGGGAAATAATAACCAATTTTCGAATTTCTAAAAAGAGTAAATCTAAAATTTCTTTCATAAAATAAAAATTAAACGAATACTATTGGTGAAAAACCATGATTTTATTTTTAAAATGTAGAGAACAAAATTAGATATCTCCCCATATCTTTAAAATATTTTTAGGATTAAAAACGAATTAAATATGGATTTTACAAAATTAAATCAATAAAACACAAATCAATTCATAAAATCATTCTAAAATCCTTAAAGATCAAAATAAATCCATCTAATATTTTTAAAACTCAAATAAACTAATAAAGTTAATAATGCAAAAGATTTCGTAATTTTTACTAATCCCAATGATTTTATAGAATTCTCAGAAGATAAATAACACATGAACTAAATAGGATTTAATTCTCAAAAATAAAAATTAAAATACGTAGATTTATCCGACACATATAAATCATCAAATAAACTCACAAATAGGATATCATACATATTTCACTTTCTCAACAATATTCACGTCACATAATTCACATTTAATATTAAATAAATAATTATAAATACCAAAAAATTTTAAGGCGTTATATCCTTCCCCCCTAAAAGGATTCTGTCCTCAGAATCTATCTTAAGAAAACGTAATGACGGTAATACTCAACCATTTCTCTTTCAATTTCCAAGTCATTTCTTTTATTCTAGAATTCCTTTATATCATTTCACATATCGACAGGCTCATCCTATAGGCCTTCGAATTTCCAACATAAACTTAAAACTTTTGTCTGCATATCTTGTTAATTATAAATACTTATTACTCGCACGTGATGATCCTTTTCTATCGAAAATCGGACATGACCTATTCGTATAATGGTCTATGCCTTGTACACAATGCCTCAAGTATGGATCCCAATCATCCTTGAACAATTCATTCATATACAATACTAAAACAAAACCCGCATTGACTTGCAGCAACAAATAAATAATTAAATCTTTAAAACGAAATTCACGCGACTAAACCATTTATACCACTTCTACGCTCCCACTAATAATTCAGGTTGCCCCAGATAAAACTTTGAGAAAAAAAATATCAAGAAATCCCCCAATCATTCTTACTCCCCTTTCAACGTACAATGTTACTCGTGGAGGGAATAATTGGAAAACTTTTATCCATCCTTAATCCCAATGTTTTACCGAGTAACCTTTTCGAAACTAATAACCATTTACCTTGAAACGTGTATATCTTATTCGTAATACAAACTATCACAAATTTATCCAATTGCTTCCTAAAGACTCTATTCATAAGATCCATACCTAGTACGAAATGCCGTCTTTGGAATATCTTCAGGTTTGATCTTCAATTGATGATAGCCTGATATTAAATCAATCTTCGAGAAATAAGCTGCTCTTTTAAGTTGATCAAACAAATCATCAATTCTAGGTAAGGGATATCTATTCTTGATGGTCATCTTGTTGAGCTCTCGATAATCGATACACAATATCATACTACCATCCTTTTTCTTGACAAACAGCACAGGCGCTCCCCACGGTGATACACTTGGCCTTATGACTCCCTTATATAAAAGTTCTTGCAATTGCATTGCCAATTCCTTCATCTCCATAGGTGCCATCCTATATGGTGCTTTGGACACGGGTTCTGCTCCACGTGCTAGGTCTATAGCAAACTCCACTTCTCGATCTGGAGGTAAATCGGGTAATTCTTCTGGAAAAATGTCGGGGAACTCGTTAACGATTGGTATATCTTTTATCTTCGGTGCTTGCTTCTCTACATCCACCGCATGTGCTAAATATGCCTCACAACATTGTCTAAGTAACCTCTTAGCTTGTATAATACTAAGAAATTTCTTTACTTGCCGTTGTCCTTGAAACACTACTTCCCTATCATCCTCAGTCCTTAGTCTTACCTGCTTCTTTCTACACTCAATTTGTGCATCATAATCAGCCAACCAATCCATCTCTAAGATTTCATCAAATTCTCCCATTTTGAAGGGTATCAAATTGGCATAGAAAAGGTAACCACCTATCTCTATATTACACTAAGGACATACCTAATTAACGGGGACTTTATCTTGATTTGCCACCTCTATTACTAAAGTTTGCTCTAAAGGTCGTATTTCATATTTCAGTTTACTAACAAACTTGTTGAAAATGAAAGACTTGGTTGCTCCAGAATCAATAAAAATTTATCCTCTACTAAGTTCACATGGAGCGTACCTGCGACAACATCCGTTTCCTGAACGTCATCCTGCATTGTCATGTTGAAAGTTCTGGCCCTAGGTGAAGACATCTGGGTCTGGACTGGGGGTCTAGCTATCCTCAAAGAATTTACTGATGAGGGTCCGACTATCCTCAAAGCATGTGCTATTTGCACTGGTTCTTCACAATCTTTAGAAATATGACCAATTTTCCAGCAATTGTAGCATGTTATCCCTGGTTTTGAGGTCGGGCACTCTCCCGCGTAATGTCCCTTCTTGTTGCACTTAAAACATGTAATACTTAGTTTGTGACAAACTTCCGAGTGCTTCTTCCCACAAGTTGTACATTCAGGTAGAGCTGGTCTGATTGCCAATTGCTGATTAGTATTCTGAAAACGTTTACCTTGACCACCATTTCCATTCTTCGGCTTCCGGAAACCTCGGCTCTTATCAAACTGGCCCTCACTCCTTGGCTTGAACTTGTCAATGTTATTATTACCTCTTAGATTCTGACTTCCCTCGGTACTTTCTATCTTTCTTTTCTTTCCCGCCTTCTCCTTCTGATACAATTCGCTCTCACCTTCAACAATCATAGCTTTCTCCACCACCATTGCATAATTCTCTAACTGAAATACTGCCACCTTACTAAGTATCCATGACTTTAGACCCCGCTAAAACCTTTTAGCTTTCTTCACCTCAGTATTGACATATTCAGGAACAAACCTTGCTAACTCTGTGAATTTTTCCTCGTATTCCGCCACACCCATGTTGTCCTGCTTTAACTCTAGAAACTGAATCTCCAGCTGATCTTGCATATACCTTGGAAGATACTTCTCGAGAAATAACTCTGTGAATCTCTGCCATGTGATCACTCCTTCACCTTCCAACAACTTCGTTGACTCCCACCAATGGTTTGCTTTAGCTTTCAAGAAGTAACTTGCATATTCAGTCTTTTGATCTTCTCCTACCCTTACCAAAGCAAAAGCTTTCTCTATCTCAATTAGCCATCCCCTAGCTTCTATTGGGTTAACAGTACCTTTAAACTCTGGAGGGTGCACAGCTTGAAAAGCTTTAAATGTCACAATTGGTTGGGCGGGTCGTTGTTGAGCTAGTGCGGCTATTTGTTATTGAAGGAGTTGAAGAATTTGAGTCATAGTCGGCTCAACTGGATTTTGATTTCCAGTGTTCTGGTTTTCAGGAGTTGCAGTAGGTGTTTTCTTCTTTGGAGGCATGATTCTGATAAGAAAACAAGGAACTTATTAAACAACAGGCTACGATATACAAAAATTAAGGCTTTCAAATCCTGAATTTGAGTTGTCTGTGATCACAAAAGTTACAACGGTGTACAGAAACAGGGAAGCATAGGTATTATCTTGAACAAGAAATTTTAACAGGAAATATTTAGACAACTCAGAAATATGATGAAAGATGCGTAAATAGCAAGAATATAAAGATCATAGTACCAACAAGGTTAATAATATAACACCACATTTTAGAGTTCAAGGTACACTATTAACAATCCAACTACTAAAAGATAAATGCTGAAAATAATTCCTATCATCAACTACATGTAAAAGCTCTGCGTGGACTGGTACAAATACTGGTGATAGCGCAATAAACCGGACCATGTTGCTCACTAACTCCTCAGGTTTACTCTAGGTCGAACTCAAGTAATTACGCATCGGGAAATGGGTGAGTCTACAGAAGCATCCAAAACCTGTGATAACGATAATGCGCAAAGAGAAGGTACTAAAGCGATAAAAGGGTATCTTAAACCTATCACCTACTGTCCTAATGATAACCTACACGTATCGCTCCTATCCTATGTCTATAATGGTTCAAATCCTATCCTACACCTATCTAATACCTAACCGGGCTTGATTCAGTAACCAAAACCTGACAGCTCTGATACCAATCTGTAACGCCCTCCCGATCTGGGGTCAAGATCGGGGCGTCACAACACAAATCAAAATATATATAACTAAATTTTTATAAAATTTCGACATGAAGTATTCGTAAATTAGACTATCCACCTGTAATTCGAACCAACCCAAATATATAAACCCTGCAGACAATAATAATAAAACATAATATATCGACCCCACTATTAACTTGGATCTTTAACAGGTAGTGGTATGAAACAAGAAAACTAATAAACTAAGTTCTCACATTACAATACCCAAATCCTTTATCAAAAGTTAAATACAATCCAAAAATATAATTTAACTAGCTGGCACTATTACTTCTAATCCTGCCTGTAGCTCAAAAGTCTTCCTGCTACCAAAGCCAAAACTAGTGCCTAGGATCCACAACTCGCACTTCTCTGACAATGCCTTAATACGTATCACCTTCTTCCTTAACTGAAAAGGGTTATAAACAATAAAAAGTGAGCCAAATGCTCAGCAAGTAACAATAATAATGCAAATGAATCAACAGCAGAAATATGGAAACGAAAATATAAGAATATGTCTTTGAGCTTTTTTCACATCTTTGAAGATTTTTCTAAATTCATCTCGGGTAGGGGTATCAATCATATTTTATTTTAAACATTTAATTTAAATTGAGTTCTCTGTTAAAACCGGACAATACGGGTGATCAACCACGTATTGTCCCCATACCGGACACTAGGTCCCTCTGGACTTTAAAAATTGGGTTCCCAATTAGGCAACACATTGGCCTCTGTTGCTGGACTAGGACCACCCGAGCCTCTTAAGCCAATTTAATATGCTGGACTAGGACCACCCTAGCTTCTTACGCTAATTTAAAATAATTAATTAAATATCTATAAAATGGGTCAAGTTTCGACAAAAGAATTTCTTATACAAAAATTCAGAGCAGGGAAATTTTCTGTTTAGTTGAAGGATAAATGGCTAAAGGTCAAATAAGCAATTCAATCTAATTGCATAAGGCTCGCAAGGTAGGGTTCAAGTGTCATTCACAAGTATTTAAAATAAGGGTTTATCAAGCTATTGTCAATTTAGAGGGGTAATACAAGGTGATATCGAATATGGTATGGCTCAGGGAAAATAAGAGTATGAGCAATAAGGGTCATTGATTAATTAAGAACATAACAAAGGTTAGGGAATTTAGAATTTAATTCAAGGGTTACAAGGTATAGTTAGGCTAGTGTGGATTAAGGAAATAGATATGAAATAAGGTTTAAGCTAGTACAAAAGGTATGTCATACAACAAAGTTTACATTTCAGCGAGAATTAAAATAAGCAAGGAAGTACAATAGTTTAAACAGTAGTCTATAAGGGTAACCAAGAAAGTATAAAGGATTAAGCAATAGTTAATATGGTTTAACAGTATAGTATAAGAGATTCGACAATTAACTTGAAAGAAACAAAAAGTAAGTTATAAGAATTTAAACAACAATTCATGGATAATTGAAAGAATCTGAACTTCGATACAAGGTTCGAGTTACTTACCTTGACATAGTACTTTTACTCTAATCACTTAGTTCCACAAGTTCTCAACCTTAGCCTTTCCTTTACCCCTCGAGTCTACGTCCTTCGGATCTACACATAAAAACACTACTTCAGAATTCTATATAATGCTCATCGTTATTCTACGAATGTCTAATCTTAATCTATCCTTGCGATAACCCATAAACTTTATTTACTTTAATCACATAATATCAACTATAGGCCACTAGCATAAAAATAAACATATAATTATAATCGATAAATATTTAACAAATAATCACGTAAATAAAATATAATTCAAACACCACTCCATACGAATAGCACACACACACACACACACAGATATATATATATATATATATATATATATATATATATATATATATATACATATACTCGAGAAAATACAATTATGATTTTTAGAAAATTTTTGACGGCATCCCCTTTATACGGGTGACTGCCAGTCGGAACATAACCGACACAACCAACCAAATATCCACATTCCAAATGATATTTATAACCAAGTAATGAACTAAACAGTTGGAACTACTATAATTCCATTCTGGATAATCCAATACAAATTAAATAAATTATACCAATCGACATATAATTCGGAACTTACAAATTAAAATTTATTTCGTAAATATTAAAATAATTTTTTTGGCTCACGTTTCATCATTTCCAATTTACCCTTGACTCAAATTAAATCATCATCGAGGGGGCAAAATCCCGAGGGTACCCTAATTTGGTGTTTCCAACTCGGAACTTCGCTCAAAATTTTATAGCTAATTTAACCACGAATAATTCGAATTAAATCATATAATGCATCATCTTATAGCACAAAATCCACGTCAAAATTTAATACAGTAATTGGAATCATCACAACAATTACACGGACACCACAGCAGGTTCAATGTCAAGAACAGGGGAGACCAACAGAATCATCACTAACATCACAATACTTACTCGACCACGCACACGACTCGGACACAACACACACGCTATTTGTACATACCACACACACACGGCTCGATTTACACACCCACATATACACAATCTGTCGACTGGATACAGGGAGGAATTTCAGCAACAACAAAGTGATGCTAGCCACACACACAGAACAGCATACACATAAAAACACACACACACTCGATTGCTTTTACAACACCCAGCAGTCGAAACCCAAAACAGGGGAAGGGGAAAAGAAAATCAGCACAGCAGTACCAAGGCAACCACGCAGACGAGCATAACACAAAGGGGGGGATAGTCGACTTAGCCCCCACAGGCCACAAACAATCACACATACGAATCACTGTATTTACACACACTCGCACGAGGGAAATAGGGGAGAACAGAGAAGAAGAAGGGCTGGATTTACCCACAAAAACACTGAACAACAGAGCCGATAATGGAGAAATTGATAAACGAGATAGAGAAGATCGAGATTGATTTTTTTTTTGGGAGCAAATGGAGAGAAGGTTCGAGATATATTGAGAGAGTACTGCTGGGTTTTTAATTTGAACATTTAGGGATTTAGAGTATTAAAAGGGGAAAGGTAGGGAAATAATAACCAATTTTCGAATTTCTAAAAAGAATAAACACAAATCAATTCATAAAATCATTTTAAAATTCTTAAAGATCAAAATAAATCCATCTAATATTTTTAAAACTCAAATAAACTAATAAAGTTAATAATGAAAAAGATTCATAATTTTTACTAATCCCGATGATTTTATAAAATTCTCAGAAGATAAATAACACATGAACTAAATAGGATTTAATTCTCAAAAATAAAAATACGTAGATTTATCCGACACATATAAATCATCAAATAAACTCACAAATAGGATATCATACATAATTCACTTTTTCAACAATATTCACGTCACATAATTCACATTTAATTTTAAATAAGTAATTATATATACCAAAAATTTCTAAGGCGTTATAGTACATATGATGTGTAAGTGAACAGACTTTCAATATTGAGCGATTATGGTTCACTTGTGTGGAGTACTATGATATGTTGCATGCTTGAGACTTGGCAGGAAAAAATTGGATTTTGTGGGTAAATTCACTATAAACCCTCACTAGACAACACTCGTCCAACTAGGGCTGCCTAGGGGTTTAACGGCTTGGTGCATATGCTCAATGCAATCGTGTCATCTACGAAAGTGATGTTTGTTAGGACTTAGTTTTTATTTCACTTATTTGCCCGAGGACGTGCAAATGCTTAGTGTGGGGATTTTGATAGGGTATATTTTCATATATATTTTAGATGATTTTATTCTCATATTTATTATGTTTTGCACTGATTTTGATATTTATTTAATAGATTTTTATGTTTTATTGTAGGATACAAGGAATTTCTAAACCTGGAAGTATTTGGAGCAAAAAGAGCTATTTTGGAGTTTAAATAGAAGAAAATTCGTATTATTGGGCTACACGAGCTGCCTATACTTTTTGGGCCGTATCTTGAGTTCCAGAAATCGGATTTTGACGTTCTTACAGTCCACGCGAAGCTTACGAAATTTTCTTTAACTCTGGGATGGGCCAATGATCAGAGTCCAAGTGGAACAGGCCAAAAACTGGAGACAATAGTCAGCTACGAATTTTAATTAAAGAATCCTATTCGGTTATAGAATCCTACTTGTAATTTATTTAGAATATTAAAATACTTTTTATTTTTGGGGAGACAGAGGAGATACGTATGATTAGAGATTAGACGTAGATTAGTTAGGGTTTTACATAGAGAAAAACTTAGAGAGAGCCATGGATTTCATTCTTGTGACAGGATTGATGATTGCAGGTTTTCTTATCTAGATTTCTTATTTATTCTTATTAGTTTAATTATGTTTCTTCATTATATTAGCTGTTTTACTTGTTTACTTATTAGCGAGTAGTAGTTTCTAGGGCTTAAGGGGAAGCCATGTTTGCGCTACAAATCTTGGCATGATTTTTTATAGTGATTTGATTGATTATGGTTAATTCTAATCGATATGTTTTATTGCTTGATTTGTGTAATCGGTCGATATCATGAATTAATTCTATGCGAATAGGAGTAATAGATCGAGAGATTTTACTACTAGAGGCACACATACGATTAGCATAATTGAATTTGAGTGCGAGAGCATCATTGGATTTTTTAGAGTGTTGATGCTTGAGAGAGATTAATAATTGCTCTAATTTCCTAACTGATCGAATTACTAAAAGTGGTTAATTGTGTTGAATGTTTCGAGAATGTTAAGGCTTGAGAGAGATTAGCATAATCTAGTTATGTGATCATATTAATTGCTTTAGCTTAGAAGCCAGTTATTGTGTAAGCATGGTGGACCTGATTGCCCTAGATTTTAAATTCATTAGTTTAGTATTTATTTAGTAATTGTTAATTCAGTTATAGTTATTAGTTAGTTAAGATCCTCAAATAATCGTTTGTCCTTGAAACAATTTACAATAATTGAATCGGAAACGATAGAACCTGTCTCCTTGTGAATACGACCCGCTTGCCATTCTGTACTAGCAACAGACACCGTGCGCTTGCGGTTAGATACAATTTGAAATATCAAGTTTTTGGCGCCGCTGCCGGGGAGACGGCTAGCTTCTGTTGATTTTACATTTAGTTGTTTAGATTGTTTATTTGGTCTCATTGGAACCCTTTGTTCTAATTGAGATAGATTTTACTACGTTTTCTTGGCTTTGTTTAGTGTCTACAGGTTATTCTGGATGAAGTCGATACTTTAGCACTCCTCTCTTTTATGTTGGAGGCACAAACTCAGGGAGTTGCCGCATTGCAGACAGAGCCCATTATGCTTCCGATGAGTATCAATGAGATGTCACAAGTGGCCCCTAAAACTTACAATTTTTGTCCAATTTGTGGTGTCTAGGGTCACTATGGTTATGAATACTCGTACAATATCTATAATTCTTAGAGTGCTCAGTGGGGACATATGAATTCTTTTGAAAAAGGATAGGGGTACAATCAGTACTCTAATACATGTGATCAAGAATGGATGGATCAATCTACTTTCTCATACATGGACAATGGTACTCAGAATTTTTCGCACATGATCAACAACAATTTGAGCAACAATATTATCAGCCATATGAGCAGCTGCCACTGCAAGAATATGAATATCCTCCACTACAAGAAGAGCTACAGGTTTCTCAAACCAATGTAGATGTGCAACAAGATCAAATGAGTGAGTTATGGGATATGTTGATAAAGTTAAAAAGTAGTTTTGAAGAGACCACCGAGATGATTGAAGACTTCAAAAATCAAAAACTGATGATGGAGACTGAAATTACAAACTTGGATAGCTCTTCTACTACATGGAAATCCGATTCTTTACTATCACAATCTATCCAACCAAAAGGGGACTTGACTGCTCTCATTCTCACAAGTGATCAGGAATATGATAGTTTCTCGATGTGTGTTGATGATGAGACCAATGATAAAGAGAAGGAGGATGCCACCGATGACAAGATCAATTATGTTGCTGCTGAGGACAATGTGAGTAATGTTGAGGTAACAAAAGAAAGCAATATTGAGATGGTTGTTGTTTCTCTTCCACAACTTGTGCCTAAGCTACCATTCCCAAATCGAAACATAGCTCATGTGGATCACTGGTTTGGTATTGGTAAATTTGCTTTCAATCTCGCCTCTACTTACAATGCTCCTTTGCTTGAGAATACTTGTTACAAGGTTGATATGATAACAAAAATCGTCCGTGCTGATCATTTTCAAATTTTGGTTGGTTCTTTATACAAAGTGGCTCTTAAGTGTGAAGTCCAAGAAAGGGGAGGAGATGGAAGTGTCTGCTTAATCAATGATGTGATAAGCCAAGGATTTCGAATGGCTCTTGAAAAAGTGAGGACTATAGAAAAGCCACCTCTAGAGCCTCCGCCCTATGTCAAGGGAGTTCGATATTTTTGTGGTGTCGAATTTTATCGTTGTTTAATCACAAAATTTTCCAAAACTGCACAAGCACTTTCTGAATTGTTGCTTATTGATATCATATTTTATTTTGCTGATGCTTGTTTGGAGACTTTTTGCAGGATAAAAACCACTTCTAATGAGACTCTTTATACTTTTAGCGGTGGTGAGTTTATGATGAAGGAACTTCATATTCCGTCATTACCGGAATGATTCAGAAGAGGTTAGAAGTCAAGTTAATGACTCTAAATAAGTGCTTCTTGGGAGGCAACCCATGGTGCTTGTATTGTAAATTATTGTAATTATTATATTATATTTTTGTATTTTTTTTTTGGGATTAGTTTGCTTTTATTTTTATTTTTATTACTCCCATAAGGTGCCTTGGTCCTTGATGAGTTTTTGTCAAGTGTTTCAGGTTAAAAATTATTAAACATGAAGAACAATTTATTTAAAACACTTGGTTTTTTTATTTAAATTTGGAGATGATGCTTTGAAAAAAAAAAGAGAATGAGTTGCTGGAAAAAAAAAGAAGCAGCTAAAAAAAACAAGAAAAAAAAAGATGCGGAACAGAAAATTTTAGACGGGCATGCTGATTGTGTGATGGGAGTGCGAGAATGTCTATAGCATCTGTTTATTTATTTTTTTTCCATCAACTCAGGCGCGCTAAATAGTTTCTCCATGCACCAAGCCTGCCTCCAAAGCCGTCTCCACACCTGCAAGCTGTTCCCAAGTCTGCCTCCGAACCTGCTGTCCGACCCTCCTTCCACACCTGCCAGCTGTTGCTCCGAACCTATACCCAAACCTGATCTGCACCTGAGCCTGTCTCCGAACCTGCTGGTGCACAGCAGTTAGTGTGCTTCACAAAAAAAATTAAACGTTGCTGTTGGGAGTTGAACCCCTAACCCCCTGCTGCTTGTGATTATAAATGCCACCACAAACCACTTGGGCTATAATGTTGTTGTGAAATATAGTGCACCTGCTCTTATTCATAGCCCATTGTTGGGCCCAAAAGCAATTACATGGAGCTAGCATTTCTTTACTTATTTTTGGGATGGCGCTTCATGCTTATGCATTAGGGAGTATTTCTAACTTTCTTTGTATATTATTATTATTGTTATTATTATTATTATTATTATTATTATTATTATTATTATTATTATTATTATTATATGTATATATATATATATATTCTTTTTCTTTATTTTTGTATTTTTTAAGGAATATTTTAGTATAATTTTTTTTCTTTCTTTTATATATTTGTTCATTGAGGACAATGAACCACTTAAGTGTGGGGATGAGTTCTTGATGATTAAAAAATCCAAAAAAAATTCGGTTATAGAATCCAATTCGGTTATTTGTTCAGCTACGAATTTTAATTAAAGAATCCTTTTCGGTTATAGAATCCTACTTGTAATTTATTTAGAATATTAAAATACTTTTTATTTTTGGGGGAAACAGAGGAGATACGTATGATTAGAGATTAGACGTAGATTAGTTAGGGTTTTACATAGAGAAAAACTTAGAGAGAGCCATGGATCTCATTCTTGTGACAGGATTGATGATTGCAGGTTTTCTTATCTAAATATCTTCTTTATTCTTATTAGTTTAATTATGTTTCTTCATTATATTAGCTGTTTTACTTGTTTAATTATTAGCTGATATCATGAATTAATTCTATGCGAATAGGAGTAATAGATCGAGAGATTTTACTACTAGAGGCGCACATACGATTAGCAGAATTGGATTTTTGAGAGTGTTGATGCTTGAGAGAGATTAACAATTGCTCTAATTTCCTAACTGATCGAATTACTAAAAGTGGTTAATTGTGTTGAATGTTTCGAGAATGTTAATGCTTGAGACTCTAGTTATGTGATCACATTAATTGCTTTAGCTTAGAAGCTAGTTATTGTGTAAGCATGGTGGACCTGATTGCCCTAGATTTTAAATTCATTAGTTTAGTATTTATTTAGTAAGTGTTAATTTAGTTATAGTTATTAGTTAGTTAAGATCCTCAAATAATCGTTTGTCCTTGAAACAATTTACAATAATTGAATCGGAATCGATAGAACCTGTCTCCTTGTGGATACGACCCGCTTGCCATTCTGTACTAGCAACAGACACCGTGCGCTTGCGGTTAGATACAATTTTAAATATCAATAATCGTCAAAAATTGTTAAAAATGAAGTACAATTAGTATAAGTCTTTGTCCGATATGGACCCCAAACATCAACATGAAGCATTTCTAATGGACTAGTAGTTTTGATAGAACTATGAGAAAATGATTGTCGACATTGTCTAACAGCAGGGCAAACTTGACAAATGGTAGAACTGATACAATCTGAAATATTGAGTTGTGGCTTTACAAGCTTCATCTGGGAGAATGGCATGTGTCCAAGATGCAAATGCCAAAGTTGAACTTCTGTCTGAGAATGAGAAAACAAACTAGTAGCTTCTGTTGAACCAGTAGCTTTAGGAGAAATTTGTACAGAGTAGAGACCATCAGTCATATTACCAAGAAGCATCAGCTGCCCTTTCTAAGAATTGTCCTGCAGAAAGCACTTGGAATCAGAAAATATCATCTTACAGTTAAGATCCTTGCATAATTGTGTGACAGAGATCAAATGAAATCAGAAGTCAAGCACATGAAGAACATTCCTAAGAATGATTTGATCATTAAGTATGACTGTCCCCTTATGTAAAACAGGAATTTTACTACCATCAGGAATGGTAATACAAGTATCTGAATTGACAAGCTTATAGTCCACGAATTGATCAAAATTTAGGACAAATATGGTCCGTAGCACCACTATCCAATAACCATCTGAACTTGGAAAAACTTAACAGACATATGTTACCTGCCAAGAAAGCATGACTGGAAGAATCAAATTGTCGATCACAAGAAGCATTATTGAGAAGATTAACAAGTTGAGTATATTGTGCCTCTGTAATGGCATGAGAAGATCTAGAAGTCATATCTGGAGACACAACATCTTGCACCTGAGATTTAACATGAGAGTTATCATCTAAATTCTGAGAAGTTATAGTTGCAGCTACTCGTTTATCTTTGAACCCTTTAAAGCCAGGTGGGAAACCATTGAGTTGAAAACATCTATCAATACTATGACCCTGTATTTTGCAATGTGTGCAAAAGTAATTGGCACCAGGTTTAAATGGTCGTCTAGATGCAAAGAATTGATTCATTTGAGCTCGTGGAACATTTGTGTTACCAAAATTATTCATGCCACCAAATCTCTGAGAATTATTGTAAGCATATGGTTTCTGATTCTGAGAAACATAAGGTCTCTTGTCAACTACAAACGCCAGATTTTCAGTGTTTGATGAAATCTGAGAAATATCCTTGTGGCTCTCTTCTTGTGCTATAATCTGTAAGCCTGAGAAACTGTAGGAAGAGGAACCATTAACATAATGTGACCTCTGACAGTACTGAACTTATCATTAAATATCAGCAAAAACTGTAGCAAACGTTGCTCTTGTTGCTTTTATAAAAACTTCTGTCCCAAATCACATGTGCAAGTAGTACATGTACAAGAAGAAAAAGGATTTACATCATCAATACTGTCCCAAATAGTCTTGATTTTGGTGTAGAACTCTGAAACTAACTGTGTACCCTGAGATATTTCCATCAATTGCTGTTCTAGAGAATACAATTCAGTAATTGAGGAACAACCAAAACGTTCCTCTAAATCTTTCCAGATAGCTCGTGTAGTCTTTAAGAACAGAACACTCCGAGCAATTGTTTCATCAAGATTGAACAAATTCCAAGATATGACAAGAGAATTACAGCGTTCCCAAGCACTATAATCAGGTGAAGTCATTGCAGGCATAGCTAAAGTTCCATTTACAAGTCCTAGCTTGTTCTTTGCAGATAAAATCAGTAACATCGATCTTTTCCAGTTATTATAGTTTTTTCCATTAAATTTTACAGAAACAAGCTGTGTAGTATTTACATCTGAAGGATGTATATAGTAGACACTTGAAGAATCAACAGTATTTGCAGTAGTATTGGATTGAGTCGCCATTAAAACAACACAGAAATCTCAAGAAACGATTGATAACGAACAATCGAACAATTGATAGAATCAATCACAATTAACGATTACGAACAAACAATAACAACCACATTCAGCACCAATATTCACAGATCAACAGCAAAAATCCACAGATCACCAGTAAAATATACAAATCGGAGTAGTAAAAGGAACAAAAAAGACAATTCTGAAGAATCAGAATAGAAAACACCTGATAAACGTTGAGATTTCGACGTAAACACGATGAAAACATGGTGAAATCACGGCAAGAAACACAAAGAATCACGGCTAAAACACATGAACCTGCTCTGATACCATGATATTTTTCTGATATAGGTATATGTAAATATAGACTAACAGAAAAGTAACTTGTTTGTACAAAGAGAAAGAAGACAATATTTACATTATGTTGCAAAAAGAATTACAGAGAGAATGGGAAGAAGATGAATTTACAGGTGGTTGTAACTAACTCCTAGCATCTGTTTATATACAGCCTATTTTACAATTGTCAGCACATGGTTTCCTAATACTTAACTTAGACGTATTACTAAAAATAGAATGCAATGCAGTTCCCATAGTAGTTGCATTGCCCGTAGTAGTAAGTGAGCCAGATGTATTAGTCTCAATAAAGAAATCAACCAAAATTGATGTAAGACGTTACTGCATTCTATGATAGTTGCCAGGAAAGATGCTAATATATGTGTTTGTTTGACCATATTGTCATATATGTAGATCTTGATTACAAGACTTGAAATTACTATAGTTTCATTATTTGCTACTTTTTGGGGATTGAATTCGATGCAGGTGTTTCTAAGATTCTATTGATAAGACTAGTGGTACTTGCTAGATTTTGAAATTCTAAATGGGTGAACTAGCAAACATATTAAATTTTAGAAAGAAAACAGAAGAGACCAATCTTCTTAATGGGTGGTACATTAAATAACATTTAAAACATTGTCAGATTTGCAAGAAACAACTTCCAAGTAAAAGCCAAAAGATGCAAGATACCCTAAGGATGATTTTTAGCAGTTTTTGTATGTGATACCTATGTTTATTTCCATGAATACGCAACCTTAATTTATTATCCTTCTTCCTTCGATTCACTAATTATGTGAGTTCAGCCTCTATAATGTCTCTGAATTAGTAGAGGTATGACTTCGGAGTATCAAAACATACTCTTGTTTTTAAGTAAAATTATTAATTAATTAGCGAAAAAATTTTCATCAAGGATGAGTTCTGTTGGCAGCACTTCACACTAGTGGCGAAAACCTCTACTGGCCATGTTGTGCATTCACCTTGCTGCTTACAACGATGAGCATGTCTGAACTGCTAACATGAAGAGGGTCATGAAGGTGCAGGATTGAATAATTCATGAGGCTTAATTATATGGTTATATATACATAAAGATGTTTATATATGTACATATATATATGATAGATATACACACCATAGCTTAGCTGGATCTCCAAGTCAAAATGACATAATTTTTTTTATGTCATGTCGTAGTCAAGACGTCATCCGTTGGATCAACAGTTAGAATTTAATGGGCTTGTCATTACTGTCTACTAGAGTGGTGCATTAGAGACCCGATAACTATAATGAAGAAATTAATACATGGCAGTCACTTCAGTGATCACTTTAATATTTAACCCGTACCTAAAATATAAATTTAGGGACCTTTTTGTTGGGCCGCGCAACACCCATTAACTCCACATTAGTATGATATTGTCCGCTCTAGGCCATGACCAAGCCCGCACGGATTTGTTTTTGGGCTCCTCCCAAAAGGCCTCATACTAATGGAGTTGTTTTGGCTGCTTATATTCAAGATAATTCTTCTTTATCTTATCGATGTGGGACTTGGGTTGACACACACTCTATAATCTCCCCTCAATCCAAGAACCACCAATCTTGTGACCCTTATACCGCCGCTATTTATCTGTGGCTCCTCATCTAACGGGACATGCCGCCCGACCACCTCAATGTCAGGAAGACTTTCGACACAAGCCGTCCAAGATCTTCAATCGCAGTTCTGGAAAGCCTCCCACACCACACAACTTGCAGCCCGCAACCCCAGGATCAACTTCTAACCATCGGCTTTGATACCACTTGTTGGGCCGCGCAACACCCATTAACTCCACATTAGTATGATATTGTCCGCTCTAGGTAGTGGCCAAGCCCGCACGGATTTGTTTTTGGGCTCCTCCAAAAAGGCCTCATACTAATGGAGTTGTTTTTGCTGCTTATATTCAAAATAATTCTTGTTTATCTTATCGATGTGGGACTTGGGTTGACACCCACTCTACACTTTTTTCCTGGTTTTCTTGTATTTAGTGATTAGTCACCCCATCTCCTGTAACTACAGACCATACGATACATGCATATACCTGACTATCATACAATCCTCCCAACATATAAAGGCAAAACTAATTACAACTTTTCAGTATTCTTCTGTAAATTGTAGCAGAGGTTCTGCTTGTGCCTTGTCTAACATAGTCCCACATAGGAATTGTAGTGCTTGTTAGCATAAAATTACGCAAGCGCACGTAGTCACAAGTAATATAATTAAAGTTCGTTCCGCAGAGATCTGGTTAAGTTTAAATCAGTAAATATGCCTATGCAACAATGTTTGGTTTTAATCCACTGCTAAGACAAATAACAAGAATGAGGTTTTAATTATCTAAATTAACTAGGTTGCAAATTATTAAACTAAGAATAATTAACTAATAAAAATTTAATATGAATTACTTATATGAGATAAAACATGGAATCCTAATTTCATTATCTACTTCACTTAGAGTCGCAGCCTTTAATCAATACATGTGATGGTTTTGATATCTGATCGGATAACACGTAACAAGTAAAAGCTATCTCTCGATATACTAATACCAAACTACACATGCATCCACAAAAGAGATAGAAGATGGGTAGACACCAAATATGTTTAGACCCTATATCTCTATAGAATTTGAAAACATAAAGGTTTAAGTACAAGTTATCCACCTAGATCACATAGGGTAGCATAATATCTCTATTTACGCCACAAATCATGATGTTAAAACATCAACCTATCCTATGCTAGCATGGCAAGTTCTAAATCTCAAGATCCACTCTCGTTTAGCAAGAGATTAACAAATTAGATGTTCGCGACGCATCTAAATACATGAAACACAACCATACGAGGATATCAAGAATTCACCACACATAAATCTTTAAAGCATATAAACTACTAAGCTACATAGATAAATCCATTAGGATCCTATGACAACGATTAGTTCATAATTGAACCGTTCGTCACCATGGGATTAGATGAAAACATGGTATTAAACAAGATATAAAATAGAGAAGCAATAATATTAATAAAAACCAGAGTTGAGAAAACAAATCTATTATCCCAAGTATACAAAAGATGAAGTAGATCTAGATCTTGCTTGTCAGCGAGCTTGAATCCTTCTCCACTCTTCTCTCTTGCAGTTCTACGTTACAATAATAAAAATCTGATACAATTTACATGGTAGGATGTGTTTATATAGGCACTCCAAGTCTTGCCCAGCAAGAAAATACAAAAACAGAATTATAATAGAATTTCTGCAATATACGTTTCCTAAATTGATTCTGTTTTTTAAGGAAAATTCGTGGCTGACATTTCTTCAGATTTTCTGGAACGTTCCAAACGTAATTGGACCTCTGGACCACCTTAAAATGATAGAAAATCTCGTTATCTTCGCGTGGACTGCTTACGGGCCTCAAACGGACTTCTAGAACTCAAGATATGGCCAAAACAGTGTAAACTGCGCAACCCTTCTCGAAAATCCGAATTTTAATCAATTAATTCCCAAAAAATTATAGAAGCATCCACCTTAGTCAACATTCTCGTAATTCTGCACCACTAAGCAAAACACATCAAAACTACAACAACTTGAGTCCAAGACAATCAATTTAAGCCGAAATTAAGCGATCCAAGTGGATATAAAATCCACTTATCACACCTCCAAACTTAAACCGATGCTTGTCCTCAAGAATAAACAATTACAACTAACTAACTAACTAGTACCACTTCCGTAGGTGATCACGGTTGTATTTGGCATATGCAACAAGCCCTTTAAACCCCTAGGCAGCCCTAGTGGACGAGTAAGGTCTCGTGAGGGCCTATAGCGAATGTACCCACAAAATCCAATTAACCTAATGCAATGCAATGCATGAATGCAACTAGAATGAAAATGCAACGATCCCCTTCAAACTAACCAAAACCAACTAACAAGCAAATATCTTAGAGAATGCAACTAAATCCAAATAGAGCTCGACCAAGTTCCCGTATACTAACAATACATGAACAGAAACGTGCGTGTGTGCAATGCTCATCAGAAATACTCCCAAAACTAGGTCAAAAATCATACATGCTCTTCGTCAAGACAATCACAGGTTTATAAATAGAATAGACCGTAGACACTTCATAACCTAGGAACACCTCCATCCTTATCCAAGGTAGACAGAAATTCATGCTTTTATTACTAAACAACTACGACACATAATATACAAGCATGCTTATTTAACCGTGCAATGGATGAGACCTCGAAAGGCTTATACAATAATACCCATGTAGCGAGCGTTGGGTTAGTGGATCCCAGACTATAAAAGCCTTAGGTCACTAGGCACAAAGTCCCCGCGAACTTATTTGCTCGAGTATTAAAGAGCTCACCCTGGTTAATTTTGCATATAAACAATTGACAATTTTTTTTCTTTTCATTTTTTTTCCTTTTTTCTGCTTTTTTTTTCTCTTTTTTTTTCTATGCAATCTGGAATGAGAATTCTCAATTCTAACCCTAGACTACTCATATAATTATGTGCCGGCTACTAGCCATTTGATGCCTAGCCATTATTAACAATTATTTACAATTTAAGCATGAAATCCCTGTTTTCCCCCAAACTTAGACTTAAGTATTCTATGCCATCAAGGGAATAATGAAAATTCTAAATATAATCAAGTGATTAAATCTCAAAACATCCAAACAAGCATGACCCTAACCTAGCCCAAAAGCACCCAATGAGACTGTGAAATTAGTTTTGTTTCTGAAACACATAAGTCAATTGCATAGAAACTATAAGTCAACCCTCTATTCATCATTACCAACCTCAATTAGACACCTACCTACCAATCAGAATTAGCTCGTTCTAAGGAATCATGAAATATGCATGCTATGCAAATGCAACTAATATGAACTCACATGGTATACGAAAAATAAAAACAGAATGCCCTACATGAAACAAACATAATTAATACGAACATATATGCATGAATTACTACTACTCATATGCAAAGCATGAAATCCTACATGAACACATATATACAACAACAACTACTAATCCCTCAAACCACCCCCAAACTTAAAATATTCAATGTCCGCATTGAATGGAAGTAAATAAAAGGGAAAGTAGAAAACATACCTACTCGTCCTCGCTCTCGTCATCCTCATCATCCTCATCAGAAGAATCCGGTGGAGGGTACGGAGTCCAAGCTCCAAATATAGGCCACTGAACAGGAGTACTAGGTGACTGAAACTTTGCCTCCAAAGCTATGCCCATGTCCTCAGAATACTGGCGACTGCTCGTATGCATAGCATCCAACCGCCTAGTCATTCGACGAAAATAAGATTCAAAAATGGACATATCCACTGTACTCTGCGAAGAACCTGCCCTAGCCACTTCCGGTGCCCTTTGAACATGTGGCGGAGCGCCTGCTCTCTGACCACTAGCACCATCAACAACAAAGCCTAATCCCCTAGGATGAGGAGTGCCGCCCGGCCACTCCTTCAACCTCAACCGATCAATAGTAGCATCCTTAATAGAAGCCATAGGTTTATGCACCGGCTCACCTTTATACCATTTGACTTTCGATGCATCACACAAGTACGAGATGATAGAAGCATAAGGAATACTAGACGACGAATTGCTTCCCAAAAACCGAAGAATATTTTGATTAATAAGGTACCCAAGGTCAACATACTCATCTTTGAGAATACCCCATAGCAAGATAGCTCTATCAACAGTAACATCGGAAACATGGTTTGACGGTATGATATTAGAACTGATGAAAAAGAACCATGCCTTTGCAAAACCAGACAATGATGAAGCCGAGAAAGTACGCTTAATCTCCGTACCTGACTTACATTTCCACTTCGTTCCCGGAACACATAACTCACCAATGAGTGCATCAAGATCAACATCATCCTTAGTCTTTTGTCCCCAATCCGTAGCTTCTCTAGGTTTAGGCGGTTGCCTAATCAAATTACGAATAGCACGAGGCGAATAATCCACCTTCCGACCTCTCACAACCGTGGAATTATTCCTAGCCATCGACGCATTAGCATAGAACTCTCTAACCACATCCAACGCCGCATCATTAGCAAACTCACAAAATAACGTCCAACCTCTCTCACCAATCATAGCCACCATCTCCGTATAAGTACTTGGCACAAGCCTCCGTTCCTGAATAATCCCCTTGGTAACTAACCTATCATACTCCGCTTTGGCATTCTCATTCACAAACCTTTCCACTCCATCTCCCACAACATCATTCTCATTCAAAGATGGAGGAGCACTACTACCACTACCCACTAATCGTGGTCTTTTAGGAGCCATGACAACTAATATCAAGCAAAGCACAACAATCTCCAAACAATCCACCAAATAAAGAACCCCCAAATTACACACCAAGAACCCTAGCTTGCAAAATTCACAAATTCAAATAAAAGATGAGATAGAATATTACCCAATTGAATCAAAGAGGTGAACTTGCTAGATGAATCCCCAAAAAATTCGAATTTAATTCCCCCTTGCAATTTGAATGGATGAAAGTTAAGAATTTGGGGTTTATATAGATGGGTTTATGTATGTATAGGTGTGGTGGATGTATATAATGGTAATGGTGAATTTAATTTATAGATGGAAAAGGATTTTTGGAAATTGTATTTGATATAGGATAGAGCTTAGAGGTGTTAGGATTTTGATTTGAAATTGAATTGGAGTTGAATATAGAATAAAAGGGAAAAAGAGATGGAGAATGTGAGTTTTGGACAAAAATTCGGGTATATACAGTAGCTCCTGGCGCCTGAAGCGCCAAAACAAAGCTGTTGCGCCGTTCTGACTTGCGTGTTGGCGCTCCTGCGCGGGTTGGCGCATGATGCGCAGACGGAGACTGCATTACTGTGGCGCTCCTGCGCGGATTGGCGCATGATGCCCTGGCCTCTTCTGCGTTTCTATGGCTCCTGCGCCATTTCTGGCGCCTCATGCGCTGGTGCAAACTGCACTTCTCATTTTTTTTTTTTTTGTTTTTTTTTTCACACACTCACAACACTCATTTTTTTTTCCATACAACAAATACTCCCTCACTTGGGTTGCCTCCCAAGAAGCGCTCGTTTAATGTCATTAGCTTGACATTCTTCCGAAAAGTCACGAACAAGATAAAACTGCGGCAACCTTCTCGCGGTTGACCATTCCTCCATAATACGGCTTAAGTCTCTGTCCATTTACCTTGAAAGCATCATCAATAGAACCCCTAAATATCTCTACTGCCCCATGTGGAAACACGGTTTTGACTGTAAACGGACCCGACCACTTTGATTTGAGCTTACCCGGAAAAAGTTTAAGGCGAGAATTATAAAGCAAAACCTGTTGGCCCGGCACAAACGACTTATGCACCAACTTCCTATCATGCCACCTCTTCACTTTCTCCTTTTACATCTTAGCATTCTCGTAAGCCTGCTCACGAAATTCCTCGAGCTCATTTAACTGAAGTAGCCGTTTCTCACCCGCAGCTGAAATATCTAAGTTTAACTTCTTCAACGCCCAATAGGCCTTGTGCTCTAACTCTGCCGGCAAATGACAAGCCTTACCAAAAACCAACTGATAAGGAGACATACCTAGGGGTGTCTTGTAAGCAGTTCTATACGCCCAAACCGCTTCGTCTAACTTCAAAGACCAATCCTTCCTTGATGGATTTACCACTTTCTCGAGAATTCTCTTGATCTCACGATTCGAAACCTCCGCTTGACCATTAGTTTGAGGATGATAAGCTGTGGCAACACGATGTGTCACATTATACCTTGCCATCATAGCAGTAAATTGACGATTACAGAAGTGTGTCCCCTCATCACTGATTATCGCTCGTGGAGTTCCAAAACGTGTGAAAATCTACTTGTGAAGAAAATTCAGCACCACCTTAGCATCATTGGTCGGTAAAGCCTTCACCTCGACCCATTTAGACACGTAATCCACTGCTAAGAGAATGTACTGATTGTTGCAAGGCGAAACAAACGGACCCATGAAATCAATTCCCCACACATCAAAAATCTCAACTTCAAGGATCGTACTAAGAGGCATCTCGTTCCTCCTGGAAATATTACCAACCCTTTGACATCGATCGCAACTCATCACGAACCTATGAGAATCTTTAAACAGAGTTGGCCAATAGAATCCCGCTTGAAGTACTTTCTGAGCTGTTTTATCACCACCGTAATGGCCTCCATATGTGGTAGAATGACAATCATGCAAAATACCTTCCGTTTCACTATACGGAATGCACCTCCTCAAAATCTGATCCACACCAAGCTTAAACAAGAATGGCTCGTCCCAACGGTACCACTTTACATCATGCAGAAACTTCTTCTTTTGAGCATAAGAAAATTTCGGGGGAATAACATTGCTAACCAGATAGTTCACATAATCTGCAAACCATGGCTCTTCACCTTGCACTCCAAAAAGCTGCTCATCTGGAAAAGATTCATTAATAAGAGATTTGTTATGTGAATCCTTACCGTGGTCCTCTAAGCGTGAGAGATGATCCGCTACTTGAGTTTCCGTGCCTTTCCTATCCTTGATTTCCACATCAAATTCTTGCAAAAGAAGCACCCAACGAATCAATCTAGGCTTTGAATCCTTCTTCGACATGAGATATCGAATTGTAGCATGATCCATATACACAATCACCTTAGTACCAAGCAAATAAGACCTGAATTTCTCGAAACCATAGACAACTGCTAGCAACTCCTTCTCTGTAGTAGTGTAGTTCAGCTGTGCATCATTGAGGGTTTTACTAGCATAGTAAACCACATGAAAAATTCTATCCTTCCTTTGACCAAGCACAGCTCCAACAGCATAGTCACTAGCATCACACATAAGTTCGAACGGTTCCTCCCAATTAGGTGCGGTAATGACTGGTGTAGTAGTCAACTTCTTCTTCAAGATCTTAAAAGCTGCAAGGCACTCATCATCAAACTTGAAAGGAACATCCTTCTCCAAGAGATTGCACAAGGGTTTAGAAATTTTTGAGAAGTCTTTGATGAATCGCCGATAGAAACCCGCATGACCCAGAAAACTGCGAATTCCTTTAACAGAGATAGGTGGAGGAAGATTTTCGATTGTTTCCACCTTAGCCCTATCCACCTCAAGTCCTCTACCAGATACCTTGTGCCCAAGAACAATTCCCTCTCGCACCATGAAGTGACACTTCTCCCAATTAAGCACCAAGTTAGTCTCCACACAACGTTTCAAAACCAGGCCAAGATTATGCAAGCACTCGTCATATGAAGTACCAAAAAATGAGAAGTCATCCATAAAAACCTCCACATTCGAGCCAATCATGTCTGAGAAAATGGCCATCATGCACCTTTGAAAAGTGGAGGGAGCACCACAAAGTCCGAAAGAAACCCGTCGAAAAGCAAAGGTACCAAAAGGACATGTGAATGTGGTCTTCTCTTGATCTTCCGGAGCAATGCAAATCTGATTGTAGCCTGAATATCCATCAAGGAGGCAATAGTACTCATGTCCCGCCAACCTGTCTAGCATCTGATCAATGAATGGCAGAGGAAAGTGATCTTTTCTCGTGGCTTTGTTGAGCTTCCTATAGTCCATGCAAACTCTCTACCCCGTGACTGTTCGAGTAGGGATGAGCTCATTCTTTTCATTAGCAACAACTGTCATGCCTCCTTTCTTTGGCACACATTGAACCGGGCTCACCCAAGAACTGTCTGAGATAGGATAGATAATACCCGCATCAAGCCACTTTAGAATTTCCTTCTTCACCACCTCTTTCATAATCGGATTAAGTCTCCGCTGATGCTCAACAGTAGGCTTAGCTCCCTCCTCTAGCAGAATTTTATGCATGCAATAAGAAGGGCTGATTCCCTTGATATCTGCTATAGTCCAACCAATTGCTGACTTGAATTCCCTCAAAATTCGTAAAAGCTTTTCTTCCGCACTAGCTGACAAGTTAGAGGCAATAATAACAGGTAATGTAGATGCATCACCAAGAAAAACATACCGCAAGTGTTCCGGAAGTGGTTTGAGTTCAAGTGTGGGAGCTTCCTCAATAGATGGTTTCAGGCGCCCCTCCGAATTTTTAAGTTCTCCTAACCCAAGAGATTCAAAAGGCAAATCAAATCTCCTTTTCCAAGGGGCTGAATTTAGCTGCTGCAATTGCTCAGCTATTTCCTCGTCTTCAAAATCAGAGTCACCAACTAAAACTTTTTCCAAAGAATCTGACTTAAGTAACTGCTCTATTTCCATAGTAACTGCAGAATCAACGCAATCCACCTTCAAACATTCTTCTTCATCTGAGGGAAGTTTCATTGCATTAAAGACATTAAAAGTGACATTCTGGTCTTGCACCCTCATGGTGAGCTCCCCTTTCTGCACATCAATCAAAGTCTTTCCCGTAGCCAAGAATGGTCTTCCCAAGATTATGGGAATCTTCTTATCTTCCTCGAAATCCAAGATAACAAAATCAGCAGGAAATATGAGTTTGTCAACTTTCACCAACACATCCTCCACTATGCCTCTAGGATAAGTAACTGAACGATCAGCCAACTGCAAAGAGATGTTGGTAGGCTTTGGTTCCGGTAGACCAAGTTGCATATAGACTGACAAGGGCATGAGATTGATGCTAGCTCCCAAGTCACACAAGCACTTCGCAAAAGACAAATTACCAATAGTGCATAAAATAGTAAAGCTACCAGGATCCTTTAGTTTTGGAGGCAATTTCTGTAGCAGCACAGCACTGCATTCTTCCGTTAGAGCAACGGTCTCTAATTCCTCGAGCTTCAACTTACGAGAAAGAATCCCCTTCATGAACTTGGCATAGCTCGGCATCTGTTCAAGAGCTTCGGCAAAGGGAATGTTAATCTGCAACTTCTTGAACACCTCTAAGAACTTAGCAAACTTCTTGTCCAACTGCTGCTTCTGGAGTCTTCTAGGATAAGGAGGGGGAGGATAGATCTGAGTGTTCTTTGTAGACTGCTCCACAGAATTTTTAACAGGTTCCTTGCTCTTCTCTACTTCACCACCTTGCTGATCGGCCACCAAATCAGATTGAGCATTTTCGGGCACTGCAGATTTTTCAACCTGCTGATTCTGAACATCTTCATCTTCTTCGACTGCTGATTTAGGGCCTGCTATAACTTTTTCCGATCTCAAAGTCACAGCCTTCACCTGTTCTTTGCTATCCCTCCTACCTGGATTTGCTTCCGTATCACTAGGAAGAGTTCCTTGAGACCTACTAAGTAAGGCACTTGCAATCTGTCCTATCTGAGTTTCCAAGAGTTTCTGACCAGCTTGTAGGTTCTTTAATGCTATCCACACATCATCTGATTTTTCACTAGAAGATTGCCCCGCATGAGCCTGGGGCTGTTGCTGCTGAAATCCAGGAGGCTGATATGATTGCTTTAGAGCATACTGCTGCTGGTAACCTTGATTGAATGGCCTTGCTTGCTGCCCCTGAAACTGCTGATAGGGTTGCTGAGGTTGTTGAGCACCTTGGTTGTTGCTCCAGCTGAAGTTAGGATGATTCCTGTTGCTTGGATGATTGGTGGCTGGTACTGGTGCAGCAGGTCTCTGAAAATTACTTACGAACTGTGCTGATTCAGAAGAGATAGCACACTGATTCGTTTCATGTGCGCCCGCACATAGCTCACAAACACTAGCAACCTGCTGAACTCCATAATTAGCAAGAGAATCCACCTTCATCGAAAGAGCCTTCAACTGAGCTGCAATAGCTAAGCCTGTGTCAACTTCAAGAACACCTGCTACCTTACCTTGAGAAAGCCTCTGTGTTGGATTCTGATATTCGTTAGCAGCCATCATTTCAATAAGATCATAAGCTTCCTCATAGCTCTTCGCCCACAGAGCTCCACCTGATGCTGCATCTAGCAAAGGCCTCGATTGTGCTCCCAACCCATTGTAGAAACCAATAATAACCATCCAATCAGGCATGCCATGATGAGGGCACCTTCGTAGCATCTCCTTATAACGTTCCCAAGCCTCACACAAAGATTCGCCAGATTGCTGTTGAAATTGAGTTAATTGGTTCCTTATTGCTGCAGTTTTCGCCATAGGGAAGAATTTAGTAAGAAACTTCTGAGCAAGATCATCCCATGTAGTAATGGAACCAGCTGGTAGAGAATGTAACCAGCCCTTAGCCTTATCCCTTAAGGAGAATGGGAAAAGCCTCAACTTGATAGCATCATCCGACACACCATTAAATTTGAAAGTGTCGCAGATCTCGATAAAGTCCCGGATGTGCATATTAGGATCTTCTGTCGAAGCACCCCCAAACTGAACCGAATTCTGCACCATCTGAATTGTGCTCGGCTTAATCTCAAAGTTATTTGCTGCAATAGTTGGCCTGACAATACTAGATTGTATGTCAGTAATCTTCGGCTGCGAATAGTCCTTCAAAGCCTTAACTGCTGCTGGTAAATCTGCCATCTCTATAGTAGTTTCAAGTTCCTCTTTCTGATTATCTACTACAAGACCGTCTTCTGCCAGTTTTTCCTTACGAGCCTGCAAACGTGTTCGCATACACGTTCAAGTACCTGAAAACACCACGAAACAAACAACTAAGTAAGAAATCCGAGTCAGTGAACGCTAACGACCACTGATGACAAGCACATAAACTAAACAAAACACCGATGATCCCCGGCAGCGGCGCCAAAAACTTGTTAGCATAAAATTACGCAAGCGCACGTAGTCACAAGTAATATAATTAAAGTTCGTTCCGCAGAGATCTGGTTAAGTTTAAATCAGTAAATATGCCTATGCAACAATGTTTGGTTTTAATCCACTGCTAAGACAAATAACAAGAATGAGGTTTTAATTATCTAAATTAACTAGGTTGCAAATTATTAAACTAAGAATAATTAACTAATAAAAATTTAATATGAATTACTTATATGAGATAAAACATGGAATCCTAATTTCATTATCTACTTCACTTAGAGTCGCAACCTTTAATCAATACATGTGATGGTTTTGATATCTGATCGGATAACACGGAACAAGTAAAAGCTATCTCTCGATATACTAATACAAAACTACACATGCATCCACAAAAGAGATAGAAGATGGGTAGACACCAAATATGTTTAGACCCTATATCTCTATAGAATTTGAAAACATAAAGGTTTAAGTACAAGTTATCCACCTAGTTCACATAGGGTAGCATAATATCTCTATTTACGCCACAAATCATGATGTTAAAACATCAACCTATCCTATGCTAGCATGGCAAGTTCTAAATCTCAAGATCCACTCTCGTTTAGCAAGAGATTAACAAATTAGATGTTCGCGACGCATCTAAATACATGAAACACAACCATACGAGGATATCAAGAATTCACCACACATAAATCTTTAAAGCATATAAACTACTAAGCTACATAGATAAATCCATTAGGATCCCATGACAACGATTAGTTCATAATTGAACCGTTCGTCACCATGGGATTAGATGAAAACATGGTATTAAACAAGATATAAAATAGAGAAGCAATAATATTAATAAAAACCAGAGTTGAGAAAACAAATCTATTATCCCAAGTATACAAAAGATGAAGTAGATCTAGATCTTGCTTGTCACCGAGCTTGAATCCTTCTCCACTCTTCTCTCTTGCAGTTCTACGTTACAATAATAAAAATCTGATACAATTTACATGGTAGGATGTGTTTATATAGGCACTCCAAGTCTTGCCCAGCAAGAAAATACAAAAACAGAATTATAATAGAATTTCTGCAATATACGTTTCCTAAATTGATTCTGTTTTTTAAGGAAAATTCGTGGCTGACATTTCTTCAGATTTTCTGGAACGTTCCAAACGTAATTGGACCTCTGGACCACCTTAGAATGATAGAAAATCTCGTTATCTTCGCGTGGACTGCTTACGGGTCTCAAACGGACTTCTAGAACTCAAGATATGGCCAAAACAGTGTAAACTGCGCAACCCTTCTCGAAAATCCGAATTTTAATCAATTAATTCCCAAAAAATTATAGAAGCATCCACCTTAGTCAACATTCTCGTAATTCTGCACCACTAAGCAAAACACATCAAAACTACAACAACTTGAGTCCAAGACAATCAATTTAAGCCGAAATTAAGCGATCCAAGTGGATATAAAATCCACTTATCAGTGCTGAATGGGCATACCAGGAGAATGGGGTACACACTACCACTAAAAGGGTTTCCAAAATGAATTTAATATGGCTATTTTTGGATATTCATCATCGTCCGTTGCTACTGCTGCGACATAAAAGCCGACTATTGGTTGTTCTTCGCTACCATTGTTGTACAACAACATCGTTGGAAGCATAGTATGGGACATGTGCATTATGCAGTTTGAGGCATTATGAAGTTAGTGATAGGTCCATAATTAATCATATTTTTAATACCTATTTTATGTCCGTTTTCGTAATTTTATTAATTAATAAATTGTTTTATTTTATTTTGTAGGAAAATAAATAAAAACAGATTTCAAGCAGGAAAAGGTGCAAAAAGGGAAAGGAGGTGGAAAATACTTGAAGTCAAGGAAACTGGAGGGAAAATCGATTACTTATCGGAGAAGAAAAGGAAATTGAAGAAATTATATTCAAGATTGGATTGTAATCAAAGGGGCCAAACCCAATATTTTCCCCTATATATATGGCCTTCTCCCTTGTAATTAAAACACCTAGAATTTGATAGCTCTTTATTTTCATGTTTTACTTTCGTTGGTGGCTGCATACTCTTCTAAATTATTAATATAATATTCTTCGTTCTTCCTTTCTTCCTGCGTACAATTGTTGCCGCTTTATTATTTAGTACTAGTTAATACATGCATGCTTCGTTAGTTTACTTAGTTTATTAGTTTATTATATACATGCCATTCACGTTATTAAGATTTAGGCTTATTAAGTTTCTGGCCATATATATATAATTAAAGTTATTGTTGTTAAAATCGTTGATTCATGTTTACTTGGTATTATTATAATTGTTTCATTAATTATTTAATTATGCGTAGCTAATTTTCTTGCCCTAGGATGAAGATGAAGTTGATTTAATTGCTCTTGATTTCTTCTCGTTCCTATTAATTGATTCTCATAATTTCTCTTGGTGCTTAATTGTTCAATTGACAAAGTGATTTTGATATATTATTGCTACCGGATTTATTTTTCATAACCTATGCTTGCTCTTTGAAGTTTTGATAGGTTATTGTTATATAACAAGTTTCATAGTATATGCTTGTCTCGTTAATTGATATACCTTATTTGTGAAGGAAAGAGAATTGATTTTAGGGCGAGTTGATATTAATTGTGATTGATTAACGGATTCGAATTCCTAGGTTTACCATATTATTTGATAATCTTTGCTAATTAGGTTAATTAGGTTAATTAAATCTCAACTCAAATCTTATTGTCTAGTTCGCCTGAGTTAATTATTAGGGTTTTGAAAATTCGTAGTCTCTGTGGATCGACCTGTATTTGCTACAACTAAACACTGTGCGCTTGCAGTTATTTTACACATCAAGTTTTTGGCGCCGCTGCCGGGGACTATTGGTAATTTTCACTCCTTGATATTAATTCATCGGATTAGTTTCTTGTTTTCTTTTGTTTGTTTTTTTTAGGGAATAGTGAAGCGGAGAAAAGCTTGGACAAGAAGATCGTTGGAAGGCCTCGCTGTCTCTTTTGAAATTTTTGGAAGCGCTTTTCGGTATTCCGTTTCACCTCTCTCTATTTTTTCTTCATTATTATTGAAAAAAAAACACAAAAAAATTAAATATTCAAAAAAACCCAAAAATATCAGTTAGTTAATTGTTTGTTAAAAACCAATTTGCTGCATCATTCATTCTTTCACTTAGGATCACATCATCTAGATTTCTTTATTGTATTTATTGCTTTCCATCTTTTAATTGTGGTGATTGCTGGAGGAAAGAGGTACATACAATTTAGAATAGAACACGTAGTGTAGTGCATCTATAAGTGTTTATTTTCTTGTTCTTTGTGTGTTGCATCATTCAATCAATCTTAAGGGTGCCACCCAATTACAAGATAAGGTGAAGGATTTCATCACCCTTTCCTTGGCCCACAAACCACTAATTCATTCATCTGCATACCCCTTTCCTTAATAAAACTAAGTAGACGTTAGCCCCTAGGATCTCGCGCTCAAATAGGAAGAGAATCTAGGAGGAACAAATCACTAAGTATTCTTTCGTTTGGTGTCTAGGCAAGCGTGACGCTTACCTGGCTAATTTGGATTGGTGTCTAGAAAGGTGTTTAGCCTCTTGGCAATGCTTGCACCTGCCTGGCCAGTCAGGACGAGTGCTTTTTGAGTTGTGACTTTTAGTGGTATCTTATTGTTAGGAGCAAGGTCTAGATTTTTTTTTCTTAGGATAATATAGATTTTTTTCTTTTTGATTTTTCAATTTTTTTAAGGTGTTTACTTATAGCTCTTGTCTGCTACGTGCTTAATTGTTTACTTCTCTTGTATGCAAAGTGCTTGGGTTCGAGACACTTCATCTAGATTAGTAAGACAAACCAATTTGTCATCTCCTAAAGTAGTGAGGCAACTCGAGTTCTCTTCACCCACTAGAATTGAGTCAAAAGAATTAGAAGTTCAACCCGTAGCCATGGCTGTTTCACTCAAAGACCGTTGTTACCCCGCTCGTACCGCTCAACCCTCATGCATAGTCTTACCCGCAGTAACCGCGAATAACTTTGAAATCAAACATCACAACATTAGCATGTTACCTAGGTTTGCTGGGGTAGAGGGAGAGGATCCATATCTTTTCATTCGAGAGTTTGAGGAAGTGTGTGCATTACAAAAACTTCAACAATTGAGTGAGGATTCCATTAGGCTCAGGCTTATTAATTTTGCTTTGAAAGAAGATGCTAAACAGTGGTTGTACAGTCTACCCGTTAATTCTATTTCCACATGGGAGGGATTTGTTGCTATCTTTCTTAAAAAATATTTTCCAAACCATAAGGCAAACAGACTTAGGAATGAAATCAACCAATTTCAACAAAATCGGAATGAGTCTTTTTGGAAATATTTTGATAGATTTAAAAAGTTGTTGTCTAAGTGTCCTCAACATGGTATAGAAAAATGGAGACTTTGTAAAATTCTTTATGAAGCCTTAGATAGCCAAACCACTGCTTTGTTAGAGTCTATGTGTAATGGTAAGTTTATGGACAAAGATGAGGATGAAGCTTGGCAATTTTTTGAGGAGTTAGCTGAAAGAACAATGTTGTGGGAGTCAACTAGGGAACCTAATCAGGAAGCTGAAAAATCTAACTCATCTAAGGGCTTACACGCAGTTGGTAATTCTATTGCAACCGAAGCTAAGTTAGCTACACCCACTAGACGTTTAGAAGCCTTAGAAACCAACAATGCGTCCTCTCAAATGTCTCTCTGTGCAAAATGTAGTTCTCCTAATCATGTGGTAGAGAATTGCCCAGAAATTGAACAAGTCAATGCCATGTTTCAACCTAGAGTTAGGAATGATCCTTATGCACCCACATATAATTCTGGTTGGAAGAGTCACCCAAATTTCTCATAGAACCAAGGTCAATACAATCAGTATAATCAAAATCCTCAAACTGCTTTTCAAAAGCCCAATCCTGGTCCATATCCACCTCAAAATCCTAATTCATATCCTCCTCAAAATCTTGGTCATTATCCAAATTCAATCCCCATGAATCCTCCTGGTTTTAGTGAATCTGATAAGAAATTGAATTCTATTGAAAAGAGTATGGAGGCATTACTCAAATCTCAATAATCTTTCATGCAAGCTATGACCCAAGATAGGCAGTTACTGAATTCCAACACTCAAGCCATATCTAAGCTAGAGGTCCAAGTCAGTCAATTGGCAAACACAATCAGTGAGAGAGAGAAAAATAGATTTCCTAGTCAACCCAAGACTAATCCTAAATTTCATCCAAATCAAAAGTCTCATGAAAATGTGAATTCTGTTATCTCTCTAAGGTCTGGTAATCAATTCAATAATCATGCTGGTGTCAATACTCAAGAAGAAGATAAGCTAACATCTGAACCAAATCCTTTGCTCTTGAATCTTAGTCTTAAACAATCTTCAAATCCCGAGAGTTCTGAAGTAGATAAAGCTGATGAGTCATCACCATCCGATGAACAACCTTCAAAACCCCACTCTGGTGTGTCTAATGAAAAAGTCTTTCAGCCGAAAGGCCCGTTTCCTCAAAGACTTACTTCAAACAAACAATCTGCTCAGTTAGATAAGATTTTGGAAGTCTTTAAGCAAGTCAAGATTAACATTCCTCTTTTAGATGTGATTCAACAAGTTCCCTCTTATGCTAAGTGTCTAAAAGATTTATGTACTCATAAAAGAACCACTCATGTTCCTAAGAAAGCTTTCCTAACATCTCATGTTAGTTCTATTTTGTCAAATCAAATCCCTGTGAAGTATAAGGATCCTGGTTGTCCTACCATCTCTTGTGTCATAGGTGATACTTTCATTGATAAAGCTTTACTCGATCTAGGAGCTAGTGTGAACCTTCTTCCATTATCTGTCTATCAAGCCTTGGGTTTAGGTTAACTTAAGAAGACTAGTGTCACTCTTCAGTTAGCTGATCGTTCTGTTAAAACTCCAAAAGGTATAGTGGAAGATGTGTTGATTAAGGTTGGTGATTTTGTATTCCCCGTCGATTTTGTTGTTCTAGAAACCGAACCAGTCAAAAATCTCAAAAATCAAATTCCTATCATTTTAGGAAGGCCCTTTCTTGCTACCTCTAATGCTTTGATTAACTGTAGGAATGGTTCGATGAAACTCACTTTTGGTAACATGACGATAGATCTTAATGTCTTCAATGTAGGAAATCAACCTAATGAGCTTTTTGAACAACCTGTAGGAGTTAATTTGATAGATGAGGTTGTTTCGTGGTCGAATCTTGAGGATAGTGCAATTGAGTCTTTTCTTGAGAAAGATGTTTTCTTAAAGTATGAGAACAATAAAGAACTTCATGAACTTTATAGGAGTTTTTCTTCTGATGAGATGTTAGATGAATTGAATGCTCTTTGTTCTAAGTATGAAACTCAACTCGAGGATAGTTCTTTTGATCCTAAGTCCGTTGTTAAGACTTCTGTAGGTGAGCCACCCACTTTCGTTCCTAATCCATCTTTTTCCATTCTTGATCAGTCTTTGATAGTTGATAATGAAACTTATCATATTCTTTCTGGTGATTTAGTTCATAACCAAGGATTTCAAGTAATCAATCTGCTTAAACAACATAAAGAAGCCTCTAATTGGTCTATGAATGATGTTAGGTGTATGAGTTTTATTATATTGCATGATCATATTTACTCTCTAGTGGATAATTAAGTATTTGTGGGTGAGTTTCAAATGTTTGACAATTGTGTTACATGTGTTGTCTTCCCTCGATCTGGTATTGGTTAATATATTTGTTTTTGTAATGTGTCTCCCATGGCTAAGTTTAGGTATGGGGGAACAACTGTGTGTGTGTTTTATGTGTGTGTGTGTGTGTGTGTTATAGGTAATAATGTTTCTCCGTCATCCTTTATCAGGTATTCTCGTCCTTTTACTTTGTCATTTTTCTCTCATTTGTATACATTGAGGACAATGCATGATTTAGGTATGGGGGAGGGATTTAGTAGTATTATTTTTATTAAAAAAAAACCCAAAAAAAATTGAAAAATGAAAAAATAAAAAAATAATTCTAGCCTTGTGAAATGATTACTTGTTAAAAGTTGGCTTGATGCACCCATACATGCTATAGTACTCTTGTGATTCTGATGCTTTTGATTGAGAAGTGATATGCTAAGTTCTTGTGCACACACATACACTAGCGAGTTGAAACTAGTCGACTTATTGAATGTTGTAAGTAATTAAAAGGACATGAATATGTGCAAGAAGATTTGGTTTCCATGCTTTGAGTACAAGTAGGTGCATTAAAGAGACTTTTGTTTGGGATTGATTATGTTTTGTCACCAAGTGAGATTTTGAGCCTATATGCATATCTTTTACATTTTATATTCGTTTGCTTGAGTGTCCACATGTTGTTTGCATTGCTAGCACTTGTTTAAGACCTTTCTTGAAATGCATGACATTATTTGATGATAAGATGATAAAGGCATTTAGGAATAACATATTATTATCCAAATTACCACACCCTTTATATATGATCAATTAGTTACCCCTTTAAGCTTAATCCTATTTTTTTCGGTGACACACCACATTACTTGCCTAGACCTTTTTGTTGTGTATCCTTACGTATACTTGATCCCAATTGTCAAAGGCTAGTAGGAAGTTGTGGGAGTAATAAGGTGTGTGAGATGGGGTTTACTTTTGTTCATTACTTTTGGGGAAATATTGGGTTTTGTTGCTTAATTGTTAGTCGTTCAAGAAATTTTTAAAGAAGGATTGTGGTTGTGTATATATTTATCTTAGCTCTCCAAAAAAAAAGAAAAAAATGAAAAAAATCATATGAGAGCATACTTATGTTTATGTGTTTTGTGCGATCCTTCTTCATTCGACTCTTCAAGAATTTTGATGAAAATATTTAGAAATCCATGTATGGGGAGAAAGTATGGTGTTGTGTATGATTTATTATGGTTTCTACTAGCTTTTGACACTTCACCTTATTTGGCCTTACTTGACATACCTTGTCCCTAGCCCCATTACAACCCAAATAAAAGACCTTTTGATTATCATCATTAATGTATGTTGTGTTAAAGTTAGATTGATACCAAATGTCAAGCATGCTTATGATTTTGATGGAATGGAGTGATACACTTACCCTTGTTCTTGAGTGAATATTCTTTTGTGAGTGAAAGGTGAGTTATTGCTTGTTTTGTGCATAGGAGATCCCAAGTTTTGACTCTAAGGTGTACTCTGGTGGGCTTAGCATGGTTACCAACTTATTTTTACACTTGACGTGGACTTTTAATGACCTCTGCATATTTCTTTGAGTAGACTATGTGAATACTTGCATCTACACACCAAGACATTGCAAATTCACTTTGATTTCTTAAGTTGATGTAGCATGAGATGACTTGTATGTGTGGTGTTGCATTGAACAATCTTTTACATAAGCTAGATGGATTTTGTGGGTACATTCACTATAGGCCCTCACGAGACCTCACTCGTCCACTAGGGCTGCCTAGGGGTTTAAAGGGCTTGTTGCATATGCCAAATGCAACCGTGATCACCTACGGAAGTGGTATTTTATATTAGATAGTATTATATATATATTTTTCTCGAGGACGAGCAAAAGATAGGTATGGGGGCATTTGATAGGTCCATAATTAATCATATTTTTAATACCTATTTTATGTCCGTTTTCGTAATTTTATTAATTAATAAATTGTTTTATTTTATTTTGTAGGAAAATAAATAAAAACAGATTTCAAGCAGGAAAAGGTGCAAAAAGGGAAAGGAGGTGGAAAATACTTGAAGTCAAGGAAACTGGAGGGAAAATCGATTACTTATCGGAGAAGAAAAGGAAATTGAAGAAATTATATTCAAGATTGGATTGTAATCAAAGGGGCCAAACCCAATATTTTTCCCTATATATATGGCCTTCTCCCTTGTAATTAAAACACCTAGAATTTGATAGCTCTTTATTTTCATGTTTTACTTTCGTTGGTGGCTGCATACACTTCTAAATTATTAATATAATATTCTTCGTTCTTCCTTTCTTCCTGCGTACAATTGTTGCCGCTTTATTATTTAGTACTAGTTAATACATGCATGCTTCGTTAGTTTACTTAGTTTATTAGTTTATTATATACATGCCATTCACGTTATTAAGATTTAGGCTTATTAAGTTTCTGGCCATATATATATAATTAAAGTTATTTTTGTTAAAATCGTTGATTCATGTTTACTTGGTATTATTATAATTGTTTCATTAATTATTTAATTATGCGTAGCTAATTTTCTTGCCCTAGGATGAAGATGAAGTTGATTTAATTGCTCTTGATTTCTTCTCGTTCCTATTAATTGATTCTCATAATTTCTCTTGGTGCTTAATTGTTTAATTGACAAAGTGATTTTGATATATTATTGTTACCGGATTTATTTTTCATAACCTATGCTTGCTCTTTGAAGTTTTGATAGGTTATTGTTAGATAACAAGTTTCATAGTATATGCTTGTCTCGTTAATTGATATACCTTATTTGTGAAGGAAAGAGAATTGATTTTAGGGCGAGTTGATATTAATTGTGATTGATTAACGGATTCGAATTCTTAGGTTTTCCATATTATTTGATAATCTTTGCTAATTAGGTTAATTAGGTTAATTAAATCTCAACTCAAATCTTATTGTCTAGTTCGCCTGAGTTAATTATTAGGGTTTTGAAAATTCGTAGTCTCTGTGGATCGACCTGTATTTGCTACAACTAAATACTGTGCGCTTGCAGTTATTTATGTGAGGTTGGTTCCATGCGCTGGAACAGACATTCTATTTGCCTCTTCAAATGGCGCCAGCGTATTGGCTGTCCAGTGTAAGCTTGTTTAAGCCTCCACCTTTTATTATCTTTGGCAAAAATCAAAAGCTTCAGTTCAGTGTAATGTTCTGTTTGGTCGAGAGGAATGAATGAGGTGGTCACTGACTACTCGATGGACAAACTTTTATTCCTTCCCTCCACTTTATTTCACAAGTTTAAGCTACAGATAATTCTTCACATCCGCGGTGAAATGCATGCAATCATCGATAGACAGTTTATATCATTTACTCATACATATTCGCTCATTATTGATATATCTCATAATAAAAAATATATTCGATATTTTCTACGTCTCACCTCTTCCAATCCCTCTTTTTCGCCCCTATTCTTTTTTCATAATATTCAGTCAAATATCAGCTTCATCCATTCAACTCAATCAGACCAACATTAGCAACTGAAATTAGGACCTCTTTATATTGGAAAGACGGTAAAAGAGTGAGACCCTTCACGTACTTGTTCAATTACAAAGATTCAATGCAAGACAGCAAGAGGACAGAATATAAAATATACTGCAAAATAATTACCAGCTTGCTTGCAGCCATTTCGATGCTAGTTCCCATTTCGATGCTCAACTGGCCGTGTGGTCCATTTGGAGTTGGTTGGTAGCATGCACATGCTACAACAATAAAAAGTATACAGATCCTTTCAAATATAACTAACAAAAATATAGAATGAAGCAATGAAATATTTTGTCTCATATTGGATGGTATTACACATTATTACCAATTAGTAAAAGAAATTCAAATAAGAAATAGTGAGCCTTTAAACGATCAGAAATGCAAAATCTTTATTCTTCTCATCTAAAGACGCAACACTACAAGAAAAATGACCTTTTCCTACCGTCAAATCGGTAGGAAAAGGCCCAAAATCGGTAGGAAATGATGGTATTACACATTATTACCAATTAGTAAAAGAAATTCAAATAAGAAATAGTGAGCCTTTAAACGATCAGAAATGCAAAATCTTTATTCTTCTCATCTAAAGACGCAACACTACAAGAAAAATGACCTTTTCCTACCGTCAAATCGGTAGGAAAAGACCCAAAATCGGTAGGAAATGCTGCATTTCCTACCGGCCCCGTGCGGTAGGAAATGCTTAAGTGGGAAATGACTTTGGTAGGAAATGATATTGACCGGGTCAACGTGGGTCCCACATAATGATGTGGCATGCCACATGGCGGGGACCCACATGCCAACTTGGACGATGATGTGGCGACATGTCAGATGCCATGTCATATGACACGTGGGTGGGCCCCGCGTGTCATATGATTTAGTATATGATTTAAAAAGATTGATCTTGACTTCCGTACGGTTCGATCATCGAAATTCTATTTCAAAATGATCGAATCAAGAATCGGGAACGAAAACTAGTTTAGGGATTAAAGTCAAATTACTAGTTGACCGTTTAATTACATAATCAAATAAAATTTTAAAATTTTAGTATATGATTTAAAAAGATTGATTTTGACTCCCGTATGGTTCATCGTCGAAATTCAATTTCAAAATAATGGAATCAAGAATCGGGAACGAAAACTAATTTAGAGGTTAAAGTCAAATAACTAGTTGACCTTTAAATTAACTAATCAAATAAATTTATTATTTTTTTAAAATTTTGGAATACCATTTAAAAATATTGATATTGACTCTCGTACGGCTCGATCGTCGAAACTCTATTTCAAAATAATCGAATCAAGAATCCGGAACGAAAACTAGTTTAGTGGTTAAAGTCGAATTACTAGTTGACCGTTAAATTACACAACCAAATTTTTTTATTATTTTTTAAAAATTTTGGAATAACATTTAAAAAGATTGATCTTGACTTCCGTACAGTTCGATCGTCGAAATTCTATTTCAAAATGATCGAATCAAGAATCGTGAACGAAAACTGGTTTAGTGGTTAAAGTCAAATTACTTGTTGACCGTTAAATTAGCTAATCAAATAAATTTATTATTTTTTTAAAATTTTGGAATAACATTTAAAAATATTGATCTTGACTCCAGTATGGTTCGATCGTCGAAATTCTACTTCAAAATATTTGAATCAAGAATCGGGAACGAAAACTAGTTTAGGGATTAAAGTCAAATTACTAGTTGACCGTTGAATTAGCTAATCAAATAAATTTATTATTTTTTAAAATTTTGGAATAACATTAAAAAAGATTGATCTTGACTCCCGTACGGTTCGATCGTCGAAATTCTATTTCAAAATAATCAAATCAAGAATCGAGAACGAAAACTAGTTTAGGGGTTAAAGTCAAAGTACTAGTTGACCGTTAAATTACCTAATCAAATAAATTTATTATTTTTTTTAAAATTTTGGAATATCATTGAAAAAGATTGATCTTGACTCCCGTACGGTTCGATCGTTGAAATTTTATTTCAAAATAATCGAATCAAGAATCCGAAACGAAAGCTAGTTTAGGGGTTAAAGTAAAAAATAAAATAAAATTAGTGAATCTAGTGTGACATGCATCACAAAAATAGTGAGTATTAATATTTGCGTTTTTATGTATTTTAATTCGAATTTTATCTTTTTTCCTATTTTTTATTTAAATTTTTAATGTAATTCACAAATTTTTATTTTTATTTAGTAGATAAGATTTTAATTTTTTGCACAGCTCATTTCCTACCGCTCATCGGTAGGAAATGTCCACCGACACGTCAACCAATCAGAAGCCGCCAAGTAGACATTTGCTGGTGAATAGGTAAGGCATTTCCTACCGCCTACACGCGGTAGGAAATGCTACACATAAAGCTACACTGCCACATGGCACTTGGGGCACACAACACTCATTTCCTACCGATGTCGGTAGGAAATGTGTCACTCATTTCCAACCGTAGTGAGACGGTAGGAAATGGTATGAGTGAAACGACGTCGTTTCATTGCGGCCGGACATTGACGTGGCCTTGCGGGTCCCACTCGACTCATTTCCTACTAACTTCGGTAGGAAATGTGGAGGCATTTCCTACCGGCTATGGGTCCGATAGGAAATAATCGTTTGACTTGAAAAACGGTAGGAAATGGTCGGTAGGAAATAAACGGTAGGAAAAGGCCGTTTTTCTTGTAGTGATATGCCTCATCGGAGAGGTTGAAAGATTACCAAAAATATACCAGCAGATCAGGTAGTTGAACTACAGGAGTTTCCGTCTTAATTGGTTCTGGTTTAGGTGGAGGGATGGCAGACATTCTTCTGCACCGCTAGGATTTTCTCATACTCAATGTCTATGATTACTTTTGGAGCATCAACTGCCTGCTTTGCCAAGAATAAACAACTTGAAAATCTCTACATTTTTCAGTGGCAACCAGAAGAGTAATGCTAGATACCCCAAATTGGTATCCAAAAATTGTTCCCGAATGATGTGGCTTCGATGACGTGGCAGAAATGAAAATTTTGATTGGCGAGGTTGGCGTGAATGCAGGGAGTCCATTTTGTTATGACCAATTAAAATAAGATATTTGACATTTGAGAATTATTTTGGGTACCAATTTGCATTTTCCCAAGAAAATAACAGCTAACCATATTAAAGTATTAAAAATCCTAAATAATATGTTATCTATCTGTCAAATATTCTTATATTACACTCATAGCTTAACAATTTCCAACTTGTTATTGTGCTAGACATAATAATCCTAATACCATATAATGGGGGTGTTTGGGGGAACTTTTTTTCAAAATATGTTTATTTTAAGACAAAGTTAAAGATTCCTAACTTTCCAACTTATTTTCCAACTTATTTTTGCAACTTATTGAATCTCAAACGTACATTAAATATTTGTATAAAATCAAAATATAAAATTTTTATCCGAAAATAAGTCCATAACAATAACACATTTTATTCGCAGCAAACTTCCTTTCAAATTCCAAAAGATTAGGGCCGTGTTTGGAATGAATTAAATCAGAGGTTTGACCAAATAAATCTATTATTGGTGTTTGGTAGTTATCAAATTAGAATAACGTGTCTAGTTAAAATATAAACAACTAATTTAAACTTTATTCAAAACAGATAACTCAATCTGCTAATTAAAAATAGCTAACTTAATCTACCACTCAAAACAACTAATTAAATCTGCTACCCCTAACAGCTAGCTAACCGATAGTTGTCAAACATGGCCTAAATATGAAATTTTCTAGCCTTACCGGCAGGAGTAGTAGGACCTGAGTCGTCGTCTTTGAAGTGAGCCATGTTGAGCATATGGCCCTTTCCTCTTGACATACTTGTTAAGTTATTCTTGGAACGTGGGTTCCACTTCCCTCAAAACTCGATGAGTAACAATTATCGTTTTCAACTTTCAAGGCAACCTAGTTTCGATAGAAGAAAAGACAAGTACAGAATGATTGCTTAAAGAAGTTCAAGGATTAGGAAGCAATCCTAAAAAGGAAACCACAAGATCAAGAACATTTTAGTGGGTGTTTGGGGAAACTTTTTTCCAAAATAAGTCAACTTATTTTAAGACAAAGTTAGATATTCCTAACATTTCAACTTATTTTCCAACTTATTTTTGCAACTTATTGAATCTCAAACATACATTAAATATACATTAAATACTTGTATAAAAAAAATTATCAAAATATAAAATTTTTACCCGAAAATAAGTTCATAAATCCGTAAGTTAAGCTAAGCCAAACATGCCCTTAATATAATTGCAAATATCAATGAACTTCAATGTTGTTGGTTTTTCAAGGTTTATAGTCTTACAGAGAAGCAAATAGAGAGGCATAATTGAATAAAACATGAGCATGAATATTGATATATATTTGCTATAAGTTTAATACATCTTATTATCTAAAGATCAAGTCTTTTATATAGGCTTACAAAATAAAAATTGAAAAATAAAATTAAATGACAACATAATTGAAATTTATTTCTTGACTGATTCTTGCCACCAAATCAGCTTTCAATAAATATTGGACCATAACTCTAACACTTTTCTTTGCTTCAATATTTTTTATTACCTTGTCCACATTAACATTAAGAATATCATCTTCATACTACAGTGCATTGCTTTTGTTTTTGTTTTTTTTCTTGTTTCCTTGTAGATTCTTTTCATGTAACATTAAAATTATTGAATTAACTTCTTATTGATATACTGTTTCAACGAGATCTAATCCAAATCATATTATCCTTTTCTTATTCCTGAATGGGCCCATACCGACCACAAATTATAGTCGCCTCCATCATATACTTCAGGAGCAAACTCTAATTTTTTTTATGAAATCAGCTTCCATGACTTAGAATATAGAAAAGGTTTATGTTTATGGTTATGGTACGGTTTATGGTTTATGGGCCATTATTTTTATATATAGTTATGAGTCATGATATTATGCTCTGATACCATGTTGGTTTTTCAAGATTTATAGTTAATCAAATAGAGAAGCATAGTTGGAGAAGACATGAGCATGAAGATTGATATATATTTGATATAAGTTTGATACATCTTATTGTCTAAACATCAAATCCTATATATAGGTTTACCAAATACTCCCTCTGTCTCTCTCATTTCTCTACACTTTCCTTTTTGGACGTCTCCCCAATTCTTTACATTACTAAAAATAGTAACTTTTAACAATAAAATACATTATTACATCCACTACTTCACTCCACTTTTTCAACACTTTACACTATTACACCCACTACTTCACTTATTTTAACAATAAAATTACTATTACATCTACCAATTCATTTATTTTAACAATATTACATTCACTATCCATCCACTATCCTTGGTTTCCGTGTCCAAATCAAATGTAAAGAATTGGTCGGGACGGAGGGAATAACAACTAAAATACATAACTAAATGATAAGATAATTGAAATTTATTTCTTAACTGATTTTTGCCACAAAATCAGTTTTCAATAAATATTTGAAGCATAACCTCAACAATATACATGCCAAGTATCTAAAAACCCAGATCCAGTTTCATAGTGGAGATATGAAAACAAGATACGCTTGATGAATAACATTTAAGTTTTCAAGCCTACATAGTTGCGACAGAAGAACAAACCTGTGCAGAGTAATTGCTTTTAGTGGAAGGATTATGAATTAATCAAAAAATATTACAGGATCAAACAAGATGCAATTTACCCCCAAAAAGAAAGTACTCCCTCCGTCCCTCGTGTTTGTTTACGTTGGTCTTTTCACGGAGACCATGGATTATGATTAATATAAGTGTAGTAGTGGGTATAATAGTGATTTAATTATTAAAATAAGTGAAGTAGTGGGTGTAATATTGATTTTATTGTTAAAATAAGTGAAGTAGTGGGTATAATAGTGTAAAATGTCGAAAAAGTGGAGTGAAGTAGTGGATGTAATAAGGTATTTTATTGTTAAAAGTTACTATTTATAGTATGTAAAGAAATGAGAGGGACGTCCCAAAATAGAAACGGTAAAGAAATGAGAGGGACGGAGAGAGTAATACATTAGAGCAACTGCAAGAGACTCCTTGCATGTTCTTTATAAATATTATAAAAAAAATAGTATCCTAGTGATTTAGGACATTATAAGATTAGTCAACTCCAACAACACTCCTTATATGTGCTCCTTATTATTATTATAATATTAAACTTAAATGCCACTTACTTTTTGGATGTTAGAAGGAAACTAGAAATGGAGGGAAATGAATATTTTATCCTTAAAAATGATAATAGGGAAGGATAAGGACTCCTTAAAGATATGGAGTGAGGGGGATGTCTTAATTTTTTAAGGAACCGCTAGGAGACTGTTGAAACAAGTTTTTTTTCTCAACTTCTTTATATTCAAGGTTAAGAGTTAATATAAGTAGTCTCTTGGAGTTGCTCTTATTACCAGTATAATAGCTACCTAGCTATATAGATGAAACAATATGAATGAACATCAGTGCTGAACATGCTAGGTCAAGTCATGAATTTCGGTTTCCTTCCTGATAATTCTGATGGTAAATTGTCTAAAACCAGTAATCAGGTATTCCTAAAGATATCAAGAACATTAATGTGATGGTAAAGTCCAATCTGTAGTGAAGTTTAATCTTTAAAAAAAAAAAAATTGAGTGTTTATGGACCAAAGTTGTCCACTGCGAAGATACCAGGTTTACAATTAGGTATTGCTATAGTTAAGTTGCAAGATCTTTCACTAAGTGCCACTTACAAACTTCTGAGGCTCCTCTATAGTTACAAATTCTGTTTAGCCTATTGCTGTCTGTCTAATGGGGAAGGAAATGCAGCCTGAGTACGTAAATTCCGCTAATAATAATTTTAACTCCACAGTTATTGTCTGAAGTGGACAAACAGGTCAAGCAAGGTTCTAAGTTTCTAAAATCTATACTATCTATACTAGCTGCAACCGTCTTTCTGTGTAATTTCGGATTACAGATTCCAACTCAAACTTCCAAAGATTCAAGGCAAAATCGTTTTATTCCCCCGAAGGAAGAACACAATAACATAAAGAAATACAGTCACTTTGTTTATCACGTGTGCCTATTTCTTTTATGCATATAATCAAATTAAACATTGCTACAAAAAAAAAAATTCAACACTGGTGCCCAGCCTAAACTGGTGAAGTACACATCCGCATCCTGCAATGGGAACTGGGTCACTCATTTGAACATTGGTTTGGTTTCAACAAAATTATGGCTGGAAAAGGAAAAACACCTCTCCCCCCTATAGCAATAAATTATCTGAATCTAGATGACACAAAGAAACAATAAATTTTTATAAGTTTTCCAAAATATCGGTACTCCGTGCTCTTTCTCCCAAGAGACATCAAGATATGGATTTTGAACAAAAGACTAATACTATACTACCTATAGAGAATTCTCTACATGTTTACTATAAGGCATCTAAATGAAACATGTTGCAAACTCAAGGCAGTGCATCCCAAAGTATACAACCCTGAGGCAATAATTTGGAGTTCATATATACAGGTGTACAAATTAAAAGCTTCTTCTAGCCTTTAAAAACTCCAAGCTTCTCCAGTAAGTTACGGATGTCAGTACTGCTACATCCTTCATTTGCATGGACTATGTTAGGGCTGTCAACTGGCACGACGTCTGTAAGAGGGTAGCTCCTAATAACATGCAGTTGGTTGGTACTACCACAGCCAACTCCCTTCAACACTATAGACTTGTGCATACCACCTATCAACTGCTCATAATCAGTATCACCACTTTCTCCAACAAAGACGGCCATCTTTGACAAATCCATACCCCATCGAAGATATAGATACCTGAAATGGAACACACATTTTCATGAAACTGACATAAACAACTACTTGGGGATTATGGGGATAATATTTAAGATTTAAATAATATTTTAGATGTAATTAGTGACTGCTTAGGCACAAAGGATCCTTTGGTGGCTGACAAATGTAGATACCACCTAGCAGTAGGGCTGACGCTAACCTAGCTACTAAAGGAAAGTTAATAACTACAAAGGTGATCCCCTGACAAGATCTACGAGGGAGTGGTTGTATTAATGGAGAGATTACATGCTATGTATCTCCACTTTACATACTAGTACAGAAAAAAGAGGTTGCTGTCTAAAAGGAAAGATCTTGCTGTTCTAAACCTTGGTATGAAAAAAGAGTATTACCAGGCTGATGGAGAAGCCTGTACACTATTATCTTAGTAATTGGTTGGAAATAAATTAGAGTATTACCAGGCTGATGGAGAAACCTGTACACTATTATCATAGTAATCGGTTGAAAATAAATTAATGTAAATTTTGAAAAACTTAAAAGCACCTAACAAAATTGTTATAGATTATATTTTTTAGAAAGGTCAAATATATTATGGAAGTGGAAGATTATTTAGAACTATAGAATTGGTAAAACTTTAGTTATCAAAGAAACACAGATGATCATGTCAGTGCCAAATGAAGTTTAGAGAGCTGTAAGATATATACCTAAGTGCCTGAGCTCGAGATGCCAGAACTGGAATTACATTAATTTTCCTCCCATTTTGACAGTATACAACATGACAACGGAGAGCCTGAATTCTCATCCACTTCCGGATTTCTCTCATAGGAGGAACCTGCAAGCACATTTGGTAACATAAAGAAAAATCTTACACAAGATATGAGAACCATCGGAAGGCTAGATTCTATAAATATGAAGGGTTTGAGAAGACTATAATCAGTCAACCATATGGACTTGATGTACAATTTCACAAACAAACTATAAAAGGGAAATGTTAGCATACCAATTCAGGCTTCCTAACTTTTAAAGCATAACAATAGTCGGTTGAAATGTTTCCATCATCTGTAACCACGTGTTCTCCATCTTCACCCTTCTGGTCAATGGTAGAAGCAGCCCAACGTACCAAAGTCTTCCTTAGGCCTTCTCCACCCCAGCGGTACTCGATGTGTGAATGATAATACAAATCAACAATAAAAGGATTCTCTTCAGATAGAGGAGATGAATAATAGAGATCACCACCACTGCTGCAGATATAAGCATCAAAATCAGTAGGGCTTACACCTTCTGAGACCAGAAACGAATGTACTTCTGACATTGTAAAGGACGTAGCCAATATAAATCCTATTGACCCTTCAGTCCTCTCCCTTTCCACGGCTGAAAATATTGATCTGACCCTTTCAAAAAGATCTGAAATAGGATCAGAATCTACAGCGATTACAAACAAATACTTCCTACTCCTTAGAGACGGGAACTTTCCAGATCTTGCATTCTGATCCACTTTCTCAGAAAAATCTTGTCTTTGTGTCCCCTTCTGGCCACCCTTTGACCATGTTAAAAATGCATGTTCTAATTTACTCTTCTGATCTTCTGAGTATAATGAATTATCACCATCACCTCTATTATCAATCCTCTCACCATCCAGAGAAAACTTCAAGTTCAAAGATATATCCTGTATATCTCTCAAAGAATCAAATGGTGAATCTGATTCTGAATTTTCGCCATCATCCTCAACTTTTAGCCACTGTGGCTGTCTTGGTTTGCAAGCTGCTATCCGGGACAGATAAGTTTTGCAATGTGCTGGCCATGAGAAGTGGTGAATATTTTTCAGCCCATTTTGTCGGCATTTAAGCCAAAGCTGCTTCTCTGCTACCAGTTGTAAAAGAGCATCAGCAATAGATTGCTGATCATGAGGATCCACAAGAAGACCGTTATCAAGTACCTGCGACAATCCATTATTAGCTTATTAGATTTAACATATAACTTAGTCGTAAGAAATTTATTGCTTTGGATTTTTAGTGGAGGAACTGAGCCGGTACCCGGTGAATATCAACTGGACCTCCATTTATAGTGGCTACCATGGGTAAACCATGAGCTGCAGCCTGTCCAACGAAAGCAAGTTAGTCCAATTTAATATTGAAATCAACTAGTGAAAGCAATAACTTGTGAAAATACATGGCACCTCAATAAGAGTAAGCCCAAATGGCTCAATAAACGCAGGATTAATAAAAACACCCTGCAGAAAAAGAGAAGGCATCAATCAGGTATCCAACTCTATGAGAAAGAAAGCGGGAGGGAAATGAAAGACAGGGGAAATCATTACTAAAATATTATCTTTTTGAACTCCAGCACAGTACAAACTTTGTAAATGCATACAGCAGTTTAAAGGTCAGGATTCACACACAAGGCAAAATTGAAATTGGACTTTTTCGGCAGAGAAAGGGCCAAAGGGGGCAAAAAAACTGGATGATTTAAAAGATTATGTATATGATTGGCACCTCGTATTTGCTTGACGTATGGTGAAGAATTAAAATGCATAGCAAGTAAGTTTTTCTATACCTTTGTCCTTGCTGCTAAACGATATATGTCAGGTACATCAGCCTGCTTGTGGTGCTTAGGGTACGCCACTTGACCATAGAGATCATACTTGTCAATCAGCTTAAGTATTGAGGTCAGAACAGATGCATTAGTGCTTGACATATCATCAATATTATCTCGGTTACCCATTATTAATGTCTGCATGATGAAGGAAATTACTGGATTAATGACATTGGCTGCTCTTATTAACAAATATGCTCTTTTCTTGATGCAAAAGGTCACTCAAGACTTACAAGATTTGCAAGCTCTCTCAATGGACGACATTCTCCAAATGCTCTAACCAAAGTTGTGAGATTCTTTTTGGGATCAGGTCTTGCAAGGGCTAGTATCATAGGCTTTCGTGGATTAGTAAAGAAGCGCATTATCTGCAAAAATTAGTAAATCAGTTATACAAGTTTCGAAATTGGCTATCTTAGAGAATGATTTTGCAAAATGCCTGGAGTCCACAAGCTGTCAGCACATGCATAGAGATGCAGACGCGGAAAAGGACGTAAGCTACGAAAACAATATTACCTCAGCCCATATGGGTGGATCTGGGGAAGCTGGATGATCATCACTACCATCTGTTTCGCCATCGATATCACCATCATGAACAATCTGGTGGAACTCCATCCCTGGAGGAAGTACCTGCATACAACTTGAGCCTTTAGGAGGTTGTCAGCAACTAGTAATTATTTGGACTAGCAGAAACCACTCAGTAAATCATAAGTATATCCACCAAGGTATGCTAACTTTCAGATTGCAACTAAGAATTCAAGAACCACGTATATGCGTGTCTCCGGTAAAGTAGCATAGAGAACGCTGCCTAGTGTTAGTATAAGGCAACATTGCACACTGCCTACTTTTGGTATAGGGCAACAATGCATAATTTTGACTGGCACAATTTACTTTTGTTATCATGAGGCAGCTAAGGCTTGATATATATGCTATAAAAAAGTCACTGTACTTACAGCCATACGAGGCATGAACCTCCCATAGGAGCTCACCCTCCGCCTGATCCTTGCTTGTAGCTTTCGCTGTAATTTCGAATCAAAACCATCATACAAGCCCCATTGCTCCTCAATCTCCTGTTTAGTACTAGTTATAACTATTTCGGACGCATCAAGGGCCAACTCCTCTGCCTCTATTCTCCGCATTATTTTGTACGTAGAATTTATTTCATCCCTTGACAATCTGCCTTGTCTTAGAAGTTGTTCCCTTTTATCTCGACCAAGTGAATGGCCAGTAAAAAGCATGGGAACATTTAGAGCACCAGATAGTAGGGCAACAGAGTCTCCTGCATCTGCATAATGCCCATGGATGGCAACAGGCCAGACTGGGATACCACCTCCAATTTGATCACCAAGGACCTTAGACATATGTAATATGTGGTTAAGTGCACCATCAACAAATTCAGGGACATGGGGCCACAGCATTTCTTTCGGAATATATTTATCTTTTGGACCAAATGGAATGCGAATAATGTAAGCACCACTACTCTCCCCCATCTCGCACCCAAAAACTTCCAAATCTCTTGGAGGAAGCATCTCTATGGGTTCAGCATAACTCCAATCCACCTCGGAAGACGACACTTGCCTAGTCAACAAATCAACCCGATAAACACCAGGCATTGAGCCTAAAGCTCTAGCAAGTTCAACAACATACTTAACCTGGAATAAAGGGGAAGTTGAGAAAAAAGATTAACTAGCATCCTTTAGAAGAATATCCAAAATCAGACTTAATCTTTCATTGATCCTCAAGTCTTAGAATTATTCATTATGATAAAATATGTATGCATTCATGCATCGAAAAAGTATCAAACATCATGTGAAAGCATCAATCTTTCAAGTTTTTAAAACCAAGTATCTACCTGTCCACCGGTATCAGAATCACGACCAAGTTCCATATTTTCCCCTCGTATCAGACCATGCAGGCTGCAAAAATAAAATATAATAATAGTGTTACATATAATAACCACATGTATCATTTAAACCAAACGAAACATACCCGCTCCTGTCTTGTTAGGAACTATAGCACATTCGTCGTCTTATACCATGTTACCTTCAGCCTATAAAAACGTGTCTTGCATACAGAACAATATAATAAAATTACACAAGGTAGTGAGGTAGTTGCCAAGGATACGGTTAATAGTGGTTACTTTGGACGTCTAAATTTTGAATTCTGACTAAAACATAAGTCCATAACACTGCATGAAGTTACCATTATTTGCACTCCTGGCAAATTATGGATCCTAGTTACACTTAAAGGTTTGTGGTTTTAAGATATAACAATTTCATATAAATGACAATTTAAATCCTCCTCTCTTCATCCACTCAGCAGTATGAAAATAAGTTCAACTTGTACCTTACTAGAACAATGTACATCTTTTTCCCCTTCTGTTGATTCCCGAAGGCTTCCATCATATCAACTGAGCTAATTCTAGAAAATCGGCCTCTTGTACTACTCTCACTTTGTGCAGAAATATCACTAACAGCATCACCTTTCTCACCTTCAGACAAATCTTCAGACATATCAGCAACTGCTTCTCTGAGACCCTTTTCATGTTCCATATGACGTTTCGACAGCCTCTGAGTTTGCTTTTCATTGAGCTGAACAAAAACACGGCTTACTATATATGACTAAAGAGAACTTTCAAAAAGTGAAATCCTAAATCAGAAAGATGTCAAAGTACAATGCATTTGCACGCTTTTTAAAAAAACAAATCTTTCTCCATCAGAACAATTCATACTTTGAATGAGTATCCAAATTAGTTAAACAATTGCAAACTAAGTGAAAGTAGGTGGTAACTGGTAACAAGTTGTAAATGAGGAACATGAACATATATAAGCAAAGAGGGTAGTAACCAAAGCAAGCACAAGAGGTTCCAAAGGACCAGACACATAAACCATAACGTATCAGAACACATACGATGGGGTCATACAAAAAAATTAAATTCAAATAAACAATATTCCCCAGAAAATTTGACTAGGTAATTAATGTTCAATGCATATCGATTATTCATGCGAAATTTATACTTTGATACTGGAAAGGTAGACACAAAATGGGCATATGACGGACTGTTATGAAGCCACACCATCATCGGAATTAGAATTTACTTATCAAAAGCAAAGCCATGCATAATGAAATGTCTGCTAGAAATCAACTACATTACGTTCTCTGGTCTATGGGTCAGACATGACACACAATACGGGTATGGTTCAGGGATCTGAGCCGGAGACTTGATGTTAAAACCAGACATTTCATCCTCTAGTAGTCGAAGTCAAAAATGTAACCTAAATAATCATAAATACAACTTCTTTTAAAAAAATACCTTTCAATTTTATTCTATAGAGATCCACAGAGAATTAAGTCCAACCACAAACATTTTTTAGAAATTAGTACAAAATTTTAACAAGATATAGAAAAAAAATCATGTTAAGTTTACATGCCAAGTCCCGACAGCCAGCAGTCCAAATCCGGATAAATATCAAAGAATATGAAATTTCTAAAAACAAAGAATCTTCAGCCTTGTTCGTATGGTGTCCGAATCAGGGTAACAAAGTAAATATCCTAAAAACTTCTTGTTTCATACTTGTTACTATAAATTCAACAAATGAGGGACTATCAAATTAACAATCACCGCACATAATTTCACATTCATATATTCATATCATCGTAAAAAACAAGTAGTATTACTGTGTTAGTGTGTAAATCAACATGGATATAAGAAATTTGATTTCAAAAAAAACATGGATATAAGAAATGTAACCACCATTCTCTTTTGACGAGCCAAATTCCAAATCCTCCATGACATGTTCTCCAATCTCGTATTCTTCTCTTGCGGACTCTTCGTAGCTTGCGCCTATACACAATCATCACCATAATCACAAACATTAATCACACAAAATAAATCAAAAAGCACTCAGAAAAACACAAACAAATAATTAAAAAAACGCATGAGATAAACAAAGACGAAATGTAGGTACGCATACACGAAGCCAAGCACGATGAAGATCAGTGTCATCAAAGCCAATGACATTGTCAACAAAGTAACGAGTTGGACTGAACCTTCCTCTTTCTCTTAACAACAAAGACCCTCCTCTTGCATCCTCAAACCCTGGCTCTGAATCTATTATCGCCTCTAAGTAACTGTTTACCCAATCATTTCCCGCCATCTCTCTCTCTCTCTCTCTCTCTCTCTCTCTCTCTGTGTTTGTTTTTATTATATCTGTCGGAGTAAAAAGGTGTGTTTGTCTGCGGCGAGACCACTGAAATTTAGCGAGAGAGATACAACTATTTGGGTTTGGGTGTTGTCGTAATACAATCACCCAGGGAGACTGCCCCGTATATATAGCCACCACTTTTCACTAGAGCAGTACTGAAAACCAAAAAATAAAATAAAATCCGTTATATTTTTTTAAAGTACCGAATATTCTCAATATCTAGAATTCAATATTTTGTGTGCATGCAGGATTTTATATTTTTAAATAAAAAGTATAGTATTTTGAAATATTAATTGGATTCTATTGTTTAATAAAAAGGTAGTACATTATATTTTCAAATATTAATAGAGAAAAAGGAATCTGAGATTCATCTAAGGAAAATTTTTTAAAATACATAAAAAATAAGCTTTAAAATGCATTGGACCCACAGGACCAATTAAATAATATTACAAAATTTTAAACGAATTCTGATTTTACAAAATTGTCCACCCTATATTTACATATATAATTTACATATCTTAGGGAATTTATCTAAGACATATTTTAGGCTCCCAACTCTCATATTAATATTATTATACTACTACTTTAAATTGTGTGTTAACATGAATATTATAAATTAAATCATGTCAGGTGATATTTAGGAATTTTTTTGAAATTCTTTTCCGAATACGTAGTAAATGGGGAATGTTTCGGGAGTGGTATGAAGTGTTTGTAACGAACCACGCTCCGGGGTACTCGCAGTATTGTACGCGCCTTATAGGAGTTACGCGTGTCCACGGGGTCTTTGGGAAGAAAACAAGTGTGATTTGAAAGTGACAGTTGTAGACTTAAATTGAAATGGATGCGTAAGCTGCGAGTGCGAGTGTGGTTATGGTGGTTAGCAGTTGATTTTGAGTAAATGCTGTGATGATTATTTAAATAAAAAGAAATGATTATATGGGGGGATATTAATAATCTTATGCTATGATTCCATTTACAGGAATAAACCTGTCAATTAAATCATCAAATTAATGGTGATTTTTTTTCGTTTGAGAATAATTGATGGTGAATTTTTTGTGTGGGCTTTGAGATATTAAATTTAGATTACATTATAATTGAAATTTATTATAAAAAAATTCAATATGGATTCTTATTTGATTTTATATGTAACGCCCCCAAATCCCGTACAAGGAATTCGGGTCGTCACATCTCCATCCATTCTTAGATAGCAATACCTGTTTACAATATAATCTACTATTACCGTAAGAGTAGTCTCCACACATCTAACTCCACGGGTTATAGGCTTAGAACTTTCACATACATTACCAAAATCATTACAACATCAGAGTACTTTCCAGAATCTCATCCTAACGTCTACTTAAGGTTGATACAAAACACCCTAATATAATACATAATCATTAAATACAATGAGTTTGCTTGACATTATTTAACAAATCTGCCGGCTTAACCTAGAAACCGGAGCCTTCCTTCTACTATGCTGCATCAGTTGCAGGACCTTTCCCCTTGTCTCAATATGGTTGGTACGATCCACTCGCACCGTCTCCTCTTCTTGCTGCTTTATTATATTAACAACATAGAAAACATATAGCAAGAATGAGCCAAAGAATGTTCAGCAAGGTTATATAACGGAAAACATTTTATTTATACAAAAATATAATTCTGAGCTCCTTTAAAACAAAGTTTTTTTAAAAGATGCTTTTAACTCCAAGTATCACCATTTTTACTACTCCACAAAATGAACACATAGGTTCTCGGCATTACGCCAACTACTGAAAATGAACACATAGGTTCTCGGCATTACGCCACTTACTGAAAATGAATACAAAGGTTCTCGGCATTACGCCACTTACTAAAATGAACACATAGGCTCTCGGCATTATGCCTACTACTAAAAATGAATATATAGGTTCTCGGCATTATGCCTACTACTGTTGGACTTTATATATTGGAGCAGGCATTATGCCTACTACTGTTGGACTTTATATATTGGAGCATCTTCCACGCCTCTGTGCTATAACAGGTGATCAGTCTGTTATAACCAATCTGGTTTTACTACTGGTAGAAGAGTGAGCCGACTTGTCCGGACCATCACCCTATAATTACTACCGTAGAAGGGGGAGTCGACTTGTCCGGACCATCTCCCTAAGGATGAGCCGACTTGTCCGGACCATCATCCTTAGCCATCCTTGGCTACATATTTGCTGGGCCGGGCGTTACTCCGGTCTCTTATGCCGCTCCAGTCCAAAATACAAGATATCAAAAATAATAGACAATCCTTCAATACTACTCATCTTAAATGCCACATGTAATACCACGTGCACCTTAACTTACTAATTTAGATATTACTATTACTATTAGAATATAATCCTCAAAGATATTTCGTACCTAATAATATTTAATCACATAAACAATTATTTATGATCATGGACTTTCCATCATCCAGACCAATGCTTCACGTTAAACATTTAATCACATAAACAATTTTTAACATCCCTAAGAAATACGCTTAATTATAAAATCCACTAAAAATCGAATGAAACGATACAACTTCACAAAACCCAAAATCTTACAATTCATAAATTAAAAGTACAACTAGATTCTCCAAATATTGGAACTCGCACTCTTCCCAATAAGTAGCCCACCTAAATAAGATCACCTGCCGGGAAAAATAAGAGAAACAAAGGACCGGCAGTGAGCGAAAGGCTCATATACGGATATTAAAATAATGAATAAAAGATGGATGAAAACTACATACGAATACAATATAACTGAACAAAGTTACAGACAGTGAGTTTACGAACAAAATTGAATATCCAAATAAAGAACAATGCAAAGCTGCACAAAGACTAAGATGATGAAATGACGAATAAAAATCGAATATCTGAATTAAGAACAAGTACATATAGAATGAGACAATTAGAAAAAGGACACTCAACTCATAATTTTTAAAAATATAAATGATTTCAAATTAAAACATAATCTTACTCTTACAAATATGCGTACAACTTACACATAATAATCACAGTTATTAAATCCAAAATTTAATTAATAAAATATAATGAAACACATACTCTTACAATTACAAATAATATTCAAAGTAACTTACTTACTAACATGGGAGACGATCTTACAGGGGCTTGCAAAGCACAAAGCAAATGCTACCCAAAATCTTACAGGGGCTTGAAAAACAACACCTAGAAGGGATGAATAGGTGTTTATGGCGAACAACGCTTAGTTATGACCTGTTTTGAAAATTACCAGAAACAGCTTGCTGTTTGTAATAACACAGTTTACACATGGCACGCTGTTTGTGTCTAATATGCAATGCAGAATGAAATAAACAGTAAGCAAAATGTGACACACGATCTTTTAGCCAGGTTCGACCCGTAAGCCCATATGGTCTACGTCCTGGTCCCTTACCAAACTTGGTAAGAGAATATATTATTGATCAACTATAAACCGATTACAAGATACAACAATATATCTCCCTTACACCCTGCTGCTTACAAATGGCTTGTTGTTTCCTGTGCTGAACTAACCCTCTAAGTAATACTTCCCAAGTATATTTCTCTAGTATAGTTCGACTCACCCTAAACTTGAAGCCAACCTTGTACAGCAACAAATAGATACAATTTGAACAATACAAATGTTTGAATGCTACAACTCAATCTATGACCCTCTGAATATATAGATATATACGAATGTAATGGGTTTGAAAGATTGAAAAGGATTTTGCAATGAAAGCTTGTAGTTGTTTGTGTATCTTATTTTTCTGCACTTGAATGGATAATTAAGAACTGACCAAGTCCAGTCCTTAAATAGGAAAACAAGAAACTTGAAAAATCATTCTTTGAGGAAATTTCCCAACGGTACAAAAATGAACCATTTAGAGATGATATGTTTGTTTAAAGAATTTGAGAAAGCTTTGTGTCTCAACTGATGGAGAAGAAGAAGAACGTGTATGGAGAGAATAAAAGCCATCATGAGAGTCATGTGTTTGTTTAAAGTGGAGGTGTGGTGTGTCATTAAATTAATGAAAAGTAGAACTTTACTTTTCTTAATTTAACTCAAGGAATATGTTTGTCTCCCTATATGTATATGATATGATCATTTGCATATTCAATTATACTCAGATGGCCCTTACAAATATTCCTAATAATGTATACACTTGATGTTCTCTGATTTCTTGATATTCGGTAAAACTGCCAGAACGAAGTCAGCATGCTGTTTTGTGAAACTGGTACGCCATTTGTACAAATGGCTTGCTGTTTGATACAGACTGATTATTTAATCAGTATGCTATGTTCCCTGCAAAACCAAATTAGAACATATACATATGGCAGGCTGTTTTATATCTGAAAATAAGCCAAATGGCTTTCTGTTTGTTATCATCAAAACCTAGGAGTTTCAATCTCCCCCTTTTTGATGATTACAACCAATTTAGGAGAATTTTCATACTCCCCCTAAATCCCTGCACTCAATGTTAGATATAAAACAATAATAATTAAATAGAAGTATGTAGCCACTTAACAAATTCATAGAACCATAAAACCAGCAATACCCAACAAAATAAAACCAGCAGTATCCAACAAAGTACTTAAGCATCAAGGTTCACACAGGTTCACATAAGCTGAAAATTAAAGACATAATTCAGACAAGTTCACATGATTCAGACCACCAAACAAGACAAGTTCAGACCAGACAAGACAAGTTCAAGTTCAGATTTAACATAAATAATTCTCGAAATTTCCTCCCCCTTAATTCATCAAAAATCAAGGATCTTTAGGAATCTTATCATCAGCATCCTCATCTGTGTTGGTTGCTTCAGTGTCACCATCTTGATTATCTCCATCTTTAGCAGCTGCGGTAGCCAAGTCATCGAGGCTGTGATCATGATCCATTGCAGAGTGGGTTGCAGAGGTAGTTCCACCTGTCTTCAGCATCATATCCTTCAAAGTTTTAATATCACTGATAAACCCCTTCATAACTGTCTTGATAGTCTGACAGTCTGCTTTGACACTTTGGAGATCACTTTTGATTTTTAGTATGTCTTTCTTAATCTCAATAATGTTCCCAGTGTTGAGCATAGCATCAGTCTGAATTGATTTTAACAATAACATTTCAGTAGAGGCAAAATCAGTAGCACCAGGAGTGGGGTTGGAAGGTTCTCCAATGTCAGGGATAGACTCAGTTGGTGGAGAGGTTAGAATCCTAGACACTTCTCCATGATCAAGTTGATGATTGTTTTGGCTTAAGGTCTTTTGATCAAAGGTGTCTTTGATGGTTAGCTTTGTAGCAGACTTGACATCAACTTTAAAACCTTCATAAACCCTAGTAAGAAGCTGAGCATATGGTATGCCAGTGTGAGCTTTCTCAACTGTCCCAACCATTTTTTTCAGAATAAGGGTTGACAGGTCAAAAGATTTTCCAGAAATAATCATAGCAACCACAATGATATCTTGGTTAGTGAAGCTAGATTTGTTTCCTAGACGAGGACAGATATGAGATCTAGCAAGCTTGAATATGAGATGAGCTAGAGGAGACACATTGGTTGTAGCATGAGAAGTAGCAGTTATTGAGTCCTCAGTATTATACAAAATTTTCAATTGATCTTGTACTGAAAAATCAGGTAGAGTAACAGCACTTTGGGCAGTATAAATGTTTTCATTGCTCTCAGTCTCAATTGATAGAAATGAATTTAACAGGGGAGGGTTTAACTGGATTTTCTTCTTTCGAACAGAGGATAACACATTTCCAAAGGAATCCTCATGCAAATTAGCATAAAACTCACGCACAAGATCAGGATAATAGATTTTTGGTAGATCTAACATAAAATTTCCAAGTCCAATATCACTAAATAACTTCATAACCCCACACTCAGTTAACGATGGAAGCAGCTTACCCGAGAGTGGAGACCCATGAATCAATTGACGAGTGCCTAGCTCCATATCCGTGTATCTTGATTCGAACTCAGGACCAGCGAAGTTTGGAACCCCTTTAAGCCTCTTCGATTCAGGAGTTTGTGATACTTCATCACCACTGAAATTTCCAGGACTAGTAAGATCAACAACTGATTCATCTTTCTTAGAAGGTGTCTGATTTGCTTGGAGACCAGATTTTCGTGCACGAGTACGAGGCATAGTTTTGTTTTTGAGAAGAATCGCCGCTTGAGAGAGAGAGAGAGAGAGGAAACAAAACCCTAATTGAAATGTTTGTGTTGACCCGTCTCTCTTGTTTTTGATTAAACATTAGGGGAGAATTTAGAATTAATTAATTAAAACTAAATTGGAAAAGCAATTAGGCACATAATAAAATTAAGTACATGTCTCTCTAAACCATTCATTTCACTTTTCACCACATATACTCATTTAGCAACCCAAATATAGCATCAATACAGATCACATATATTCATGAGATATCTATTTTAAAAATATCATGATAAAATACAGAGATTAGATAGGCATGTAACACATAACATATTGTTAACCCTGTAGGATATAAATTTAGAACTTATCAAAATAATTTCAATCATATAATAATCATGAAACATTTATTTGCACTTAAATGATAAGGTAGAAAAATGACAAACAGTATGCCATTTGTAACCTGTGACTAAGACAAATGGTAAGCCATCTTGCCCAATACCTGTCATCCAGCATGCTGTTTTCCATAGAGCACATACCAAGTTGCATTCGAATGACTGAGAATCTTTCTTCAGCAAGGGGCTTTGTGAAGATATTAGCTAGTTGAAATTCTGTTAGGACAAAGATCAATTCTATCTTGCCCTTAGCCACATTATCTCTCAAGAAATGGTGTCGAACATCAATATGCTTCGTTCTTGAGTGATTCACCGGATTTTTAGAAATGCTAATGGTGCTAGTGTTGTCACAGTTGATTGGAACCTTTCTACACTTGATGTCAAAGTCCCTTAGTGTTTGAATCATCCATAGTAGTTGAGAACAACAGCTCCCAGCTGCTAGATACTCCCCTTCTGCAGTGGATAAAGCAACCGAGGTTTGTTTCTTGCATTGCCATGAAACTAGGCTTTGTCCAAGGAATGTACAAAGACCACTAGTGCTCTTTCTATCAACTAGACACCCTGCATAATCTGCATCACTATACCCAACGAGATCAAAAGTATTTGTGATAGGATAAAACAAACCAAGAGAAATGGTACCACTTAAATATCGAAATATTCTTTTAATAGCATTTAAGTGAGACTCTTTAGGGTTTGATTGAAACCTTGCACAAACACAAACACTATACATTATGTAAGGTCTATAGCAGTTAAGTAAAGTAGGCTACCAATCATACCTCGATACCTTTTTATATCGACAGCCTTACCATTTTCATCAGCAAACAGCTTGCTGTTTTGAATCATAGGAGTCGATTTTGGCTTAACATCCTCATAACCAAATCTTTTCAGTAGACTTTTTGTATACTTGGATTGGTGTACAAAAATTCCATCTTTAGATTGCTTGATTTGAAGACCCAAGAAATAATTGAGCTCACCCATCATGCTCATTTCGAACTCACTATGCATACACTTAGAAAACCACTTACACATAGATTCATTAGTGGCTCCAAAAATAATATCATCCACATATATTTGTACAATGAGAATATCTTTGTCATTTTGCATAATAAATAATGTGGGATCGATTTTACCTCGAATGAATCCATTTTGGATTAGATACTTACTAAGCCTTTTGTACCAAGCTCTAGGGGCCTGCTTTAATCCATAGAGAGCCTTCTTTAGCTTGAATACATAGTTTGGAAATTGATCATGCTCGAATCCAGGAGGTTGTTTGACAAAAACTTCCTCTTCCAGCATGCCATTTAAGAATGCACTCTTCACGTCCATTTGATATAGCTTGATTTTCTTGAAACATGCATAGGCTAGAAGCATTCTAATTGATTCCAAACGAGCAACAGGAGCATATATTTGATCAAAGTCAATGCCTTCTTGTTGGTTGTAACCTTGAGCTACAAGTCTTGCTTTATTTCGAGTAATGGTGCCAAATTCGTCAATTTTGTTCTTGAATACCCATTTCGTTCCTATGATTGAAGCATCTTCTGGTGGCTTGACAAGTTCCCATACATCACATCTTTCAAATTGATTTAATTCTTCTTGCATAGCCATGATCCAATTTTCATCTTCTAGAGCTTCATTTATATTTTTAGGTTCTTCTTGAGCTAGGAAGGCTGCATTAGCACAATAATTTGCTTTTCTTCTTCTTGTAGTAATTCCATCAGTAATATCACCAATGACCAACTCTGGAGGATGATTCTTGACCGTTCTTGTTGACCTTGGTAAAGAATGTTGAGCTATTTCTTCATGAGTTGTCTTCCTTATCTTTGCTGGTGGTAACTGATATTCTCCATCATAGATTGGTTGTTTCTCAGTAGCCCTTGAACCTCTAGGACCTTCCAGAGTCATTTTTGCTATTTTGGAGATTGTATCTTCCATTCCAGCTTGCTGTTTTGGTCTTCCAGCTTGCTGTTTGTCAATATCTGCATCCTTCTTGGCTTGTTGACTTTCAGTGTCATCTATATCTTTAGATTGCTGTTTAGAACTTCCAGCTTGCTGATTTGTTCTTCCATCTTGCTGATTTTCACTTCCAGTTTGCTGACTTTCACTTCCAGCTTGCTGACTTTCACTTCCAGCTTGCTAATTGTCAGTGACTTGAGGTTGCATACTTTCTCTTTCACCTGCAAACTCTTCCTCATCTCTTGGTAGATCATTGTTATATTCTTGAAAGGTAACATCTATAGATTCTTCAACAATATGCTTATCAACATTATAAATTCTATAAGCTCTACTTGATAAAGAATAACCAAAAAATATTGCTTCATAGGATTTAGCGTCGAATTTACCATCTTTACCAATTGTCTTGAGTACAAAACATTTAGAACCAAAGATCTTAAAGTAGCTGATATTGGGCTTCTTGTTTCTCAACAATTGATATGGAGTTTTGTCCAAAATAGGCCTAATTATAATTCGATTCAACAAATAGCATGTTGTATTCACAGCTTCGGCCCAAAAACTCCTAGGCAGCTTGCTTTCTTGAAGAAGAGTCCTTGCAGTCTCTTGAAGTGGCCTATTATTCCTTTCCACCACACCATTTTGTTGTGGAGTCCTTGGAGCAGAAAATTCATGTGAGATTCCTCTTTCTTCACAATAGGCAATAAAGTTCTCATTGACAAATTCACCTCCTCCATCACTTCTTATACCTACAAGTCTTGTATCATGCTTGTTCTCAAGTAATTTTATCAGTTTTTCAAACTTAATAAAAGCACAATCTTTAGTACGAAGAAACAATACCCAAGTAAATCTAGAATAATCATCTACAATTACAAAGCCATATTGTTTACCTCCAATACTCTTATAAGATTCTTGACCAAAAGATCTAAGTGCAGAAGTTCTAAAGGTTTAGAAGTATATACCATTTTCTTTGCTTTGTGAGTGCTTCGAATTTGTTTACCCAATTGGCATGCTGAACATACTTCAACCTTAGTATATTTGAGTTTTGGTAGTCCTCTGACCAGATTCTTACTTGAAAGTTTTTTGAGCAAGTCCATGTGTGCATGTCCCAATCTTCTATGCCATATATATGGATCATTATCAAATACAGCCAAACAGCATGTTGTTTCCTGCAATTCGAAGTCTAATACATGTATATTTCCTTCCCTTCTAGCAACTAGTGGGATTTTTTTAGCACCAATAGTAATAATAGTTTTATCTATGCCAAACTGAACAAAATGTCCATCATCAAATAATTGAGTGACACTAAGTAAATTATATGAAAGACCTTTGACATATTGAACTTTATCGATCGAAATATTACTATTACCAATAGAACCAATACCAAGGAATCGAAGAGTCTTGTTATTGCCAATTGTAACTCTTCCTCCTTTCTTCATTTTTAGACTAATGAACTGAGATTTGTCTCCACACATATGTCTAGTGCATCCGCTATCCAAAATCCATTGTTTTGACTTCATTTTAGCGGCAAGGCATATCTACAAAATAAACACTTACCAACTTAATGTTTTGGTACCCATATAGGTTTGGGTCCAAATTGGTTAGTAGAAATAGTATATAAAATATTTAAATCAGCTTTCTTGATCCACATTTGAACCACTTTTGGTGACTGATGGTAAGCTGTTTTCCTTTTGACAGAAGCATTCTGGTGTGCTGTTTGTACCCTGACTGGTCCATTCTGGTAAGCTGTTTTCACTTTATGATCTACTTGATCCACACAATGTATTTCCAAATGGCCTTTTCCACCACACTTGTTGCATGTCTTCCAAGGCATAGCATAGTTGTAAGGTATGCCATTTCTTCCATCATATTTAAGCGCACCATGCTTTTTGTTGAAGTTTAAGCCAACCCCTTCTCTAACCAAGGGGACATTTGCCTTCTTCATCATTGTCTTTAAGCTGTCTTCTCCTTGAATAAATGTTTCCATCCCTTTCTCGAGATCCTTGACCTCTTTTCCAGGAGAGAGATCAGTTCAGCTTGCTGTTTGATCAATATGGCGTGCTGTTTGTCTGCACATCTAGCTTGCTGTTTTCTCTTCTCCGCAGATTTTGAGGATTCAGCTTGGCTAGATTCCTTGAGCTTGTAAGTTTCAATACATTCATCTTTGGTTTCAATTTGTGATCTCAAAACCCTGAGTTCTTTCATGAGAGCTTCATTCCTTTGTAGAATTACTTTGTTAACTCCTTCGAATTGAACAATTTTCTCCTTTAGATCAGCAATAAGATCATCATGATTGATTTCAGGAGCCTTCTCAACCATTAATTCAGAAATGATTTTCCTTAATTGAGTGTTTTTCTTTTCCAGCTTGTCATTCTTATTTTTTAGTTCTATAAATTCAATTATGGATACATTATTTTGTACCTGCATGGTTAGTTCTTCTAGCATGTTAGGAGAGGTAAGTAATTTAGAATTAATTGAGTTTACCTCACTAGCATCATCTTCTGAATTTGAAAAATCACTATCCATAGAGTCTTCTTTTATGGATCCTTGTGAGCTTTCTTCATCATTTAGACCTACAAGTGCTAAATTCACCATGTCTTCACTTGAGTCATCACTGGAGTCTGAATCATCATCACTCCAAGTCAGTAAAGCCTTCGATTTTCTCTTGTCTTTGAAAACAGCTTGCTGTTTTGACTTTAGCTTGAAGCAGTCCTTCTTAAAATGGCCTGGCTTGCCACATTCGAAACATGTTTGCTCCTTGGATTTCTTGTTGTAACTTCCTCTATCTCTTTTCATTCTGTTTTTCCTTTCAATCAGCCTCTTGATCTTCTGAGAGATTAGTGCAATTTCTTCATCAGATTCTTCATCAAATTCAGTCAGCTTGCTGTTTGTAGCGGCTGGCTTGCTGTTTGTAGAATGAAGTGCCAAATTCTTCATTTTGGTTAGAGGAGCCCGAACATCTTCCACCTGGATTTTGTTTATCTTGCTTTCAAACTGTTCTAGCTCAGCAAATACAGCTAGGTGATCCATGATGTCGATTGTTGAAGATGATTCCAAAGCCGTGACTTTAGCTTCATAAATGAATGGTACGGAACTTAACACTTTCATGTTAATTTCATCTTGTGGAATATCCTTTCCAAGTCTCTTTAAAGAGTTTATAGTGACTTGAAACCTTGATTGTCCTTCCTTGATTGTTTCACCATCTTTGAGCTTGAAATTTCCAAAATCGTTCATTAGCTTGCTAAGCTTCACCTTTCTCAAAGTGGTCGATCCTTCATGTTAAGTTTCCAAGGCATCCCACATTTCCTTTGCCGTTTTTAGAGAGGAGACCTTGTCATATTCAGCTTGATCTAACGCATTCATTATAGAATTTCTAGCTTCTCCATTGTAACCACACTTGATAATCTCATCCATGGTGAGATCATCAACATCTTTCGGTTGGTTTTTATTATCCAGAAACTGGTAGTCTCCTTTCTGCATAACTCTTAATACCAGTGGCCTTTTGGACAAGAATGTTTCCATTCTACATTTCCACCAGTTGTAATTTTCTGATCCAGTGAGGAGAGGAGCTCTATAATCGGCTTTTGCTTCAAGATAATGTTCAGCCATGATCGATACTTTCCTGTTACAGAATTGTTAGTTTACCAAGCTCTGATACAAATTGAAAAACAACACCTAGAGGGGGGTGAATAGGTGTTTATGTCTAACAATGCTTAGTTATGACCTGTTTTGAAAATTACCAGAAATAGCTTGCTGTTTGTAATAACACAGTTTACAAATGGCACGCTGTTTGTGTCTAATATGCAATGCAGAATGAAATAAACAGTAAGCAAAATGTGACACACGATCTTTTAGCCAGGTTCGACCCCTAAGCCCCTATGGTCTACGTCCTGGTCCCTTACCAAACTTGGTAAGAGAATATATTATTGATCAACTATAAACCGATTACAAGATACAACAATATATCTCCCTTACACCCTGCTGCTTACAAATGGCTTGCTGTTTCCTGTGCTGAACTCACCCTCTAAGTAATACTTCCCAAGTATACTTCTCTAGTATAGTTCGACTCACCCTAAACTTGACGCCAACCTTGTACAGCAACAAATAGATACAATTTGAACAATACAAATGTTTGAATGCTACAACTCAATCTATGACCCTCTGAATATATAGATATATACGAATGTAATGGGTTTGAAAGATTGAAAAGGATTTTGCAATGAAAGCTTGTAGTTGTTTCTGTATCTTGTTTTTCTGCACTTGAATGGATAATTAAGAACTGACCAAGTCCAGTCCTTAAATAGGAAAACAAGAAACTTGAAAAATCATTCTTTGAGGAAATTTCCCAACGGTACAAAAATGAACCGTTTAGAGATGATATGTTTGTTTAAAGAATTTGAGAAAGCTTTGTGTCTCAACTGATGGAGAAGAAGAAAAACGTGTATGGAGAGAATAAAAGCCATCATGAGAGTCATGTGTTTGTTTAAAGTGGAGGTGTGGTGTGTCATTAAATTAATGAAAAGTAGAACTTTACTTTTCTTAATTTAACTCAAGGAATATGTTTGTCTCCCTATATGTATATGATATGATCGTTTGCATATTCAATTATACTCAGAGGGCCCTTACAAATATTCCTAATAATGTATACAATTGATGTTCTCTGATTTCTTGATATTCGGTAAAACTGCCAGAACGAAGTCAGCATGCTGTTTTGTGAAACTGGTACGCCATTTGTACAAATGGCTTGCTGTTTGATACAGACTGATTATTTAATCAGTATGCTATGTTCCCTGCAAAACCAAATTAGAACATATACATATGGCAGGCTGTTTTATATCTGAAAATAAGCCAAATGGCTTTCTGTTTGTTATCATCAAAACCTAGGAGTTTCAGGGCTTGCTTAATGCTACCCAAATTCTTATAGGGGCTTGCTTAACGCTACCCAAATTCTTACAGGGGCTTGCTTAACGCTACCCAAATTCTTACAGTGGCTTGCACGGCAATAAGCACAATGCTACCCAAATATCTAACATCTCGCACATCATTTGTATACCAAAATATAACCGAAAACACATTACTCAAACTTCACAAATATCTCACATATCACTTACTCGATAATAAACTCAAAGATCAAATATAATATATTACACAAATAATTTGTAGGATAGATCAGCCCATAAAATCAAATATTTACTCCACTAAGATGAGCTCAAACGAAAAAATATAAAACACGAAAGTCATAGAGGATTCTGAGACCTTTCCATAATGGTAAGGCTCGTTAAAAACGGAGAAGTAACGAATTCAAAAACAATGAAAATGCGGACTCAATAACAGAATCAGGCACTGATCACAGTAGTAATTCGATATTTAAGACCATGGTTGTCACGGCGCCGTGGCGAGCCGTGGTGCCTAAGGACCTCCACAACAATATGTCGATGTATCGTCCGCGTGTCGTCCTTATGGCGCATGTGGCGTTTATATATAATATATTAATTATTATATATATTATATATATAATAATTAATATATATTATCAATTTACAAAATATAATTAATATTTTTTGTTTTAAATTTCCGGCTTAAACTTTTTTGATCGTATTAAATTGATTTTAGAATTTTTTTAATCGAAATATAAATAGGATCTTTATCAAAGTGGTACAATTGTACAAACATACAATATAATATAAAAAATAGTGTGTGAGTGAATGTTTTACACGTGGAAGTGGTAACAATTAACAACTGGCCTACACTTTCAAATCAGACACAGCCAACAAAATAAAGAATAAAAAAATAAATATGTTTTGGTTCTCTTTTCTTGGATACCGTGCATCTCCACCTACTTCTTTGCAAACCCATTATCTATTCTTCTTCTTGTTTACTTCTTCTTCTTTATCTACACAACCACACACATATAAATACACAGTACACACACAGACATATATTTACCCAGTAGTACACACACAGAAAATTAAAATACACACAGAAAAATATATACACACACAGAGAAAAATATATACACACAGATGAAGAAGAAAGAAGAAGAAGAAGAGATGAAGAAGAGAGAAGAAGATGAAGAAAAGAGAAGAAGAGAGAGAAGATACAGATCGAAGAAGAGGCCGCTGGAGGCGTCAGTCGGGTCAACGGGTCGCGCTGGGTCATCCAGGGCGTCCTATGGCGTCCAGGTTGTCCTATGGCGTCCTGTGGCGACGATTTATGCTATTTCTTAAGGCGAACCAGACGCCATAGCTTTTATACTCGATCTGGCGCCATATGGCGATGTATCGTCCATATGGCGGACGCCGTGACAACCATGTTTAAGACATTGAAATCACATAATTGGTCAACGGAATATGAATACAAAACACAGAGGTCGAAACGAGCTTTCCAGAATGGTATTGCTCATAATAATCGGATAAAAACTCAATTTACTACGAATTTTCGAAGTTATGATATACCAACAGAAATTAACGCACCAGATTATACAAACGGCAGATTTTGACCAATATACAAGCAGAATTTCACAAAACACAAAGAATGAAAGTTGTAGATAATTCAATTATATTTCCAGGAGATCAAGAATCAACACAATCCAATGAATAATGAATTTTGCACGAATTTAACAAGAAATCAGATGTACAAAATTGGGATAACAAGACATACAAAGAGAGACAAGATTACCCGTACCTTAGACCTTAATGATTATTACTAATTCTCAACAAATTCAGCCCTTCCAAGCCAATCCAAGAACCCTAATTTGTATAACAAAGTCATGGATATTATAAAACTCAATCTCTTATACATGTATATATAAATCGAAGAGTCTCTAGTCTTTTACCTTAATCTGAAGAACCCTAGTATTTACGTTAGTAATCTCCTCTTCTCTTTCTTCTCTATCTTCTTCTCTCTCTTTTCCTTCTTCCTTTTGACCCAAAAGTAACGTAAGTCTCAAACCCTCTATTTTTTCTTTAACGCCTTTTTTTTAAACCCTCACTTCCTTTCTTTTTAACTATTAATCCTAAAACAATATTCTAATTATAAAAGAAATATATACTTACTCATAAATAATATTAATAACTCATTAATATTATTATTATTATTAATCGAATAAATTCCTAAAAAATACGGGATGTTACACAATTACTTTGATCATGGACTTTCCATCATCCAGACCAATGCTTCAGGTTACTACTATTATATAATATTACTACTATTAAATATAATCCTCAAAGATATTTTTATGTAATAATAATCTTTAATCACATAAGATGAATACGCCTCATAAGATAATATCTTCTTCCTTCTTCGAGTGCGGAAATGCACCTCGTCATTCGTCCCAACAAGATATGGACCAACTTCGTATCTTCTACTATCTTTTTATACTATTCGAGTAACGACAATCAATAATATATATGCATTTAAATCACATGAGTAAAAGTCCAGAAGTAAATCAATAGACAGAATATTTTTAGTTCAAAATACCTCTACTCCGAACGATAGAGTAAGAGTTAATATAATTGCCTGGTACTCTGGATGCAGTATGGGCTTGTAGCGGGGTCCGACAATCTAAACAAAATCAAGAAAACACGCTTTTAATCCCTTATACGATCCATTTATAACTCAACATTTAAACATTTAAGCCATCCTTGAACAAGGCACTAAGGGGTCCCTCTAGACTCGTACTAAGTCCATGTTAGTCGACAAACACTTACGACATAAGTTTGGTTCGAAATCGATCCTCGAATTCAAGTTATACTTAACCATTTAGAACATTGGTTTCTAAGTCACGTTCTTAGTGGTTTTCACTTGCGCAACTTCTGCTGTTTCATTTTTATAAAATCGAAAAATAATCTTTTGGACTCGAAACCACTTCTCATACTTTTCTAACTGACCTTAGTATTTATCCTCAAAATATCACATTCGAATTCCATTTTTAAGGGTCTCAAACTTAACCTCAAAGTTGATACATTTCTAAGACATGGTTTCTCGAACCGCTTTCAGTGAAACGACCATATCTCAAAAACCGTAAACTCAATTGACACGATTCTTGCGGACACATAAACTAGACTCCAAAACCTACTCAATATGGTCAGTGGTTGCAGTTTAAACAAGTTTGAGGGTTCGGATGGCTACTGTCCATTTGGTTAAAGAAATTTTGGCATTACGACGACTCTAAATCGAGTATTCCAAATTTTTAACTCTTCTACTAAGCCATACAAGGCAATCCAACCATCAATATCACACACCAACCATCACATAATACCTCTAGGGTCAGTGGTAAGGTCCATTGACTACCACTCAATCCATACACCTCAAAACAAAGCTAAATATTCAAGGATGTTCTTATAACACACCATAACTTAACTACTTAGCCAAAACTCAACTAAAAATCAACAAATACCAAGCAAGGGTTCGACCTTTACCTTCCTTGATATCTTAAGAACAATAACAAAGCTTTATAATTGATCCTCTAGCCTTGGATGCACCTTAGGAAGCTTGAACACTAAGAAACAAACATGAAACACTAAGTAAAACACTATTCACACTATTCATTCATCATCTTTGGATCATCTTTTGACATGGATATACTTAATATTTGAAGCTCAAACTTTGAACATACCTTGGGCTCTTTATTACCTTTGATTTAAGCTATAGAACACAAGAATCCAACCATGGGAGCTGGGGTTTTGAGCCCCATCTTGCTGATGGTCAGAATCTGGACAGTTTGTGGTTTCTTGGCTTTCTCTTGCTTTTTCTCTCTTTGATCTCTTTTGTCTAGTTGATAAATGAATTATGTGATATATGGTGATGTAAATCAGCTGTTTACAAGGCAATAATCCTTCTTGTTACACTTGTAATGGATGTGTGGTGTGCTAGAAATGCGGTGATGTATTGCCTTGGTGGCCTCCTCTTGTTCACATACCTCATCACTTCCTTTTCTTTTTCTTTTCTCATTTTCTTTCCACCAATTCCTAATAATAGTAAACCCTAGATGTTCATGTAGGGTTTTACATCTCGTTACGTATTTAATCCGTAGTTTATTTCGCGTTCGCTTCATCTCGTTGCAAAGTTCTAGCGATTCCTAGAATGTTCGTTACTAACTCAGGGTTTTCATTCTAAATCCTCAAATCACTAGAAAAAAATTAATAAAATATAAAATCCTTGAATCCTCAAATTAAATATATCACTTGTCTTGGTCGTATTGAAATGCTCCCCACTGCCCGGTCAAATATTACCTAAAAATAAAGTTTGGAATTTCTGAATTCCGATCGCGTTTACATACACTTATTTACATCGTAGATCACTAATATAACTTCAAAATATCCATTTCCTATCTCGTACACAGGGCGACATGAAAAATTTCTTGTTCCTCAAAAATCACTATTCATCCCTTAAATGAAAATTTTTCTCAAATACAGAAATTTGGGTTATTACATTATACTTGTATAGGCAAAGGTATTTTGAAGTATATTTACTTGTAAATAATTATGATGATAACATAATGTACAACTTTAGTGCATAATATAAAATAGAGAAACTTAAACAATTATGATAACAATATAACATTAAATTCGTTGTCTGTAAGCAAGATGAAAGAATTTTTAAGATATTATTTTTGTATTTTTATTATCAAAATGTGTTTGTCATATATCTGCTTTAACTGTTTTTTTAGAATATACGCACATTTTATCTTTTTTATACATTGCATGATGAACTTATTACAAATATTTATTTGTCAATCGTATGTCTATATATTTTCAAATGAGGTGTTAAATTTGAACACATAAAATCCTTTTGCACATGGTGAAATGTTTTCAAGATAAACCATAAAAAATATTTTTTTATGAATATTAATATAATCAATTTTATTAATATCAAAGTAATTCAATATATTATTAAAAAATTATAAATCTTTTTTATCAAATTTATTTATTCGAATTTGTGATTTATTAACTTTATTATCTCTTCAAATTCATTATATTGCTTCAAAATCATAAGGAGAAACATAACATTTAAAATAGAATTTTTATACTAGAAAAGAGGAGATGGAGAAATATAGATGAAAATAACAAAAAAGTAAACTATATTATCCATTTACAAAAGCTTACAACATAAAAATTGAACTTACTTTTTTGTGCATGTTCATATTTATCTATACAAAGATTTATATACATGTATATTTTATCGAATCTTTAAGTGAATTTGTCCTTTGTCCGCTACTTATAAATGGTCACCTAATGGGGATGTCAGAAAAATCTGACCCGATGGATACCCGACCCGTTCCGATCTGTTTGAATCTACTTAAATCCGATTTTTTGGATATGGATCTGGATTTGGATCTTATTTTTGGATCCGAAAGAGTTTGGATCTGAATTTGGATCTTATGTATCCCGAACCGATACCCGACCCGAAACTCGATCCGAACCCGAAACCCGATAAAAATCCGATATATATATATATATATATTTAATATTAATTATTATTTATTATATCATTTTATATATTTGAGATACATATCAAACAATTAAACAAAATAATCACCCACATATATATTTGAGATATATTAAATAACGTGATATTATTTTTATTTAATTTTTCAGTATGTAAGTCTTGTGTATATGTTATTATAATATATATATATATATATATATATATATATATATATATATATATATGCCACAATATATATATTCTTTATTTTTCTTACAGTTTTTAAATTTTATTTATAATATTCTATATTTTTTATGCAACTAAAATATTTTTATATTTTAAATTTTAAATATATTTGTACTTTTATGTTTTGCTTAATGTGATTATTTTAATTTTTAATTTTGAATTAAAAACCCAATTTAAACCCGAATCCGATCTGTTGTGGAATAAAAACTAGGATGAAATTATTGCGGCTAGGGTTTGTGTATTTAATGCTAGGGTTCGTGAGCTTCGTGCTTTAATGGCTGCTTCTGTGTTCGAGACTTAAACGGTCCTCACAGAATGCCTACGTATCTCTGTAATTCGAGAATCAAGCCAATAAAACGTAGTTCTGAGATGAGGGGTCAGGCCCTTTATATAGGCTGAAGCCTTATAATTATGGTAGGATTTGGAGACTTGGTGGGCAAGTCTTTGAGGAATGTTCTAGATCTATTCCTTGTAGGAATCAGTTTCCATATTGAATTGGATGCCTTATTGGATAAGTCTGAAGGGGATATTATCCTTATCCAACTCTTATTTGCTGAGCTGTTTATTACCCTTAATATTAATTACGAAATTAATATTATATTTAGGGTTTTGGGCCCAGCTGGTGGGCCCCACGTTTGGACCATTCTCGGCCTAGTTAATGCCACATTAAATGTGTCTTTAGGGCTTATTTTCAGTCCATATCATTTGCCCCCCAACTTCTTAGGAAAACTGATCAGGTTTTCGTAGAAGTTATATTTGCCTTAATCGAGACTCGGGGTCGTTTTTATCCCTTACCTGGGACTTCTTAATTTTCCTACCCTTATATGGGAGTTTTGGTTTACACTAGTGTTTCACGAGTATCGTCTTGATTGTAAAGTGTGGAGCGACCTACACATTTACGACGATTTGCCTTATTCGAGGCTTTAATTTGTGCTTGCTTTTAGCAATTTCGGCACTTTCATAGAGTTTTTATGCATTATTAGCATAAATTATTGCTAAATTTGTCAAGAAAATATTTCTATAATTTTCCTCGTATTTTTCTGTACTTTTCCTAATATTTTAGGAATTTTTATGTACCAACAGGTATTTTAATTATTTTTGGAAATTATTTTTCAATTTCCCAACATTATTTTCAGAATTTTTAAAGGATTAACTTTAAAAAAGTCATCCTGGCAAAAAATGCCTCCTGGGCGTGAGTACCCCCGCCAAGGAGACACTTTCCTTAGGCACGCCTAGGAAATTTGGTCTCCTGGGCGTGGGTATACCTTCGTTCTTGGAAATTCATCCTGGGCGTGAGTACCCCCGCCAAGGAGACACCCTCCTTAGGCACGCCTAGGGGGTTTGGTCTCCTGGGCGTGGGTGTATCTTTGTTCTTTGAAATGCTTCCTGGGCGTGGGTACCCCCGCCAAGGAGACACTTTCCTTAGGCACGCCTAGGAAGTTTGGTCTCCTAGGCGTGGGTATGCCCTTCTCTAAGAAAAGTCAAGTTAGGCGTGGGTACCCCCGCCAAGGAGACACCTTCCTTAGGCACGCCTAGGAGGTTTGGTCTCCTGGGCGTGGGTATAGCCTTCTTTAAGGAAAGTCAAGTTGGGCGTGGGTACCCCCGCCAAGGAGACACCTTCCTTAGGCACGCCTAGGAGGTTTGGTCTCCTGGGCGTGGGTATGCCCTTTTAATTGGGCCTCCTGCCTTTAAATTCTGATGGGTTTTTATCCTATTTTCTAAAAATGTCGTAGAACATTCTAGAATTAATTCAAAATTTGAATTTCATGGGCTTCCCGCCTATTCAAAGGCCCAGTCACCTGTTGATAGCCCATTTACTTGATATAGCCGGTTGAGTGACCAACCATGAACTCTATAAAAGAGTAGTGTGCATCCCTCATTTCTCATCTCACTATTCAGCAAAAATTATCTCTCCTTTACCACAAATACTTTTCAAAAAGCTCTGCTAGGGTTCTGTCGCGAGGCGATTTCCGGCGTCTTTCCTCCGCCCTGTTTTCCAGTTTCTGTTTGAAGATCGTTGAATCTTCATCTTCTCCAACTTCTTTTTTCAACATTTCTGGGTTTCAAGCCTTCAAGGGAAGCATTTCAATGGAGGATTCTAGCTCTTCGGGCCAGTCTCAACTTGCTAACACTTCTACCACCGCTCCACGGCTTACAAGGGGTAAGAACCCTAAAACATCTCTTGTCCATGCCAGTGTTTTTTCCCTTAGAGATCTTTTAAATGAGTTTGGTCAAGCTTTTCCAAATATGCTTCATTTAGATGCTTATGAGTATAAATCGAAATACAAACAACATAGGGTAGATATTCTAGCCCAACTTTTTCATATTAATGGGCCTTATAAGGCCGTTGTTCCGGCCTCAAATGAAAGGGCTTGTCACCCAAAGCCTGGGGCCATTAGGATTTATAAAGAGACTTTTTATGCTGGTTTTCGCCTTCCTCCTCCTCCTTTTGTTTATCGTCTTTTGGCCGAAGCCCGGGTTTGTCCAACCCAACTTATGCCAAATGCGTGGCGTTTTATTTATTGTTTCTTGGTCCAATGTAAGAAACATGGGCTTGAGCCCAGTATTTCTGTTTTTCGATATTTATTCAAATTTGTCAATTCTTCTGACAATTCGGGCTGGGTCAAAATCCAACATTGTTCTTTAGCCCGTTCTTGTTTTGTTTCGGATTCTGCTCCTGATTCCCTTCCTAATTGGAAGAGGGAATGGTTTTATATCTTTTTGGATGGGGATGACTGGGACAACTATTTTCGGCCCAACTTCTGCAGAGCCGTTGATGGGCCTGTCAGGAGTTTAAAATTTGGCGTGGAAGAAGAGGCTGCCATAACTTTGTTAACATCTGATAATTTGCATCAATGTGCAAATTTGATTTCTAAAGATTCGTTGCAGGCCCATGGGCTAAGCGATTTGGGCCCTGAGGGTAATTCTCACCTCTTGCTTTGTTAACATTTTATGCTAGATATAACTTTCTAACTTTCTTGTAATCATTTTGCAGCCAAAGCTGCTCTGGGAGCAATTTTTAAGCAGAGGGAGACTGCTGCTACTGCTAGGGTGGTAACGGAGAACCCTATGGCCAAAAGGGCCAGGACAGATGAAGCTCCTCCCGCGGTGGAGCGTGTTCCTGCTTTTCTTCAAGAAAAGCCAGTTCCTATTGAGGAAGACCTCACTCCCTTCACTGTGGGATGGGGTTTATGCAATAGGGACACAGCTGTAGGTGATTCTAGGGCTGCAGCTGAGTGGTCCAGGAGCGTGGTTACTCCACGAGATAGGGTCCACATTGTGGAGTCCTCTGATGACTTGCAGATTGAGCTTCTTGGGGCTCAAGCTGTTGCTTCGGTAATTTCTTGTTCAACTTCTTTAATTTAATTGTATTTTCGTTTCCCTTATTCACTTGTTATCTTTGCAGATGAACGCCTACCTTCAGGCAGCTGTTCATAACCTGAAGGAGGTGCGTGCTGATAAGACTATTGCTGAGAGGGATAGAGACAGATACTTTGACTCTTCTGAGGCAAATTTTGCCCGTTTTAGGGAGGTGGAGAAGGAGCTGGCTGCTGAGAAGGAGAAGAACAGGAAGCTACAGCTGGAGGTGCAGCAGAACAGGGAACACATCATTGCTGATTACAAGGCTTCTAAGGACTTTCAAGATGTCCTGAATGCCGAGTATGATGCAAACTTTCCTGGTACCTTCAAGGAGTGTTGGGAGGGGAACATCGAGGAGCTGAGTGGGAAGATTGAGGGAGTATCCCAGGAGAGGTTCCCGGTTCCTGCTATCCCTGGAGTGACAGAGGCTATGGAGGTTGCTACAGAGGCAGCTGTGGATGGGGACTCTCAGCCCACTCAGGATCCACCTTCTTCTCCCGGGATAGAGACAGCAGATCCTTCTTATACCCAGGAAGATGTTGTTGTTGAGGACTTAGATGCATAGATGGCCCTGCGTGGCTTATTTCTGTTTTTTGTCTTTATTTATCCTGAACTTTTGCCCTTCAGGGCTTATGACTTAACTTATCTATGTTGTAGTTTCTTTTGTTTCCATGTTCTCATTTTTGGCTTATAGTTCGTTAAACTTTAGAATTTCTCAAGTACTTGGCCTCGTGGCTGGTACTAAACTCACAAGCTAGTTCAACATTTGCCTTTCGTGTTTGTTTTAACAAAGAGAAATAACTCATAGAGAAAACAGTATAAATTCCATTATGCTGTCAAAGGATATCAATAGAATGGGTTCAACCCTTACATAAATACTCTATCTTCTACTGGGAGCAACATGCTCTAAAATGGTTTCATTCGAACCTTATTCCTAATAAATAGATAAAAGTCCAAGCCTTTGTCAAAAGAACTTAAACGTAATAAACTTTGAGGTTCACAGCATGCCAAGTTCGGGACACCTCAACCCCGTCCAAGGTTTCTAACTTGTAGGATCCTCGTCCTAACACCTTTCTGACTAGATATGGTCCTTCCCAATTTGGTGCTAACTTTCCTTTCTGGCCAACTCCTGATGCTTCAATCTTCCTTAAAACCATGTCTCCTTGTCGAAAGAATCTTTCCTTAACTCTCTGGTTGTAGTGAAAAGAGGCTCTCTTCTGATATTCAGCATTCTTTGCATTAGTTTCATCTCTAACTTCATCAATTAAGTCAAGGGCAAGTCTCATTCCTTCGTCATTAGTTTCTGGCTCATATGCCTCAACTCGAGGTGATGCTTGCATGATCTCTAAAGGCACAACTGCCTCGGCTCCATAAGCCAGCAAAAATGGGGTTGCTCCAGTTGTTACCTTACAAGTGGTACGATATGCCCAAAGTATGGGCAACAATTCATCTACCCAAGTGTTCCTAGAGCGTTCGACCCTCTTTTTCAGTCCATCAAGGATAATTCGATTAGCTACCTCAGCTTGCCCATTGGCTTGAGGGTGTGCCACCGAGGTAAAACGGAGCTCAATCGCATTCTCTTCACAATACTTCTTGAACTCTTCATTATTGAACTGTGTCCCATTGTCTGTCACAAGGATTCGTGGGATTCCGTATCTGCAAATTATGTTCTCCCAAAAGAACTGGGAAACTTGCTTGGTGGTTATCTTGGCCAGAGGTTTAGCCTCAATCCACTTAGTGAAGTAATCAATGGCCACTATTAGGAATTTCCTTTGCGCCGAAGCCATGGGAAAAGGCCCAAGTATATCCATCCCCCACATTGCAAATGGAATGGGAGAGTTAATTGAAGTTAAGATCTCAGGCGGTTGCCTCACAATTGGGGCATGCTTCTGGCATCTCTCGCATCTCTTGACATAGTTTTGTGCGTCAGCCAACATCTCCGGCCAATAGAACCCTAAACGAGTTATCTTGTGAGCTAGGGCTCTGCCCCCCAAGTGTTGCCCACAGATCCCTTCATGAACTTCTTCCAATGCTTCTCTTGCCTCTTGAGGCCTTAAACATTTCAAGTATAGGAGGACAAACGACCTCTTGTACAAAATGCCTTCAATCAAAGTGTATCTCAATGCTCTTACTGAAAGTTTTCGTGCCTCCAAGGCATTGTCTGGGAGCCATCCGGTCTCAAGGTGTGCCTTGATAGGGTCTATCCAAGAGCCTCCTACATCGATTGGTGCCAATAACTTTGAGTTAACGGTCGGGGCCTTCAAGACCTGAAAATAGACACTCCCAGCATAATTTTCTATCTCGGAAGAAGCAAATTTAGATAGGGCATCGGCCTTAATGTTTTCCTCTCTTGGAATGTGCTCAACATAGCACTCCTCAAACTGGGACATAACAGCCTTTACTACTCTCAGGTATTTTGCCATAGTCTCATCCTTAGCCTCGAACTCACCATTTACTTGTGATACTACAAGCCTTGAATCTCCACAAACTTTGAGATTTTTGACCCTCATGATTCTGGCCAAACCCAAACCAGCTATTAATGCCTCATACTCCGCCTCATTGTTGGTAGTAGGGAAATCCAACTTTAAAGCGTACTCAACTGTGAACCCATCGGGGCTTTGCAAAACCAAACCTGCACCACTAGATTTTGTTTTTGATGCTCCATCAAAATAGAGCACCCAATATTCCTTCAGATCAGGTGTAAGTTCTCCCTCTTTTTCCTCTTGCCCAGGGGTAGTCATTATCTCTTGCCCCCCGACTTCTTGGTTGTTAATAGTGCATTCAACCACGAAGTCAGCTAATGCTTGAGCTTTGATAGCTGTCCGAGGCTTGTATGTGATATCAAACTCTCCTAACTCAATCGCCCATTTGATTAGCCTTCCACTGGCCTTAGGGCTATGCAATATGTTCCTCAACTGCTGGTTTGTCAGAACTTGAATCTTATGTGCCTGAAAGTAAGGCCGCAGCTTCCTTGAGGCAGTTACTAATGCCAAAGCAAACTTTTCTATGGGTGAGTAATTCAACTCAGCCCCATACAACACTTTGCTCACATAGTAGATAGGTTTCTGGACTTTCTCCTTTTCCCGAATAAGGACAGCACTCAGGGCTTGTTCGGATACCGCCAGGTATAAACAAAGAGTCTCCCCAGGACTTGGTTTGGTCAACAACGGGGCTTCAGCCATGTACTTCTTCAATTGCTCAAAGGCCTCTTGGCTCTCAGGTGTCCACTCGAAATTTTTCACCTTTTTTAACGCTTGGAAGAAAGGCAAGCATTTGTCTCCAGACTTGGAGATGAATCTTCCTAAAGCTGCAACTCGACCTGTCAACCTCTGCACATCTCTTATAGAGCGTGGTGGCTCCATGTCTAAAATCGCCTTGATCTTGTCAGGATTGGCCTCAATGCCTCTCTTTGAAACCATCAGCCCTAAAAACTTTCCAGATCCAACGCCAAAGGCACACTTGGCGGGATTCAACATCATCTTATGGTGCCTCAGCACTTCAAATGCCTCTCTGAGGTGCTTGATATGATCAGCCTTAAGTAGGCTCTTGACTAACATGTCATCAACATATACCTCCATGGTTTTTCCAATCAGATGGGCGAATATCTTATTCACCAATCGTTGGTAAGTAGCTCCTGCATTCTTTAGACCAAAAGCCATGACAAGATAACAGAAGACACCAAAGTCAGTTATGAAAGATACCTTAGGTATGTCATCCTTGTGCATCTTAATCTGATTATAGCCGCTGAATCCATCCATGAAGCTTAACATCTCATGTCCAGCTGTGGCATCTATCAACATATCAATCCTCGGCAGGGGAAAACAATCTTTTGGGCATGCATCATTCAGGTCAGTGAAGTCTATACACATTCTCCACTTCCCATTTGCTTTCTTGACCATGACTGGGTTCGCTAACCATTCGGGAAACTGAATCTCTTCAATAAAACCAGCTTCCAAGAGCTTATCCACTTCTTGCCTAATGGCCTCTTGCCTTTCCGGAGCAAAGTTTCTCTTCTTCTGCTTTATTGCCTTCCTTTTGGGATCAACATTTAACTTGTGAGTTATGAGTTGGGGGTCAATCCTTGGCATATCAGCTGCTGTCCAAGCGAACACGTCGCTATTCTTCTGTAAGAATTCTATTAACTTGCCCTTCAGGGGTTCTTTCAGAGATGCTCCAACATAAGTAACTTTTTTAGCATCATTAGGCTCTAGAGGTACGGGAATCAAATCCTCTGCTGGCTTCCCTCTATGCTCTTCATCATCGCGGACATCCATGTCTTCAATCGGAAGGACCTGCCCCCCGACTCCATCGGCCCTCAGTGCGGCTACATAGCAACTTCTTGCCATCTTCTGATCACCCTTTTGTTCTCCGACACCATTCCGTGTTGGAAACTTAATCTTCATATGATAGGAAGAGGCCACAGCCTTAAACGCATGAAGTCCAGTCCTTCCAAGGATTGCGTTGTATGTTGAGGCTGCCTTGATCACCAAAAAGTTCAGCATCTGAGTCGCTTCTTTAGGCTCTTGCCCAATAGTCACGGGTAACTGAATAGTCCCTTCAACGTTGGACTCCACTCCGTTAAACCCATATATAGGCATGTTTGTAGGGGTTAACTGAGAGTCGTTGTATCCCATCTTCACAAATGCATCATGAAATAAAATATCTACAGAAGCCCCATTGTCTATCAAGACTCGTTTTACTTCTGAGTTTCCAATCACGGGAGTTATGACCAGCGGGTCGTCATGGGGCAATTTCACCCCTTCCAAGTCTGAATCATCGAAACCAATTACCATCTCGGTTTTAGCACGCTTCGGGGCTTCTCCCACAATGTGCATTACTTCTCTAGCATAAGCCTTTCGAGAATTCTTAGTCTTACCAGCTGCTGTCGGGCCTCCCCAGATCATGTTGATAACTGCCCTTCGGGGCTGTGGATTGCGATCATGGTTGTCTTCCCTCCTGTTATTATCTCTCCTTTCATTGTCCCTTCTTTGGTTCCCACGGTCATCACCCTTGGTGAACTGACTTAGTTTTCCTCTTCGTATCAAGAACTCAATCTCATCCTTGAGTTGCCTACAATCGTCGGTGTCATGTCCCACATCTTTGTGGAACCTGCAGTATTGCTCCTTATTTCGCTTAGCCGGGTCTCCTCTAAGTGGCTTCGGCCATCGGAAGTCCTTTTCCTTTTCAATGTCCAACAGGATCTGGCTTCTTGGAGCATTAAGTCTGGCATACTCGGAAAACCTTGGACCCGAGTTCTTTTTTGGAGCAGATTCTGAGTCTCTGCTAGCTCGGGGATACTTGTCCCTAGCATCGTACTCTTGTTCTTGTTTCCGCTTGTTGTTCCCTCCATTGCCTAATGCGGCTTCTTTCTTGATGCTGTCCTCAGCTTTTATATACTTGTCCGCCCTTCGTTGAAGTTCCTCCATGCTTTCAGGGGGGTGTTTTGCCAACGACCTCTTAAAAAAGAGATCCGTGGTTCCATGCTGCAAGGCTACCATGGCCACCTTATTTTCCAAATCAGTGATATTCAGGGTCTCCATAGTGAATCGCTTGATATAATCTCTTAAGTTCTCATTCTTTCCCTGTGTTACATACATAAGGGATGCGGAGCTTTTCTCATGAATTCTTCCGCTAATGAATTGACTGACAAAAGCGGTACTCAACTCCTTGAAAGAGCTAATCGAGTTTGGAGGTAAACGACTATACCAACGTTACGCCATGCCCGACAGGGTTTGGGGGAACGCCCTACACTTAAGGGCATCGTTAGCAGGCTGCAGTAACAATGCGCTTGTAAACGTTCTCACATGAGTTGCGGGATCCCCCGTTCCATCGTAAGCTTTGATTGTGGGCATCTTAAACTTTCGGGAGATATGTGCGTTCATCACCTCCTCAGTGAATGGAGGGGTCGGATCATCAAGATCTCCTTGTAGCATCAGATCTTTAGGATTATTCTTGGGGAGTTCCACCCTGGTAGTTCCTCTAGTTGGGGCTTCAGCCCTTCGGTGTCTCCTTGAAGACCTCTCCAGATCTATGAAGGGAATCCCTCCTGAAGTCGGAGGAGGTTGAGTCTGATTAGGGTTCTGTCTCTCTAGCTCCCTTGCTTGGTCGTCCTTCAGCTTCTGAATCTCGGCTTCATAAGCCTTAATTTTCTCTGCAATTGTTAAAGGACCATCACGGTTTGATGGATTCCTCCTCAGAGGTTCCTTACTAGCACGTCGCCTCCTTGGGGCTTCGTCTCGATCATCGTCTTCAGATGACGAGCCTCCAGTATAAGGACCAGAGTAATCATAGTATCCTGGTTCAGGAGGGGCCGGGCCTCTAAGATAAGGGGATTGTTGTTGCCCATGGATCAGCCGAGCATGACCGCTTGGTCCTGGATCCCTTGGATCTTGGGGGTAATTAGGCAGCCCATACAGTGGGTTGGTGTTGACAGGGAGCGAAGAAGTGGAGAGACTGTGAAGCGGCGGGCGGCTACTCAGAGGGAGAGGAGAGACCACCATCTGGAGCGGGTTAGTCTCCTGTCCTAGAGGGACGATTACAGGTTGAGACCCTTCAGCGGGGGGATCCGTCCCTTATGGTTCAGAGGTCTGAGTATGAGGGTTTGTTTCCGTCAATGGGGGTACGGACCCTGGCTCTGTACCAACAGGAGGAGCAGTGATTGGTGGAACGATGGTTCCAGAGGTAGCCTCGGTTGAGACTGGTGTTGTTCTTCGAGTGGTAACCATGGTTGATGTCTTGGTCCCACAGACGGCGCCAAATGTTGTGGAATAAAAACTAGGTTGAAATTATTGCGGCTAGGGTTTGTGTATTTAATGCTAGGGTTCGTGAGCTTCGTGCTTTAATGGCTGCTTCTGCGTTCGAGACTTAAACGGTCCTCACAGAATGCCTACGTATCTCTGTAATTAGAGAATCAAGCCAATAAAACGTAGTTCTGAGATGAGGGGTCAGGCCCTTTATATAGGCTGAGAAGCCTTAGAATTATGGTAGGATTTGGAGACTTGGTGGGCAAGTCTTTGAGGAATGTTCTAGATCTATTCCTTGTAGGAATCAGTTTCCATATTGAATTGGATGCCTTATTGGATAAGTCTGAAGGGGATATTATCCTTATCCAACTCTTATTTGCTGAGCTGTTTATTACCCTTAATATTAATTACGAAATTAATATTATATTTAGGGTTTTGGGCCCAGCTAGTGGGCCCCACGTTTGGACCATTCTCGGCCTAGTTAATGCCACATTAAATGTGTCTTTAGGGCTTATTTTCAGCCCATATCACGATCCAAACCCCGATAAAACCCGATAATTTGGATTTTGATTTTCAAACCCGATCCGATCCGAAAACTTTGGATTTAAATTTGAATTTGGCCAAACCCGATCAAATCCGTTGCCATCCCTTTCACCTAACTTTCTTAACTAAATTTGTTCACATATTCTCTTATATTTATTATCATATTCTCCGACTATATGATGAATACGTGTTTTCTACTTACCTTGTATATGTTTATTGTGTTATTCAGTTATTACAGATTCAATCTCTCATGTTCTGTTTGGTTGCGGTGAATGGAATGGAATGGAATGGAATGGGTGGAATTAAAGGAAATTAGTGAAGATTAGAGAGAAGATTTGGAAAAAATTGAGATAGGACAAATTTGTTCTGATAAAAATTGTGAAGAAAATGGGGGTGGTAAGGAATGGAGCATTCCTTCTCAAAATGAGATGCTTGAATTATAATATCAATTGTTAGGAATGGAATGGAGGAAAGAATGAAAATTTTGATTTTTTATTCATTTTATACTTGAAATCTCATTCCATTCCTTCCAATTTCATTCATCCCAACCAAACACAACATTATTCTATTTGTAACAATAGATATTTTATACTTGAAATGATATGCATTATGTAAGTTTTAATATCAATTGTGTAATTGCATTCCTTGCCTTCTTCAAGTTACAATTAGAGAAAAGGTTCAAAACTCCTAATTTGCCTAATAATAATTTTAATAAAGAAAAATTCAAAGCCTTGATGAAGAGATTAACACGTTATTTTATAGTAGATAAATTGTTATAAAAAATATATCTAAACAAATTATTATCAATCTTCATATATTTGATGTGCTCATGATACACATGATACACTGAATTTGGAACAATGTATAAATTATAGAGATTGCCACAATGAAATAGATTAGGTAGCGCCAGAAAAATGATAATTCAAGAGGAAGAAAGCTCTTAAGAAAAAAATTACAAAAGTAGTTTCAGCTACAGGGTCATGTTCTGTTAAGAATACATGTTTGTATGAGAACAATGAGAATTCTATTATTCTGCATTATAATAATACAATGAAAATGTGAAAAATTTGCAGAACAATTGTTCTGTACTTTTACTTACCCACCACGAATGTCTCAATTGGTTGATACCTTGATTTAGGGGCTTATCCTCCCAAGGTCGTAAGTTCAATTTCATTGGGAAGCACGAAAGTAACTGTACTGCCATGTTCGGTGGGTACGAGTTCGGTGGGTACGAGTGTGCTAGCAGTCCTCCAGATTAGTCGAGATGTGCGAAAGCTGACCCGGACATCAGATTGTCAAAAAAAATTGTTCTACAATTTTTAAAAGAGTGCAGAACAATTATTCTCACATATAAATTGTTCTCATCTGACATACCCATCAGCTATATATCTATATTATAAAAGCAAACTAGCAACGCTTTAAAGAAAAATAATTTACACAAATTTTCACATATTTTGACACAAATAATTTTGGTTCTTAAGTTCATAATTTTATATCGTTTTGGATGATAGGAAAGTCTAAAAACACTTTATTACTTTTGGATTAGTAGAAGCACAAAGAGTACCAAAAATTTTAATTTTTTTATTGAAATATGATCGAAGATGCTTTTTGATAGGGGTGTAAATATAATCCGCAACCACTCGCACCAATCGCAACCGAACCGCATTTTGCGGATAATCGCGAAATGCGGGTTTGCTGTGGATTTTATTTTAAATAATCGCAAAAAATCGAAGCGCAACCGCAAAATATATATATATATACATACATACATACATACATATATATATATATATATATATATATATATATAAATTAATAAATCATATATGTATATTATAATATTATATTGTATATAAGAAATAGTTAGGTAATTGTAATTGTTTTTTTGTGTTCTATTCTGTTTTCAAGATATGAGTGTTGGACTGCTGGGCCTATTTTTAATTCTGCACTAGGCTACCTTTTTATTTACTCTTTCAGTCTCACAGCTTTATTTTGTTTTTCGAGTGAAATCATTAAATTGTGAGCAGCTTGTAGTTTGGAGTTTTTCCAATTACAGTGACAGCCCCGATGGAACTTTATGACTGGATGTAGTAAACATGTTAATTCAATATTCCTGGCAATATGTAATGATCAACAAGAACTATCCTTCAGGCTTCAGCCTTTCTTTTGTATCAACATTTTTAATACAATTTGTGCAAGGTAACAATATGTCTATATCGTCACAAAATTAATATTGACGGATATAATCTTGCACCATTCAAGTATTGTATCAGTTAATCATAACCCTCTCAGTATTACAATTAACTCAATCATCTACTAGAGTTGGTCAAACAATAGCAAATATATAAAATGAAATTCATTTGAACGAATAAACTACGAACTGCATATAGCACTTTTTATCAAAACACCAACAATTCCATACTAGGGTTCCATAAAAATATCAATTCAATAAATTTAGTTCATAATCAAGGTATCAAAACAATCTGAAGATAACCAACACATCTATACTATACTATAAATAAGTAAAATGGAGTATATTTTGTAAATTGGTTTACCTCTCATTTTTGGTTATCCCTTTCATTTACAATCGTTAGATCTTTCACTCAAATAGATGATGACCGTTAGAGGTCTAAGGCTCGGTTTATATGAACAACATATAAATTTATACTTAATACTAAAAGTTGTTATATACAAAGGTGTAAGGTTCGAATCCTCCCAACAACATATTAAAATTAAAATTTATAGTATACTACACCATAAGCAAATTGTAAAAAATTAAAAATATTCCGAGTTTTGCACGGGTTATAAGCTAGTGTTCATAAAAAGAGATATAAAAGATAAGAGAAAACAAAGTCAATTGAATGTATTCATTGGCCGAATTCTTCTTGTTGATGGCTTCTCTTCCTCCTCCCTTATGCGGCTACTTCTCTCTTCCCCTCTATCTCTCTATGTCTGATATAACTAATAATCTCTCATAAAAGTATTTTTTTTAATTACTTAATAAAAATTGTTAGTCACAGAGGCATGCATGTATATATCTAATAACAAGTCTAATTGTTTGTAATGCTATGCATTACTTACATGACCTCTTAACTGAGGGAACCTCTAGTTGTAGAGTTTCTACTTGTTGTAGTACGTGTATTAGGCATCAATTTCTATCTGTGTAACTGTAATTAAAAGTCAGAGAATAATGCTTGAAAGAAGTTCCAAGGATCATGCCTCAAGCTTGAAGATCAAGACTGTCAAAATAAACACAGTTGGAATTGGAAGAATGAAGATTTGCCTAAGTACCAATTCGAGAAGTATGTTTGTCATATTCGAGAAGTCTAGCATTCGACAAGTCAAGGATTCGATATCTGTATCTCTGAAAGTCAACAAGTCAAAGTGTCATTCGATAACTCAGAGATTCGACATGTCTAATACTCTATTCGAGAACTCAAGAAGTCAACAAGTCAAAGTGGTATTCGAGTTCTCTAAGAGTCAACAAGTCAAAGTTGTATTCGATATCTCAAGGACTCAAGAAGCTACTCGACATCTCAGGGATTCGACAAGTCAAGTGTTCTATTCAACAACTCAAGGATTTCTGGAGAAAAGACTAATTCGAGAAGTGATTCAATATGATAATTATACAGTATTCGAGAACTCAGAGTTATCTATCAAGTCCATTCTAGTTCTCTAATCAATCACTCAGTTACTTCTCGAATACAGTCTTGGAGACAAAATACTGAAGAATTGTAGAAGTCAGAAACCTGCAGCAAGCCAAAACACTTTATGGACCACAAACTGTAAGGTACTTTGGAAAGCCTACAAAGAAGCTTAGAGAGATGTTTCAAGAGACAAGCTGCTAAAGAAGTGGATCTGAACAGAGTTAAAGGAAGTCAAATCTCAAGCCATTTGGATGTTACTCAAAAAGGATAGACATACTAGAAAATAATTTATCCTGTAACCTTATTTGTAGTAAGTAAGGTGTACTCATGTTCTCTAAGAGTACAACCTCACTTCTGTAGTAGTTAAGATTTGCAAGATACACATTCAGGAAATACATCTCTCTGAGAAAGAAGCTGAGAATACGAACTTGTGTTCTCAGGTTGTAGCAACATTTTGATCTAATAAAATATTAGATTAAAGTGAGTACTGTGTTGTTGTGTCTTATATTTCCGCACTCATATTTGTTTAAGCACAAAACACATACTTTACCACATACACCACTAAGCAGATTCGAAGAAAAGTTAGAGAATCCATTCACCCTCCCCCTCTGTATTCTCTTTGGTATATTCAGTACTCAACAAAAATACAAGGAGATTTCCCAATAAGAATTAAATTTCAAGAGTGGAAATTCGTAGTTGACTTTGGGCCTCTGTTTCTGGGCTGACTCAGTTGGATACTGATATCAAGACCACTTCTGAATTAACGCCCTTCTCATAAACTTTCCGTGGGCTGTTAAATCTTCTAAAATGGACTTCTGGAACTTCAGATATGACCCAGACTGTGTAGATTGCGCAAGCGACCCATAAAATTCAATTTTTAATCAAATTAATTTTCAACTCTTGCTATTTAAACTCCAAGCCTTCTTTATTATAACTCCTTGATACTTATAATAAAATGTTAAAATTTATTAAATAAAAATCTAAATCAATACTAAATTACATAAATATAGGGACAATATTATGATAAAATGTACACTTATCAACTATTATATTAAAATCGAAACATTAAAATTTTGGTTTTTGGTCGTTTATTCTAATTCATAAAAAATAATATATGGTAATTAGTTGATTGTATTTTCTAATTAAAACACGTTAACTTTTAATTAAAGATGTTACCCACTTAGAAATATCAATTTTACCATATCTTTCAATCATTAATATATTTTTTTTCCTAATTAAAACACGTTGTTGTACCCAAAATCTCTATGGGTTAGATTCAGGTCCAATGGGCTATAAGGTCTAATCCATAAGCATTGTATGGGCTCGAGAGTTGACCCAACATGAGGAATGGGGAGTCGTTATGAGTAAGTAAGCTGGACAAGAGGATCATTAAGGGGTCATAACTCATAGGTAACTAAAGGTTCCTATGACCTTTAGTTATGAGTGTTTCAATGGGAAAAAGAACTGTACCGGTAAAGAGATAGAGATGATAGGAAGAAGGAGATCACGAGATTGATGGAAAAGAAAGTCACTGTTAATGATGATGGATTTTGATGTGAACAAATGTGACAATTATTATTACAAATTTGTAAGATTGTAACATACATGTATTCATTTTTTTATTACTTTTATAATTAAACATGTGCATGTGAATGAAAATAATATAAATATATATATATATATAATAATTGAATATATATATATATATATATATATATATATCATATATCATATACGGGTAAGGTTCTATGGGGAACTCCTATTAACTCGAGGAACTACATAATTATCAACATTTTTGTAATGTTAGTATGTCGTGTAACATGTTTTTTACTATATCATTCAACATATGTCATGTAATATGTTCTCTAATTTCTTTTTTTTTTTATGTTGTACACTATGTTCTGTACTACTAAAGTATGTTCTCTAAAATGACAATAGTACAGAACATATTACAAATTATATTTTTAAGAATATAATGAAAACAAATTAGAGAAAATAGGTTGAATGATAGAATAGAGAACATGTTACATGACATACTAACATTAGAAAAATGTTCATAATTATGTAGTTCCCCTGATAATAGGAGTTTCCATTTGAACCATGGCATATATATATATATATATATATATGGAAACTGGTCAGGAGCCACAGTTGGATATAAATTATCCAACCAACCCATCTTACACCATTAAAATCATAAATCGACGGTCAGATTTTAATTTTTTTATGGGCTTACGCTATATAATATAGCGGAATACGCTATATTATGTTGCGTAAGCTTTTTTTTTTTTTGAATTCTTATCTTACCCTTAAAAGCTTACGCTCTATTATAGTTTGTAGTCGAGTACTAGGCTCGTTTCAGCTCAAACAGCCCTTGTTGTTTTGAAATATCATTTTGTAAGGTTGTAGAAGTTTATATCCGTCCATTTTGAAATCTACAATCAATTGAAGACTATACATTGATGTTTTTCTCTCTCTCAATTAAAATCCACCAGGAGGTTGATGAAGCAATTATATTTCTCTCTCTCTCTCTCTCTATCTCTATCTCTCTCTCCCTCCTTCTCTCTCTCTATTTCTAATTGGTTGAATTGATAGCCGTGTGATTGTAGAAGTTTACAGCCGTGGATTGGATAGAAACATAATTACAATTAATTAATATATAATTGATGTTTTTGGTATTGATCTTGGTATTGAATATTTAGTTAGATAATTTATAAATTTTTTACTTTGATCTTGATTTTAATTTTTAATTTTTGGGGTTTTTGTTTTTGGTTGATTTTGAGATGGTGGCAGTAATTTTAGTGGATTTGATCTTGTTTTTTGGTGTTCTTGGTAGTGATTTTCACCCTGTCATCTTTTTCTCTCTCCCAAAATATCCTTCTTCTCTCTCATGTTCTTCATTTTCTTCACACAAACTCGAAAATCAAACTCATATTCCTATGTGATGTCGACCTCAAAACCCTATAGTATATATACTTAAATTATTCCTTTCAACACCCTCTATACAACCATATCATCATATATCGATTTCGAGCCAAATGAATTCTGGGCATAAAAATTGTTCTTGTTCGGTTCTTGAGCTTAAACTTGAGTTTGGTGATTTTGATTCTATATTATATAGTGTTTGATCTCGTTTTTAGGTGTTTTTGGTATTGATCTTGTTGATTTTTAAGGATTAATCTTGAATCTTGATCTTTATCTTGGTGATAGCATTTTTGATGTTATGGGAAAAAACAGACCCCGGTACTTACGTTATATTATATACCGTAAGCATCGAGTTTAAAAAAAACTAAGTCAATACATAGCTAGGTATATACACTATATTATAGAGAGGAGTACGCTATATTATAGAGCGGAACACGTGGCAGATTTCAGGGCAAAAAAGGAATAAAAAAAATATAAACTTACGCTACATTATATAGCGTAATACGCTCGCTATATAATAGAGCGTAAGCTTTTTCATCACTTTTTATCCCAGCTGTCCATTTGTTTGGTGGATGGTTATAGATGGGTTGGTTGGATATTAAAAAATATCCAACTATGGCTGTAGAAGGATCCCCTATATATATGAATGCAAACCTATATACATAATATATAATTTTGAGTTAATAATTTATGTACTAGAACAGAAAAATAATTAATTATATGGCCCATATCAATGTAATCTACATGAACTAACTTATAGTATTCGAACGAAACATATATAAGTGGTGAAGTACCAATAAGTTCACATTTTATATTGTGGGAAATTTGGTCATTGATTTTAGGGTTTTTTTCATAAATACCGAAACTTAGAATTTTTTTAAAAAAAAATAATTTACAAAAATACCATATCAATCAAATGCAATTATTTACAACCGCATATGTAACCTGCTACGCAGTCATATATGCAACCAGATGCAACGTTGCATCTGGTTGCAGACTGTATTTTTACAAATAAGATGGTATTTTTGTAAATTATTTTTTTTAAAAAAAATTTTTTGCAAATATTTTGAGAAGATAGTAAAATCGCAAAAGAACTTAGAAAAAAATGATATTTTTGATAAATATTCTTGATTTTAATATATGTTTTGAAAATTATTTGAAACATGTACCTTTAATATCCAAAACAATTTTATGAATTTAAATTGAATAATACAAATTAATATTATTTTGTTATGATTTAATTTTTACATCTATCATTAATATTAAGGATATGAAATTGGGTATTAAAAATTGTAATACGCCTGGGCTCTCTCTCTCTCTCTCTCTCTCTCTCTCTCTCTCTCTCTCTTCTAAACTCTAATGTCCATTAAAAACTTTGAGGGGTTTCCATCGGTTCTCTTTCTCTTCTAAATCCTAATAAGTCTCCATTAAAGATTTTTTAGGGGACTTTAAGCGGTTTTCACCGGTGTAAAGTCCCACTCCCATTATTTTTCATTTTCTTTGTTTAAAGTCTTATTTTCTGTCAAAAATTTTCCAATTTATTTGGATTTTGTTAATCTCTTCTTATGAGAGTTTAGTTTTTGTTTTGTTATGTTTTGGTGATCTCCATGGTCGAGGTTATAGATCGGCAGGATTTTCATGGGTTTGATTTAGGGACGAAGGTTATTACGGGATTGCATTTATAGTTAATTGTATAGAACAATCGGGTGAAAAGAAGTACATACATTCAAATCATCTTCAAATCGCTTGGTTGACTTTTCAGGAATGAAGAATTTAGCAGCATATTTTTAAGCGTCTATCCAATTTCGATTGTATTTATAGATGTCGTATGGTTTTTGATTAATGAATTGATTCTTTTAATAAAAAAAAATGATGTGACATATATCGATAATATTGGTTAAATATTCCCGATCTTATACTTTTTTGCGCTTTTCAACTATTAATTGAATATGAATAGATCTTTTTGGAGTTGAAAAACTGGAAAGAATCGAATTACTGATATAAATACTATTAAAATATACTAGCTTATAACCCGTGTAAAGTACGGATTATTTTTAATTTTTTTAATTTGTTAATAGTGTATTGTAATATTATAAATATTAATTTTAATATGTCATTGGAAAAATTCCAATCTTACAACTTTATATATAATAATTTTTAGTGTTAAATATAAATTAATATGTTGTTGGCAGGAATCGAACCTTAGACCTCTGTATATAACAACTTCCTTGTATATAATAATTTTTAGTATTAAATATAAACTAATATGTTGTTGGCGGGAATCGAACCTTAAACTTCTGTATATAACAACTTTTAGTATTATTATATCTAACGGGGTCATGATCAATTTGAGTTGAAAATTTAGCAATTAACAGTGGATAACAAAAAATGAGAGAATAACCAAAAATAGGGGTTAACCAAAGTCAAACTACAAATTATACCTCTTTCGCTTATTATAGTATGGTATATATATATATATATATATATATATATATATATATATATTTGTGATAATCGATCAAATTTGTTTTTTTTATTTTCTTTAAATAAAGATTTCAGACCACCAATATCCCGTAATCTATACTATTATATTAAAACCGAAAGATTGAAAGTTTGTTGGTTTGGTTTTCGGTTTGGTTATCCTAATTATTAAAATAAATAATAACATAATATAATTAATGGTAATTAGCCGATTGCCTTTTTCACATTTATTTATAATTAAAGATATTACCTTTTATAAACACCTAAAACTATCAATCGTACCATATCTTACAATCATTAACATTTTAATTTAAAACATATAATCTTGCATCATTAATACATATCCAAAAAATCACATCATATCTTCTAATAATTAATAAAATCTATACTATTATATAAAAGCCGAAACATTAAAAGTTTGGTCGGTTGGTATAATACCTGTTGAATTTACTTATTTACCCTTACTCAATTACAGATAAAATCCATCTTACTAAATAATCAATTTCCTTTTTCGGGTTAAACATATTATCTTTTCTATTTTTCAATAACTAAATAATTTCATTTTTCAGGTAAAATACACCATCTTTTATATTTATCAAACTAAAATTTCTCCTTTATTAATCAATTTCCCTTTTTTGGTTAAAAATATTACCTTTACTATTTTTCATTAACCAAATAATTTCCTTTTTCAGGTAAAATACAATATCTTTTACATTTTATCTAACTAAAATTTCTCCTATTTTTTTAAAACACTACGAGCAATTTTGTTTAATAAAATAACATAATTATATTATAATTACTATTAACTAATCAATTACATTTTTCAGCCAAAACACGTTACCTTTTCTCTAACTAGAATTTCTCTTTTGCAATTATATCATGGACGGTTACCTTTTTCAGCCAAAACATGTTACCTTTTTTCTTTTCTCTTACTAAAATCTCTCTTTTTCCAATTATACCACGGGTGTTTCTATTTAATAAAAATAAAATAATAATATTATAATACTAATAATTAACTGATTACCTTTTTAGCTAAAACATATCAACTTTTCTATTTTTTCTAATTAAATTCCTTTTTTTCCTAGAAATATCACGGGCAACATTACTTTCTCTCATTTTCTAAAAACTATAAGCAATTTTATTTATTAAAATAATATAATTACATTATAATTACTATAAACTAATCAATTACCTCTTTCACATAAATTATATCATCTTTTTAATTTTCACGTTACCTTTTATTTTCTCTAACTAATATCTCTTTTTTTCTTCAATTATATCACGGGCGGTTCTATTTAATACAATAAACTAATAATATTATAATATTAATAATTAACCGATTACCTTTTTTAACTAAAACGTATCATCTTTTCTATATTTTATAACTAAAATCCCTTCTTTAATAGAAATATCACGGACAATATTAATTTCTCCTTTTCTAAAAACATTACGAACAATTGTATTTAGTAAAATAACGTAATTAAATTATAATTACTATAAACTAATCAATTATCCTTTTCACCTAGAACATGTTACCTTTTTAATTTTCTCTAACTAAATTCTCTCTTTTCCTAATCATATCACGCATTCTATATAATAAAATAAAATAAGAAATTTTATAATTACTAATAATTAACCGATTACTTTTTTTCGACTAAAACCTATCATCTTTTTTATATTTTCTAACTAAAATCCCTCCTTTTATAGAAATATCACGGATAACATTTATATAATTATTATCAAATGAGTCATATAAAAATTTAAGCCTCCAAAATTCATGTTTTAAAAAAATTAATTTAAATTAATGAAAAAAATTCATATAATATTAAAAAAAATCCGTACATCGCACGAGTTTTAAGAGCATTCACATCCCATCCCCCATCCCCAACCCCATCCTTATAATTTGAGGATTTGTCCAACTTTTCTTCTAAAACACTCCTTCATCCCATTCCCCATTTTAGGGATTAATTTTGGGGACAAGTTTTGAATCCCCATATTTGGGGACTACTATTTTGAACCCCAAATCATCTCTCTCCTCTTTTAAATATATTTAATTGTAGTGGGTGAGTTTTGGTAGTTAAAATTGTAAGTGAAAGAGAGAGAAAGAAGTAATATAAAAAAGAATATAGGGATAGGGGAATGGAAAATGGGGAATGGGATGTAGAAACTTTTTGGTAATTTTGGGGATTTACTACTTTTAGTAAGTTTTTGGGGTTGGGGATGGGGGATGGGATGTGAATGCTCTAAGCTAGTATATATTAAAAACCATATATCCCAATCATACAACGAATAATGACTATTAGATTTTAGTAATAAATAAGAATCGTTAGAGAAGATATATTTATATTATATAATTATATAACCGTAATAAAAACATAATTACAAAATTATGAATATAATTATCTTAGATAAATTTATTATATGAGGTATACAATTGTTTATTATATTAAATAATAATTATATAAAAATAATTATAAAATAAAATAAAATTAATAACATATCAAAAAAACCCTATAAGCTAGTAATATAATTATTTGTGATCATTTACTTGTATAGTTGTATTACGTACGGTGCTATGCATATAATTTTAAGATTATAAACAAATGTTGAAATCATTTAACAAGTCTTTTCCAACACATGAAAAACGAAGACTATTCGACGAGACAAAACAAATATGTAAAGGCATACAAATTTGGCACGCACCTTTCTCTCTCTCTAAATTCTACTTCTCTCTCCAACATTTGTTTCTCTCTCTAATCACCCTCCCATGGAAGAACATGAAGCTAAAAAAGAAGACAATCAACAAGTCCTGAAAGTTCTAGAAGCTCTCAAACAAGCTTCTCACCAGTTACAATACAAATCGTCCGAGTCTAACTCGTCCGCCATTAAAGCTCTGCTCGAGCTCCAAACTGAAACCGATTCGATTCTCTCAACTGATCCTCTTCTCTCCACATTATCTCATCATTTGTCTGATTTGAAATCGCTGATTCAGACTCGGCAGAACTCGTACGGACAAGTGAGTCTTAAATCGTTTTTGACTCGGCGAGCTTCGTCGCACGAGATCTCCAAGGTCGCGTGTTTGATTGAGACGGAGATTCAGTCGTGGATTGATCGAGAAATTATCGAAAACCTTACGATATCGCTTCGTAAATTAGATACAGATGAGGTTTTGGTGGAGAGAATTGAGCAGTTCAGTAAAAGAATATCGGAAGGTTTTAGTAGAGAATTGCAGGACTTGATTTTGAAATCGAGAGTTTTCGAGGCGTTGGAATTGATTTTATTTGATTCTAGTGTTTCGAACAAGGTTCGAGAGAGCGCAGGGTTTGGTATAGCTGGTTTGATCAGGTTTAATAAGGATGTGTTTGTTGGAAAAGTTGTTATGGGACAAACAATACGAAGTTTAGTTTCGTTAAGTTCGTGTGCGTCGATTAAAGTTTTGTGTTCGTTAATTAAATCGATTAAAAGTCCTTTAGTTGACGAAATCGAAGCAAATAATGAAATTCCGAAGATTATATGCTTACTGAGCTCTGTAGATCACTCTCTAGTCATAAGTGCTATGGATTGTGTTCTGGAGATGGGGTATTACGGACGAAAAGAGGCGATCCAGGCAATGTTAAATGAAGGCGTGATTGCGAGACTAGTGGAGTTGCAAAGGAGTGAACTAGGCGGAGATTTAATTGATTTAGAGAGGTTTGAGAAAGGCGGAGACAAAGCGGAGATAAGGTACTTGGAGAATCATCCGTTTGCAAGCTGTGTTGCGAGATTCGCAGTGATGTTGGAGGTTGGAGAAGGGCTAAGACAAAGAGAAAAGAGGGCGTTTAAGCAAGAAATACTCAAGGGAGTTACAAAGGCTTGTGGTGATTGTGATGCAAAAGCTGCTACCATTACGGCTGAAGTTTTGTGGGGATCTTCACCTTGAATGTACTGTAATGCAGTAGATTATTTATTTGTTTCTTATGTGTGTGATTCTAGTTTGATCTTCTTGTTGTTGTACATTGAATGCATGCTAGAAATTCATTATGTAAGAGTTTATTTATTGGTTTGTGGTTGTGCTATTATGAGTTCTCAGGAGTGCTTGGTTAGGCATCATGTTGATGTATTGAAATTCATGAATTTTTTTTTTTCTTTTGCCAAGGTATTGAAATTCATGATTAGTTGAGATCCCTTTAGGTTCTGGGCATGCCCAGTTTTATAATTATACATTGAATTGGTAGAACATTTGGTTGATGTCAACTTTTGTTGGCAATTTGATGGAATTATTTTTGAATTATTTAATCTATGACGAGTATCGAGTAGGTGGGGAACTTTTTGCTCCTGTGTTGAACAACTGAAAGTCTGGTGCAAATAAAAGCATATTCCTGATCCCTCCTTCCTGGTTATAATAATTTAGGCCCCTCGCTTGTTTTTTTTTTTGTTTCAACTTGTTCAGCCTGATTAGAATTCTTAGTTAACGTACCTATCGATCCACCACGAACTTTTGATTCCAAGCATATATAAAAAGTAGGTAATACACTTGTGGTGTGGCTGGTTCTTGCTCAAAGGCATCAGTTTTCAACCCCAAGATTATGTACAAACAGACCACCACTCACATATATCCGCTATTAACCCACTACCCTCCTTAAAACTCAGCAAGACAGCAACTACTATGTAAAACTTAGCATGAGGGAATAACGCTACGATCGTATTAATTGTACATCAAACAAAGGGAAAAGGTCAACAATACCTCTTTTTTCTATTCCACCGACAAGAATGCCAGGCGCGCTGACATATGGCCAAAAGTACCGATCTGCTACGCATTTTGAGAATACGTAACATCTGTTATGCATTTTCTAAATATGTAACATCAATAATTTTTTTTTAAAAATAATAACTTATTACGCATTTGGAAGGAGGGTAATACTATTTTATTACGCATGTACGGAATGGGTGAAAGTTATTACGCATTTGTCAAACAGGTAATGAATGAATATTTTTTTATATTACGCATTTCATACATGCGTAACAGGTTTATTTCTTTTTTTTATTTTTTTGTATTACGCATCTGCTACATGCGTAATAGGTAGCAGTTTTTGTTTTTTTGTATTACGCATTCGGTAAATGCGTAATGCACCGGTAGTTTTGGTCACCTTCCCTGAAAATCGTTATTTTGGTAAGAAAATTAAAAATTTGTGGTAGAAATGTCATTTTTTTCTCAAAGAAAGTAGGGTTTGTCTAGTGTGTGTCCAAGGACACATGTTAAGAATTCGTGTTTGATGAGTTGAAAAATTTTGATTGGTGGAGATTTTTGTGCATGCAGGGGTCCATTATTATTAATAAAATTTCTACCAATTAAAATTTGACAACTAAGCGTGTACAAATTCTTAACATGTGTCCCTAGAAAAACATAACAATTACATTTTGTACTTCATTAAATAATTTTACAGCAATTGACAGCGCTGCTAAATCACTCAACCAAATACAACATGAAAATATGACGTGCTCTTTTTACAAGATAAAGATGCTATTTCACAGAGCAATAATGTTCATAAATTTTCTCTTAGCAAATGCCAACCACCATTTATTTGGAGTACCATTGGATCTGTATGCAACACTTAATAGTCTCCCGCTGGTTTCTTCCCTTATCTGTCTTGTCTCAGGTAATTCCTAAATAGCTCTGCAAAAACATTACTCAAGATATTCAATAATGGATAGTATGTTAGGAATCTGCCCGATTCCCCGCGAATGCGGAAGCGAATTGGTAAATATGAATGTTTAGATGCCACAAATATACGTGATAGTAATCTCCAAGACATTGGTAAGAAGTTGGCTGCCTAACACTCTCCAAGACGGCTGCCTAACAATCTCCCCCTCTTTCCAAACTCACAGCTCTTCACTTGCACTCCATACCTGCGCCATGTTGGCACAACTCCAACTTTTCCTCGATCCGTATCATTCCCTACGACAAAACTCCCCCCGAGTCCAAGACTCCAAACTATACCCTAGTTTGCACATTCATTCTCGAATGCCCACTTGCTATACGCACAAATGTACCATTGACCTCTATTTGTCCAACTACATACATGTGAAGTAATCTGTTGTATACACACATACTCACTTGATTCACGTCGGTCAATCCCATATGTAGTCCATCACACACGCAAGTGTGACCATTACACACACAAGTGTGACCATCGATCTTTCATTTACTCCCCAACTGCATATCAAACAAATCAATCTGTTGCATGGTTCACTGCTCACTTGATTCGTGTTGATCGATGCCCATATGCAACTGCAACACACCAACTACTCGTTGATGTCGTGGAAGCCCTTCGACCAAGCATCCATCCCAGCAGTCTTTGCACCATCGTCTAGACTAGAAGGCAATACAACCGCAGCAGTATCCTTCAAGTCAATCTTCCCTCGTGCACGAGATAACCAGATTTTCGAAGTTCCAGTACGTTCTGGCCACATACTAATAAGACGATATATTCCCTCACGTAGATCTCCCTTCATCCGAACCACACGGTCTCTCTTGATATTCATAGCTCCCCCTACTACAGAGCATCTGTAGCCTTCTGAAGCTAACCGACCGATAGATATTAGATTCTTCCTCAGCTTAGGCACATATCTTACCCCGTTCAAGCTGCGAACTATTCCATCGAACATTTTGATTTTCACAATTCCAATCCCCTTGATCTCACAAGTAGATCCATCAGCCAAAGAAACTGTTTCATTCTTTGTATCTTGGAATTTGTCAAAATGCCCCCTCTCGGAACATACATGGTAAGATGACCCTGAGTCTAATATCCATTCTCTTGGAGAACTAGTGCCTCGATTGAAGACGGTGCAAACATCTTCACAATCGAGAGTAACCACAACCAATGATGCATCTGGATCCTTCTTATTAAGCGGACAATTCAGCCTAATATGACCCCACTCCTTGCAACCAAAGCACTGCATGCCCTTTTCACTGTATCTAGATTTACCCCTGCTATTGGTAGATCCTCTCACAGCACCCCTTCCTCTATTATTTTGACTACGCAAAGCCAAAACTATCATTCCGTCCTTGTCACCATCCTGGTTCTTCCTTCCAGCATTTGACAAAAGTGCTGACTGAACCTCCTCCATTTTTAACGTGTCATTTCCGTACAAAATGGTTGTGACCAAATGATCAAATGACTCCGGAAGCGAAGTAAGAAGAATAAGGGCCTTATCTTCTTCCTCCAATTTTACATCAACCTTTTCAAGTTGATCAACAATACCATTAAACACATTCATGTGCTCAATAACATTGCCTTGAGCTGCCATCTTCAGCTTGTATAACTCGCGCTTCAGATTTAACTTTGTAGTCAAGTTCTTCCCGAGATACAATGTCTCCAAACTTTGACCATAATTCCTTCGGCGTGCTTTCGTCAACAACATTATTGATAATGTTATCAGCAATGCATAGTCTGATGGTACTCATGCATTGCGACTCAGCATCCTCCCAATCTTCATCGCTCTTCTTTGTTGGTTTTCCCTCCTTCCCCTTCAAAGCCCTTGCTAGCTTCTGTTGGGTTAGGATATCCTTTACCCTTCTCTGCCAAAGAGTAAAACTTCCTTTACCATCATATGGAGTCACCGTGAATCCTTTAATACTTGCCATGATCTCCGTTTGCACACAAAAACCAATCCAAACAACTAAATCAATTGGTCAGGTAAGTGTAAGAAACAATGGGAGCACTTCCGTCAAAACGGTGCCAAATTAGACAACCACTTTTCTTAACGACTTTCCTTCGGCACCAATAATTTAGACACAACTAGCTCTGATGCCAACTGTTAGGAATCTGCCAGATTCCCGGTGAATGCGGAAGCGATTTGGTAAATATGTGCGCTTAGATCCCACAAATATACGTGATAGTAATGAAACAACAAACCAACAATATAGTAAAAGACACAACAGATTTAACGTGGTTCGGCCCAGCCTACATCTATAAGAGCAACAACTTCACACTAGATAAAAGAGATTACAATATCCGGGTATCCGGTCCCTGAATTTCATACAAAAATTCAGCCCTACAATACCTATTATGTATATCCCCAACTCACTGAAGTGTTTATCTCAAAACCTCCCCCTATCACTGTTTCCCGACAACCTTTCCTTCTCTCCCTCTCCCAACCCAGACAGTGCCACACAACCTGATAGAAAGACCCCTGCAGTGGGACCACCTCCGATGGCTGCAGTCAGACCCAAGTACCCTAATGAATAGTTTAGGCACGAGGATCTTCTATCCCAACACTTCCTGAAAGCGGGCTAAACCGGCTTTCCTACTAGACGGACTACCTAGCAGCTATAGAGAGAGAAGAGAGAATTTTGGTGTAATTTAGAATGAAGGGGAGAGGGGTATTTATAGGAGGGGGTTGTAGTAGGTGAGTGGTTGATGGATGAAAATTTGGCAAGATGTTTGGTAAGAAGTTGGCTGCCTAACACTCCTAACACTCTCCAAGACGGCTGCCTAACATAGTATAGTGAAAGTAAATTAACCTCATTTATACAAATTAGGCAAAATTCAATTAGATTCCACATTTTTACTAGGCTTGACAGTTGGAAATATCATTGGAAACACTTGCTTGAAACACATCACAAAGTTGGGGTCTCGGTTATTCAAGCACCCAGTGGGAATCCAGTATATCATAGTAAAAAGCCTTATTAAAAAAGTTACTTCTAATCTAAAAAACCTAGATGATGTAATAGGTTCCTCAAAGAACTCTACACCGTGGGAGCAATTGAGTACTAGTCTTTTCTGATCGCCAAACATGACCAAATCTATCAAGTACATGTGGGCGAGATTAGAGTATGGCTGCAAAGCGTGACCAGGATTCGTTAGTATATGGGCCAGAATGATAATCAAACTTGGTCGTCGCAAATGTTACAATAATTACAAACATAAATGAATTAGAAGGTAAAAATGTATATGCGCTCACCCTTGAAACTTTTCAGATGCAGCATCTTCATCAGCCTGCACACAGAGCTCGTCCTATTTTTGTGTGTACAAATAAACCAACCCTATATGAATTATGGCTATTTCAGCTCTGCACCGTAATTATGGTTTGGTTCTTAGTAACTAAAGAATAAATCTACATGGAAAATGCTACGGTTCCCGAAATCGTTCCCAAAACGATTCCCGAATGGTGAGTTATCAACACATGATTGGTTATGTTTTTATAAATGAGATGGGCCCCTCGTGCATTAACATAAATTCCATAAATTAAATAATGCCATGTGTCATTCGGGAACATTTTTGGGAATTTTTTCGGGGTACGTAGCATTACGACAATAACCAAATATAATGAAAAGTTATTGTTAATATTATCATCAGACAAGATCAAGAAATTTTAATAAAAATATCATAATTCAGAGATTTAAAGCAATAGACCTGGAATCAAAAAAATTAGTTCATATCCAAAAAATCAAATTGCACAATAAAGGAGGTATGGGAAAAACAATCCACTCGGAATCAGGAAAGGTCCCTGTTCAAACCCCATAATTCTTCCCAATTTGATAAAAATCCAATTGAAACATACAAATATCACTAAATAATAAACAATAGGTTTCCTTGATGGTTGTTTATTCTTACTATATGTAGAATTGTTCTTTGGCTACTTTCTCAGTTTTTTTCCAATCAACACATACCTCTGAGATGTTGGCAAGTAATCAATTTTATTTTTTTTGCTAAGTGGTATGTATTCAATTTGCGCAAACAAGGGTATGAAAAATCAGTAACAAGTAGCAACCATGTAATACACTAATGGAATAAGCTCAAAAACTTTTTCCATGTCTTACCTGCTTCTTCCCGAGCTTGGGGTAGACTAAAGAGGCCTGGAAATGGAAATCCAGACTCACTGGGAACAGGAACCTCTTCAAGACCCAAGTTAATGATTGCCTTTGTTCCTTCGGCCCAAGTTCTACATCCTTCTAGTATCTTCAAAGCCGCGTTGATATAAAATGTTAAATAAATTTTGAAGCTTATCAGCTGAGCTTTGAATGGCGAAATTTCTAAAGAAGACATTGGCTCGAAAAAATGTAATTGCTTCATGTACAACATCAGTTCCATCTGCATATATTTTAGTGTTAGCGATGATATTCAAAAGTACAGTAATACATTAGTAAGAGAGAAGTGACGATGATAGTCCTACCTTGATTATAAACTGGAGCAGGTCCCTTTATATGGCTTTTTAGAGGAAGGAGAGGGCACCCACAAGCTTTAGCAATTCCTTCCTCGTTAAAAAAACTAGAATGGTATACCTGCATTGACAAAATGAGTACATTGAATCATACTACAAATAAAATACAAGTATATGCTTTACCTGAAGAGTCCTAATTTAGGGAGGGAGGGGAGGGGGATCTTTAGGCTTTAGACATAGGTAACATGAAATAATATTATTACATGTCATGTATCATTTTGGAGAATTGAAAAAGTGAATGTGGAACCATTCCCCCAAATTAATAAAAAAAAAAGTGCAGAAACTAATCAACATGGAAGCCTCGACGTAAATATAAATGTTCCGGTAATGTTCAAAATCTAAACAAAAAGTAATCAAAACCTTCATAGTGATCCTTGTCACATCACTCTAGCAATGACATACTGAAATTGATCTTTCAGATGGGTTCAGCATTATTGCCTAAAATACACTGGGGGCGGCTGGGGCTGATATTTGAACCCTGCCTAGTGTCTACAACCTTAATATAACTGTCACGGAAATATTATAACAACCTCTATACATTACAATCCATTATAAAAACATAGGCAAGAAGAATCTTTAACTAGTCTACAGTAATGCATATTGCGCAAATTTGCAGAATTTGTTACTTGCATTTTAGGGCGGGTAGTTGTTGAACGGGAAGTAGATGAGATCTCAAAGAAAGAGAGTTGAGTTGAATTGTTTACTCCACTGAACCAGTAAAACAATCTGCACATTCCTATCCACACTACCACCTCTGTTCAGATCAATTCTTCAACTCCCCTTTTCTTTCTACTTCTTGTTTAAAGAGGGAAGGGATTTGTCATTTCTTCAGGTCCGTTGTTTCCTTTTTATTTGTTTTCCAATAAATTAACTTCTGCTTGTAAGAAATGAAAATACTGAAGTGGCATTTTCAAGATCGATCTTGAATGAGTCATAAACTGGTCTTAATCAAGAGCGCCCTTTATGTTCATAGATATAGATATGCCCCTCTTGTATTGAAATACAAACATTAAGGTTTATAAACAAGATTGGATAATAAGTTGAGGGTTAAACAAGTTTATAAACGAGACAGTATGAGATGTTAAGGTTAGATAACAGCTTAACTTCAGTAAAACAATACAAATCTTTAAGTGAAATAAGCTGAGAAACTAATACAGTTTTGATGAGGCAGTGGTTGAAAGAAGATGATTATATGCAAAGTCTAAAGGGGGAATGAATCGTTGGAGCGAATACATGCAGAAAATGAACAAAATGAGGATCACATACAGCTGCAAAAAAAAATTCAAGATTCACAACATTTCATCCAAATCAAGTCGGGAAGAAATACAAAATATCAATGCAAATCTCATTATCCAGTTCCCATTTGGGACAAAATGGAGTGAGGATGGAGAAAAAGAACCAAGTAATTAAGGTTATCACTTGTGTCATGCATTCCATCCGTAGATCACATTATCTCGTTCAAGACTTGGCACATTTATACTTGTGCAATCCTCAATTGTAGTTAATATTTGCTACATTTCTCAGAAGAAAAAAAAAGTTGAACATGATATCAGTTGTTCGTGATAATACTTTCTGTGGGAATATTAGAATAAAACACCGCGGTGCTTGCAGACGTCGATAAAAGAACAAAAAGAAAGAGACTACATATTGGCTCATAACAGATGCAAGCAAATTGCAACACTTACCTCCTCTTTCCCGAGCCAATGGTAAGCAGCTCAAAGCTCCTAATAGAATCGTCATGGCCACCTCTTGATGCTAAGGCTTGGGTAAAAGCTGATGGCTTCGGCTCGAAACTAGGTTGTATCCTTTGGGTAGTAGACAGACGACTGCTGCCTGAACCCAGCCAATTTAATCTGGTTTGTTGGGTTCACCAGAGAAGCTAAGCCGACTGCTTGATGTGACTGGCCTCTTTGATGCGCTAGCAGCTTGGGAAAACCGTCCTCTTACTAAAATTTAACATCAGTGTGTGAAGTGTGAACTTCATTCTTAGCATATCCTTTGATGAAGGTACATTACTAGAAGATCTGTGGCTCAAGTCATTACCACACAAATTAGCACCAGAACTAGAACCTTTCGGTTTAGCAAATGCTTCAACAGCCCATGACAATTGATCTTTCATCTCTCGCTTCACCAAATGAATTAGTCAAGCATGGAGAACAACATAACATAATCAGCTTCAGACTCAAGTCCATAAAATTTCATTACTAGCCAAAAAAAGTAATTCCTAAAGTTATTGATTCTTTAGGGTACCAAATACCGCCTCCACTTGTTAGACGATTAGCAGCCTCTCGACAACACGGGAAGGCACCTTTTGTGACAGAGCTACATAAAATTAGTGAAACTACTAGAGCAAAAATAATTATACAATAGTTATTAACTCCTTATCTTATATTTGTTCAATTAACTTGTTGCGCGTAAATTAGGCAGATTAAGAATATAATTACATGTATAATAAGTAACCGAGAAAGTATTATCCATCGATAATATATAGAAAATTTAGCAGCACTGCAAAGAGCAAAAATAATTTATAACAGTATTCAACACGAATAATATAGACAGCTAGTAGTTTCGGACAGTGTCTTACCTTTTGTATTAACATTGAAAGTGTTGTCCCAGTCTACTATTGTTGTATTTGCTATAGTCGGATACTTGGAATCGAGAATGCTAGCACAATTTACCAGGATATGAGGCTTGGTACTGAAATGTAGCTCAGCCTGATCAAAAAGTGATTTGACTTGATCAGGATTCGAAATATCAGCTCGAACAGATATCGCAGCAGGACTCGAAGAGTAAGAGATCGGCTTGGTTGGAGTTGGAAGAGTAATTGATCACGATTTTTGCACCGAGTGAGCGAAGGTGGATTGAGATGGCCCGACCTAGGCCACGAGGGCCAACGGTGACTATTGCAACTTGGCCGTTTAAAGGGAATGTTTGATCATTTGACATTATGGAGGAGTAGAGTGTTTGGAGATAATGAAGGTAATTTGTTTGGGGATTTCTGGTGGCTTTATCTATGAATTTATTGGTAGTTGATGTAGAGGTCAGCCAATGCGTTAATGCACAAAGACTTGCCTTTTCTTGCTAATTTGTCCACCATTTTCATCAATTTAGGAATCAAACTTTCTTGAATAATAGCTGGTTACAACTTACACAGCCTAATAGTACTATTTAAAATATAAGTTTCACCCATAAGAACATGGCAACTGGAGACGATGGGTGGCATAAACATGTATTCCATTACGCTACTTGCATTTTTCTATAAATCTATGTAACTATGGTTGTTCATAGTGGTAAGTCACCATTCAGGTCATCGTATTGAAAGACAAAGTCATAAACAATATACACCGTAAAACTATCCAAACTGATATAACTTATAGGTCAAGAATTAACTAAAAAATAACTTAAATTTCAGAAATAACTACTTAATTTCGAGAAATAAGATTAGCCAAACGGTCACTATATATTTGTCTCATTTTTCACATCAGCAACATTATACAAGTTTTGGGTTGTAGCTAAAATAATGCAAGACTCAAGAGTACTGAGATTTGAGGGACACAGTCCATGCAGGACTGCTCATCAATAATGTTGTTAAGCTTCTTACTCATCTACTGAATAGACTTCCAATCACAAATATATTCACCCCTATCCCCCATCAGAAAGAAATCTTATATTAGCACCTAATAGAAAGAAAATCCAATGGGCTACTGAATTAAAGAGATGCATCTGAATCAAGTTATTTCATGATTGAGAAAAGCTCCATCAGTCACTAACATGTAATAGGGATAACTAAAATGATAAAACTGTCTTTAAGCTTCACCAGCAAGAGATGGACGCTTAGGAAACCAGCTCGGCAAAGTAAGCAAATGTTCTTTAGTAGAGCCATCACGTTTAACAGATAACCCTAGTGAGTATCCAAGTGCTCTTGCCACGGGAATTGCAACCGCATTGCCTACCTGGATGTACCTGTATAATACAAGAGAGTTCATGATTTTTAGTGATGAATAGTTGCTATTTAAAATGCAAAACCTTTAGTTAAGTTAATTACCTTTCCTTGATGGGACCAGAGAGCTTATAGTAATCAGGAAAACCTTGAAGCCTAGCATTCTCCCGAACAGTGAGTACTCTGTTTTGTTCTGGATGCGTTATGATCTAGCAAAAATAACAATTAGTCAGCCACAACAAACATACAAAATCTCAGCATACCAAACATCAATAAATAGAAATGTACTGTACCTGGTTATGTGGCTCAGCCCTAGTGATTACAGTAGGTACAGTCTCATCCCACCATAATCTCCCAAATGGCCTAAAATTTTCAAAATTATGATACAATGTAAACAAATATACAACCATCTAATCCAATAAAAAATGAAGATAAATAAGATGAAAGATGCCTTACTTGCAAGATGTTCCTCGCACATATGACATTGCATAGTCAGGAACCTTGAAATATTAAAAAAAATTAGTACAACTTAGGGAAGTTCAAAATCAGAAAATTTGCGAGCAATAGTAAACAGAAATTACCAGAGGTTTTCCTGAAGGCAAAAGAGCACGCTCAATTTTAGGGTCCCATTCAACTTTGTTATCTAAACGAACCTTGACACCTTTAAGATCCCTAAAATTAGCACCATGTGCTTCACATGTAAACACATTAGTTGCTATCCAGCACATTGGATAGATTTCAAACTCATCATAAAAATCAAATTGTTATCGATAAAGAGTCTTTAACCCACCTTTTTAACTGGTACATGGCACACACGCTGATAATCGTCAATGTTTAATTTAAGTGGTCGATGATCAAATAGAAGATGGTGTGACTGTGATGGGTCTGGTGCTAAACCCAACATCTCTGTATGTAAAAAACCAACTGGATAGTTCATAACGAATCTTATAATGAATAGCGACTCAACTGCAAACTTTTTAGTTTGGGATGAAACATTGGAATTGTTCATTGCATGTAGCTTAAGAATAAAATCATCATTAAGCTTACCTTCTTTACTTAATCTGATGAATTTCCGAAACTCTGTCTTCGGCTCGCTACCATATGGCATTTCATCACGGGACTCGTCATTTTCCACCTACAAAATACAGGGATATGAATTAAAATGTATAAATAATAAACCTTTCTGTTACATTGAAAATGCAAATTATTAACACACTGAATATACATACTGCTGGAAGATCAGAAATTGCATCCCCTAAGTATAGTTTGTCCTTTAATATAGGAAAACAATCGTCATCGCAGGTAACTGCATTTGACTGCATCAATAAAATAAGTATATTATCATCCAAAAAAAAGTTATAATTATTTCTAGGAAGAGTAAGGGGGACAAGAAAATTCAAGTTTCAATTTTAAGAAAGAGGCTAGGAATTGACCAAGCAAGAATAGAAGCTATTAGCAATTCAGAAGGAATAACAGTTAAAGAGAATAAGGTATTACTGACTAATAACAACTTAATTGCTAATGAGCATGCATGTTGTTACCTTTAAGGCTTTACCTATATAATAGATATACTTGCATATAAAGGTAGGTTTAAATTCTCTAAATGTACAAATCTTTTAAGGAAAAAAAGTAGACAACAAGAATGGTCCACAACAATCCATCTCATCTCCTAGAGAAGCAAGAAATTCTGTTACTTCACCCAAACCAACATCCAGATCTGATTGAACAAGGACAAATCTATGTTGACTGTTTTATCCAGTTCAATCAAATTTAGGTAACGTCTAGTTGGTTTCCAACGATCATATTTATCAAGGCAGTATGGCACTATATATTCTCTTTTATGTACTAACGGTGGACCTCAGCTTTTACAAGACAAACGCATTCACCCAATTTCAAAATTCTTATTCCTCTACTCATTTCTCATGGCTAACAACCTTATTCTATTAACAGGAAGTTATGACAGGTAATGTATATCTTCTTTTAAGTTTTCTTGCTAGTCTATCTCCACATCTATGTTTCTGTATTTTTTAGCCAAGCAAATTTAGCAGTTAATTATGGTTTTTTGATGAGTTGTGAGCTTTTACTATTATGTTTCTAACGATGAAATGTACTATTTTGTTGATAACTATTACTGTATTACTTTTACTATTAAATTATATTTTGCAAAAATAAAACATGTGTTTAATTATGCCTAACAAATTGCTCTTCAAAGTCAACCCCCACGCGCTTGTGAGTTCACACCATTTACAACACGGGACTGACAAAATTAATAAAGACAGAGTTACAGAGAATTAGAAAGTTGCCGCTAATAGTAAAGGTGATTTGCAGCTCATATCATATATAGTCATGATGTCAAAAAAAAGCCCTGAGTTGTATTCTAATTTGACCACATTCAGATATAAACAGCCTTAAATTCTACAGGAGTATTAAATAATGGAAACATACAGTACCTCAAATTCTAAAGGCACATGTCCTCTGACGACAACATTGTGAGTGGGCAAGGGGAATTGAGGCAACCTCTGCATATAGGAGACATTGAAACAAATACACACTGAATAGTACACATTCACGTTGAGGAATTAAGAAACAAATTTAATGAAAAATATATTACCATAGTATGATGTGCACCCCACAAAAACACACGCATGCGAAATTGAGGAAGACCGTACGCTCCTGCAACCATCATACCCAGCCGGGCCTGGTAGTTCATCCCAACCAGGCGGCCTAAGGCATATCTTCCAAGAAAACCTTTGGCGAATCTCACTATATCGACCACATTCTCCATCAACACAAACTTCGGTTTCAAATACTCCACGATATTCATATAAACAAGAAGTTGCTCATTTTTTGGGTCTTTCAAAGGATTTTCGGAGTTTCTAAAGCGGTTGAATCCACTTATACCCTGACACGGAGGACCTCCGCATATCACATCAGCATCTCCCTGTTCAATAATTTAAATTAGTTTGACTTGAACATGATTGATTCTTCTAACAGTGCATATACAATGTAAATCAAAAAAAGTACAGTGTCTAAGCTAAAAGATATGTAACTTGTATTAACAAGCAGGCACAAAAGACTATTGCAGTAACTACTTTAGTGTATAAAGAGGCACAATAAACTACCGCAGAGACTACTTAAATCCATGAGTATCTTGCTGTCAACTATTTTGAATAACAACAGGGTTCTCCATCTCCAAGTTTATCCCTACTTAAATATTAAAATTATGCATAATCCTCCTTTCACATTTTAAATGCAATTTGTTGCAAACTCTTTATTTACACTACTAAATAAAAGACAGAGACTTCAAATATACCAGCTTAGGTACTATACCATTATGTGGAAAGTAATACAAATTCCTAGGATGTAGAAATTTCTTCATATTAATCACCTGTATATATGATATCAGCCCAGTTGGTATTGTTGTTGCATTAAGTTGTAGACAACGCCATAAAATTGGAATATAATATTATTATATATAAGAAGTCCATGTTTTAAATTTAAACTTACAGGTAAAGGCTGGATTTTAGAATTGAAGCCATTTGTAATGAACTCCTTGAGCTTGTCATGAGCGCCGCTGGTAGATGAAGAGTACAAGACAATTAACAACAGAACAGGAAGATATAGGTTAAACTAGAGTAGGAAGGGCTATAATATAATACCTTAATCCATCTTCTGTCTCCCAGGTGTCTTCATCCTCTCCATAGCCCTTCCAGCGAATCTAAACAGTTGATAATCAAGTTAAGATCTTGTTAGATGTTAAAAGGACAGTAGCTCTAATATTAATGTACTTTCATCACTATTCATGAGAAACTAAAATTATTACATAAAATATTATGTTTGACAGACTAAACATAATTTAGCAACTCCATGTATAATATATTCCAAAAATAGCAATCAGTACAACTACAAATTAATAGGAAATATAGGGACTTTTGTACACATCTATAACAGTGTAAAGTTGCAAAACTAACACACTCTTTTTTCCAAAAAATTTAGCTACACTACTCATTATTATAGCAATTTTCTCCTAAAGACTATACCATCCGGAAACCAATCTCTGTGTTAAAATTAGACAAGGGATGTATTTTGAGCTGATTCAAACCAATAACACCAAGAGTCTCTTAGCTCACTCCTAAATAAATTATAAACAACTAAGCTCTTAGCAAGTTATTACATTGATTTGCGTGTCAACTCCAACAATACTCTCTATTATTGCTCTTTATATTATATTTTATTCATATTTCAATTCCACTAGGACAAACATTCAATAGAGGAGAGTGAAGAACTAATATTTTACTAATAAAATATGAGCAGTGCTACGTACCCCGAATATTTTCCCAAAAATATTTCCGAATGACATGGCATAACACATGGCTCATTTTAATTTGTGGGCGCATATGAATACACGCAGGGTCCCATACCACATCAGCATTTAGGAAAGAATTTGGGAACCGTTTCGGGGTATCTAGCATTTTCCATAAAATATTAAGTTAAGAGCTATTAGTTGCTCTTAAAATAGAGGAGAGAGAAGAAGCTCTTAACTTTTAATGAACCTCTAAGAGTCTCTTGGAGCTTCATTTTAAGTCATCCTTTTTATATTTTGATTTAAGAGCTAAAATAAAGAGCTTCTTGGAGATACTTTAATATTATTGAACTCTTGTCAAGCTCCAAAGATGTTACTCAAAACTTTAAATTTATTATTTACACTAAATAAGAGGTCAGCGCAATATTGTCAAATATAATTTCATTTAAATACTTTATTGAGTTTGAGTTCACTTAAAATCAAGTCCAAATCAAACTTGCCTGAGTCTCAATAAATCTCAGATTGCTTATTAAGCAAAACTACTCGTTTTATTAAGTACAAATCAATCATGTTCGGTTAGACCCCCAGACCAGTTTATATTGCAGCCATATATGAAATTCGCAACACATGATGCTAGTAATATTCTAAAAATGGATCCCGTGCAGGTTGCTAAATTAGTAGATCAATAGAAAATAAACTCGAGATGAAAGAAATTAGCATTTCTGTGCACATCTACTCATATTCTACATTGTTTCAAAATGTGATCTTAAAACAATTTTAATACCTTGAAATATAATCCAACATCCTTCTGCCCTTCAGGAAGACCATAGCATATAGACAATATCTCCTCTACTTCAAAAATTTCCTGATTATCTACTTCTACTTCTGCATCATCATATTCATCATTGTTCTCAGTCTCTAGAAATGAAATTTGTTGCGGGCCCTTATCACCAATTAACGAAAACAAGGAACAAAGTCTCTCCCAATCCTTCAGTAGAGCTAAAAATTCTTCAGCTTTCTCGTTTCTAACCTGTTTAAGATCCACGATAGTGATCCAAATATGTATCGAAAAATTATGACCATGGGAAAAACGAAAAGGGCATGTATAAAAATTAATATACCTCTGTCTCCAGATGATTTTGTTTTAAACTTTGACATGCATATTGGTTTAGGTCTACCGCTTCATTTCTATGATAAAACAATAACTTGATTAGTAATTATATACAATAATCATTTTCAAACAAACAACTTTGGATCACCAGATTTGTGGCATACTAGCCTTCAAGACAACTTACCGTGACAAGTTTAACACTTGACAAATCGGCACCACGACAAAGTCTAGTGGACATGGCACCACAACCTGAAAATAGGTCCAACAACCCTTCATCTTGAGGGACATCACTCTCACTTGATATGGTAGAATCAGATTCAATTTCTTCTTCAGTGACATCTACAAAACAAAAAATCAAGGTTAGACAATCATCCAATAAAGAAATCTTAAAGAGGCATACTTTAAAGGGATTTCAGTAGTACAAATAAGCGAGGGGATAGTTACCATGATATGAATTTAAGAATGTTGAAAAGGGGACGTGGTACAGCATGTCATAATAATAGTCACAATGTGCAAGGGTGGCCCGCTTGGTATAGGAATCAACCTGATACAGTAATAATAAAACCCAAGATTAGATATGTCATATACAGATCTGAGATGCTGATTCATCTCTAAAGAACATAGGTCTAACATTTAGGGGCAACTGAACAATCTTGATCCTTCCAATTAGACAATCCAAATTGTTGTCATCCTTAATAGTGGACAGAAACACTCTTTTATCGTCAATAAGGTTTGAGCAATCTTTAATCACCTGAAATGAAAGATATAAAACCAAATTGATCAAAAATCAGAACAAATTTATATGAAACAAGACCACTTCCCTAAATAGTCTTAACAATATATAACAGCAGCATAGAGAATGATTTACAGAGGAAGAGACGTTTTCATATATGTTGTGTTTGAATTACAAGAGCTCCTAACCTATTTATAAGTCTAATTAACCTTCATCTACGTAACCGATTACATCACAATACTACTGTGGATCTTCTGACTATGACTTACTATAGATGTATGACTAACTCTTTGACAAATAGCTTACTGTATCTTTTGCCCTGTAGAACCATTGAGCAGTAAAATAGGGTTCACCATCAACTCCCTCAAACATTTCAACAATCCTAACGATCCTACAAATATAATCATCTTCTCCATCGTCGTCCTGAGATAAAGATAACGCAAACAATTAAGATTAGATCCAATAACACAAACACTTAAGTAGTTAAGTTTAACTCTGTGTTAGAAGACAATTATTATTCAAGAAATCAACTCCTTTAGATCAATCTATACTACTCTCTAGTTCACTAAATTTTGAGTAATATGGCCTTCTTACTTCAACTCAGTTTTTCATAAATCAAATTGCATAGCAACCTAAGCTGCAACTTTTACCGCTTTTAAATATACTACAATGACAACCTTTTGTTGAAGATGCTTGTTATTTTAATCATAGTTTATCTTGAATTAAGTAATAATTTAACATCCTCCACCAAGTTTACAAAAAATACTTGGCAATCATAACAGAACTCTTAGTCAGCCACTAAATTTATAAGTAGTATGATATATAAGCAAGAAAACATAAAAAAAGTAGTATTCCTACCTTAACATGAGCATCTTCTCCAACAGCAAAAGATATACGCCCATCAATCCTTGCTTCTGTATAGTGCCTACGAGCTTGAATTTTCTCCACGCTACTGTTCCAAGTGTATACATATTTAGTCTCTAGTCAAGTGAAGCTATAACAAAAAACCCCAATCTTTAAATCATATTACAGTACACATTGATTTGACATTAGTTTGCTTTCTGGGCAATAATAGCTGCATGGTTGTCACGTCGGTAAGTCGAGTCGAGTCGACCGGGGTGCCCGGCAAGTCGAGTCGTGACTAGTCGAGACTAGTCGTAGACTAGTCGACACAATATAAAATTAATATATATATATATATATATATTATACTTAGTGTAGTAATTTTTAATATATACTGATATAATGATACATACAGAAAAAATTTCAAAAAAAAAAAAAGATATCCAAAATACTTACATTTTCAGAATGTTATTTATAAATTAATAAATTTGGGCATTATAGCTACAGGTAAAAAAAACTTTACTTTGCATTGTGGTCCATTACAAATCCATCCCCACCCATTGTAGTGCATTATAGCATAAAGGTGTACAGCACAACAGTTACTTTACTTTTACTTTGCACCAACTTTACTTTACTTTACTTTTACATTTATCAATCAGAAACAGTTGCCTTGCTAAGTCCAGTCACAACAGTATAAGGTGTACAGCACGCGCGGCATTTGTCTCAGTTGTTCAGGCGCGTGCACTCACTCGCGTGACAGGAGAGTGATGCTCAGTTGCCGACAACACCCACGTGACCTGCCTAACTTCTGTTTGATTTCATTTCTTTGTTCAAAACAGACTTTGACAAATTCATTTGTTAAATAACAAAATGAGTTTGTTCATTTATATACATACACGCTTACATACATACATAACCCATCACTTAAATAGAATCTGGGTCGGGTTTTTTGCACCAGTCGGGCTATTGGGTCGTCTAGTCGACCCGACTAGTCGACCCAGTCGACAAGTCGATCACCAGTCGCCCGAAAGAGCAACAAAAACCAAGTCGAGCTCACCAGTCGACCATTACAAAACGACTTCTCGACTAGTCGTCGACTAGTCGCGACTAGTCGAGCGACGTGACAACAATGAATAGCTGTAGAAATGCATTAAAAAATGTGAAAAAAGATATGGTATCGGAACAGTAGAAAAAGATAGTGTCGAACAACCACAGAAGATCATCTTATCAGAATAATAGGATACACCGTAATGATAGATAAGCAATCAAGTAGATATAGCTAGCCACATGCCTGTACTCATCTAAACTCCTAAAATCATGCACACGTACTATATATATATATCGACAATAGTATCAGTGAAAGATTTATTCGGCCAAAACATTTTCTTACTATATTTCATTGTTTCTAATCGTTTTAATTGGTAGAACAACCTTAAAATTATATAATGTAACTTTGTGTTGCAACTTTATAGTTCATTTCTGCAGGAGGGTCATTTTATGTCTCCCAAAGAAATTAGGAGTTACTACTTGTAACACTGGCACATTCCATACATTGGTGTACGCAAAATGTGTCAAATTGAACTTCAGGAGGTCCTACTAAATTACATATGAATTTAAAGATTCATTGCATCCCATTTTCTACTATTTTCAAAAAATAAAATTTTGTAATAGTTGTACTCCAAATGCTCTTGAATTAAAACATGAGAAGAGAAGCCAACCAAAACTTGGTCATCTAATTGTCCTTGTTTAACTCATAAAACTGGCAGTATGGAACATTGTATATCTTCCTAAGAAGTTTAGATTTCCACTAATTTCCAGAATAGGTTAGACAAGATATCTTACTAAAAACTGGGTTTCTTGATTGCAAAGAAACTTATCACGTTATTGAAAAAATAATCTCAATTTACAGAGTTTAGTTATAATCAAGAAACACTGCAAAGTAAAATATTCAGTAAACATGTTCCAAAGGGATACAAAAAGTGCAATTTTAGTAATTATTTTGAACACAATAATTTCCTTTTACAGACTTTTTTGAAGAACAATAGAATTAATTCATAGAATACAAGCCATACGGCATCTACAAAGATAGTCGAGTCGAACAAACATAAAATAGAAACAATTGCCTATCATCATGAAGAGATAGTCTAGCAATTTGTTGAAGATGATGTATTTACATATACCCTTCACTTCACCCGCTTCTTCGAAACCTATTTGAGCTATCGACCAAGATTGCAATTCCATACAGACCTTCATCCGTAAATCAAAACTAGCTCTCACAATAAAGGAGAGAAAACCATACCCCCACACCAAGGAGGGAAAAACAATACCGAAATTGCAAACTAAACATTCAAATGAAAACATTTTAGATCTGAAAGGAGAATACAAGATAATCAATTCACTCTCGAAATCAAGCCAAACAAAACAAAAGGAAGATAAATCAAATCAAACAAAAGAAAGAATTTGGTGCTTTCCACCGGAAAAACCAGTGGAAGCCCCGTCGGAAAGTATGAAGGAGACGGTAAGGAGAGAGAAGGGAGGGAGAGAGAAAAGGGAATCCGAGGATGGGAGGTTTTGAAAACTAAACAAGAAACAATAGAAAGTAAAATGTTCATTATAAATGTCAGAGGGGATTCAAAGAGTGCAATTTTAGTAATTATTTTAAACAGGTGATCCTTAGTCGAAACATGTGCAAAAATAAACCTAATTCACAAATGCTAGCAGCTCTTTAAATCTAAACAACATTCCATCTCTTTAAAAAAAATTACCAAACAACAACCTAAATGTCAATTCATCATAATTTTCCCCTACATAAGAATTTCAACAAAAAATCACAATTTTAGAACAAATACACCCAAAATCAAAACTGTAATCGACTAAAAAATACGACAAAAGGAAAGAAAAAGCAATACCGAATCGATGTTTCGGCCTCTTGACCTTCAGTCTGCTCACAACACAAGCAAAACACCACCACATTAGCATAAAAACACAAAATCAAAACTTGAAAACAGGAAGAAAAATGTGAAAAAAGTGATAAAATCCAACCTTTTGGAGATACCGATTAGGCCAACGGCGTTTGGCTTGAGCTACATCGACAGGCTCGCCGACAAACACACTCTGCTCTTCATTCTCCGATCGTTGAGGTCTCCGAACTAGATTCGCTGCAGGAAACTCCACCAGCTCTTCATCATTCTCTGACGCCTCGTCTTCCGCTTCGCAGATTTGTAAAACGAACTCCTCTTCTGCGACTGTCTTCTCCTTCAATCTCTTCGAGGATCCAGATGGTTCGGCTGCGTTGGGATCGGATTTTGGTGCGGTTCGCTTGCGAGGCATGGCCAGAGAGAGAGAGAGAGAGAGAGAAAAAGAGAGAGATGATTAGGGGCTTTTCACATGTGTATGTTGTAGTGTTGTGTGTGTATATTGTAGTGTTGTGTGTATATATGGAAAAGAGGGGTGTGATGAGCGGGAATATGCCGAAACGTTTGGGCGTGAATGTAGTAGTAGTTGATTTTGAATTTTTGATTTCACGCCCGTGGAGGGATAATTTTTTTTTTCTTTTTTTTTTTTTGCTAATTATAATTTTCTTTTTTGGACTTTTGGTTCAACAAATGGGGGACGGTTTAAGTTTGCATCATTTTTTATTTTATTTTTTTTATGCATAACTGGTCAAATTTAAAACAATCAAATTTAAAGATTTTATTTTAAATTTATTATTATTGTTGTTGTTGTTGTTGTTGAGTGTTAATTTCTTCTATCTTTTTTCTAGGTGTGCAGTTGTATAAAATGTTCTTTTTTTAATACATTGAAGAGTCGAATCGTTTCTGGACAACATGTGTGCCTTTTATGATAAACTTTTTGAATGAAAGAAAGTTCTTACCCCAAATATTATATCAATATAAATAAATTCCTGTTAATGAAGAGAATGGTGGAAATTCCACTTTTTGTCCCTAATTTGAGGTTATTTTGGTAAATTTACAAGCATAAATGGGTTAATGGACTATCCATGGATGATCCAATTTCCTAATTAATGCTAATTATCGTGTTAAATGGGTTACCCGGCTATGATATTTTTCTACTAATATACGAGTTTCACGCTATATTCATAGGCTGTAATTTCAAAATCCCGAAGCATCCACAATTTCAGCCAAAACTTGCGCTCATCTTCATAATCAGTTATCAAGATACATATCCTTGGCTTGAATTATGAATTTTCTATATACAATATAAATCGATGATTTGCCAAACGCAATTGCAGTTCTAATTTCAAATGGTTAGTGTTCTTTTTTGTCTCTTTCAATCTTTAATCATTCACTGATATGTGCTTTTTTTGCAGATATTTCCACGCCCCATTACTTGAAGTTTTCGTTGTTATTTAATCAAAAATTACTAGGTATGTATACATATTATGTAATCCAATCGACTGTGTATTTTCCTTACATATTAGGTATTGGTAGTGTCTAATTTTTTTCTCTAAATTGTTCTTCTTTTATCTTTGATGTGATTATGTGATTTATACTTATATTCATTTTCCCACCTAATGATAATTGATCATTTCAATTACGCTGATTGTGATTGTATAAGTTTATTGGGAAAATTATATCATCCAGGTGCAGGTCAAATGTCTGATGAAATACTCGAATAAGTTTTCAGAAGCATGTTCAAAATCAAATATCCGATGAAAGGATATTCGAACGATTCAAGCAGGTTAGTAGCTTATTTGCTTTTTCATGTTCGATGTTAATATTGCAGACGTGAATTGCATTGTTTTTTAATGGTTTTTAGGTTCTAAACGGAGATTTTGTCTAACCAGTCATCTCTCTAAACGGTGAAACATGCTATGTATTCTTCTATCATGTAACAATTTGATAGAATTTGCTACGGTTTTAGTTTGCATGTTTGTACTCATTTGTTATTTTTTTTAGTATTCAAATGTTGTATCAATGAGGTTGATATATATCCCACAAAATATGCCTCATCGATGATTTGAATTTAACCTTTCCAAAATTTATGCGTGATTGTGTTTCATGGAGATTTCAAATTCCAGACAATCATCGACCTACATTTTCATTGCTCCATAATATTTTACAAGTCAAATATAATATACCAGATATTCATACCCATAATTTGTTTGCTTACTTTATGTTGATATTGAAGAAAATGGAAAAGGTTTCTTTTCCACTTAGACGGTATCAAATCCAATCAACATTGTAAAGATTATTCCAATATGATTATTGTTTTCGACTTTACAGGTTTTAAGAGATCACATATGTCGAACCACTACTGTACTCCATCACTAGAACAAGGTATGAAGACCACTGAAGTGTGACAACAAGTTAATATCAATATAGCTATATATCCTTATAAAACTATTTTATGGGTATCAATTTTTGTTTTGTTTGCGATTGTATAGGTTTTAAAAGATCACACACTTCCAACCAGCTATCTCCTTCATCACCAAAACAAAGTAAACAGCTTTAAGCCTTTAATGATCCAGAATTTTTAAGACCTCTGTTCATTTTTCCGTTTTCTACATTCATGAGTTTTTAAAACATGTAGCTTGCCTTTACTAACAATACAACTATTCTGTGTTTCATTTAGTTAAAAAACCTGCTACAAATCCAAATGTTAAAAGTTCTTCTATAGTATCTAAATCTCTGCAATATGGTTTGCCTATGAATGCTTCCCAAAGTGAGTATACTTCTCTTGGTAGTTTAATTTCTTTCTTTATTGTTCGGTTTAAATTTAGTGCATACCATTATCACAGATTTTGTAGGTCGCATGAATCCCATTCATAAGTTTGCGTCTACTGCTTATACTCCACTACAAATCAGATATCAGATGTGTTAGAGAATTTAAAACCGAATTCAGCACCAAAGCTCTTCAATAGTACTGAAACAACAAGTTAATATTAATATAGCTATTGATGCCTTATAAAAAAATTGTATGGCTATCAATTATTTTTTTCTTTGCGATTGACTAGGTTTCAAAAGATCACTCACTTCCAGCCAACTATGTGAGAGCAAATATTGAAGATTATAGTAAAGCCACTATGTAAGAGACAGCAAAGGTATACACTATTGAAGACTTGACTATAAAGTACCAGCATCTGGGATTCACACTTTTCTGTGACATTATTTGATAATTTGATTGAAATTACAATGATTGCATTCACAATCTACTAGCTACAGATTGCTCATTTGCTTCCTTTGTTTCCTGGACTTGGAAACTTATGCTTCTTCATCACAAATGAGTAAACACTTAAACTTATCATCACCTGTGTATTCTGCATTTTCATAAATTTACTGCAATTTTCTTAGCTCCCTACAATTTTGTGGATTTCTGCTCTTCTGTTAATACGCTATACTTCACCTATGTTCCAGGCAGAAGTTGGTTGCTTTTCTAAAAGGGTTGAATGTTAAAATTAATATTCATTTGGAATGTTTCTGAGTTATGGTCTTCTCAGAAATTATCGAAAACGCTAGCCTATCCTGGCTTTTCATAGCTGTCTAATCAAACCTTCTCTGGCTTCGCAGGTAAAGGGAACAATCTCCAAGAAAAAGGGGCAGACCAAGAATTGTTGTTACTAAGGTTGTGCGTGAGCAGCGGGGGCTGGATAAGCAACACAACATTTTATATGAATTAGTACAACAGTTGTACACACTGTGAAAATGTAGTTCAAGAATTGCATTCCGCAAAACGTAAACAAGATCAGGCATGACCTTCACAATTCATATAGATTTTAAATTTATAACTCTATTTGGTAATTAGTAGTATGGTATTAATAGTAGTTAATTGTGCTTTCTACATGCTAACAAGTTGAAAATAAAGATAAAACACAAGCATCTACTTCGGGAGATAAGAATGTTATGAGTAACCATAATGCACATTATAATTTGCGTTCCGACAATGATCCAAATGATGGGTGTTATAAGGAGAATTTGGTATAACAATGTTTTGGAGGTTTGCTGGATTAACGGAGCAAAATACAGATATTTTACTAAAGATGAGAATAACAAGGCTTAGGGTTTTGGTGTTTAGGTGTGGCTGATCTTGTATGGTGTTTTCAGGGTTAACTGTTTCTCCTCCATAACAAGAGGCCTACGTATCCTATTTATAGGAAATCAAGCCATACGTAGTTCTTAGGCAACAAGTTACCTAGACGGGCTTGGGTTTTAGGAGATAAGTCATGGCCCAAGTCCACTCACTTTAGGGCTGACGTGCAAATAATCCATCAACCCGACTCATGACCCATGGCCCAACTTTAACATCCCAACAAATACACTTAATTTTAAAATCCACTAAAAATCGAATAAAACGATACAACTTCTCAAAATCCAATATCTTACAATTCATAAATTAAAAATATACCTAAATTCTCCAAATATCGCAACTCGCACTCTTCCCAATAAGTAGCCCACCTAAATAAGATCACCTGCCGGGAGGAATAAGAAAAACAAAGAACCGGCAGTGAGCGAAAGGCTCATATACGGATTTAAAACAGAGCACAAGCTGAACAAAATTAAATATGATGAAAATTATATCTAACAAAGATGAAGACATGAGATTAAGAACAAAATTGAATATATGAATAAAGAACAATAAGACATTGCGATTAAGATAATATAAAATGGATACTTAACTCACAATATAATAACAAGTGCTCACAAATCAAAATATATTACTCTTATAAATAATAATTACAATTAATCACGAAAGCACAACCGATAATATATAATCAAACTCTTACACATACTCTTATATTTATAAATTATAACCAAAGTAATTTACTTACTAACATGGGAGACGATCTTACATAAACAGGGGCATAGCACAAAGCAAATACCACCCAAATTCAGACAGGGATCGCAAGGCAATAAGCACATGCTACCCAGAATGGTCAAAAACACACAAACTGACTAGTCATGACTATACGTGTCCCACTACTCTGGCGACACGCCTATGCTATTTATACACCGCATAGGAAGTGCCAAACACGAGATTATCCGCTCGCGACGGATGTATTACGAACTTCCAAATCATATTAAAATCATAAATAGCTTACATATAACTTAAACATAACATACTCCAGAAAGATGTCTCAAAATCATATTTATATCATAAATCAATCGAAAATAATTACTCGAAAATTATAAACTCAAATATCATACAGAATAGACCACTGAAGATAAATTTCAAAACTGACCAGTCCCAAAGAAAGGAAATTTACTCTATAAATATGAACTCAAATGAAAAATAATAAAACACAGAACTTGTAGAGGATTCCGAGACCTTTCCAGAATGGTAAGGCTCGTTAAAAACGGAGAGGCAACGAATTCAAAAACAATGAAAATGTGGACTATAATAACAGAATCAGGCACTGATCACAGTAGTATTTCGATATTTAAGACATCAAAATCACAGAATTGGTCAACGGAACATAAATACAAAACACGGAGGTCAAAACGAGCTTTCCAGAATGGTATCGCTCATAATTATTGATCAAATATACAATTTACAATGAATTTACGAAGTTAGGACATGCTAACAGGAATCAACATACTAGATAACAAAAAGGCAGATTTTGACCAACATACAAGCAGGATTTCATAAAACACAGATAATGAAAGTTGTAGATAATTCAAATATCTTTCCAGGAGCTTAAGAATCAACACAATCTGATGAATAATGAATTTTATATGAATTTAACAAGAATTCAGGACAAGGTATAATTCAAAATAACGAAAATTGAACAGCAATGCTAATACAAAAAGGAATCAAGATATCTGTACCTTAAACTTTAAGGAGTATAAGCCATATTCAAGAAAACCTCAAGAAACTTAGCCCCTCCAATCCAAAACATCCTAATTTAATAACAAAAGAATGGATATTATAAACCCTAATCTCGTAAAGCTATATGCATATAACGAAGAGTCTAATCTTACCTTAAACTTCACAAATCTTCTTCTAAACCTTGCGATTGCTCTAGTTTTTCTTCTTCTCCTCTTCTCGTTCTCCTCTTCTCTCTTCATCTTCCTCCATAATCTGAAAAGTAACGTATGCCTCTTTCTTTCTTCCTTGTTTTTCTTAAAACCCTTATTTTTTTTACAACTCTCTCTCTTTTTCTATTTTTCTCTTTTATTCTCTCTATTTTTTTCCATAATAGTATCCTAATTACTAAAAAAACATATATTTACATATAAACTAATATAAATATTATCTAACTAATATTTTCTAATCTTTAATATAAAATAATATACCCAAAAATAATATACCCAAAAATATTATAATAAAAATACGGGATGTTACATTCTTCCCTCCTAATTGAAATTTCGTCCTCGAAATTAATCTTGCACACCTCTACTCACGCATCTAAGGATAACGTGTACAAATATTTTCCTCCGATCTCTTGAATAGCTTGAATGTTGTCGTTGTGTCTGACCCAGATCATCATCTTCTAGAATCTGTCGTATGTTGTATAATATAATCTTGGGCAGGGCGTAAAGTCTTATACTCACAAAACAAACTCTGGTCTATCTGAAACGTTGCATCTCTCAGTCGTTGACTTGTCGAATACATCGAAAGTTTTCTTGATTGCATTTATATATCGCTGGCCTCTTGAATTACTAACATACCAAAAAACCTCAATTTATACTTTTGCGCTTAGAATAAGACTATGTTGAAATAGAGAACGTCATTCTTATTATCCTCCACGGATCAAATATGCACGAACGATCTGACGTTTGCGGTAGAGCATCCACAATCCACCTCTATTTAGTAGCTCCGTCATATTGAACACGACTAAAGATCACACGGAAAGAAAATTCTAAACCATCACAAAAATTTAACAGAAGAACACAATCAAAGAATAGTCTTAACTAACCATCCATCATACGGTCTACCCATACTCATAGGTCAAGCCTAAAGGCAAGTCTAATGCTAAAACTCTATCTTACAACTACCCAAATCTCACAATCCGAACCTAAAGGCAAGTCTATAGAATATATAAACTCTAGCTCTGATACCAACTTTAACATCCCAACAAATACACTTAATTTTAAAATCCACTAAAAATCGTATAAAACGATACAACTTCTCAAAATCCAATATCTTACAATTCATAAATTAAAAATACACCTAAATTCTCCAAATATCGCAACTCGCACTCTTCCCAATAAGTAGCCCACCTAAATAAGATCACCTGCCGGGAGGAGTAAGAAAAACAAAGAACCGGCAGTGAGCGAAAGGCTCATATACGGATTTAAAACAGAGCACAAGCTGAACAAAATTAAATATGATGAAAATTATATCTAACAAATATGAAGACATGAGATTAAGAACAAAATTGAATATATGAATAAAGAACAATAAGACATTGCGATTAAGATAATATAAAATGGATACTCAACTCACAATATAAAAACAAGTGCTCACAAATCAAAATATATTACTCTTATAAATAATAATTACAATTAATCACGAAAGCACAACCGATAATATATAATCAAACTCTTACACATACTCTTATACTTACAAATTATAACCAAAGTAATTTTCTTACTAACATGGAAGACGATCTTACACAAACAGGGGCATAGCACAAAGCAAATACCACCCAAATCAGTCAGGGATCGCAAGGCAATAAGCACATGCTACCCAGAATGGCCAAAAACACACAAACTGATTAGTCGTGACTATACGTGTCTCACTACTCCGGTGACACGCCTATGCTATTTATACACCGCATAGAAAGTGCCAAACACGAGATTATCCGCTCGCGACGGATGTATTACGAACTCCCAAATCATATTAAAATCACAAATAGCTTACATATAACTTACACATAACATACTCCAGAAAGATGTCTCTGTTCGCACTAATTCATGCAAGCGTACGCGGTCACAAGTAATATATGAGTAAGTTGAGTTCATTCCCAATGTTCGCACTAATTCATGCAAACAGAATATGCACCTATGCACCAATGTATGATTTCAATTCACTACTAAGACAATTATCAAATTTGTGTTCTGATTATCTAAATTAACTAAGAAGAAAATTAACAAATATTAGATATAATTAACTAATGTGGCTTAAAACCGAATTACTTATAAGAGAATAAACATGGGATCCTAACTTCATTAAATACTTCGCTTAGAGTTGATGCCTTTAATCAAAGTATGTGATGGTTATGATATCTGATCGGACAACACGAAACCAGTATAGGCTACCTCTCAGTATACGAATACCAACTACTCATACATCCACAAAAGAGATAGAAAATGGGTAGACACCAATTATGCTTAGACCCTATATGTCTATAAGATTTGAAAACATAACGGTTGAAGCACAAGTTATCCATAAAGATCACATAGGGCAGCATAAGATAGTTCAAATTATGTTACAAATCATGATGTCAAAACATACATAATCCCATGCTAGCATGGCAAGTTCTAAATCTCAAGATCCACCGTCGCTTCACAAGAGATTAACAATTTAGATGTTAGCTACGCATCTAAAAACATTAAGCACAACCATATGAGGATATCACAATTCATCACACACAAATCTTTAAAGCAAACAAACTTCTAAACTCCGTAAATAAATCCGTTAGAATCCCATGACAATGATTAGTTCATAATCGAACCGTTCGTCATCATGGGATCAAGTGAAAACATGATAATGAAACAAGGTATGAATAAAGAAAATAGTACTAAAGTAAAAGAGTTAAGAAAACAAATCCCAAAAACATCCAAGAGTTCCGCCTAATAGATGAATACAAAGAAAAGTAGATCTAGAACTCCGTTGCTTGTCACGAGCGTAGGAATCCTTCTTCAAGTCTAATTCTTCGTCTCTCGGCTCTCTCTGTGTTATGGAGGGTATTCGTCCATATTATAATGATAGGAAGTGTTTATATAGGCCCCAACAATCTTTTCTAACAAGAAAAGTCCTTAAATTCTATTTAAAATCGAAACAGGAAATTTCCAGCATGTGTTGCGCGCTCCTGCTCCCAGCCCGCGCGCCGCGACGCCCAGCAACTTTCACCGCGCGCTCCTGTGCCCAACCTACGCGCAGCTGCGCCCAGAGGTTCTGCCGAAATCTGATCGTGGTGCTAATTCTTCGTTTTAACTTTGTTTTCGCCCGTTCCTTTTTCGTGATTTGCCGTCTTCAATCCCTTGACTTACAATCTTCATAGTAACGTAGGGAAAACTCCGTTCTTCATTCCAAACTCAAATTCCACTCTAAGATCAACAAGAATCACCAACCCTAGTCGACGTTTTACAAACCTGCACAACTAGATGAAAACACATTAAAAACACGACATATTTGAGGTCAAGACACCAATTTAAGCCGAAATGAAGCGTTCCAAGTTGATATGAAATCCACTTATCACACCCCCAAACTTAAACCGATGCTTGTCCTCAAGCATAAAACAGACTCAAGACTACCTAATGCAATGCAATGCATGAATGCAACTAAAATGAAAATGCAACGATCCCCTCGAACTCACTAAAACCAATTAACAAGCAAATATCTCAAAGAATACAATACATCCAGACAGAGCTCGACTAAGTCCCCGTATACTAACAATACATGAACAGAAACGTGGGTGTGTGCGATGCTCATCAGATATACTCCCAACACTAGATCAAAATCATACTTATTCTTCGCCAAGACAATCACAAGTTTATAAATAGAATGAACGGTAAACACTTCATAACCTAAAAACACCTCCATCATCATTTGAGTTAGACAGGAATTCATGATTTATTACTAACAACTACGACACATAATAATATACACAACAACGCATGTTTATTTAACCGTGCAATGGATGAGGCCCCTAAAGGCTTATACAATAATACCCATGTAGCGAGCGTTAGGTTAGTGGATCCCAGACTATAAAAGCCTTAGGTCACTAGGCACCAAGTCCCCTAGAACTTAATTGCTCGAGTATTAAAGAGCTCACCCTGGTTAATTCTGCATTTACACATTTTACATAACTTTTTTTTTCTTTTTTTTTCCGATTTGATTTTTTTTCTTTTTTTTTTCAATGCAATCTTGAATGAGAATTCTCATCCAACCCTAGACTACTCATAAAAATATGAGCCGGCTACTAGCCATTTGATGCCTAGCCATTATTAACAATTATTAACAACTAGCATGAAATTTCTGGTTTCCCCCAAACTTAGACTTTAGTGTTCCTACGCTATCAAGGGAATAATGAGCATTCTAAATATACACAAGTGATTAAATCTAAAACAACCAAACAAGCATGACCTCAACCTAGCCCAAAAGCAAACGATGAGACTGTGAAAAGAATTTGTTTCTGAAACATGCAAGCCAATTTCATAAGAACTATAAATCAACCCTCTGTTCATCAATACCACACTCAAATTGACATCTACCTACCAATCAGAATTAGCTCATCCTAAGGGATCATGAAAATATGCCATGATATGCAACTAAATGGACTCATATGGTATACGAAAACAAAATAACAAAATGTCCTACATGAGATAAACATGCAATAATACGAACAACCACTACGCCATAAACAGCCTACGATAACACCACGACTGTGTTACCTTAGACCCTAAAAAACGTTACCAAAGGCCAAAAAAAGGCTAAGGTAAAACCTTAGCTGTGATAGTTTTGTTCTATGTAACCTTTGGGGTCTAAGGTAACACCTCGACACACATAAGCTAACATAGGCAAATTCGTTACCTTAAACATAAGGTAACACACTAAGCAATTCTATAGCAACACCAAATCTATGTTACCTCAGATGTTATAATTTTGCAAAATTATTAATTAATTATGTAGGTCCCACCAAAGTGGGCCCCACATGGGGGTCCACTTTGGTGGGGTCCACTTTGGTGGGGCCCACATGCGGGGTCCGTTTTGGTGGGACCCACATGTGGGGCCCATAAACTGTGCAGTAGCTTTTAGTCTATGGTAACATATGACAATACCTAAGGTAACACCCTGAGTTCAACATAATAAAAATGTAAAGCATAAATATTGCATTTCCCATTAGAAAAACAAACAAACCAAGTCACATAAACCAACTACATAATCCCAATATCCCATCACAAAATAACCAAACTACATAATCCGATCAAATCCTCCAACACCAAACTACATAAATATTGACCAATTTTCCCCAATTCTCCCGACTTAACCAAATCTGAAAGCCCGCTTTCCTTTTTTATTTTTTGATGAAAGCCCGCTTTAATTTTCATTTCCATTTTGTATTAGCCGCCAGCCACCAGCCAACACGTACGGTTTTTCCCCAAATTTTCCTTATGTTTTTTTTAAAGACCAATTTTTCCCTATGTTACTTTTTCTTTCTAATATTACAAAAATAATTATTTTTCTTGTAAAAATTGTATGAAAATAAAGTGTAATATTTCAATGATAGAATAATAATTTAAACATATTATACTCAATAATTATAGAATATTATTTTTATAATAATAAATTCAATGACTTGATTAAAATTATTGAATTTTAAATTTTAATAATTATTAAATCGTTAATTATAAATAAAATTCAAAAATATGTTAATTATACTCTAAGGTAACACAGCCCATGGTGTTACTAAGTTTAACACCTTCCACAGCTAAGGTAACATACCTTTAAGGATATGGTAACACCAAAACTAGAGTGTTGTAGTAGGTCCAAAATTTCATAGCTATGGTAACACCCAAGAAGGTAACACCCCGCTTAAGTGTTGTAAAAAGTCATCTATGGCGTAGTGAACTATGAATAAATTACCACTAAACATGCAAAATATGATTTCTACATGAACAAAGACTCAACTAACACTAATTACCCCCAAAATCACCCCCAAACTTGAAATATTCAATGTACCCATTGAAGGTAATACAAGGGATAGCAGAGATACCTAGTCATCAGCAGGGTCACCCTCCTCGGGTGGTGAATCTGGTGGTGGATACTGAGCATTATGAAAATAGTAATCCAGAATTATGAAGAATTGGGGAAAATGCTCTTTTATTGAAAGCAGGAAATCCATGGGTTGCCTCTTAGGAAGCGCCTTTGTTTAAAGTCTTTAGCTAGACATGGAAATGGCTTTTTCTCTTGAAAATTTCTACCGTATCTCTATATGGTCATTTAATTATATTTTCCGGAGCTACATCCTTGATGACAAGTTTCAGCCTTCTTTGCTCCTCAAAAGTGTCAGTAACATTGTTCTCTTCACTACCTGACAAGTTAGCAACAATAATAATAAGCAAAGTAGATTATTGACCCAAATATGCATACCTCAGGTGATCTGGTGGTTTAAGCTCGAGTTTGGATGCTTCTTCAACATGATGATTTTCATTATTAACTACCAAAGACTGATCAAGAGTGGAAATAGACGGTTTAGGAACGGAAGTGGGTAGTTCACCAACAGAAGTCTTAACAACAGACTTAGGATCATAAGAACTATCCTCAAGTTGAATTTCATGCTTAGAATAAATAATATTCAATTCCTCTAACATCTCATCAAAAGTAAAATTCCTATACAACTCATGAAGATCTTTATTACCCTCATACTTTAACAAAACGTCTTTCTTAAGAAAAGACTCAATTGCACTATCCTCAAGATTTGACCATGAAACAACCTCATCAATCAGCACCTGACAATCCCAAAGATCAGCCACGCCTAATTCCTCATCTTCAGTATCAGACTTTCCTTGTAAAGCAACGTCTAATGGATTCGACTTCAACATCTGATCAAATGCTTTTTTCTGGCCAGTATCAACCCCTTCCACTCTAAAGCACTCTTCATTCTTCGCAGGAAATTTCATGGCCTTGAACACATTAAAAGAGACAATCTGATCTTGCACTCTTATTATGAGCTCTCCTTTCTAAACATCTATCAAAGTACGGCCAGTAGCGAGAAAAGGCCTTCCCAAGATGATGAGAATCTTCTTATCTTCTTCAAAATCAAGAATCACGAAATCCGCAGGGAAGATGAGCTTATCAACTTTTACCAAAACATCCTCCACGATACCTCTAGGATAATTGATCGACCGATCAGCCAGCTGTAAAGAGATATTTGTAGGTTTAGGATCGGGCATACCAAGTTGCATGAAAACAGATAGAGGCATGAGATTGATGCTAGCTACCAAGTCACACAAACACTTGTCGAAAGAAAGCTTGCCAATGGTGCATGGTATGGTAAAGCTTCCTGGATCCTTAAGCTTCGGTGGCAATTTCTGCTGCAGAACCGCACTACACTCCTCTGTCAAAGCAACAGTTTCCAATTCCTCGAGTTTCAGCTTTCGTGATAGAATACCCTTCATGAACTTTGCATAGCTCGGCATCTGTTCAAGAGCTTCTGCAAAAGGTATGTTGATGTACAATTTCTTGAAAACCTCAAGAAACTTGGAAAACTTCTTGTCTAGCTTCTGCTTCTGGAGTCTTTTTGGATATAGAGGAGGAGGGTAGATGTATTCATCGTCCTTCTTCTGCTCTAAAACTGATTTTTTAGAAGACTTCTTGCTTTCTACTGCTCCATTGCTCAAATCTGATTTCTCCAACTCAGCATCCGATTTCTCTTTCTCCGCATCATCACAAGGGCGCGAATCTAATTTTTGTAGTTCATCGTGGAGCCGCGATCAATGGCATCTACTCCTTGCTCTACTGATTATCTGCTTCATTTACCATGCTTTCTGTGACTTTTCAAGACCTCAAAGTGATAGCTTTCGCTTGTTCATGGACAACTTTCTTTCCTGGATTTGGCTCTGTGTCACTAGGAAGCAATCCATGTGGCCTATTTAGCAAAGCAGTCGCAATTTGCCCAATCTAATTTTCCAAGGTCTTTAGTGAGACAACTTGACTTTTGCACATCAATCTCAACTCCTCTAAGTCTGATCTTTCTGAAGTGGAATCCCCAAACCCTGCATGTGAATGTTGTTGCTGAAAACCCGGAGGTTGAGATTGCCTAAGGCATACTGTTGCTGAAAATTCTATCCTTGCTGTTGCTGAAAAATCTGGTTCTACTGCCTGCTGAAAATTCTGAAGATTGTAAGGCCTTGCTCCATATTGTTGACCTTGAAACTGCTGATTTTGTTGCTGGGATTGGAGCATGTCACCCTGATTATTGATCCAACTGAAATTCGGATTATAAGTATTAGGGGCTGGCTGCTGCTGATTCTGAAAGTTGCTCACAAACTGCACTGATTCATTAGAAATGGCACATTGATTTGTCTCATGTGCACCTGCACAAAGCTCACACACACTAGCCACCTGCTGAACTCCATAGTTAGTAAGAGAATCCACCTTCATAGTCAGCGCCTTCAACTGAGCTGCTATAGCTGTAGTTGCATCCACTTCCAGAATTCCTGCTACCTTGCCTTGTGATAATCTCTGAGTTGGATACTGATATTCGTTAGCAGCCATTGTCTCAATAAGCTCATAAGCTTCCTCGTATCTCTTTGTCCATAAAGCTCCACCTGATGCTGCATCTAGCAAAGGTCTAGATTGTGCTCCCAACCCATTATAAAAACCATTGATCACCATCCAGTCGGGCATACCATGATGAGGACACTTCCTAAGCATCTCCTTGTAGCGTTCCCAAGCTTCACACAAAAATTCACCTGACTGCTGTGCAAATTGAGTAAGAGCGTTCCTGATCGCTGCTGTTTTAGCCATGGGGAAGAATTTAGTGAGAAATTTTTGAGCAAGATCCTCCCATGTCACAATAGAACCTGCTGGTAGAGAGTGTAACCAGCCTTTAGCTTTATCCCTTAGAGAAAATAGGAAAAGTCTCAATTTCACAGCATCTTCCGACACACCGTTGAACTTTGAAAGTGTCGCAGATCTCAATGAAGTCCCGGATGTGCATATTAGGATCTTCCATTGGAGCACCCCCAAACTGAACTGAATTCTATACTATTTGAATCGTGTCAGGCTTGATTTCAAAGTTGTTAGCTGCAATGGCTGGTCTGACAATACTAGATTGGATGTCATTGATTTTCGGCTGAGAATAGTCCTTCAAAGCCTTAGCTGCTGCTGCTGGTTCTCCCATATCTTTAGTTGCTGCAAGTTCTTCTACCAGTTTAATTCAATATTATACCTTTGCGATAGCCAACCATTTTGTCTTCCTCTTTAAATATGCAGACATTTATCAAGTTTTCTCCAGATGAACTTAATGTATAAAGAACCAATGTATCACCAGTCTCCAACTCTGTGTCCCTTGCAAACTCCTGCCATCCAGCTCCAAGGGTGCAGCTATCATTTATCCACTCAAATTTTATTTCCCACCGTCTATCAACGAGCATGAATTCTACTTTACATCCATTTTTCCAATTTCTGTATAACTTATCCAAACCAACCTGCAATATCTGTTTATAATAAAACCAAGTCAATAAAATTTCATGTAAAGAACAAAGAAGCTCCAACTATTATGTACATACCATAACAATAACATTGTTTACCATATTGTTCTGTTTTGGATCAATATCGAAACTGTTGATTTTAATTTTAAAGTATCCTGCATTGTTCTGCAATGCATTAAACAGCCAAAGTGCAGACACTTTCTCATACTCTAACGACAAACTATCAAGTACGTATTTATCCTTTCTCCAGTTCTCCAAATCTTCATTATGTAAGAAATCTTCTAGATTTTGTGTTTGACAGTTGCACTCTGTTGCTGTATCCTTGAAGATTTTTATAACAAACATATCCTCTCTATAATATTCAAATTGAAGTAGATTGTATATTTTGACACTGTAAAACCTCATGAATCTTCTCATTCCATATATTACCATGGACTTCTGATCATATTTCACCCGCCACACCAATGAGTTACAGTGTAATGTTAAATCTGACGGAAGTTGACTTCCAAACTCATCAATGAATGATTTAGGAATTCTCTGGAAATATAATAAAATATATAAATCATAAATTTTTTCTAGCTTCTATAAAAATGTTAAGAAACAATTGCAAAAGTAATATGTACAGAAAAAATTAATTCTTACAAAAGATCCAAATATTCCCTCTTGATTGTTTGCTGAAAGGAAACTTGACACTAACTTTCTGTGTCCTATTTTTAAAATAAAATAACATCAAAACATATCATATCAAATTATCAATGTTGCCACACTATATTATACAAAGGACGAACTTTTTTACCGAATTGTGCGGTGTTGTTTTCCAAATCTGCCGAGCATAAATTTTCCTGCTTCCATTATTACAAAAACATAGTAATTTCAGTAAATTTGATCAAATTCAAATAGAATCCTTATATGCTAAGTTCTATAGTTATACCCATAACCCAAATACTCAATATAACAGTTATTAGAACTTCTTCCCGATTAAGAAAGAATTAGTAATACTTTGCTAAATCAGGTCATTACACATACTCGAAAATAGTCCTATTTCATAAAAAAGTATATTTTGAGACAATAACATTCATATCAACACACCCAAGCATCAATTAGATAATCATAATAGCAGTTTGTATAAACCATAATCCAAATTACAACAAGTATTCATTAACAGTATAAATTATACTTTATAATCAGAAACAATCTTTTACCTTCATGTTAGATGATAAGAACGAACTTTTTGTTATCCGGGCTTCGCTGTTCTATCAATCCGTAAATGGGTAAAACTGCATGCAAGAGAGTAAGTTTTGTTATACTATGTTCTCTTTTTCTTATGATAGAGTTAAAATATATATATTCCTTATGTATGTAAGTACTTATGTAGTAGTTAACTGTCTCATTACTTCTCCTCTTTAATTTATTAAATATTAACTATATCATAAATTGTCTTTAATCCTTAGCTCTCCCAATAATTTTTAGGAGATAAATTTTTAAAATGATGATTTATTAAAAAAATTATAAATTATAATTTTTTTTAACTATATTATAATATTATAGAATAAAATTAAATATTTTTAGAAATTAAAAAAAATATAATTTTTTTAGTTGTTTTTAGAAAATTAGAGTACTTCGTGTCCGAAGCTAAACCGCATATTACATTAATCCTTATACGAAGATTGGGCATACTCAGATATTATAAATTATAAATTAGTTAATGTTTTCAAAATTTATTTGTGATTGTTTGGAAAGATTATTTATAATTGTTTTCATTATAGAGAAGCAGAATATGATCATAAACAGTAATTATAATTAATTATAATTCGGATCAATACAAATATGGTTAATAGTCAAATATAATCTTATAATAAGGATAAGAAATACCAGAAAAAATGCTTAGACTTTGAAATTTTAGTCAATAAATGTTTACATTTATTCCCTATTTTCCAATGTACTGTTTATGTTTGAGACATAAGCCTCGGCACGCATTGTAACAAGGGAGATGGTCCAAAATGCCCCATTTTAAATTTTCATGGCACTCCCTACCCCATTTTAAAAAAATGGTCCAAAATACCCCATTAATACGCTATTTCGTGCTCAGTAATAGGTGTCGCGCAGTTTCGTGTGAAGCATCAGGGTGCTGACAAGCTTTTCTGTGTACAACAACACTATTGATATGGCATACCATGACCAGCAACAAGTGATAACAAGCAAAACGCACATGCGCATCTCTTTTTTTTTTGAAAAACAGAAAACTGCATACGATTTAACGTATTGTTGGGGTAGTAGAGGGCCATGCCTCTTGGAAATGCGGCATTTTGGTGATTATCTCTTTTAACAATCTTATAAAATATATTTCCATAATTATTAAAGTTAATCAATTTTTAAAATTCTTTTTTAAAAATTAACCCAACAAAAACATATAATCAATCAATTTTTAAATTTTTTATTATATTACTATATTATTATATTTATACTATATTATATTTATGGATCATAATAAAATGAACTCCTATACACTTTAAGTGTGCCAACATATTGTTTAACCCATTATAATGTATAAATGTGTCCATTAGAACTTAGAAATATAATATTCCTTTTAAGTGAACTTCCATAATGTTTATCCATTATAATGATTAATTGTGTCCATTATACTGCTATTATATATATTATATATAATAATAATATTAGCAGTATAACTGAAACATGTTACTAATTTTTATAATATCTAAAATTTGATAATTGCATATACATATAATTTTTCCAAATATATAGTTGATAGTTTATTAGTAGTGTCAATCTAGCTGATTATAATGATTTTAGAATTTCGGTTAGGATTTCATATCATTATCTTACAATTTTTTAGCAATCTCTTTTCAACAATTACCAGCTTATATCAAGGGATCTTATCATTTAAACAATCTGTTAGGCTGATAGTAATCAAGTTATTCTCCTAATCATATTCCACAATTCGTGTAACTAATTTATAAATCTTGGCCGCGGTAAAGAATAAAAGCTCCAACATCACAGAACGTATGTATACCATTGTTTTCAGTTCCATTTGCTACACCACATTGTAAGTTCAATAACAAAACTTATAAGAAGCATTTCTGTTTATACTTTAAGATCGATTCGTACTTAACAGTTTACTTTGATGCCACTGATTTATATTATAACAACATTTACAAAGTAAATCATTTTGGAATCAATTTCCTTTGTACAGAACATTGCAGCAATGGAAGCCGTTTCTTTCCATCATATTCAGAATCTAGAAAAATCAAGTACTGATTGGAGGATTAAAGTCAGAGTAACCAGAATGTGGCCAACCGTATCATCTGATAGTGGCATAACTAAAGGATTTAATCTCATTCTTCTTGATGATGATGTAAGTTATTTCTTCATAACAGAATTCCCACGTATTAGAATTTTATCATTAATACTCAAATCTTTCCATTTTTTTATATGTGTAGAATTCTCATATCCATTCATTTGCTTATGTTGATGTGTGGAAAGTTATTGGCAAGGATGTGAGTGAAGGATCTGTTTATATAGTTGAGACCTTTATCGTGCGTGATGCTGTTGGCAACTTGAAGCCAGTTTCAACTGATATTTGCATAAGATTTACTAATGTAACTACCTACAAAGCTTGCATTAATGAGAAGATTATCCCTGTCTGTAAATTTGAATTCTTGGATCTTGGTGATGTGGAAGTTCAAGCAAACCGTTTGGAGGAAAATGAAAATCCAGAATTTGCGTTAGGTTAGTTATATTTACTTTCATTTCACCAATAGTCATATGTATCTACGATAGATGTTTTTAAATATACAATTTCTGATGATATTTACTTTTAAATTCTAGATCTTATTGGAGTAGTGGAGGACTATGAAAGAGTGAGGAAAATACCCACAAAGTTTGGTGAGAGAGACATTGTTAGATTCAAACTATGCGATGGGAGGTTAATGAAATTTATTCGTACGATTGATAATAATGCTTACATTCTTCATGATTCGTTTTTCGTAACACAATGTTTTTTTTAATATGTACTATGTAGTTATCGTCTTAGAGTTGGCATGTGGGGAGATTTGGCTAAATCATGCAATGATGAATATTATAAGCATGATACTGAGAAAACTATTATTGTAATCCTCGCAAGTACGAAGATTGCTATGTTTAAGAGTATGTACTTTAAAAATCTTTATAGGCATTTTGTCAAAAATATGTATCTCATATTTAATTAATGCAATATACTTTGAACATGATTATTTTGTCTACTATGTTTTATAACAGATTCGGTTCAAATTAGCACATTACCATCTACACAAGTGTATTTCAACTTGAATGATGAGTCGGTCATCGAGATGAGGCAGCAGTATATACTTTTTTAGATTTTTTTTTGCACATAGATGGAATGTGATTCATTTAAAACTTTAGAAATAGTTGTAATTCATTACTATGTCGAATTTCATGTACTAATTAATTTAATTGTTGTCTCAGCCTTGAATATGATGGTTATAAGGCAACTAAAATTGTTGATGAGCAAAGCTATGCCTTGACAATAGTTGCTCCATTTGAGAAACTATCATTGAAGGAACTGAATGAAAACATTTCTGAGAAATTAGAGGTGTTGTTTATTATAAAATCTCTGCAACACTTTATCATTAAATAACATCTGCTGTTTTGGCTAATCTCAGAAAATAATATTTTACCCTTGCAGAAGAAGATATATTGCACTTTCACCATTTCTAAGCTAGAAGATTGTAGTGAATGGTACCTGGATACATGTAGTAAATGCCACATGCCAGTTGAGTTGATTGAAAGGAGATTCAAGTGTAACAAGTGTACTCGCAACATGCCTCTTGCGGAGAAAAGGTCTGCAATTACTTTCCACCTACCTTTGATTTCATTTTAGTATTCTGAACATTCCTTCCAAAGGTAATGCCTTATACTTCATTGTTTCAGGTTTTGGGTTAAGATCATTGCACAAGACTCTACATTCAACTGTACTGTCTTCCTCATGGATCGCGTTGTTAAGCGATTGATTGGATGTAGCGCATCAAATTTATACCAGTCTTAGCCAAAAGTAATGTTTTCACATACTAATCATTCAGTTAATATATTGATTAATAAATTGATTAGTCACATTTATATCATCAGTCTATGAATTATGCAATTTGTATTATGTAATTCGAACTATGTCTTATTTCTTAAAAGGAGGATAGAGTTGCAAGAATTAGACCTGCTTTGCTTACAAGTATAACTGACAAAGAAGTTACAACTACTATTGAAGTATTAAAAGGAAATAAAGAGGATGCTACATTCCTAATTAATGCAGAGGATGTATATGATATTTCTATAGCAGACACTTCGATTACAGAATCTTCTTATTTGCCAGAGATCCCATTTATTGATCTAACAGAAGTTAGTATACTATTACTTTGATTATTTATTTAATTAAAATTACTGACATGTATTAACGACATAAATTGTTATGTTGCAGTCACTTGATGATGCTGTTGAGATGACAAAGGCGCCAGGATCTGTAAAATCAGTCAACAAGAAAATAAAAAAAGGTAAATATAGCACATAATCATAAACAAATAGTAGCACATATAAAATATTTCACGTCCTTCAGATTCATGTTATTAGTTGATTTTTTATCGACTACACAAACTTATCATCTACCAAAATATTGCAGGAAAAATGAATTGGAGATCAAGGATGATCAACTCATTCAGATGTCCATTTGTCCATTAATTCAATCATTGTGATTAGTTTCAAATAAGTCACTACGTGAAGACAATGTTTTTATTTTGTGCAAGTTTATAATATCATTCCATTGTGATAAGTACTGTTCTATGATTATTCTGCTTCGTTTCAGACATTTAAGGTGAACTTTTTTGTATCTCTTGATTAATTTTCTTGAGAAAATAAAGTTAGTTTCCGTTTTTACAATATATTTGTGATTATTTGGAAAAATTAATCTTTTCTTTGTTATCATTGTAGAGAAGCAGTACGTATTACAATTGATTATATTGCACATTAACATAAGTATGGTTACCGGACAAATATAATCTTAAAATAATGCTATGATCCTAAACAGTTATCAAACTGTTGTTTTTTTAGAATCATAAACGTCATAATCGTAGTTGCAAGTGAAATTTTAGCCCATTATGTTGATCACTAATAATTTACAAGAGAAATAATCCACAATAGAATCATACAGTTGCAGCATAAGCAAATTCTTGACTTTTGAGTCGCTAATCAAGAGTTAAGGAAGCTAGAGAAGCAAGCCATACCAAATATTAACAACCAATATTCTGATTGTTATAAAAGTAGTTGATTTGTATGAATCATAATTGCCAATATCTCAAAGTTATCTCATTACTTATTATATTGTCTGTCAAATCTATAAAATATCAAATAGATTTATTATGCAAACAATATCCCATATAAGATATGAATGATTGACGATTATTATTGATATCACAGCATAATTTTAGCCACTAATTTGTAAACTGGTATACTTATCTTTTTCAACATCGACTGATATTTTGCATAAATAGATGCAGAGTACATCATTGTCAATCCACATATAATTCAAATAGCTATTGAGGAAATATTAGGTTAGTCTACAAATTTCAAATCAATACTTCTTTACGATTGTTCTGTCTGTTACTCTAACCTTTGTTTTTTCTGCACTTCTCAACAACAATGTTTGATACACTTGCATCTCTTGATACAACCAGGACGAATTGGAGGGTGAGAGTTTGTGTTACAAGAGTATGGTCTACTAATGTCGGAGGTGTGGTCACTGGATTCAATTTGATTCTACTTGATAATGCAGTAAGAATTTCATCATATCTCATGTATCAAATAATGTTGTTGTATTATTCTATCAGTTCATTTTGACTTAACTGAAACCTTATGTAACTTTTCTTTAAGCCTTATTTGATTCTAATTCTAATTCTCAGGATCATCATGTTCATGCATTTGTAAGACCTGAAACATGGGATTTGCTTGGAGAACATATTGTAGAATGTGGGAAGTATGAAATTTCCAACTTTCATACCAACCAAGCTATTGGGTTTTTAAGGCCAGTATCTTCTCAAATTCAAGTCAGGTTTACTAATTAGACAACTGTAGAAAGAATTCTTGGCGATGAGTTGAGCATACCAATAAACAAATTCGAATTTGTTCACTTGGAAGATTTACAATCTTATGTAAATTCACATGTAACAGATGGACGTCCTCCAACTCTTATCGGTAAATTTTCTACAGTCATTACGTTTTTGTAATATGTCAAATGAGTTTAAATACAGATATTATTGGAGTCATACAAAACCGTGAAGAGATTCAGGTCTTTCCTACACGTAATGGCAATCTGCAACTATTGAATTTGGTTTTGACTGATGGGAGGTGGTTCTTCTTATTTTGAAATATGCTGGCTATATTGTAGGATTGGTTACAACTAGAAAAATTAATTTACTCAATGACATTTATGCATTTACAGGTTGTCATTAAAAGTTAACATTTTTGAAGATCATATAGCAGCAACCGAGCAATTGTTTGAAGCAGACCAATAACTTCCCATTGTTGCTATATTCGCAGGTGTTAGAGTTCATCAATATAAGGGTTAGTTTGATCTTTGTTTCTTACAAATTAGTAAACACGGATTAGTTCTCCTATATCATATTTTGAAAATGACACACTATATTTGCAGGCATTGTCAAGTGCATGACTACTCAATCTACAAAGATCTATTTTAACATTGAACACGATTCCGTCTCTATCATGAGGGAAAGGTAATAATATTTTACGACAAAACATAAATCCGGCTTTATCAAAGTTTGCACGACCCAATTAAACTCTTTATTTTTTGATATGTTTTTTGGCCTTATATTTCAATATGGTTTTGTAGGTTTGCTAATAGTCTATGGGAAATATGAAGAAAGGAAACATTTTCAAGCAATGATCTATGGTGTTCGATAATTGTTGATCACTCAAGCATGTTTCTAAAAATATCTAGTTTTTTTAGATGAATAAATTTTGGTTAAAATTCTAGACTACTATTAAGTTTTTGCCTTGAGTTTCCATTGAACAGATTTTGTAATCCGTCATCAATAATTTGCATTTTACCATTTTCAGAGTCACATTTTGGCATTTTACCATTTTATGAGTTTCATTTTGGTATTAAGATACCTGTAATAGTATGTTTTTTGTTGTTAATATCAAGTTTTCTTTTTGTTATTTGATTAATCTTTTAATCTTTATAAAAATATAAAATATCTTAATGTAAATCAGTTGCAAAAATATGGAATAATATAAATCAACTTGAATTATAAGTAAACTAAAATATTATCGATTACTATGAATCATTACCCCACACACACACACACATATATATATATATATATATATATATATATTCAATGAGATTATTATTAAAAAACATAATTAATATGTGGAATTTTTTTTCAAAGGATTAATTTAACAAAATTAAAAAATAAAGACAAGTATAACAAGCTCGCATAGCGCGGGCAAAGTACCCTAGTTATTGCAACACAAGATGCCTAATAATCTTTGTCCAAATATAGGCTGGTGAATGTAACCATGCATTTAGACTAGGCCCGAAAGGATCCGACCCACACAAGGCCGCCGTGATTGGTGGCACTATCGGAGATCCTTTAAAAGAGACATCTGGACCATCGATAAACATCCTCATCAAGCTAATGGCAGTCGAATCTCTCGTGTTTGCTCCATTTTTCGTTACTCATGGAGGCTTGCTCTTCAAAATATTCTAGAACAAGAAAAGAATGTCATGCAGAAACAAATGCCTGTAGTATGTTGAAGTTGTTAGAATTCAAACTCTTCTAGAATGGAGGCTAAAAATCAAAGCAACACATGCATATTAATGTTCAACAATTGTAGGCTTGGTTGGTGAAGTCATAAATTGTAGGCTTGAAATAAATATAAGTTATGTAAGCAATGATGTCAAGGTACTAGGATGAGGGTTATAAATAGGTTAATTCATTGCATTTGTAAAATATACCAAGAGAAATAAAAGAGAGAAACACATGAGTTGTTTTCTAGAGAGAAACACAAGAGTTGTTTTCCAACATTTGGTATCAGAGCTTGGTTGTTAATTTCTGAAAATTCTGCAAATTTTCCGGTAAGTTACTATTTCGGCGACACTGTTCACGCCGTAGAAGACGAAGTACTGTTCGTACATACGGTACTGTTTATACGGAACTGTTCATACGGCACTGTTCATACGAAACTGTTCATGCAGACGACACTGTTCACACCGTAGAAGATGAAGTACTGTTCACTGTAAAAATCATGGGAGATTTTTTTCAAACTCTATTCAGAAACTTAACAACAATAATTATAGGTCATGGAGTACTCGTATAAAGTTTTATCTGCTTGGACAGGATTTATGGGATGTTGTAAATGGTAGTGATACAACACCACCAAGGGAGGCCAGAAGTATAGACACAAGTTCCGTCGATTCAACCTCAACACCGGCACGACCAGAGGCTACACCTCAAAGACCAATAGCTGACCCTGAGATCTTAAAGAAATGGAAGGTTAAAGCAGGCAAAGCCATGTACGCTTTAACCGTAGCTGTGGAGGATGAATTTCTACAGCGAATCAAAGATGCCCAAACGCCGAAAGAGGCGTGAGACATATTAACAGGAGTTTTCGCTAAGAAGAATGACGCAAAATTACAAAGGCTCGAAAATGAGCTTTTGTCCATCTCCCAGCAAAATATGACCGTGAGTCAATATTTCTCAAAGGTAAAGTCTCTCTGTGACGAGATTTCCAAACTAGATCTAGAAAATGGTATTACACCAACCAGGATGAAAAGAATTATCATCCACGGACTAAAGCTGGAGTACAAGAGTATTATCACGGCAACTCGGGGCTGGGCCACCGAGCCAACTTTAGCAGATCTGGAGAATTTGTTAATTAACGAAGAGGATCTAGACAAACCCATGTCTAGTCAATCAACCATTCATGAAGAGACGGCTCTTTTCACCAACAGGAAAGACGGCAGAGGACGCGGTCGTGGTAGAGGTCGAGGACAAGGACGTGGTGCCGGGAGATTCAATAGTCAAGAAAGAGATGTTCGAGGAAACCAATATAGAGGTTTCCAATCAGGGGGAGCTCGAGGAGCTCAAAATAATCAGGGTGGTCAGGACCGGTGGCAACAAAAGGATCGTCAAAGCGAGGAATGTTTTAATTATGGCAAGAAGGGACATTACGCAAGAAATTGTTGGTCCAATAAAATTGAAGGAAATGTCGCAACATCTTCTAAAAACGAAGACGCTGGAGAAGAAGATTGGAACTTCGACACTTCTTTCTTTGGGGAAGAGAAAGACATTGTTGATGCATGAGGGAAAGGCCCAACAGAAGAACATGCACTTACTGATGTATGTGAGCAGTCAGTCGATTACAAGAATGATTAGATCGTTGATTCAGGCTGTTCCAATCATATGACCGGAGATGAGTCAAAATTGTCGAGCATAACAAAGTACATAGGAGATCGTGTTATCGTAATAGCAGATAACACACATTTGCAAATATCCCATGTTGGAAAGACGCAGCTATCACAAAAGTACGGACATGAAGAAATACAACTAGAAAATGTTTATCATGTCCCAGGGATGAAGAAGAACCTATTGTCAGTACCCCAACAAACAACTTCAGGTAACTATGTACTATTCGGCCCAGATGATGTAAAGGTGTATAAAGAATTAAAAGTCACAGGTACACCTTTCATAGAAGGACCAAAAATGAAGGCTATCTATGTGATGTCAGCTGAAGAGGCCTATGTAGACAAGGCCAGAAAGAGTGACACAGGTGACTTGTAGCATGCACGACTCGGGCATGTCAACTACATCAAATTGAAGATTATGATGCAAAAGTCAATGTTGAAGGGACTCCCACAAATTGAGATCCTCCATGATACTGTATGTGCTGGATGTCAATATGGTAAGGCGCATCAATTGCCGTACAAGGAGTCAAAGTTTAGAGCAAAGGAGCCGTTGGAGCTGGTGCACTTAGATGTTCTTGGAAAAATCAAACAACCATCAACTCGTGGTTATCAATATTTGTTAACCTTCATTGATGATTTTTCGAGGTATGTGTGGGTATACTTCTTAAAACATAAAGATGAGGTTTTTGAAAAATTCAGGGAATTCAAGGACACGGTAGAACGCGAGCTCGGAAGAAAAATCAAGTGCCTTCGCACTGATAATGGAGGAGAATACACTTCAAATGAGTTCAACAGCTACCTCAAGAAGTTCAACATCCGGAGACAACTCACTTGTGCAAAAACTCCACAACAGAATGGAGTAGCGGAGAGGAAGAACCGCCATCTAGCAGAGACGTGTAAAAGTCTTCTACATGCCAAGAATGTTGATACAAGGTTTTGGGCAGAATGCATGAAGACGGTGGTCTATATCACTAACAGGCTACCACAACCAAGGTTGGAATTTGTTTCACCATTTCAGAAGATGTATAACCTAAAACCAACTGTCAATTATTTCCGGGTATTTGGTCGTGTATGTTATGTGTTTATTGCGGATGAAGACCGTAGTAAGTTTGATAAGAAAGCTATCCGCTGCATTTTTGTGGGATACGACGAACAAAAGAAAGGTTGGAGATGTTGTGATCCCAATACAAACAAGATATATGTCTCACGAAATGTTGTATTTGATGAGGCATCTTCATGGTACACAAACAAGGTAGCATTTCCAGATACATAGGAGCTGCAAGAGAAGCTACAAATCAAGTTACAGTTAGATTCATCTAAAAACAATGGCGATACAGAGGAACCACAATCCCCGACGGATCAATTGGAGGTACGATCCAAGTCAAGAAGCCCTTGGAGAACAGGTGTTCATGAAACACCAGATGAAGTACAGACTAATCAACCAGAAGAGGAACAACAAGAGCCTTCACAATATCAAGTACGAAGGTCTAACACAGATAGACGGCCAAATCCAAAGTATATAGATGCTGCCTATGCTGAGGTCAAAAAGCCAACTAACTTTGATGAAGCATCAAAGAGTCCAGAGTGGAGAAAGGCCATGGAAGAAGAGATTTTGGCACTTAAACAAAATAAAACATGGAATTTATTGCCAAAAACTGAAGCTGTTAAACCCATATCCTGTAAATGGGTTTACAAGTTAAAGATTCGCCTAGATGGTACGATCGAGCGATACAAGGCTCGATTAGTTGTTCGTGGGTTTGCTCAGGAGTATGGCATAGATTATGATGAGACGTTCAGTCCAGTGGCAAAGATTACTACAGTTCGTGTCTTACTAGCCTTGGCCGCAAGTAAGTCATGGAAATTATGGCAGATGGATGTGAAGAATGCTTTTCTACATGGAGAACTTGATCGTGACATTTATATTGATCAACCCCAAGGATTTGTGAATCATGAAAAGCCGGAATACGTGTGCAAGTTGAAGAAGGCATTATATGGCTTGAAGCAGGCACCCAGAGCATGGTACGGGAAGATTGCTGAGTTCCTAGTACAAAGTGGTTATCATGTTGCCCCAACAGATTCGAGCTTGTTCGTGAAATCTCAAGGGGGAAAATTATCAATTGTCCTTTTATATGTAGATGATCTAATCATCACCGGAGATGACGAAGATGAGATTCAACGAACAAAGAAAAACTTATCAGTTCGATTTCAAATGAAGGAGCTGAAGGGTTTCGAGGTAACAAACGCAGCAGAAAGAAATAATTAAAAACAATAAAATCGAAACCCTACCGCAGGATCCATGCAAAGACATGATATTTAATTCGGAATTAGATGATTACCTTAAAGAAGCTTTACAAATTGATGACAGATGGAGGTCCAAAGCAATCACCACGCAGACCTCTTCGAGATCTACGTTTCCAAAGTAGTCCATACGAACGCTTGATCGTCCAACGATCACCGGAGCCGGTACTAGCCGAAGAACATGCCTATCTCTCTCTCTCTCTAGCCTCTCATACGTTTTTCTCTGAAAACGATTTGCAAAAGTGTAACCCTAAACCATACATCATAATGTATTTATAGGGAAGAGAGATTGGGCTAAACCCTAAATCGAATTGGGCTTCTCCAAACCCATTCTTATTTGGTTTTAATATTAAATTCGAATTATATTTAATTATAATTAAGACTAGCTCAATTAATTAAATATTCAATTTCGAATTTAATAATTTAATTTAAATTCTTAATTTAAATTAAAACTCCTTTTAAACGTTCTTATTGTGTAACCCTTTAGGTTATTATTACGTTGGCAATAATTTTAATATCCAATAATAAAATTATAAACAATGAGCGGCATCTAGTAATACATAATTGCTACCCAAGTAATAATAATAATTGGTGATCCAATTAAACCTTTCGTGATTAATGTTTCCATGTAATATAATCCCTTTAACCATATATTATAGATTAAACTCGAGGCATGTCATTAGTCATCCTCTTCAACGTTTAATCCAGATTTCCTTGATCAATGAGTAGACTATTAAAACAAATCAATATTTGAGCATGGCCATGCATTTTCATAGTCTCACTCAATCAAGAGGCCAATAATATCTCTCCTAATAATAGGAGGGTTAAATCCTATATCTATCATTCATATTTCTCATACGACTCATAATATACCCGATCTCCACTTTTATCATCACCCGGTCAAAGGTAACTTTTAATGTAGCCAAAGTATATTAATCCTCATATAGAAATATAATGATGTCAAGTCTAAGGATCATTACACCATTATCACTGTGAGTCTTTCTAATGACCTTATTAACATGTAGAATCTCACAACGGGTTAATCCAGTGCCATGTATAATATTACATGCACCTATGTTATTGACTTTAGTATCACTATACCTATGACCAATGAGATGTGGTCATCTGTCAATAAACATACTAATCTTTATGCATTATAATTGTCCCTTAATAATAATGCTCGATTAGGGATATTTAGGAATATAAACACTATTCATATAATCTCATTTTTTTAAGTCACATACTTAAAGATATAGAATACATGTTCTATATTCCAAGGACATTTATTACTCTAACATTTATATCGCAGTAAATTAAGACATAATAAATTAATGTAGAATAATCCATAGAACATAATCATCAAATAACAAAATAGTCTTTCCTAGAAGCACAACTACATTGTCTCTAGGGCACTAACACTATCAGGAGCTTGGTGAGTTGAAGCACTTCCTAGGATTGGAAGTTGAAAGAACCAAAACTGGTATATTTCTTGGTCAACAAAAATATGCAAGAGATATCATTCAAAAGTATGGGCTAGCTGAGTGCAGCCGATCTCTACCCCAATGGAGCCATACTTAAAGATGTGTGCCTACGATGGAAAGGACTTGAAGGATACAAAAATGTATAGGCAAATAGTAGGTAGTCTTATCTATCTAACTCTTTCTAGACCAGACATAGCTTTCGCAGTAGGTGTTGTTAGCAGGTTCATGCAGAAACCAATGAAGACACACCTTGAAGCAGTTAAACGAATCTTGAGATATGTTAAAGGTACAATTGATTGGGGACTCTTCTACAAGAATTGAGTACAAAGCAAGGTCAGCGGCTACTGTGATGCTGATTATGCAGGAGACCATGACACCAGGAGATCAACTACAGGATATGTATTTAATCTTGGATCAGGAGCTATATCATGGTGCAGTAAGAGACAACCTACTGTTTCTCTCTCAACCACAGAAGCAGAATATAGAGTAGGAGCGATGGCAGCACAAGAGTGTGCATGGTTGACTCAACTCTTGAAGGACTTGAACCAACCAATAGAAGATGGAGTTCCATCACATTGTGACAATATATCAGCAGTCCGTTTGGCTGAGAATCCGGTCTTTCATGCTCGGACCAAACATGTCGAAGTACATTATCATTTCTTACGAGAAAAAGTAGTTAAAGGAGATATTGACATGAAGGCAGTCAGGACCGAAGATCAGGTTGCAGATATATTTACGAAGAGTTTATCTGCAACAAATATTTACGAGTTTCGAAAATCACTCGGAATGGAAAGTCGAGTTTGAGGGGGAGTGTTAGAATTCAAACTCTTCTAGAATGGAGGCTAAAAATCAAAGTAACACATGCATATTAATGTTCAACAATTGTAGGCTTGGTTGGTGAAGTCATAGATTGTAGGCTTGAAATAAATATAAGTTATGTAAGCAATGATGTCAAGGTACTAGGATGAGGCTTATAAATAGGTTAATTCATTGCATTTGTAAAATATACCAAGAGAAATAAAAGAGAGAAACACAAGATTTGTTTTCCAACAGAAGTTAGATTGTCGAAAATGTTAAATGATATTTGCGAATCTTGTGGTGTAAGAGCAAGTCCAATAGCTCCCTAGTTGAATCCTAAAAATATAATAAATAATGGTTCCTAGTGATTGAGGAACCTTGTTTTGTACATCAACTCCAACAACATTCCCTATATTCATTCTTTGTCATTATTATAATATAAATTTGAAACTAACTAGAAATGAGGGAGTGACAAGTAAGGAGAAATGGAGGGAAATGATTTTATTAGTAATAAAAAAAAGTTAGGGATGACAAGTGGTTCCCTAAGAGCAAGTCCAACAATGTCCCAAATATTGTCCTAAATCAATATTTAGGATATTTAGTCACTTTTTGTGCTCCAACAATGTCTTAGTGGTGCCTTACAATACTAGGACATCCATCTCCCTACTTTTAATGCACATCTATACTTGTTTTAAATCATTTTTAATAATAAAAAATTAATTTCCCTCCTTTTCTACACTTCTCCCTCCTCTCTTTTTTCCATTTCCTCCAATTCTAATTCAAATATATTATTATTTTAATTTATAGGGCACAAGTATAAGGCATATTGTTGGAATTGATACACAAGAATCATGAATTAAATCACTAGGACACTATATTTTATTTTATTTATAGGGCACAAACTAGGACATTGTTGGACTTGCTTTAATAATAGGGAATGATTAAGAGTTCCTAGTATTTTAGGGAACCACTAACACACGAATGCTATTTTGGATTAAGTTCCCTAAATTTTAACTTAAGAACTATTATAGAAAAGTTATTGGACTTGCTCTAAATGTAATAATATAAAAACATCTGTTTGCATCAACAATTTAGCATGTGTAATTTTAGTTCTCTTGTTTTCTGTGGCGTGAGAGCTTCATATAAATTTATTTTTCTTACAAGAACACAAACTAGTACTCGTATTATAGTACACTCCAACTTTGGCGGGACCCACAACCAGAAATCCAAGTTAATCGGGGCCTCAAAGTCTCTGTTTCGTGTCCACTCTTGCTCCTCTAGACTCTAGTAATGGTGTTTCTTTTCTTTTCTTCTTTCTTTCTCTCCTCGGACACGTTTTTCTCAAATCTTTAACCATTTTGCGTTCTTAATCTTAAGCCCTTCAACTTTTTATATCTTTTTTTTTTTTACTTACAAACAATGGCAAAACTCACCTTAAGAACAGATTATAATAACATAAATTCTCTTCTTCCTCACCACAAAACTCAACAATCTTTAACTTTCAAGACTTGTTTTAGAAACCCAACTACTCATTTGAACTTATCATTATTGCCCTTGAAGCATAGGTTCAAGTTTAAGTTTTCTTGTAGTATCAAAGAGAAAGAGAGAGAAGATGTTGTGGATACTAGTGAGAGAGTGGTTAAGCAGCTGAGTAAGAGCAAGATTTCAAATGGGTCATCTGAAATATTGGGTACTTTTGATTTCAACTGGAAAAATCTTCCTCAAAGATATAAAATGATTGGCACTACTTCTCTGGCCTTTGTTATTTGTAACATGGATAAGGTATTCTTTTTCTTTCTATATTTTTTAACTGTTTTCTCAATTTAGGTCATAGTAATTAATAACCCATTTCTGCTGCCTGTTAGATTTCTATGGTATATTTAAGCTTATACATATTTGCTAATTTGTTAAAGCTAATATACTACTGTTAATCCAAGTTTAGAATTATCGTGGTATGATCCTATGTTCAGATAGTAGTAGTATATATTTACACATGTTAAATAAATGGCATCCAGTTTAGGGGAAAAAAACACAAGCAGTTCTTATCCTTCATAATCCCTTGACTATTAGCTTATGTACATCATTTTTATATTACATTTCGTCCTTAAGTTATCCCAGCAACTAAGCTTTCGATCATTTTTTTTAGTTTATTTCCATGGGATACCTAGTGAGGGGTTGTATTCCGTACAGCTCCGAACGGAAAGAGAAAGTGATCAGAACTTGTTTGTGGCTTTGTTAAATTATTTCAAAGGATTCGACATGATAAGGTTAGGATAAACTAAAAACAGTGCAGGGATTATTTGTAACATCCTACACATGGTAGTAACAAGAAATTCTAGGCCGGGTGCGAAATCTTGAAAGTGGGTTCTTAATTTTTATTTTATTATACGATTATAAAATTAATGAATATTTTTAATTAAAGTAATTATCACCAGAATTTCTAAACAAAGAAATACAATCTAACAAATTCACTTAAAAAGAGTTGATCTTCTTGCATTGTCTATTGCAAAATCTATTCGGACATTGCCCATTTAATGGTTCACTTTCTACCATATAAGAAGAAATCGAAATTTCATTTTTGCAAAATTCTACAATCCAAAATTCTACAATCTTTAAATCTATATGCGAGGAGGTATATTTTGGGGCTATTTACTTTTGAGGACTAAGTGATCGCTCACTCCTCGCTACCTTATGGCCGCCCCTGATCCCAAAGTTGATAGCTCTTTGGTCAATGTACACCAAAGTTGATAGCTCTTTGGTCCTACTGCGGTGGTTGTAAGGTATTCATTTGACTTGTGGGCTTTAGATGTATAATGCTATCAGAGCCTATCTGGCCGGAAGTGCCTTGCATACTATTTGTTAGTTTGTCTGTGAGCACGATGAGGATGTTGTCAGTGTGTGTGTGTCAACGAGGATGTTGACTCGGGTGTTTGTAACATCTCACATCCATTTGGACTTCAACGAGAACGCCGACTCAATGAGGTCGAGGATGCTGACTCAATGTGGTAAGGGTGTTTGTAAGATCTCACATCAACATTTGGGTTTACTTATCTGATCGATGGGGATGTTACATTATAATTCTTGCAAACAGACACAACCTAAGGGTAGAATTAGCTAACCACTTTTTTCTAAAATGCTAACATTAGATCGATTTGTTATTATAGGAACAACATGGCCTTTAATTTTTTGAAATATCTAAAAAGTTTGTGCAGGGTGTATACTGTTGATTGAATGATGTTAAAGTCCTTTTTTATAATGCATGAAGATGTGAAGTTGGTATTTTTTCTATTAAAAAAAAACAATTATTGTAATATGGTGTTTTTGTTGATACTGGATTTGTTATGGACAAAAGTTGGACTATTATGATGTTTTGATACATTTATGTATATGTACCCTGCCACGAAATAATTTGATTGCCTATTAGAATGAATTAGTTAAATAGAATAAGTAATTATTTTTAGGTAAACTTGAGTATTGCCATCATTCCAATGTCGCATCAATTTGGGTGGAATTCGTCAGTCGCTGGATTAGTGCAATCATCTTTCTTTTGGGGCTATGCCTTGAGTCAACTGCCAGGAGGGTGGCTTGCTAAGGTATTTGGTGGGAGGTTAGTTTTCTGATGTACCCATTTAGCACAGCTGTTGTTTTTATTTTGCTAGCTGTTGCCATCAGATTTTGTTTATATTGCTTGTTATTAGTGTTTTGACTTATCTAAAAGGTCGGAAAATAAACTGGGCTGCTTTTATTAGTGACCTGGTGTGTTTAAGTTTGGTTAAAAAATAAGCTAGTAAAAGAATTATATGAAATATTTTTAATTTATTAGCATATACAAGATGATTGCAAATCACAGGATAACAACAGTACTACCAGTTGAAAATACAAGTTGAACTCTTATGCAGAAATCAATTATGAAAACGAAAACCAGACACATCTTATACGGACTCAGTTTTTCTATTTGTTCTCTCAATATTACTTGTCAAGGTAAGCCTAGGGCCTAGCACTTGATATGCCTGACATTGAAGCTGTTCGATTAAATCATAAAAGATATGTCCGGATTGTTTAGTTTCTTAGTTAGGAGCAGTATATTTACTCCCTCTAAAAGAGCCGGTGGCCACATTTGTTTCCCCTAATGTCTTGACATCAGCTACATTAATAAGTTGGTGACATTAATCACCAAATTTCTCCTTGGGCCTATTTTTTCGGGGGAGGATTTTTTTAAGATAGTGGGGGTAGACAGTCTGCTACTTTGACAAGGGTATATGTTATGTTGAATATTGTATCTGTTATCATAATTCTTTTGATAATCACATTACATATATTAGGAGCTCCTCACATTTGTTGTGGATTATTCAGCAGTGACTTATGTCATACATTTGGTTTAGTGCAGAGTGGTTCTTCAATATGGAGTCCTGGTGTGGTCCCTCGCAACAGCATGTGTCCCTTTACTTGCTGGGTTTATGCCTGGACTAGTTTTGTCTAGGATTCTTGTAAGTTGATTTATATTCAAGACTTTACTAGATTATATTGACTGGTTTGCGTTTCTTGATCAACTATTACTTTGGCATTGGGTACATTCATATTAGTGAATTTTTAATTCTACAACTATCTGGTCTAGCTTTAAGAGTACTGATTCAGGACGATCTTCTGTTTCACATACAGGTTGGAATAGGAGAAGGTGTTTCACCATCAGCTGCCACAGATCTGATTGCCAGGTATGTGCCACTTCCAAGAAAGTGTGTTCGACATCTTTCTATAGTACTGCACAAACTGATTTCTAATAGTTTTTGTGCAATCTATTTCCTTAGTTCCTGTGTTTATGTCATGGAGTTCATTGAACTCTATATGTATGCACCTTTTCCCATGGTTTACCTGTTAAGTATCTTTAACAAACTTAACCGTCTGCTTCTAGTCAGTGGAAACAGGAGTGTGTCATTCTTGGTGTAGCACCAGTTCTCTTTGTTCAGGCAACAATAGTCTGAGTTTAACGACTGGCTCTAGCTAGGTTCATCATTATTAAATTCCAACGAAACAGGGAATATCTAAGATATTACCAGAACAAGTTCTTAATGATCTGATCCGTAAGCGGGCTAGCCTTTAGTTTGGTGGATCCTCTCCTCTTGGTAAAATTGGGTTGAGGGTTTGAGCCAAAGTAGGGATATGTGTTTGTGAGTACTTAAATTTCTGCAATTGACCATTTCCAAAACAAAATAATCCCAAGTCTTGTAGGCTGGGGATTAGGGAATACCCCTCTCCTTACCAGAGCTTGAGGGTTTCAGGCTCAGTGGAGGCATGAGTGTTTGTATTTAAATTCATGCAATCAACTATTTCTGAAAGAGGAAGTTATAAGTAAACTTTATACTTCTAAATCCTTGCTTCTATATCTCTAGTTGTCTAAAGGCAACGTTCTAAAACAAAGTCCAAACACTATAGTATATAAACTACTCCACCAAGTACTTTTTATCTTTCAAGAATTATTATAGAATAGACTTGGATTGCGGACAACAACTAATTGTGTGCTGTGTATACCAAAATCTTGTCGTAAGATGGTGAACAGAGTCAACAGACACCTTTAAGGCTACGCATGCAATGTTATGAATATTGTATAGCGATTCTGTTTATATATATTCCACCTGTGAAGAGGTTTTGGTAACTTTCAAGTAGTTCCTTCTTGACAAAGCTTGTCAGTGGTATTTTCAAAGCTGTTATACTTTTTTTTTTTTTTTGCTAAATAAAGCTGTTATACTATCTATTATTGTTTTGTTTATTCTTACAAGCATTTCAGTGTTGCCTGACACATATACAGAAGTAAGTGTCTTAATGCTGACCTTCGTCAGCAATGATTTTGTAGTTCTTTATGCAATCTTATTCAAATGATCATTCTTTGTATTTTTGTTGTAATCCCCTATGAAAATCCATACCTGTAATATACCTTCATTTTTTGATCTATCTGTATCAGTTTTGTAGTTTAAATTGTGTTATAAACTGCATGCAGATTAATACCATTGGATGAGCGCTCACGTGCTGTATCATTTGTCTTTGGTGGTTTAAGTTTTGGAAGTGTCGCTGGGTATGTTTTAATGCACTTTCTTTTATGCATAAAATTTGATTTTATTCTTAAAATAAGGGGGTGGGGAAGAGTTGCAAATCTAATATGTAGACATGATCCTTAATACGACAACACTCGTTATGGGTACTGTTAAAAGCTTTTATACACTTCATCACTTGCAACAAAGTTTATCCAAGTAGAGGTTCTTTCTTTGGTATTCCCTGAGTTGAGCACTAATAAACCAAGTGGTTTGGGTGTAAAAGCATATGAGAATTCATGGCTTTTGAAGACTTGTTTAGAAAGATAACATGATAGTTTTCTTAAGATTATGAAAATGTTCATTTGTTGCTGAGTCACATTTATAGATGATAATACTGAACGTAGTAGGAATGCTTTCTTAACTGTTGATTAGTATTCAGTACCCTAACTTCCTTTAAAACACGTTTTTTAAGTCTAAAAAATCATGGGTAAGCTGCTGATCCTTGTCAGTTGTCACTAGATAGGTCATCTTAAAACAAGTTCTTCTGGTAGATGGAAGTTTTATTATTCAATGTATACATCTTATATGATTTTTTGCATCTCTAAAATGTTATAAACATGGTAACATAAAAAAATTGTGATTCACTAAAGTCTTTTTCTATATATTATTATGTGAACATGAAATGTAAAAGCAAGTGTGTTTCTTTTCTGAATTATTAATACTGTCTCCCTTGTTGGTTCAAGGACTTGCCTCAAGTAGATGGGTACTGACCTGACAACTTTTGATTATTTTTTGCCGATATCTTAAGAGTCAGTATAACATGCCTGGTAAGATACTACCATGCTATAGATCTAAAAATAACGTGTAAGTATATGAGCGATGTCCAGCATAATCTGCAAAGTGTGTGGAATGCTTTTTGCTGCATATTCATTGGTCATCTTATGTCTAACATTGTGGAAACTGCAGTCTTTTATTGGCACCTCCATTGATTCAAAATTTTGGTTGGGAATCTGTGTTCTACTTGTTTGGCCTTCTGGGAGTAGCCTGGTGAGTGGCTCTGGTTTATATATTTATGATCCTAGGCCTTAGGAGTGGAAGTTAAATATTGTTGTGAAGCATTCTCGTCTGTTCAATGTTTCTTAACAAAAGTCTTGATTATCAGATGTCTGCTAGTCGTTTCTAAACCATACATATTTGCTTAAGTTTGCTATTTTAATGTGCAATAGTTAAAAAACATTTAAATGAAATGAACAGAAGGTGTTATTTTTCGGATGTCCAGTCACTGTCTCCTGAATAGATTTGTTCATTTGGAACTAAAAAGCTCATAAGAACATTTTATCAAAGCTAAGATTTAATATTTTTTTTAACATTTTGAAGGTTTTTGGGATTTCAGTTAGTAACAGAAGAACAACCTCTGGATGTTGCAACAGCACCAAGTAAGCATAGCTTCATTCTTTTATAAATTATCATATTTATTATGATCAACTCTCTGAGTTTCCGACCTCTAGATTTGGCTAACTTGTGTTACTAAATTTTTATAAAAAAGGTTGCCCTTTCCTTAGGCCCCTAGGTTCTGGCATTATCATTTGACCACTAGTAGAATTTTGTCACGGATTAAGAGAATGCTTAATTTACGAGGTCATGAAGCAGTTTCTTTGGAGCAGAATTCTTTTTGAACTATAATCAAATTTTGCTACCTTTCTATTTAAAAATTAATCTGGAAAAAGTATTTGTGGTAATACTTTAAAAATTAGTTTGTAATTTTCATTTTCATTTCCGTTTCCTCTTCTTTGCTTTTGCATACGGTGTTTTGTAGTCAATTTACAGACGGCAAGAGTGGCAGTAATTTATATACATATGCTTGGACACTCCATTGTAATATTATAAGAGTAGAATAAACCAATTTGAATTTTTTGACAATAAATGGTTAGTACCAATCATTTGTCAACTCAAATGTCAAACATTCAACATTCAATAGGCCGATTTTCAGTCACTTTCTTAAATTGTTGGTATTACCCTTTACAGATATTTTCTCAGACCAATAATTTAATGAGAACAGGCCTTCATATATAACTTGAGGTCATTCTGTTGAGTCATAACAATTCCTTACTTATTTCAGGATCTCAATCTTTAGCTTTGGAAAACTCAAATACTTCTGTGGAGGAGTTAGGTGAATCGCTAAAGACGGTATCAATTCTTGTTCGTCTTGTTAGTTTGTGGTGTTAAATTTGCTTCTATATATAATGAGATTTTAGTAATTCAAGATACAACTTAGATATTACAGGCTTCAGGTATTTTATATATTAAATTATTCTTGAAACCACATTTAGCTTTCATATTATTTAGTCTACAAGTTTTATTTTGAAGTAAATATGCTCTTTAATAGAGCGAGTGAGTTGGGGGTTTGAGGCCTTGACATACTTAATGTCATCCGTCCCCTGTATCTATGATTATGGAGGGTTTCAGTGAGGGGGGAATTTATGGAAAAAGTCTGCAATTTAGTTGCCTTGGGCTGACTTCATCGTCCATGGACTTGCATACCGTCGTTGATCATGGGCGATGGTTCCACAACTCTATTTTTGCTTGATCATGGGATTTTTGTATATAAGCAATCTTGTACATATTCATGGTGCTGATTAGAAATAGTAATACATATAATTCTCCCCTGTCCTCACCAAGCAACTTCTACTTCCCTCGTTGCTACACTGGACTGTGTATAAGTTTACAGTCACTCATGTCAAACACTGAAAGGTGAATTCCATGAAACTTTAAAATATTCAAAATATATGGCTCATAATATCAAGTTGTCTTTAAACTGCATGCTCATGCTATTTTGATATGATGTTGTAACTTCTCCCTCTTGCTGTTTAAAAGTTAAGAGAGTTTAAATTACTTTCAGTTTAGACCTAAAAGTTAAGGCTGTAATGTTGAATTATCAGCACTTCAGCAAGCTTAAGTGGCGCCTGATTTTGAAATAAAAGCATATTTATCCTTTGGAACCTCTTTGAGGCTCATCATTGTGGAGGATTTTTTTAACGTGGAAATTCGTCAACTTAAATGGTATTAACTATTTAATCATAGCTTGAAGTCATTTGTAAATGATTCCATTATTTTAGGTCTTGCGAGCTACTTAAGTTCTACCTTGAAAAAGTTAACTTTTCCAGTACACTCCAATATAATATACACATAAGTACCCAGTCCACCCCCAATCTAGAATCAATCAAAAGCCAGAGAAATGGATCTGAAGCCCCTCTCATCTCAGCAAGATAGTGGGCAGTAATTTATGTGTGCTGTACATCTTAAATAGAAACCAGAACTCTAGTCTATGGCGAATTTTCTAAACTTGTTTTACGCTGATATCACCTGGTGTATGTCTCCTTGATCAATGAGATGCTGCTCAATTAAGTTTCAAAAACAATTACAAGTCTTACTCTTAATGGCTCTGTGCCCCTGTCTTTTTTTGCATGAGTGACTAAGCTTGCTGTGCTAATCATAGGTGCCATGGAAAGCTTTTTTTCAAAGTAAAGCTGTATGGGCAATGATATATGCTCATTTTTGTGGAAGTTGGGGGCACTACACTTGTTTGTCTTGGCTTCCTACTTATTTCAGGTAAATGCAACTATAAGGTGGTTTTTTCTGATTTAGATTGTTTACCGTGCCTTGTCCAAAAAATGACATTTTCTATGTGGAAGATAGAAGAAAATTGTAAAGGACGCAAATATCTAATGATTTGTGACACTGAACCAGCTGGATCTAAGATTCAGGAATATGTGCCTCTACCTTTCTAGTGGGCTAAGTTGCAGACATAGCAACATGAAATTATTAATTACTTACTGCTTAAAACTGAATTTTAAGTTGGATTTTAAAAAGCAGGAAGTGTGTTTTATTTCAGCGGCTTATGTTAAGTTTGTAACTTGATAAAAATTATTATAAACGTGCCATGTAATTTGACTAATTTCTAAAAAAAAATTGTTCATTTTATTTTTATTTTAATATGTTGTTAACAGAACAATCAAAACAGTTCACAAGTTATAAGTAAAAAGTACTTCTACTGCAAGTCATAAGATAATATGGTAACGAGTAACGTTTTTTAAGGTAACCCAAAGTTGTTATATGTATGCCTAATAAAGTAGACATAAATATATAGAGGGATCATGAGCATGATAACTTTCAGTAAGCTATACAGACTTCAAAACAAACAAGTTTTCCCAGTTGAATATGAGTTCTCAACAGTTGCAATAAGTAAGATAGAGTATAAAAAGTACACGTCACCTACCTTTTCAATAGACCAGTCATTTGTGCCATGCTATTAGAATCCAATTTGAGATCTCAACAGTTACAATAAGTGAGCTTAGAGTGTGAAAAGTACACATTGTCACCTAACTTTTCAAAAGACTGGTCATTTGTGCCATGCTACTAGAAATTAATACCGTGATTAGTTGGTTTGAATGGATGGAGTTAGAAATTTAATACTCTAAATGTGATGAGAATTAGAGGTGGAAAAAACGTGAAAAGTGTGAGTAAATGACAATACTATATGTAATTTTGTTATAAAATAATTGTGAAGGACGCAACTGGGAGAAAGCATAAGCATTCATCTGTATACTGGAAGGAATAAGCTGTAGCTAACACTTGTGGAATTAATAGAGGGACTGAGGAAGGAAAAAATACTACACATAACTTTCCAGAAATTGCGTTCCATTTTAAACAAGCAAACACAACATAACACTGTTATTCACATAAATTCAACTCCCTGGGAAAAGCACATGGTAGTATTATTTTCTTTCCTGTGTCTTAAAGTTCTAATCACTTACAACTGAAACGTCAATTGTCATCATCTGCAGTGAGGTGCTAGATCTTAATTTGACAGAAGCTGCATGGGTAAGTCAGTAACATTTTTCTTGTCCAATTATCGAAGATCTCTATTAATATATACCTATTCAATCTATTGGCTGTTTTCAAATTCCTAAATGCACGATATGTTTACCATAATTTTGGGTAGATTAACTTTTTTACTGATCAATTTATTTTGTGACAATCTGATATAATCAGATTACAATATCTTGTACCGAGTTAGGAAATGATATGTTATTAAAAATCGCCAAATGATATAAATGACATCACTTCATCATGCTACATTGTTTAGCCTGCACTAAAGAGAGGCTGAGCAGGATGGACCTTCTTTATCTAACCTTTTCACGTTTATTTTTGACCTCTATAACAATAATGTTGATAAAAAATTGCCACCTTGACACTAATGTTATTACTAGGAGTGTAATCACAAATAGTGAGGTCGAAAATTCATATTTTTAAGAAGGGTTGATAAGGGATCAAATTCTATCTGCAAGGCTTAGCCCAGAGGATAACCTTAGTTACCAAGGCAAATGTGTGCGTGAGTTTTTTAAATTTCTTGTGATTGACCTCAACCAAAAATAAAGGATCAATATTTACTTACACGGGTCGAAATTTGAGTTTTAAGTATAAAAATTATGTTAAAAATATACTCAAGATAATGATATGTATATAAAATTGCATGTTCAGTGGGGTTAATTGCTCCCACTTCCACCATGGTGGCTATGCCTTTGACTTGTTATCATGCCAGTCTGGCCTCAGGCCCAAAATATGTTCTATAATAATTTTTTTGAATAAGAAAGGGTTGATGTAAACTTGTGCAAGTGCACGTGCACCTATCAATTTGTAAACTGTCTGACTGTATCGACTTACTGTAATTTCTCCTACAATTAAATACAAAGTCTACTTCCTGGAAGAAGACATTTTATGTTTAAGTTTGTGCCTAAGAAAAAAAAATAGTGTATAGAGCTGCAGTTCTAGGACATTGATGGGACAGACGGGATGTAGAGGCATAAGAAACAAAAACATGTAAACTCACAGAAATTGTGTGACTTTACTTTCATTTCATATATTGGATGGACATAGATCCTTCTGCTATCTGTAGTGCTAACAATACATTGACGAAATATATCTCATTGTTTAGAGGAAGTCATGCAATGCAATAAGTCATTTTTATAATAGATATATCTCTTTCATATTTCAGGTTTCTGTCCTACCTCCATTAGCTTCCATTGTGGTGACTAGCATTGCATCACAAGTTGCCGATAAATTAATCGCAAGTGGAACCGAAACTACCGTGGTATGCAAACAGAGACGTGTGTGTGTGTGTATACAACTATTTTGTAGTTTTATGTTTATATAAATTGAATCCAACATCTTAGATGTTATATTTCTCTGAAACAGATTTTTAAGGTGAAGTTAGTAGATACGTTGTTGTAATAATATTTAGGGAAATTCTCAATGGTACCACTGTACTTTTGGCTTTTTCCAGTGGTACCATTACGTTTTTGACTCCTCTTAACGGTACCCTTAACAAATTGACTTTCTAACAGAAATACCATTCTGTTAGAAAAACGTTACAGAAACGTTAAGCAGGGTAAAAAGGACATGGTACCACTGGTAAAAACCAAAAGTACGGTGGTACCACTGAGAATTTCCTTAAAATATATTTGAAGAATACTGGTTGGCCCCAAACCTGTTGAAAAAATATAAGAACAATCTTGGCCATGCGCTGCAGTATGCAATAAGAAAATGGGTTGAATATTGGCCACAAACCCTACTTAATGTTTTTATAACGTTTTTCGAACATAATGGTATTTCTGTTAAGAAGTCAATTTGTTAAGGGTATCGTTTAGAGGAGTCAAAAAAGTAATGGTACCACTGGCAAAAGTCAAAAGTACAGTGGTACCATTGAGAATTTCCCTAATATTTATGCTGATAGTCATGTCCTCCACATATATCTTTCATTTGTGAAAATAATCTCAATTTGTTTGGTTCTTTGTTTTTCATGAAGAAGGAGACATAAAACATAAGGGACATGTAGGCAAGATAATTGTTAGAAATATCTGAGTGCTCTTTGTTTGATCTTCATATTAAGCTTCTAAGACATGCTGTTTTGAATGTGCCTGAACTTTCATAATTGCAATCTTATATATGTAGGTGCGAAAGCTGTGCCAAGCTATTGCTTTCCTGTCTCCCGCAGCTTGTATGACGCTTTCCTCTGTGGACCTGGGATTGCCTCCATGGGAGGTAGTAACAATTCTCACAGGTGGCCTAGCGCTTTCAAGTTTTGCATTATCAGGTACGAACGTATGCCCGATTTGGTACGGAAAACTATGCATGTCAGTTTGCTCCTATTTTTTGTTGGATGTAAACAGTTTTAATTTTTTGGCTGTAGGACTTTATTGTACTCATCAAGACATATCGCCTGAATATGCGAGTATACTTTTGGTAAGTGAGTCGATAAGCTTCGTTTAATGCACCCTTAATAATCAGAAAAGTTTTGCATATTCATAAGGATTAAAAGTCTTGTCCTTTTTGAAATCAGGGTATTACCAACACGGTAGGAGCAGTACCTGGAATTGTGGGAGTTGCTCTCACGGGTTATCTTCTTGATTCAACACATTCATGGAGTGTAAGCTTTCATCTCTGTTACTTCTTCCCCTTTACGGCCACTGATACATAAAATTTTGGACTTAACTTTCTAATTTTGTTTTACCTTTGTGTAGATTGCTCTGTTTGCACCATCGATCTTCTTCTACCTTACTGGCACGGTTGTGTGGTTGACTTTTGCAAGCAGTAAGCCCCAAACCTTTTTAAAAAGAGATTAGCATTCTTCCTGAGCTTTGGGTAGATTATGCTAGTTGAAGCAATCTCTGGGGACTTCACCTAGTAAAACTACTAACTCGATGCTGATAAATTTTGAATTTGAGCAGCAAAAGGTAACCTCAAACACTAACAAAACTTTTTTGATTCTATGTATAGATTTAGGACTTTGACAGCTTAGATGTTGCAAGTTACGGTAGATGTAGTATGATTTTTATTTCCCTTTTACTCCCTAGAGCCATTTGGTCTCCCAAACAATGTAAGACAATATACTCTGTACTCATGTAAAAAGGATGTAATATATGACACCTGATGCTGTATATAGTGGATAATCAAGAACATTGTTTGAAATACCAATATTTAGTGGTAATATATTGTATATAAGGTCATCACGAACAAGTACTGTATGTACAACTACTTCGAAGGTACAGCCGTAGAAGGCTCAATAGTTCCTCAAATTGGTAGCTTATGCCGTTCACATTCTATTATACTCTAATTCATGAAAGTTAATGAGAGGGAATAGAACCTGAATCATGGAAATGAAGCTATAATGCTTATATATCCATTAGTTTGCTTAATACCCACTAGTTTTCTATAGGATGAAAGGTTAAATCATAAATGCTTCCCTTTCTCATGGCGCCTACTTTCTGCTTTTTTTTACAAGAACAATACAATACATGTTAATTCACATTGTTGGCCGAATTACTGTCACTGCTCTAGTGTTGTGCTCATGTTTTACTGTGTGGAGTGGGAGGCAAAACTGTTTGATTCCACAGCGTTGTGTGAAATGATATGGGTACATGTATTGGTCTCAAATAGTGTGCTATTCTCAAGATTGATGCGACCTATATATAGTTGGGTAGCCAGGACAGGACAATAACGCAGTGGAGCCAACGAATTTGTATCTAGAGGGTTTAAGGGAAGCATTTTCCTGGATGAATCTATAGTTCGCTAAGTTATTAAGAGTTTGAATTTAATTAGATCATAGAGTATTGAGCGTGCTGGGATAGATAGGTGGTTAGGGGCTTATCCTTTGTCATTTCTGCGTTGGATTGTTGCTACAATTATTACAAATTAACTTTAAGTTATATTCAAATAAATTATATTATATCTTCGACACTGCATTATTCGAATTTGGATGAATCATGGAATGAGATCGGGAATGAAATTGGAGGGTACGAAAATGGAAGTTAATGAAAATGAGAACGATGGAAACCAAGGGATAGGATGGGTTTGATTTACTCACCAAAAGAGATTGGGGTAATTCTTATTTATTCCACGCGACTAAATTGCTTATTCAGACACAAATAATTGGATTTAGGTTCCGATTTCTGTTAACCAGATTCATTAACCATGATAACCAGGAACCAAACACCTTCTAAGTGGATTATTAGGGGGTAATGGCCAAGATTAGGGGTGTCAACTGAATAAAACGGACACGGATACTGCCATATTCGGATCCGGATCCGAAATTTTTTGATCATATTCGAATCCGTATCCTAATCCGAAAATATCTGAAAATCATATTCGAATCCGGCGGAGGTTATCCGGATCCCGGATAATATCCGGATCCGAAATCCGAAAAGCTGATGTTTTTTTTTTTCAAAATGTTGCATGAGCAAGGAGTCCAACCTGGGACACCCTTGAGTCTTGTGGAACATCACAACCAACTGAGCTACAAGATTCTTGTGTTGAGAAGGGAAATAATTAAACATAAGTTAAGTTTAAACATATTTTTAAATTTGCTAATAATTTATTAAAATCTCCAACCAAATTAATTTTTTATTTTCTGAAATTTTGGGAATATCATTATATTAGATTTATATTGATATCCGTAAGGTTGGATCGTTCAAAAATATTTTTTAAAAAATAGAAATAATAATCAGTGACAAAGCACTAGTTACGAGTCATATTGAAAATAGTAGTGATCTACTAAGATCTCCAATCAAATTAATTTTTTAATTTCTGAAAATTTGGGAATATCATTAAATTAGATATATGTTGACATCCGTACGGTTGGATCGTTCAAAAATATTTTTAAAAAATAGAAACAATAATCCGTGACAAAGCACTAGTTACGAGTCATACTGAAAATAGTAGTGATCTACTAAGATCTCCAATCAAATTAATTTTTTAATTTCTGAAAATTTGGGAATATCATTAAATTAGATATATGTTGACATCCGTACGGTTGGATCGTTCAAAAATATTTTTTAAAAAATAGAAACAATAATCCGTGACAAAGCACTAGTTACGAGTCATATTGAAAATAGTAGTGATCTACTAAGATCTCCAATCATATTAATTTTTTTTTTTTGAAAATTTGGGAATATCATTATATTAGATATATATTGACATTCGTACGGTTGGATCTTTCAAAAATATTTTTTAAAAAATAGAAACAATAATCCGTGACAAAGCACTAGTTACGAGTCATATTGAAAATAGTAGTGATCTACTAAGTTCTCCAATCAAATTAATTTTTTATTTTTTGAAAATTTGGGAATATCATTATATTAGATATATATTGACATTCGTACGGTTGGATCGTTCAAAAATATTTTTTAAAAAATAGAAACAATAATCCGTGACAAAGCACTAGTTACGAGGCATATTGAAAATAGTAGTGATCTACTAAGATCTCCAATCAAATTAATTTTTTATTTTCTGGAAATTTGGGAATATAATTATATTAGATATATATTGACATCCGTGCGGTTGGATCGTTCAAAAATATTTTTTAAAATATAAAAACAATAATCCGTGACAAAGCACTGGTTACGAGTCATATTGAAAATAGTAGTGATCTACTAGGATCTCCAATTTATATAAGTACATACATAAAATATAAAATATATTATGAATAATAATTAATTAATTAATTAATTAATTAATTAATTTCGGATACAGATATTTTCGGATACGGATATGCCTATATCCATATCCGTATCCTAAATGTTCGGACACGGATACGGATAATATCCGATTTTTTCCGGATACGAACTCGAATATTCGGATCGGATTTCGGATTTTTCGAATTTTTTTGACAGCCCTAGCCAAGATTACCACAAACTAGAATACCACGCGCACAAAGGGTTGGCCAATAATACCTTTTTTTTACGCATTTTGAAAATGCTTAACACATGTTATGCATTTTCTAAATACGTAACAATAATTTTTTTTTATAACAATAACTTATTACGCATTGGCAGGTAGGGTAATAAATTATATTACGCATTTTCTTGATGCATAATACAAATATTAAGCATGCAGGGAATGCGTAATACACATTTTTTATTATTTTTTTTAAAATCAAATTGTATTTTTAATACGATTTATTCGTCTTTCTGAATATTTCTAAAACCCGAAATGGAAAAGTTAAACCCCAAAGGTTAACCGTTGAATCTCGAATGAAATACAGATAAATTTAAAAATTATAAAATTGAATCCGGTGGCCTGATTTTTAAACGCTAACGCGTTTAAAAATTAGGATAAATTAGGGTTTTGGGTCTAGGGTTTAGGGTTGTAAAAAACCTAAACCCTAATTTCGTATACGGTTTATTCGTCATTCCGAATTTTTCTAAACCCGAAATGAAAAAGTTGAACCCCAAAAGTTAATTGTTGAACCTGTAAGGGAACAGATAAATTTAAAAATTTTAATTAAAAAATTTAATATTTTTAAACCCCAAATATTCAAACCCGTTGAACCCCGAATGGAAATTATTTAACCTTAAATATTAAGCTATTACGCATTTCATGTGTGGGTATTAAGGTGTTACGCATTTGGCATAGGAGTAATATAATTTTTTTTATAACCCACCTAAAACATGCGTAATAGGTGGATTTTTTTTTTTAATTTTTTAGTTAAGCCCTTTGCAAATGCGTAACATGAATGTTTTTATGTTAGAAAAAATTACCAAAATAATCATATTTGAGCATGTCTAGTCCTATTTACCGAAACGCCGTATTAGATGATGATACGGCACACGAAACGCCGTATTTGAAGGATACGGTGCACGCAATACCGTATCCCGTCAATATTTAGGGCCAACTTTTCCAGAATCAGTAATTTGAGCAAATTTATCTCAAAAATTATTATTTTGGGCCTTCACCCTTTATGTTAAGCATTTAGTAAATGCGTAACAAAAGGGTATTTTTGGCCAGCTCTTCCAGAAATCGTTATTTTGGTTAAAAATGATTAAATATGTGGTAAAAATATCATTATTTCATTATTAGGTTATTTGTCTATTTTTGAGCCTAACATCCGATTTTATTTATTAGGTGAGGATTTCGTTCCGTTTTAATTTTGACTGCAGTATATTAATTTTTATCTCCACTGTAGTATGTTATTTCAATTAATGTGAATTCTGGGATTTGCTAATTCTCATAAATAAAGTTTCAATACCTGTTTGGATCATATTATATCTTTTATTTGACTGCAAGCAAAGTTGATTCAAGCACCTTACACAACAGTACAACAGCTTGGTCATTCATGGGTCAAGACGGGCAATCTATCAAAAGAAAAACCAACAAAACTATTCCGGAAACTACACACAAATGCAACGGATTTAAGATCATTCTGAATTTGTGATTGGTGTTATATCCCCATGCAAGAAATTCAAGTGGTTTGTTGACTTTTTAATGAAAGGGCAAAATGGGGAAAATAAAGATAATCAGGGAGAAAGAAGTAGAAGACCAAGTGGCAAACACGGAGATATAAATAGAAGAAAATGGGGTTGGGGATTTTATGCAAACACTCCATTGTCAATTATCTTTTAATTTTGAAGGCCGCCTCTCCTCGAATTGGGCATTCCTGTAACCCTAAATTACTTATTAGCTAAATCAGTCGATTGTTGAGTTCTTTACTTATCACTTCTGTGTTATTTGTGAGTTCAATTAGTATAAATAGTGTGAATTCATTCCAAAGTGGTATCAGAGCAGGTGAGTCATAGGACCTCCAACGATGACTCAAAGGTCAGAGATGGTCTCACGAACATACAAACGTTAATCAAGACTATAGTGATTGAAGAAGTTTTGGCCGCCATCAAGGGAGCAGTGACAACGATGGAGTTATCGTTGTCTAATCGATTTGCAACCAGCTTCGAAGAAACATTTAAGAAACAGGAACGTCACTTCGACCTAATAACGGATCGATTAGAGAGCAAAATAAACCGAGATAGAGAGCAACAAGAATCGATGATTTCCCAGGTGAGATTTCAAGCAGAGGTGCGAACAGCCCTTAAAAAATCGGTGATGGGTTTAACAAGTGATAAGTGGATTTATATCCACTTGGAGCGTTCCATATCGGCTTAAATTGATTGTCTTGGGCTCAAGTTTGTTGTAATTTTGATGTGTTTTGCTTAGTTGTGCAGATTTACAAGAATGTCGATTAAGGTGGATGCTTCTATCGTTTTTGGAGAATTAATTGATTGAAATTCGGATTTCTGAGACGGTTGCGCAGTCTACACTGTTTTGGACATATCTGGAGTTCTAGAAGTCCGTTTTCAGTGATCTTACTGCCCACGCGAAGCTTGGGAGATTTTCTACAATATGGGAGAGGTGTTGCACGGGCAGGTTGCGCGTGGTTGGCGCAGGCTGCGCGACAAACAGACTGCTGGGCGCAGGTTGCGCTTGGAAAATCTTGAAAATTACTGTTTTGGCCATATCTTGAGTTCTAGAAGTCCGTTTGAGGCCCGTAAGCAGTCCACGCGAAGATAACGAGATTCTCTATCATTATAAGGTGGTCCAGAGGTCCAACTATGATTGGAACGTTCCAGAAATACTTAAGAAAAGTCAGCTACGAATTTTCCTTCAAAACCGAATCAGTTTAGGAAACGTATTATGTGTCGAGCTGCAGAAATTCAACTTTGACAAGGAAATTGCTATAATTCCTACTTCTAATAAGTATGGTAATTTCTCTGGGCGGCTAGAACATTCCAGAATAAGATCTATACATGGAATTTGCAATTCTATTCTCATTCAAGAACGGAAATTGCCAATCTTCTATTCCAACTCTGAAACGACAATTGCTTGGTGGGCAAGACTTCTAGAGCCTATATAAACACATCCAACCCTTGTAATTTGTATCATTAGGAGAGAACCATTACATATCAATTACTCTAGTTTATTTGTATTCTTTTTACTTTGTATTATCATGGTTTCACTTGATCCCATGATGACGAGAGGTTCAATTATGAACTAATTGTTGTCATGGGATTCTAACGGAACTGTGCAACCCTTCTCGAAAATCCGAATTTTAATCAATTAATTCCCAAAAAATTATAAAAGCATCCACCTTAGTCAACATTCTCGTAATCCTGCACAACTAAGCAAAACACATCAAATCTACAACAACTTGAGCCTAAGACAATCAATTTAAGCCGAAATTAAGCGATCCAAGTGGATATAAAATCCACTTATCACAAAAGTATTTAATGAAGTTAGGATCCCATGTTACTCTTGTAGACGTAATTCAATTTCAATTCTTGTTAGTTAGATAATTGTAGTTGTTAATTTACTTCTTAGTTAATTTAGTTAATTAAACCCAATTTGTTATTTGTCTTAGCAGTGAGTAGTAACCATACATTGTTGCATAGGTACAATAACTGAATTAAAACCATAACCAGATCTCTGTGGGAACGAACTCGACTTATTCATATATTACTTGTGACCACGTACGCTTGCGTGATTTAGTGCAAACAAGTTTTTGGCGCCGTTGCCGGGGATCATCGGTGTTTTATTTTTGGTTTATGTGCTTGTCAATAGTGGTCGTTAGAGTTCACTGACTCGGATTAGTTCTTACCTATCTTGTTTAGTTCGGTGTGTTTCAGGTACTTGAGTAGTTGAAGATGGCAGGTCAGGAGTTGCCATGGTGGGCATATTCGAGTACATCCATGCCTTATCAATGTGAGCAGTGTTTGGGCGTTCATGATCCATCACAATATTGTTACTACGAAGGAGTTGATCCATATGTCACTTATGAGGAACAACCATATTTTCCATACCATCCTCAACAGTACCAGCAAGATGTTCCAGATTTGTCATATTACTATGGAAGTAAAAAGTTTCAACATCAACAACCTACTCCTACTTTTCAGTCAGATGAGGTTCCTACTAGGGAGGAGATTATGATGTTTGTAAAGAGTAGCGAGGAGTCTCTCAAATCTTTGGAGATTCTAGTTGCTCAAGCTGTGAGAGCCTTGGAACAAGAGAAACAACAATTCATACCAGAGGCAATTACAGAAAATAACAGTGACTTGGAGCAAGGTACTGCATGCTTAATTGAAGAAGACAAATTCCAAAACGAGGTGAGCATTCGCAAGCCATGTGAGGAATTTGATCATGTTAAGATGGTGGATGATTTGGAAAGGGCACTATTTGGGACAGACACTGATGAGCTGCACAAATTTCAAGAATTGGTATGTGCGTACCGAGAGGCTGAAGAACTTGGGAAAGATGCAGATCTTCTACTTGTCTCAGAATTCAAAGATGGAGGTAGCGCATTAGAGCCAATGGAGGAAGTTTTCGTTGAGAAACCAAAGGCTTCAGAAACTTACATTTATCCTCCTCCATTATATTCAACCGAAGCCCGCGAAGGTGTGTTGTTCTACAAATTGACAGATTTTGGGTCAACAGATGAAGGCATTGGAATAGGACATAGTTGTTATACGAATAGCCCAAGCGAGGAGAAGGGGCAGAAAGTGTGTCGCCGTGATGACGATGAAGTCTCACGAAGAGAGGACCAGGCAAACTATTATCATCCTTAATGGAGGTTTGGAAGTAACGTCAAGCTATTGACGTTAAAGAAGCGCTTCTTGGGAGGCAACCCAAGCATTGTTGTATACTGGTATGTTTTCTACTATCCCTCGTATTTACTTCCATTCAATGAGGACATTGAATATTTTAAGTTTGGGGGTGGTTTGAGGGATAAGTAGTGTATATATATGTGATTGTTAGTCATTGTGTTCATGTAGGATTTCATGCTTTGCATATTAGTAGTAGTTCATGCATATATGTTCGTATTATTTACGTCTGTTTCATGTAGGACATTCTGTTATTTTTGTTCGTATATCATGTGAGTTCATTTTAGTTGCATTTTCATGGTATGCATTTTCCATGATCCCTTAGAACGAGCTAATTCTGATTGGTAGGTAGGTGTCTAATTGAGTGTGGTAATGATGAGTAGAGGGTTGATTTATAGTTTCTATGAAATTGACTTGCATGCTTCAGAAACAAAACTAATTACACAGTGTCATTGGGTGCTTTGGGGCTAGGTTAGGGTCATGCTTGTTTGGATGTTTTGAGATTTAATCACTTGTTTATATTTAGAATTTTCGTTATTCCCTTGATGGCGTAGGATCACTAAAGTCTAAGTTTGGGGGAAAATAGGAATTTCATGCTAGTTGTAAATATTTGTCAATAATGGCTAGATGTCAAATGGCTAGTAGCCGGCTCATATTTTTATGAGTAGTCTAGGGTTGGAATTGAGAATTCTCATTCCAGATTGCATACATAAAAAAAAAAGAGAAAAGAGAAAAAAAAAAGGAAAAAAAAAGAAAAAAAAAAGTTGTGTGAATGTGTAGTTGCATAATTGGCCACGAGTGAGCTCTTTAATACTCGAGTAATTAAGTCTGAGGGGACTTAGTCCTAGTAACCTAAAGCCCTTGTGGTTTGGGATTGCTGACCTAACACTTGCTACATGGGTATTATTGTATAAGCCTTTAGGGGTCTCATTCATTGCACGGTCAAATAAGCATGTTTGTTTGTGTTCTATATAGTTGTTTGTCGTTAATAAAGCATGAATTCCTGTCTAACTTGAATAAGGATGGAGGTGTTCCTAGGTTATGAAGTGTCTACAGTCTATTCTATTTATAAACCTGTGATTGTCTTGGCGAAGAATATGTATGATTTTTGACCTAGTGTTGGGAGTATTTCTGATGAGCATCGCACACACGCACGTTTCTGTCATGTATTGTTAGTATACGGGGACTTAGTCGAGCTCTATTTGGATTTAGTTGCATTCTTTGAGATATTTGCTTGCTAGTTGGTTTTGGTTAGTTTGAAAGGGATCGTTGCATTTTCATTTAGTGCATTCATGCATTGCATTGCATTAGGTTAAATGGATTTTGTGGGTTCATTCGCTATAGGCCCTCACGAAACCTTACTCGTCCACTAGGGCTGCCTAGGGGTTTAAAGGGCTTGTTGCATATGCCAAATGCAACCGTGATCACCTACGGAAGTGGTACTAATTAGTTAGTTGTAATTGTTTATGCTTGAGGACAAGCATCGGTTTAAGTTTGGGGGTGTGATAAGTGGATTTATATCCACTTGGAGCGTTCCATATCGGCTTAAATTGATTGTCTTGGGCTCAAGTTTGTTGTAATTTTGATGTGTTTTGCTTAGTTGTGCAGATTTACAAGAATGTCGATTAAGGTGGATGCTTCTATCGTTTTTGGAGAATTAATTGATTGAAATTCGGATTTCTGAGACGGTTGCGCAGTCTACACTGTTTTGGACATATCTGGAGTTCTAGAAGTCCGTTTTCAGTGATCTTACTGCCCACGCGAAGCTTGGGAGATTTTCTACAATATGGGACAGGTGTTGCACGGGCAGGTTGCGCGTGGTTGGCGCAGGCTGCGCGACAAACAGACTGCTGGGCGCAGGTTGCGCTTGGAAAATCTTGAAAATTACTGTTTTGGCCATATCTTGAGTTCTAGAAGTCCGTTTGAGGCCCGTAAGCAGTCCACGCGAAGATAACGAGATTCTCTATCATTATAAGGTGGTCCAGAGGTCCAACTATGATTGGAACGTTCCAGAAATACTTAAGAAAAGTCAGCTACGAATTTTCCTTCAAAACCGAATCAGTTTAGGAAACGTATTATGTGTCGAGCTGCAGAAATTCAACTTTGACAAGGAAATTGCTATAATTCCTACTTCTAATAAGTATGGTAATTTCTCTGGGCGGCTAGAACATTCCAGAATAAGATCTATACATGGAATTTGCAATTCTATTCTCATTCAAGAACGGAAATTGCCAATCTTCTATTCCAACTCTGAAACGACAATTGCTTGGTGGGCAAGACTTCTAGAGCCTATATAAACACATCCAACCCTTGTAATTTGTATCATTAGGAGAGAACCATTACATATCAATTACTTAGGATTATTTGTATCTTTTTATACTTTGTTTTTATCATGGTTTCATCAGATCCCATGATGACGAGAGGTTCAATTATGAACTAATCGTTGTCATGGGATTCTAACTAATTTATTTATGGAGCTTTAGTATCTCGATGCTTTAAAGATCTGTGTGTGATGTATATCTGATATCCTTGTATGGTTGTGCTTAATTGCTAGATGCGTAGCTAACATCTAATTTGTTAATCTCTTGTGAAGTGAAAGTGGATCTTGAGATTTAGAACTTGCCATGCTAGCATAGGTTCATAATTGTTTATCAACATGATTCGTAGTATGAGATGAAAATACTTATATTGCCCTGTGTGATCTTTATGGATAACTTGTTCTTCAACCGTTATGTTTTCAAATTCTATAGACATATAGGGTCTAAGCATAATTGGTGTCTATTCATCTTCTATCTCTTTTGTGGATGTATGTTTAGTTTGGTATACGTATGCTGACAGGTAGCGTGTACTTGTTTCGTGTTATCCGATCAGATATCATAACCATTGCATATAGTGATTAAAGGCGTCAGATCTAAGCAAAGTATTTAATGAAGTTAGGATCCCATGTTACTCTTGTAGACGTAATTCAATTTCAATTCTTGTTAGTTAGATAATTGTAGTTGTTAATTTACTTCTTAGTTAATTTAGTTAATTAAACCCAATTTGTTATTTGTCTTAGCAGTGAGTAGTAACCATACATTGTTGCATAGGTACAATAACTGAATTAAAACCATAACCAGATCTCTGTGGGAACGAACTCGACTTATTCATATATTACTTGTGACCACGTACGCTTGCGTGATTTAGTGCAAACAACAAGCCCACGGACATTGAAATTTTAGGGAATTATTGGGGGGCAAGAGGTAGTAGTTATGGCGGATCCCGGGGCCACTCATAACTTTTTATCATTGGAGGCTATTAAGAAGCTGAGAATTCCGGTGTCATCGTCCAAGGAATTTGGGGTGTCCCTTAGAACATGGGAGGCAGTGAAAGGTACAGGAATATGCAAGTTAGCCGTGCTCAAATTACCAGGAATATTGTTGTGGAAGAATTCTTACCGCTAGAGCTGGGAAACTCGGACATTATATTGGGTATCCAATGGCTAGAGAAGCTGGGTACCATGACTACCAATTGGAAAACTCAAACAATCAGGTTTCAGCTAGGAATTGAAACAATTACTCTAAAAGGAGATGTAGCTTTGGGTAGGAGTGGAATTTCGTTAAAGGCTATGTTGAGAAATTTGCGCAAGGACGGAAATGGGTTTTGGTAGAATTGAATTCCTTGCAAGCATCCTAAGACATACATGATAAGAAAGAAGGCGAACTAGAGTGTGTACCAGATGTGTTGACAGAAATATTACAAAGGCATAGGTCGATCTTCGAAATGCCATCTGGTTTGCTCCCACAACGCAGCCATGACCATGTCATTGTATTGCAAGCTGGCACAAACCCAGTGAATGTTCGTCCCTACCAATACCCTCAGATTCAAAAAGCAGAAATCAACAGGCTCATTCAAGATATTCTAAGGGCATGCATCATTCAACCATCTAGCAGCCCATTTTCAAGCCCAGTGCTGTTGGTTAAGAAGCGAGATGGATCCTGGCATTTTCGCGTGGACTAAAAAGCAGTGAACAAAGTCACGGTTCCGGATAAATATCTGATCCCTATAATCGACGAACTACTAGATGAGCTGAGAGGGGTAGTGATTTTCACGAAACTGGATTTAAAATTACATTATCACCAGGTGCGAATGAAAAAAGAGGACATCCCAAAAACTACGTTTCGCACCCATGAAGGTCATTACGAGTTTCTGGTGCTTCCTTTCTATTTGACTAATGGGCCTGCTGTTAGGTTAGGGGCTACACAATTACGAGATTCAAACAAACAAATAAAGCAAAGTAAACACACAAATATATTTGACGTAGAAAACCCACGTCCCAACTCGTATTATTAATCTTAACAATATCAATAATACATCAATCACTCAGTGTATCACTCACACGATACTCAAGCCAAAACAATACTCAAGCATACATCAAAACATAATAGGACTATATTTATATAGCCACCCAAAACTTAGCCACCAAGACTTGCCATTCTTGATACCTAATTACCTAACTTTGTTAACAAGACATACCATCTATAAAAATTGTCTACCCATACAATTATCACCCGACCCATATATGACTTGTATCACCAAGGCCCATACTACCGTATTGGGTTTAAGCCCAACACCTGCAACATTTCAAATGATCATGAACGAAGTTTCTCGTCCTTATTTGTGAAGGTTTGTTTTAGTTTTTTTTTTGACGACATTCTAATTTACAGTCGCACTATAGAAGAACATGTGAAACATGTGGAATTATTTTTGCAACTGCTCACGAAACACCAGTTATATGTTAACCAAAAGAAGTGCGATTTTGGGAAGATCCAGGTAGCATATTTAGGGCACGTAATATCGAAGGAGGGAGTGGCAGTGGATAATTCGAAAGTATAGTCAATGCTTGAATGGCCTTTACCCAGCAATGTGAAGGAGCTACGAGGTTTTCTGGATTTAACGGGTTATTACCGTAAATTTATTCAAGGGTATGCCAAGATTGCCAGCCCCCTTACGGAGCAGTTAAAAAAGGATAAGTACTCGTGGACATCAGTAGCTACAGAAGCTTTCACTCAGCTCAAACAAGCAATGGTGCAAGCACCAATTCTAACGTTGCCAGACTTTGAGAAAACATTTATAGTAGAAACCGATGCCTCTGAATTCGGAGTGGGAGCAGTGCTGCTTCAAGATAATCATCCCATAGCGTACTTCAGTAAGTTGCTTGGACCACGAGCTCGTCTCAAATCGATATATGAAAAGGAGCTGATGGCGATTGTGTTCGCCGTACAAAAATGGCAACATTAGTTGATGGGTCGAAGATTTATTGTACGAACCGATCAACAGAGCCTGCGGTTCTTATTCGAGCAACGAGAGATTGGTTGGAATATCAAAAATTGGTTGGAAAATTAATGGGATTCCATTTCGAGATTAAATACAAGCCAGGCGCCTCAAATAAAATAGCCGATGCTTTGTCGAGGGAATATAGCAGTTTGCCTGAATGCTCTACTCTAGTAACAGTGAATGGGGTACAGTGGAGTGAATTCTTACCACAGATTCAAAACAGTCAATTCATTATACAGCTGAAAGAGGAACAACAATCAAGCACCAAAAGGGTACTCAATGGAACAAGACACGGTACGATACAAAGGGAGAATGGTGACTTCTCCAAAAAGTGAAATCGTAAGCAAATTGCTTCGAGAGTATCATGATACACCCATGGAAGGACATTCTGGCGACTTCAAGACTTACCAAAGGCTGGCTCAAGAATGGTTATGGCCTGGTATGCGAAAGGAGGTTTAAAGGTATGTGAGATCGTGCACCATTTGTCAACAGAATAAAATGTCGTCTCTCAGCCCTGCAGGATTGCTTCAACCATTGCCCATTCCTAGTAGAGTTTGGGAAGATATATCAATGGATTTCGTCGAGGGATTGCCCCGTTCAAATGGACTAGATTCGATTCTCTTAGTAATGGACAGATTGTCGAAGTATGCCCATTTCATTGGGATCAAGCATCCGTATATTGCTCAATCAGTTGCTCAAGTATTTATTCGAAAAATAGTGCGCCTTCATGGGTTTCCTACCACTATTGTGTTTGATAGAAATCGTGTGTTCTTAAGTCTGTTTTGGAAGGAGTTATTTAAAAGTCAAGGGTCTGCTTTACACAGAAGTTCAGCCTATCATTTACAATTCGATGACCAAACGGAGGTAGTTTACAAAACGATGGAATCATATTTGCATTGTTTCATTAATGGGCAGCCCAGTTCTTGGGCCAAGTGGCTTCTTTGGTTGGAATTTTGGTATAACACCTCTTTCCAAAGCTCAATTAATTGCTCTCCTTTTAAGGTGGTTTATGGACGTGCTACGTTGGTTCGTTTTGAGAAAGGAAGTAGTGTTGTGGCCTCTTTAGAAGAGTAGTTGTTAGAACGTGATGCTATATTGGATGAGATTAAGGCGTGTTTGTTTCGTGCACAACAGCGAATGCAGAAATATGCTAATCAAGGTTGAACGGATGTAGAGTTCGAGGTGGGGGACTTGGTGTTCTTGAAATTACAACCGTACCGACAACATTCATTGGCTATACATCATTGTGAGAAACTCTTGGCAAGGTTCTATGGTCCTTTTTCAATTACAGAACGCATTGGATAGGTGGCCTACAGGTTAGAACTGCCATCAACTTCAAACATTCACCCAATTTTTCATGTCTCAAAGTAAAAAAAGGCAGTGGACCACATCTAGTATCGGTTGTGGTGCCTCCACAGATGACAGATGACTTGGTTTTAGATGTACAACCAGAAGATCTGCTGGGCATTCGTACTGCACGCAACAATCCAACTCAAACTGAGGTGTTAATCAAGTGGAACTGATTGCTAGAGTGATAATCAACCTGGGAGGATGGACAATAGATAAACAACTTGTTTCCAGAATTCACTACAAGAAAAAGTTCAATAGACAACACACTTTAGACATCGGTCGTAAATGCCACTGATGTTAAAAGATATAATAACATCATCCCGTATTAAACTGATGTCTTTGTTATTCTTTGACATCACTGTTTTTAAAACTGATGTCTAAAGTCACTCTTTAAAAAATGAAAAAACGCGCATTTGATTTTGTTTTCCCCCTTAGTGAAAATTTCATCCCCTAAATCAAAATTCCCAGCCCCCTTAACCAAATAAATCAAAATCCCCCCCTAACCAAATATTCTCCCCGCCCATACACAATTATTGTACTCTTCAGACAAATTAAACTAAACCAAAAACTAATTAAACAAAATATTCTCACCTCTCTCTCAGACACTCACTCTCGACTCATTCTCTCTCTCTCGATTCTCTCTCTCGACTCACTCTCTGTCTCGACTGAATCTCTCTGGCTCATCTCTCACCACCACAAACTCACCTCCACCACCACAATCGATTTGTTCGGCAAACACAATTCACAAAAATAAACCCACACACTCTTACAATCAGAACCCGAATTGAACAAGAACAACACATCAAGAACAACTGACGAGGAACCCTAGCTCGATTTGTTCCTCAATACTTAGTTCACGAAGAAAAGCTCGAAGCCCTAACTCGCCAAGAATAGCTAAATTTGGTCCGTGACTTGTTCGATTTTCTATTCTCTTTGCTTGATTTGCTCTTTAGTTAGTAAGTAGTATCTACCTAATTCAGGTAATTGCTCCATTTATTCGATTTTTAAGCTTTAATTAGGTTAATTATAATTTGGTTTGTTTGTATATATTTTGTTTGGGTTGTTGTCTATATTATTTGATTTAATTAGGTTAATTTTAAATGGGTTTGTACATATATTTGTGAACTGGTTTGTATCAGTATTAATCGCTTTGATTAGGTTAATTTTAAATTAGTTTGTATATGTGTTTGTCAACTGATTTGGTTTATATCTACTGTTGGTTTGTATCTTTGTTTCGTTAATTGATTTATTTTTTTGTATCTCAAATTAATCTAATTATCAACTAATTTTGTACATGGTTTTCAAATGAGAATTAATTATGAAACTACTTTGAAAGTTCAATGCCTAAAATTAGTATTTCAACTTATGAAGTAAGAAGGCCATCAAGATTGATTGTTGTACTGCTTAACATGAATGGCATTATATTTGGATTGACAGTGAATCAAGGATTGGCTACTCTGGCATTCTTTGGTGTTGGAGTCAACCTAGTGCTGTTTTTGACAAGGGTCCTGCAGCAGGACAACTATGAGGCTGCCAACAACGTTAGCAAATGGACTGGAATGGTCTACATTTTCTCTCTTGTTACTGCTTTCCTCAGTGATTCCTACTGGGGAAGATACAAAACTTGTGCCGTGTTTCAGGCCATTTTCATCATTGTATGTGGTTACTCATGATCTAATTTTGTCGTTTCCATACTTAGTGACATGTGGAGGCTTGTGTGCTGGTCTCAACACAGTGATTAGAGAGATAGTTTGTGGTTCGTACAAGATGTATGACATGAAGAAAGTGGTTGGTATAGATGTAAGCTTAACAGTTGAGCTTACTAATAGTGGTACGCTTACTCGTGTCCTATTAATTACTGATATTTGATCTTGTTTATGTGTTCACTAACTCTATTTTACGGAGTATGTTTATACTTTTCGATGTTACGATTACTATTAGTTATTGTATTTTGTTGTGTTAAAGTTACTAATTACAATCTGTTGTATGTTGTTAATGTATTTTTTTGTTATTGACTGTAAAGTCCGCTTGATATCGTGTGTAGTTATAGTGTTATTTATAGTTACGGTGTGTTTATGATAAATGATAAGTTTTCTTTTTTACATTTTTCATTTTACATGTGTGTCTTCCTGATTTCATTTTTTTTACCAGCTTAAAACCTCCATTTTAACTAGTGTAAAGTTCTGCATATTTCTATGTTAGTGTGCTCTCCATACACCCGATGACCATAGAAGTGACACTTGTAACAAGTAAAGGTATGTCGAGATGTACTAAAAGACCACTTAGTCACCGTCTATATTTGTTTCCCTCTAGGCATATGTTCAGCAACTCGAAACAAGTCGTTTAAAGTTGGCACAACTGGAGATGGAAATTGATAGAACTAAACAGGTTAGATTAGGTTGGTTTTAACAAGAGTGTTTTTATTCACATAAACATGTATGTCTGTTGCTTTTTATTGTATCATGAATCAACAAGTGGTTGGTAACAGGGTTTGTACACTGGGAATCCTCTGAGTGCTGGCCATTCTGGATCTATTAATTCAGGTCTGCGCTTTCATGTGCCTAATGGTGCTGCTGCTATTTCAATCCAATTCTTATTAACTTGAAGCTTTACAAACTTTTCTAACATTGTCTTCTTTCCCTCAATATTGCATTTATGTATGAATTCCTTGAAATGATAGGCCTGAAGAATCAACACCAGTATTACAGCTCCCAAATGGCCTTATATGTATCAGCTATATCTGCGAAAGGTAGAAACTTATATGTATCAGTTATCTTCACAAAAATCTATCTAGCTACGCTAGTGGTATCTCAAGTACCTTGACTTTTACTGTAGTATTATATTAGATTAAACATATATTAGATGAAACATGTGGCGCCTTGGCGGTGTCTCAATTGTATATTATCATGTTTACGTTGTACAGATTATGGTAATACACTACAAACTAAGTTACCCTAGTGGGATTGCTACTGCAGTACTCATTAACGAGTTTCATACTCCCAAGGGGGACAAGATGGCCAGGTATGTATTCACAATTACATATATTGCCTTCCCAGTTTAGGGATAATATTATCTGCACTTTCTCATTTTTTTATCTTTCCTACTACCTCCTTTATTTTTGTTCATAATTTTCCATTTCATTCGATTCTCCCTAAACTAGAAAGCTAATTATTCATGGACCAATAGATTTTCTACATTAATATTTTCTTCTGAATACAAAGTTCCCATTGGAAGAACTGTACAGTAATATATGTTAACCTTACATCTTTCCATTTACTTATTGCCAGATATTTGTATAAACATCATTTTACTGAATTTCATTTGATTTTGGAACTTTCACAGCATATCTACATGTGTGTACATAGTCAGACCGCTTTTCTATCTTGGATCCGAAGATCCAGTATCTTAATTAGTTCTTTTTGGGAGCAGCAACAGGCAAGTGTAAAGCTCCTATTAAAATTGCTTCTATTATTTATACGTAATGCATGTATATAGTTTAAATATGTATTTGCACTTTCACTATTACTGTAAGCTGGATAGAATTAATCCATGTTGAGAAAACAAAGCTCTGTTCTTATGACTTATTCGGATTTGGGCCCCTCACGCTTATCATGCTGTAGATTCACTTTGCTAGCAAATGTTTGTTGTCTTTAGAGAAATATTCTGCTTTAACGTATTGACAAATTAAAAATAAAAATCTGCTCTAATGTTTATTGTATGCCATAACACAGATTTTAAATTTTTGATGGATATATCTTTATTCTGTTTGCAGATAGCATGAATTTTGATACTTGATTCATTACATCTGACACTTGTATGACGGTGTGTAAGTTAAAGATTTCCAACAAAATCATAAACCTGTATCTTTATTTTGTTTATGGTAGGGCAGAAAACATGTATGAGGGAATACATCAAGACACCGACACGGGGGTGTAATCTTACAATACGTACAGAGATCATAGCTTTCTCACAATGAAAAGACAATTTACAACTGGCTCTGTCTCACAATGTTATTTCTGTAAAACTGAAGGAATACTTATCATATGAGGGATAACCTTCACTACAACATAGAGAAGTTCCTCGTGAGATATAACAGGAGCTAGACCGAAATGGTACCGCCACAGGAGCTGACTATAGCTATCTATTTTTTAGTGTGCTGCTTATCATATGACATAGCATAATTTCAATCGTCCTTATAGTTTTACAGGGTCTCTTGGAGCTCCTAAGCTTTATGGATCGGCTCCAATTCAGTCTAGAATATGAATTTTGAGCTCCTATGCAGATTTTGTGGTGGACTCGAATTTTGAGTGCCAGGGGCAATCACAGTGGTGAACAAGAATCCGAAGGAGTTCTTTGTGGTGAGTATCACCATTGAAGGATTTGCATGTGGTCCGGTTCATTTCCATTGCAATTCATGGGTTCAATCTAACAAAGATCTTCCCGGGAAAAGAACCTTCTTCTCTAATCAGGTAACTTAAATTAATAATGCTCATGTATGGACCCTTTGATGGTGTTTTTGATCAAATATCCCAACATTGTAAATATGAGTGTATTAATTGTTGCCACTATTGATGTGATCATCATCAACTTGTTAATTGTACGAAGATTGTACATTGAAATACTATTTGTTCTCTCAATACCCCTATAGTCAAATTGTAATTGGTCCGTAAGTCTAAAATACATTCTATCATGTGGTTCTGTTCCTCTACTTATACATCCTGGATAGGAAGATTTCTTTAGTCGTGGCCTTTTTCCGAAGAAGAACTACTGGCCAATATCTCCTTCAAATTTATGCCCATCGATAAAGTTTGCTGTTGAATGGAGTAACAGACATACTCGTCAGGTATTATATGATTTATGTCAATTTCTCCTCACATATTCTACTTTTTGCCCTCATCATAATTTATATTCTATTAGTCCCGTGTAGAATGGTGGGTTTAATTGTAGATGTTTTTGCAAAATTCACAGCATTGAGTTTGCAAAAGCCTCTATAAAAACTTACTGAATATTCGGCTTGCAGGTATAATTGTACTGCCAGCTGTTTTCTTCAAGAAAATCTGGTTTACATTAAAACTGCAATCTCTCTAACTCATGTAAAAGTAGAATAATAAAGTCTTGAACTTTCTATATATTGAATGAGATCCTAGTTAAATTATGAAGCTAGCTTACTTATCTTCAAGAATGTAGCTGCATGTTTACTGTTTAATGATATGCATGCATATGTCTTTATTTTTGCTAATTCATCAGAGTAATACTTGATATTTGAGACTCTAGATAAATTCAGAAGCTGTTCATTTTCGATTTTTCATAATAATATCACAAGCTCAAGCTTATGCATGCAAGTTAATCATCACAGTAATTAGTTGTATCAGTTTTAAAATTTAGACCATGTTCTAGTCCTCTCCCATTTGGTAGTTTATTGTATAACTAACACTTCTGTAATGCAGGATATGTTTTGTCTTAGTTTCAAGATGCCAGAAGAAGCATGTATCAGGAAAGATACTGACACTCCAACAGTGTGTCTGAGGTATAAGCACTTCGGATCTGTTTCAAGAATCGTGGATTTGTAGTGTGGATTTGTAGTGTCTTGACAGTTTGGTATGCTTGTTAAGTGATGTAGTAATTGCCAATGGTAATTAATTTTCGGATTGAATTGCTAGTTGGTAGGTAGTTCTGCAAATTCTTTGTAGCTATTTAGTGTGTTTTGTCAATTGAATGTTGGATATGTAGTTAGTTTTGTGGAATGATGATGATGGATGTTTAGTTAGTTTTGTGGATTGATGTGTTGGTGGTTTGATGTATTTTGTTTGGACGTATTTTTTGAATGGTGTAATATAAACGGTTGGATATATATTGTGAATGGTCCAGTTTTAATTTTATTTTTTACGTATGGAAAGATAACACTTTTGTCTACAATGTCCGATGTCTTAAAAACAAATAGAAATCACTTTTTATTTATAACATCTGATGTTTAAGAGACACATATAAATGAGTTTTTTTAAAAAACTGATGTTTATACCTACATTAGACATCAGTATAGGATGATGTCTAAGGTAACTATTGTTTTTATAAAGAAACTGATGTTTATAAGAACATTAGACATCAGTCTAGGATGATGTCTAAGATAACTATTGACATCACTTTATCTGATAAAATTATGATGTCTAATATCCATATAGACATCTTTTCCAAAGAAAGAAAGTGATGTGTATGTGAAAAATAACTTAGTTTATTATATGTTTTCTAGAATATAAGGCATGCAAGTTGTTTATAAAATTAATTATATCTTACCTATTTTGTAGAACAACTGATGTGTATTGAAGGAAATATCGATGTCTATGTTAGCACAGACATCATTTTCTGGCCGATGTCTAGAATAGACATCCCCGACCTAGACATCACATGCAAAATAACATAGACATCGGCCATAAACTGATGTCTATTGACCCTTTTCTTGTAGTGATTCCATCTTGAGGACAAGGTGATTGTTTGGGCCCAGGGTAATCCAATAAATTCAAATTGTTTATTGACTTTTCAACAAAAGGACAAAATGGGGAAAACAAAGATGATCAAGGAAAAAGAAGTAAAAGACCAAGTTGCAAATACAGAGATATAAATAGAAGAAAATAGGGTTGGGGATTTTATGCAAAAACTCTATTGTCAATTGTCTTTTAATTTTGGAGACCGTCTCTTCTCGATTGGGCATTCTTGTAACCCTAAATTACTTGTTAGCTAAATTAGTCGATTGTTGAGTTCTTTACTTATCACTTTTATGTTATTTGTGAGTTCAATTAGTATAAATAGTGTGAATTCATTTCATCCCACCAACCCAATCACCTGATAATTATATATTCTGGAGTTTGCTAAACTTATCAGCCTCGCAATTATAAATGACATAACCAGAATTTTTAAAAGGGATTCATGTGCCTGAGGATGACCTCAGGGTTCTCCCTGAGGTTAAAAGCTATTCAATACAAATTTAAGGGTGTTTAGGTAAATTTACTAATAAAAAATTAATATTCACAAAAATGCCCCTACGGGACCATTTAATTTATAAGTTATTTGTGTTATAAACTAAGGAGAAATCCGTACAACCTCATGACTAGTTTTCTCTTTAAAAAAAATACTGTAGTGGGTTTGTTCGAAATTCTGTTAACTGTTTTTTCAACAATCAATCATTCGGACCCATCGAACCTCTCCCCTCCTCCCTTTCTCATTGACACCCATATTTTCAGATATTATTTCAACATATAAACAATTAATCATTCACAGCTGTATAAAGTCAAATTAATCACGATATTGTTTTTCTAGCAAAAGTATTAACTATTCTAAAAAAAAAGTATTATTTATTTATTTTGGATTAACGCGGTATAAACGTATATTTCATTCTAATTCTAAAAGTATTTGTTGCCACAGCTGTATTGCAAGTCAATTTATTTAAAATCTAAAAAAAAAATTAACAATACTATCATATACTCGAAATGAATACAATATCCAGTCCATAAAGTAACGAATAATAATATCGTATACTCTAAATAACATATTTTTCACTTTTTCTACAATCAAGCCCCTCTTCAAAGAAGATTATAAATATCCATGTTATGCATTGTAAACGACCACAGAGAAATAAAACCATACAAACCATATACTCTAGTATCACAACCAAAAGTCCTGCAACCATGGGCTCTAGGCCATGCACAAACATCTCACTCCTTTTAATCATAGCATCCATGGCAATGCTAGCTTCTTCAAACCCGATCCAAAATCCAGTCCAACCAGAAATAACTTACGACTTTCCGACATGTTTCGAAGCCATAAAAGGATGTTTTTATCAAATCCATCAGTTCAAAGTAGCTCTATTAACTGGAGGCCAATTAGATGCGGGACTTATATGCCCGGCCTGCTGCCAAGCCATTATAGATATTCACGAAAAGTGCTGGCTTTTTGTGTTACCGGATCCATTTTTTACACCAGTGTTGCAAAATTATTGTTCACGTCAGACTGCACCGTCTCCAGCTGGAAACCCCGATACACCGCTTGCACCTTCGGATCCACCTCCAATGCCAGCGCCTCAAGTTGATCCACCAGCGCCCGCACCTCAAGTCGATCCACCAGCGCCTGCACCTCAGACGCCAGCACCAGCGCAATCACCTGTGGATCCACCAGCGCCTGCACCACACCGTCGTCCTTGTCGTCACCATCGTCATCATCATCATGGTGGTGGTGGTAGTCTGGATGAAAAATGGTTTTGCACCTAGGTGTTTTTGTAAACACTGGCAAGAATTTATGTTCCGATAATTAAATAATTTACCAGCAGTAGAAATGAAAGTCTTGTATTGACTTTTGAGTTGATTTACCAACCTTTATGTTACGAGGAGTTTTGATACATTATAATTTTTTTTAATAATAAACTTATCTTACAATTTTAATGACATCTTGTCAATATTACTGTCAATCTTTCACACCACATATAAGAATCAGTGAGTGACCCAACTTTGTAAAAGAAAATTATAACGCAAAATCAATTCTTCATATTTTAAAATAAAATATCAAGCTATAACAAAAATACCACAGGTACGTTTCTAATTGTAATGACGGGTAGTAGTATAAGAGTAACTTTCACCAGAAATTGTTTAAATTTAATTATTGACTTTTGGAAATGGATTTAGTATCTTGACTCATGGTTATAAAAATCGATAATCGGTATAAATCGATTGACGTATTGATTTAAGATTAATTGGGTAATTGGGAATTAATTGAAAGAATTAATCGGTGTATTAATCAGATATTATAATAATATTTAATATATTAATCTAATATATTAAATATTATTATCAATCTTTCACACCACATATAAGAATCAATGAGTGATATGTTAAATAACCCACCACGGATGTCTCAGTTGGTTGGACAGTGATTTTAGGGTCTTACCATCCCAAGGTCCTAAGTTCGATTCCTGAGAGTTGCGGAAGTAAGTAAGTGGATTGCCATACTCGATGAGTATGAGTGTGCTACCAGTCATTCGGATAAGTCGAGGTGCGCGAAAGTTGATCCTGACACCGAATTATGAAAAAAAAAAAAAATCAATGACTGACCCAACTTTGTAATAAAAAATTATAACGCAAAATCAATTCTTCATATTTAAAAAAAATATATATCAAGCTATAACAAAAATACCACAGGTACGTTTTTGATTGTAATGACGGGTAGTAGTATAAGAGTAACTTTCACCAGAAATTTTTAAATTTAATTTTGACTTTTGGAAATGAATTTAGTATCTTGACCAAATAAACAGGAGATTTTATTTTAGATTGCTCGGGATATTTAATTTTGTGAACATCTCTGTTGGGTGGCAGCCTGGCAGGTAAATTTAATTACATAACTTATAAAAAAATATAATTAGATATTGAGAAAAAGAAATCTGAGATATATCTTAGGTAACTTTCATCTCAGGTAATTTTCCTGAGATACTATCCTATTTCTAAACATTTTTAAATAAAACGACGTAGTTTTGGTTATGCATGAGTAGGCCCCGCAGGGACACCAAGATTTTTTAATTGATTTACTCAATATCTTAGGAAAGTTACCTGAGATGTATCTCAGGTTACCCGTTCTCTTAGATATTACTTTTAAGTAGCATAAAAATTCGTACGGGTCGCTATCTTAAATTATATTTTTAAATTAAATTGTGCATGACAATGTTTTTTAAAGTATGTGATTGATTTTAATGGAATTTTGCTTGTTAATGGCATATGCGACTATTGTGTACTTATTTAAGTACGTTCAAGTTCTGTAAAAAAAAAAGTATGTTCAAGTTTGTAATCTGAAAAATAATATGAGTAATATAGATAGTAGTCATATCAGTTTTTTTTATGAGTCATAGAATAGAATTCGAATGTTTTATGGGTATCGTCTAATTAAGATGATTTTTCAGAACACTTACGATACTAAACTATTCTCCAACTTCTTCGAAAATGATACATCCATTTAGTTTGATCTCCAATAATATTCAAGATACAAACTAAATGGTCTTCAAGATATTGCATTCTGAGAGTGTAGGGTTTACTCTTGATTTTAATCAAAAACTTCATAAATCTTCTAATACTCAACTCAGGCCTTTCGCTTTCACTTCTTAAAACTATCTTTCTAACTCTTTCATCTCTTTTCTTCCAATTTCTTCATTTTAAGCATCCTTTACCCTTTACTCTTCCTCTGTCCATTAGACTTTTAAAACACCAGATAATTCTAATTGACTAAGTGAATATATATGTCTTATGTTCGTGCTTTGACAATAAATTCATCCTTTCTTTTTTCAAATACAGCTTCATCCAAATATCCTAATTGGAGTGAACAGATTGACCAAAGACTTGAATGAGTTTGTTGTTTCTCTTAGCGAATTACGAGCCTCTAGCTTTACATATTTTCTAAAATTTATTTTAAATTTTAATTAATTTTTTAATTATTTAAAAAAATTCTAAAATTTACCTTTTAATCAACTTTGTCATGGTAAATAAATATTTGATAAATCAATAAATTCGTCAAATAAATAATTTGTATAGTTCTAAATATTGACATCGACAGAGAATAATATTAATAAATGATATAACATAATATCGCTTTCGGCTTGGAGCGGCCCACCCCCTTGTCACTTAAAGGGAAAGCAAGAGAAAGAGAAGGGGCCTGCATACTATAATCCGAATCAATAAATGTAAAAATAAAATATAGTCAAAAATTGTTAATATGTTACAATAATTAAAAATATAAAAGTTTATTTCACTCAAGTAACATGCACACACATATATAATGTGTATGATTTAAAACACATGTGATTGAGTGGTCTAGGAAGATGTGTGAATTAAATCGACGACCCTACAAATATTATGTTGAATATTATTATTATTATTATTATTATTATTATTATTATTATTATTATTATTATTATTATTATTATTATTATTTTAAAATGTATAAACAAACTATATATTATGTATCACTAATTGACATTTTGATATAATATAATTTATTATGATCCAAATCAATAAATATAAAAATAAAATTATGATCAAAGATTGCTAATATGTCGCAATAATTATCATATTATATTTTGTTTCACCCAAGCAACACACACGTCTATAATGTGTAGATTTAAAATACAATAGGTTATAACCCGTGCGATGCACGGGTTTCTTTTAATATGTTATAAATTTTAATTTATGCTATAATTATGTTTTTATACAATCATTATTTGGTAAAAATTATTTTAATATAATTTACTATAAATTTAGTTAATGATATGCATGATTTAAAATTTATATTATAAAATTTCAAGTTAAATATATCGTTGACGGGATTCAAAACTTGAATTTTTAGTATAAAGTACTTTAATCAGAAAATATACCTTATAATTACATGTAACGGTTCTGAGTAATTACTAAAAATCTAACAGCAAAATGATGTAATATTTTTGGGTATACATTAATGATTGCAAAATTATGTGGTTTTAAAACTTATATTATAAAATTTTAAAAATAATATGTCATTAACATAATTCGAACCTTGAAATATTAATAAATTAATTTAAACATATAATATATCTAATCATTAGATCTAACGGTTCTGATTTTTTACTAAAAATCTAACGGTCATTATTTGTTGTATACATATTTCTATTATATTTTGTTAGTGATTAGACGATATAGTATAATATTTGTGGGTATATATTAATTATTGTAAGATTATATTTTTAAATAAAAGTTAACGTATTTTATTTAGAAAGAAATATTATTGATTGGAAAATACGATATTTTAGATGTTTATAAAATGTAATATCATCAATCAATTAAAAGTAAACCTCTTTTAATTAAAAAAAGACAATCCGCTAATTATCACTATTTATATTGTTTTACTATTTATTTTAATAATTTGGATGACCGTGCTGAAAATCGAACCGACAAACTTTCAATGCCCGTGCGATGCACGGGTTTCTTTTATTATGTTATAAATTTTATTTAATATTACAATTATGTTTTGATATAATCATTATTTTTAATATTTTTTAATTTTAATTAAATATAATTTAATATACTCATGTTTACAAATTATACTAATGTTTCCCTATTATAAACAATGTATACGGATTTTTAATATATTTTATTAATAACTAAAGAATATGGTGTGATATTTTCGGGTATATATTATTGATTATAAGATTAGTTTTAAATCAAAATGGTAACATGTTATAATTAAGAAAGAAAATATTAATGATTGAATGGTAGCATGTTTTAATTGAGAAAGAAAATATTGATGATTGAAAAATATGATACGATTGATTTTTTAGGTGTTTATAAAAGGCAATATATTCAACTAAAAGTAAATGTGAAAAATTCAATCAGTTAATTACCATTAATTATATTATGTTATTATTTATTTTAATAAATAGGATAACCAAACCGAAAACAAAAACTTTCAATGTTTCGGCTTTAATATAATAGTAGGCAATATATTCAACTAAAAGTAAAAGTGAAAAGGCAATCAGTTAATTACCATTAATTATATTATGTTATTATTTATTTTAATAAATAGGATAACCAAACCGAAAACCAAAACTTTCAATGTTTCGGCTTTAATATAATAGTATAGATGTAATAACCGCGAATTTTGAATAAAATTATTCTATTCGTTATTTAAATTTATTTTAAGGGTCAATGCATTAATATATTTAATTAGCGTATTTTTGGTTAAATTTTAAAATTTTATATTCGTATGCAAATAAATGTTTATTTTATCTATTTATTTATAATTATTAGGTATTTATTAGAATTAGAAATTTAGGAAAATAGGATTTTAATTTTGGACGGATATTAATTTTATATCGCAGAATTTATTTTTAGAAAACGACTTTTGGGTCTCGTTATAATTATCCAGTAGGAAAACGACGATATTAAAGTTTCGGTTTTAACTGTACGAATCGTTAAATACGAAGGAGGAGACAGCAAATTCTATTTTCGGAACACAACATTTCTTTCACCAAACACAAAAATATTCTGTACAAAACACGATTTATACTATCACAAAACACCACACTCTTTTTATTAACCCAAAATGTCCCAGCACTTTCTTTTTATTTTTCTAAACTTCACGTTTTGTCTGCCATACTTGTTAAACACAGGATTTAAAACAGAATGGGCCAAATACTGTATAAACAAAACAAAGCACAACACAAAGTCTTATTCTCTCTGCAAAACCAAATCCTCTCTTTTATTTCTCTACACCGCCAGAAACACAAAACCAATTCATTACTCTTTAATAACAAAACTCGAACCATATATATAACCAAGAGTATCCAACAGGTAGTGCTTTCTTTTCCTACTTTTCGTTCTTTTTGTTTTTCTTGTTTGACTTCTTTCCCATTCCTTCAATTCTGCACCATCTGGGCGTTCGATTTAGGTGTATTGTGCTTGTACTGGAGTCGTAAGAGAGATTAGAGGTGAGTCGTGTCTGTGTGTAAATCGGAAATTTGGGGGAAAGGGGTACATCGTGTGGGTTTGTACTGCGATTGTGGTGGGTGTCGATGCAGTCGGCGAGAGGGAGATTACTGTTTGTGGTGTTGTCGGAGGGAATGAAAACAGAGAGTTGAGAGATGGTTCAGTGTTGGTGTGTAACCGGAGAAGAGGTCGGTGAGAGAGAGGAGTGCAGCTTGTGGTGGTGGTATTTGGAAACAAGGAAGTGGAGTTGGGTATGTTATGGTTGTTATTGACGGAGGTATAAGGGAGGAGGAACAATTGTGGGTTGTGTTCGGCTGAGTTTGAAGAGGGGGATGAGTAGTATTGTTGTTGCTGTGTATTGTTTTGTTATGGGTGTGTGTGTGTTGTCGCCGTAGAGTGAATGAGAGGGGTATGTGGTGTTGATGTCGAATAGAGGAAGGAATAAGGAGACTGTGTGCTGTGAGTGTTGCTGCAAGGCTCGTTCGAGAAATTGTAGTTTAATTTCCGAGCGAGGTTTTGGTGGTTGTAGAACTAAGGAAGGACATTGAAATCGTTGCTGTTGTGTAAGGTTTTCGTGAGTTTTGGTTGTACTGAGATAATGAGGGAGTGTTGTGTGTGGTTATTTTGGCCGGTGGACTAGTCGGTTGGGGGAGGTGTTCGACTTTTGATAACAGGAAAAGAGGGAGAAAGAGTGGGAGAGAGAGAGAGAGAGAGAGAGGGGAGAGAGATTTCGAGAGAATAGTGCAGAGAGATTTCGGGTAATTCTGTCTGCCTGTTTCGAGGAATAAACGGAATAAAAACGTAACAATAAATAAATATATATATAGATATTTATTTATTTATAAAATAAATAAAGAGATAATAACAAAAGAGGTTAAATATTATTAATTGAGAGAAATGATTAATCAATAATGAAAAAGGGTGAAAAATGTTAAAAATTAGTTTATTATCTAAATTGTGAGAAATGAGAATATTTTTTAAAATAAAAAGGAGTTTGATAAAAATGGAGTAATTATTTATTATTTTGTTAAAAATAGTCATTTGATGATTTTTGGACAAAATTGAAAGATTTATTATTTGTGACAGTAAAATGAAGGATGATTGGAATAAAATTAGGATTTTCTATTAATGGAAGTACGATTTTCTATAAATAGAAATAATATTAATTGCGGATTAAATTGAATAATAATGAATTGTCGGATTATTTTGAGAATAATTAGAAAGTTAAATTATTTACGAGACGTAAGACACGGAGTATCGTCGGAGCCGTATTTCTTATTAAGTCGGATTTACGATAAATCTTGCGGGTTTATTTTGTGGATCGAAGAGAGATTTATTTATTCGGGGTGTATTATCCGCTAATTATCGAACAGATTTTCGAGAGTTGTGTTATTATTATATTTAATTATTATTATCGGCTGAGAAGTATTTTATTTTGGCGATTCGCTCACGTATTTTCTGGTTGACATTGTTAGTGCCTAATTCTCGAGCCGTAGACCGAAGTCGAGCCCACGGGTAGAGTATAATTTTATCTGCATTTTTCTGCACTGCGAGACCGAGGCAAGTTCCTTCTGACCCTCACTCCTTTTGAAAAATTTCGAGATATGCTGAGATATTATGATATTGAATTATCTGTTTAAATTGCTAGTCCGTGATAAAATATTCTGTTATCAAATGTATTTATTTAGAAAATTATAGAAATGCTCTCTAAAGTTCATAGAACGTAATTTGATTGAATTCTAGGGCACCTTATTGTTCGAGATGACCCTTAAATATTATTCAGTTATAATTACACTCATATATCGAGGTAGTTAGATCTTCATTGACTTCAACGGATTTATTGTTCATATCCAATAAACTTTATTTCGATAATTAAATTTGATTCATTGTTCGAATCAAAGTAGATATACGCAGAATAGTGTAGAGATGAAGAGTATATCATCAGAAGTTCCTCTAAATTACCTACTCCAACGTATTTAGAAGTTTCATTCCGTATCAGGTCGTTCTTATTATTTCAAGACGACTCCACAAGATTTATTCTGATCCGCAAACCTTTCTTGTTCAAGGTTGCTACTTTATTGTCTTGAATTGACATATTGTTTGTGTCAATAAAATAAATTAATTCCTTTTGAGATTATTGTGACGGCCTATTGTCCAGGTCGGTTTTGTTCAAAGTGTAGACTGGCGATCGGCCAGAAGTGAATATGAATCCAAATCAATCAATTTTATTCGGAGGAATAATCGTATAATCCACTGGTCAACATGGGAGATGGCCCATGGGTTTCTTTCAGATCAACACGGGGAAATTTAACTCGTGGTATCGAAAGAGAATGTTTATATTTTGGCACAAATGTTGCCAGGTTGACTTTTCAACCACCTTTACGCTAGCAGAATGATATTGTGGTACTTGCGACATAGTAGTGATCGTGCTATGGGGTATCACGGGTGTGCGGTACTTGCGACACAGCGGTTGATCGCGCTGTGGGGTATCGTAGAGGCGGAAGACCAGTATCTCAAGCTTTTCAATTTCAACTTCTTTGTTCTGAGATAGATTGTTATTGTCTATCAGTAAGTGTTATCATTATCAAGACACATTGCTTGCAAATGAGAATCTTTCTTGATCAAAGTTGATTTCTTCCCATTTTTCCATTATTAGTGAGAGAGCGAGTCAGTGGACTTGCTGAGCACCTAGTTGCTCACTCTTGTTGTTAATATTGTTTTTCAGTAAAGTTGGAGAAAGGCGAAACCTCTCGTTTCAAGGGGAAGGAGAAAATGCACCAGAGCACGAAGTCAAACTAGTATGCTTTCCTCTAAGGCGACGACCCTGTCAAAGACTGCCTATGTTTGGCGTATCTAACGATATCTTGTATAATTATTATTATGTTGTACTATTCAGAGATTTGTCGATGCTTGGACTTGTGGGATGGAACCGCTGTTGTACGATAAATCCTTTATGACAATTATGTATTGTAATGTTTCTTGGATTAAGACAGGTATTGACGGAGTGGCGACCCAAGTCCACATATGGTGAATTTTGGGGGCGTCACAGCTTGGTATTAGAGCGTTAGTTATATTTTTAGGAATCGTACGAGCCTAGAATTATAACGCGACGTGAGAATTTAGAGATATAGTACAACGTTGATAATTTAGCACTAAGTGCCCTACACCGTATATTTATACCTTTATCTAAACGATTTGGAACCTGGTTATAACTGAGACTTTTGTACCTTTTGTAGATGTCGACATCCGGACCAGCTGACATTCGTTCCATCCGAGATAGATCCCCTACACCTTACCCGCACGGGTTACGAGATTCCAGTTCGGGTTCAGACAGTGATCCATCAGAGGAGTACATGCCGCTTGATAGCGTTTCGGAGGACTCTTCGGTTCAGATTCTTACACCTTCTCCTCCGCAGGTGATAGATCTAGCAGATTCCCCGGACCAGATCATAGAGGTAGTCGATTCACCTATTCCGGTGACTGATGTAGAGACTCCTACTCTTGTTGCTGAGCAGCCAGCTCAGACTCCAGCTCCTGAGGTGTACAGGCATGAGACACCCAAGCCGATTGTGGAGGGCCAGTTTTCGCCCATTCACACCGGAGTAGCAGCACCTACTTCTTCTGTGCCAGTCTATGTGATGACTTCAGCAGCTCCTACCATACCCGATTACATGCTTCCATCAGACAGAGATGCTCCAGCTTGTGACACGGCTCCACCTGCACCTACCATCCATATCCCGGCTCCAGTGGTGATGATATCTTCTGCTCCAGCTTTTCCAGCTCAGCCTGCCGGTATGCCTACACAGCCTATAGTAGGTAGAGAGCCAGTGCCCTGGATTGTTCATGATCACCTTTACCAGCAGTTTCGCTGGGTTTGGATGCGCTACGAGGAGATTTTTGCTACGAGGGATGCCATTCTCCGATTATTGTCAGTGGATCCTATTACAGTTCACGGAGGTGGTAGCCTACTTGTGAGGGATGTATCCATGGAGATCGTACATCAGATCTCTATCTCTATCTTGGCAGGGCTGCGGACTGATATTACAGCCTTACCATCTTCCAGCACCGGAGCTGTGGACCGTAGCACTGTTGCCGACTTGATCGCTAGAGCTGTTGAGGAGTTTCACAGGCGTGTCATTGAGATGTTCGGTCATTGAGACCACTACCGATGTTGTATCTTGGGTTTTTTTTCACTATGTTTGGAGGATAGACTTCTGTTAGGGTGCTTATGTGTGTATCTAGTTGTCATAGATAGATCTGCACCCTGTTGATTTAGTAGTTGGATGTATTAGCAGACTTGAGGACTTTGGTTGTAGTCTTTGATTTTACCTGTTGTACCAGTTAAAATTAAATGTTAATATTCGTACTTTTACGCTTCTATCTGTTTCAGATTTATTATTATTGTTGCGCTCTATTAGTAGCACCTCTGTTTAAAAAAAAAAAAATCGCATAAGATAAATTTTCCGTAATTCCAGAAATCGACATATAACCTTGAGGATTTACAGCACCAGCATTGATACTCTGATCTGTATATATATCTAACTCTGTTTAACCAGACTCTATATTTTTAATCTTAATAGAAAAAGATGCCAAGAAGAGGTAGACCCCGCAAGAACCAAGAGGTACCCCCAGCAGAGGACCAGCATGAAGTTGATCCTCAACCAGAACCCGAAACAGAACCTGAACCAGGGCGAGTACCCGCAGCGCAACCCAATCCAAATGAACCTATGAATTTACTTGTGGAATTCCTGAGGCAATATACACAGAACCCTCCACCAAGGCAAAGAATACCCCAAATCAGAGTTGATCAACCCCCTGCACCACCAACTAATAATGCAGTTACTTTTAAATCCTTCAAATCCTTAAACCCCCCTGAGTTCAAAGGTACCACTGATCCAACTGAAGCAAGGATCTGGTTGCGAGAGATAGAAAAGACCTTTGAAATTGTAGGAGTGGAGGAAGAAAAGAAAACCATCTTTGCAGCTTTCATGCTAAAGGGAGAAGCGAGTTATTGGTGGGAGTCAAAAAGAGCCATAGAAGGAAACGCAGTCATACCTTGGGCTAGGTTCACCCAACTATTTTTGGAAAAATATTTTCCTAAATATTTGGAAACCCAGATGGAAATCAAATTTTTGGAACTGAAGCAAGGCAATATGACTGTGGCTGAGTATGAAGCCAAATTTTCAGAACTCTCAAGATTCGTTCCTTACCATGTGGATACCGAAGAAAAGAGGGCTAAACGTTTCCAGCTAGGGCTGAAACCGTGGATCCAGAATCGAGTTGCGGTACTAGAAATCACCGACTATGCGACTTTGGTTCAGAAAGCATCCATTGTTGAAAGTGGTTCTGAATTGTACTCGAAGGATAAGGATATCAAGAAAAGAAAGTTTCAGAATCATGGATCTAGTTTTGAGAGAAAGCCTGATGATCGAAATGCAAAGAAACTGTTTGTGAGACGGGAAGAGAGAAGCAATGCCGTAAGGAGATTTGGGAATCAGGACACTAGGGGGAACAACCAGAAGTTCAGACCCCCTCAGACGGCAAATTTACTTCAAGGAAGGCCGCCATTACCAGAATGCGGCACTTGTGGAAGGAAGCACCCAGGACCGTGTAACCTTGCCAGCATTGTGTGCTACACTTGTGGATAGAAAGGCCATTATTCTTCCAACTGCAAGGAGAGGGAGAAGGCAACTACTTGTTTCAAATGCGGGAAGAGGGGACACATAGCACGAGATTGCAGGTCACCACCAAAGGAGACCACTGTACCTAGATTGATGGCACCTCCTAGCAACAAACCAACTGCCCGTACTTTCAACATGACAGTGAAGGATGCTATTGCTGATAACGATGTGATTGTAGGTACGCTTTTGGTAAATTCTGTAGATGCATGTGTTTTAATTGATTCGGGAGCAACAAGATCTTTCATATCGGAGAGTTTTATGAACAAGCTAAATATTCAGTCTGTACCGTTAGGAGAGACCTTGATTATAGAAGTAGCAAATCAGGAAAAAGTTTCTGTAGATCAGATATGCCCAGATTGCGTAATCGAAATTCAAGGACAACACTTCGATGCAAATCTTCTTTCCTTTAACCTAGGGGAGTTTGATATAATTCTTGGAATGGATTGGTTAGCACGATACGATGCGCAAATCAACTGTCGGCGTAAGTGGGTTAGTTTAAAGGCATCGAACGGCAAAAGAATACATTTTCGCGGAAGGAAACCGACCCATAATTTTCTGACTATGATCCAAGCAAAGAAGCTGCTAAGGCAAGGATGTCAAGCATACTTAGCTCATGTGATTGATAGCGAGAAGCAAGCCCCTACTATTGACGAAATTCCTGTAGTGAATTAATTTGAGGATGTCTTTCCTGAAGAATTACCAGGATTACCTCCTGACCGAGAAATAGAATTCACTATCGATCTTGCCCCTGGAACTGCACCGATTTCAAAAGCACCATACCGAATGGCCCCAATTGAGATGAAGGAGTTGGCCACACAACTGCAAGAACTATTAGACAAAGGCGTAATTCGACCCAGCGTGTCCCCTTGGGGAGCTCCAGTGTTATTTGTGAAGAAGAAAGACGGATCTATGAGATTGTGCATAGATTATCGAGAACTAAACAAGATGACGATCAAGAATAGATACCCCTTGCCACGAATTGATGATTTGTTCGATCAGCTTAAGGGAGCAGCTTATTTTTCTAAGATTGATCTTAGATCGGGTTATCACCAGTTGAAGATCAAACCTGAAGATGTACCAAAGACGGCCTTTAGGACTCGCTATGGACATTACGAATTTCTAGTGATGCCATTTGGATTGACGAATGCTCCAGCTGCTTTCATGGATTTGATGAATCGTGTATTCAAGAAATATTTGGACAAGTCCGTGATTGTATTTATTGATGACATCTTGATTTACTCTAAGAATCAAGAAGAACACGCAGAGCACCTCCGAATAGTGTTGGAAACTTTACGCCAGGAAAGGTTATATGCAAAATTCTCTAAGTGCGAATTTTGGCTAAGTTCAGTGCAATTCCTAGGACACATTGTGAGCAGTGAAGGAATTTCGGTTGACCCTGCGAAAGTGGAGGCTGTTGCAAATTGGGAAAGGCCAAAGACTCCAACAGAAGTAAGAAGCTTTCTTGGACTAGCAGGATATTATCGGAGATTTGTAATGGATTTTTCAAAGATAGCTACACCATTGACTAAGCTTACCAGAAAGAATGAAAAGTTTGAATGAACTCCCAAGTGTGAGGAAAGTTTTCAAGAACTTAAGAGACGATTAACATCTGCCCCGGTTTTGACGTTACCAGACGATACGGGAAATTTTGTAATCTATAGTGATGCTTCCCATAAGGGTTTAGGATGCGTATTGATGCAGCATGGAAAAGTAATTGCTTATGCTTCTCGACAGCTAAAAGATTATGAGATAAGATACCCAACTCACGATCTCGAATTAGCTGCGATTGTTTTTGCATTAAAGATCTGGAGACACTATTTATATGGAGAAAAGTGGGAGATTTACACGGATCATAAGAGTCTAAAATATATCTTCACCCAGAAAGAATTGAATATGAGACAGAGGCGATGGTTAGAATTAATCAAGGACTATGATTGTTCGATTAATTACCATCCAGGGAAGGCCAATGTGGTGGCAGACGCGCTAAGTAGAAAAGAAAGACTTAAGATGGTAGTATCGTCAAAAGAATTGATCAAAGAAATTGAGAGATTTGGCTTGGAGATTAAGATTCCTGTTCAAACCAATGAAAGAGTATATGAAATCTCCTTACAACCAGAGTTAATCGAAAAGATTCGTCGTTGTCAAGAGAAAGTGATGGAAGAAGAGAGGGATCAGTTAACAGGAGAAGAATTTCAAAGTCCAAAGGATGTCAAGGGAATTAAAAGATTTGCTTCTAGAATTTGGATACCGAATGTTGCAGAATTAAAGGAAGAGATTTTGAGCGAAGCACATAATTCGAGGTACTCTATCCATCCCGGGAGCACGAAGATGTATCAGGATATCAAGCAAAACTATTGGTGGCCAAACATGAAAAGAGAAATTGAAGAATGGGTAAGTAAGTGTTTAACCTGTCAGAAAGTGAAGGTAGAACATCAACGACCAAGTGGACTCTTACAACCCTTAGAGATACCCGAATGGAAATGGGAGCATATTACCATGGATTTTGTCGTAGGATTGCCCCGAACTAGAACCAGCCATGATGCAATTTGGGTTATTGTTGACCGGCTCACTAAGTCTGCGCATTTCCTACCAATCAGTGATAAGTACTCTGTTGAAAGATTGGTGAACCTATACCTAAAGGAAATTGTGGTTCGTCATGGGGTGCCCGTTTCAATTGTATCTGATAGGGATGCCCGTTTATTTCCCGATTTTGGAAAAGTTTTCAAGAATGTCTTGGCACGAAGTTAAATCTGAGCACTGCATATCATCCACAGACCGACGGACAAAGTGAAAGGACAATTCAAACAGTTGAGGATATGTTAAGAGCTGTGCACTTGATTTTAAAGGAAGTTGGGATGATCATTTGCCCCTGGTTGAGTTTGCATACAACAATAGTTACCACTCCAGCATAGGCATGGCACCATACGAAGCGCTATACGGAAGAAAGTGCAGATCACCGTTATACTGGGATGAAGTAGGGGAAGGAAAGATACTAGGGCCAGAACTACTTCAACAAACTAAGCAAGCAACCGAAGTGATTCGAAAAAGGTTAGTTGCAGCTCAGGATCGACAGAGGAAGTATGCGAATCAGAAGAGAAAGGACAAAGCATTCGAAGTGGGAGATAAAGTGATGCTGAAAGTTTCACCTTGGAAGGGGGTAATGAGATTCGGAAAGAAAGGTAAATTGAGTCCCAGATATATAGGACCTTTTGAGATTCTCAAGAAAATAGGACCACTAGCTTATCAGTTGGCCCTACCTCCAGACCTCCAGCATATTCATGACGTATTCCATGTTTCTGCGTTAAGAGAATACCATCCCGATTTCAGACATGTCATAACCTACGAACCAGTGGAAATTCGTCCTGATCTGACGTACGAAGAGCAACCAGTACAGATTCTAGATCACAAGGTGCAAGAGTTAAGGACTAAGCGAATAAATCTGGTGAAAGTACTTTGGAGAAATCATCAAGTGGAAGAAGCTACGTGGGAATTAGAAAGCGAAATGCGAATTAAGTATCCTGAATTGTTTAGTGCTTAGTCTTGATTCCGAGGACGGAATCCTATACGGGGGGAAGGCTGTAATAACCGCGAATTTTGAATAAAATTATTCTATTCGTTATTTAAATTTATTTAAGGGTAAATGCATTAATATATTTAATTAGCGTATTTTTGGTTAAATTTTAAAATTTTATATTCGTATGCAAATAAATGTTTATTTTATCTATTTATTTATAATTATTAGGTATTTATTAGAATTAGAAATTTAGGAAAATAGGATTTTAATTTTGGACGGATATTAATTTTATATCGCAGAATTTATTTTTAGAAAACGACTTTTGGGTCTCGTTATAATTATCCAGCAGGAAAACGACGATATTAAAGTTTCGGTTTTAACTGTACGAATCGTTAAATACGAAGGAGGAGACAGCAAATTCTATTTTCGGAACACAACATTTCTTTCACCAAACACAAAAATATTCTGTACAAAACACGATTTATACTATCACAAAACACCACACTCTTTTTATTAACCCAAAATGTCCCAGCACTTTCTTTTTATTTTTCTAAACTTCACGTTTTGTCTGCCATACTTGTTAAACACAGGATTTAAAACAGAATGGGCCAAATACTGTATAAACAAAACAAAGCACAACACAAAGTCTTATTCTCTCTGCAAAACCAAATCCTCTCTTTTATTTCTCTACACCGCCAGAAACACAAAACCAATTCATTACTCTTTAATAACAAAACTCGAACCATATATATAACCAAGAGTATCCAACAGGTAGTGCTTTCTTTTCCTACTTTTCGTTCTTTTTGTTTTTCTTGTTTGACTTCTTTCCCATTCCTTCAATTCTGCACCATCTGGGCGTTCGATTTAGGTGTATTGTGCTTGTACTGGAGTCGTAAGAGAGATTAGAGGTGAGTCGTGTCTGTGTGTAAATCGGAAATTTGGGGGAAAGGGGTACATCGTGTGGGTTTGTACTGCGATTGTGGTGGGTGTCGATGCAGTCGGCGAGAGGGAGATTACTGTTTGTGGTGTTGTCGGAGGGAATGAAAACAGAGAGTTGAGAGATGGTTCAGTGTTGGTGTGTAACCGGAGAAGAGGTCGGTGAGAGAGAGGAGTGCAGCTTGTGGTGGTGGTATTTGGAAACAAGGAAGTGGAGTTGGGTATGTTATGGTTGTTATTGACGGAGGTATAAGGGAGGAGGAACAATTGTGGGTTGTGTTCGGCTGAGTTTGAAGAGGGGGATGAGTAGTATTGTTGTTGCTGTGTATTGTTTTGTTATGGGTGTGTGTGTGTTGTCGCCGTAGAGTGAATGAGAGGGGTATGTGGTGTTGATGTCGAATAGAGGAAGGAATAAGGAGACTGTGTGCTGTGAGTGTTGCTGCAAGGCTCGTTCGAGAAATTGTAGTTTAATTTCCGAGCGAGGTTTTGGTGGTTGTAGAACTAAGGAAGGACATTGAAATCGTTGCTGTTGTGTAAGGTTTTCGTGAGTTTTGGTTGTACTGAGATAATGAGGGAGTGTTGTGTGTGGTTATTTTGGCCGGTGGACTAGTCGGTTGGGGGAGGTGTTCGACTTTTGATAACTGGAAAAGAGGGAGAAAGAGTGGGAGAGAGAGAGAGAGAGAGAGAGAGACAGGGGAGAGAGATTTCGAGAGAATAGTGCAGAGAGATTTCGGGTAATTCTGTCTGCCTGTTTCGAGGAATAAGCGGAATAAAAACGTAACAATAAATAAATATATATATAGATATTTATTTATTTATAAAATAAATAAAGAGATAATAACAAAAGAGGTTAAATATTATTAATTGAGAGAAATGATTAATCAATAATGAAAAAGGGTGAAAAATGTTAAAAATTAGTTTATTATCTAAATTGTGAGAAATGAGAATATTTTTTAAAATAAAAAGGAGTTTGATAAAAATGGAGTAATTATTTATTATTTTGTTAAAAATAGTCATTTGTTGATTTTTGGACAAAATTGAAAGATTTATTATTTGTGACAGTAAAATGAAGGATGATTGGAATAAAATTAGGATTTTCTATTAATGGAAGTACGATTTTCTATAAATAGAAATAATATTAATTGCGGATTAAATTGAATAATAATGAATTGTCGGATTATTTTGAGAATAATTAGAAAGTTAAATTATTTACGAGACGTAAGACACGGAGTTGTGTTATTATTATATTTAATTATTATTATCGGCTGAGAAGTATTTTATTTTGGCGATTCGCTCACGTATTTTCTGGTTGACATTGTTAGTGCCTAATTTTCGAGCCGTAGACCGAAGTCGAGCCCACGGGTAGAGTATAATTTTATCTGCATTTTTCTGCACTGCGAGACCGAGGCAAGTTCCTTCTGACCCTCACTCCTTTTGAAAAATTTCGAGATATGCTGAGATATTATGATATTGAATTATCTGTTTAAATTGATAGTCCGTGATAAAATATTCTGTTATCAAATGTATTTATTTAGAAAATTATAGAAATGCTCTCTAAAATTCATAGAACGTAATTTGATTGAATTCTAGGGCACCTTATTGTTCGAGATGACCCTTAAATATTATTCAGTTATAATTACACTCATATATCGAGGTAGTTAGATCTTCATTGACTTCAACGGATTTATTGTTCATATCCGATAAACTTTATTTCGATAATTAAATTTGATTCATTGTTCGAATCAAAGTAGATATATGCAGAATAGTGTAGAGATGAAGAGTATATCATCAGAAGTTCCTCTAAATTACCTACTCCAACGTATTTAGAAGTTTCATTCCGTATCAGGTCGTTCTTATTATTTCAAGACGACTCCACAAGATTTATTCTGATCCGCAAACCTTTCTTGTTCAAGGTTGCTACTTTATTGTCTTGAATTGACATATTGTTTGTGTCAATAAAATAAATTAATTCCTTTTGAGATTATTGTGACGGCCTATTGTCCAGGTCGGTTTTGTTCAAAGTGTAGACTGGCGATCGGCCAGAAGTGAATATGAATCCAAATCAATCAATTTTATTCGGAGGAATAATCGTATAATCCACTGGTCAACATGGGAGATGGCCCATGGGTTTCTTTCAGATCAACACGGGGAAATTTAACTCGTGGTATCGAAAGAGAATGTTTATATTTTGGCACAAATGTTGCCAGGTTGACTTTTCAACCACCTTTACGCTAGCAGAATGATATTGTGGTACTTGCGACATAGTAGTGATCGTGCTATGGGGTATCACGGGTGTGCGGTACTTGCGACACAGCGGTTGATCGCGCTGTGGGGTATCGTAGAGGCGGAAGACCAGTATCTCAAGCTTTTCAATTTCAACTTCTTTGTTCTGAGATAGATTGTTATTGTCTATCAGTAAGTGTTATCATTATCAAGACACATTGCTTGCAAATGAGAATCTTTCTTGATCAAAGTTGATTTCTTCCCATTTTTCCATTATTAGTGAGAGAGCGAGTCAGTGGACTTGCTGAGCACCTAGTTGCTCACTCTTGTTGTTAATATTGTTTTTCAGTAAAGTTGGAGAAAGGCGAAACCTCTCGTTTCAAGGGGAAGGAGAAAATGCACCAGAGCACGAAGTCAAACTAGTATGCTTTCCTCTAAGGCGACGACCCTGTCAAAGACTGCCTATGTTTGGCGTATCTAACGATATCTTGTATAATTATTATTATGTTGTACTATTCAGAGATTTGTCGATGCTTGGACTTGTGGGATGGAACCGCTGTTGTACGATAAATCCTTTATGACAATTATGTATTGTAATGTTTCTTGGATTAAGACAGGTATTGACGGAGTGGCGACCCAAGTCCACATATGGTGAATTTTGGGGGCGTCACAATAGATGTGATTGATTAGTATAACCAAACCAAAATTTATATATCAATAATTATTTTTTAATATAATATAATATATCATATTTCGAATCAATGAATGTAAGAATAAATTGATGACTAAAATTTGTTAATACCTCGTAATAGCTAAAGTATCTAAAATTTATTAATATGTCGAACTAACTAAAGTACCATATTTTTTCAATCACACGACACACTTGCACACATATAATGTATATCATACAAAAACACATAGGAGTGAGTGGTGTGGTGGTAAGAAGTTTTCTACACATTGTAGAGACATAGGTTCAATTCCCACCAATATTTATATCATTATTTTTATAAAATAATGAATAGAAGGGTAAATCGATCATTTCAGATGGAATAAAATGTGTAAGAATTTAAGATGAAATAAAATATCTCATCAATTATAGCTCCTTGTTGGACTATTATATATATAATAAATAGATTCATACGGAGTAGTGCTTATGACCGTTATGCAAACCGTTTTATATGTATCATCCGACTTACCAGTTACCAGGGAGGTTGACTGTTTTTTTGTTGGAAGCAGGTAGAGAATTACTCTCTCCCCCTTTCATTTATTTACAATTTTTTTGTATTAGTTTATAATGTGTACAATGCAAAATTCTTATTTTAGAATTTATGATTATATTAATATTTTTGATATTTATATGTTATTAATTTACATATCAACTTGTTTTAAAAAAATTGATATATATATAAGATTTTACACTTTTAATTTACTACTTATGTTCCATCTTTAAGTCTCAAAATTTGATTTGAACGATATTACAGTCCACGTGAAATTAATAAAATAATCTTTAATTTAGTGATGGTTTAATAATTAATTTCCAATTAAAACTACGTAAAAACAAAAGATTGACGAAATTGACAATTTTTTATGTTAAAAGTTCTATCAATTTACGAAATCTACTTATATTTCGTTTTGATTTTCAAAACACCCTTTTTTAAAATTATTTGAAGATAAATAGATTCATACGGAGTAGTGCTTATGACCGTTATGCAAACCGTTTTATATGTATCATCCGACATACCAGTTACCAGGGAGGTTGACTGTTTTTTTGTTGGAAGCAGGTAGAGAATTACTCTCTCCCCCTTTCATTTATTTACAATTTTTTTGTATTCGTTTATAATGTGTACAATGCAAAATTCTTATTTTAAAATTTATGATTATATTAATATTTTTGATATTTATATGTTATTAATTTACATATCTAACTTGTTTTAAAAAATTGATATATATAAGATTTTACACTTTTAATTTACTATTTATGTTCCATCTTTAAGTCTCAAAATTTGATTTGAACGATATTACAGTCCACGTGAAATTAATAAAATAATCTTTAATTTAGTGATGGTTTAATAATTAATTTCCAATTAAAACTACGTAAAAACAAAAGATTGACGAAATTGACAATTTTTTATGTTAAAAATTCTATCAATTTATGAAATCTACTTATATTTCGTTTTGATTTTCAAACCACCCTTTTTTAAAATTATTTGAAGATAGTTTCACTAAAAATCAAATACAGTTTTAATAATAAGTGTAAGAGGGATTTTTTCCAAAATTTTGGTAGTCGGTAGTTTGCCTCAGTACGACAAAATAAATAAGAACCGTTAGATCTTAAAATAAATAGATGAAAATCTTTAGATCTAACATAAAAAAATATTTAAAATTTTATATGTAAACTAAAAAGTGAATGTATACTGAAAATGAAAAAGTGTATGTCTTGAATCATATATAATCATATATGATTACAAGGAATAAAATTAATGCAAAAATTTGTTATTGTATTTTATTTTGATTTTTTGAGTGTTTTCATGTAGATAATAATTATTAAAGCATCATTGACTGGAAGATAATTTATGAGCATCACGTGTGCTATAAATTCATCCAAATCTGATTTTTAGATATCAAGATAGAGACTAAATAGTGAATATGAATTTTCTTTAATATTAATAAATAAATAAATAAAATTTAACTTGATTACAACTTTTTTTAATTATTTCCTTTTTAGATTATAATTTTTTTTATCTAGATTATATTTATTTTAAAATTCAATTCTAATACAACCTTATTAAATTATATCATTTTTAGATTAGAATTTTCATTTTAATATGATATAATCTTGATCGTCTATTTTGAAAATATTAGATTCGACGGTTAAAATTATTTTAGCGATACAGTGACCAAACCAAAATCTATACTATTATATAATAACCGAAACACTAAAAGTTTTAGTACCTGTTTTTTGGTACTTCGTGAATTTACTTATTTACCCTTCATCTATACTATTATATAATAACCGAAACACCAAAAGTTTTGGTACCTGTTTTTTAGTACTTCGTGAATTTACTTATTTACCCTTTATTATAAAGAAAAAGGTACCTTTTTTGTGGTACTTCGTGAATTTACTTATTACCCTTCATTATAAAAAAAAATACATACAATATCGATGCTATTAAAATACTTAAAATAAATTATAACATAATATAATTAATGGTAATTAGTCGATTTCCTTTTTTACATTTACTTTTAGTTGAAGAATTAACCTTTTATAAACACCAAAACACATCAAGCGTATCATATCCTTCGATCATTAATATTTTCTTTCAAATTAAAACACGTTACCTTTTTGATTTAAAACTAATCTTACAATCATTAATATATACCCAAAAATATCACACCATTTTTTTCCAGTTATTAATAAAATAAATTAAAAATCCGTATAAGCGTATCATATCTTTCGATCATTAATATTTTCTTTCAAATTAAAACATGTTACCTTTTTGATTTAAAACTAATCTTTCAATCATTAATATATACCCAAAAATATCACACCATTTTTTTCAGTTATTAATAAAATAAATTAAAAATCCGCATACGTTGTTTATAATAAGGAAACATTTGTATAATGCGTAAATATGAGTATATTAAATCTATACTATATTATAATAGCTGAAACATTGAAAGTTTGATCGGTCAAATGGTACAGTACATTATATATGTTTTTACTTAATTATTCTTGACTTAATTTCTTTTATTTGGAACATATTTATTTTGTAGTTACAGGTAATTCCATTTTATAAAACAAATAACAATATTATAATTCTTAATGACTAACTAATTAGCTTTTTCAGCTATAATATATTACATTGTCTAACTTTTCTAACTACCTTTTTCAGTTGTAACACATTATCTTTTCTAATTAAAAACCCGCCTTCTCCAAAAATATCATGGGTTATTCTATTTTATGAAATAAACTAATAATATTGTATAACTAACTAATTACCATTTTCAGCTTAAACATAATATCTTTCTCTATTTTCTAACTAAAATATCTTTTTTCTAAAAATGTCATGGGTAACATATATATAAATATTTTAATGAAATCATATCAGTTATAAATTTTAAATCTACAAAATTCATATCTTAAAATTTTCAAACATAAATTAAATAAAAAATATAAAAGCCTACAAAATTCATATCCTAAAATTTTTAATGTAAAATTAATCAAAATTATATTATATTAAAAAAATCGTCATCGCACGGTTTCTAAAAATTACAATATTTTTAACATAATATTTAAACAAATATTACATTATAATATTATACTATCTACATCTATATACTATATTATAATAGTCGAAATATTGAAAATTTGGTCGGTCGATACGGTAATTTGTGTTTTTACCTAATTACCCTTAATCAATTTTTATAATCATTACTTAATTACCCTCACTTAATAATTTATAGTATAATTTATTTACCCTTACTTAATTATTTATAATTACTAATAATTAATTAATTACTTTTTCATGTAAAACATGTTACCTTTAATAACTAATCAATTTTTTTTATATTTAAATAATAATAATTAATCGAGTACCATTTTTTTTTACCTAAAACGTAGCTTCTTTTCTATATTTTCTAACTAATATTCCTCATTTTCTAGAAATTTCATGGGCAACATTTATATAATCATTATCAAATCATGTCATTTAAAAATTTAAATCCATGAAATTCATGTCTTAAAAATTTAACTCAAATTAAAGAAAAAAAATCATATAATTTTAATGAAAATCGATAATTATATTTGGCACTTGCACTTTAGTCCGTCCCTTATTTGTCGTAACTTTTTAATCCAAAATTCTACTTAATTGAATTAAATAATATATAAGTATCAACAACTAATCAATTTTGCTTTCCAGGCTTATTTTTTTTGTTTTTCAGTAACCAATCAATTCCCATTTTTAGATAGGGTGAAGGCCCTAAATAATCAAAAATAAATACTGCTTGTCCAAAATACTGATCTCCAAATATTTGGCCCTAAATACTGACGAGACACGTTGTTTCGTGCTCCGTATTGCAGGGATACGGTATTCCGTGCTGCGTATTGCAGGGATACGGTACTCTGTGACACGTGATAGACATAGATACTGAACACCGTCCAACGTGATATACACGTAGCCTTTACAAGTGAAACACCGATAGCCTACTTGGTGGGAAAATGATTATTCTGTTTTGAAACAAAAGGCACCAGAGGCATCAGAATAAACAAAACTTTACACTTTAAACAAAACATCACCCCAAAACTTTAGCATGTGATGTCCATGTTTTCGCCTCCTTTAGTTACTATAAAGATTTTTTGGAGATCTTGTTTAGGTTACTCCAAGGTCTTGACTCCTGATGCAAGAGGCCAAGAGCAATACTTAAAAAGGAAGGGAAAGGTAAAAAGCCAGGGGTGTAAAAGATGTTCAAAGGGATGTTGATTTTAAGTTGGACTCAAGAAAGAGAAAGGAGAAAGAAAGTTGGAGGTTAGAGAAAAAACTGATGAGGAATTTGATTATCCGTGACCTTCACAATCCAATCCCGTGGCTTCATATGGGAAACAAAATTCAGAACAGAACTCTCAATGTCCAGCTAGTTTCACGGGAATTGCACAACCCTTGAGATACAGAGGCGATGGCCCCTGCGGGGCCAGGAAAAACATATGAAAAGGGGAAGAGATAGAGGAGAGGAGCAGAGAGAGAGAGATACGGAGGAGAGATATGAACAAGATGTATATATAATACGTAACATGATTCAACGTGATATCCCTTGGACACGTTACACGATTCAACGTGATATCCCTTGGACACGTTACACGATTCAACGTGTTAGGTCGGTAATAGGGCCATAATTCCGCTTTTCAGTATTTTGGGCCATTAAGTCTCAAAAATGATTATTTTGGTAATTTTCTCCTTTAGATAAAACATATTATCCTTTGGAATCTATTGAATTAAAATATCTCCTTCTCAAAATGCTACAGTAAGTTCTATTTAATTAAATTAAATGTTAATATTATAATTAGAAATAATTAACCAATTACCTTCTTCAGCTAAAACACATTACTTATTTTATTTTTTCTAATCGAAACCTATTATTTTGAAATAATATCACGAACAATTGTATTTAAATAAAATAAATAATAATATTGTAATAAATAATAACTAACTATTTACCTTTTCAACTAAAATATATCATCGATCTTTATAAATTTTTAAAGTAAAATCTTTAATTTTCTAAAAATATCACAGAAAACATATACAGTATATAATCAAATCACATCATATAAAATTTTAAACCTATAAATTTTTGTGGAATTAACAAAATTTTAGGTAATATTAAAAAATGTTCATGCATCGCACGGATTTTAAGTTAGTTATGAAAATACCCATTTTACGTTTATTATATATAAGAATATAATATAAAGTAGCTTATAATTTATTTTAAAAATTTTCTTTCCTTGAATAAAAAAATATAAAATAATTTATGTAATTATAATTTATATGAATCTTAATACGTCTCAAATATAAAGAATCTATTCAGACTACTCAGACGAGGAGTATATCTTAATGTATAATTTGAGTAAATAAATTAAATGTATGACATGTTGTGGTCGTTCAATCTTACAAATCAACTAGTTGATGAAGTCGCGCTTCGCGAGGGCATTATAATTTTTTTTTTAAAATTCAGTATAGATTTTCGTTATATTTCACATATTTTCTAAAGACTTATATAATAATTTTATCCACAAAAATCGAACTCTAAAAATAAAAATAAAAATTATGACATCAGTATCCAATTCTAATAGCTAATACAATCTTTTCTAGTGAGCCGTCTTTCCGTTAAAACATATTTCGAGCCGTTCTTATTTAGAACCGAAATTCTAACTTCATTAGCACTTATCTTATGAAATAACATTTTTTTCTTAAAAATTAAAACCTTAAAAGAGAGTAAATTCTAATTTTAACATTCTTTAAACTTTCCAATATTTATGGAGTTTTAAAGATGAAAATACATCTTATATTTTCTGTATATCATAGATATTCCCGTATTAATTTACAACTTTCGCATGGAATTATTTTTCTATTATGTTAACACATCAATTTTTTTAAATGCGAAGACTTTCATTAGAGGAATAATATTGAATTTATGGACATATTTTACTAATGCAATTATAATTACCTTGTATAAAAAATTAAAATAAAAGAATTTTAGGAAAAAAGATATAAAGTTTAAAAAATCGTATAAGACGTACATTTCCATCGTCCTTATATTCTACTTCCAATAAGACATTTTATTATATATATATATATATATATATATATATATATATATTATATAAAAACATATTTTCTACCTCTAATTAAATTTTTAATTACATGTATTTTCTATAAATTCAAACTCTTCTTATTTATAAATTAGAACTCATATTTTACTTACAATAAAACTCTTAATTATTTGTATTACAAACACTTATTCTACTTCCAATAAAACTTTTAATTATATGTCTTTCATATAAATTCAAACTTTTATTTTATTAAAATTTGAACACCTATTATGTTTCTAATATGTTAAAAGATAATTTTTTTAGTTATTAATATTTAAAATTTTGAAATTCTAAAAATTTATATATATATATATATATATATATTTTTCTATTATATCATCAATATTAAATTTTTATATACAACACGGTTTTCTTTAATGAAGCGCTTTCTCCTCAAACTTGACTATTCCTTTTGAATCGCTGTCTCGTTAAGAACAAAACCTTAACTTTTACATATATTACTTGTATAACAATGTTTATCCATAAAAATCGAATACTAAAAATGAGATAAAATTTATATCATCAATTTTAAATTCTAATAGATGATACAATCTTTTCTAGTGAGCCGTCTTCCCGTTAAATACTTTTCGAGTCGCTCTCGTTTGAGATCGAAATTTTAACTTCATTACATATTATTATACAACTTTTTTCCTTAAAATCAAAACCTAAAAATAGTGTGAATTCCAATTTTTATTTTCTCCGAGGTTTCTAAAATTTATGGAGTTTTAAAAATAGAAAAACATTTTATTTTCTATTTATATTATAGATATTTCTGTATTTATTTAGGGTTCCCATATGAAAATGTTCTTTTATTTTGTTAACACAACAATTTTTTTCTTTTTAAATACGAAGACCTTTTTTATGAGATTTGTACTGGATATATGAAACTTTTTCCTAATTGAAGTATAAATAACTTGTGTAAAAAATATATAATTTTAGAATATCGTAAAAGATGTCACCACCGTTCTTGTATTCTACTTCTAATAAAATTTTTAATTATATGTCTTCTCTATATATTCAAACACCCATTCTACTTCCAATAGAACTTATAATTATATGTTTTTTCTATAAATTCGAACTCTTATTCTCTATAAATTCGAACTCCGATTCTATTTCCAATAGAACTTTTAATCATATGCCTTATAACTACATATTCTACTCCAATAGAACTTCTAATTATATGTCTTCCCTATAAATTTGAACTATTCTTATCTATAAATGCGAACACATATTCTACTTCTAATATATTAAAAGATTTTTTATATTTATTAGTGTTTATTCGAACTTCTATTCTACTCCTAATAGAACTTTTAATCATATGCCTTATAATTAAATACCTATTCTACTTACAATAGAGCTTTTAATTTTATTTCTTCTCTATTAATTCAAACTCTTCTCATCTATAAATTCGAACACCTATTCTACTTTTAATACGTTAAAAGATATTTTTATATTTTTATTATTGTTAAATTTATGGAGTTCAAAAAATTAAAAATAAAATATCTTTTCTCATACTCCTGTATTTATTTAGGGTCCCCGCATGAGAATGTTCTTTTATTATGTTAACACATCAGTTCTTTTCTTTTTAAATACGAAGACTCTTTTTTATGAGATTAGTATTGGATTTATGAAAATTTTTCTTAATAGAAGTATAAATAACTTGTATAAAAAAATATATAATTTTAGAATATTGTAAAAAATGTCACCACCGTCCTTGTATTCTACTTCCAATAAAATTGTTAATTATATGTCTCCTTTATATATTCAAACACATATTCTACTTCTAATAGAACTTATAATTATATGTTTTTTCTATAAATTCGAACTCTTATTCTTTATAAATTAGAACTCCTATTCTACTTCGAATAGAACTTGTAATCATATGACTTATAAATACTTATTATACTTCCAATAGAACTTCTAATTACAGGCCTTCCCTATAATTTTGAACTCTTCTCATCTACAAATTCGAACACCTATTTTACTTTTAATATGGTAAAAGATATTTTTATATTTATTAGTGTTTATCTGAACTCCTATTCTACTTTTAATAGAACTTTTAATCATATGCCTTATAATTAAATATCTATTTTACTTCCAATAGAACTTCTAATTATATGCCTTCCCTATAATTTCGAACTCTTATCATCTATAAATTCGAACACCTATTCTACTTCTAAAATGTTAAAAGATATTTTTATAGCTATTAGTGTTTAAAATCGAAAAATTCTAAAAATTAGAAAAATAGATTGAGACGATCTTAGAGCACCACCTAAGCGCCCGCGTATCCTCCTTTATTTATATATACTAGTCGATAAAGCCACGCTTCGCGGCGGTGTTATAACTTTTTTTAAATAAATTTAATATGTAAATTTTAATAGTTACATAATTTTTTCTAATGAACCGCTTTCTCATTAAACACGATTCTTTTTATTGAGTCGTTCTCTCATCAAAACTAAAATTCCAACTTTAACGTATATAATAAAAAGTTGTATAATGATTTTTATCCATAAAAATCGAAACCAAAAAATAAAATAAAATTTACAATATCAATATTAAATTCTAATAGCTATTACAATCTTTTCTAGTGAGCCGTCTTCTCGTTAAAGACGTCTCGAGCCGCTCTCATTTAGAACTAAAATTCTAACTTCATTATATATTATTATTAATGATACTTATCTTTTTTCCTTAAAAATTAAAATCTTAAAAGAGAGTAAATTATATATTTTTTTTTTAAACTTTCTAATATTTATGGAGTTTTGAAAGATGAAGATGCATCTTATTTTTATGTATATTAGGGATATTCAGCAGCAGAATGTCTTTCAATTATGTTAACCCATATTTTTTTCTTTTTAAATACGAAGAATTTTCTTTATGAGAATAATATTGAATTTATGGATATACTTTTCTAATGTAAGTATAATTAACTTGTATAAAAAATTAAAATAAAGGACTTTTGAAAAAACAATATATAATTTTAAAAAATCGTATAAGATGTCTCTACAGTCCTCGTATTCTAAGTACAATAAAAAATTATTAAATATATTCTCTATATATTCAAACACCTTTTCTACTTCTAATATTTTTTATAATTATATATATTTTCTATAAATTTAAACTTTTAATTCCAATAAAATTTTGAATTATATGTCTTATAAACACTTATTCTACTTTCAATCGAAGTTTTTAATTATATGTCTTTCCTATGAATTCAAACCCTTCTTCTCTATGATTTTAAACACCTATTATACTTCTAATATATTAAAGGATAGTTTTTAACAATTAGTTTTTAAAATCATAAAATTCTAAAAAATCAGAAAAATAGATTAATGGCATCTTAAAAAATAAACAATATTAATATTCTATTATATCATCAATATTAAATTTTAATAATTAACACGGTCTTTTCTAACGGACCGTTTTTTCGTTAAATACGGTATTTCTTATTGAACCACTCTCTCGTTAAAACCGAAATCCCAACTTTTATATATTTTACTTGTATGATAATGTTTATCCATAAAAATCGAACCCTAAAAATGAAATAAAAATTATAACATCAATATTAAATTCTAATAGTTAAAAAGATCTTTCCTAGTGAGTCATCTTCATGCCAAACACGTTTCAAACTTTTCTCGTTTGAGACCGAAATTCTAACTTCATTACATATTATTGATGAGACTTATCTTATACAATAATTTTTGACCTTAAAATCAAAACCTAAAAAGAGAGTGAATTTAAATTTTTACTTTCTCTAAACTTTCAAAAATTTATGGAATTTTAAAAAATGAAAATACATCTTATTTTTTTCTATATATTATAGATACTTCCGTATTTATTTAGGGTTCTCGCATGAGAATGCGCTTCAAGTATGTTAACACATCTATTATTTTCTTTTTAAATATAAAGATTTTTCGTTATGAGAATAGTATTGGATTTATTAATTTTTTTTAAATTTCAAGTATAAATAATTTATATAAAGAAATTAGAATAAAAGATTTTTGAGAAAAAAATATATATAATTTTAAAAGATCGTAAAAGATGTCACCACGGTCTTTGTATTCTACTTTAAATGGAACATTTAATAATATGTCTTATCTATATATTCAAACACATATTCTACTTCCAACAGAATATTTAATTATATTTTTTTTGTATAAATTGGAACTCTTATTCTACTTCCAATAAAACTTTTAATTATATGCCTTATAAACAGTTATTCTACTTCCAATAGAACTATTAATTGTATGTTTTCCCTATAAATTTCAACTCTTCACCTCTATAAATTCGAACACCTATTCTATTTCTAAAATGTTAAAAAAATTATATTTATTAGTATTTATTAAATTATATATTTTAACATATTATGATATTACAATATAAAGAAAAAAAATGATTTATACACTTATGATTCGGAATTGATGACAGTTAGTCATGCTTTTATTCGTGTGTTGCATGGTATACACGTGCTTCATCTCTTTGACCAGCCAAAAAAAAAAAAAAGATGCATTCACATGAAATAATAATAAATATAATTTGAAAACACCTAAATAGTGAAAGTGAAAAATCATAACAAAATAACTTCAAAACAAATTTCTCTTATAGCCAAGTACGTATGACATTTAAATATAGAGTATACAGAGACAATGAAATACATAAATATTTATTCAAACGTAAAAAACCATACAATCAAATATATTTATGTTGTCCTGTATATATAATGAATAAAGGCAGGGAACTCACTCTAAAATTCAATGGATGAATTTGCGATGATCAACAGGTTTGGTATCTTGGTGTCTTACAATTAAACTGCATGACATGTTATACATGGAGAACTTTCATATTGCAAAAATGGCAAGAAGATCGTGAGATTACAAAACAAAACAATATAATAGGAAGAAACAAAATTACAAATCACAAAAGTTCGTAAAAAAATTACAAATCACAAAAGTCCGTGAAAAATTAATTGGTAATTGTAACACCCCCTAATCCCTTACAAGGAAACCGTTTTTCATCTATTAATTTTAAATTTGAACGGTTCTTATTTATTTTATCGTACTGAGGACTAGAATATCGACCACCAAAATTTTGTACAAAATCTCTCTTATACTTATTATTAAAACTGTGTTTGGTTGTTAGTAAAACTATATTAATAAGAATGTTATTTTGATAATGAAAACGAAATATAAATAGATTTCCTAAATTGAATAGAATTTCCTATGTAAAAAATCGTCAATTTCTTCTCACTTTTGTTTCTTGGTAGTTTTAATTTGAAAATAATTGTTAAACCATCAATAAATTAAAGATTATTTTGTTAATTTCACGTGGTGTGTAAAATCGTCCACATCAGGTTTTAAAAATTCAATACAAAACACATAGTAAATTGAATGTTCAAAATATTATACATATCAATATTTTAACAACAATTTCATATGTAAAATAATAACAAATAAATATTAAAAAAAATTAATATAATTATAGATATTATAAAAGGAGTCGTACATTGCATGAGTTATAAGTTAGTTATTATAAAAGAAGGAAAAGGTATGCAATAAACAATTAGCGATTTCTATGTAATTGTGTTTGAAACAAGAATATTTGTAATATCCCAACTTAGTTTTACTTGAATGATATAAATTATTATAATTTATATGTTCCTTTCACAAAAATATGTGACTATTTTTAGTAAAAATGTGAACTTGTTATTTACATATTTTCATTGGTCTGCTACGATTTATCGTAGATCCAATAAAATTAGACTAAGATTGGTCTGCGTCGATATATCGAAGCTCCCATAATATTTGACTAGGGAACTGGGCCGACCAAATGCATCTAGGCCCAAATCCATCCCAAGTCGGCGCTCTGCAGCAACTGAACTCACTTCTAGCATCCATGTAGCAGGATTGTATTTTTCTTTAATTTTCGGGACCCCAGGAATTACCTTCAATTGATTATGAAAATCCACTCAGTTTCACATTAAACTAACAAATAAAATATCCAATTTATAAAAGGAATATCAAAACAACTGGTACCTCAAAATATTCTATAATTTTGTGAGAATTGTTGCCTAATGGTCCTGAGTATATCACCTGTCCTCTTTTCATAAGCAGCAGCTGAAGCACGATAATATGATAGTATAAGAGATTGCGAGAGAGGCACATGATAGGGACAATGAACATATATAATATTCTGTGACGATGCAGAAGATTGGCGGCTTTCTGCATGCCCCTAAGAACTGTGCATTATCATCCGAAAAAAGATAGAACAAAAACGAATGTTAGAAATCTTTGTTAAACCAATTATTCAATATAAGGAATAATTCTGAGTCTCTTAGTCTGATAAAAAGCACAATGATATTTTATATTATTCAGATTATCCTCTACTGGATTTTACATAATAGATAATCTCGTTTCACTTACTCTAACACTATTAAGTTTCACGTCATGAGATATAGCCAGAAAGAGGGAACTAAAACTAATTAAAGAGGAAAGAATATTTTTAATTAATGTTATGCAATTTTTTCCTTATGTAGCTAGGTTTCACCAAAATCCTGGATTTAGATCATCCGTAAATTCAAAAAACACAAACCATATTAACGGGAATGAGTTGTACAATCGCACCAATCAAAGGTATAGATAAACTTTTTATGTGCAAAAGACAATGAGATAAATTAACTATCTTCTGCGACTAATTATACACTACCAATTGAGAAAACATATTGATTACCATAGCACAATATAAGAACTATTAGCTGCTGCTGGACTCGTACAAAGTATGGGGATAATAAGCATCAAAGGAAGTGAAAATAAGCCATTACCTTTATGACATTCTGGTGGTGGAGACGACTCAAAAGGGTCACTTCTCTTGTGAACTGCTTCTCTAACTGAGCTCCAAGTGATCCATCATATATATCATCTGGCACCCTGATCATTTTTACAGCAACAGGTTCATCCTTATAGGACCCATGGTAAAGTTGACTATGTGCACCGTGAGCAAATCTAAGCCCAATGAATAGCTTAGAGAGATCAACCATCCATTCATCACCTGATTCAACAGAGGTAACCTTACCTCCACCATGATCAAAAAAATTTTCCCATGCTGATTCCTTTTTGCTTTTTGATTTATCATAAAATTTCATAGAAGAGAGGTTCTTTAGCGACCTTGAGTGATGCTTAATGTGAGGTGCCTTTTTTTTCAACAGAATCTTTATGTTCTTTATCGAGCACCTTTCATGATCCTCCTCTTACTGGATGTGGAGTTGAGAATCGCTTCCTATCAGACCTAGCTTCCTCAAATGTCTTCGAAAGTTTGGTCTCAGGGTGAGGCGACACAGCCCTAGGCTTATTTGTTTTTGGACCCATAGAGCAACTGGGGATCAGATGGATTTTCTTCATTTCTCTTTATAATTGCCGCCACAATTACCTTAAATTTATTATATTTTGTCATAAGGTTTTCATAGCAAAAATAGTAAAACGAGGCGTTGTCAAATAATTAATATTTCACATGATATACACACGATGCATCAGATACTAGTGGTGGTCGGTGACAGAAGCAGGATAATGAATTTTCAATTGATTTCGTAAAATATAAACTAATCTAATGATTCCGACTTTTAAGATCCTAATTACGACATAGCTAGTAAGTAAATACTATATATACACTGTTTCATCACCACTCGTGACAAAAGTTCTTTTATGGAGTAATTGATTCACCAAATGAACTCAACATATTTACACATAAAACATTTTCTAGTCGATTCCAATGTGTATACACTATACATTGTGATCATGTTAATCTTTATAGTAAGTAAAGGCTGTAAATCTAAGTATATTTAAACACTAATTTACATGAAATGACAGAGAGATATAAGTAATCTTTTTATGTCATATGTGGTAGACATCAATGCAAAGATGCAGACAACATATTTGTTGTAGATATCTTTATAAAGCAAGATGACGTGACTTATCTATAAATTTATACATATTGCATGTTTTTAAGTGGAATAAAATAGTGGAATGAAATAGCAGAATGTATAATAATAGTACTTGTTCACAACTTACTTGAGCAATCGGGGTTATTATGCTTCCCCTAGGAGGCTTGTTCTTGTAAAAAATAGTACCACAAACCAAGCTGATCAACCCCAAAGCCATGGCAGCTGCCGAAACTCCGAATCCAATGTCCATGCCGGAATGAGTTTAGAGCCAAACTAGGAGTGTTAAGGCGACAAGTTCTCCAAGAGAGAAAGCAAAATATGCAGCATTGAAGTAGCTAGAGAGTTTCTTGGATTGCTTTGAATCTTTTTTTATTGAATTAATCAGCACCGTGAGCAATCATGTTTGGTTTCACGCAGCCACTCCCTAGTGCAACTAAGTAAAGGGCCATGAAGAACATCAAGGCCTTGAAGCCTTTTGCCTCCACACATTGATCTCCATCAGTTATCATGTTGCATTTTGGTGGCTTTAGTTGTGGAAGATGGGCTTGGACTGATAGCAAAATGAAGCCCTGGCATATTAAACACAAAAAAACCATGTAGAGTTAAACCTCTATATATGAAAATATAGTTACAACCCGAGAATCTATATCTTTATCGAGATTATTTGTTTATCGATTTTGAAAATATACACAATTAACCTGCTCTGCAACTAGCATTTCCAATTGTATATCAAGCCTTCTGGACAAACTCTTGTAATCAAACTCTTCTTTAATTTTCAACATATTCTCCACCTTCATAGCCTATGAAAGATAAAAGTTAGCTTGCTCATGCCTCATACTGACCAAAGATGTGCTTGGACAAAAAAGATTACTCATGACCCTGTGAAAGTACTATAAATTAAGCTACAAGACAATTTTTCTTTTTTAAAAAAATAATCAACAGCAGTGCAAGAGAAAAACACAACAGGTCGTATGAAAATAGGGAATGTAGCGACCATCATTATAAAGGATGCTTGAAAATTACCCTCTGTCCGAAAGAAATGGTACTTGAGGTCTCTGCTCGATGACGTAAAGATGGACCAATAGTAACAACTAGTGAAGTTCTTGCTGTGCCTGTAAAAATTAACGAAGGTTCAGAAATTGCATCCTTTAGAGTTCCTCAAATGGACTGCAGGTTTATGGACTTTTAATATATACATTAAAATGATGCAAAATGGATAACAAAGTGCTCAAGAAAACTTAATTCCTACTTGAAAGATAGAACTAGTATTACAAAATCTTGGGAGATTTAGTTCAGTTCATATATAATGGTTCCATATCAGTCTAGTACGTGCTTGAAAGATTCAATAATACTAGCCAAATGATTACTTAACAATACTATAATAGTGTAATATGTCGTTCTTGGAGAGTTGCTCTTGTTCTTGGAGCCCGGTTTGAAGTAGCAACAAGAATCTACTTTCCACGACTCAACAAATGAACACAAAGGAAAGCTTCAAGTCATACTCTAGAAGTGAACCAAAAGTTGAACTAAAGAAAGAGGATACTCTGATAATAAAACAGGAGGTTCGTCGACTTACAACGCCGTTATTGAACAGATGTCCAAATAATCGATTTAGGATTAATGCATCAGCAACATCAGTCACCTTAAGACAACAGGAAGAAGAAAGTATAAGAAAACCAGAAGATATTAGAACCTTCAAACAGCATCTACTGTACATTAAAACAAAGATACTTGAGTAGCCATGACATACCATAAATTCATCTAGACACAACAAAATTGATTCGTCAAAGATTTCCCCTGCAACAACTTCAAGGGAATCAGAAACACCCATGTGTTTCTGCAATACATTATTAAAAAAATTACTGTCCTGCCATCACAATATTATTCTCCAATTGGAACCAACAAGAATACTGAAGTATGAGGTGATGCCTATTGTGGTATTCATGCCATTACTGTAGCTCATATGTATTTTGGCTCTTCCTAGTTAGGGAATTGTGGATAGTAGAAGACCCTACTTCAGATAGAGTGAGTGACTAAGTCCATAGATAATAGAATACTACGAAATATTCTTACCTGCAAGCGGCTATGGACAGTCAACATGAAGTCGTGAAAATGAATCCTCTTTTTCCTCCAATTCGAAGGCCTGAGAGTACAGACACATACATACAGATACATAAATACATAAATTACAGATGATACAATTAATACACACATATATACATAAATTACATATAAATTAAATTAACCCTAAATTAAAACTTAGGGTTTCAATTTTAAAGCCCCAATTTGTAATAAAATCGAATTAATCGAACTTGTAAGTTTGAACATATCAGACTTAGGCTTACCCACTGAAAAATCAAACTAATTCCAGCTTTGAACCTTCGAGCTTTGAACTTCGAACAAATCGATTTCGATTGAAGTGTGTGAGAGAGTTTCGGGGGTTCGATTACGAGAGAGAGAGCTCTTCGGGGGTTCGAGTGTGAAAGAGATAGAACAGAGGTGAGTGGTGGAGGTGAGTTGTGGTGGTGAGAGACGAGAGAGATGAGAGTGAGAGTTGAGAGAGAGAGAGAGAGTTGTTCGGTCGAGAGAGATGAGAGTGAGTTAGGTTTTTTACTCCCTCCGTCCTGGCCATTAGTTCACATAAGGGTCCGGGCACGGAGACCAAAAAAATATATAAAGAAAGGGGTGAAAAGTGAGAAAATTGAGTAAAGTGGTGGGACCCATAAATATATAATGTATAAAGTAGGTATTGTTGAGGAGAAAAGTGAGTAAAGTGGTGGGACCCATAAATATATAATGTATAAAGTGGGTATAATGGAGAAAAGTAGTGGATGTAGTTGATTTTTATATATATACAATTTTACTATTTTAGGAAAGTTTTGAAATGTGAAGAATTGGATGGGACATCCCAAAAAGGAAAGTGTGAAGAAATGGATGGGACAGAGGGAGTAGTTTTTTGTTTTAGTTTATTTAGTTTTATCTGAAATCTAGGGGAAATAATTGGTAAGGGGGAGAATATTTGGCTAAAGGGGGGAAATTTTGACTTAGGGGGGAAAATTTTGGAAACCAAACCAAACATACCCAGTATATCCCGCTCAGAGCAGGGTCTGGGTTTAGGGTGGGGAGGCTGTTTCCGTGAAGACCCTCGGCTATGTGCACGACAAATACGGTGAGTGATAAGGACAAAGGAATCTAAAAGATATGTGCTAAAGTACACAGCAATACCTGAGCCCATGGCTTTCTCCACACGGGACTTACCTACCATGACCCTAGGAACCACCAAGCGAAGCTCCCTACACCTTGAATTGCTTCTGTTCCCTGACAGATATACCATAGGGGGGAAAATTTTGGCTAAGGGGGAAATAAAAAGCAAGGGCGCATATTCATTTTTTAAAGGGTGGATTTAGACATCGATTTTAAAAACAGTGATGTTTATGAAAAGTAAAGACATCAGTTTAATGCGGGATGATGTTATTACATCTTTTAACATCAGTGGCATTTACGACCGATGTCTAAAGTGTGATGTCTATTGACTGTTTTCTTGTAGTGATGGGAGAAATTTTGAACTACCATTAAGCCGCAAAGGCCAAGTTACATTATGCAACTTCAAATCTTGACTTGTCAAGTTAAGTGATTATATAAAACTTTGAGGAGCTTGGCACTCTAGTTCCATCGATGTGGGACTACATAGTAGTAGTAATAAACCCACATAAACTACATAGTTGTGTTATTTTCCATTGTGTGTGAGCCTCTTTTTAAAAGAGAAATGAGATAGCTAGAGTCTCTACCTGATCGATGTGGAACAAAGAGAACTTAAGTTTTAGTAGTCTTGCTATACTTAGTTTTTCACAATAGTACACAAAGCTGAAGTTCAGTGTTATACATTCAAGATTGTGAATTGGTTTCGTTTTAGATTTATCATGCAATTTGGACTCCTAGGATTGAAGTCGTAGTTGTGATTGAACAAATATAAATTATACTTGGCATTATATAGGACTTGGAAGGAGCCTTTATAGAGTTATATAGAAAGGGGTGGGGGTTTAACTCGCAAAACATCTCGATGTGGGACAAGAAAATGTAGCTAAACTAGCAAACTTCCATAAGCCCAGTTCGTTACAAGTATTTGTGTCTTCAAGTTCCTTTATATTTATAGAGTAGAGATGTCCAACATCTTGCCTACTCGATGTGGGATGAAATTGGATTAGTCCAAAACCAAGCAACCTTGCATTTGAATTTTGAGAGTATTGTTTTTTAATATGTGAACCCGCTTAAAAAGAGGAGAAGAATGTATCTTCTTAGGTGTGTTTCATGTTTTCATTTTATGTTATCTCGGCTCAAGTGGGAGCTAAGGTGAAAGTTATGAACTTCTAGTAGTTAAGGCAACAACTCTAATTAGTATTTATAGACCGTTAGAAGGGGTTACTCTAGAAATCATGTCGATGTGGGATAAGTGATTATCATAGGAAATAGAGAAGCACACTCCTACATGGATTAAAAAAGTAGAGGCAAGGGAGTATAATTATGAAAAATTTGATCATTATTTGTAAAGGTCGAGAACTAAAGTAATGAGAATAATGGAGTTGGATCAGTTGTGTCCTTTGTAGTGAGTCCTTGCTAAGATTGTTTGAATTATATTCAAGACCATTTTATTATTTTTTTACCCATCTTCTTTTATACCACATTGGAAGCAGAAAGGAAAGTATGTTAGGAGAAATAGGTGGTAATTATTACAATAGTTTAATAAAGATGCAGAGTAATATGTACGGTGGTGGGGTTAAGTAGAACACAAGTACTAAGATTTATTCATTTTTCAAGCTTCCTGATAGTTGTACCACATCGAGTAAAAAGGGAATCTTATTCCTCTTTCCATATATAAATATGTTGCAGTGTACGAAATAGGAAGGTAGAAGTAAAAGCTTACGGTTGGTAAGTCTTCCTACTTTACTTTCTATTTATTTTATTTTGATTTAATTTATTTTAATATTTGTTTAATTTAGTAATTAGTAATATTAGAGATAATGTGTTAATAATGATAGCGTAAATTTTGGATAGTTTTTGAGAGACGAATCTGATAATATTGGGAATTATTCGAAAAAGAGAAAGAAGCAAAGAGTAGAAGCGGTTTACTATAAGTATATACCGTACTATACTGCTTTATTAAATGTTTTTGAAATCTCGATGAACGTTTGATGATTTGTTAATGAAAATTGAGTATTCTTACATTGATATTGTGAATTGATGATGATGCTTCCAAATCGGAAGTAAAGCTAATCCAATTGTTTAGCTGATCGGGATCCCCACTAGTAGAACTTGTGAATCTATCGTGTTGAATACTCATTTTCAATTTATGTAAAAAATTATTTGTTATGATGAACTCAATGAAATTTTGAGGATTTTTCTTGTTGAAATTACTTGTTTGTAAACCTCAGTTAAATAGTATGATATATGCTTGCTGGGCTCTATGAGCTCACCCTTTTATGTCACTAACTTCCACAGGAAAGAATTTTGGAGAAGGAGGTTCGGGGAAAGATAAGACTGTGATGAAGTAACTATCGAAGTTGGATAAGAAGTGTGTAGGACTCTAAGAAGAATACTTTTGTAATAAACCTATGCTGAAGATGTTTGGAATTTTATAATATGTTGTTAGGAATATGTTGTACTTGATGATAACTTCACAATCAATCAAATTGTATAAGTATTGTAGCTGTCAACGGATGAGGATTTACAACTCTATCCATTGACAGGTAGCTCATCAACGGATGAGGTTTTGTAGCATACTGCAGTATCTCTATGTTATCAATTGATAGTGTTTTTATCCACAGTCATGTTGACCATCAATGGATAGGCAGAATAGGGTAGCCAATTGTAAATAAGCTATGCTATGTAATTCTGTTTAAGTGAAAGTGTATCAACGGATGAAGACAGAACTCTATCAACGAATACAACTCAAATCTACAATATCAACGGATACAGCTCAAAATCATCAACGGATGACAGTGTACAATGTCAACTGATAATCATTAACACTTACTTCTATGCTAAGCTGGAGATTAGCAGTTGATAAAGACAGGTATGACTGACAAATCACATGGGTTGATAGTAGATACAAAAAGCAGTATGGCGGCCATACTTTGGAAACACAGAAGAAAGAAGCATTCCGTTTACACTATGAATACAAGAAAGGTGCAGGGGATATGTCTGTTCACAAGGACAACCTTTCGGCTACATGTGTATTTGGAGTGAAGTAGCAAGTCAACTTGAATTAGATTAGTATTATCTTATTCCCGTAGTACTAGAAAACTTGGGTTTTGTATAACCAAGTGTAGCAACTCTTTAGAAGCTAAGAAAATAGACACATTTGCTTAGGGTTTTCTTGAATATCCTTAGAAAGCAAAGAGTTGTAAAACGGCAGCTGTGTACATTTGTATCACAGAGTATTCTTCAAATAAAAGCTCCAGGTGGTGCATTTAACCACCTGATTTTATATGTGTTTGTGCATTAATCGTTATACAGCAATTATCTAAGTATAGATTTCTGGAGTTCTTATCGAAAATTTATAAATATCAAGAATTGTATTCAACCCCCCCCTTCTACAATTATACAAGTGTGTAATCTGGGAATAACAATTGGTATCAGAGCAAGCTTCTATCATATTTGAAGTTTAAAGATCAACACACTTCCAACATGTCTAAGAAGGATTATGGAGTAAAGATACCAGTTCTTGATAGAGAGAATTACTTTCACTGGAAAGTAAAAATGCGTCTACATCTCGTGTCCATTGATGAGGGTTTTGTGGATTGCATTGACAAGGGTCCTCATGTTCCAATGAAGACTGTAGCAAGAGTTGGCCTTGCTGAAGATGCGCCTGATACTCTCATTCCCAAACCTATTTCTGAATGGAGTCTTGAAGACATGGCAGAAGTCCACAAAGACAAAAAGACCATGAATATACTGTTTAATGGTCTAGAAACAGACATGGTTGACAATGTTATTAGCTGTACTACCTCCGAGGAAGTATGGGACACTATTCAAACCCTTTGTGAAGGAACAGAACAGGTGAGGGAAAACGAGATGCAACTACTAATCCAACAGTATGAACACTTCCATTTCAAGAGTGGAGAGACATTGAATGATACATTTAGTAGATTTCAAAAGCTACTAAATGGTTTGAAACTGTATGGAAGAATCTATCAAGTTAAAGATTATAATCTCAAATTTCTGAAATCACTGCCCAAGGAATGGAAGCCAATGACTGTTTCTCTAAGAAACACTCAAGAGTACAAGACATTTACTCTTGAAAGGCTCTATGGAACTTTAAAGACATATGAACTAGAAATGGAGCAGGATGAAGAGATTGAGAAGTCCCAAAAGAAAAGTGGGTCAGTTGCACTTGTTGCCAACATGGAGAAGAAGGAAGAAAGGACAGAAGCTACTTGTTCTACACCAAACAGGGAGGTTTGTAAAGATAGAGCAGAATCAAGTAGGAGCAAGGAAAAGGTGTCTAAAGAATTGAATGTCCTTCAGCAGGATGAGTTGGATGAGATAGATGAGCACTTAGCCTTTCTATCTAGGAGATTCTCTAAGCTGAAATTCAAGAGAAACTTTGGGGTGGCCAAGCCATTTAACAAGGATTATTCCACAAGCAACTTTGTGGATAAATCCAAAATTAAATGATACAATTGTGAAATTGCTGGTCACATGATAAGTGAATGCAGGAAGCCTAGATCTGAGAACAAGGGAAAGCCAACTGAAGCTGTTGACTACAAGAAGAACTATTTTGATCTTCTCAGGCCAAAAGGAAAGGCATTCATGACCCAAGAGTATGACTGGGCTGCTGATGGAAATCATTCTGATGATGATGTTGAGTATGTCAACCTTGCATTGATGGCTGATTCTAGAGAGCAGGAAGCAAGTTCAGCTAGCAATCAGGTATTTTCTACTAATCTCTCTGAGCTCACCAAAGAGGAATGCAATAGTGTTATAGATGAAATGTCTACTGAACTATATCACTTGAGTGTTACTCTTAAATCACTTACTAAAGAGAACAATAGGATTAAAGAGACTAATCTATTTTTAAGTGATAGAAATGCTGCTCTAGAAGCTCAATTTCTAGAATTTGAGAAAATGAGTGTTGATTGCAATAATGCTAAAAGTGAACTTGAAGCTGTGTTAAAAAGAGAACTGATTTTAAGAGACCGGCTTGAAAAAGAACAAGGGATAATTGCTAAATTTCAAAGATGTAGGAATATTTCAAAAAACATAATAGAAGTCCAGGGAATAGAGTCGTTTGTGAAGGAGACCTGGACTCAAAAGAAAAAGGAGCTAGAACCTTGCCTTGAGGATCTAGAGACTATTTGTGAATCAACGGATAGTGATCATCCGTTGACAGATGAACCATCAACGGATGAGAGGTATCCGTCGACTAACAAAAAGTTTGTTAGTAAGAAGGAACTCAAGAAACTGGATATTAAGTATGGTCCAGTCAACAAGAACTTTGTTACTGGTGAGTGTAGCCAAACCAAATCTAGTGGGAAGGCTAAGGCAGGTGATTTACACAACAAAAAGGCTGTTGGTAAATCAGATAATGAAAAGGTAGAAATTAATGGTAAAAAGAAAAAGAACAGAAATGGTAAGATAGGCATCAACAGGAAAAACAATTATTCTCCTGACAAGTTTGCCCCTAGGAAAACTTGTAGTAATTGTAATAGTGTCAATCACCTATCTTCTAATTGCAAGATTGTTAACAAGCCTCCTGTTCATGTACCTCAAACTATACCATGTATGCCTGCAATGCCTGGTTTGTATCAAAATGCTAGTTTTTCTAATCCATATGTGAACATGCCATATGTGTCTAATCCTTATTTTCAATCTGTGAATATGCCACAAATGTCATGGAACATTCCTAGCATGAATAATATGTATGCCAATTTTCCACAAATGCATGCATCAAATATTCATGCAAATAAGCATTTGTCAAACCCCATCAATCAGGCATCTACATCTAAGGTGAAGAATGCCAAGATTGTAAAGTCAAAGGCTAACAAGAAAGGACCCAAGGAAGCTTGGGTACCAAAATCAACCTGATTTGCTTTTGGATGTGTGCAGGGAAACAGATGGTACCTAGACAGTGGATGCTCTAGGCACATGACAGGGGATTCAACCCTGCTCACAGAGTTCAAGGAAGGAGTTGGCCCTAGAATTACCTTTGGAGATGACAGCAAAGGATATACTAAGGGATATGGCCTGATTTTAAAAGACAATGTCATCATTGAAGAAGTGGCCTTAGTTGAGGGTTTGAAGCACAATCTGCTGAGTGTCATTCAGATTTATGACAAAGACTATGAAGTAAGGTTCACAAAAGAAGCCTGTGTTGTTTCTGCCAAGGAAGACAACAATGTGGTATTGACAGGCTTTAGAAAAGGAAATGTTTACATAGCTGACTTCAATTCAGCATGCTCGGAATCCATTACTTGTCTCTTCAGCAAAGCAAGTAAGGATGAGAGTTGGCTATGGCATAAGAAGCTGTCACATTTGAATTTTAAAGTTATGAATGACTTGGTAAGAAAGGATCTTGCTAGAGGAATCCCTCAATTGGAATTTACAAAGATGGACTGTGTGATGCCTGCCAATTAGGGAAACAAAAGAAATCATCCTTCAAGAGCAAGACAGAGTTATCCATTATTAAGCCACTTCAACTGCTACATATGGACTTGTTTGGTCCAGTTAATGTCATGTCTATTTCAAAGAAGAAATATTGTTTGGTGATTGTAGATGATTTTTCTAAGTTTACATGGACCTTCTTCCTGCACTCCAAGGATTGTGCAAGTGAAATCATCATAATGAAGATTACTAAACAATGGTTCTGAAGACAAAGTACAAAGAATCAGGAGTGACAATGGTACTGAATTCAAGAATTCCATAATGAAGATTTTCTGTGAAGAAAATGGAATTGTCCATGAGTTTTCTGCTGCCAGAACACCTCAACAAAATGGGGTTGTTGAAAGGAAAAACAGAACTCTCATTGAAGCAGCTAGAACAATGTTAAGTGAATCAAGATTACCAACATATTTCTGGGCTGAGGCTGTCAACACTGCATGCTTTACTCAGAATATTTCCTTGGTCAATCAAGCTAGAGGAATGACTCCTTATCAGTTGTTAACCAACAAGAAACCAACTTTAGCTTTCCTTCATGTCTTTGGATGTAAGTGTTTTGTACTAAGGAATCATGGAGATAACTTGGGCAAATTTGAAGCAAAGGCAGATGAAGCTATTTTTGTTGGATATGCAGCAGGGAAAGCCTATAAAGTCTACAATCTAAGAACCAACATTGTTATGGAATCTGTACATGTTGTGTTTGATGATCAAAAGATTCTAGGTCTAAATGATGGAGGCTCTCATGAAAAGTTGGAATTTGAGAATGAAGGTGAAGGAAGAATGTACTATGATGATGATGAGAAAGATGAAGATCATGGCCACAGAGATCCACCAAGAGTTGATGTACCAACTAGAAGTGATGCTCACATTGGAAATGAAGCATCCGTTGACAGTCATTCTGGAGCATCCGTTGACAATATTAGTGATGCATCCGTTGACAGAAATTTTCAAGCATCCATCGACAGGCAAAATGATGCATCCGTTGACAGTCAACTTCATAATTCTGCAAGGACAACAAACTCATGGGGAGTTTCTCAGGGTCAAAATTCAATGCTAAATCAACATGATCATGCTCATAGAAATGAAGTAACCTCATCAAGATCAAAACTTCCACCTGCAAGAAAATGGACTAGAGATCATCCATTTGAGTTAATCATTGGTGATTCAAATTCAAGAGTCCAAACTAGGAAGGCCACTCAAGCAGAATGCCTAAACAGTAGCTTCCTATCTCAAGAGGAACCTAAGAAAGTGGAAGATGCCCTTCTAGATCCAGATTGGGTATTAGCAATGCAAGAAGAGCTAAACCAATTTGAAAGAAATAAAGTATGTAAGCTTGTGCCCAAACCTGATGATAGAAGTGTCATAGGTACTAAATGGGTTCTCAAGAAATGGATAGATGAAAATGGCATAATTGTGAGGAATAAAGCTAGATTAGAGGCAAAGGGTTATTCTCAAGAAGAAGGGATAGATTTTGATGAAACTTTTGCTCCAGTGGCAAGACTTGAGGCATTCAGAATCTTCCTAGCCTATGCCGCACATGCCAATTTCAAGGTCTATCAGATGGATGTCAAAAGTGGCTTTCTAAATGGGGAACTGGAAGAAGAGGTCTATGTCCATCAACCTCCTGGCTTTGAGGATCCAGAATTTCAAGAATATGTATATCTTCTCATGAAAGCACTTTATGGTTTGAAGCAAGCACCAAGAGCCTGGTACGACACTTTATCTCAATTTCTTTTGGAGAATCACTTCACTAGAGGTACAGTAGATAAAACCTTATTTTATAGGAATATCAATGGCTCTTCAATACTTGTTCAAATCTATGTAGATGATATTATTTTTGGGTCTACAGATGAGAAGCTTTGCAAAAGGTTTGCCAAACTTATGCATAGTAGGTATGAAATGAGCATGATGGGTGAATTAACTTACTTTCTTGGCTTACAAGTAAAGCAAGTTAATGAGGGCATTTTCATAAGTCAAACAAAATATATTTATGACCTTTTAAAGAAATTTAACTTAATGGATTGTACCTCTGCAAAAACACCCATGGCCACTGCAACTAAGCTTGAGTTGAATACTAAGGAAAAGTCTGTGGACATTTCAAGCTATAGAGGCATGGTAGGTTCACTTCTATACCTAACAACTAGTAGACCTAATATCATCGATGGATAAACTATTTTTCAACAGTTCATTTCATATCCGTTGATATACATATTTTCTTTTAAATATAACCGTTGATAAACGTGTATATATATATATATATATATAGGCATGGCTATATTTATTTTCTTTTATTAACTGACAGTTACTTTTGACCAATGGATAATTACTGTTAATTATTTCATTTTCAACTCTTGAAAATATAAAAGGCTGTCTTGTGCTCTCACATCTCACTTTTATCGACTTTCAAGATTCTCTTAAGTAAACTGCATTTTCTTCACTAAAACTCTCTGCAACAAAAGTTCAAACACTTCAATGGTGCCTATTGTTAAGATGATGTCTTCCACTGGGTTCACCTATGAGAAGAACAACTTCGCGGCCTATGTTGATACAGTGAATGCCCCAGAAGCTTATCACACCTTGATGAATTTTGTGAAGAAATGTAAATTGTCGTATGCTATGACTGCCACTACTCCTCTAATCCACGAGGTAATTGAAGAGGTATGGGCATCTGCTGAGTACAACGGCACAGACGGTACAATTGCTTTTTCCTTAAAGGGTAAAAACTATGTAGTTAATTCTGATGTGATAACTGCTTGTTTAAAATTTCCTGAGAATAACTGTCTGAAAGTACCCAGTGATGCTGAAATTGTTACCATGCTTAATTCCATAAATTATGCCCTTAGTACTGAGAATTTAGGGAAAATTGTTAGGAAAGGAATGGTTAAAGAATGGAGTTATTTTTGTGATGCCTTCATTAAAACTTTTTCAGGCAAAATTAGTAATTTTGATGCTGTTACCCATTCCATGCTAGTTATGATGTATATGCTTCTGACTGATAAGTTCTATAACTTTGGCACACTAGTCATGTATGAGATAGCAGCAAAATTAGGTAAAAAGGAAACTAGGAGCAAGAATATCTATTTTGCTAGATTTTTGATGCTCTTAGCACTACATGTATCTGAGAATAAGCTATCCATTGCTAACCCGGATAGCAAGTTCACATGTTTTGTTCAGGAGAAGAGAGTCTTAAGTGATTTAATTCGAATGAACTCCAATGCAGAAGTACAATTGGTATATCTACCAATTGTTCAGGTAACTATTTCTAACCTTGAACTTCCTATCTCTAACCCCAAAATTTCTTTGCCTTCCACTGTCACAATGGAGTCTGTAGTAGTGACCAAACAGGCTCCTACCCAAGTGACTAAAACAAAAGTTTCCAAACCAAAATCTAAAAGACAAACCTCAGGTGCTTCTCAAAAAGCACTTGTTGCAAAAACTACCACAACTTTTGAGGGGAGTGTGAAGGAGGTAGTGAGTGGTGAGGGACAGGGTGCAAGCCCTAAGAATAATGTAGGTGAGGAGAGTGCACCAAATAGCCAAGCCCAAGTTACATCCTCTCAACAGGGTGTGACTACTAGTTCCACAGAAACTCTGCACAAAAGGGGAAGGGACACTAGCCCTCTCTCAAAAACCTATGAAAGAAGAGTAAAATCTAAAACCATAGGGGAATCACAGGGTGCACACACAGTACAGCAAACTGTACCTTCTCAAATTCAGTTTGACGTGACTTCAATAAATGAGGAGTCACAGCCCCTTGATCTTAACCTTCAAATCGATACACATTACAATCCACCATCACCAACTCCATCTCTGGATGTGGATATGATATCTACATCAATTCCTGATTCTCCATATTTAAGATTCTTGGAGAAGCCCCACTCTGCAATTGGTGGTCATCATCTTCTAGATGATTTGTTGGGCCATCAATCTTCCATTTCTGAATTCACAACAAAATCTGTGGCCTCATCTTTAAAATCAATCTCCACAGATTCAGTGTTGGTTTTCACTTCAACGGATACTATCTTTCCTTCATCAACGGATATCCTTCATCCGTTGACAAGTGTTTGTAAGATACTAGATTATTTTAGAATTATTATTATTATTATTTTATTATTATTTAATTATGTTAATTAGTATTTAAAGAATAGAATTGGATTTGAGGATATCAATTCAACGATATTTAGTATTGAGTTTATATGAGTATATATTGAGTTATGTGTGCCAATGTGTGCCCCATTATTTTATTGGTATTTTTAGTGATTTAAAAATATATAAATCAAGTATTATTGATCTTCAAAAATCTTTATTTAATTATCGGAGGGCTTAAAAATCATGAAATCTTTTGTAAAATTATCTTTATATATTTATTGAGTTTTTAAAATTGTTGGGTGGATTAATTTGGATGTTTCGGAATTTTAAAATGATTTTAAGAGTTTTATTGTATTTAAAGGAACAAAACTTTGAAAATTCATATTTAATTCATTTTTTATCCTAAAAATATTTTAAAAATATGGGGATGTTTTTAATTTGATAAATTTTATTTTAAAAATTTTAAAATTATTTTACTACTAATGTTCTATTTAATTTTGATTTTAAAAATGATTTAAAGTAGATTTTTCAGCTTGTTTGAAATTATGAAATTGCCTTTATATCTTTTAACCACAGTCCCCTGTTTTCCCCAATTCAGTCTCGACTGTTACCTCTCGAAGTATCCAGAGTTTCCTCTCCCTCTATCTCAATCTCTCTCTACCTCTCTCTTCCCCTCCCGACCATATCTCTCTCGCTTCTCTCGACTTCTCGCTCGGAAGTAGTTCTCTCTCCCCTCTCTGTTCATCTCGGCTGCCCCCTTTGTTGTGTGTGTGTATTCCGTAGGGTGGGTGTGCTGCGTTTTGGAGTGTATGTGTGTCTCCGTGTGCGTTTGTGTGTGTGAAATTGCATGAGGGTGTGCGAAATCTGCTATGTTGTGTATATATATATGTGTAAGGCAGCGTGTGTGTGTGTGTGTAAAATCGTGTGTATAGTGTGGTCGAGTGTGTGTAGTGTAATCGTGTGTGTGTGTATCTCATGAGGGTGTGTGTATTGATTGTTGCGGCTAGACTGTTTCTGTGAGGCTGTGATGTCATAATTTGTTGCTCGGTTGGTTCGTATTTTTTTCTGAGATTTCAATTCAGTTAACAATGATTCTTGGTTCAATTGATTCAGTGAAATCGTAAATTTGTTCAAATGTTTAAATTGATTGTATATGAAAGCGGGTGTGGTAGTTTTGATGTCCCGACTGTTTATGCAGAGATGCTTGGAATGGTATAATTTCGTAATTTTAATTATTTAATTTCTGTGTTAAATTTAGTTGTGTAATTGCGAGTATTGTTTAATTAGTGTAATTATAATTAGATTTAAATGGTGAGATTAATTTGTTAATTTTTGTGAATTAATTCGGAGATTAAAATTGTTGTGATTAATTGTGAGTCCGAAATATGTTCGAATTAGTATTTGTTATTTGTTAAACATTAATTGCTAATTGTTGTTGCTGAATATAATATATTAAGAATTAATTGAGTTGGCTAAGTTATAGTTACTTTTTGCTAAATGTATAAAGTCAGGTTATAGTATTTGTCGGATATTATGCTTGTCGAGTACTTGGTGGTAAATTATATGTGGTGGTGAGCTATTTGTATAATTTTAAAATGTGATTTTTATCGAAGAGTAATTGTTAGATTCATTTATTATGTGCTTATTTGCGAGGAGTTGCAATGAGGTCACAAGTCTTAAATGTCAATATTTAAAGACTTGTGTAATTCTCTGCAACTAGTTCCTCGGGTTTACGAATATTCATGATTAGCTATCACGAGTATAATTAATATACTTGAGTGGTGTGATCATTGATATAGCGTAAGTAATAGTTAGTGCTAGGGGTTGTTCCCTAGGGCTTACGAACATCAATGATTGATTGTCACGTGTATCATTAAAATGCGTGATAAATACGATCATTGGTGTAGCGTAAGTAGTAGTGTAATATAAATTTCTTATGTGCTATGTGCCGCATGTCAAGGCGGATACTTTCTTATGTGTTTACTTTAAGTTGCTGCCATTGTTGAATTGAAAACAGGGTTGAATTGTATTTGAGGGGCTGTGCCCATAGTCCGATAAACGAATACTTCATGCCGAAATTTTTCCAAAAATCCCCTGTATTTAAAGTTATTTAAATTATTTGATTTAAAGATTTAAAGGCATGTATGTGTATGAGTGTTTAAGTACATATGTGATGATTAATAAGGTGTGGATATATATATATATATATATATATATATATATTTATGTATGTATTGCTTTGCGAGTTATAAGTAATTAGTGATTAATTGGGTTGTTTATGTACTAAATAGTACTTTACTATTATTTCGAGTATAATTAGGGATTCGATATGGACCCAGCAAGCGTGTTGACGAGCCGATTAAAGAAAATGAATGCGTGATCGAGTACAGACCGAAGAATAGTAAGTAGCGAATCGGCGCATTGGAATCGATGCAAGTGTACTAACCCTCGCTTATCGTTCAAGCAAGATAAATATGTTTCTATTCAATATAAGTATTCCCTTCAAATCTTTATTGCTAGTATCCTCTCCTTCAAATTATTGATAAGGATATATTTTATTCGTATATCATGTGGAAAGTGGAATTTCAGTTTTATTTCCAGTATTATTCTTTCTTAAGTATTGTCAGTAATATTCTGTTAAAGTTTTTGCTGGTATTGCATTCTTATTCCTTGTTTTAGTATAATGTCCTTAATGTATATGGTTTCCCTGAGATTAATTGATAGTAAAGTAGTTTAATGGAATTGGAAGAATTTTATAAAAATGTGGACCAGCTTCGTGGTCAGAGTAGTAAAGGCGAATGTCAATAAGTGCCTAATGAGGGATCCCAGAGTATTGTTTTTAGCTGGACTTTACGTGGCTGATCACCCGTAATGTCCAGAGTATGATGAAAACACCAATTCTATTAAATGTTGTTTTTATGCAAATATATTCTTATGATAGAATGTATAAGTTAAAGTACATTTTCATTTCCAAGTATGTTGGATATAAAGTTAAGATTTGAGTATAAAGTTATGATTTGAGTTAAAGTTATGATTTGAGTTAACAAATACTGTTAGAATAAAAATGGAAAGTTATTATACTAGTGTTTTGAACGGTGAAAACTAATTCCCGGTTGTTATGGTCACTGTGGCATTTGTTGCGCAGTGATAGTAAGGACCGAGAATGAATTGAGATCTTCTTATTTATTCAAACTCATGATTGTCAGGCCGGTTAGGCAGCTAGGTATGCAAACGCTTAGTGACATGAATGAAATTTGAGTAACTGAGAATTTCTTGGAGATTTTGTTAAAGCGATAGTTAAAGTATTTTGCAAGTATTAAAAGTATTGAATCTAGTATTACGAACCTTCTCAGTTATTAAATTCTGATTTCGAGTTATAAATGTTTTAAATGATATTAATCTTCTGTTAAAGTTAAGAATCAAGATTTCAATTATAGTATTGGTTATAAATTGGTGAACATTCCTTCGCTCATATTTATTGTTCCTATTTCTTGAATTGCAAATATTGCATTCTTATTTCATCCAGTTCAGTTCTATATATAACTTGCTGAGCATTCTTTGGCTCACACTTGTTGTTTTTAAAATCTAACTTTTCAGTAATCTAGTTGGCGAGGCTTAGCTTGAGCAGTTCAGAAAATGGAAAGAAGAAGCAAGATGCTGTTGTGAAGCTGATGTGGATCAGGGTATTTAGATTTAAAGTTTGATTTGTTGTATGTATATATAGTTTTAGTAGTTATAGTATGTATTTGATTAGTTGGCCTGGTATACTTCTATTCGAAGTTATACCAGTGATTTAAGTCTATATAAAGTTTTGTATATAGAGTTGTATTTAAGTTGGTTTTGGGTTTCTTATTTCTAGAACTGTAACCTAAGATCCTTAGTTGGGAGTTGGGGTCAAAGAGCTTTTGATTGAGTTTTTATTTGTATTTCAGTTTTATTTTGATTTCAGTTTTTTAGTTTAGAATTCAGTAGGTTTATGTTGTATTTACAAATACATCATGGCCAATTTTTGTTAGAATTATTGAGTTTGTTAGCGTGACGACCAAATCTACTGACCCCGGATTTGGGGGCGTTACAGTATTTCTCCATCAACGGATGCGCCTATGTCTAGCCATTCATTGACAGCTATAACTACTCCATCAACAGATATCCCTAATCCGTTGATAACTCGCTCTACCACTGCTATATCTGACATTCCTGTGTCAAGTATGGAGAAGTTCTCAGTAGTTGAAACACTTTTAGGATTGAGGGAAGGGAGTGAGAGGTTGCCTTCTGAGCAGGCAAAAGGAGAGGTAAATACTGAGAGGCTGACCATTTCTTCAGGTCAGGCAAAAGGAGAGCAAGAGAGTTCCACCTTAGTAGGTGAAGGTGAGGGTGTGAGAGGTGTGAGCCAGGGGGAGCCTGATGCAAGAAAAGAGAGATGAGAGGAGAGAAGGGACTACAGGAGAAATAAGGCAGGAAGATCCAGCCATTGCAAGTGAGTTAATGGAGGTTAATGAAGATTCTAAAGAGATGGAATTTCAACAAGAATATCAGTCAATCATTGACTCCATCTCTTTGGATCCTGAAACCTTTACTCATCCTGTTTCTGCCTATCAAGTCATGGCACAACAGGGCAATGTGGAGGCAGAGGAGGCAATGCACCTAGTGCACACCTCACAATCTCTACAAAGAGCAAAGGAAGCTTTGACAGCTCTACCTTCAGAAGCTGAAAGTGAAGAGTTTGACAATGATGACAGTGATAGCACAGAAGATGATGAAGAAGTGAATGTGGAGGATATTCCAGAATGGCTATTTTCTACTGCCACTGTGGCTGGTGACTTTAATGTGGAGATCATGAAGCAATATCAATCTGCTATGGCTGAGTATCAGAATGCAGATCCACTGAGGAAGGCTGTCCTTCAGCAAATAATGGCCTCCCTGAAACTTCACAAGATGCAAATGGTTATTCAAAGAACACAACAGGAGGAGGTCCAAACTTCAATCAGAGAAATGAAAGTAGAACTAGATGCCAGGATTGAGGCACTAGCCCCTACTACCACTCAGAAGGTGCTGACTAGCAAACTGTTAAAAGAAGATAGCCTGGCCAAATCTGGTCAGCATCTTTCCTCCGGAGTGGATAGTATGGAATCTCAAATGTAGACAATCAATGCCAACCAAGCAAAACAGACTGAGCTACTGGAAAGGCTACTTGCAGCCTCTCCTCCAGCCCTTGATGCTAACAAAAAGGGGGAGAAAAAGGTAGAAGAGGTTGCAGCTACTTCTAGTCAATTTCAAGCTTCCAGTAGCAAAATAGCACAAATTGAGGGGGAGCAACAGCCAACTATAGTGGTCAATCCAACAGATTTTTCTATAGAGTCTTCCCCTGTGAAGAAACAAATGGTTTTGCCTGAGATTCAGAATCTATCAGAAATCTCAGATGGTGAAAGGCAAGCCAGAATAGAAGCCTTAGAAAAGATTAACAAGGAGGCAAATGAAAGAATTATGAGGACAAAGAGAATGATCAATGAATCAATTGTATCAACTTTGTTCTCTACTCAGTCTTTTGCTCCAACAATTTCAACTACAATTCTGAAGGTGCTCACTCCAGAAATTGTGGCTCCTATATTCTATGATGCTGAACCATCTTATGTCAAAGAATTTGAACCATACATAAGAACCAGAGCCTACTCTCCACCAAAGGCAAATGGGAAGAACAAGTTACAATTGGACTTTCCATTTGCCAAGGATGATTATGAGAAGCTAATGGGAGGTACAATCAAAGAGTTCAAGGAAACGACAAATAGAAGTGTAAGAGATTGGATGGTTGTAATTATAAGGAATGGAAAAGTGTTAAATATATCCAACAACCATCCTAGATTTGTTTAAGCAAAAAGAGAGAAGACCTCCAGACTTCTAAGGGAAGCTCATCCAAGTGAAGAAAAATCAATATGAAAACTCAGATGAGAAGCAAGCCAGGCTGGCTCAGGAGTTAATGGATGAGGTAGAGGATGAAATGAGGGAACCTGAGGAAATCCCCAAATCCAAACCCAAAGGAGAGTGAAGACAAAGGCAAAGAGGCCTGTCTCTCCAGAAAATGTAAGTAAGGAAACTATTGGCTCATCAAAATCTATTTCTGCACAAGTATTCAACCCAGTTGTGAATTTCCATGGTGACCCTATAATACCTAAAGAGGAACCAATGAATCTTGACTCCATTGAGGTTCCTTCATTCTTGCTGAGGCCTCAACAGAAGCCTAAACAGAAGAAAAGGATACCAAGAAAGCAACCTTCAAAGGAACCAATTCAAGTTGCTAGGGTGCCTGCTATTGTCAAGCAACCAATCTTGGAAAACAAGGATGATTTTATCTATCAGGCAGATATTGAAGAATACTCTAGCATGAATCTGTATCTGGATGAATTGTCAGAAATAAGAGGAATTGACAAATACAAGCATTTTCCTGAGAGATTGGTCTTTGTATACAAGGGAGGAAAGGAAAGGACATGGCCACTACAGAGGGTTCTTGGAGAACATTATCTGACCTTAACCAAGGTGTTCTCTGCAATTAAGAGATACACAGGGTTCTCCAAGATAGCAAAAGGGGAGATTCTGGACGGAATAGAACGGATAAGGAGAGAATGGAACTCACCATCAAGTCTACCAAAGAAGATGAAGATCCCATACAATGGACAGAAAATCCACATTCAACCCTTCTGGATGTTGGAGTTCAGGGATGAAGATGGTAACAGGAGATTCTTCAGGTTAGAAGACCAACTATCAAAGGCTAGTTCTCAGTACCTGAGATGGTTACAACAAAATCTAAATCCAAAAGTTGTTGAAGAAGATGCCTTCTATAGGCAACTCCAAATGCAGATTGAGTCCAACTCTGCCAAAGAAGGAAAATCAAGGGTGATGCCAACCAGAGAGAAGAAACAGTATTAATCTGCTCAGTCTAGAGGAGCACTTCTCTGTAAATTTCTCAAACTTTCTGTTTTTGATTTTAGTAGCTTAATACAATTTGTGCATTGTTCTATATATATCTTTAGGAATGTTTTGTTATCATCAAGGCCCTGAATTTATGCTTTATTGCCATCAAGTATAAATTGGGGGAGATTGTTAGGAATATGTTGTACTTGATGATAACTTCACAATCAATCAAATTTTATAAGTATTGTAGTTGTCAACGGATGAGGATTTATAACTCTATCCGTTGATAGGTAGCTCATCAACGGATGAGGTTTTGTAGCATACTGTAGTATTTCTATGTTACCAATTGATAGTGTTTTTATCTACAATCATGTTGACCATCAATGGATAGGCAGAATAGGGTAGCCAATTGTAAATAAGCTATGCTATGTAATTCTGTTTAAGTGAAAGTGTATCAATTGACGAAGACAGAACTCTATCAACGGATACAACTCAAATCTACAATATCAACGGATACAGCTCAAACTATCATCAACGGATGACAGTGTACAATGTCAACGGATAATCATTAACACTTACTTCTATGCTAAGTTGGGGATTAGCAGTTGATAAAGACAGGTTTGAGTGACAGATCACATGGGTTGATAGTAGATATAAAAAGCAGTATGGCAGCCATACTTTGGAAACACAGAAGAAAGAAGCATTCCGTTTACACTATGAATACAAGAAAGGTGCAGGGGACATGTCTGTTCACAAGGACAACCTTTCGGCTACATGTGTATTTGGAGTGAAGTAGCAAGTTAACTTGAATTAGATTAGTATTATCTTATTCCTGTAGTACTTGAAAACTTGGGTTTTATATAACCAAGTGTAGCAACTCTTTAGAAGCTAAGAAAACAGACACATTTGCTTAGGGTTTTCTTGAATATCCTTAGAAAGCAAAGAGTTATAAAACGACAACTGTGTACATTTGTATCACAGAGTTTTCTTCAAATAAAAGCTTCAGATGGTGCATTTAACCACCTGATTTTATATGTGTTTGTGCATTAATCGTTATATAGCAATTATCTAAGTATAGATTTCTGGAGTTCTTATCGGAAATTTATAAATATCAAGAATTGTATTCAACCCCCCCTTCTACAATTATACAAGTGTGTAATCTGGGAATAACATATGCTGTAACCTTTATCGTAAGACTTGACTTTATTGTGACTCCTTTTGGTTATTAATTAAGTGAAAGTTGTGTAAACATATATTATGACGTTTGGTTTGCTTGGCGTCCCCCGGGTCGGGTTATGAGGTCATCCCGGGACCGGGGGCGCCACAATATTAATTATCGATAATTAGATATTAAATTATAAATTTTCATTTATAAAATATTAACAGATAATTGTCAATAAATTTAACATACTACTATTTGCTAAATAATAAAATAAGAGATATTTAATCATTAATAAAATTTAATGACACAAAAGTTATATAATACCTCAAATGACCTTTCAAAAATATAGTATTAGCATAAGTATTATTTAAAATTAAAATTGAATTTTCACATTAAAATGTAATTTATAATATTTTTGGGGAAAGAAAAATGATATTACAAAAATAAAATGAAAATTAGAAAATAATATTTATAAATCATCCTGTGCATTTCACGGGTATAAAATTAGTATACGTTATTTAAAATATTAACAAATTATATGTAAACAAATTTTTTAATGTACTCGAGCAAAAAATTATGCAGTTATGTGATTATAGATTTGACTAATCTTTTAAGTTCGTTTTTATTTCAAACCTTTACTTAAAAAATTCATTGTTTAGTTGAATTAGAATTTGTGATTCAACTGAAAGTGCCCACCTAGAGGAGAGTGAATAGATATTTTGATTAACTATAACCAATTTTAAAACTTTACCAAATATTTATCTGATTACTAATCAGCTTGCTGTTATCAATACTGTAACTAACGTGAGCTAGTTAAGACATAGAAATAAAACAACATCAATTAAAAACATCGAGAGTTTTAGCCAGGTTCGACTGATAACGTCAATGGTCTAGGTCCTGGTCCCTTACCAGCCTGGTAAGAGAATCTATTATTAATCACTGAAAAAATTACAATTACAAGATTGATAATATATCTTCCTTTCTCCCTGTCACTGATAGTAGCTTGCTGAAACCCCTGTTCCCTGAACCAACTACTCTCTAAGGTCTATACTAACCCATGTAAAATCTTCTATAGTAATCTAGTTCCCTGCATCCTTGTTTCACAATCACACTATCCAGTAACAACAAGTACACTAAGAATAGTACAATCAATGTGATATACAACAACTCAAACTATGAACTCATATTATAGATAAACACGTATATAATCACTAGAGCTCAAGTAAGAAGAAATATTCAATAAAACGCAGAGTTGTAAAAGCTTGTGTTCTTGTTGTGTTCAACTCTCTTTTTAAAAATTAAGAACAACAAGTATTTATATTATGAACCTTAACATTCGAATTGACTTAACAAACTACCAACGGCCTTGAACAATGTTCTCATGTTAATTTGTTAGCCCAATTCATACTTTAACGTTTATATAACATTCTGATTCTGAGAGGTTTGAAAGAAAGACGTTGAAGTCTGGAAAAACTCAGAAATCAATAAAAAAAACATAGTATTATTGAAAGATAGTTGTTTAAATAAAACAAACTCCAATAAAAGTGTTAAATGTTTTTGATAAAGAGATTTGATAAAAACTGACCATATATATATATATATATATATATATATATATATATATATATATATATAGGCCTTTGCTCCATACAGAACACTCTTATATAACAAACAATAAAGAACACTATAAAATCATTTATTCCAATAGATCCATTGGCCCCGCCAGGGGCACCCAATACAAAAAGTTCTTATTTTTTTAGGCTCCATCCATCCAGCAAAAAAAAAATTTGAAATTTTACTGTTCATCGATGACGTCACTGATGATGATGTCATCGATGAACAGTAAAATTTCAAAATTTTTTTTGCTGGATGGATGGAGCCTAAAAAAATAGAACTTTTTGTATTGGGTGGCCCCGCCAGGGGCAATGGATCTATGAGATATGAGGTGTTCTTTATTGTTTGTTATATAAGGTGTTTGCTATATATATATATATATATATATATATATATATATATATATATATATATATATATATCAGAGTCCTTACAAATTAAGTCCCTAACAAATCTCCAACAAAATGGCATTTTGAATTTGTCTTCAACAGTTTCTGGGCGGAACGTCTTAGATTGCTAGAATGTTTCCTAGAATGCTTGGATCCTGTAATGTCAGGTTGCTGACAATAACAAATATAACAATTCATACATGAACAACAATATACAAGTGATAGCTTGATAACATCAATTAATTCAAGTTTTAAGCTTGCTAACAGTGTGATCATCAAAACATAAGAGGTTTCATCATTTATATTCTCTTGTTTAATTGAATGTATCAGTTTAGATTCTAAAAAATTTTAATGAATTAATAATAATAATAATTTATAATTCTATTAATTACATACTGTATCAAAATTTTTCTCTCCAACTTTGTGAGAGTATTATGGTCTCTTCGTTCAATCTCTAGTTCTGGAGGGTGAATCGTGAGAGTTTATTTTCCTTATGGCTCATTATAATGATTTAAGCGATCAGTTTGCTGGGTTAGATATTGAGGAAGAGGAGAATTCTGCGTTTGTGTTTGAAGGGGAAGGGGAAGTTGAGGGCAATAAATATGAATTATGTACGGTGGGTAGATTTTTTACGGAGAAAAGTATTAATGTCAATGATATGAAAACAAAAATGGCAGATGTTTGAAGGCCGGCGATAGGAGTAAATATTAAGGAATTGGAGACGGGGATTTTCTTGTTTCAGTTCTACCATAAGGAAGATAAGAATTGGGTTCTGAAGGGGGGTCCGTGGTCATTTAACAACGCAATGATTGTGATGGCAGAGATTCTTTTCACTCGCAACTTAGTTGCTGTTTATCAATTGAATCTTTGAGTAACCTTCTCATCATTCGAGGGGTAAGATTATTGGATCAAGATGGTATCCCCTAACAAGCAGTAGCTTGGGAGATATGATGTTGAATTTTTCCTTTCCAACTAGATAAGACTACTTTGTGGAGTCTTATCAACAAGTATCATACTTGGGGAAAGGGGGGCGAACTTTACGTTCAGAGTCAAGAACTTCTTTTCGAAATTGGAGTCGTGTAAGAGGCCGAGTAGCGCCGGTCCATCCCATTTGGCCCAACCGTTGGTCGGGGAGATCTAATAGGGCGGTAGACAAGTAAATCCGTCAGCTCTTCCTTCTACCGGTAGTAAATCTAAATTTAGCTGTACAATCTGCGACTGATCATCGTAAGGATTGGAACAGTGGGCGCGGTGAATACTCCAGCAATAGTTCATCCTTCAAATTCATTTATTTTTCTGCAACAATATCATTGTTGGCAGTATTGGAAGATTATTTACAATTGGAATTGCAATATTTTTCCCGCAAGTTCCTCTTTTATGATAAATGATAATATCTGGCTTTTCTTTGACATAGCAGATATTCCCACCTATATATGCATTTTGAATTACCTTGTAACTACATCGTTCATATTATACTGGCATCATTTCCGTAAATGCATGGCATATGGTTCGAAAGATACTTTTGAACTGTTATATCTTATCGTTCAGTTATATATTATTGTTGGTGGGTTATTGCTCACCTTTGCTTTATTATTATATCACAACAACAGCTAGACCAGATGACTCGCACAAGGCGCACTCGATGCTGGCGAGGATGATGAGACTACCAGAGCCGAAGAGAAAGCTATTGGTAGGATAGATTCATTCTTTCAGTACCAAATATATGGGCTGGTATCACTTATGATAAAGGATGGCAAAGAGTATGTATTCATATTAAAATTCTTTTGGTTTGTAAGAACTCATAATGTGCTTAATAAAAATTTGGTAGTTACTCTGATTTCATCTCTAGGACTATAACGGGTGTGTTTTATATTGTTGTGTTGGGTTATAAAGATGTAATTTATTTTATGTTGAAGTAAGTTCAAGCATTGTGGACAGAAATGGAGACCGTAACGACCGGATCCCGGACTTTGGATCTGGGGGTGTTACACAGGAAGTACGAATTCAAGGGGATAGTACAAATCCCTTAATTTTAGCAACAAAAAATTTGGAAGGTAGGAGGGAAGAGTTAAGTCTGGAGGCTAGGGGGAAATTTGAATTTAAATATCGAAGATGGGCTGGATAATGATGAAATGTCTGGGCTTTTAATTACTGAAAGGAAAAGGATGCGAGATGGGCCGGATAATTATGATATGATGGATACACCAGGGAGCCTTGTAAGAGTATCTGACTTAGTTTTAATCAATAAGTCCAAGGATGCTGTGCTTTCTGAAATGGATTGTACAACGTCAAACAACTCTCAGCTGGCTAAGCTTGCTCAACAAGCTAGCTGAACGTCATGAATTTTGTAAGCTGGAACTGCAGAGGATTGGGGAATCCTCATGCAGTTCATGCGTTGAGGGACGTGGTAAAGTCTCTTAGACCCAATATTATGTTCTTAATGGAAACTTTGTCGAAAAAGGAGAGAATAATGCAATTGTATAGTAAGCTAGGTTTTGATAATCATTGGGCAGTGGATTGTGTTGGTAGAAGTGGAGGAGTTGCGATTCTATGGAAAAATAATGTTAAGTGTAATGTGGTTGACTATGGATGTAATTATATAGATATTCAGGTTATGAATGCTAATGAAGTTATGTGGAGGCTGACTGGGTTTTACGGGTTTCCGGAGCGTACTCGTAGAAGGGAGTCTTGGGAGTTGTTAAAAATGTTAGCAAACAGGTCTGTTTTACCTTGGGTGGTGGTGGGAGATTTTAACGATATGGTTAATATAAATGACAAGAAAGGAACGCATGATCATCCTCAGGTGTTGTTAGATGGGTTTTAGCTAACAATCGAGGAGTGGGGCTGATTGAATTGGATCTTATTGGAGGAAATTACACGTGTGAGAAAAGTCTTGGCAAACCAGAATGGGTGAGAGAAAGATTGGACAGGGCTTTTGCATCAGCCTCTTGGTGGAGTTTATTTCCCTTGTATAAGTTAAGTGTTCATCATTGTGTGCATTTTGATCATGATCCTATTCAGTTGGAGTTTTATAATATAGATCACTTGAAGAAGAAGTTTAGGTTTCAGTTTGAAAATACTTGGCTCAAGGAGGAAAGTTTTCACGAGGAAGTTTCAGCTCAGTGGAAAAGATTGGACCCGAGCCACTTTCTTTCAAAGCTGGTAGAGATTTCATCATTTATGGAGAAGTGGGGGAAATAGATTTTTCAATAAGTTTCGTGAGAAAATTAGAAAGCAAAAGGAGCTGGTATCTTTGTCGAGGATTGTGCAGATGAGACCAGGACTAGTGAATACTTTGCAGAAAAGAAAATTCTTGAAGATCTTCTGTTAAGTGAGGAGCTCTACAAGTAGCAAAGAGCCAAATCTTTTTGGCTCCAGGATGGTGGCTCGAATTCTAAATTTTTTCACTCGTATTCAACAGGTAGGAGAAAGCAAAATCAGATTGATAGTCTTAAAGATGAGAACGGGTTTGTGGTTAATAAGCATGAAGATATGTGCGAGGTTATAAGGAAATATTTTGTTAAGATTTTTGAGGATGAAGGTAGAGCAGATAGTGCTAGTATGAACTTGTATGAAGGCGTTATAACAGAGGATCAAAATAGGAAGCTCACAGCAGATCTAACTATGGAAGAGTTCTCAGTCGCCATAAAGCAAATGCATCCTGACAAAAGTGCTGGCCCAGATGGTTTAAACCCGGCGTCCTATCAACATTTATGGCATCTATTTGGTAAGGACGTTTTTTAGTGTTGTAAGAAATGGTTAGAAAACTTAACATTTCCCCTTGATCTTAATACTACAAATATTGTGCTTATTCCAAAAAAAGATAATGCAAATGAGATGAAGGATCTACGTCCGATAGCACTATGCAATGTTTTGTACAAGGTGATGGCAAAGGTTCTTGCAAATCGGTTGAAGATTTTTTTGTCTGGCATTATTTCAGATAATCAATCGGCTTTTGTCCCAGGTAGAAATATAACGAATAATGTGCTGTTGGCCTTTGAGTTATTACATTATATGAAACAAAAGAAAAAAGGTGTGGAGGGAGAGGTCGCTTTGAAGTTAGATGTTATTAAAGCGTATGACAGAGTGGACTGAAGTTTCTTGATGCATCAATTAAAGCAGGTAGGGTTTGATAATAAATGGATTGCTTGGATGCAATTATGTATCACGACAGTGACTTATTCTGTCAATTTCAATGGAACTCAAATTGATCCTATTAATCCGTCAAGGTGATCCTCTATCACCCTATTTATTCTTATTTTTTGTGGAAGGTCTGTCTCGAATGCTCAAGAATGCGGTTGATGAAGGGAGTATTCAAGGTTGTAAAGTTTGTGTTCAAGCTCCTGCGGTAACTCATTTGCTATTCGCAGATGATAGCTTTCTGTTTTGTAAAGCTAAAGTAGAGGAGGTTATGAAGGTTAGGGAGATCTTGTAGAAATATGAGCTTCATTTTGGTCAGGCGATAAATTTGCAAAAATTGGGGATTTATTTCAGCTCGAATGTAAGGCTGGATAAGCAGGAAGAATTGAAGAGTTTGCTGGGTGTTTATAATGATTTGAGTACAGGGAAGTATCTGGGACTTCCATCTTTAATAGGGAGATCAAAGAAAACGGCTTTTAACTACCTTAAGGATCGTGTTTGAAGTAAAATTCAGGGGTCGAGTGCTAAGTGTCTCTCTAAGGCTGGGAAGGCGGTCTTGCTTCGCTCAATAGCACAAGCGGTTCCCTCATATGCAATGTCGTGCTTCATACTACCGAAATCATTGTGTACAGACCTCAAAAAAATGATGAATAGTTAGTTATTGGTGGGGTTCACAAGATAGTAACAAGAAGGGCATAAGATGGGTTTCATGGACAAATATGAGTATGGCGAAGGAGGTTGGTGGATTAGCATTTCGTGATCTTCATGGTTTTAACTTGGCGCTTCTTGGGAAACAATGCTGGAACCTCCTGACCAATTCAAACTCATTAGTAGCGCGGGTGTTCAAAGCTAAGTATTATCCAGGTTCGAGTTTATTTGATGCAGCTAGGGCAGGGGGTGTGAGTTATGTCTGGTCTGGGTTATGGCATGCTAAAGAATATCTAAAGCAAGGCTATATTTGGGTTGTGGGAGATGGTAAGTCTATAAGTGTAAGTACTTATCCGTGGATTCATGGTAAAGTTGATTTTAGAATCGATGAGCATTATTCGAGTTTAGTGAGTGGCTTAAAGGTAAGAGATTTATTTGTTTCTGGTAGTAACAACTGGGATATTAACAAGGTGCACAATTTGTTCTCAAATAGTGATGCTAAATGTATTTTAGAAATACCTGTCCCACAGAACAAGCTCCAAGATCGCCTTGTCTGGTGTCACTCGCTAGATGGAAAACACAGTGCTAAATCGGGTTATAATTTCTGGCAGCAGCATTATAGCGCCTGTAAACAAGTAGATGAAAGTAAGGCTGGAATAGATTATGGAAGATACAGGTCCCTCAGAAAGTAAAAAAAAAATTGTGGAGGATATGCAGAAACAATGTTCCTGTGCGTAGTCGATTGAGGGAGAAAGGATTAAACATTACTGCTGTTTGCCCATTGTGCGATAATGATGAAGAGCATTTGAGGCATGTTTCCCTTGAGTGTAGCTATGCAAAAGGTTGTTGGGAAGAGCTAGGATTGGGTTTTAATAGCTCCCAGTTTCGTTCATGCTCAGAATGGCTACTGCAAACACTTTGAGTTATTTGGAAAGTTGGCCCAGATAGCGACAGTCTTGTGGGGAATATGGTCGGCCAGAAATCTGAGGGTGTGGTAGAACAAAACTGTTACGATACAAATGGCAATGCAGTGGAGCGTGTTACAAGTGAAACAATGGAGAGATAGCCAGCAACTAAAAACTTCTATGAACAATATTCATTTACAGGATAAGAAGAGGGCATTTATTAAATGGTAGCCCCCTAGGGAAGGTCGTCTAAAGGTTAATGTCGATGCTCATGTGGTTGCAGGGTGTTCGTGGTTCTCATGTGGGTTAATTCTCAGGAATCATGAAGGGAAGTTTATCAGAGCTAGAACATATAAATTCAATAGTGTTGTCCCGGTCATTGAAGCAGAAGCCACTGGAGTGTTGGAAGCTATCAAGTGGATTACGTCGCTAGGACTGCAGAATATTGATATAGAGAGTGACTCGCTAGTAGCAGTTCAAGCTATCAACAATGTAGTGGAAAATTATCTAGAAGTTGGTCTGGTCTTGCAAGAAAGTAATAGAGTGTTGAAGTCTCGGAGAGATATTTTGGTTTCTTTTATAAAAAAGCAAGCGAACAGGGTAGCTCACTTAGTTGCTAGAGTACCTTGTGAAGTGGATTGCTTTATTGAGTTTTTGACTCCTCCACGGTCTGTGTTGGAGCCCCTTGAAAGTGATTGTTTGATGAATTAATACAATAACCAGTTTCAAAAAAAAAATTATAATTCTGAGAGGTTTGAAAGAAAGACGTTGAAATATGGAAAAACTCAGAAATTAATAAAAAAACGTAGTATTAGAAAGTTTGTTGAAAGATAGTTGTTTAAATAAAACAAACTCCTATAAAAGTGGAAAACATTTCTGATAAAGAGATTTGATAAAAACTGAGCTCTAATAATATATTTTACGTATAAATTTATATCAGAGTCCTTACAAATTAATTCTCTAACAAATCTCCAACAAAATGGCATTTTTAATTTGTCTTCAACAGTTTCTGGGCGGAACGTCTTAGCTTGCTAGAATGCGAAACGTCTTAGCTTGCTAGAATGCTTCATAGAATGCTCGGTTCCTATAATGTCAGCTTGCTGACAATAATAAATATAATAATTCATACATGAACAGCAATATACAAGTGATAGCTTGATAACATCAATTAATTCAAGTTTTAAGCTTGCTAACAGTGTGATCATCAAAACATAAGAGGTTTCATCATTTATATTCTCTTGTTTAATTGAATGTATCAGTTTGGAATCTCAAAACTTTTAATGAATTAATAATAACAATTTATAAATTTTAAGAGAATGCATTTAGGTATAAATTTACACAAATTTTCACAAAGTGACGTATAATATTCTACAGTTATTCAAAGTTGGAGGTTTTAACAAATATCCGAAAATTTATTGAATATTAGCGAATTTTCAAAAAATAATAATAAAATCATCAAAATTCACATTAGCATTAAATTATACGAAAAAAAATAATAGTTAAAGATCTCAAAATTTCTAAACGACACTAGGAATGAGGATGTGAGTTGGGTTTGCTGATGTTTCGGAGGATGAAGAGGGTGCATGGCTGGCCCATGATGTGCACATGCCTGGGAATAATGAAAATGTTGTTCAGATTGTTGTCGGTCTTCCAGCAGAAGGGAATGATCAGTTTGCTCAAGCTGTTGATGGTGGTGGTGCTAGTGTTACTGCCAGGGATGATTCTATTCAGCCAATGGAGGGTGGAGATGGTGGTGTTATGCAGGAAGATTGAAAGGCGTGTCATGCTGTCTATCCGTGGTCTCCATTTCAGTAAGGGATGACAATCGGGTTGGATCGGCTCGGGTATGACAGTATCCATATCCAAACCCGAAATTTTTACCATACCCGAACCCGAACCGAACCCGAAAATTACCCGAAACTTAATATCCATACCCGATCCAACGGATTTCGGATCGGGTTCGGATATACCCGAAACCCGAATTTTTTTGGATCGGATACCTGAAATCCGAAAATTTACCCGAAATCTAAAAAATTACCAAAAATCCGAAAAATTACCCGAAAATTTGAATTCAATTAATTCAGACTCAGTACATTAGTATTAATAACTGGCCATTAGGTATTTACCAAAAAATATTACAATTCAAGTCCTTAAACCAACCAAAAAATAGAAAATCAATGAAAAAAAACATTAATAGCAATTCTATGTACAAGGTCTGTAGTTCTGGGTTGGAACCCATGCTACCACTGTCAAATTGCATCTGCCCCAAGCTACCTGAAGAGTAATTATGTGCAACACTGCTTGAGGATGAGTACAAGGAAGATCCAGTGAGCTCGATACCACCATCAAAGTCATGTGGGGATCCAAATGGCCTATTTTGGCCGCTTGCAACCGGACTTAAAGGCATCTTAACTCTTCCATCCTCTAAATTTAACATCATAACAAATCTGTAAATCGAAACATACTCAAGTTTTGTAGGCATCGAGTTTTTAACCGGAAAATATACTCGAGTTTCCGATCTATAAACTGGTCGCCATCAATTTCATATAACCCCAACTCCGTAAATCTCAAAATCGAATAGGAAAGGAATCGATTTAAGACAAAAAATACGAGTAATTCGGTGATATAAACACTCAATAATCATTATCAGAGGATTATACATCCTAGATTACCGGAGTTTTACCAATTAAGGACAAAAATCGAGAGAGAAAAGAGAGGCACAGAGCCGCACAAGAAAGAAATGAAAGACTGAAGAGCCGCATAGGAGAAAACAATATAGTATAGGAGTATATATATTATGTGTATTAGGTAAAGTTAGGTAATGGGCCGGGTAGGTTTTTGTTAAATGGGCTAGATAAATATATTATGTAATTGGTATTTGATTATGTGGGCTATAAAAACAAGTTATATATTATATATAAATTATAAACTTATATATCAATATAAAATATAATATATAATAAATAAATTTCTGGTATTTTTCGGGTTTCGGGTTCGGATTGGGTTTTGATCGGGTTTCGGGTTTCGGATCGGGTTTCGGTTCGGTATACATGAAATCCATATCCATATCCAAAAAATTTCGGGTATGAAATTTAAATCCATATCCATATTCATATCAAAAAAGTCGGGTTTTGGATATCCAAAAAGTCGGGTTTTGGATCGGGTATCCGTCGGTTCGGATTGTTTTGCCATCCCTAATTTCAGTTTCTGTTCAATTTTTTAGTTTAAGTTATGTTATGTTTTGTTTAGTTTCTAAGTGGTGGTAATGGATTCTAGGCCCAAGTTGGTGTAAGGGCTAGTATGGTTTGGATGGTTAGTTGGTCTTGGGCCTTTTTTAATATATTTCGTTTACCAAAAAAAAAACATTTGATCTCCCAATTTTCGATTCCAAACTCATTCTCCAAATTAGATTGATTGTCCAATGGGAATTATTCTTTTTTTCTCAATTTCCATCTCAAACGAGAAACGATAATCCTTGTAGCAAATTGTGAATTCTTATATTTTTTTCAAACATTATGTATATTTTTAATACATTCTATATTTCAATAATTTAATAAAGCATAATATGTAACGTACTGTATATTTTAAATTTGATATTATTTTTTTAAACAATAATTCGAATGAATATTTATGTATAATGTGATAAAAGATAAACTAAATTTTTAATAATAAAATTATGCTTTAATATAAAATTTTAAATTTTTGAAATGGATATAAAGTTTAAACCAAATTTATTTATTTTTAATAATTTAATTAATATACATTATAAAAAAATATTACACATTTTATAGGAGTATATGTTAATCGGAAAATGGGAATGTATTCAACTATAGTTCTATACGAATTTTCACAAAGTAATGTCAATTATCCGAAGTTAGAGATTTTAACATATATCTAAAAATTTCTTGAATATTATCCAAGCTTCCAAAATAATAACAATATCATCAAATTTCATATTTTCTTAAAATTATAAGAAAACGAAAAGAATAATGTTTGAAGATGTTATTCAAAGAAATATTGTTTGAAGATGACAAAATTTCTAAATAACAAATGGGGATGGGGATCACATCGGATCTCCCAATGATTTTAGACCCCAAACTCTATCTCCAAATCAGCCCCGATTATTAGAAGGGAATTTTTTTTAATTTAATTAAATGTAATACTTTTAATACTTTTTAAAATGTAATTATGTATATTTTTAATACTTTTATATTTTTTAAATGTAATTATGTATGATTATTAAAGGGAACTCTTATATTTTTTTAAATGTAATTATGTATATTTTTAATACTTTTTATATTATGTTAATTTAATTAAATCATGGTATGTGTTTTCAATTTGATATTATTTTTTAAACAAAAAATTGAATAAATATTTATTTATAATATAAAATAAAAGAGATAACTGAAATTAATAATAATAAAATTATATTTTTATATAAAAATTTATAAGTTGTGAAATGGATTAAAAGTTTAAACAAATTTATAATTATTTAACGCATAAGTATATAAAAGTATATTACATATCTTAGATATGAGAATTAAGAAACGAGACGAGAATACCCTAATTCTGGATCTCATCCCAATTTTCACTACATGATTTTCGGCTAAATTCGACCGAAATATTTCGGTCAAAATTAGGTAATTTCGACTGATTTCAGTCACAACTTTTTAAATTCGATCGAAATTAAAGCGGTCGTTGTTAATGGCGTCGTATTTAATGTTTCAGTCGAAACCGGTTAAATTCGACTGGCAAAATTCAATCGACTGGATTCGATCGGCTAAAGTCGATCGAAAGCGGTAATAATTAGACGGGCCGGGATTTTTGTTTGAAAATTCAAATTTTCAGTGAAATATTGAAAAGTCCGCCCAAAATGCTAAATTCGACCAAATGGCATTGAAAAAGATTTCCATCAAAATGGGTTGAAATTTAAATCCGACCAAATGGCATCGAATTTAAATTCAACCAAATGTGGTCAAAATTTAAATTCGACCAAGTGGCATCGAACTTCAGTCCAACCAAAAATAGTTGAAATTTCAATTCGACCATATTTAGTTGAATTATAATTTCGACTGAGCTCACAAATTCGACCATATTTGCCCAATGAATGGTCTCTTAGATTCGACCATTTAATCGAATTTAACATCCCAAAATATAACATTTACAGCTTCTTTACCAAAACAGATACCAAAGCATGCATTCAAAATAAACAAGAAAATTACCCTAAAATATCAAAAGTAAAACCATAATTAAGTTTGAAAATGCCCATTACATGCACTGAATTCTTCTCAAAAGACAACGCTAGTTTAACAAAAGTTCTAAAATTCAATGGATTTTTTCGGTTCATGACACGCTAGTTCAAAATAAGTTACTTGACTGCATCAGTTCATATTAGGCTAATGTACAAAGGCCTAAACAAGAGGAAACTTGTGTGCTTCTCGGTCTTCGTCTTCATTGTTGCCTTCATCTTCATTGCAGGTGCTGACCTCCACCACGGCTTCTTCTTTTTGCCTGGATCTTCATCTTCATTGCATGTGCTGCCCTTCACAGCCTTCTTTGGCAGAGTCTCCTACACAGGTATGTAAACAATTACAATTAAGAATAGTACAACATTATCTGTTAATTTGATACAGAATATGTTGCATAGGTTGCTACTTTTATGAGGGAAATTAAGGATAAAACACATTCACCTAATGTACCATTGTAAAGCCTACTACCAACTGTTAAGTTGTTTTAAACGTTATAACATATTATCATTTACAAATCACAAGTAACAAGAAATTCAATAAGTTGCACAAGTTTCTCTATTACACGATAATCTCATGTCAAATCACTCATGATCAATTCAAATGTCATTTCTCACTTTCGAATTCACAAGCATCATGTAGGGATGAAATTTTAACATAACATGCATAATTCCGCTACAACATAGCCCTGGCAAAGTAAATGTTCAAAACAGAATCGAAAGAAAATAAAGTAATTATCCTAAATGCTGCAAGTACTATTGCGTCATTTTAAAAACTTTGTTTTGTTTTGGATCCATACAAGGTTCTGTCTGTTATCTTGCCTATGATTCAAATAATGTGTCCAGATTGCATCACTCACAAATATGTATCATGCATAGAGAAATTAATACTAATAATAGCCTTGCAATTTTAGCAAGGAACTTGTTTACTATAGCTTTAAGGATACTCTGCTTAATGGGAAATTAGCAATCAAACACTCCACCTCCAACAGGCATAATACAATATTTGTCAGAATATGCAGTGAATTCTATTACTAGCATTTTACTGTACAAGGAACTGCTAACAAATATAATAAAATCTCGGCCAACTAAAAGTTCTAAAAATCAGGCAGATGAACCATTTTCTTGAAGCTTCAGAATATCTTACTATTTAAATAAACAAAAGGATGTTACCTCTGCAATGATTTTATCGTTGTCCTTCAAGATCCGATGAAGCAAACCATTTAATGATAACACATAACTCTAAACAACTAACACATAAATCTAAACAGCTAACACAATGATAATTTACTTCTCCTAATTTACAAAAACCTACAGGTCTTTCACAGCAGGTTCAGTGGGGTCGTACACCATAGTCAGAAATTCATCATCTGACATAGGCTTGTCTCCTTCCTCTCTTTCTTCATCTATTTCCTATCAGATAAGAAATAGACACCAAATCATATCAGAACAATAAAATCCTACTAGCCCTAACTAGCATGGTTATCACATTTCTAACATAAAATCCTGGAATACTATTTAGCGAAAAAAACAAAAATCCTGGCATTCTAACATGGTTATCACATTTCTAACACCAAATCTAAACTTGCATGGTTATCACATTTCTAACATAAAATCCTGGAATTTAACTACTGCTAGCTTTAACTCCCCATACACCCGCTAACATATGGTTTGGCCTCACTACGTGAGGTAAATTCCACCATTATACGAGCATTCTGGCCATTAACAGACAAAGTTTCAAATTTTGGTCTTCCCCAAAACTCGCAGAAAGAATTCCACACACATTGGGAGAAGTAGTGAGGCTTGATTTGAGTAATGTTAATATCGATTCCATCATATCCGACATCTAAACAAGTGTTCACCAGCATCCAGCATCCAAGCAAGTCAGTATATCCAGTAATGTCAATGTTGTGACGAAGGCTGAGTGTCTCCCAATATGGAAGCTCAAAAAGTGAAGAACTGTGAGTGCAATTATATGTCACACCAAAATCCTTCGGCTTTCTCTTCGATGACTTTCCTGGAGGAGGAAACTGTATCTGCTCACACATGGTCTTCGCGAGAAATCCTGAATGCTGAGCACATGCTGATCGTGTCTCAATACTTCCAAACCTCGTACTCTTTCTTAGGGGATCATCTCGTTCCAAAAAATACTGAGCAGTGCCACAAAAATTAGGTTTGCCACCATTTTTGAGTTGTTTAGCTTTTACATCTCCCTTGGTGGACCACCTGCTAAGCATGGAAAGTGCAGGAAGGTCGCCAACTATCCATAAAAGTGTCGCCTTCATCATAAATTTTGTACACGAGGATATGTCATATGTTTCCACCCTAGTATGCCACAACACTTTCAATTCATCAATGAGTGGTCTAAGATAAACATGTAAGTGTTTTGACGGATCCGTTGATCCAGAAATAAGAAGAGGCATGAACATGTACGGAGCCTTAGTACACATAGATGGGGGAAGATTGTACACAAAAATGACCACCAGCCATATAGTGTACTCCCTAATGTGCATCACGAAAGGGGTCAAATCCATCAGTAGAGAGTCCAAGTCTAACATTACGAATATCCTTTGAAAATCTTGAAAATCTACAATCAAATTGTTTCCATTCATCTCCATCTGCTGGGTGACTTAGCCGACCTTCAACCACAACTCTATCGTGGTGCCATCTCATAAATTTTTCAATCTTTTTGGCCATGAATAAACACTGCAATCTTATGGTAATCGAAAAGTAACGCAAGTTCTTTCGCGGGATCTTCTATTTCTTAGGATCTTTTTGCACTTTGTATCTATCTTTTTTGCATACATCGCAATGTGTCTTATTGCTATTTTCCTTGTAATATAACATGCAATCATTCTCGTAAGCATCAATCTTTTCATACTTCATACGCAACCCTTTAATCATCTTTCGCGCAGTATAGTACTTCTCAGGCAACTTATGATCATCAGGCAATACTAATCCAATGAGATGAAGCAACTCATCAAAGGCATTGTTACTGTAATTATGCTTGTTTTTCCAAGCAAGCAACTCCATTACAAATTCCAACGCTGTAAAATTGGCATTACAGTATTTGGATAAATTGGTTCAGAAGCAGTGTTCACCATCTTGTAAAACTTTTGTGCTGCTGCATTTGGTTCTTTCTCGAAATCCTCACAATTCTCAAAATATCATCATCATGTGCATCATACATATCATCATCTCTGTAGTTGGAGGACGTTCCAACTTCCACCCGTGGCGTATCATTCTCCCCATGACAATCCCATCCAGTATACCATTACATGATACCATGTCGATATAAATCAACTTTCACGGTACTAGGATTCTTATAGTACTAATTTCCACATTCTTTACATGGACATCTTATAAGGCCATTATCTTCTTCTTCAAGATGATCTATAACAAATTTAATGAAACTATCTACACCAATTTTGTACTCTTCCGTTAAGTATTTTGCCTCATTGTACCAATTATGACCAATCCAACTACGATCCGATGCCATCTAAAAATTAAATATGCACACATATATATATAAGGCAAATGCAATTTCAAATAAATAAAATAAATTGCCAACATAATTATTAACAACTAATAATATCTCAAGTTTTATTAACATATTTCACTCATCATTATTCTATTGTGGTCGACACAAATATAAACAAACAACAACCATATTATTTTTAGCAACACAATTAAACCACTCAAATTCATACATACATGAACATATATTAAAATAAATTATCATAATAATACTAATCAAAGCAAAAACAATCAAATTAACAATATTATTAATTGAAAGCTACACTTACTTGATGATTTAGGATGACCACATGAAGGAAAAATGATATGGTGAAAGGAAAAGAGAGAATGATGAAAGGGGGGAGAATGAAACGAACAAAAACGGCGCCCAAAAATGAAGGATGCAGTAGGGTTTTCTAAACCAGATGGGTAACTTCAACCAGAAAAGATTGAAATTACCACGACTAAATACAATGGAATTTGGTCGAATTTATAGTTCAACTGTTGGCGGTCGAATTTACACATAGGAGTAAATTCAACCGAAACCGGGTGAAATACTAATTCAACCAGAAAAGGTTGAAACACCATGGCTAAATACAATGCTTATTTAATTAATGAAATTCAACATTCTCTTATCACAAATATATGTTTTTGTACAACAAAAATTGTACATGTGATAAATGTTATCCTTCTGTTTATATGTATTTTTTATAATAAGTACAAACATTTAAATATATATTAATATTTTTAAAATTTTTAAAAACACAAACTCAACCGAATTCAATTACATTTATTATATTTGACCGAATTCAGGCGAAAACATTTTTGAATATTTTGGGTTATTTTTTACTCTCATTTTCCTGTTCTAGAAAAGAATGGCGCTCATTTTCCCACCAATCTGGGCTTGACCGTTCAACCGCGTTCGGTCGAATTTTTAGTCTTGTGTGGGAAAAAATTCTGGCGGGCCATTTCTCTCATTTTTTGTCAGTTATTAAATTCGATCGAACATCAAAATTAGTGGAATTTGCTGCTAAATTTGACTGAATAAATTCGGCCGCTGTAGCATTTAATCGAAATCGATTGAATTTAGCCGCGGTACTAAATTCTTCCATTGGTCGAAATTAGCCGCGGTCAAAGTTAGTCAGTCGTTTTTGTCCGTGCATTTTTGTAGTGTTTTGTTTTTCACGTTTGATTTTTTTTTTCTAAAATTCCTGATTAGAACGAGATATAAATTAGATCAAATTTGTGTTATAAAATATTCATATCCTAAATGACACCTAATATAACTTTATAAATGGTGCCATAATTGGTATACATACGTTTTATTTAGAGATGTACAAAAATTGTATTGGATTAGTTTTTTAAAATTTCGAATATTAACATTATTATTTTTAAAAGTATCCTAGTCATAATGTATTTTTTCAGTATTTTTTGGATAGAAAAGATTCTTAGAATTAACTTTAAGATAATTTTTTAAGTCACATTATCAAACTACGTTATTTAATTTACATTCAATTTAAGTGTATTAATTTATTATAACTATAAATCTTTCACCTCCCAAACCCACGTATGCCATGTTTCCTTAGCCTTCAGGTTCAGAAAGCAGAGAAAAGGTCCCCAATATTATAATTCTAGAGCAATTGGTCCAAAATGTCACAACTCAAAATGTTTATCCCAAATCACTCTAAGACACATTATCGTGTAGCATTTTAATTTTTTTTTTCTTTTTTTAAACACTAAAGCGTGTAGCGTTATTGGGGGAAGAGAGAAGGACAACGCCACTTTAAGTGGCGTTTGGTGGAGGATGCAACATAAACGGACGTTTTGGGGGAGGGGGATGCCACTTTATGTGGCGTTTTGAAGTGTTGTTTTTTTTTCACATAAATATATATTTGCAAATAATATTAAAATTTTATCACCAAATGTTCAATCAAAATTGTATTTTTAAAATTTTAAAAATACAATTTTAATTAACCTTAGGAGTTCCTTTGGGATTTGACATTTCCATTTTGGGTTTTAGAAATATTCAGAATGACGAATAAATCGTATGCGAAGTTAATATTTAAGGTTTAGGGTTGTTTATAACCCTAAACCCTAACTTATCTTTATCTTTAAAAAATCGGGATGACCCCCAATTTTTTTAAAATCAGGCCGCCGGATTCAATTTTTTTTTAAATTTTATCTGTATTCGCTTAGGGTTTCAACAATTAACTTTTAGGGTTCAACAATTCCATTTTATATTTTAGTATATTCAAAATGACGAATAATCGTATACAAACTTAGTAAAAAACACAATTTGAATTGACCATTTAATTTTAAATTTTTAATATTATTTACATATACATATTTAGCAAAAAAAAGATAAAACACCCCAAAATGCCACTTGAAGTGGAGTACAAATCACCTGCCACAATCCCCACAACGCCACTTAAAGCGGCGTCCCTTACCCTTCCCCCAAAACTAGACCTGACAATTCGTTCCTTTCGTACTTTCATGTCGTGTACTTTCGTGTACGTAATGTCAAATCCAAAACTGACCCGTTAAGGATTCGTTTCATTTCGTGTTCGTGTACCTTCATTTCGTGTAAATTTTGTGTCGTGTTTCGTGTAATTTTTTAATAAAAATAAAAGTATTTAAATATTAAATTTTTAATAGTCGAGTCTTAAATCAATATGTCATAATGAATCAAGTGTGCTCAAGTCTTGTGAAACTAAAATTTGAAACTATTTTGTATTTATCTTATGTAAAAATTATATATATAATATTATTTTAAAATAGGTATTCATATAATTTAAATAAAATTATTTAAATATTTATATATTTCGTGTATTTTCATTTCGTGTCATGTACTCAAGGGTAAATCCAAAATCGACACTAAATTCATCTGTGTAATTTCGTGTTCGTGTACTTTCGTGTTCGTGTACCGCAAAGGTCAACCCAAACCCATAATTTTTGTGTCGTTTTCGTGTCGTGTATGAAATTGCCGCGAAATTTCCGGCTCTACCCAAACGCCACTTTAAGTGGCGTTCCCCCTCCCTCCTTTCTCAACAACGTTGAGCGATGTATTGTTTAAAAAAAACGCAAGATGATAGTTCAAAATAAGTTACTAGACTGCTTCAGTTCATATTAGGCTAATGTACAAAGGCCTAAACAAGAGGAAACTTGTGTGCTTCTCGGTCTTCGTCTTCGTTGTTGCCTTCATCTTCATTGTAGGTGCTGACCTCCACCATAGCCTTCTTCTTTTTACCTGGATCTTCATCTTCATTGCAGGTGCTGCCCTTCACAGCCTTCTTTGGCAGAGTCTCTGATAAGTGGATTTCATATCCACTTGGAACGCTTCGTTTCGACTTAAATTGATGAACTTGGCCTCAAGTATGTCGTGTTTTTGATTCGTTTTTAGTGAGATTGTGTAGGAAAGCTAACTTGAAGCAGGGAGATACATTTGCATATTATATGGTGGATTCGAGTTCAAGAAGCGAAGAATCGTAGCTTACGAGAGAAATGGAGCAGAAATAGAGCAAAAAAAAAGAAAGCATAAATTTTTCCAGAGAGACAGAGTGCGGGTGCACTGTCATTGGCGCGGACGCGCAGTGGAATTGCAAGGAGGCGTGGGCGCGCTGCTACGGCCTGCCAAATTTCTTGATTCAATTTAATATTGGATTTTTAGGATATTTCTTGGAGGGAAAGACGCTGGGGCTATATAAACACGTCTAGACATCATAAGGAGTACGTTTTTACACAGAGAGAGACAATAGAGTCGAGTTAGAGAAGGATTCCCGTAAGATCGTGACAATCAACTGTAACACCCCCTTCCTAAAATGGGAGGAGATATTACTTAAAATCCATAATCTACAGCAGAGCACTAAAATAGTCTCTAAATAAATGATTAAGTCTAAAGAATGCTGGAAGTCCATAAGTCCTAATCATTGGAATATGGGTAGCTCTCCATCACACAACCCCAGATCCCCCTAAGCACCTGCCAGAAAAAGAATACGGCAGGAGCCAACCGCCCAGTACGGATTTGGAATACAATTTATAAAGCAGAAAAACAGATATGTTTAACAGTTATAATAAAACATTTATTTTAAAAATATTCATGGCTGAAGCAACGAGGGGTTAGGATATTTCATACCGAGATCAGAACAGAACAGATACAAATACACACATCATAGGGTACCTAATGCGTGCAACAAACCGGATAACGTGTACGGCATATACAACGTCACCGCCAAATCAAATCACAAATCAAATCAAAATCTGGGTGCACCCACGTATCCTGAAACAAATATCAAAATGCGTAACAGCTCGCCACCTGAGCAATCAGAAGGATACGCCGTGACCAATCACACTGCCACAGAAGTGTCATGTCATTGGTGCCGCAATGACATGGCTGTAATACTGTTAGGAATATGTTGTACTTGATGATAATCTCACAATTAATCAAATTGTATAAGGTTTTGTAGCTGTCAACGGATGAGGATTTATAACTCTATCCGTTGACAGGTAGCTCATCAACGGATGAGGTTTTGTAGCATACTGCAAGTATCTCTATGTTATCAGTTGATAGTGTTTTTATCCACAGTCATGTTGACTATCAACGGATAGGCAGAATAGGGTAGCCAATTGTAAATAAGCTATGCTATGTAATTCTGTCTAAGTGAAAGTGTATCAACAGATGAAGACAAAACTCTATCAACGGATACAACTCAAATCCACTCTATCAACGGATACAGCTCAAGTCCCAATATCAACGGATACCGCTCAATACATCATCAACGGATGTCAGTGTACAACATCAACGGATAATCATTAACACTGTCTTCTATGATTAGCTGGGGATTAGCAGTTGATAAGGACATGTTTGACTGACAGATCACATGAGTTGATAGTAGATACAAAAAGCAGTATGGCAGCCATACTTTGGAAACACAGAAGAAAGAAGCATTCTATTTACACTATGAATACAAGAAAGGTGCAGGAGACATGTCTGAACACAAGGACAACCTTTCGGCTACATGTGTATTTGGAGTGTAGTAGCAAGTCAACTAGAATTAGATTAGTATTATCTTATTCCAGTAGTACTTGTAAAACTTGGGATATATAACCAAGGGTAGCAACTCTTTGTAGGTTAAGAAAACAGACATATTTGCTTAGGGTTTCTTGAATATCCTTAGAAGCAAAGAGTTGTAAAACGGCAGCTGTGTACATTTTGTATCTCAGAGTTTTCTTCAAATAAAAGCTTCAGGTGGTGCATATTAACCACCTGATTTTATATGTGTTTGTGTTTAAATCTTACATTGCAATTATCTCTGCATAAATTTCTGGAGTTCTTATCAGAAATTTATAAATATCAAGAATTGTATTCAACCCCCTCTTCTACAATTATACAAGTGTGTAATCTGGGAATAACAATTGGTATCAGAGCAAGCTTCTAACATATTTGAAGTTTAAAGATCAACACACTTCCAACATGTCGAAGAAGGATTATGGAGTAAAGATTCCAGTTCTTGATAGGGAAAATTACTTTCACTGGAAAGTAAAAATGCGTCTACATCTTTCGTCTATTGATGAGGGTTTTGTGGATTGCATTGACAAGGGTCCTCACGTTCCAATGAAGATAGCAACAAGAGTTGGCCTGGCTGATGATGTGCCTGACACTCTCATTCCCAAACCTGTTTCTGAGTGGAGTCTTGAAGATATTGCAGAAGTCCACAAAGACAAAAAGGCCATGAATATTCTGTTCAATGGTCTAGAAACAGACATGGTTGACAATGTTATTAACTGTACTACCGCCAAGGAAGTATGGGACATTGTTCAAACCCTGTGTGAAGGAACAGAACAGGTAAGGGAAAACAAGATGCAACTAATAATCCAACAGTATGAACATTTTCACTTTAAGAGTGGAGAAACATTGAATGATACATTTAGTAGATTTCAAAAGCTACTAAATGGTTTAAAACTGTATGGAAGAATCTATCAAGTTAAAGATTCTAATCTCAAATTTCTGAGATCACTGCCCAAGGAATGGAAGCCAATGACTGTTTCTCTAAGAAACACTCAAGAGTACAAGACATTTACTCTTGAAAGGCTCTATGGAACTTTAAAGACCTATGAGCTGGAAATGGAGCAGGATGAAGAGATTGAGAAGTCTCAAAAGAAAAGTGGGTCAGTTGCACTTGTTGCCAACTTGGAGCAAAAGGAGGAAAGGACAGAAACTGCTAGTTCTACACCAAACAGGGAGGTTTGTAAAGGTAGAGCAGAATCAAGCAGGAGCATGGAAAAGGTGTCTGAGGAATTGAATGCTCTTCAGCAGGATGAATTGGATGAGATAGATGAGCACTTAGATTTTCTCTCTAGGAGATTCTCTAAGCTGAAATTCAAGAGAAACTCTGGGATGGCCAAGCCATTTAACAAGGATTTTTCCACAAGCAACTATGTGGATAAATCCAAAATTAAATGCTACAATTGTGGAATTGCTGGTCATATGATAAGTGAATGCAGGAAACCTAGATCTGAGAACAAGGGAAAGCCAACTGAGGCTGTTGACTATAAGAAGAAATATTTTGATCTTCTCAGGCAGAAAGGAAAGGCATTCTTGACCCAAGAGTATGACTGGGCTGTTGATGACAATCATTCTGATGATGATGTTGAGTTAGTCAACCTTGTTTTAATGGCTGATTCTGGAGAGCAGGAAGCAAGTTCAGCTAGCAATCAGGTATTTTCTACTAATCTCTCTGAGCTCACTAAAGAGGAATGCAATAGTGTTATAGATGAAATGTCTACTGAACTATATCACTTAAGTGTTACTCTTAAATCACTTACTAAAGAGAACAATAGAATTAAAGAGTCTAATCTGTTTTTAAGTGATAGAAATGCTGCTCTAGAATCTCAATTTCTAGAATTTGAGAAAATGAGAGTTGATTGCAATAATGCTAAAAGTGAACTTGAAGCTGTGTTAAAAAGAGAACTGATTTTAAAAGACCAGCTTGAAAAAGAACAAGGGATAATTGCTAAATTTCAAAGTTGTAGGAATGTTTCTCAAAACATAATAGAAGTTCAGGGAATAGAATCATTTGTGAAGGATACCTGGACTCAAAAGAAAAAGGAGCTAGAACCTAGCCTTGAGGATCTAGAGACTATTTGTGAATCAACGGATAGTGATCATCCGTTGACAGATGAACCGTCAACGGATGAGAGGTATCCGTCGACTAACAAAAAGTCTGTTAGTAAGAAGGAACTTAGGAAACTGGATATCAAGTATGGTCCAGTAAACAAGAATTTTGTTAGTGGTGAGTGCAGCAAAACCAAATCCAGTGGGAAGGCTAAGACAGGTGATTTACACAACAAAAAGGCTGTTGGTAAATCAGACAATGAAAAGGTAGAAATTGAGGGCAAAAAGAAAAAGAACAGAAATGGTAAGATAGGCATCAACAAGAAAAACAATTACTCTCCTGACAAGTTTGCTCCTAGGAAAACTTGTAGTAATTGTAATAGTGTCAATCATCTATCTTCTAATTGCAAGATTGTCAACAAGGCTCCTGTTCATGTACCTCAACCAATGCCATGTATGCCTGCAATGCCTGGTTTGTATCAAAATGCTAGTTTTTCAAATCCATATGTGAACATGCCATATGTGTCTAATCCTTACTTTCAATCTATGAATGTGCCACAAATGTCATGGAACATACCTAACATGAATAATATGTATGCCAATTTTCCACACATGCATGCATCCAATATTCATGCAAATGAGCATTTGTCAAACCCCATCACTCAAGCATCTACACCTAAGTTGAAGAATGCTAAGAGTGCAAAGTCAAAGGCTAACAAGAAAGGACCCAAGGAAGCTTGGGTACCAAAATCAACTTGATTTGTTTTTGAAATGTGTGCAGGGAAACAGAAGGAATCTATGGTACCTAGACAGTGGCTGCTCTAGGCACATGACAGGAGATTCAACCCTGCTCACAGAATTCAAGGAAGGAGCTGGCCCTAGAATTACCTTTGGAGATGACAGCAAAGGATATACTAAGGGATATGGCCTGATTTCAAAAGACAATGTCATCATTGAAGAAGTGGCTTTAGTTGAAGGTTTGAAGCACAATTTGCTGAGTATCAGTCAGATTTGTGACAAAGACTATGAAGTAAAGTTCACAAAAGAAGCCTGTGTTGTTTCTTCCAAGGAAGACAACAATGTGGTATTGACAGGCTTTAGAAAAGGAAATGTTTACATAGCTGACTTCAATTCAGCATGCTCAGAATCCATTACTTGTCTCTTCAGCAAAGCAAGTAAGGATGAGAGTTGGCTATGGCATAAGAAGCTGTCACATTTGAATTTTAAAGTTATGAATGATTTGGTAAGAAAGGATCTTGCTAGAGGAATCCCTCAATTGGAGTTTGTCAAAGATGGGCTGTGTGATGCCTGCCAATTAGGAAAACAAAAGAAATCATCCTTCAAAAGCAAGACAGAGTCATCCATTGTTAAGCCTCTTCAATTGCTGCATATGGATTTATTTGGTCCAGTAAATGTCATGTCTATTTCAAAGAAGAAATATTGTCTGGTGATTGTAGATGATTTTTCTAAGTTCACACGGACCTTCTTCCTGCACTCCAAGGATTGTGCAAGTGAAATCATCATCAATCATCTCAGAATGCTAAACAATGGTTCTGAAGACAGAGTACAAAGAATCAGGAGTGACAATGGTACTGAATTCAAGAATTCCACAATGAAGATTTTCTGTGAAGAGAATGGAATTGTCCATGAGTTTTCTGCTGCCAGAACACCTCAACAAAATGGAGTTGTTGAAAGGAAAAACAAAACTCTCATTGAAGCAGCTAGAACAATGTTAAGTGAATCAAGGTTACCAACATATTTCTGGGCTGAAGCTGTCAACACTGCATGCTTTACTCATAATATTTCCTTGGTCAATCAAGCTAGAGGAATGACTCCTTATCAGTTATTAACCAACAAGAAACCAACCTTAGCTTTGCTACATGTCTTTGGGTGTAAGTGTTTTGTGCTAAGGAATCATGGAGATAACTTGGGCAAATTTGAAGCAAAGGCAGATGAAGCTATTTTCGTTGGATATGCAGCAGGGAAAGCCTACAAGGTCTACAATCTAAGAACCAACATTGTTATGGAATCTGTACATGTTGTGTTTGATGTTCAAAAGATTCTAGGCCTAAATGATGAAGGTTACCATGAAAAGTTGGAATTTGAGAATGAAGGTGAAGGAAGAATGTACTATGATGATGATGAGGAAAATGAAGATCATGACCACAGAGATCCACCTAGAACTGTTATACCAACTAGGAGTGATGCTTACACTGAAAATGAAGCATCAGTTGACAGTCATTCTGCAGCATCCGTTGACAGTCATTCTGCAACATCCGTTGACACTATTAGAGATGCATCCGTTGACAGATACTCTCAAGCATCTGTCGACAGGCAAAATGATGCATCCATTGACAGTCAACTTCATAATTCAGCAAGGACAACAAACTCAGGGGGAGTTTCTCAAGGTCAAAATTCAATGCTAAATCAACATGATCATGGAAATGAAGCAACCTCATCAAGATCAAATCTTCCACCTGCAAGAAAATGGACTAGAAATCATCCATTTGAGTTAATCATTGGTGAATCAAATTCAAGAGTCCAAACTAGAAGGGCCACTCAAACAGAATGTCTATACGGTAGCTTCCTGTCTCAAGAGGAACCTAAGAAAGTGGAAGATGCCCTTCTAGATCCAGATTGGGTGTTAGCAATGCAAGAAGAGCTAAACCAATTTGAAAGAAATAAAGTATGGAAACTTGTGCCCAAACCTGATGATAGAAGTGTCATAGGTACAAAATGGGTTCTCAAGAATAAGACAGATGAAAATGGCATAATTGTGAGGAATAAAGCTAGATTAGTGGCAAAGGGCTACTCTCAAGAAGAAGGAATAGATTTTGATGAAACTTTTGCTCCAGTAGCAAGACTTGAGGCAATAAAAATCTTTCTAGCCTATGCAGCACATGCCAATTTCAAAGTCTATCAGATGGATGTCAAAAGTGCCTTTCTTAATGGGGAACTGGAAGAAGAGGTCTATGTCCATCAACCTCCTGGTTTTGAGGATCCAGAATTTCCAGATTATGTATATCTTCTCATGAAAGCACTTTATGGTTTGAAGCAAGCACCAAGAGCCTGGTATGACACTTTATCTCAATTTCTTTTGGAGAACCACTTCACTAGAGGTACAGTAGATAAAACCTTATTTCATAGGGATATTAATGGCTCTTCAATACTTGTTCAAATTTATGTAGATGATATTATTTTTGGGTCTACAGATGAGAAGCTTTGCAAAAAGTTTGCCAAACTTATGCAAAGTAGGTATGAAATGAGCATGATGGGTGAATTAACTTACTTTCTTGGCCTACAAGTAAAGCAAGTTAATGAGGGCATTTTCATAAGTCAAACAAAATATATTTATGATCTCTTAAAGAAATTTGACTTAATGGATTGTACATCTGCTAAAACACCTATGGCCACTGCAACTAAGCTTGAGTTGAATACTAAGGAAAAGTCTGTGGACATCTCAAGCTATAGAGGCATGGTAGGTTCACTTTTATACCTAACAGCTAGTAGACCTGATATAATGTTTTCTACTTGTCTTTGTGCTAGATTTCAAGCTGACCCTAGAGAGTCTCACTTAATAGCTATTAAAAGAATTTTCAGGTATCTCAAGGGAACACCAAACCTTGGCATTTGGTACCCAAGAGAATCTGGTTTTGATCTAACTGGCTATTCAGATGCAGATTATGCAGGTTGCAGAGTTGATAGGAAAAGTACTACAGGTTCCTGTCAATTTCTAGGAAACAGGCTTGTTTCATGGTTCAGTAAGAAACAAAACTCAGTCTCCACTTCTACAGCTGAAGCTGAGTACATTGCTGCTGGAAGCTGTTGTGCACAGATTCTATGGATGAGAAACCAACTCATTGACTATGGTCTAAAAGTTGAGAAGATTCCAATTTTCTGTGACAACACAAGTGCTATTGCCATCACAGGGAATCCAGTGCAACATTCGAGAACCAAGCACATTGACATCAAATACCACTTCATTAGAGAACATGTGATGAATGGTACAGTAGAAATGTACTTTGTGCCAAGTGAAATGCAGCTTGCAGATATCTTCACCAAGCCTCTTGATGAATCCACATTCACAAGATTGGTAGGTGAGCTAGGTATGCTTAACTTGTCATAATTCCTAGTGATATTTGATTTCAATGAATTGAAGCTAGAAATGTGTTTTGATTTACTTGAAAGTTAAAACTTTCAGAAAAATTTTCTGCAGAAATTTTGTCTAAGGCAAAATTAGCTTATCAACGGATATCCTTTTATCCGTTGATAGTATACATACATTACTAGATTTTTGCATGTCAACGGGTAACAGGCTATCCACGTCATCAACGGATAAACTGTATCTCAACCGTTCATTCTATATCCGTTGATATACATTTTTTTATAACCGTTGGTAACCGTGTATATCTAATCATGGCTGTACTTATTCTCTTTTTATTTATTATCTGACAGTTACTTTTGACCAATGGAGTAATTACTTTTAATTATTTCATTTTTTAATTCTTGAAAAATATAAAAGGCTGACTTGTACTCTCACATCTCACTTTTATTCATTTTCAAGCATATCAAAAGTTAACTGCATCTTCTTCTCTAAAACTCTCTGTAACCAAAGTTCAATCACTTCAATGGCGCCTATTGTTAAGATGATGTCCTCCACTGGGTTTACCTATGAGAAGAACAATTTCGCGGCCTTTGTCGACACAATGAATGCTCCAGAAGCTTACCACACTTTGATGAGTTTCGTGAAGAAATGCAAACTGTCATATGCTATGACTGCCACCACTCCCTTAATCCACGAGGTAATTGAAGAAATGTGGACATCTGCTGAGTATAATGGCACAGACGGTACAATTGCTTTTTCTTTAAAGGGTAAAAACTGTGTGGTTAATTCTGATGTAATAACTGCTTGTTTAAAATTGCCTGAGAATAACTGTCTGAAAGTACCCACTGATGCTGAAATTGTTGCCATGCTTAATTCTATTAATTATGCCCTTAGTACTGAAAACTTAGGGAAAATTGTTAGAAAAGGAATGGTTAAAGAATGGAGCTATTTCTGTGATGCCTTCATTAAAACTTTTTCAGGAAAAATTAGTAATTTTGATGCTGTTACCCAGTCCATGCTAACTATGATGTGTATGCTCTTAAATGATAAATTCTATAATTTTGGCACATTAGTTATGTATGAGATAGCTGCAAAGTTGGGTAAAAAGGAAACTAGGAGCAAGAATATCTACTTTGCTAGATTTTTAATGCTCTTAGCACTGCATGTATCTGAGAATAAGCTATCCATTGCTAACCCGAATAGCAAGTTCCAATGTTTTGTTCAGGAGAAGAGAGTCTTAAGTGACCTAATTCGAATGAACCTCAATGCAGGAGTACAATTGGTATATCTACCAATTGTTCAGGTAACTATCTCTAACTCTGAAACCCCTATCTCCAACCCCCAAATTTCTTTGCCTTCTAGTGTCACAATGGAGTCTGTAGTTGTGACCAAACAGGCTCCTACCAAAGTGACCAAATCCAGAGTTCCAAAACCACATTCTAAAAAGCAAACCTCAAGTGTCTCTCAAAAGACACCTGTTGTAAAATCTACCAAACCTCTTGAGGGGAGTGTGAAGGTGGTAGTGAGTGGTGAGGGACAGGGTGAACATCAAAGAAGCCCTAAGGATAAGGAAGGAGAGATGAGTGCAACCACCATTTCAGTCTCTCAAAAGACTGCTAATGTAACTACAGGCCAAATTCTAGTTACACTCTCTCAACAGAGTGTGACTACTGAATCAAGTTCCCCACAAGGAACACTGCACAAGAGGGTTAGGGACACATATAGCCCAATCTCAAAAATCTATGGAAGAAGAGTGAAATCTAAAACCACAGGGGAATCACAGGGTGCACACACTGTACAGGAAACTGTACCTTCTCAAACTCAGTTTGATGTGGCTTCAATAAATGTGGAGTCACAGCCCCTTGATCTTAATCTTCAAATCGACACACATTACAATCCACCATCACCAACTCCATCTCTGGATGTGGATATGATATCTACATCAATTCCTGATTCTCCATCTTTAAGATTCTTGGAGAAGCCCCACTCTGAAATTGGTGGTCATCATCTTTTAGATGATTTGTTGGACCATCAATCTTCCCTTCCAGAATTCTCAACACAGACTGTGGCCTCGAACTTAAAATCAATCTCCACAGATTCAGTGCTGGTTTTCTCTTCAACGGATATAATTATTCCTTCCTCAACGGATATCCTTCATCCGTTGACAAGTGTTTCTCCATCAACGGATGCGCCTCTATCTAGCCATCCGTTGACAGCTATAACTACTCCATCAACGGATATTCCTTATCCGTTGATAACTCACTCTACCACTGCTATATCTGACATTCCAGTGTCAAGTGTGGAGGAGTTCTCAGTAGTTGAAACACTTTTAGGATTGAGGGAAGGGAGTGAGAGGCTGCCTTGTGAGCAGGCAAAAGGAGAGGTAAATAATGAGAGGCTGGCCATTTCTTCCGGTCAGGCAAAAGGAGAGTTTGAGAGTTCCACCTTAGTAGGTGAAGGTGAGGGTGTGAGAGGTGTGAGCCAAGGGGAGCCCTTGATGCAAGAAAAGAGAGATGAGGGGAGAGAAGGGACTACAGGAGAAATGAGGATGGAAGAAGCAGCCATTGCTAGTGAGTCAATGGAGGTTGAGGATGCAGCCAAGGAAATGGAATATCAAAGAGAATATCAGTCCATGATTGACTCCATTTCTTTGGATGCTGAAACCTTTACTCACCCTGTTCCTGCCTATCAAATTCTGGCACAACAGGGCAATGTGGAAGCAGAGGAGGCAATGCACCTAGTGCACACCTCACAGTCTCTACTTAGAGCTAAGGAATCTATAGCAGCTCTGCCAACCACTGCTGAGAGTGAAGAATTTGAAGATTCTGAAGATGAAGACAGCCAGAGCCCTGAAGATGAAGGTGGTAGCAGTAGTCATGATTTTGCATTTGCTCACAACTACACCTATCATCAACTTGATATGGAAATCATAAGGCAATATAAATCTGCCCTGGCTGAGCACCCAGAAGCAGATCCACAGAGAAAGGTTGTTCTTCAACAGGCAATTGACTCCCTTAAGTTACAAAAGATGCAAATGGTGATTCAGAGATCCAACTTAGAGGAGGTCAAGCAAGAAATCAAGGATGTGAAGATCTCCGTGGATTCCAAGTTAGAGCAACTAGCTCCTACAGCCACTCAGAGGGTGTTGCAACAAAGGTTCCTCAAAGAAGACAACCTGGCTAAGAGTGGAACTACTCACCTCAAGAGTGGAAAAGATGGAATCCCAGATGGAGCAATTTCTTCAACATCAGAAACTACAAACCCAACTGCTAGAAAAGTTAGTTGCAGCCCCAACTTCTAGTCAAACCCTTGATGCTAACAAAAAGGGGGAGAAAGTGGAAGAGGCCGTGGCAACTACAAGTCAAATCTTAATTTCTGAAAGCAGGGAAGCAGCAAGTGAGGGGGAGCAGATGGCTACCATAGTGGTCAATCCACAGGAATTCATTGTCACAGCCTCCCCCAGCAATTCCAAACCTGAACAAGTAGCTCTATTTGAAGAGTTTGATTTCTCAAACTTGACAGAAGAGGAAAAGCTAGCCAAAATTGAAGCTCTACAAAAGATGAAAGAGGAAAACTATGAAAGGATAATGAGGACAGAAAGATTGATCAATCAATCTATTGCATCAACTCTGTTCTCTAGCCAAACCTCAGCTCCAACAATATCTACCACAATTCTGAAGGTGCTCACTCCAGCAATTGTGGCTCCTACATTCTATGATGCTGAACCTTCTTATGTTAAAGAATTTGAACCCTACATCAAAACAAGACCCTACTCACCACCAAAAGCAAATGGGAAGAACAAGTTACAACTGGACTTTCCATTTCCCAAGGATGATGAAGGGAAGCTGATGGGTAAGCAAATCAAGGAATTCAAGGAGAAGACTAACAGTTGTGTAAGAGAATGGATGGCTGTAATCATAAGGAATGGAAAAGTTCTAAACATATCCAACAGCCATCCTAGATTTGTTGAAGCCAAGAGAGAAGAGACTTCAAGGCTGCTAAGAGAATCTCAACCAAGCACTGAATTCCAATATGAAAACTCAGATGAGAAGCAAGCAAGGCTGGCTCAAGAGTTATTGGATGAGGTAGAGGATGAATTGAGGGAACCTGAGGAAGTCCCCAAATTCAAAAAGAAAGGGAAATCGGTCCCCAAATCCAAATCTAAGAGAATAAAATCAAAGGCAAGGAGGCCTGTATCTCCAGAAATTGAAAACAAGGAGACAGTTGGTTCATCACAACCTATTGATGTAAAAGTATTCAACCCAGATGTGAATTTCCATGGTGAGCCTATAGTACCTAAAGAGGAACCAATGAATCTTGACTCCATTGAGGTTCCTTCATTCTTGCTGAAGCCTCAACAGAAGCCTATACAGAAGAAAAGGAAACCAAGGAAGCAACCTTCAAAGGAACCAATTCAAGTTGCTAGGGTACCTGCTATTGTCAGGCAGCCAATCTTGGAAAACAAGGATGATTTTATCTATCAGGCAGATATTGAAGAATACTCTTGCATGAATCTTTATCTGGATGAATTGTCAGAAGTAAGAGGAATTGACAAATATAGACATTTGCCTGAAAGATTGGTCTTTGTATACAAGGGAGGAATGGAAAGGACATGGCCACTACAAAGGGTTCTTGGAGAAAATTATCATACCTTAACCAAAGTGTTCTCCGCAATCAAGAGATACATAGGGTTCTCCAAGATAGCAAAAGGGGAGATATTGGACAGAATATAACAAATAAGGAGGGAATGGAACTCACCATCAAGTCTACCAAGGAAAATGAAGATCCCATACAATGGACAGAAAATCCACCTCCAACCTTTCTGGATGATGGAGTTCAGGGATGAAGATGGTAACAGGAGATTCTTCAGGTTAGAAGACCAACTACCAAATGCTAGTTCTCAATACCTGAGATGGTTACAACAAAAGCTAAATCCAAAGGTAGATGAAGAAGATGCCTTCTATAGGCAACTCCAAATACAGATTGAGTCCAACTCTGCCAAGGAAGGAAAATCAAGGGTGATGCAAACAAGAGGAAAGAAACAGTCTTAATCTGCTCAGTCTAGAGGAGCACTTCCCTGTAAATTTTTCAAACTTTCAGTTTTTAATTTTTGTAGCTTAATACAATTTATGCATTGTTCTTTATATATCTTTAGGAATGTTTTGTTATCATCAAGGTCCTGAATTTATGCTTTATTGCCATCAAGTATAAATTGGGGGAGATTGTTAGGAATATGTTGTACTTGATGATAATCTCACAATTAATCAAATTGTATAAGGTTTTGTAGCTGTCAACGGATGAGGATTTATAACTCTATCCGTTGACAGGTAGCTCATCAACGGATGAGGTTTTGTAGCATACTGCAAGTATCTCTATGTTATCAGTTGATAGTGTTTTTATCCACAGTCATGTTGACTATCAACGGATAGGCAGAATAGGGTAGCCAATTGTAAATAAGCTATGCTATGTAATTCTGTCTAAGTGAAAGTGTATCAACAGATGAAGACAAAACTCTATCAACGGATACAACTCAAATCCACTCTATCAACGGATACAGCTCAAGTCCCAATATCAACGGATACCGCTCAATACATCATCAACGGATGTCAGTGTACAACATCAACGGATAATCATTAACACTGTCTTCTATGATTAGCTGGGGATTAGCAGTTGATAAGGACATATTTGACTGACAGATCACATGAGTTGATAGTAGATACAAAAAGCAGTATGGCAGCCATACTTTGGAAACACAGAAGAAAGAAGCATTCTATTTACACTATGAATACAAGAAAGGTGCAGGAGACATGTCTGAACACAAGGACAACCTTTCGGCTACATGTGTATTTGGAGTGTAGTAGCAAGTCAACTAGAATTAGATTAGTATTATCTTATTCCAGTAGTACTTGTAAAACTTGGGATATATAACCAAGGGTAGCAACTCTTTGTAGGTTAAGAAAACAGACATATTTGCTTAGGGTTTCTTGAATATCCTTAGAAGCAAAGAGTTGTAAAACGGCAGCTGTGTACATTTTGTATCACAGAGTTTTCTTCAAATAAAAGCTTCAGGTGGTGCATATTAACCACCTGATTTTATATGTGTTTGTGTTTAAATCTTACATTGCAATTATCTCTGCATAAATTTCTGGAGTTCTTATCAGAAATTTATAAATATCAAGAATTGTATTCAACCCCCCCTTCTACAATTATACAAGTGTGTAATCTGGGAATAACAAATACCCCTATAGTTAGTTAACTCGGTATACCCTATATCACTAAGGGTTCAAATAAAACATTTCGCAAATCTTCGAAAACACAATAAACCAATATTTTCAACATTTTCAACAATTAAATAATTTGTAAAATTTCAGAAAGTCGCTGAAGCAGATATTTAAATATTTTCAAAACAGATATAAAGATCACTTTTCAAAATCAGCGAGTCAAAATATTTAAACCAAGTGAATAGATTAGAGGACAAAACAGATTTAATATAACTAATTCTAAGATGAGTAACGCTGAATAAAAAAGAGAGAGAATCCGTACCTAAAAAATAGCAACTAAAATACTAACGAAATCCGCAAATGATTCTCTAAACTCCCGTCCCGCGATCTAATTACAAAATATAATTTATTATTAAAATACATTAATTTTATATTTAATCATTAAATACATTCCAATTATTAAAATATTAATAACCTATAGTTCCAGTTAACTAGTACATGAATTAACTAGACACTAAAATCATCCCATCAATTTCATATAAATCCTGAATTAATATCACGATTTAATTACTAACTGAACTAAAGGTATTCATTTCAATATTTAAAATCATTGTTTTAACTCTACATAAGCACACAAACAATGGTACATATCTTATTATCTAATTAACTAAACCCGAATGTGAATACAGTGGACAACTTGATTATGTACAGGTTCAGTGTCCATATACACACACATATCTAAATATCTATTAACAACTACCCTGATGTCCTTTACAACAACTTAACATTAAATATTATAAAACTAAGTAGTAGTACACGTGCTTGTGTGTGTGATGATGAATAAACATGGTCACACAAATCAATTAAAACCATAACTTAGTAATTAATTATTAAATATGAAACAATTATCATTTTAATGACTCTACCACCTAAGCCACGATTCATACTTGATTTGTACCATAATAATATTAAGCAGACAAACAAACTCACGGATCAGAAACCTACAAACGAATATATATAATTAATCGACGGTGAAATATTATAAGAATAGGTAAAAGAAATTGTCATACTTGTGTTGTTTCTCTCTCTCAAAATCCTAGTATGCGGCTCTGTTTTTCATTCTCTATTTCTCTTTCTGCGACTTCTAGGAAGGGTTTTGATAATGTGTCAATACAATTGAATTTTATATAAACCACAACTCCTCTATTAAGATGAGGATTCTGAAAATTTTAATATAATAAAAATATAATTTTTTTTACTTTTTCCTATTATTATTATTATTATTATTATTATTATTATTATTATTATTATTATTATTATTATTATTATTATTATAAAAATCATGTTATTATTAATAAAAATTCACGTATATTACATCAACGGAGATCTAGATCTACTTCATCTTTAGTATTCTTCTATTAGGCGATACCTTGGATCCTCATTTTTGGATTTGTTTGCTTAACTTTATTACTCTAGCACTATTGTTTTTATTCAAACTTTGTTTATTGTCATGTTATCATTAGATCCCATGATGACGAGCCGTTCGATTATGAACTAATCGTTGTCATGGGATTCTAACGGATTTATTTACGGAGTTTAGTAGTTTCATTGCTTTAAAGATTTGTGTGTGGTGAATTGTTGATATCCTCGTATGGTTATACTTAATGCTTTTGGATCCGTAGCTAACATCTAAATTGTATTGTTAATCTCTATTGAAGCGACAGTGGATATTGAGATTTAGAACTTGCCATGCTAGCATAGGTTTATGAATGTTTTGACATCATGATTCGTAGTGTAATTTTAACCATCTTACGCTGCCCTATGTGATCTTAATGGATAACTTGTTCTTAAACCGTTATGTTTTCAAATCTTATAGACATATAGGGTCTAAACATAATTGGTGTCTACTTAGCTTCTATCTCTTTTGTGGATGACGAGTAGTTTGGTATGCGTATGCCGACAGGTAGCCTGTACTTGTTTCGTGTTATCCGATCAGTTATCATACCAATCACATACTTTGATTAAAGGCATCAACTCTAGATGAAGTATTTAATGAAGTTAGGATCCCATGTTTATTCTCTCATTAGTAAATCAGTTTAAAACCACGTTAGTTTATTAGATCTTAATCTTGTTAAATTGCTTCTTAGATCATTTAGATAACTAAAACTCAAATTTGATACTTGTCTTAGCAGTGAATAGAAATCATACATTGTTGCATAGGTGCATATTCTGTTTTACACCAGTCTCTGTGGGAACGAACTAAACTTTATCTTATATTACTTGTGACTACATACGCTTGTGTGATTTTGTGTGAACAGTCTCCTACACAGGTATGTAAACAATTATAATTCAGAATAGTACAACACTATCTATTAATTTGATATAGAATATGTTGCATAGGCTGCAACATGATCAATTCAAATGTCATTTCTCACTCTCGAATTCACAAGCATCATGTAGGGATGAAATTTCAACATAACATGCATAATCCCGCTACAACATAGCCCTGTCAAAGTAAATGTTCAATACAAAATCGAAAGAAAATAAAGTAACTATCCTAAATGATGCAAGTACTATTGCATCATTTTAAAAACTTTGTTTTGTTTTGAATCCGTACAAGGTTCTGTCTGTTATCTTGCCTATGATTCAAACAATGTTCCAGATTCCATCACTCACAAATATGTCATAGGGAAATTAATACTAATAATATCCTTGCAATTTTAGCAAGGAACTTGTTTACTATAGCTTTAAGGTTACTATGCTTAATGGGAAATTAGCGATCAAACACTCCACCTCCAACAGGCATAATACAATATTTGTCAGAATATGGAATGAATTCTGTTACTAGCATTTTACTGTACAAGGAACTGCTAACAAATATAATAAAATCTTGGCCAACTAAAAGTTCTAAAAGTCAGGCAGATGAACCATTTTCTAGAAGCTTGAGAATATCTTACTATTTAAATAAACAAAAGGATGTTACCTCTGTAATGATTTTATCGTTGTCCTTCAAGATCGGGCGAAAACATTTTTGAATATTTTGGGTTGTTTTTGAATTACATTTATTATATTCGACCAGATTCAGGCGAAAACATTTTTGAATATTTTGGGTTGTTTTTTGCGCTCATTTTCCCGTACTGGAAAAGAATGGCGCTCATTTTCCCGTCAATCTGGGCTTGACCGTTCAACCGCGTTCGGTTGAATATAGTCTTGTGTGGGAGAAAAATTTGGCGAGCCATTTCTTTCATTTTTTGTCAGTTATTGAATTCGACCGAACCTCAAAATTAGTGGAATTTGCTGCTAAATTCGATCGAATAAATTTGGCCGCTATAGCATTTAATCAAAATCGGTTGAATTTAGCCGCGAGTACTAAATTTTTCTATTGGTGGAAATTAGCCGCGGTCAAAGTTAGTCAGTCGTTTTTGGCCGTGCATTTTTATAGTGTTTTGTTTTGTTTTTCACGTTTGAATTTTTTTTTTCTAAAATTCGTGATTAGAACGAGATATAAATTAGATCAAAATTGTGTTATAAAATATTCATATCCTAAATGACACCTGATATAACTTTATAAATGGTGCCATAACTGGTATACATACGATTTATTTAGAGATGTACAAAAATTGTATTGGATTAGTTTTTTAAAAATTCGAATATTAACATTATTATTTTTAAAAGTGTCCTAGTCATAGGGTATTTTGTCAGTAATTTTTGGATGGAAAAGATTCTTAGAATTAACTTTAAGATAATTTTTTAAGTCACATTATCAAACTACGTTATTTAATTTACAGTCAATTTAAATGTATTAATTTATTATAACTAAAGCTTTCACCTCCCAAACCCACGTATGCCATGTTTCCTTGCCTTCAGGTTCAGAAGCAGAGAAAAGGCCCCCAATATCATAATTCTAGAGCAATTGATCCAAAATGTCACAACTCAAAATGTTGGTCCCAAAAATCATTCTAAGACACATTATTGTGTAATGTTTTGAATTTTTTTCTCTTTTTTTAAACACTAAAGCGTGTAGCACTATTGGGGGAGAGAGAAGGACAACGCCACTTTAAGTGGCGTTTGATGGACGACGAAACATAAACGGACGTTTTGGGGGAGGGGGACGCCTTGTTTTTTTTTCACCTAAATATATATTTGCAAATAATATTAAAAATTCATAACCAAAAGTTGAATCAAAATTGTATTTTTAAAGTTTTAAAAATACAATTTTAATTAACCTTAGGTGTTTTAACAGTTAACCTTTAGGGTTTGACGTTTCCATTTTTTGTTTTAGAAATATTCAGAACGACGAATAAATCACTTGCGAAGTTAGGGTTTAAGGTTACTCTAGACCCTAAAACCTAACTTATCTTGATTTTTAAAAAATCGGGATGACCCCCGATTTTTTTAAATCCGGCAGCTGGATTCAATGTTTTTTAAAAAATTTTAAATTTTATCTGTATTCGCTTAGGGTTTCAAAAATTAACTTTTGAGGTTCAACAATTCCATTTTAGGTTTAGAAATTTTCAAAACGACGAATAATCGTATACAAACTTAGTAAAAAAACACAATTTGAATTGACCATTTAATTATAAATTTTTAATATTATTTATGTATACATATTTAGCAAAAAAAAAAGAAAGATAAAACATCCCAAAACGTCACTTGAAGTTGTGTACAAACCACCTGCCACAATCCCCCCAACGCCACTTAAAGCGGCGTCCCTTACCATTCCCCGAAAACTAGGCCTGACAATTCGTTCCTTTTGTATACTTTCGTGTTTTGTGTACGTAATGTCTGATAAGTGCATATTTTTGCATATTTTTATTACCCATTTATTTCTTGAACTCGTATTTTAATAATTTATTTTGTTGCATTTCAGGAAATTCGTGAATAAATAAAGAAATGACAAATTAAAGAAATAAAGATCAAGGAAGGGAAAAAGAGGAAGAAAAAGGACTTAAATGAAAAAAAGAAAAAAGAATTAGGAGCTTGGTGGAAAAGGAATCTTTGAAGACATGTGGAAGGTGGAGATCATCCCAACACACTAAATAAGTGTATGGCCAAGATCCACTCTGTAACACCCCCAGATCCGGGGTCTTGGATCTGGTGGTTACGGTCTTACTTCCACCCATAATAATCAACTTGAGTCCCAAAATAAATAAGTAGCATGCTGTGACCCCACAATAATATCCACTCACACACACAGTTATAGTCCCAGAGATGAAATTGAAATAAGTCTTACATAAAGGGTTTACGAATAAAAGTTATTACAAGCCAGATGGATAACATCATAAGTTTAAAAGTTTTGCCGTTGCTTAACATTAATTATACATATAGTTAAACTAGAAGCAAAAGCTGTCTATCTATGCTACCTCAGCAATGGCAGCTAGCATATCAACGGGGAGTCCTGTGGGTCGGGTAACCTGCTTGCGCCGAGTGCGCCTTACGCGAGCCATCTGTCCTAGCTGTTGTTGTGACATAATAAATAAGCAAGGGTGAGCAATAGCCCACCAACAACAATATAACTGAACAGTGATGATATATATATATATATATATATATATATATATATATAGCAGTTCGAATATCTTTGAAACCACATGCCATGCATTAGCAAAGATAATACCAGTATAAGGTAAATGATGAAGTTACAAGGTAACTCAAAATATATATTCCATGGACATACTTGATACGCAAAAGATAAGCAAAATATCATCATTTATCTGAAAGAGGAACTTGCAGAAAATATTACAATTCCAATTATGAATACTTTTCCATTACTGCCAACAATGATGATGTTGTAGAAAACAAATGAATTTGAATGATGAACTAATGCTGGAGTATTCACCGCGCCCGCTGTTCCAATCCTTACGATGATCAGTCGCAGATTGTACAGCTCAATTTAGATTTACTACCGGTAGAAGGAAGAGCTGACGGATTTACTTGTCTACCGCCCTGTTAGATCTCCCCGGCCAACGTTTGGGCCAATGGGATGGACGGGCGCTACTCGGCCTCTTACACGACTCCAAGTTCGAAAAGAAGTTCATGACTCTAAACGTAAAGTTCGTCCCCCTTTCCCCAAGTATAATACTTGTTGATAAGACTCCACAAAGTAGTCGTATCTAGTTCGAAAGGAAAATTCAACGTCATATCTCCCAAGCTGCTGCTTGTTAGAGGATACCATCTTGTTCCAATAATCTTACCCCTCGAATGGTGAGAAGGTACACCAGATTTGATAGATGATCTGCAACCAAGTTGCGAGTTAAAATAATAGTTTCAATAGATTTATGACCGGGAAGTCAACAAGATAAATAACATTTCTCAAGCAAGGTTCCCTTATTATTTGGAAGATAGATTCGAAGGAGGAATGAAATTTTGAGAACCTTTCTTGATATAATATTAATAATAATACGACTCCGAAGAAATTTTATAATAATCGAAGGTCGAAGATAATATTTGAAGTCATTTAAGAGTATCGGATAAATATTCAGAGAATATTTATTGAATCAGAAATAGTTACAGAAGACTTATAACTACGAACGAATATTTAAATCAAAGTATTTCTCAGAATAATTCTCGAGGGAATAAAGAGAAAATATTTATTAAATAATTAAATATTTAAATGAATATTCAAAATAATATTCATTTCATTAATAAGACTTGAAAGGAATAGTAAATATAATATTCGATAAATAAATATTACATCAGATGAATATTTAAAATAATATCCATTAAGTAAATGGGAACTTAAATGAATATTCAAAAAGTAATATTCATTTAATGAATAATATTCTAAATGAATATCGAAATAATATTCATTTAGTAATCCAAGCTTTAAAGGAATATTCGAAATAATATTCGATAAATGAATCGACTTTAAATGAATATTAAAAAATAATATTCATTGAATAGATAACGTTCAAAAAATTATTTGAGGTAATGATCGTTAATTAAATGATCTCGGATGAATATTCAAATAATATTCCTTAACCAAATAATGGAAAGTGTTTACTTAAATATTTCCCTCGAAGGAAATTACGATATATCAAGAAGTACTGACTCCCGGTCTATATTCAACGAATACGATATATATGCCCTTCTCTAAGGGACTTAACAACATCTGGATTATAACTGATTATTCACTATCTAGCTTATAAGCCAACAATAATTCAAGGAACAAGTATATCAATATAACTTGGAAGTAGGCATACATGACATGGCATATGTATAACAGAAAACATATATATATATATTCACAACAACAGCCTTTAAAAGGATTTGAAACTTGCCTGGTAATCGAGTACGAGTAGGGGTAGTGGTAGTGTGTCCCGGGTCAGCTCGGCGATCTATAAATAGTCAGAATATTCGAGATTAATCACTTAACACTTTTTAAAAGGCTAAGTATCAACTTAAGTCGAAACATGTTTTCGAATTATCTCGTTATACACCTTTTAGTGTAACTCTTTTTATCACCGATACGATCCGACATTTGTTCGTTATTAAGACATGTCATCATACTCACACTTAGTATATACTTAAGTCGTATAAGTTCTAAAGTCGGTCGATTACGAACCAAGATTATACCTCGAGTTTTATCGCTCGTTTTCTAAGTTATAACCAAAGTTATACTTTTAAGGGGTTTGTTCGCGTTTAACCTTGATTCAAACATTTTTATAAAATCGAAAAACGATCCGTTTCACATGAGGTTTTCTCTCACACCTTCCTTTTTATCTCTAGTATTTAATTACCATGATTCGCCACTGACTTACTGTTAAATATAATTGATGTGTTTTAATCAGTGTTTTAGTGTTACAGTGAATTATCAGAGTTTAGCTGGAAGCGGTCAGAGTTTAGTATAAACTCTGACAGATGGAAGCTCGACAGAGTTTGTCAAACTCTATCTGGAGGCAGCGTCTACTGTCAACGGTGATTGAAGATTTATTATGGAAGCGATATCTTTGAAGATTGGATAGCTATCAAAGAGATCGAGTTGACTTAGGAGACGTGTGACAATCTGTAATTGATATCATTGAATAGCTGATTATTAGGAATATCAATTAGAGATTGTATCGAAGCTGTATGTTTTATAAATACAGTTAGGTTAACCCAGAAGGGTATCGTGCAACGAATTATCTTTATTGTAACCTAGCAGCTCTTTGTGATAGTTTACATCACGAAGAGGGTTATTAATACCCGAAGTTTTTAAGTGCATAAACGTCTTTCTTGTTAAACTCTCATACGAATTTGATTATTAATTGTGTATTCGGCCTAACAAGTTGTATTAGAGCCTATCTGTTACTTTATTACAGGTTAAGATCCAAACACAACAATAATCATGTCAGCAATTCCTCCACCAACACCTATTGTTTCTGAAAAGGCTCCTACTACTGTGAGTCGTTATGAACCAATCAGGGTTCCTATTCTGAGGCCATTAGAGTATGCTATGTGGAAGGTCAAGATGACTATGTTTCTGGAGGCTACAGATCTAGAATATCTTGACAGGATTTATGAAGGCCCTCACAATCCTACAAAACTATCTGTTGCAGCTGCTGGTGAAGAAGCTAAAATAGTTCCAAAGGAAAAGAAGGACATGACTCCTGAAGATCTATCATCAATTGCTAAGGATGCAAAGGTTAGGAATTTACTGCATAGTGCTTTAGACAATGTTATGTCTAACAAAGTCATTAACTGCACCACTGCAAAAGAGATATGGGATGCTCTTGAAGTCAGGTGTCAAGGAACTGCGGCTATTAAGAAGAATAGGAGAAACATACTCACACAAGAGTATGAGCATTTTGAGGCTAAACCTGAAGAGACCATGACAGAAACATTTGATAGATTCTGTAAACTGCTCAATGATCTGTCATTGGTCAACAAAGAGTATGATCTAGATGACTCAAATCTCAATTTTCTTCTTTCTCTACCTGAAAAGTGGGATGTGAAAACAACCACTATTAGAGACAACTATGATCTTGCTGAAACAGAGATTGATGAAATCTATTGGCTGCTCAAAACTCATGAATTGGAAATGGAGCAGAGAAACAGGAGATCAAGCAGGAAGGCAAGGTCTGTTGCTCTTAATGTTGAAGAGAAGCCTCAGAAGAAAGAGGCATCAAGAAGGAAAATGAAGGGAAAAGCTTTGGTCATACACTCAGAAAGTGAATCATCAAACTCTGATTGTGATTCAAACTCTTCTGAATCATCTGACTCTGAGGATGATGAAGAAGAAATGAGGAAAATGGCTGTGTTGATGGTGAAGACCTTCAAGAAAATGGGCTTCAAGAATTTCAAGAAAGGGAAAAGGTTTTCTAGAGATTCAAATGAAGACAGGAAAAGCTTCAGGAAGTTTGATTAGAAAGATTCTAGGGGGAAGAAGGATAAGTCTGAAATTCAATGCTACAAGTGTAAGGAGATGGGTCACTATGCTCCTGAGTGCAAGAAGGGTAAAACTGGAAAGGTACTCTACACTAAAGGCAGAGATTGGGCAGACACTTCAGATTCTGATGAAGAAGTGAACTATGCTCTCATGGCTACTACTGAATCAGAAACTTCTGAAAATCAGGTACCTCTAACTACCTATGCTTATAATATTGATGACATTGCTCAATTAAGAATTTATCTTAAGTCATTGCATATAAGTTATAGGGATCAGACTTTAGAGAATGAGAGGATAAAATCTGAAAATTCTGAACTTAAGGTTAGAAATAAACTTGTTGAAGAAAAACTTGAAAACATGCAACAAGTTCAGAAAGAGAGAGATGATGCTGTTTCTATAGAACAGGATTTGCTTCAGAAATATAAAAAACTAAAATCTGAGTTGGAGGAAGCAAACAAGAAAATTAGGACTTGGACTAATTCTGGAAAGGACACTCAACAAATTTTTCAAACAGACACTGTTGGTCTAGGTTATAATGAGGGAGATGAACTTAGATTTCAAAATCAAGTTAAAATCAGACTTCATTTTGTACATGGAGCCAGTAAATTTTTGTCTGAAAATGAAAAAGAAGCTGTTAAAAGTGAACCAGTAAAAACTAGTGTTAAACAGGTTAATATTGGTTCAATGACAGATAAACAACTCAAACATAAACTAAAGGAGTTAAAATCTGTTAAGAAACAGGGAGTGTCAAATAAGAACAGAAATGGAAAAGTAGGCATTACTTCAGGAAATAAACCAATGCTTGCTAGTTATGCTCCAAGAAAGACATGTCATAACTGTGGTAGTACTAAGCATCTTGCAAATTTCTGCAAGAAAAACAAAAACATAAATTCTTTACCTTCCAAGTCTGAGGTAAAGAAGGATTTTGCTAGAACTAAGCCACAGACTTTATACACACATTGTGGAAGCACTTGGCATTCCATTTATACTTGCATAGAATATCATGCTATCTATCATAATTACTATGAACTAAAACCCAATCTGAAATGGGTTAAAGTTGATACTGCAAGTGTAAACACTGATACTGTTAGCTCAAACTCTGATAATGTTAATTCCGCTGCAAAAGCTAACAAAGTTAAGAATGTCAAAGGATCCAAGCAAGTCTGGATCCTTAAATCTAATCCTCAGTAATTGCTTGTGATTGCAGGGCAACAGGGAGGCAACCCTAGTCGTGGACAGTGGATGTTCAGGACACATGACTGGAAATAAAGCCCTGCTATCAGACTATGAGGAGAAGGCTGGCCCAAAAGTTTCCTATGGTGATGGCAATGTAGGAAGAACATTGGGATATGGCAATATTAATCTTGGAAATGTCATCATCAACTATGTAGCTCATGTCCCAGGACTCAAGCATGACTTGTTATCTGTGAGTCAAATCTGTGACAAGGGATATCATGTAGATTTTCAACCTGAATATTGTGAAGTTATCAGCAAATCTACAGGAAAGGTTGTTCTAGTTGGTCACAGGCAAAACAACATTTATGAAATCAAGCTTTTGATAGACTCTGTTGGAAAAGCTGTTTGCCTGTTTACAAAAATGTCTAGTGAAGAGAGTTGGAATTGGCACAAGAAACTCTCACATTTGAACTTGAACAACATCAATGAATTGATAAGAAAGGATCTTGTTAGAGGACTCCCAAAGGCTCTGTTAAATGTTGATGGCCTATGTGATTCATGTCAGAAGGCTAAACAAAGGAAGTCATCTTTCAAGAGCAAGATAGAATTTTCAATCACTGATCCCTATCATCTTCTGCATGTTGATCTCTTTGGTCCAGTAAATGTTATGTCTATAGCAAGGAAGAAATATGCTTTAGTCATTGTTGATGAATACACTAGATTCACTTGGGTGTATTTTCTAGCAAAGAAGGATGAAACTGCATTAACTCTGATGGAGCATGTGAAGCTTCTGGACAAAGGATCAAGTAACAAATTCAGAATCATCAGAAGTGATAATGGAACTGAGTTCAGAAATGCAACAATGGAAGAATTCTGCAAGGAAAATGGAGTGAAGCAAGAATTTTCAGCACCTGGTACACCACAACAAAATGGTGTAGTTGAAAGGAAAAATAGAACTTTGATTGAAGCTGCCAGAACTATGCTTGATGAAGCAAAATTGCCAACTTATTTCTGGGCAGAAGCTGTTCAAACTGCTTGTTTTACTCAAAATGCTACACTGATCAATAAGCATGGAAAGACACCATATGAGATGGTGAAGAAAAAGAAGCCTAACCTGAAATACTTTCATATTTTCGGGTGCAAATGTTTTGTTTTGAAGACTCATCCTGAAGAGTTGACCAAGTTTGAGCTAAAGGCAGATGAAGGAATTTTTGTTGGCTATCCACTGTCAACAAAGGCATTCAGAGTCTACAATCTGAGAACTAAAGTGATCATGGAATCTATACATGTGTCGTTTGATGACAAGAAGATAACTGGACTTGAAGACAAAGATGAATATGATCAACTGAACTTTGAAAATGAAGATTTAAACTCTGATGAAGTAAACTCTGATGAAACAATTCTGACAGACTCTGTTGAAACAAACTCTGAACCTCTACTGGTAAACACTGGAGAAACTTCTCAGCCACAACAAAGGGAAGAACCAGTTGAGGGGGAGCATGATCAAGATGAAGACTCAAATACTGATACTGAGTCAACTGAAAAATCTGGATCAAACTCTGATGATTCAAACTCTGAAAATTCAAATTCTGACTCTGGGCAGTCAAGTTCAGGGGGAGTCTCAGAAAATGAAGAAAGATCACAACAAAATCAGGAGAGCATGGATCAAGGGGGAGGATCACTTGCTGACAGAAGTCATTTGCCTTCTGCTAGGAAATGGACTAAATCACATACACCTGATTTGATAATTAGTGATCCAGATGCAAAAGTGAAAACAAGAAGTGCTACTGCAAGTGAATGTCTGTTTCATGCATTCTTGTCTAAAAATGAACCAAAGAAAGTGGAAGAAGCTCTTCAAGATGCTGACTGGATAACAGCAATGCAGGAAGAGTTGAATGAATTTGAAAGGAATGAAGTGTGGACCCTTGTACCAAGGCCAAAGAACAGATCGATTATTGGTACTAAATGGGTTTTCAGAAACAAGACTGACAGTGAAGGTGTTATCACAAGGAACAAGGCTAGACTGGTAGCAAAAGGCTATTCACAGCAGGAAGGAATAGACTATAATGAAACATTTGCTCCAGTTGCAAGATTGGAGGCAATCATAATTTTTCTAGCATATGCCTCTCACAAGAAATTCAAAGGGTTCCAGATGGATGTGAAAAGTGCTTTTCTGAATGGAAAGCTTGAAGAAGAAGTGTTTGTTGAGCAACCACCAGGATTTGTGGACCCCAAATATCCAGATTATGTCTACAGGCTAGATAAGGCACTATATGGACTTAAGCAGGCACCAAGAGCATGGTATGAGACACTTGCTCAATTTCTTCTAGAAAGTGGATTCAACAGAGGTACAATTGACAAAACTCTGTTTTATTTCAATCAAGGAAGTGACCTCCTTTTAGTTCAGATATATGTTGATGACATTATCTTTGGGTCTACTAATGATAAACTCTGTAAGAAGTTTGCCAAGCTCATGCAGTCCAGATATCAAATGAGCATGATGAGAGAGCTTAGTTACTTTCTAGGCCTACAGGTGAGACAAACAGATGATTGTATTTTCATTAATCAAGAAAAATATACCATAAATCTTCTCAAGAAATTTGGTATGCTTGACTGTTCATCTGCATCAACTCCCATGGCAACAGCAACTAAATTGGACAAAGACACAGGAGTTTCAGTGGATATGACAAACTACAGGGGCATGATAGGATCTCTTCTTTACTTGACAGCTAGTAGGCCTGACATCATGTATGCAACCTGTCTTTGTGCAAGGTTTCAGGCAGATCCTAGAGAGCCACATCTGACAGCTGTGAAAAGAATCTTCAAGTATCTCAAGGGCACCTTATCATTAGGTCTGTGGTACCCCATAGAATCAGATTTCAAGCTACTTGGGTATTCTGATGCAGACTTTGCAGGCTGCAAGATAGACAGAAAGAGCACTAGTGGAAGTTGTCAATTTCTTGGTGACAGACTTGTCTCTGGGTACAGCAAGAAACAGAAATCAATTTCCACATCTACAGCTGAAGTAGAGTATATTGCAGCTGGTAGCTGTTGTGCACAGATCTTGTGGATGAAGAATCAATTGCTGGATTATGGATTGAGGTACAGTAAAATTCCTATTTACTGTGATAATCAAAGTGTTATTGCTATGACAGGTAATCCAATACAGCATTCAATGACCAAGCACATCAGCATAAGGTACCACTTCATCAGAGAACATGTGGAAGAAGGGAATATTGAACTACATTTTGTGTCTACAAAACAACAGCTTGCAGATATCTTCACTAAACCATTGAGTGAAGCTACATTTACAAGACTGGTCAATGAACTAGGAATGGTCTCTGGTTCTGACTAGGAATGTTGGTTAGATTCAAATTTTACTTATGTAATGTGTTGCTCATATTTCCTTGATTTGTTATATGCTAAGTGAACTCTGTTATGCATACTCTGATAATCTGTTTTTCATTGTCAAACTCTGTTAAACTCTGTCAGCATGCCTGTATGTTATACATTGTTAATAAGTTGATAAACTCTATGAACTCTGAGTTAATTTTTGTCTGAATGAAAACACCAATGAAGAAATATGTATGAAGTATGATTCTCAGCAATTAATCATGAATCTTTCTGAGTTATTGTGATCTAATCTTAGATTGTGCAGAAAATTAACACAGCATGATACTGGTTCATATTTATAGCATCTCTTAGTTTATTTTGTCTTAAACTCTGAGTCTATAAATACTGTGTGCATTGCCTTTCATGAATAACTACTGATGTTGATGAACTCTAAACTCTGTTAGTTATACTCTGGTAGATTAAAATGCTTACTGCAATACCCCAAAGAAAATGTATATAGGTTGTTATACTCCCTTGAGATTATGTTGGACACTAGGATGACCCAGGAACCTATTGGTATATAATATGTGCTAAAATTCTCTGATTTTTGGTGACTAGTCAAATACTAGGATGACCCAGGAACTTATCAAAATGATAAGGGATAAGATTTTTGAATTTTTGGTGACTGGTTCCAACCTCTAATTACTGGAATGAATAGAATTAAAAAAAAATTAAATTAAAGGGGGTATATAATAAATTAAATGTTACTGTATATAGATTGATTACTACAGAGTTTAGCTTTCATCATACAGTCAGTGTTTACTATGACAGTTTGTGCATCCAGTGTTTATTGATTTACTTTATGGATTTTATGAAAAATTAAATGCTCTAAAAATTGATTCAGTAAACTCTGCTTCACACACACATATTTTCACAACTGTGCAATTTATGAAAGGGTTTCGGTGATAAAGTTGGAGAATTGACAAACGCTGTTGATTCGTGGTTCGTACTCTAAGGTAAATTTTTATTTGGATAATTTGAAAATTTTGGAGTAAATAGGGCTTTTGACAACTGTTAATAAGTGTATTGTTGATTTGTGGTTCGTACTCTGAGTTCTTGAGTTCTCGAATAGAGTAATAGACATGTCGAATCTCTGAGTTATCGAATGACACTTTGACTTGTTGACTCTCAAAGATGTCGAATAGTGTTTTCACAAATATCGCCTCGACTTGTCGAATGCTAGACTTCTCGAATAGAGCACAACACTTCTCGAATTGGTACTCTGTTCTGTTCCTGATTTAATTGTGATTATTGTTGATGAATTTGTTCCTTATATGATTACTTTAATTAGTTTTCATATTCTCTTCTTTGATTTAATTCTTTGAAGAACAGTTCATAAACATAAAAAAAATTGCAGAACACACTGAATAAGATTAGAGAAACAGAATTCTTCATTGATAATAAGAAAGAGATTACATGTAAGAATTACATCTTTTTGTTCTCTCTATCTACTAATCTATTCAACAGGAAATAAAAAGTGAAATCCAAACCACTCCATTGTTAGCAAACATCCCAGATCCCATCTTTGCCACTTTATTTGGGTGGAAGTTGAAGGGATAAGGTTATTTTTGCTGACATATTCATTAACAATGGTTGGTGGTGTTGGATGAGGATGCCTTCGAGGAAAGCCATGCTAATGTTGCTTGGAGAGCAGCATCGATGTCGATCACTCTTGCAGGCTTTTCTCTCTCGATCTCTTCCAGACCGGCATCCATCTGCAGCCACAGAGTTTCGAGCTGCCTTTCCCAGTCAAACGCATCAAACTCTTCACGCGTATAACTGAAGATATCTCTATTCTCTACGAGATGGAGATTCTTTTCTTTGATGGTAAGGTTTGACATTGTTATTAAGAGTGTGTTGTTGGAAGGGTTTTTAATTTTTCAGGAGAGGATGAAAGGTTAAAGAGATAGTGAACAAGTCTGAACAAGTCTCTAGGCCTTAAATAGAGATGGGTAAGCAACGAAGTACTAAAACGCTTCGTATTCTGCTTATTAATGGTTACAGGTAAACGCTTCATATTCTGGTTTTAATTGGGTCCAGGTATTTTAAGAGAGTGCTATTTGATTTTTATTTAAATCAAATATTTTATTGTTATATTTGCAAAATACACTTCTTAAAAATACGAGCACGTGACCCACTCACCCATTACTGTGTCCCACTCACCCATTATCGTGTCCCACTCACACATTAATCTAGGAACTGTTGAGTGTTTGATTACATAAAAGATTGAGTTTTTAATTACTCTAATTACTTTTGTGTCCAAACGGTTGTGTTTTATTTTTTTACATCTCACAGTTCTCTCACTTTTCACCTGGGCATTTTCGCAAACACCATTCCTATATACACTTCTCTTTGGCATTTCTTGCAAATTTCTTGATTCAATGGCTTCTAAACCATTCACTGTTCTTGGTTTACGGGTTGTCCCTAACAACTATGAAGCTCCACTCTATCATGAACGTGTTCCAGAAGCGTTTCATCTAATGCAGAATTTCTTGAGAGACTTAGAGATTGGACAAGCTCTGGTTGAACCTGGTACTCTCTCTGCATCTCAAATTGCCACTTTTTGGCAAAACTCAGTCTATGTGGATGGAGGAGAGAATGGGACTCCTAACATCATCTTTACTTATGAAGAACAAGAGTTTGTGATTACTCCACAAACTGTCAGAGATACAATGGGGTTTGATACACATACATCTTATACTTATGTTGGTGAACCTCTATTGAGACAGATGCTACAGGAAATAGGTTACATGGAATCTCTTGACAAGCTTGGCAGTGTAAAGAGGCCTAATCTCAGGAAGGAATGGAACTTTTTCTTCGATTGCATTACAAGAACATTCCAGAAGAAAGTCACTAACTGGGATGTCATTCCAATAGACAGTCTACAAATCGGGTATTCTCTACTCTATGGTAGTAATTTTGATTTTGGTAGATATGTTCTGATGAATTTAGGTGATAAACTGTCAGAGTCTACTACAGTTTATTTTGCTCGATTTTGTCAAATGTTGTTCAATGCTTGTGTACCTGGTCTAGAGATTGCTGATACTGATGAAATTCAGCCTTTTAGAGTCAACAAGAGAATATTCTCTGATATGACTAATAAGGATGTTGGTAAAGAAAATCTACCTGCCTTTGTTCTGCCACTTGCTTTGCAGAATTTTCTCAACCAACCTCAGGACCAACCACAACCAGAACCACAACCAGAACCACAACCTGAACCACTAAACATTGATCGTACTCAAACACTAAACACTGAACCACCTACATCACCTATCCACTCAGCACCTACAAAACAACCTTCACACTCTCCACAAATAAACTCTGAACTATAACGCCTTAGAAATTTCGAATTTAAAATTATTAATTTATTATAAATTATGAGTTATATTATGTGAATATTGTTGTAAAGATGAAATGTATGTGAGATGGTATTTATGTGCTTATATGATGATTTAGATAAGTGGTGAAGGTCAGTATATTTTTATTTGTATTTTTGAGGATTTAAGTATATTTAAATTATGTATTTTTGATCCTCTGTAAATTTTATAAAATTATCGGAGGGCTTAAAAATCATGAAATCTTTTGTAATATTATCCTTATAATATTATTTAGTTTTTAAAATGGTTGGGTGAATTAATTTGGATGTTCGGTATTTTAAAATGATTTTAAAAGTTTTATTGTATTTAAAGGAACAAATTTTGTAAAATTCATATTTAATTCATTTTTTATCCGAAAAATATTTTAAAAATATAGGGATGATTGTAATTTCATAAACTTTATTTTAGAATGTTTAAATTTATTTTTGTATTAATTTTTGTTTAACTTCAATTTTTGAAATGGTTTAAATCAAATTTGTTTTGTAAATTTTGAGCTAGTAAAAATTTCTTAAACTACCTTTACTCTTTTTAATCCCCAAAATCCATTTCCCCAATTCAGTAACATCGCCCCGTTCTCGTTTCTCTGGAAAGCTCGGGAAGACTCTCTCTCTTTAATCTCATTCTCTCCCTCATCTCTTTCACTTCTCTGCTTAATTAAGTGCGTGTGTAAACTATTATGTATGTGTGTAAGCAGCTGTGTGTGTATGGGTTCTTCTCTCCCTGTACAACTTCGGTCCTCTAAGTTGTTATAAGCTACGAGTTCTATTGATTCTTGCTGCAAGCCATGTGCTATTCGAGTCATTCCTGTAAAGACAATCTCTCTCTCTCTCCGTTAATCACTGTTATCTATGCTTGATATGTGCGTTTGTGTGTACAAGTTCTGTGGTTGCTGCGTATAGCTTGCCGTTGATTATTGTTCAGTAATCAGCTAAGTTGAGTTCGCCAGATTTCTTATTCATCTGGTTGAGTTTTGTTGAACCTTTGATAGCAGAATTGTGATGTTAGTATTGAGTTATGCCCATTTATGTAAAGAATTTAATTGTACTGTTATGATGGGTGTTGTGTGCTCTGTTTGTGTGTGCTGTTGCAGTGCCGAGGGAAGAGAACGAAGCTAATGGTAATGGAAAAAGAAGGAGCAGGAGAGTAGCAGGTCGCATTGGAGAGTGGGAGGGGTCACAGGTGTGTGTGTATTCTTGACAGTGTGTGTGTAGATGTGAATTGGAGCAAGGGGTTTGGGAATGAGAACAATAGTCAGCATGGGTTCGGGCATGTATGGTTATGGCCAGGTAATTGTGTTATAGTGGGTGTGCGTGTTTGAGTTATTAGTGTTGAAAAAAAAAAAAAAGAGAAATGGGCCAAGAGGTGAAGAAGATGTAGAAAGAAGGAGGGAAAGGAGAAAAGAAATATGAGAAAAGATGGTGAATGTACGGTTTTAAGTTATTGCTGCTTGTATGTAAATGTGATATAATTTGGTGGCCTTGGTAGTGTTTTTCGAAGGGAGACAGTGGCGATGTGAGGGAATGCTGGTGGTGTACGTAAGCTGCTGCGAGTGTGTTTGGGTAGTGGAGTGATTGGGAGGTGGTGTGAGAGCTACCTATGTGTGTGTTTGTTGGTGTAAAGCATAGGAAAAACCAAGATGAAGGGGTGCATACGGCCGAGGTTGTGCCTGGGGTGTTCTGTGCGTGGGTGTTACAAGGGTAACCGAAAATGTACATGTATGTGTGTCTTGGTATATGTTGTTGAAGGGCAGGAAATGAAAGGGGACAGGGGGGTGAATGAGTGACTGTATGTAGTAGTGTTGATGAAAAGCTAGAGTAATTATTGAATTTACTTGAGATGCTTGATTGTATAATGGTAGTGCTTGATAGCTGTGTAAAGATTTTTATATATGTTGTTCATAAGTTCGACAGTTGGCTTGGTAGTGTTAATAGTATTATATATTGATAATGGCTGGTTCGAATTATGCTTGGTTATGGGATTATAATTTTCGAATATAAGTGATGATGGAGTTTGAGATTGTATGCTTGTGTTTTGATTATGTATTGAGTAAATTGTGAAGCGGAGAATGTTTAGAATTCTGAAGTGATATTTTACTGGTATAGATTCGAAGAATGAAAACTTCAGAAGTAAAGAAAAAGGTAAGTTTTATTCTATTTACGGAGGTTGACAGATAAGATTAATGAGGATACGGGAAAGGTTGAATAGCAAAGGTTGAAGTTGGATGGGTTTGCTTCGTTGTTGTTGGATCTTTGTGAAGTGGTTTAACACCGGGGAAACGTTAATCTTCATAGGGGTATTTTTGATTATTTTCATCCAACCGATAAATTGAAGTTGACGCGCAGGCTCAATATCTGTGGATCATACTCTTGGCAACCGCAAGAGCGTTAAACCAAATAATGATCGAATTAGAAGATTCTGATGCTGTAAGATAGACGGAGAAGTTAGTATCACTGCAAGTTACATAATAGCTAAGGACTAGAGGCAAGTGACTGTATTCCTTCATTTATTGTTCAAGTGAAATATTTTGTGCAATCATTATGTTAAGAATGTGATTAATACGTGTTGTATATATTAAGTGGTAAAGCGTATTAGGATGCGTTCGGGTAGCACATAGTTAGACGGTTACGGTTATAAGCGTACTAAAGTAGTACTTTATTTTTATATAGGTACCAGTGAGAGTTTGGTTGAGAGCCAGTAAGAGTATAAAGGGAAGAAGTTGGAGGAGAAGGACAAGTTTCAGAGTCGACGAGTGTATGAAGTAAGGGATGACATGAATTTGAATTGAGGATCCATGGTAGGATCAGGAACTCAGTAAATCGAGGCAAGTGTTCTTGCTACTCACTTATCATTCAAGTGATGCAATTCAATTCCTTTGTTATATGATATGATGTGGTCAAGTATATTTAGAAAATGAAGTATTTCTTCAATTAGCGTAAAAACGTTTATTTTCCCACCCTCGATTCAAATTCCAATTTTACAAAGGATTTTACTAATAGTCCTTTTCCGCATATCATCTTCTACATGGAATTTTATTGGCTCCCCAGAGGAATACTCTATCTTTTAGTTCCTCGAAAAATGTTAAGGGATCTTCTGAATTGAGAGAATCCCAGTTTTAAATTCCCATAAATACCTGTTAATGAAATTCCTGATTTTTAACATAATTTTCCAGTGAACCCCTTCTTGAAAATGTTTTATTCAAACTAAGTTGAAATTGAACATCCTGTAATTATTTTCACCGATAGACGTTTAATCTGTTTTACTCGCTCATGTTGATTCAAACCTTACAGTGGGTTATAAAATTTTATTAAATGCGTAGTGCTTGACCATGTCCCTGCTCTAACTTAGAATTTCAATTATTGATAATCTTGTTGCAATTTATATCTTGTATTGTTGCCCAAGTTGATTTTTCCTTTTATCAAGCTAATGATATTAAGACCTCAATTACTAATATCTATCTTGTCGATACTTATTCGAATTAACATTCTTTATACTCTCCACCCCATTCATCATCGAACTTGTCGGTGTTTATTGAAGATCTTGATTAATCGGTTATCACCCTAAATAGTTGTATCGAACTTATCGATACCGTTTGAGATTGTTGTTATCTATATTTTTCACCCCCTTTCTCGTGTTGAACTTGTCGACACTTGTTGATCTTAAATCTTTCAGTGACTCTTGGATAATGAGTCGTTATTCTGGAACGTGAGTATTCCAGTTATTGGTTGGTAAAGGTGGTCGATTGTTCCGACACCTAGTGTGGACGATTTAGAATTGGAATGTTTTTAAAATGTGGACCGTGAAGGTCGAATGTTTTTAAAATGTGGACCGTGAAGGTCGAATGTTTTTTTAAAATGTGGACCGTGAGGGTCGGACCAGATTCGTGGTCAGAAATTATTAAGGCCAATGTGTGCCGTGGATCCATTAAAGGACATTGCTGTGTGCGTTTGTCCGGGGTTAGTGCGTGACTGATCAGCAGCCTAACCTTAATGATGTTTTTTTTAAATAAATAAAAATTCCAATTCTAATCTATACTTTGAAAATGAGATGTTCAGTTCTTGACTTCTTGAAAGTCTGTTTGAATAACATTTTGATATCAGAATTCTGTCCAGTTCTAGTTTTGATGCACCTTATGAATGGTGAATTGTTGGCCCTCGTGGCAATCTAAAAAGTTGATATAACTGATTCCTTCATAAAATGAGATGGAACTCTTGTTCTTACCAAAATTGTCGTTGTATTGAAATTGTCATCACTATTCACACTTGCTGAGCATTGTTGGCTCACTTTTGCTTCTGTTTATTTTTCTCCAGTTATTAGAGATATTCAGAAGGACTAGAGGTCATTGGGTATTGCTCTATAGACCGCGAGAGGAGACGTTCGAGTCATGGATTTGTTGAGGTGGGATATCTAGTTTGATAGTGATTTTTGTATATTCATAAAAATTGTATAATATTCTTTTATTTGAGATGGGGTTGTAATAATAGTAATGTAATAGTTTGTTTCATACCATAACCTGTGAGCGGTCTTGGATAGCTATTAGTTGTATTATCTTTTGGTTTAAGCGTTATTATGCATGCAAGCAGGGATGTTGAATTTGGTTTTGATTTGGTAGAATACAGGTGGTTAGCTCATTTTACGAATGCATCATGCCAAAATTTTCAAAAATTTCCCTATATCAATATTTAGTTTATTATAAAAAGCTTATAGTTTAATTATGGTAGTGAGAGTGTTACAAGTTGGTATCAGAGCTACAGGTTATGGTCACTGAAACAGATTAGAAGGGTTAGGGTACGAGTATTAGATAGACGTTGGGTAGAACGGTTTAGGATAAGGATCGCGTTAGGATACTTCGGCAAGCGTCGCGACGTTAATCGGTCTTTCGGCATATCGCGTGAGTAGAAGTTCGAATCGTTTAAGGATTGGGCTATTAGCAAAACAGCGAACCCGAAGCGACATAAGCTAAGTGGGCAGCTGGAGCTATCAGTCCGGGGGACGTTATCTCGAGATTTTTGGCGTAGGATTTAGGACATTCTACGATATTAGTTTCGATATGAACGTTTCGGAGATGGTATGAGAAAGTTGAGAATGCGAGGTGAGAAGTGATTATTAGCAAGAATTGGAAGTTAAGTGTAGCCGTGCATCCCTAATTATTGATTCGTTCAAAGTCATTAATTGAAGAAATTTCATATTCTTCCTTTGGATTGTTGTAAATTAATTCTCGGTTGGTATCGTGGCTGAGGCATTCGTTGCGCAGTGACGGTCCAAAATCGAGAATGAATTGAGATCTTCTTAATTATTCAACTCATTATTGTCAGGCCGGTTTTGGCAGCTAAGTATATTAGTGCTTAGTCGATAAGAATGAGGTTATGGATAATTAGGAATTTCTTGAATGTTTGCTTGATCAATTGTATCTAGTGGAAAGTCTTCTATTTATCAATTGATAATGAGCTTTATATGTCAGATTTATTCGAATTCAATCTCATCTCTTTCTGAAATATCTATATTTCCCAGAGAATGCTTGATTCAATTTTACATGAAGATTTTTGAAACTCTTGAATCCCTTTCATTTTCATGAATACTTGATTTTCTCTATTCCAGCTGAGATGAACAACCTATGCAGATAGGGGATTCAGGGACATTTTATCTTTGTGATAGAAGTCCGGTGGGACGCCACTGATTGTGTTTGTCATGAAAGTACTAAAGACTGGCCATCTTTATGTACTATGGAGGTTAACCTAGTGACAAATGCAACCTGAAAATAGTTCAAAGATCATAATTGATCTCTCGGTTGAATTCCTTTCTAAAGGTTTTGTCAAATAAACTCAGTGTATATCCATACTTGATGCCATTCATTTTATTGATCTCCTTTGTCAGAAATTCGATGTTTTCCTAATGATGAAGAGATGCGAAGATAAGCGTGACGACGTTTTAAATGATTGAAACTACAACTGCTTTGATGAAGAAATGGTTATGCGAGTTTAAGAATTGGTGATTAAGACAGATATGTCATGTCGAAATTGGATAAAAGAAATAGGGCAGTGAATAAGAGCCCATGGGTATAAGTGATGATTAAAAGGCGAAAAGAGAATGGAAATGGAGATATTGGATATAAGTTGTACAATACTGACGGAAGATGATTGTAAACATCTTTTGTATGGCAGAAGTAGTAAACGGAATGTCATAAGATTTTGAATGTTTTAAATTAGTCATTAGACCTAAGATTTTAGAATCAAGAAGGCTAACTTGAGTAAGCAGAGTAAAGCAGAACGAAAAGGTTTGTTAGAATTATCAAGGGCTAAGACCGAATGAGGGATAATGTGAATACGTGGAGTAAATGACTTATGCATGGTCAGTGTAAGAAGTCATGGTTATCAAGGATGGTGGAAAGTTAATCGATATGAAGTAAAATGTCAGTAAGGTGGAGGGCAGAGAAATCAGAAAGTTTCCAGAAGTGACTAAATAAGACATGTAGGATTTAGTTAAGAAAAGAAAGTGGAATCCCGAAAATGTGGAGTAAAAAGGGAAAAGGGCACCATAGTTGCCTATAGGATGAGAATTAGGAGGGATTAACGAGATTCCATGATCAGAAAATAAGTTTTCGGGAGTAGAATCCCTAGAGATTTTATCAAGATAAATGTGGGAAGTTGTAGTTGTAACCAGAAAGGCAGTGTGGTGACAAGTAGCAGCGTCAGAAGTTAAAGCTATGTGTTATGAGCTTGGAAAGATGGGAATTTTTGCCAAAAATAGTATCATATCAGTCTTGGTGGAAGTTTTGAAGAGAGTGACAGGACTGCTTTTATGATTATTAAGAATCATGAAATTCAGTACGATTATAAAGGAAGTTATCAGGAGGTGGATTGTGATGGCTATAAAAAGAGTCAAATATGATTCAGGACTAGACTTATTTCCTATTAACGGAGGGGAGATTTTAATCTTAGGAAAGGTGAAAATGATGTTCTGAAGTCAAAAGCAGATATAGAAGTCTTATCAACGAAACAGATCAAGAAATCGTTATATAGAAGGAATGAAGTTGTTTTGTATAAGAAGAAGGTAACAGAAAGGAGATGATTGAATCAAAGCATATTCCAATGAATAAGATTTCGAAACGACATTCGGACGAAGAATTTAATATAATCATAGATCACAAATCAAGATGTTCGAAGATTGGTGGAGCGTATGCAATTCAATCGATAATAACCTTAAAGGGTTCCAAGAAAAGAAAGAAATGTGGCACAAGGATTTTAATGTAAAATTTTAGATGTCATGATCTTTGTAGTTGATGTAAGTGATGTTAAATGCTGAAGATGTAGCGTGTAAAGTTAAATTCAGAAACTCGTCAAGTATTCCAATCTGTGATTCGAAAATTGATTTTGGGAGACACGAATTAGTGTGATGCGAATAAGATATATATATATATATATATATATATATATATATATATGATTTAAGGAAAATGGTTACTCAGTAAAATAGTGAGATGAAGGATGGATAGAAGTTTTCGATTATTCCATTGTACGTGAAAGAGGAGTAAGAATGATCGGGGAATTTCTTGATATTCCTTTTCTCAAAGTTTTAATTGAGGAAGATTTCGTTTTAGGATGTATCAATAAGCGATGATGTGTATTAAGTTGAATATGTGTGTTGATAAAGCGGGAGCTTGTTAGGGAATTGTTAAAGAATTGTATCATGATTAGTGTCAAGTGAAGTTGTGACCTCAGGAATTGTTCTTGTATAATAGTGAAGTTACAGTCAAGATAACGGGTATAATAGCTTTCAAAGGATGTAAATAGTCGAGGCTATATTTCAAAAGATTTAGCAAACCAAACTATTTTATAAGGTTGAGAATCGGGTCGTTAATTAAAATTATGCTTGATATGCATCTAAGGACGTATGTGTTTGGTTATAATATTCGATTGCGAGAATGCGACTAAGAATGGACAAAATGATGTTAAGTTTCCAGATTAACTACTCAGTAGAATAATGGGACTAAAGCAGATAGAAATTTATTAATTATTCCCTTCTCGATCGACATAGTCCATGAAAGTGGAGTAGAAACGATTGGAGGATTTCTTGAGGTTTCTTTTTCTATCCGAAAACGGGTGATTACGAGTAAGAGCTGGGAAATGGTGCCCAAGGTAGATTATTGTGAATCAAGGCAAATTACGCGATTGCGTTACTGCGAAAGATTGGCGTGGTAATATAAGTTTTGACACGGGGTATAGTTTGTTATACTGAAAGGTCATACCGATTTTCGGAGGAAAGATATTCGCCTACATGTGGTAAACGACTAGAGTTAATAAGACGCGGAAACCAAAGTTTAAGGTTATTCCGAAACTCAAGGGCTCGCAAATGAGCTTAGTAATAAATGAGTTGGTATGGAAGAAATCCTAGAAGTTGAAAGATACAACCTGGGAAGTGGGAGTAAGATGTTTGACGAGAATTGTTATTTGTGTCCTTAGGGTGATTCTGAGGACAGAATCCTATTAAGGGGGGAAGGATATAACGCCTTAGAAATTTCGAATTTAAAATTATTTATTTATTATAAATTATGAGTTATATTATGTGAATATTGTTGTAAAGATGAAATGTATGTGAGATGGTATTTATGTGCTTATATGATGATTTAGATAAGTGGTGAAGGTCAGTATATTTTTATTTGTATTTTTGAGGATTTAAGTATATTTAAATTATGTATTTTTGATCCTCTGTAAATTTTATAAAATTATCGGAGGGCTTAAAAATTATGAAATCTTTTGTAATATTATCCTTATAATATTATTTAGTTTTTAAAATGGTTGGGTGAATTAATTTGGATGTTCGGTATTTTAAAATGATTTTAAAAGTTTTATTGTATTTAAAGGAACAAATTTTGTAAAATTCATATTTAATTCATTTTTGATCCGAAAAATATTTTAAAAATATAGGGATGATTGTAATTTCATAAACTTTATTTTAGAATGTTTAAATTTATTTTTGTATTAATTTTTGTTTAACTTCAATTTTTGAAATGGTTTAAATCAAATTTGTTTTGTAAATTTTGAGCTAGTAAAAATTTCTTAAACTACCTTTACTCTTTTTAATCCCCAAAATCCATTTCCCCAATTCAGTAACATCGCCCCGTTCTCGTTTCTCTGGAAAGCTCGGGAAGACTCTCTCTCTTTAATCTCATTCTCTCCCTCATCTCTTTCACTTCTCTGCTTAATTAAGTGCGTGTGTAAACTATTATGTATGTGTGTAAGCAGCTGTGTGTGTATGGGTTCTTCTCTCCCTGTACAACTTCGGTCCTCTAAGTTGTTATAAGCTACGAGTTCTATTGATTCTTGCTGCAAGCCATGTGCTATTCGAGTCATTCTTGTAAAGACAATCTCTCTCTCTCCGTTAATCACTGTTATCTATGCTTGATATGTGCGTTTGTGTGTACAAGTTCTGCGGTTGCTGCGTATAGCTTGCCGTTGATTATTGTTCAGTAATCAGCTAAGTTGAGTTCGCCAGATTTCTTATTCATCTGGTTGAGTTTTGTTGAACCTTTGATAGCAGAATTGTGATGTTAGTATTGAGTTATGCCCATTTATGTAAAGAATTTAATTGTACTGTTATGATGGGTGTTGTGTGCTCTGTTTGTGTGTGCTGTTGCAGTGCCGAGGGAAGAGAACGAAGCTAATGGTAATGGAAAAAGAAGGAGCAGGAGAGTAGCAGGTCGCATTGGAGAGTGGGAGGGGTCACAGGTGTGTGTGTATTCTTGACAGTGTGTGTGTAGATGTGAATTGGAGCAAGGGGTTTGGGAATGAGAACAATAGTCAGCATGGGTTCGGGCATGTATGGTTATGGCCAGGTAATTGTGTTATAGTGGGTGTGCGTGTTTGAGTTATTAGTGTTGAAAAAAAAAAAGAGAAATGGGCCAAGAGGTGAAGAAGATGTAGAAAGAAGGAGGGAAAGGAGAAAAGAAATATGAGAAAAGATGGTGAATGTACGGTTTTAAGTTATTGCTGCTTGTATGTAAATGTGATATAATTTGGTGGCCTTGGTAGTGTTTTTCGAAGGGAGACAGTGGCGATGTGAGGGAATGCTGGTGGTGTACGTAAGCTGTTGCGAGTGTGTTTGGGTAGTGGAGTGATTGGGAGGTGGTGTGAGAGCTACCTATGTGTGTGTTTGTTGGTGTAAAGCATAGGAAAAACCAAGATGAAGGGGTGCATACGGCCGAGGTTGTGCCTGGGGTGTTCTGTGCGTGGGTGTTACAAGGGTAACCGAAAATGTACATGTATGTGTGTCTTGGTATATGTTGTTGAAGGGCAGGAAATGAAAGGGGACAGGGGGGTGAATGAGTGACTGTATGTAGTAGTGTTGATGAAAAGCTAGAGTAATTATTGAATTTACTTGAGATGCTTGATTGTATAATGGTAGTGCTTGATAGCTGTGTAAAGATTTTTATATATGTTGTTCATAAGTTCGACAGTTGGCTTGGTAGTGTTAATAGTATTATATATTGATAATGGCTGGTTCGAATTATGCTTGGTTATGGGATTATAATTTTCGAATATAAGTGATGATGGAGTTTGAGATTGTATGCTTGTGTTTTGATTATGTATTGAGTAAATTGTGAAGCGAAGAATGTTTAGAATTCTGAAGTGATATTTTACTGGTATAGATTCGAAGAATGAAGACTTCAGAAGTAAAGAAAAAGGTAAGTTTTATTCTATTTACGGAGGTTGACAGATAAGATTAATGAGGATACGGGAAAGGTTGAATAGCAAAGGTTGAAGTTGGATGGGTTTGCTTCGTTGTTGTTGGATCTTTGTGAAGTGGTTTAACACCGGGGAAACGTTAATCTTCATAGGGGTATTTTTGATTATTTTCATCCAACCGATAAATTGAAGTTGACGCGCAGGCTCAATATCTGTGGATCATACTCTTGGCAACCGCAAGAGCGTTAAACCAAATAATGATCGAATTAGAAGATTCTGATGCTGTAAGATAGACGGAGAAGTTAGTATCACTGCAAGTTACATAATAGCTAAGGACTAGAGGCAAGTGACTGTATTCCTTCATTTATTGTTCAAGTGAAATATTTTGTGCAATCATTATGTTAAGAATGTGATTAATACGTGTTGTATATATTAAGTGGTAAAGCGTATTAGGATGCGTTCGGGTAGCACATAGTTAGACGGTTACGGTTATAAGCGTACTAAAGTAGTACTTTATTTTTATATAGGTACCAGTGAGAGTTTGGTTGAGAGCCAGTAAGAGTATAAAGGGAAGAAGTTGGAGGAGAAGGACAAGTTTCAGAGTCGACGAGTGTATGAAGTAAGGGATGACATGAATTTGAATTGAGGATCCATGGTAGGATCAGGAACTCAGTAAATCGAGGCAAGTGTTCTTGCTACTCACTTATCATTCAAGTGATGCAATTCAATTCCTTTGTTATATGAAATGATGTGGTCAAGTATATTTAGAAAATGAAGTATTTCTTCAATTAGCGTAAAAACGTTTATTTTCCCACCCTCGATTCAAATTCCAATTTTACAAAGGATTTTACTAATAGTCCTTTTCCGCATATCATCTTCTACATGGAATTTTATTGGCTCCCCAGAGGAATACTCTATCTTTTAGTTCCTCGAAAAATGTTAAGGGATCTTCTGAATTGAGAGAATCCCAGTTTTAAATTCCCATAAATACCTGTTAATGAAATTCCTGATTTTTAACATAATTTTCCAGTGAACCCCTTCTTGAAAATGTTTTATTCAAACTAAGTTGAAATTGAACATCCTGTAATTATTTTCACCGATAGACGTTTAATCTGTTTTACTCGCTCATGTTGATTCAAACCTTACAGTGGGTTATAAAATTTTATTAAATGCGTAGTGCTTGACCATGTCCCTGCTCTAACTTAGAATTTCAATTATTGATAATCTTGTTGCAATTTATATCTTGTATTGTTGCCCAAGTTGATTTTTCCTTTTATCAAGCTAATGATATTAAGACCTCAATTACTAATATCTATCTTGTCGATACTTATTCGAATTAACATTCTTTATACTCTCCACCCCATTCATCATCGAACTTGTCGGTGTTTATTGAAGATCTTGATTAATCGGTTATCACCCTAAATAGTTGTATCGAACTTATCGATACCGTTTGAGATTGTTGTTATCTATATTTTTCACCCCCTTTCTCGTGTTGAACTTGTCGACACTTGTTGATCTTAAATCTTTCAGTGACTCTTGGATAATGAGTCGTTATTCTGGAACGTGAGTATTCCAGTTATTGGTTGGTAAAGGTGGTCGATTGTTCCGACACCTAGTGTGGACGATTTAGAATTGGAATGTTTTTAAAATGTGGACCGTGAAGGTCGAATGTTTTTAAAATGTGGACCGTGAAGGTCGAATGTTTTTTTAAAATGTGGACCGTGAGGGTCGGACCAGATTCGTGGTCAGAAATTATTAAGGCCAATGTGTGCCGTGGATCCATTAAAGGACATTGCTGTGTGCGTTTGTCCGGGGTTAGTGCGTGACTGATCAGCAGCCTAACCTTAATGATGTTTTTTTTAAATAAATAAAAATTCCAATTCTAATCGATACTTTGAAAATGAGATGTTCAGTTCTTGACTTCTTGAAAGTCTGTTTGAATAACATTTTGATATCAGAATTCTGTCCAGTTCTAGTTTTGATGCACCTTATGAATGGTGAATTGTTGGCCCTCGTGGCAATCTAAAAAGTTGATATAACTGATTCCTTCATAAAATGAGATGGAACTCTTGTTCTTACCAAAATTGTCGTTGTATTGAAATTGTCATCACTATTCACACTTGCTGAGCATTGTTGGCTCACTTTTGCTTCTGTTTATTTTTCTCCAGTTATTAGAGATATTCAGAAGGACTAGAGGTCATTGGGTATTGCTCTATAGACCGCGAGAGGAGACGTTCGAGTCATGGATTTGTTGAGGTGGGATATCTAGTTTGATAGTGATTTTTGTATATTCATAAAAATTGTATAATATTCTTTTATTTGAGATGGGGTTGTAATAATAGTAATGTAATAGTTTGTTTCATACCATAACCTGTGAGCGGTCTTGGATAGCTATTAGTTGTATTATCTTTTGGTTTAAGCGTTATTATGCATGCAAGCAGGGATGTTGAATTTGGTTTTGATTTGGTAGAATACAGGTGGTTAGCTCATTTTACGAATGCATCATGCCAAAATTTTCAAAAATTTCCCTATATCAATATTTAGTTTATTATAAAAAGCTTATAGTTTAATTATGGTAGTGAGAGTGTTACATGAACCATCACAATCTCCACCACAACCACAGCCTAAAGCAAAAAGAGGCAGCTTAAAGTCAGCAGCAATCACTGAACGACATGCAAGAGTTAAGAAGGCAATAGAGACACAAATGAAAGCAAAACAGACATCTCCTGGAGCTGTTTATACTAGAAGAATGAAAAGAATGAAACAAACGGCAAACAAACCTAAGTCACACTCAGTGGTACCAGAATCTAGTGAAGAGGATTCAGATGAAGTGCCTCTAGCAAAGAGAAGAAAACTGGTAATCTCTGATTCTGTTGATGAAAATGTTGGAGCTCCAGAGGTAGTTTCACAGCAACCACCTACTGTTGAGGCTGAAAAAGATTCAATGCTTGAAGAAGTTCAAATGCTTGTAGAGGACAAAATGCCTGCAGAAGAGGATATTAGAGATGGCTTTTCTCCAATGAATGATATTCTTGATTCATTCATGCCATTCTCTGATCTTATCTCTGATACTGGTGCAGCTGATCAACCTACAGTTGTTCTTTCTGAAACTGTAGCATCACATACTGAATTACTCTCAGATGCTCACCAGACTGCTGAAGGAGGAGATGAGATTGATCAACAACCTAAGGAGATAAACTCTGAGACTATTGTGCAATCTGAAGAGGATGTTGTACAGCCTATTGTTGACTCTACTACTAAACCTGTTGCAGAGGATGTTATTGGCACTGTTGATGCATCTATTCCAGTTCCTCCAACCACTCATCAGGTTGCAGCTGAGGTTGGAGATGAAACTGAAGGGAATACTGAGCCAAGCTCTTCTCAGCGTTTACCAGTCCAGACTGATGCTAAGGTTAAGGATTTTGCTGGTCCTTCAAATCAAGCAGATGCTGAAGAAGAACACCTTGAACAATTTTCAAATGACTGGTACAAGGACACTTGTATCTTTCCTCCTGCCAGAGCAGCTGAATTTGTCAAGAGAACCTCCAGAACAATTACAAATCCAGAGATTCTATCTTGTCTTAAGGCTACAGTTGTACAAGTGAAGACTCTCAACTCGAGGTTTGATCTGTGTCAAAAGGCAATCTCTGATGTTCGAGGTGATGTTGTTAGAGGAGCTGAAATGATTAAACTTGACAACAAGAATAAATTTCAATATCTTACTCAGAATCAAGACACTTTGCCTCATAGGCTGAGCAAAGTTGAACAACATCAGAATGATATGTCCTTAAAGATTGATTCTATTGCTACTTCCTTGGAGTTAATCACATCTATTCTTATGCCTGATGATGTCAAAAAGGGGGAGAGAGTTGCTAAAGACAAATGCAAGCAATCTCAAACTCTGATCAGAAAGGATAAAGCTGGAGATGGAGGAACAAGTAGTAAAGGAAAGAGCAAAACTGAAGAATTTCAAACTCTGAAAACTAGCAAGTCTTCTAAATCACAGTTTGTTAGGATAAACACTGATACTCAAGGTACTTCAAAGACCAAGAGTTTGCTATTACCTTCTAATCCACAGACTGATGAAGAATTGGCTGCTAAGTTGTTTATTGAAGAGAATGAGGAAGGAGTTACAATTGAGGACATTGAAGCTGAAGAAAAGAGTTTACAAGAAGAACATCTCAAGGCTTTAAAGTCTGGTAAGTTAAAAAGAGGAAAAGCTCCTAGGCCTGTTGTTAAAGGTGTTGTGATCAAGGAAAGGGCTGATGTTAGTCAAAGATCTCAGTTTTCAAGGAAACAATGGCAGCAGAAGCTCAACTCAAGCTGAAAGGCATTGAAGGAGAAAGTTCACAGAAGAAAGTTATAACTTCTGTTGCATCACAAGTTGTGACCACACCTTTACAATCTTCTCAGTTGAAATCAGTCTTTGGGAAAGGAACACTTCATGATCCAAATCTATTATCTGGAGTTTCTATGAATTTTTCTGATGCAAGAGCCTTGACTGGCAAGGTTGGAAACAATAAGGGTGGACTAGGTTCACACAAGGACAAAAGGCAATATACTGGTCCTAGAGATCCTTCTTCACTGGCTGTTCCAGGTCGTGGTGTCACTCAAGAGAGTTTGGACAGACTGGAATCAGTACATTTAGTTTATCAGAAGAGTTTAAAGAAGGACTTTCTCTTGTACTTCATGGCTGATGGGACAGTATTTAGAATTGGTGAGAATGATATTGGCTTAAAATATTGGGAAGAACTAGAATATGTTCTATATCTTTTCAAGGTGAATAGTTAAAGGACTCAATCAGTTGCAAATGTGCTCAGAAAGAGTATGCTTCAGAATTTGGCAATCAGAGGAGAGAAGTATAATAGCAGATATGTTCCTAAGTACAGGGATTACAATGGAAATCTTATTGAAATGAAGAAAGGTACTGCAAAATTAAAAACTGATTTGGGAATCACAGTACTTGACTTCATTTCACAGTCAGAAGAAGTCAAATTTATCAGACTGGGAAATGAGATGAAAAGAAACAAAATCTATGATCTTAGAGCTGCTATCTATCAGACAGATGAGAGTGATCCTCAGCTCAGAGAGATTAAAGAAGCTATGAAGATTGAGCTTGAAAATGCAGAAAGAAGATTGCTCATAGATTATCTCAGAGCTACACCAGATCTTGAAGAGATTAGAGATTAAAGTCTGTAAAGATTTTCTTATTCTCTGTAGATTTTGTCAAGTAGAAGCTTAAACTCTTAATTTGTATAAACACTGTATTTGTCTATTTGTTTTGACATCATCAATTATTGTTATTAACTTGTGCATTTTTGCTAATGAACAAGTTGGGGGAGATTGTTAAATATAATTGATGTGTTTTAATCAGTGTTTTAGTGTTACATTGAATTATCAGAGTTTAGCTGGAAGTATAAACTCTGACCAGATGGAAGCTCGACAGCGTTTGTCAAACTCTGTCTGGAGGCAGCGTCTACTGTCAACGGTGATTGAAGATTTATTATGGAAGCGATATCTTTGAAGATTGGATAGCTATCAAAGAGATCGAGTTGACTTATGAGACGTGTGACAATCTGTAATTGATATCATTGAATAGCTGATTATTAGGAATATCAATTAGAGATTGTATCGAAGCTGCATGTTTTATAAATACAGTTAGGTTAACCCTAGAAGGGTATCGTGCAACGAATTATCTTTATTATAACCTAGCAGCTCTTTGTGATAGTTTACATCACGAAGAGGGTTCTTAATACCAGAAGTTTTTAAGTGCATAAACGTCTTTCTTGTTAAACTCTCATACGAATTTGATTATTAATTGTGTATTCGGCCTAACACTTACGTATTTTACGAGGATTCAATTTCAGTTACGAACTCTCGTTTACGGTTTCAAACTACTTTTAGTAAATCGGCCATAAATCCTAAACCGTAAGTCCGTTTCATACGATCTTTATATAAAAACGAAGCTTATAACATAATCTATCCTATCATGGCAGAATATGACTCTAGACAGTGAGTTAAAGCTACTGTGATGCACGGTTTTTAATGATTAACGAAAATTCTGCATTACGACGGCTATAAATCGAACATTCCAAAAATCATAACAATCCAACCAAGCCACACCTGGAATTCATACAACTTATACACATAATAATCATCTCAACAAGTCCAGAAGCTATTGATCTTAGCATCAAAATCATCATGCTTCTTAAATCAACTAACCCACTAACTAATCATGCTAACACCATGACTACTTAAATCCATCAAGAACAAGCATATACTTAAAGTAAGATCTAGGGTTTTGATGAGATATACCTTCCTTGGAGAGTGCTAGAGCCTTACTAAGCCTTGATCTAGTCCTTGTGTGGCCTAAGCTAGATAGATCAATCAAAAGAAACCAAGAAATCAATGTTAGTTCTTGAAGAACACTATTCATCACCTACTTTGATGATTTTTTTGAAAATGGAAACAAAGGAGTTTGGACTTGAAATTTTTAGGAGATCATTCATATGAAATGTAAGACTCACCATAAAAATTACAAGATCAAATGATGGTGGGAACCCCTTCAACTATGGTCTTGGCCGAAACTTTTGAAGAAAGAAAAGAAAATGAGAGAGTTTTGGTATTTTTTGTGTTGGTTGATGAAATAATGCATAAAGTGAAATGTTCAAGATAATATCTCATCTTATGTTCACTTTATTAAAGTGATGATGCATGGAATGATGTATTTTTCAAGACATGTGTTGAACATTGGATGGTTATAAGCTAAGCATTGGTTTGATTTGCTAAGTACTAGTTCCTTTTCTTAAGTGTGCTAGTTACATGAGTCCACTTGGTTGCTAGATATTTTCTAGTAGCTTATGCATGACTCTTGCTTCCTCTGCTTGTTTCTTTTGTCCGGTTATTGCTCGTTTCGTTTGATCATTCGTAGGAATATCTCACGGATTTCTAATTAGGGTTTTACCGGAAACCTTCTTAATATTTATACTAACATACTCTATCTTTCTTTATAAATCTTGAATTTAAATTCTTTAAATACCTTTAATAAATCCTTAATTCTTTCAGTGTCCAGGGAATTATCAGAGAAAATAAAAGTGCTGTTTTTCAGAATCCGACAGCTTTTACATACACTTATTTCCCCTCGGATCACTAATACGAATTCAGAAATCCATTCCGGGTACTTCTATATAGTGTCGTCTCATAATATTGTCATTTCCACCAAAAACACTATTCATAATTTATTCTTTTTTTAATCCTGGTATTCAGAAGAAATCCTTGTGCTTCATCGAGCGTTTCTTAATTCTTTTACGGAACCTCCGGACTGATAACAGATACCGATTTGGATGACATATGAATAACCTTTCCCTTTTGAATTATCAAATCTTAATTTCCTAGGAGATAGATAATTCTTATCTAGGTTGTCAACCAATAGCATTCTTCATGACATATAAATATTTGAATCCAAATCCATTCATTCATTCAGAAGATCAACTATTACATCGTAGCCGTAACCACTTATTCATTCTTACATCATTATATAATAAAAAGTTTTAATTCTATCCAAAATCTGGGTTCTTGCAGTCTCCCCTCCTTAAAAGGATTCCGTCCCGGAATCAGTTTGAAAACAAATGGGGGTACTTCTCTTACATTGTGCTTTCTAGCTCCCAGGTTGATTCTTCTACATTGTGGTTTTGCCACAAGACTCTGACTAGCTGGATGACCTTGTTTCGGAGCACTTGTTTTTTCCGGTCTATGATTTCCACAGGTTGCTCTACATAGGTCAAGTCTAGTTGCATGTCTACTTGCTCATACTCCACAATATGCTTAGCATCCGGATTATATTTCCTCAGCATCGAAACATGGAACACATTGTGCACTTGTTGCAGATTCGGGGGCAATGCTAGTTCATAAGCTAGTTCCCCGATGCGTCTTAGGATCTCAAATGGTCCAATGTACCTAGGCCTCAGCTTTCCTTTCTTCCCAAACCTCATCAAGCCTTTCCAATGTGATACCTTTAAGAACACTAGGTCTCCCACTTCGTATTCTTTGCCCTTCCGAGCTAAGTCGGCATATTTCTTTTATCAATCCTGGGCTGCTACCAGGCGTCCTCTGATTAGATCTACTGCATCTTTAGTTCATTGGACCACTTCGGGCCCGAGCATCTTTCGCTCCCCAACTTCATCCCAATACAAGGGAGATCGACATTTCCTTCCATAAAGGGCCTCATAAGGTGGCATTCCTATACTTGAATGAAAACTATTATTGTAGGAAAACTCAATCAATGGCAACTGATCATCCCAGTTTCCTTTAAAGTCTATAGCACAGACTCTCAACATATCCTCTAGCGTTTGGATGGTCCTTTCACTTTGCCCGTCTGTTTGGGGGTGATAAGCCGTACTCATGTTTAGCCTGGTTCCTACACATTCTTGAAAGCTTCTCGAAAATCTGGAGTTAAATCTAGGGTCTCGGTCGGATACTATAGCGACTGGGACTCCATGTCGTGCCACTATCTCTTTTAAGTAGATATCCACTAGTCTGTCGACCGTGTACCTTTCATTGATCGGGAGAAAGTGAGATGACTTCGTCAGTCGATCTACAATTACCCATATGGCATCATGATTAGCCTTGGTCCTTGGTAAACCTACTACGAAATCCATGGCTATGTGTTCCCATTTCCATTCTGGAATCTCTAAGGGGCGTAGAAGTCCACTGGGCCTCTGGTGTTCTGCTTTCACTCGCTGGCAGGTCAAGCATCTGCTTACCCACTCTCTTACGTCCTTTTTTATATTGGGCCACCAGTAATATTCCTTCAAATCCCTATACATCTTGGTGCTACCGGGGTACACCGAGTACCTTGAGTTGTGTGCCTCGTATAAAATCTCATCCTTGAGTTCCTGAACATTTGGGATCCATATCCTGTATGTGTACCTCATGATTCCTTCCTTGTCTCTTTCACACTTAATTTCTTCCCCGGTCATTATCTCTTCCGTGGAGTTCTCTTCTTCCTCCATTATCCATTCTTGACATAGTCTAATCTTTTCTAACAATGGAGGTTGGATTCGAATTTCCATCAACTTCTCTTGGCCCTCTTCGGGTAGCTTAATCTCAATTTCCAACTTCTCAAAATCTTTCACTAACTCTTCCTCTGAAGTTATCATCTTGAGCTTCTCTTTCCTACTAAGGGTGTCAGCCACCACATTGGCTTTGCCCGGGTGATAACGAATCTCACAATCATAGTCTTTGATTAACTCCAGCCATCTCCTCTAGCGCATGTTAAGCTCTTTCTGAGTGAAAATGTACTTGAGGCTCTTATGGTCAGTATAGATCTCGCACCTTTCTCCATACAGATAGTGCCTCCAAATCTTTAAGGCAAAAACGATTGCTGCTAATTCCAGGTCATGCGTGGGGTATCGGATTTCATAATCCTTCAGTTGCCTTGACGCATATGTTATTACCTTACCGTGCTGCATAAGAACACACCCTAATCCTTTATGCGGAGCATCACTATAAATTACGAAATCTCCTTTTCCATCAGGCAACTCCAACACTGGGGCCGTCACCAACCTCTTCTTTAGCTCTTGGAAACTTTTCTCGCACTTTTCAGTCCATTCAAATTTCTCGATTTTAGGGGTAAGTCGAGTTAACGGAGCTGCGATCTTCAGAAAATCTTGGACAAATCTTCTGTAATATCCGGCTAGTCCGATGAAACTCCTTACCTCGGTTGGAGTAGTTGGTTGTTCCCAATTTGAAACTGCTTTTATCTTGGAGGGGTCAACCAACACTCCTTCTCTGTTGATCACATGCCCTAAGAATTGCACTTCATTCTTCCAGAACTCACACTTTGAGAATTTGGCATATAACTGCTCCTTCTGGAGTATTTCTAAAGTTATCCTCAAATGTTCAGCGTGTTCTACCTCTGTCTTTGAGTAGATGAGAATATCATCAATGAAGACTATCACGAATTTATCCAAATATTCCTTGAACACCCTATTCATTAAATCCATGAAAGCTGTTGGGGCATTGGTCAATCCAAATGACATCACCAAGAACTCATAATGTCCATATCTGGTACAGTATGCAGTCTTTGGGATATCTTCGGGTTTAATCTTCAGTTGGTGATGTCCAGTTCTCAGATCAATCTTAGAGAAATATTCAGCACCCCTTAGCTGATCAAACAAATCATCTATTCTAGGTAACGGGTACTTATTCTTTATGGTTAGCTTGTTCAACTCTCGATAGTCGATGCATAACCTCATACTCCCATCCTTTTTCTTAACAAACAACACTGGTGCGCCCCATGGCGATACACTGGGTCTTATCACCCTTATCCAACAATTCCTGCAACTGTTTAGCTAGCTCTTTCATTTCCATTGGGGCTAAGCGGTACGGGGCCTTCGAAACCGGCACCGTTCCCGGGGCTAACTCGATGGCAAACTCAATTACCCTATCAGGTGGTAGTCCGGGAAGGTCTTGTGGGAACACGTCCACGAACTCATTAACTACCGGAATGTCCTGCAATCTAGGCGCTTCTTTCTGGGTATCTATAACGTAAGCTAAATAAGCCTCGTTCCCTTTTCATAGCAATCTCTTGGTTTGCGCCATGGTCAGAATTTTCTGGGTCTGTCGCATCCCCTTACACACTATTTCTTTCTTCCCTGGGATTTTCAACTTAACCTTTTTCCCTTTACAATCTATCTGCGCATTATTGCGAGACAGCCAATCCATTCCCAAAATGACATCAAATTCCCCTAGCTTAAAAGGAATCAAATCGACATAGAAGGATCGTCCTCCTATTTCTAATTTACAATCGGGGTGAATTTGATTAACCGAAACGACTTCCTGATTAGCTATCTCTACTTGTAAGGAATCCCTTAGTTGCTGGGTTTTAAGTTTCAATTTATGCGCAAAATCTCTAGATATAAAAGACTTGGGTGCTCCCGAATCAAATAAGACATTTGCACTAACTGAATTGAGAGAAAATGTACCTGCTATCACATCTGTGTCCCTCACGGCATCTTGCACTGTCATGTTAAAAGTCCTGGCAGTTGGGGGTCTATTGGAGGCAGCCTTGCTCGCCCCTGATGCCGCTGGTTTGATCCTTGGGCAATCCTTCCTCATGTGCCCTTGCTGTCCGCATTGGAAACAAGTGGTGCTATTAGGGATGATCGTGGTGCAAGAGGTAGCATAGTGACCAGCTCGCCCACACTTATAGCAGTTTATCTGCTCCAGGTTGCACACACCGGAATGCCTCTTCTCACAGGTAGCACATAATGGTAAAGGGGGGTCTAGACTGATGGGAACGGGACACTCCTGCTTGTTGGCCGCCCTGGCTCACCGTTGCACTCACAGATGGTTTAAACCCTTCCTTTCTCCCAGGTAGGGAAATGGTTCCTCTGTTAAACCTGGTTGGGGGTTTTCCTCCAGTGGACCCTCCGCCCACACTGGCATACTTTCTCTTTATTCCCCCTTTTTCTCTTTCTCTCTGCATTTGATCACTTCCAGCTTCCACAATAGTTGCCTTCTGCACTAAGGTGGCATAATCTGTAATTTCTAAAACTGCCACTCTATTCTGGATCCACTGTTTCAACCCTTGTTGAAACCTGTTGGCTTTCTTTTCCTTTGTGTCCACGAACTCCAGAACAAACCTTGATAACTCAGTAAACTTGGCCTCATAGTCAGCCACTGACATATTGTTCTGTTTCAGCTCTAAAAACTTAAGTTCCATTTGACTTTTCATGAACCTCGGGAAGTACTTCTCCACCTATCCCAGGTTATGATAGCATCAGTCTCCATGTTCTTTTTGGCCTCCCACCAATAATTGGCCTCTCCCTTTAGTAGGTAAGTAGCAAAGACAGTCTTCTGGGCCTCATTAATACTTAGAATCTCGAAATATTTTTCCATTTCCTTGATCCAGGCCCTCGCCAAAATGGGATCAGTCGATCCGTGGAACTCTGGGGGCATAAGGGACTTAAAGGCCCTGAAGGAATTTGCCACTGAAGTGTTGTTTCCTGGTGGTGGTTGGGGGTATTGGTTCAAATTTTGCCTAAGTAGATCCATAAACTGACCCAAGGGGTTCCCGCCCTGGTTCTCCCCCTGTTGCTCAACTTCAGTTTCCCCTTCTTTTACTTCCTCTTCAAAGTCTGCAGTGTAGAAAGTTTCATCTTCCGCTCCGTACTGGGAATCCTCTTGCTCATTATAGTCTTGATCTTGCTCTTCATCATATTCAAGGTTTTCCTCATGTTGGTTGTGACTCTCTTGGTCAGTAGATTCATGGGGGTTAGCCCTAGTGCCCATTCGTCTTGGAGGCATTTTACTGAAAAATTTGGACAATTATACATTAGGTTCACTTACCAGCTTTAAAGGATTTCTCCTCGCAAAATTCGTTACATGATTGGATTTAGGATCCCACAGTTTTATATCGCATGACAACTTAATCGAAAGCAGTACATATGCTAATAAACTCGTGATCGCATCCCAACAAAATTTGAAATAATTGAAAGGCAAACAAATATATACCAAGTACCGAAAAGGTACAACATCTGAGTTACAACGATAGTTTAAAGTACAACCATCTTAACAACGACATCAAGTCAAAAGTGAAATATGTTGTCTATTTGTCTAGTCTGCAAAAAGGGAAACTAAGTACAATGAAATCATCCCTACAAAAGTTGGCACTACTACGTCCGTACATGACTAGACAACTAGACTACTGCATCACTACATCTGAAATCAGCCACCACGATGAAACATCATCCGAACCCTCCTCATGGAGATGCGGAAAATCTCCTTGGCGTCTGCTCTGGATACCGTACCATGCCCATCAGTAGGTAACTGTCGCACCATCACCCGAGCCCTGAGCTCGATGCGGGTCACAACCCTATACCCAGCCCGATCACTGATCGTCCTCCGGCCTTGCAACCTCATCCGGGCGGCTCTCTCCGCTGCTAGCTCCCTCCTAGACTCTGCTAATCTGGCATCCGCCACTGACAACTCTCTATAAAGCCCGTTCACAATCAAGTTGTGAACACATACTGGGACTCCCCCTATCGGGACATGGGGTGGGGTAGATGGCTCAGCTGGAGCTGCAGTCTCTGCCTGCTGGGGCTCTGGTGTAAGCTCCTCAAACTCATCGAAAAATGGGCTCACAGGTAGTGGTGGTGGTGGGGTAGGGCCTCTCTCAACAGAGAGGGGTGGCACTTGTAGTCCGGAACTCCCTATAGCATCATCCACTGGCTTATCCTCATCTACAACACGTCCAATAACAGCAGCCACAACCTACTCAGTGGTCATGTCAGTGTCCTCCTTCATGACCCTAACATTAGCTATAAGCTGGGTCTCCTCTGGATCCTCCTCATCAACATCCTCAGACTCAATAACATCAGTATCAGCATCATCCTGGACCTTCTTAGGGTCCTCCTCCTCAGACTCAATAACATCAGTGTCCTCATCAGGCAAGTGTTCATAATACGGGTCTCTAGTCTGGAACATGTCCTCATCATGCTGTCTCGTAGCTGCCTCCTGGGCAGACAAGTCGCTCGCCTACACAAGATGAACTATGTCACTATCATGATACTTAAAAAGTTCCCATAAGGGTTTTAGGTGAACCTGGAAAGGGTTCTTATTATATAGTGAATTTACTATTATATAACGTCGTATCATCTCTTGGGATATATAACTCTTGCTCTGATACCATCTCTGTAACACCCCCAGATTCGGGGTCTGGGATCTGGTGGTTACGGTCTTACTTCCACCCATAATACTCAATTTGAGTCCCAAAAAAAATAAGTAGCATGATGTGACCCCACAATAATATCCACTCACACACACAGTTATAGTCCCAGAGATGAAATTGAAATAAGTCTTACATAAAGGGTTTACGAATAAAAGTTATTACAAGCCAGATGGATAACATCATAAGTTTAAAAGTTTTGCCGTTGCTTAACATTAATTATACATATAGTTAAACTAGAAGCAAAAGCTGTCTATCTATGCTACCTCAGCAATGGCAGCTAGCATATCAACGGGGAGTCCTGTGGGTCGGGTAACCTGCTTGCGCCGAGTGCGCCTTACGCGAGCCATCTGTCCTAGCTGTTGTTGTGACATAATAAATAATCAAGGGTGAGCAATAGCCCACCAACAACAATATAACTGAACAGTGATGATATATATATATATATATATATATATATATATATATATATATATATATATATATATATATATATATAGAAGTTCGAATATCTTTGAAACCACATGCCATGCATTAGCAAAGATAATACCAGTATAAGGTAAATGATGATGTTACAAGGTAACTCAAAATATATATTCCATGGACATACTTGCTACACAAAAGATAAGCAAAATATCATCATTTATCTGAAAGAGGAACTTGCAGAAAATATTACAATTCCAATTATGAATACTTTTCCAATACTGCCAACAATGATGATGTTGAAGAAAACAAATGAATTTGAATGATGAACTAATGCTGGAGTATTCACCGCGCCCGCTGTTCCAATCCTTACGATGATCAGTCGCAGATTGTACAACTCAATTTAGATTTACTACCGGTAGAAGGAAGAGCTGACGGATTTACTTTTTTACCGCCCTGTTAGATCTCCCCGGCCAACGGTTGGGCCAATGGGATGGACGGGCGCTACTCGGTCTCTTACACAACTCCAAGTTCAAAAAGAAGTTCATGACTCTAAACGTAAAGTTCGTCCCCCTTTCCCCAACTATAATACTTGTTGATAAGACTCCACAAAGTAGTCGTATCTAGTTCGAAAGGAAAATTCAACGTCATATCTCCCAAGCTGCTGCTTGTTAGAGGATACCATCTTGTTCCAATAATCTTACCCCTCGAATGATGAGAAGGTACACCAGATTTGATAGATGATCAGCAACCAAGTTGCGAGTTAAAAGAATAGTTTCAAAAGATTTATGACCGGGAAGTCAACAAGATAAATAACATTTCTCAAGTAAGGTTCCCTTATTATTTGGAAGATAGATTCGAAGGAGGAATGAAATTTTGAGAACCTTTCTTGATATAATATTAATAATAATACGACTCCGAAGAAATTTTATAATAATCGAAGGTCGAAGATAATATTTGAAGTCATTTCAGAGTATCGGATAAATATTCAGAGAATATTTATTGAATCAGAAATAGTTACAAAAGACTTATAACTACGAACGAATATTTAAATCGAAGTATTTCTGAGAATAATTCTCGAGGGAATAAAGAGAAAATATTTATTAAATAATTAAATATTTCAATGAATATTCAAAATAATATTCATTTCATTAATAAGACTTGAAAGGAATAGTAAATATAATATTCGATAAATAAATATTACATCAGATGAATATTTAAAATAATATCCATTAAATAAATGGGAACTTAAATGAATATTCAAAAAGTAATATTCATTTAATGAATAATATTCTAAATGAATATCGAAATAATATTCATTTAGTAATCCAAGCTTTAAAGGAATATTCGAAATAATATTCGATAAATGAATCGACTTTAAATGAATATTAAAAAATAATATTCATTGAATATATAACGTTCAAATAATTATTTGAGGTAATGATCGTTAATTAAATGATCTCGGATGAATATTCAAATAATATTCGTCAACCAAATAATGGAAAGTGTTTACTTAAATATTTCCCTCGAAGGAAATTACGATATATCAAGAAGTACTGACTCCCGGTCTATATTCAACGAATACGATATATATGCCCTTCTCTAAGAGACTTAACAACATCCGGCTTATAACTGATTATTCACTATCTAGCTTATAAGCCAACAATAATTCAAGGAACAAGTATATCAATATAACTTGGAAGTAGGCATACATGACATGGCATATGTATAACAGAAAGCATATATATATTCACAACAACAGCCTTTAAAAGGATTTGAAACTTGCCTGGTAATCGAGTACGAGTAGGGGTAGTGGTAGTGTGTCCCAGGTCAGCTCGGCGATTTATAAATAGTCAGAATATTCGAGATTAATCACTTAACACTTTTTAAAAGGCTAAGTATCAACTTAAGTCGAAACATGTTTTCGAATTATCTCGTTATACACCTTTTAGTGTAACTCTTTTTATCACCGATACGATCCGACATTTGTTCGTTATTAAGACATGTCATCATACTCACACTTAGTATATACTTAAGTCATATAAGTTCTAAAGTCGGTCGATTACGAACCAAGATTATACCTCGAGTTTTATCGCTCGTTTTCTAAGTTAAAACCAAAGTTATACTTTTAAGAGGTTCGTTCGCGTTTAACCTTGATTCAAACATTTTTATAAAATCGAAAAATGATCCGTTTCACATGAGTTTTTCTCTCACACCTTCCTTTTTATCTCTATTATTTAATTACCATGATTTGGCACTGACTTACATATTTTATGAGGTTCAATTTCAGTTACGAACTCTCGTTTACGGTTTCGAACTACTTTTAGTAAATCGGCCATAAATCCTAAACCGTAAGTCCGTTTCACACGATCTTTATATCACAACGAAGCTTATAACATAATCTATCCTATCATGGCAGAATATGACTCTAGACAGTGAGTTAAAGCTACTGTGATGAATGGTTTTCTAATGATTAACGAAAATTCGGCATTACGACGGCTATAAATCGAACATTCCAAAAATCATAACAATCCAACCAAGCCACACCGGGGCTCCATACAACTTATACACATAATAATCATCTCAACAAGTCCAGAAGCTACTGATCTTAGCATCAAAATCATCATGCTTCTTAAATCAACTAGCCCACTAACTAATCATGCTTATAATCATGCTAACACCATGACTACTTAAATCCATCAAGAACAAGCATATACTTAAATAAAATCTAGGGTTTTGATGAGATATACCTTCCTTGGAGAGTGCTAGAGCCTTAATAAGCCTTGATCTAGTCCTTGTGTGGCCTAAGCTAGTTAGATCAATCAAAAGAAACCAAGAAATCAATGTTAGTTCTTGAAGAATACTATTCATCACCTACTTTGATGATTTTTTTGAAAATGGAAACAAAGGAGTTTGGACTTTAAATTTTTAGGAGATCATTCATATGAAATTTAAGACTCACCATAAAAATTACAAGATCAAATGATGGTGGGAACCCCTTCAACTATGGTCTTGGCCGAAACTTTTGAAGAAAGAAAAGAAAATGAGAGAGTTTTGGTATTTTTTGTGTTGGTTGATGAAATAATGCATAAAGTGAAATGTTCAAGATAATATCTCATCTTATGTTCACTTTATTAAAGTGATGATGCATGGAATGATGTATTTTTCAAGACATGTGTTGATCATTGGATGGTTATAAGCTAAGCATTGGTTTGATTTGCTAAGTACTTGTTCCTTTTCTTAGGTTTGTTAGTTACATGAGTCCACTTGGTTGCTAGATATTTTCTAGTAGCTTATGCATGACTCTTGCTTCCTCTGCTTGTTTCTTTTGTCCGGTTATTGCTCGTTTCGTTTGATCGTTCGTAGGAATATCTCACGGATTTGTAATTAGGGTTTTACCGAAAACCTTCTTAATATTTATGCTAACATTCTCGATCTTTCTTTATAAATCTTGAATTTAAATTCTTTAAATCCCTTTAATAAATCCTTAATGCTTTCAGTGTCCAGGGAATTATCGGAAAAAATAAAAGTGCTATTTTTCAGAATCCGACAGCTTTTTCATACACTTATTTTCCCCTCGGATCACTAATACGAATTCAGAAATCCATTCCGGGTACTTCTATATAGTGTCGTCTCATAATATTCTCATTTCCACCAAAAACACTATTCATAATTTATTCTCTTTTTAATCCTGGTATTCAGAAGATATCCTTGTGCTTCCTCGAGCGTTTCTTAATTCTTTTACAGAACCTCCGGACTGATAACAGATACCGATTTGGATGACATATGAATAACCTTTCCCTTTTGAATTATCAAATCTTAATTTTCTAGGAGATAGATAATTCTTATCTAGATTGTCAACCAATAGCATTCTTCATGACATATAAATATTTGAATCCAAATCCATTCATTCATTCAGAAGATCAACTATTACATCGTAGCCGTAACCACTTATTCATTCTTACATCATTATATAATAAAAAGTTTTAATTCTATCCAAAATCTGGGTTCTTACACACTCTACAAAGCTTAAGGGGGAAGAAAACAAATAGATGGCTAGGATTTGTCCACCACATTTATAAGGTGTAGGGTCAAGATTTACCCAACACTCCCCTTAACCCTAATCCCTATCCTATAAATACCCCCTCACCCCCCTCGTAATTATCAACTTAGATTTTAGGGTAGCTTTAATTTCTTGTTTTTTTTAGTTTCAAATCTTGTAAACACTTCTTTAATTTAATGCAAAAATTCCGTTTCCTTTAATTTCTCGTCTTGTTCTTTCGTTTTTGTTGCATGGCTTTCGTTATTTTCGTAAATCCGATTAGTGGACAAAGTAGCGAAAAGCTAACCACTATGGGTTGAAAGTAACGATTTTTAATTTTTTGTTCTTAGATATAATTTTTAATTTTGCCCCTTTAAATTTCCATTTTATTGTGGGCTATTTAATTTCAAATCATCGTTTTAGTGTAACTTTAATTTCGTAGTTAAAATTTATATTTGTATTTAATTATAAAAAAACAACAAAAAAAATTAGTTTTATGAATTTTCCGCTTTTATTTCTCTGTTTTATCGTTTAATTCGAAGCAAAACCCACCTCCCCTGTTTTATTTCACAGAACCCAGTAGCTCCTCTTTTTCTTTTACTCCTTCGTTTTCTTCATTTTTCAAAACCCCTCTCTCCTCTTTCTTTGATTCTATTCGATCAACACCAGCCCCTTTGTTTTCCTTTTTATTTCGAATTCATCATCACAGCCTTCCCCCTTACTCCCTTTCTCTTCTTTATAATCCAAACACTTCCCCTTTACCTCGTTATGATCCTCTTGTTTTATTCCCCTGTACTCCTTTTTTTTCTGATTTCGTTTGTATTGAATTAGCTGAGTTTTGAGTTTGAATTCGAGTTCTTTGTTGTGCTTAATGAGTTTGTATGCTAAGTTTTATCTGAATTCGTTAATGAGTCCGAGTTATTCTCGAGTTTACTGTTGTTGCTGAGATTTGGATTTTCACTGAGTCAACTCGTGGGGCGTGATGTTTGATTTTGACCGAGTCATTGTATTGGCGATTGTTTGTTTTCAGTAGATAATTCTCATTTGCTTTTATTCGTTTGTGGTCTGTTTTGTTTTACTAAGTACAAAGTCTGCTTTTTTGTTTTGTTTTATTCGTGATTGTTTGATTTTCGCTGCTTGTCTGTTTGACCGAGTTCTTTACCGTCTTAGTTGCTGTCCCTTTTTGCTATTGTTGTTAACTCGTCGAGTCGCTGTCTGTGTGTTCTGTTTTGTCGAGGAAAGTGTGAATTTGCCATTCGTGAGGAGTCTGACTGACTCAATCTTGTGCATTTCTGTTATTGAAATTGTGTTACGAGTTTGTGTCGCTGCTGTTCTTCGTTGAGATGTTGGTCGAGTTCTTAAGTTAGTTCACTAAGTTGCTGCGTCAAATTTTCCGTGTTGTGCTCTAAGTTGTTGTGGTTTGTTTTTTATACTGAGTTGTTCATTTTGATTGTTGGTTTTATTGTTTAAATGCTGCGTTTTTCTTTGAGTTCACTGAGTTCGCAGTGGTCATTTAAGTTGGGTTCGTTGTTTGTTGTTCGAATTGTTTATAGTTCGTTAATATGCTATGTTCATTGAGTTGTCGAGTCATAGTGTTTAAGTTCGAAGTGATTTTGATGTGAAGTTTGAGTTCCTGTTTGTTTCTGTGGTTTTGCTGTTTATTCCTGCGAGTTAGTGTTTGTAGGTCTGTTTGTTTTGGTATCGCTAGTTTGTTCTTGCACTGAGTGATAGTGAGTTCGTAAATTAAGTTTCTGAATTCGAGTTTTTCGCTTAGCTCTGTTGGTTTTTTCTTCTTTCTTTTGTTGTAAATTAGTTTTTGGCTAGATGAGTTTTCAATCACTTCATGTCTAAGTTTTCTTAAATTTTCTGTGCATAAATTTTAGTTCGATTTACTTAAAAAAAAGAGTTTTAGAATAAAATTTAGGTTTAATTCGAATTTAGAATTTTTAGAATAATTTAGTTTTTATTCCTTTCATTTTTAATTAATTAGTTTAGAAATAAAATAATTTTCTTTTATGAATTGATTAGTAAAATCCAAAAATTTTCCAAAATTGTTCTAGTTCGATTAAATTAAAAATTAAATTTGCGAAAATATTAATCTCCGTGGAACGATACCTAAAATAATTCAACGGTTGAGTCATGCGCTTGCGATTCTTAATTGTCATTTATTTTAGCATAACAAGTTTTTGGCGCCGTTGCCGGGGACAAATTATTTTTGGCACCTTAGTTTTTAATTTTTCGGATTAGCTCTTTTCTCACCCTTTTTCTTGTTTGCATTTTTTCGAAGATTTTGGAGGAAAATTCGGGAAACTTGGATTAAAGCGGAAGAATTTTCTCGGAATTTTGGAAGCTTTGCTTTGGTAACCCGTATTTCTCTCCTCTTTCGTTTTTTTTTCGTTATTTAGAAAATCACAAAAAAAATCAAAAAAAATCAAAAATCACAAAAAATTGAAAATTTAAAATCCAAAAAAAAATAGTTAGAAATTACATAATTGTTGCATCATGCATCTAATCACTTAGGGCACATTATCTAGATTTTTATTTTCTTGTTTTTCAGTTTTTCATACCTTATAATTGTGGTGATCGCTGGAGGACCCCAAGGTACGTTAAATTCTTTCTTTTCTTTAGTTAGAGCACGTAGTTAAGCATCCACAAATGTTTATAGTTTTTTATACCTCTTTGTTTGTTGCATCATTTTGTAAATAAATCTTAAGGGCAAAACCACTTACAAGAGAAGGAAGAGATTTCATCACTCTTTCCTTAGCCCAAAAACAATTAATCCTCATTTTATATACCAAGCCTTTAATAAATTAATTAGACGTTTGCCCCTAGGAATTTCGCGCTCAATTAGGAAGGTACCTAAGAAAGAAGTAATCATTAATTATTCCGACTCTTTGGTGTCTAGGCAAGCGAAAGCTTACCTGGCCAATTAAGATTTGGTGTCTAGGCTGGTGTTTAGCCTCTTGGCAATGCTTGCACCTACCTGGCCAAATCAGTCCGAATAAATTCTGATTTACCGAGTTTTTGGTGGACCTTACAGTTAGGAGCAAGGTCTAGTTATTCTATTAAGGAACCCTAGGGTTAGAATTTTTTCTTTTAATTTTTCACCCTTTCTTTTTTATGTGTTTATTTTATCGCACTTATTTGCTTCGTGTTCCCTTTCATGGTTTATGCGAACTACTTGGATAAGGGATAATTCTTCTAGACTAGTGATATCGTTTGAGATTTCTTCCTCTTCTGATTCTGAGTCTTTAGATAATTCCGAACCAATAGTAAACATGGTCATGTCTCTTAAGGACCGTTGCTACCCCACCCGTTCTGCCCAACCCTCGTGTATCACTCTTCCTCCCGTAAATGATAATAATTTCGAAATCAAAGCTCAACACATTAGCATGTTACCCAAATTTACCGGGAGTGAAGGTGAGGACCCGTATCTTTTCATTAATGAATTTGAGGAGGTTTGTGCCTTACAAAAACTCCAACAATTAACCGAGGACTCAATTAGGCTTAGGCTAATTAACTTCGCGCTTAAAGAAAATGATAAAAAATGGTTGTATAGCCTACCGGTTAATTCTATTTCCACGTGGGAGGGATTTGTGATAATTTTTCTTAAAAAATATTTTCCAAATCACAAGAGTACAAGGATTACAAATGAGATAAATCAATTTTATCAAAAAAAAAATGAGTCTTTTTGGAAATATTTCGATCGTTTCAAAAATCTTTTATCACAATGCTCCCACCACGGAATAAAAAAATGGAGACTTTGTAAGATTGTTTATGAAGCCTTAGATAGTCCAACAAGAGTCTATGTGCCAAGGCAAATACATGGAGAAAGATGAGGACGAAGGGTGGGAATTTTTCGAAGAATTAGCCGAGAAGACTATGTTGTGAGAGTCTACTAGGGAACCGAATAAGTCTAACGAATCGTCTAGTTCATCTAGGGGTTTGCATTCGATTGGGAATTCAATTGCAACCGATGCCAAATTAGCTACTCTTACTAAACGACTTGAAGCTTTAGAAACTCATAGTGGTCCCCCACCTATGTCTATGTACCCAAATTATAATTCTTCGAACTTTGAGTCTCAACATTGTCCCGATTTTGAGCAAGTGAACGCAATGTTTCAACCTAGGCCTCGAAATGACCCGTTTGCACCGACTTACAATCCCGGGTGGAAGAACCACCCGAATTTCTCGTGGAACCAAGGCCAAAACTTCCAATCTCTACCACCTTCTTTTCAAAAGCCGAACTATCCAAACCAAGTTCCTTTTTCAAACGCGCCTCAAAATCACGTTCCTTATTCTCAAGCTCCCGCCCACCCACCAGGATTTCATGAGTCTGATAAGAGAATTAATTCCTTGGAAAAGACTCTCGATGCGCTTCTAAAATCAACAACTAATTTGGTTCAATCTCAACAAACCTTCATGCAAACCATGACTCAAGATAGGAAAATTTTAAATGCTAGTACTCAAGCCATATCTAAGTTAGAAGTTCAAGTGAGCCAATTAGCTAACGACATTTGTGAACGAGAGAAAAACAAACTTCCAAGTCAAACCGAAGTCAATCCTAAATTTCCTCTTAATCATAGACCTCCTCACAATGTGAACGCTGTCATTTCCTTAAGGTTCGGTAAGCAAGTAGAAAATCATGTCGGTGACAAGTCTCCCGAAGAAGACGAGTCAAATTCTGAACCAAACGCTAATCTTGAACCCGAGAGTTCAAAGGAACAAGGATCAACGAGTGGGACAAAACCCGTCCCCGAAGAGCCTAATGAACGAGTCTTTAAGCCAAAAGCTCCTTACCCTCAACGACTCTTTTCTCCTAAACAAACGGCCCAAATGGACAAGATCTTAGAAGTTTTTAAGCAAGTCAAAGTCAACATCCCTCTTTTAGACGCGATTCAACAAATTCCTTCGTATGCGAAATGTCTAAAAGATTTGTGCCACATAAGCGAACTACTCACGTCCCTAAGAAAGCCTTTTTGACTTCTCAAGTTAGTTCAATTCTTTCGAACCAAATTCCCGTGAAATATAAGGACCCCGGTTGTCCTACAATTTCATGTGTCATAGGCAATACCTTTGTGGTCAAGGCGTTACTTGACTTAGGCGCTAGTGTGAACTTGCTTCCATTTTCGGTCTATCAAGCCCTAGGTTTTGGAGAGCTTCAAAGAACTAATGTTACACTTCAATTAGTCGATCGTTCTGTCAAAGTTCCTAAGGGGATTATTGAAGACGTGCTAAATAAAGTAGGTGATTTTTTCTTTCCCGTTGGCTTTGTAGTCCTAGAAACCGAACCGGTCAAGAACCATAAGAATCAGATTCCTATCATTCTAGGAACGCCATTTCTAGCCACCTCCAATGCTTTGATTAATTTTAGAATTGGATTAATGAAACTAACATTTTGGAACATGATCATTGACCTCAATATTTTTCACATAGGGAAACAACCCGATGATTTCTATGATCAACCTATGGATGTCAATTTAATTGATATAGTTGATCAAGAATTCATCAACCCTAATGATGCTCTTGATTTTTGTTTAAAACACTTTGGTCAAAATTAGGATGATTCTGAATATACAAATGAGGTCAATGCAATGTTAGATTCCACCATTCCTACACATAACCAAGCGTGTGAACCACCTCCTTTACCACTTTTCGACGCTAGTGAACCCGTTGAGTCAAAGCTGCCCGATTTAGAACTCAAACCTCTTCCCGACACTCTTAAGTATGCCTTTTTAGGTCCTAACGAGTCTCTTCCCGTTATAATTGCCTCTAATTTGACCAAGTCACAAGAGGATGAGCTTGTAAATGTGCTTAGAGAACATAAGGAAGCCATAGGTTGGAGTATCTCGGATATTAAAGGAATTAGTCTGGCCATTGTCCAACATATGATTCATTTAGTTGATGATGCCAAACCAGTTCATGAGCCACAAAGGCGGTTGAACCCTACCATAATGGAAGTCGTTAGGAAGGAAATTCTTAAGTGTCTAGATAATGGAATCATTTATCCCATTTCTGATAGCTCTTCGGTTAGCCCGATTCAGGTAGTACCTAAAAAGTCGGGTATTACCGTGGTGATTAACGAGAATAACGAGCAAGTTCCTACTCGTGTCCAATCCGGTTGGAGGGTGTGCATAGACTATAGGAAACTCAATTATTCCACTAGAAAAGACCACATTCCTTTACCGTTCATAGATCAAATGTTAGAAAGGTTAGCGGGTCATGCCTACTACTGTTTTCTAGATGGTTATTTCCAAATTCCCATAGCTCCCGAAGACCAAGAAAAGACCACCTTCACATGTCCCTTTGGAACTTTTGCCTATCGTCGATTAGCTTTTGTGCGACGCCCCCGACCCCGGTTTCATTTCCTCTGGAAAGAAACCGGCCCGAGGGTCCGCCAAAACTACATCACAACCTGCTTAACCTGCTAACATTTTTTTTTGTAAATTTCGGCATGAAATATTCGTAAATATGACTATCCACCTGTTTTTTTTAATTCAACAATTCACCTCTATAATAAAAGTCTGACTCACCAAAACGGTGCCACACACAGTGCATCTCAACTACTATCCATATTACTACAAACTGTACAACCACATGTCAACTCTATCATGACTTACCTTGAATCAACAGATGACCAAAGTCCACTACAAGTGCTTCGACCTTAAGTCAATCTACAACTTCAGTATGTAAGGAACTATTAAACCAAACACCAGCTCTACTGGTCCGACACTTCTTCCTACCTTCCCCAGTATCCTTCTGAAATCTTCAATATCTTCCTGTGATAATTTATAAAATAAAGGAATGAGCTATAAAGCTCAGCAAGTATATTTTGTAGTGATCCACTGAAGTTTTATAAAATAATTTCGTTTTGGAAACCATCATCACTACACAGTTTATAAAAAAAACATAACTCACACCGAAATCAGAGTCCCGCCAATATGTCAACACAACATAATTTATAATAAAATATAAACTCGTACTAAAATCAGAGTTCTGCCAAAGTGTTCCTCTTTTAAAACTGAGTAATAATTTCGTAAATAATTTTATTTCACAATAATCCGAAACTTAACACAATTTCACGATAAACTGAATCTTAAAGCATTCTCACAATATTGCATATAAGCAATCCACATCATTTCACAGTTTATAATAAAAATATAAACTTCACAATTTAATTGAGGAAAAACTGGGCATTCTACATACGACAAGTTCATCAAGTTCTACTAGTGGGGGTCCCCGGCCTTTACTTCCTATTTTTAGGAAGTTCACAAAGTTTCCAATTCTGGAAGTTCTACCAAATCTCCATTTATGGAGGTTCTACCAAATCTCCATTTCTGGAGGTGACTCACTATCCATGCCAGTCTGCTCAATTTTCCTCAAAATCACATATCAACATATACTAGTTAAAACAATTTAACGAGTATTCATAATAATATAAACATCACACTGTAACCACTTCGATTTAAAAGATGTATTCCTTTTAAAACCCATAAATCCACATTTTTTACTTTATCATTTGAAAAAATAATTCATTAAGAATTCACAAATCCACATTTCTACTTGAAAATAGATTTCTTCTAAAATCCACAAATTCACATTTATACGCGCATAAAACAAAATACGCATAGGATTTAAAACACAGTAAATACGTTAACAGAAATATAACGCATTATCTTCAATTTATCACAGCAAGATATACTTACAACCACCGCTATCCAAGCAGTCCAACCGTTCTTCAGCCCACTTTTCCTAAAACCTGGAGAAACATCAACAACCTCTTCAATCACATATTCTCAATTTATTCTACTCACACTTTACAAAGTGACTAATCGTAACGGTCAAATTCTATAACTCAACTTGTTTCACAAATATCCACTAAAATCAATGACGTCTTCTTAGGTCACGATTCACCGAATAAGCTTTTACTGGCTACTGATCGATATTCCAATTAGTATACGGTTACAAGTCTCATAAATTCTACACCTTTATTAGGTTTGAGTTACAGTCTTTTTTACAGAAAATCGGGCATGACCTATTCGTACATAGACGCTACCCGGTGTCACAACACCTCTACAATCAATTCCAATCAATCACCAATAACCAATTAGCAATCCAAACTCTACCAATTTCTACAAATCCACTTTTACCATCAAATACAATTTATCACTAAAATCAACAACTTTAAAAACCTAAACTCCAACAATATAACTCCAATAATCCACAAATTCACGAATTAATTATGGACATCTAACTTTAAATACTCGACCAAAATCCCAAATAAATCTCCATAATTTTACAACCACAATATTTAACGAGTCCTCAAAATTAACTCCGGAAATAATAAAAATTCCTCGAAAATGAATCTTCAAAATAATGAAATTAAAACACCCACTTACGGTGCAAAACAAGCACACCACTACCGAATCATCACGCTTCTCCGGTGACCACTACCGTTGCCCTTTTTTTTTTCTTTTTGCGAACCGATCACGCGCCTACTCCATCTTCACCGATTTGTCTGTCCTACCTCCTTGCATCTCTCTGAGATCTCTCCATGTAAATCTCTTCGTCTATCTTCTGTAATACTCCCACTAAAATATCTATGCATCTCTCCCATTATCAAACAATCTCTCCAGCCTTTTCTCTCCTGCGTTTTCAATCCCTCTCTCGCCATCTCTTCTCTCCTCTCTTCTCTCCTGCACAAACCCAACACCACCACCTCTACTGGTGGTCCTCCGGCCGCGCGCACACAGCCTACACATACACAAACCCACACCACAACACACCCATGGCACATATACAAACAATCGCACACACAACACGCACCTATACATCCTCCTCCCTTCTTCTTCTCTTCGTTCAACACCATCAACCCATTGCCACCACCACCACCGTTCGGTGGTGGTCTCCTCCGATGACCCAACTGCCCAACACGCACACAGCACTCACGCACACCACACACGATGAAACAGCCCACACTCACACACCTCTTCATCAACAATTAGAACCCCCAACAAAATCACTCAAACCTTTCTTCAATTACAAACCCCCAAATTTGAATTTCAATCCCTAATTTTTCTTTTCTCCCCCAATTCTCTTTTCTCTCTCCCCATATATGTTTTGTGCGTGTATGTATTTTCCCTGCTGAGCTCTATTTTTGTTTGTTATTGGGCTTGGCCCAATACTTATATTAGCTCCTAATAATTTCCCTTCGGCCCAGTTAAAACAGTACTCATCATTTATCTTTTTTTTTCCATTTATAATTGTTTTACTAAAATAATTATCTCCCAAATTTGCAAAATGATTATACAACTTAACTTTAATAAAATAAAATCATCAAATCCCCAAAAATCTCGTATTTTAATTAATTACGAGTCCACTTGCAAAATTCCCGAAAATAAATCCTAAAAATCATCCACCATCAAATAATTAATATTTGACATCATAATTTAATCTTTAACCAATAAAATAAAATATTCCTCAAATCCACAATTTATCAATTCGATCTCTAAATTCTTCATTATCTCCAAAATTGTTCAGAATTTAACCGCAATAAATCTTATTCCCATTAAAATAATCAGAATTAATATTTTCGGAAATCGGGATGTTACATTTTGGACTTACCACTGCCCCGGCCACCTTCCAAAGGTGCATGATGAGCATCTTTTCTGACATGGTAGGTGAATTCCTAGAGATTTTTATAGATGACTTCTCCATCTTTGGTTCATCTTTTCATCAATGCCTAAATCATCTTGAGTTAGTCTTAAAACGGTGTAAAGAAACCAACCTCATTCTTAATTGGGAAAAATGTCATTTCATGGTTAAAGAAGGAATCGTTCTTGGTCCTAAAATTTTTGAAAAGGGAATCGAAGTAGATAAATCCAAAGTTGACCTCATTGCCAATCTACCCCCACCAACATCGATCTAAGGAATTCGTTCCTTTTTAGGACATGCTGGTTTTTATAGGCGTTTCATTAAAGATTTTAGCAAAAAGGCTAGACCCTTGACCACCCTTCTTGGCAAAGATGTCAAATTCGAGTTCACTAGTGATTTTTTACAGTTTTTTTAACACCTTAAGAAAGAGTTGACTTCGGCCCCGATTATCAAGTCTCCCGATTGGAGTCAACCTTTCGAGTTAATGTGAGATGCATTTGATTACGCATTAGGGGCAGTATTAGGACAACGAATCAATAAGATACCTCATGTCATATATTACGCTAGTAAGACCTTAAATGATGCGCAACTTAATTACTCTACCACCGAAAAAGAGCTTCTAGTCGTAGTCTTTGCCCTCGAGAAGTTTAGGACTTATCTTATTGGTTCGAAAATCATTTTTTACACCGATCATTCTGCCCTTTGATATCTCTTCTCTAAGAAAGACTCAAAGGCCCGATTGATTAGGTGGATCTTGTTGCTCCAAGAATTTGACCTAGAAATCAGGGATAAGAAGGGGTCTGAAAATGTCATTGCCGATCATCTTTCTCGATTAGTAGTGGAGTCCACCACTGACTCACCTTTGAATGAATCCTTCCCCAATGAACATCTTCTTTCCATTTCTACTCCTCCTTGGTTCACCGATATTGTCAACTACCTTGAAACCGGTGACATTCCCTCTCATTGGTCTACACAAGATAGATCAAAATTTTTCTCACAAGTCAAACACTTCTTTTGGGATGACCCGTATCTCTTTAAATATTGTCCCGACCAAATCATTCGGAGGTGCGTCCCAAACCATGAGTTTCGAAGTATCCTTTCCTTTTGTCATGATCAAGCTTGTGGAGGTCATTTTAGTGCAAAGAAAACAGTAGCTAAAATCATCCAAAGTGGTTTTTATTGGCCTAGTTTGTTTAAGGATGCTGCAGAATTCTGTGCTACTTGTAGTAGGTGTCAACACTTAGGAAAGATCACTAGAAGAAATATGATGCCAATGAGTCCCATCTTAATCATTGAGATTATTGATGTGTGGGGCATAGATTTTATGGGTCCCTTTACTAATTCTTTTGGCAACCTCTACATTCTCTTAGCGGTTGATTATGTGTCTAAGTGGGTAGAAGCCATACCGACTAAGTCCAATGATAACAAGGTTGTCCTTAAATTCTTAAAAGAGAATATCTTTTCTCGATTTGGTACACCTAGGGCTATCATTAGTGACCAAGGTACGCACTTTTAGAATCGTCAATTTGAGTCCCTTTTGAAAAAGTACTCAATTACTCATAGGCTGGCTACCCCTTATCATCCTCAAACTAGTGGTCAAGTTGAAGTCTCGAATAGGCAAATTAAACAAATTTTAGAAAAGACTGTCAACTCGAATAGGAAGGATTGGTCCATCAAACTGATAGATGCCTTATGGGCCTATCGGACCGCTTTTAAGACTTTTTTGGGCATGTCCCCTTACAGAATTGTGTTTGGCAAAGCATGTCACTTGCCCGTTGAACTAGAGCATGAGGCCTTGTGGGCCATTAGAGATTTGAACTTTGACTTACCAACCGCCGGTAGTCATAGGAAGTTGCAATTGTTAGAACTAGAGGAAGAAATGAGGCCTATGAAAATGCTAAAATCTATAAAGAAAGAACTAAACTTTTTCATGATAAATCCATTTTGAGAAAATCATTTTCTCCAGGTCAAAAAATTCTTTTATACAATTCTAGGCTTCATTTTTTCCCTGGGAAATTGAGATCTAGGTGGGAAGGTCCTTACAATGTTAGGACCGTTTTTCCTCACGGTGCTGTTGAAATTGAAAATCCTAAAAATGGTGATATATTTAAAGTTAATGGACAAAGACTCAAACCATTTTTAGAGCTGCCACTTGATCCCGAGGAAGAGGTTATCCACCTCATTGATCCATGATTCAAGTAAGTTTCTTCAGTAGGTAGTTGTAAATTCTCTCCGTCATCCCTTATCAGGTATTATCTCGTTCTCCTTTACTCATTTCTCTTGCATTTGCATACATTGAGGACAATGCATGATCTAGGTATGGGGGAGGGTTTTTAGTGTAAATGTAAAAATCAGAAAATCCAAAAAAATTAAAAAAATGAAAAAAAATCACAAAAAGAGTTGTAGAATTGTAAATAGTAGAGTTCTAATCTTATTCTAGTCTTGTTAATTGATTACTAGTTGCTTGATGCACCTTTACATGCTATGATAATCTTGTGTTCCTTTAGCTTTTGATTGAGAAGTGATTTGCTAAGTTCTTGTCCACACACTTACACTAGCAAGGTGAAACTAGTAGACTTATTTGATTTGTGCAAGAAATTAGAAGCCCATGATTAGGTGTAAGATGATTTGGTTTTCATGTTTTGAGTACAAGTAGGTGCATTGAGGATACCTTTACTTGAGATTGATTATGTTCTACCACACCAAGTGAGTTTTGAGCCTATATGCACATCTTTTGCATTTATATTCTTTTGCTTGAGTGTCCACTTGTCATTTGCAATGCTAGCACTTGTTTGAGTTCATCCTTGAAACACATGACATTGATTGATGATAAGATGATAAAGGCATTTAGGAATAACCCATATTTCCAAAATATCCACACCATTCTTATGTGATCAATTAGTTACCCCCTTTGAGCTTAATCAAATTCTTTCGGTGACACACCACATTACTTGCCTAAGACCTTTTTCTTGTACAGCCTTACGTATACTTGATCCCAATTTGTCAAAGGCTAGTAGGAACTTGAGGGAGTAATAAGGTGTGTGAAATGGGTTTACTTTTGTTCATAACTTTTGAGGAAATATATGTTTTGTTGGTTACCTTGTTAAGTCGGTTTTCAAGTTAAATCTAAAGGAGGATTATGGTTTCTTATAGCTCTCATAAGAATAAAAAAAAAATATATTTATATATATATGAGAGCATACTTATATTTTTGTAATTCTCCTTCATTCGACTAGTCAAGTCTTTTTGTTGAAAGTAGAAAAATAATTGTGTGGGGAGGAAGTTTGGTGTTGTGCATGATTTCCATGGTGACTACTAGCTTTTGACACTTCACCTTGTTTTAGCCTTACTTGACATACCCTGTCCCTAGCCCCATTACAACCCAAATAAAGACCTTTTGATTGCCATCATTAATGTATGTTGTGTTTAAGTTAGAATGATACCAAATGTCAAGCATGCTTTTGATTTTGTTGGAATTGAGTGATACACTTACCCTTGTTCTTGAGTGAATGTTCTTTTATGAGTGAAATGTGAGGTATTGCTTGTTTCTTTTGCATATGAGATCTCAAGTTTTGACTCTAAGGTGTGCTCTTGTAGACTTAGCATGGTTTCCAATAATTTTTGTACTTGACATAAGTTTGTAATCACTCGTGCATGCTTCTTTAAGTAGACTATGTGAATCCTTGCACTTTCCACACCAAGACTTTGCAACTTCATTTTCATTCTTAAGTTGATGTATCATGAGAGGACATGTATGTGTGGTGTTGCATTGCCATGTAATCTTTTATACGAACTAGATGGATTTTGTGGGTACATTCACTATAGGCCCTCACGAGACCTCACTCGTCCACTAGGGCTGCCTAGGGGTTTAAAGGGCTTGTTGCATATGCCAAATGCAACCGTCACACCTACGGAAAGGAGTATAGGACTTTTTATCTAGATTTTTTTTTTGTTTTTGTTTTACTCGAGGACGAGCAAAAGATAGGTATGGGGGCATTTGATAAGTGCATATTTTTGCATATTTTTATTACCTATTTATTGCTTGAACTCGTATTTTAATAATTTATTTTGTTGCATTTCAGGAAATTCGTGAATAAATAAAGAAATGACAAATTAAAGAAATAAAGAGCAAGGAGAGGAAGAAAAAGGACTTAAATGAAAAAAGGAAAAAAGAATTAGGAGTTTGGTGGAAAAGGAATCTTTGAAGACATGTGGAAGGTGGAGATCATCCCAACACACTAAATAAGTGTATAGCCAAGATCCACTCTACAAAGCTTAAGGGGGAAGGAAACAAATAGATGGCTAGGATTTGTCCACCACATTTATAAGTTGTAGGGCCAAGCTTTACCCAACACTCCCCTTAACCCTAATTCCTATCCTATAAATACCCCCTCACCCCCCTTGTAATTATCAACTTAGATTTTAGGGGAGATTTAATTTCTTATTTTTTTTTTAGTTTCAAATCTTGTAAACACTTCTTTATTTTAATGCAAAAATTCCGTTTCCTTTAATTTCTCGTCTTGTTATTTCGTTTTTGTTGCATAGCTTTCGTTATTTTCGTAAATCCGATTAGTGGACAAAGTAGCGAAAAGCTAACCACTATGGGTTGAAAGTAACGATTTTTAATTTTTTGTTCTTAGATATAATTTTTAATTTTGCCCCTTTAAATTTCTATTATATTGTGGGCCATTTAATTTCAAATCATCGTTTTAGTGTAACTTTAATTTCGTAGTTAAAATTTATTTTCGTACTTCATTATAAAAAAACAAAAAAATTAGTTTTACGAATTTTCAGCTTTTATTTCTCTGTTTTATCGTTTAATTCGAAGCAAAACCCACCTCCCCTGTTTTATTTCACAGAACCCAGTAGCTCCTCTTTTTCTTTTACTCATTCATTTTTTTCATTTTTGAAAACCCCTCTCTCCTCATTCTTTGACTCTATTCGATCAACACAAGCCCCTTTCTTTTCCTTTTTATTTCGAATTCATTATCACAACCTTCCCCTTACTCCCTTTCTCTTCTTTATAATCCAAACACTTCCCCTTTACCTCGTTATGATCCTCTTGTTTTATTCCCCTGTACTCCTTTTTTTTCTGATTTCGTTTGTATTGAATTAGCTGAGTTTTGAGTTTGAATTCGAGTTCTCTGCTGTGCTTAATAAGTTTGTATACTGAGTTTTATCTGAATTCGTTAATGAGTCCGAGTTATTCTCGAGTTTACTGTTGTTGCTGTCCCTTTTTGCTATTGCTGTTAACTCGTCGAGTCGCTGTCTGTGTGTTCTGTTTTGTCGAGGAAAGTGTGAATTTTCCATTCGTGAGGAGTCTGACTGACTCAATCTTGTGCATTTCTGTTATTGAGATTGTGTTACGAGTTTGTATCGCTGCTGTTCTTCATTGAGATGTTGGTCGAGTTCTTGAGTTAGTTTACTGAGTTGCTGCGTCAAATTTTCCGTGTTGTGCTCTAAGTTGCTGTGGTTTGTTTTTGATACTGAGTCGTTCATTTTGCTTGTTGGTTTTATGGTTTAAATGCTGTGTTTTTCTTCGAGTTCACTGAGTTCGCAGTGGTCATTTAAGTTGGGTTCGTTGTTTGTTGTTCGAATTGTTTATAGTTCGTTAATATGCTATGTTCACTGAGTTGTCGAGTCATAGTGTTTGAGTTCGAAGTGATTTTGCTGTGAAGTTTGAGTTCCTGTTTGTTTCTGTGGTTTTGCTATTTATTCTTGCGAGTTAGTGCTCGTAGGTCTGTTTCTTTTGGTATCGCTAGTTTGTTCTTGCACTGAGTGATTGTGAGTTCGTAAATTAAGTTTCTGAATTCGAGTTTTTCGCTGAGCTCTGTTGGTTTTTTTCTTTCTTTTGCTGTAAATTAGTTTTTGGCTAGATGAGTTTTCAATCACTTCATGTCTAATTTTTCTTAAATTTTCTGTGCATAAATTTTAGTTCGATTTACTTTAAAAAAAAGAGTTTTAGAATAAATTTAGGTTTAATTCAAATTTAGAATTTTTAGAATAATTTAATTTTTATTCCTTTCATTTTTAATTAATGAGTTTAGAAATAGAATAATTTTCTTTTATGAATTAATTAGTAAAATCCAAAAAATTTCCAAAATTGTTCTAGTTTGCGAAAATATTAGTCTCCGTGGAACGATACCTAAAATAATTCAACGACTGAGTCGTGCGCTTGCGATTCTTAATTGTCATTTATTTTAGCATAAAAATGTCAAATCCAAAACCGACCCGTTAAGTATTCGTATAATATTATTTTAACATATGTATTCATATAATTTAAATAAAATTATTAAAATATTTATTTATTTCATGTATTTTCGTTTCGTGTCATGTACCCAAGGGTAAATCCAAAACCGACACTAAATTCATCCGTGTAATTTCGTGTTCGTGTACCGCAAAGGTCAATCCAAACCCATAATTTTTGTGTCATTTTCGTGTCGTGTACGAAATTGCCGGCTCTACCCAAAACGCCACTTTATGTGGCGTTCCCCCTCCCTCCTTTTTCAACAATGCTGAGGGATGTAGTGTTTAAAAAAACGCTAGATAACACTATCTCTTAGAGTGATATTCAAGACCACATTTTCAAATTGAGATATTTAAGACCATTTATTTTAAAATTATGATAGATTGGACCAACATCCTCAAAAGCAACACCATGTGTCTAATCCATCTGTAAACTAATCCCCTCAATATATTAATTTTGCAGAATATTATACGAAAGAATACAACAAAATGATATGTATGCTAGTTTCAGATGAACAAAAGTTATTAAAGCATCATTTCACCCTTTTTAGATTTTGTTTAAATGTTTAAACTATTATTTGAAAATTTTATCCAATTTTATTAAAATAAATTGAATAAAGTAAGAGTTTATCCGAGTTTTTTAAAAAATTAGATTTTTATTAGACCACATCGAACTGATTCAGACTTTTATTCAGGTCAAATCGGATTTTTATCCGTATCGGGATAAATTGAATTGAGTTTAAATCCTTATCTTTTCAAAATGGATTGAACCAATTTTTTGTGGAAAGTGTGTAACCCGTTTAGATCCGCGATCTAGATTGAACCGGTTTGAATATTCTTCAAATCGGATCAACTAATTTAATTAAATTCCAATTTTTTTTAAATCTCTAGATGCATTATATTTAGGAGCTGAGAAAAAACTAATAATAAGTCGATAACTAAACATTTTTGAATATTTTACGAAATTTTAATTGGCAATTTTATGTTTCTTAAGAAGAATTAATGATCAATTTTGAATACCATTTTAAACAAAAAAATAAAAAATCTAAATTAAATATTGGATATTTTTAAGGATACTTTAGATTTTGATTAAATACTCAAGATTTCAAAAACCTTTTAAAATCTATATTTAATGTAAATAGATTTTAATGAATTACTAATAATCCAAATAGGATACAGCAGATATATTTTTTTATCAAAATTAAATAGTATCTGATTTTATTTAAATTAAAGAAAAAACAAAATTCATATAGAATAAATCATCTTCAGGATTGAAATCTCAAGAGTGAGGACACCTCTTAGAGCATCTCCAAGAGACTCTCTATTGTAGCTCTTAACTCAAAAAATGAGGAGAGAGAATAAAAATTAAGCTCCAAGAGACTCTTAGAGGCTCTTTAAAAAGTTAAGAGCTTCTTCTCTCTCCTCTATTTTAGGAGCAACTAGTAGCTCTTAACTTAATATTTTATTAGTAAAATAGTGGTTCTTCTCTCTCATCTATTGATTGTTTGTCCAAGTGGAATTGAAATATGAATAAAATATAAAATAAAGAGTCATCATAGAGAGCATGGTTGGAGTTGACACACAAATCAATGTAATAACTTGCTAACAGCTTAATTGTTTATAATATATTTAGGAGTGAGCTAAGAGACTCTTGGAGATTACCAACAAGTGCCTAATTAATTTTGAGCCGAAAGCAATGGAACACAATACACTTCCACCAAAATATACATGAATAGGAACAGCGTTGTATGTGCAATGTAGGTCTTCAACAATATTCATAAGGCTCCCGGTCTGGTGCAAACGTATGCACCAGACCTGTTACAGAACATACGGTTCCCCCGCCGTTGGATCAACCATCCAACGGCCCTGATTAAAAATTTTTTTTTTACCATACCGCAACAAGTTTCCGCGGTACGGGGCAATTACCAAAATACCCCTGCTCCCGTACCGCAACAAGTTTCCGCGGTACGGTACGGTTTCCTTTTGTTTCTTATTTCGCCAGTAGCAGTGTAAGAACACAAAAATCACAAAATCATCACCAAATATTAAGTTTCTGAGGCGATTTATTAACTTTGAGAGGCAATTTCTTGCGTTTGAGAGGCGAAATCAACACATACGGGCTGTTCTTCATCATTTAGAGGTATTTTCTTCATTATTTATCTTTTCTTTCTTGGTATAATGTGTGTACATATGTTTTTGTATGTATGTAAACCCAAAATGTGCGATTTATTGTATGTTTGCTGCATATTGTTGTACCATTGTTGTGTGTAATGCGAATTAGGGGCATATAAATGGTGTAATTCGAATTTCCCCGTACTTTAGTTTAATTAGGGTTTAATTTTTTTTTAAATTATGTGTATAATTGAACTAGGGTTTATGTGTAATTCAAATTATGGCTTTGCACTAGGAATATTTTTGTTAATTTTACAGAGAATGTTTGTTGTATTTAGGGTATATTCTTGTGAAATTCGAAATGAGTATTTCATTTTGATTATTAATTTAGTTCTTATGATTTTTAGATAATATTTTGAATACTATTTGAACTTGTTTTTAATGTAATTCTTTATCTAATTGGCAGGGTATGGAGGGTTTTCACGATGACTTACTTGATACTTTGTCGGGTCCTAGTAGAGCGAACATTATTTGGGATAACCGCTATCATGTTAGCGAGGATGTGTGGGATGGTAGGGGGAGGGAGGAGTTGGAGTGCATTTTTGGTAATAGGGCTGAAAGGCAGAGTGTGTAAACTTGTAACACTATAACTAACGTAACTCAAACTAAAGGAAAAGATACTTAACTAGAAGACAATCAAGAACAAGAGGTCACAAGAAATCAACACTAAATGAAGACAAGGTAATTGATACAATTCAACATGTTAACTATGATCAATCCAAGAAGAAATCATTGAGAGAAGTTCAAGTCAAAGTTGTTCATGCCTCAGTGATTTGGAAAGCCAAGAATCAAGATCATAACTATCAGTATCAATAAGACCAATTGATTTCAAGTGAACAAGAAGGAAAGCAAATATTGGAAAGCCACATTTGTAATTGGATATGGTAATTTATTCAAGAAGCAAAAACCCTATCAAGACTAGTCACTTATGAACCAGACCGTTGCATCAAGTGTCAGGACATTGATAGCAAGTTTATGTCAGTAATAAAGATCCATATTCAAGAGCTTGGTGAAGAATAAAGAAGACATGAAGATATCACAAGTTCAAGATGTGCATTGAAGTTTCAAGTTGAAGACCAGAATATTTTCTAAGTACTAAATATTCTAGATGGCCAAGTAGAAGTTTCTAAGTAGAAGTTCTACTTAGAACTTCGAGATGGCTAAGTAGAAATTCTCAAGTAGAAGTTCTACTTAGAGTGCAGCTTCAACATGACACATGGTATCTTCTGATTGGCAGATTTCCAAGCTTTCAAGATAAGGCAAGATTTATGTGGACATCATTGGGCCACGTACATCTTAGTCTTTGAAGACTACAGGACATAGATTACATGTAGTATAAATAGAAGTACTTGTGTAATGTTTCAGTTAGTGAGCAATTCTTGAGAAAAACACAAGAGAAAGAGAGAGAGTGCATTCACAGAGCTTAGTATCATTCACTTCTCTCTGAACTTCTGTTATACTTTGTAATGAATGTTGTAGCAACCATTTCAAGTTATATATAAGAAATATATTCCTTGAATCTGTGTGTTCATTTATTGCATCGTATTTATTGCTTCTCATATTCGAAAAGTTGTATTCACCCCCCCTCTACAACACATTTGGACCTAACAATTGGTATCAGAGCTATATGTTTAACATACAAAACATAGATCCTTGTGTTGAGTAGAAGAATCGTGAGTTTTCATTTTCTAGATCTACTTTTCATTTTCGTGAAAAGTGTACCTTAAATCGTTTGTATTGAAAACTCATCTGAAAAATCATTTAAATGCTCCAGGTGTGATTATTTAGCTTGGATGTATTTTAATTAATTTTTGTGAATTAATCTGGGTACTTTCATATTTGGTGTTCTTGAGTGTTCATCATCTGTTCTTATCAAAGAAGACAACCCAACAACTTTTTGATCTCCTTTTCAAAAGTAAAAGAATAAAAAGGTGGTTTTGGACTTTTTTATTTGCTTTATTCGGCCGAAAGTATACAGACATACTCAGTACCTAGCATGTGGGTTAGGTGGGTTAGGTGAGTAAAGCATTCAAAGTCAAAAGGTGTTAAAGAGATAATATTGTTTATTCAATATTAAAGTAATCTGCAGAAAAATTATTCTAAGGACAAAAGTTCTACATAGAATTTCTACTTGAGAATTTCTACATAGAATTTCTACTTGAGAATTTCTACATAGAATTTCGACTTGGACAATTTCTACTTGGTGATTTCGACTTGAGCAAAATTTCTACTTAGAGAAATTTCGACTTAGGCAAAAGTTCTACATAAATATTCTACATAGCCTAGTCTTGGGTACTTAGAAATTTTTAGTGACCAGAATTGAGATGGCTCCTAAAAATGCGTTCAAGATCCCAATGTTCAACAAAGATCACTATGAAGAATGGGTTTTCAGAATGAGACTATATCTAGAGACTGTTAACCCTGAATATCTGGAAGTCCTTGACAAGGGTAAATTTGTTCCAATGGTGGTTGTTCCTGCACATACGGAAGGAGGAGTGGTTATACCACCTCGGTCTGAGCCTAAAAAGGTCTCGGAGTTTTCGGATGCTGACAAGGAACAAATAGCTTATGATACTGCCATACGACAAACCTTGATGGAATCTCTTGATCATGAAATGTTCAACATAGTCAAAGGTCTGACTACAGCGAAGAAGATTTGGGACAAGATAGAAGTTGTCATGGAAGGATCTGCAGAGGTCAGAAGCAACAAGACACTCATACTCAAGATGGAGTATGACACCTTTAGAATAAGGAAAGGAGAAGGCATAACAGATGTCTACCTACGATTCAGTCAGTTGGTATTGGATTTGAATCTGAGAGGTGTAACTCTCCCCATGGTTGAGACTAATACGAGATATCTGAGGAACCAGCCAAAAAGCATTGAACATAGGGTCTACGCAATAAGAGAAACCAGAGATTTGCATACAACTTCTCTGGAAGAATATTATGGAATATTAAAGACCTATGAGCTGGAAACACTTCAAGATCAAGCATGGGACAATGATTCAAAGGGAAAAGAAAGTGCATCAGGATTAGTTGCTGATGAGGAAGAGTCTAAGAAGGCAATGGTTGCAGCAAAGCCTAAATCATCACTTGCACCACATCAAGTTGATAATGATGACGAGTGCGCATCTGACAGTGATGATGACTACTACACCCAAGAAGAGCTGGACAACATGGACGATAGTGTCGTGGCATACATGGCAAGGAAGTTCAGCAACAAGAGATTTAGAAAGAGCAACCGACCACAGAGAAAATCTTCATCTTATTATCGGGCTGCTAGGGGTGGTGGTAGTTCGTCAGGCTACAAAGGAAAAGGCAAGAATACCAGCTACAAATCTCCTTTGGATTTCAAAATGAAGTTCAAATGCTATAATTGTGGTGAAGCTGGACACTTTGCCTCGGACTGCAAAAAGCCTAAACATACTTATCCAAAAGAGACATTTGAAGCCCTCAAAAGCAACTATGAAGCACTGTTGAAGGAAAGACATGGAAAACGAGCTTTATTAGTGACAGAAGGAAGAGCTTGGGATGATTCAGATGAGGAAGATGTTACTCATGTAGCAAACTTTGCCCTCATGGCTGAGACATCAGAGGAACCAGAGGTACCAGTTCTGACTCTTAAAGTAGAAATGTCTATTGATGATTATAAGGAACAGAACGGGGCTCTTAGTGAAGAGATCTATATGTTGTGCAAAAGCCTAGACTCTTCTCAAAAGGAACAGAAAACACTTGTTGCCAAATGCAGAATGCTTGAGGCAAAAGTGGAAGAGCTAGAGGCTGCTTGCACTGTAGATACTTCCCTAAGAGACTTTATTACATCTCTGGAACACAAGCTCGTCCTTAAGGAAGAAGTAGAAGCATGTCTTAGGAACAATCTAGCTGAGTTAGAAACAAAATGCGAAGCTTACAAACTAGCTGCTAGTAAAGTGTATGTAGATAATGACACATTTAAGAGGATAACTGGAGTAGGTGTAGGACTTGATTATTCTGACCTTCCTAAGAAAGAAGGAAAGAGACCTATTGACCCAAGTTCCAGTGACCTTAAAAAGGAAACACCTAGAATTCTTAAATCGGCTGTCAAACCTATCTACAAACATCTTGTTCCTAGAATAGAAGAAGAAGAGACTGAATTGATAGCTAGATATGAGATTGAGATGGAAGATCGCCAGAAAGAACAACCTATAACTCCTATTAAACAAGTGAAAATCAATTTCCCTAGAGATGAATCTACACTGGGATTAGGAGCTAAGGCTGTTAAACAACAAGGAAAGAAAGAAAAAGGCATAAAAGAGGTTAAGGCTGAACGAATAAAGAAAGCATGTTATCATTGTAAATCTACTGAACATCTTTCTTATGCATGTAAAGCTAACATAAATGTTCCTGCTGCACATGCCATGCCTGCTACACATATAATGAATAATCTGCATCACAATCATGCACAGTGTGGTCAACCTAATTGTATGCCATGCACTTTTAACATCATGCAAACTTTTGTGCATTTAATGAATGCATCTAGCCAGTCATGCTCAAATACTGTTGCTAGTTCAAATATCAAGAAAAAGTATGGGAGAGCCAAGACTGTCAGTCCTCCTAAAGCTAGGAGTGACAAACCTTCTCCTAAGACTGACAAATCTATCAAGTCTGAGAAAGGAAAGGAGATAGTCGAAAGCTCTAGTAATGTGAAGAAAAGTGCATCTCCTGTTGTTAAATCTGTTGATTCTCGATCTTATCGAAAAGCCGGGCCCAATCAAAGTTGGGTTCCAAAGAATGTCTAACCAATCTGTCATTGCAGGGCATTAAGCAGAATAGAAATAAAGTTATATGGGTGCTAGACAGTGGAGCATCAAGGCATATGACTGGAAACAAGTCCCTGCTTATAGAGTTGGTTATGAAAGCTGGCCCTTATGTTACCTTTGGAGATGACAGCATAGGTGTGACTAAGGGATATGGCAAACTGAAGACTGGCAATGTCATCATTGAAGATATTTCCTATGTTGAGGGACTAAAGCACAATCTGTTGAGTATAAGTCAATTCTGTGACAAAGGTTACGAAATTGTCTTCAACAAGAAAGGTGTATCAATCACTCACATTAAGGAAGGCTCACTGGCTTTGAGAGGAGTTCGAAAGGCAGATCTTTTTGTTGCAGATATGGATTCAGCAAATCAGGATGAGGTCACCTGTTTCTACAGCAAAGCCTCGGATGATGAAAGCTGGTTATGGCACAAAAAGTTATCTCACTTAAACTTCAAAACGATGAATGCTCTCGCGAGGCGAGAATTGGTGAGAGATCTACCTCAAATGGAGTTCGCTCCGAAAGGACTCTGTGAAGCTTGTGAAATGGGAAAGTCGAAGCGAGCATCGCATAAAAGCAAAGAAATTTCTAGTATTACTGAGCCTCTGCAACTTCTTCATATGGATTTGTTTGGCCCAATGAATGTCCTATCTTTGTCTAGGAAAAGATATGCTTTGGTAATCGTGGATGACTTCTCCAAGTATACATGGGTATTGTTCGCAATGACGAAAGACGAAGTACCTTTCTTAATCATTGATCATATCACTCAAATTGAGAATGTTTCAACACTTACTGTGAAGACGATTAGATCAGACAATGGCACTGAATTCAAAAACGCAGTGCTAAATGACTTCTGTGTATCTAAGGGAATACGTCGTCAGTATTCAGCCCCGAGAACTCCACAGCAAAATGGAGTACTTGAAAGGAAGAATAGAACTTTGGTTGAAGCAGCAAGAACTTTGTTGTATGATTCAAAACTTCCTTTGTATTTCTGGGCCGAAGCAGTGAGTACCGCTTGTTACACTCAAAATAGAACCTTGATCATAAAAGATAAAGAAAAGACACCATGTGAGCTAATGAACAACAGAAGACCAACAATCAAATACTTTCATGTCTTTGGAGCAAAATGCTATGTGCTTATAGATGATGAAAATCTAGGCAAGTTTGCAGCAAAAGCTCGTGAAGGAATTTTTGCTGGTTACTCTACAGACGTGGTGGTAGCTTATAGAGTGTTCTTGGTGAATGATCGAAAAGTGACTGAAAGTTACAACGTCAGATTCGACGATACCAAACTCTCATCAATTTCAAGAGATTCTAGTGAACCTGAGTCCCTAAAATTTCAGAATCTGGACTTAGAAGATCTTGAAGATGAACCTGAGTTGGTTGTTCCATTAAATGTTACAAGTGTACGTGAAGAACCTGAGTCTAGTGAACAAGCTAATTCTACAAGATCAGGAGAGACTTCTTCAGTACCAACCGGCAACAACTCAGGGGGAGTAAATAGCAGCTCAAGGACTACTGTTCAAGGCTCGAGTCGAGTTGACTCTAGTTCTGTAGGAGCTGGCACTAGCTCAGGGGGAGTTAGTGAAAATAATCAAAGTGGTCAGCACCCCAATTCAGAAAGTCAAGCTGAATCATCAAGACAATTTCCAGGTGAACGGGTATGGAATAGAGACCATCCGTTTGAGTTAATTATTGGTGATCCAGATGCTGGTGTGACTACTAGAAGAACTGCAAGAGCTGACATGGCTAATATCTCCTTATATTCTGGGTTCTTATCCAAGCTTGAACCTAAAGAAATAGAAGAGGCTCTTGGCGATGCTGATTGGGTGATTGCAATGCAAGAGGAACTCAATCAGTTTGAAAGGCAGAAAGTTTGGAAACTGGTACCCCGACCAAAGAACAAATCCGTAATTGGAGCTAGATGGGTATTCAGAAATAAACTGGATGAAAACGGACTTGTAACACGAAACAAGGCTCGTTTGGTTGCAAAAGGTTATTCTCAGCGAGAAGGAATTGATTATGATGAAACCTATGCACCAGTTGCAAGACTTGAGGCAGTCAGGATGTTCTTGGCATTTGCAGCACATAAGAACTTCAAAGTTTTCCAGATGTACGTGAAAAGTGCCTTCCTGAACGGAGAGTTAGAAGAAGAAGTGTATCTGGAACAGCCGCCTGGCTTCGTTGATCCAGAACATGCAGATTTTGTGTATCTACTCTTCAAATCTGTCTATGGCCTCAGGCAATCCCCAAGGCGATGGTATGAAACCCTATCCTTATTCTTAATTGAAAATGGTTTTGTTAGGGGAGTAATTGATAAAACATTGTTCTATAAAGTTGTGAGAAATGACTTAATACTTGTTCAAGTATATGTGGACGATATAATTTTTGGGTCATCAAATGAGCGCTTGTGCGAGAAATTTGCCAAGCTAATGCAAGAAAAATATGAGATGAGCATGATGGGAGAGCTGTCCTTCTTCCTTGGATTACAGATCAGTCAGAGAAAAGATGGTATCTTTATCTGTCAATCTAAGTACGTCAGAGATTTACTCAAGAAGTATAATCTAGAAGATGCATCAGCAGCTAAGACTCCCATGGCAACAGCCACGAAGCTTGATGAAGACAAATCAGGTAAATCAGTTGACATCACAAGCTATCGAGGTATGATTGGCTCACTCCTCTATTTAACTGCAAGTAGACCAGATATAATGTTCGCAACTTGTTTATGTGCAAGGTTCCAAGCGGATCCTAGAGAATCACATCTCGTAGCCGTCAAAAGAATTTTTAGGTATCTCAAGGGCACACCAAATCTAGGGATTTGGTACCCAAGAGATACAGGTTTTAATCTTATTGGCTATTCGGATTCAGACTATGCAGGTTGCAGGATTGATAGGAAAAGCACATCTGGTGCTTGCCAATTTCTTGGCAGAAGATTGGTGTCCTGGCAAAGCAAAAAGCAACATACAGTATCTACTTCTACTGCTGAAGCTGAGTACATTGCTGCTGGAAGCTGTGTAGCTCAAATACTGTGGATGAGGAACCAATTGAAGGATTATGGCATGGAGCACAAGAAAATTCCAATCATGTGTGACAACACAAGTGCCATTGCCATAACCAACAATCCTGTAGATCACTCAAGAACCAAGCATATTGACATCAGGTATCATTTCATAACAGAACATGTCGAGGAGGGGACTGTGGAGCTACATTTTGTGCCCACAATGCAACAAATTGCAGATATATTCACCAAACCTCTTGATGAAGTAACATTCAATAGGTTGGTTGGTGAATTGGGAATGCTTAACACAAGTTAGTAAAGCCTTCTATCTGTAAAATCCATGTTTATGTTTGTATGTGCAAGCTAATCAATCATTATGTGCTTAGACTTTAATATGCCTAATTAATGATTGTTATAGGTTGCATATAGTGTGATTTTGCATGAATTCATTGTGTTTTAAGTGTCTTTTATAGCACAAATCTGTGAATTTATGCTTGTTAGATTGCATGATCATAGGGGGAGTTAAATTCATAATATTCTAAATATTGCATGATTTTTTGATGAATTTACCTATGATTTTCATGTAATTAGAGGCCTTAGAATTTAAAAACTTCAATATTTCGAGTTAGGTTCTATCTCGAAACTCATCTAGAAATTCGACTTGAATTTCGACTTAAGCTGTCAGAGTGAAGTTTTGAAAAATTCTAAGTCTGGGAAGAATTTCGAGTTGGCTATCTCGAAATTCGACTTAGAGTTCGAATTCGAGTTACCAGTGTGCCTAGTTCTATCTTCAAAATATTCGAGATAAATTCTATCTCGAATCTTATCTCAAAGGTTGAGATGAGGTTTCCATTAAGGGAATATTTTGAAAAGAACTGAGAATTAACTTCGAGTTAGTCTATCTCGAAACATAACTCGAATTTCGACTTGATGTTCGAGATAGAGTTCTTAGTCTATCTCGAAACTCAACTCGAATTTCGACTTGGTGTTCGAGATAGAGTTCTCAGTTAAGCTAAAGGGAATTTTTCGAGTTACACTCCTAACTCGAAACATATCTTGAATTACCCTGTAGTTTTTGCTTCAAGGGGGTATTTTGGAAAGAATTGAGATTAACTTCGAGTTAGTCTATCTCGAAACTTAACTCGAATTTCGACTTGATGTTCGAGATAGAGTTCTTAGTCTATCTCGAAACTCAACTCGAATTTCGACTTGATGTTCGAGATAGAGTTCTCAGTTAAGCTAAAGGGAATTTTTCGAGTTACACTCCTAACTCGAAACATATCTTGAATTACCCTGTAGTTTTTGCTTCAAGGGGGTATTTTGGAAAGAATTGAGATTAACTTCGAGTTAGTCTATCTCGAAACTCAACTCGAATTTCGACTTGATGTTCGAGATAGAGTTCTTAGTCTATCTCGAAACTCAACTCGAATTTCGACTTGATGTTCGAGATAGAGTTAAACTTCTAACTCGAAATGTATCTCGCATTTCCCTGTTTTTTTTTTCTAGAGGGGAACTTTCCAAGTTTACTACCAATCAATAATGTTCGAGATAGGATTTCCCTATAGTTTTTGCTGTAAAATTGGTTAAGTGCTTATTTGTGCTTATTTGTTCGAGTTAACCTCTATCTCGAACTTCATCTCGAAGTTCGACTTGATGTTCGAGATAGAGATGTTCGAGATAGAGTTCGACTTAAGTCCTCCCTGTATGTACTTAGACTTTAACACTCTTTTTAACAGGGATACTTTTGTCATTTCACAATCATCTATATATACATCTCTAACTCGATGCATCATTCACTTTACCTAATTTCATTTTTACAGCAGCCATTTCACAAAAACAGTGCGATTTCACAGACTTCATACAATTAACCCGTGTTTTTGTGATTAAACTCATACTAATCACGAATTACTGCCAAATTTTTGACTGTTAATCACTGTGTTATCATTAATCATTGTGATACTGTGTTTTGTAACCGCATATACACGCGCATATACATACACACAAACATCAAGTTTTGTGTATCTGTTCAAAACACGAATTCATATTCTCCACATATACACACGATTTCACTGATAAACACACGAATATTCATCTTTGTTGAATATTCAGATCTAGTCATTGGCTGTTCATATTCCGTAGTTTAAATTTTCAGACTATCTTTTGATATTCTCGAAAAATTAAAAGGAATAAAACTGAGTAATTCGTAAATTATTTGTTTTTCAAAATTAAAAAAAAAATCACATCTTTTAAAGAAAAACATTTAATTAAAATGGCTCACCAATTTTCACTTGCCAAAAACAATTTTTATAATATTTCTACGGAAATTGGTGATCAACTCCCGCGGTTTAAGTTTTGGATACGATTTCTCAATTTGTACTCCAAAGCTAGCCATGCTTTTACTGCTAAACCTACACTAGTACATGATGCTTTACAGCAATTATGGACTAGTGCGGTTACTTTTGGGAGCAAATCAACCCCCTTCGGTTTCAGGTTTACCTTAGCGGGTCAGGAATATGAGGTGACTGAAGAGATTGTCAACAGAGTTCTGGGATTCCCAATTAAAGATGCTTATGATCCAGAACCTACAGCTATAGAACGCCTCAGATTCTTTGAAGAAATTGGATGTTATCCTCCAAAAGGCCCAATCACAGGAAATATCCAAAAGCAATTCTTCCATGTGGAATGGAATTACTTTTTCGAGGCCATCACAAGATGTTTTCGGGCACGCGAAAAAGACTTTCATCAAATTCCAATTCCAATGCAAACCTTTGCAGTTGCCCTAGCAAGAGAACTGGATATAAACTATGGACGCATAGTTCTCTCTGAGATAGTGGCCTCAATGGGATCCCTTGCAAGCAGAGACCTCACTACAACTGATGTTGTCTGCTGGTTTCCTCGGTTTCTTCAAATGCTGATCAATGACTTGATACCGAAGGATGCTCTTGCTGTTAGACAGGGATTTGCCAGAAGCCCCACATCTGAATCGCTAGGGATGGGCACTAAGTCACTTTCAACCATTGCTAATCAGGATAAACATCAAGGTAAACCAATGTCTACTCCTGAAAATTTACAAATGTGGCTTAGATATGATGCAGGAGTTACCAATTTGGAGGCATCGTCACAAGTTTCATCACATGCTCAAAATCCATCTGTTCATGCTGAGGCATTTGATGAGATTCCTGATGAGGAAAGCGATGATGCACAAGGTAATCAATCAGGTAATCTCTCCCTGCATACTATTCATTCCTTCTCCTATGTTTCTGATTCCGCGACCCAAGAGACTGCTAACCCGCAGGATCTATCCCAGGGTAAGAGCCATATTTCTGACTCTGAGTCTGATACACATTCCTATTCTCTATCACCCCTGTTAACGGAAGTCAGAAAACCAGCACGTGTATATATACAAGATGATGAGGAGAGTGAAACCGAAGAGCAGCAACTTATTCGAAAGAAAGCCAAACTTTTCCACGCTGCTACTTCACAACCACAGACAAACCCTAGCGTGTCACATGCAACCACTCCACCTCACGCGAGTGGTTCACCCCTTGAACAATCTGCACATAGGGATTTTGATTTTGGTGAGGATGATGTACCTCTTGAAGATACTGTTGCTTCAAGAGGACATGAAGTCTTAAGAACTTCAGCCGTACCTTCACCGGTACGTACTGATGCTGCAAAGAGGATCGGTTCTGATGTCGTACAAGGACACTTTGCAGCCTCTCAGCCTGAGATTCCAACTCAGGAACAAACAGAATTTGATCCCATAACTGTCAACAACATTTCTTATCAATTTTCTGCAGGTACTGCTTCATTATTTGGATCAATCATTGAAGACATACACGAGCGTGAGACAGGGAGTGTGTGTGAGAGGTTAGGGAGAGAGGGACCTTCATTTTCAAGGCCCAAAACCGAGCGTCAAATACCAACAGAACGAGTATTAGAGCGAGGTCACCTAAACCAAACACCGTCCCTTAACACTGAAAATCTTGATACGCGTATGACTTCTATGGAAAATCAGATGAGGCAGTTCGGACAGACGATGGGGCAGTTTGGGATGAACATTGGAAACAACCAAAGGGCTCTAGACGACTACGCAGCAAGAATGGCAAGTCAAGCTACAGCTTTTGATGATTTGACAAATAAGGTCAATGACTTGGGCCATGCTGGTGGTGTCTTAGGAAGCACTCTCAATGAGAGGATGGGGGCATTGGAGTCTACAATGCATACAATGGCTGTGGAGATCAGTAGAATGATGTTCGCAGTCAGGAGTTTTGTGCCCCCGGAGTGTTTCGAGTCGCAACAGCCTCCCCCCGATGCTGGTGCAGGTGGTGCAGGTGGTGCTAGTGGAGCGGGAGCCTCTGGTTCTGGTTTTGGAGGTTCCTATGCAGCTGGTGGATCTGAAGACCAAGGTGGAACTCAGGATAACTCACCTAAGGGGGAGAGTGGAAAGGAGACGAGACAGCAGGCAGTTCACATCAAAGAAATTGAAGAACCCGCTGATCTTGTCAAGGAACCAGAAGTTGAGCCGTCTGTTAATGAAGAGGCTCTGAGGATAAGGAAGGGTAAGGCAGTAATGGTTGATGAACCATTTATTGACCTGAGTCATCAGGAAACAGTACAGGAGGTACTTGACTCAGATTTTGACATGGAAGACGTACCGTTGGCACACGCTATAAAAAGATCTTTGAAGGAACAAGGTGGAGGTGCTGGGATGTCTTCCGGAATGCCTGAAGAATTTCCTGTTGATGAGGAAACCCTTAAAGCTCAACAGTTAGCCTTGGAACAAGCTCAGTTCCATAAAATGAAGATGATGCAAGAACATGCTGCATTCCTAGAGAAGAAGGGGGAGCTACAAGGGAAGCAGTATGAGTATGAGCTTGCAAGGCTAGCTAATCCTCAAGTTGATCTGGACAAACGAAGGATAGGGCAGAAATGGGATGAAGCAAGGAAGATAATGATGGGACCTTGTGCGAAAGGAGTTCATAACAAGGATGCAGATGATCTGTTCTACAACTTGAATTTGCAGAATCCAATGACTGGGGACTATATAAATGCTTTGAAGAGACTAATTTCTAAAGTCAGGGTTGGATACAATGCAAATCTTAAGGAGTGGCAGGTTATCTTGTCTTTGGTAGAAGGAGTCCCAACATCTTTCTTATATGTGGATGACCAATTCATTATGAGAAGATCTGCGTCAGAGTTGTTCTTGCTAGCGACTAAAATTCAATACTCTCAATCTGAGGAGCTAAGCATTCTGTACAGGGATCAGTTAATGCAGCTAGCAGAGGACAAGGGTCCAGAATTCTCAGCTTATCCAAATTTTGTCCGGATGGTAGTTGATGGAAAGATGAAGAGGGTTAGCATGGAGGAAAATGATCTAATGGAGCTTTCAGTAGAATCTCTCAAAGCTGTATGTAGACAAATGATGGGTAAGGGATTCGCTTCTGAGCTTAAAGATAAATCCGTGAAGATCATTGAAAGAGTTATATTCAAGAAGAGCAATGAGGTGTGGAAGTGTGATGTCATTGCTCCAAACCCTCTTGATGACGTGAAGATTGAGCCGGAGCTGATAGAGAAGAAATGGAATATTCTTCAAGCCATGAAGAATGTAGATGAAGCTCTGACTCTTCCTTCTGGAGCACTAGAACAAGGAGAAATAAGGGAGGCTATTGGTGTTCCAGGAAGTGAAAGTGTATACTGGATACATGCTTATGTTGAAGATACAGCTGATGCCTTAGTATTCATAGATGCAGACCAGAATCAAACAATCTTGCATATGAGTAGACAATGGCTGCTACGGACTCAAGATGCTGCATTTCTGGAGAGAGTATTATATGTATTCAAATGGGGCGAAGTGGAAGATAAGTTTGTTGAAGAAAAGCAGAGACTCATGAGTTACCTGTCTGAAGTAGTGGTGGAAAAGAAGAGAATGGAGCGAGATGCGGCCAGTGTCCACAATACTGACCGTGTCAAGGGCTACCCCAAGATGATCTATTATCAGTTCAAATCTGATAAATCTCACTGGAAACCTCAGCTCATCATGAAGAACTTCGAGGATATTCCAAAGATCAGAACTACTCAGGAGGTGGACAAACTCAGAAGGCTTTTCAAACATCCTTATCCAGAGCCCAAGAACCCTCTAGAAATGGAAGCTGTAAGTCTATTGAATGCTAGGTGGAAGCAGCTTAAAGATCCAGTATACAAGAAAGAAAAGCAGCAGAAGGAGAAGCGCAAAAGGCAGAAAGAAGAGAGAGACCAAGCTGCTGAAGCTAGAAAGAGGAAACGGAATTAGGGTTAAAGGTCAGAGTGGTGTGAACTTGAAGTTGGAAAAACTTCATGTCTTTCGGTTGCTTTAACTCACTTGAGAAAAATTCACCTTAGAGTGAATCCAATAAGGTGATACAAGTTTGACTAAAAGATATGAAATAATCCAGGTGATAGGAATCACTCAAATGATCTTTAATTCGAAGTTCGAATTCTGTTTCTAGTTTAAGTTCTTTGTATTGTTTTCATGTAAATTTCAATTGTAAATTATTCAAGACTGTAATGTTAATTATCTTTTCTCGTCTCATTGTTTAGTTGAGTTATCCTTCATTAATTTGAATGTCATTGTTAGACAATCAAATTGGGGGAGATTGAAAGGCAGAGTGTGTAAACTTGTAACACTATAACTAACGTAACTCAAACTAAAGGAAAAGATACTTAACTAGAAGACAATCAAGAACTGAGGTCACAAGAAATCAACACTAAATGAAGACAAGGTAATTGATACAATTCAACATGTTAACTATGATCAATCCAAGAAGAAATCATTGAGAGAAGTTCAAGTCAAAGTTGTTCATGCCTCAGTGATTTGGAAAGCCAAGAATCAAGATCATAACTATCAGTATCAATAAGACCAATTGATTTCAAGTGAACAAGAAGGAAAGCAAATATTGGAAAGCCACATTTGTAATTGGATATGGTAATTTATTCAAGAAGCAAAAACCCTATCAAGACTAGTCACTTATGAACCAGACCGTTGCATCAAAAGTCAGGACATTGATAGCAAGTTTATGTCAGTAATAAAGATCCATATTCAAGAGCTTGGTGAAGAATAAAGAAGACATGAAGATATCACAAGTTCAAGATGTGCATTGAAGTTTCAAGTTGAAGACCAGAATATTTTCTAAGTACTAAATATTCTAGATGGCCAAGTAGAAGTTTCTAAGTAGAAGTTCTACTTAGAACTTCGAGATGGCTAAGTAGAAATTCTCAAGTAGAAGTTCTACTTAGAGTGCAGCTTCAACATGACACATGGCATCTTTTGATTGGCAGATTTCCAAGCTTTCAAGATAAGGCAAGATTTATGTGGACATCATTGGGCCACGTACATCTTAGTCTTTGAAGACTACAGGACATAGATTACATGTAGTATAAATAGAAGTACTTGTGTAATGTTTCAGTTAGTGAGCAATTCTTGAGAAAAACACAAGAGAAAGAGAGAGAGTGCATTCACAGAGCTTAGTATCATTCACTTCTCTCTGAACTTCTGTTATACTTTGTAATGAATGTTGTAGCAACCATTTCAAGTTATATATAAGAAATATATTCCTTGAATCTGTGTGTTCATTTATTGCATCGTATTTATTGCTTCTCATATTCGAAAAGTTGTATTCACCCCCCCCTCTACAACACATTTGGACCTAACAAGGGCAATGCGGGAGTGGAAGTTAAGAAGACCACAGAGGGAGCTTCTACATATGATGGGGTTTGGGATTTTTACCAACCCCCATGTTGTGTTGGGTAATGACGCGAGACTCATTTCTACTATGATTGAGCGGTGGAGGCCTGAGACCAACACCTTCTTCATGAGGCAAGGGGAGATGACAATTACCTTGGAGGATGTTGGGTACATCTTAGGATTGCCGGTTGTTGGTGAGGCTGTGACATGTGGTCTTATAGGGAATCGGAAAGATTTCTTTATTCTTAATTGGTTTGAGCCGTTGACAGATGAGGAGGTGGAGGATGCTTTGTTTAGAAATCATATCAAGTTGACATGGCTATATGAGAGATATGGTAGACATAAGCCGGAGAAACATAATGTCGAGGCAACTATTGTACATACACAGGCATATTTGGTATTTCTGTGTGGTGCCATTCTATTTCCTACGAAGGACAAAGCCTATGCCCATGTCAGATACATTGTGCCTGTGTCCAACATCCGGGAGGTTCATAATTATGCTTGGGGTGCAGCGGTGTTAGCACATATATACAGAGGGTTGGAGCATGCTGCGAAGAAGAATAGTAAGAGTGTTGCTGCTTGTGTATGGATATTGCATATTTGGTCTTATGAGAGATTTCCTCGTATTGGCGTGCCTCAGCGGGACCTTGGTCATCCAGATTTTCCAGTTGCAGAGGGTTGGGCTTATTCGTCGCTTCAGGGTATTAATAGAAAGCGGCGTCAGTCCGGTCCTCACCACAGCTTTCCATTTTATAGGGGTGAGTTTGATGGAGTTGCTGGTGATGATGTGGTTTGGAGGCCATATGCTCGATTTGACGGGGTTGTTGATTGGGAGATGGTACAGGCACAACTAGCTGGTAATGCTCGAGTGTCCTTGGTATGCTTTGATGTGGTTGAGTGGCAGCATCCGGAGAGGGTGATCAGGCAGTTTGGTAATTTGCCGGTGATTCCTCAGCCTCCTATTAACATGCTCTCGTATAGGCAACCTAAGGAATCCACTTTTGCCTCTGAGGATTGGTTGGTTAGGTGGTTTGTGGATATTGGGAGGTGGGCTAGATTCTGCTCAGATTTGGAGGGTTTGGTTGATTGCACTTCTAATATTACATCCAAGGCGGAGTACATGGCTTGGTATGCAGAGATTACCCGTGCACGTGTAGGGAAGCCACAACCTGTCCCCCGTTCAACCTACCAAACGAGGGAGCTCTATGATGGCGTCGAGGGATACCGAGTTGTAAGTATCCTAGCTTTCCTACATTTCAATTACACAGTGCACACCTAATATGTTTATTTATTAACATTGTTTTATCTTGTAGATGGTAGCTGCACTTGATATGCTGAAGCAGTTGGAATCTAGGGCTCCCGTTGAGTTTTTGGAGGAACTTGGGACGATTTCAGATACCTTTCTCACTCCTTTCACAAGGTTGATAAAGAAGGTGAAAGGGCCAGCTTATAAAGCTCCAAAATTTGAGAACATACGTCCACTTTCACTGTGTGAAGAAGATCCCGAAGGTACTGCTACAACCATTACTTCTCACGATGTCATTGACATGACACAGCCATCCCAACATGTGTCTCAGCCTCCCATTCCCAGTGGTACTGCCTCTTCTAGTAGGCCTTCAAAACTACCAACCCGGAGAATGAGGGGGGAGAAGTGGAGTATCATGAAGGAGTTGGATGTGCAGAAGCGAAATACAATCTATGATGATTGGGGTTGGGGCATTGGGCAAAGGCCTAAGTTGAAAGGAGGAATTCAAGTATGTGGCTATCATGTATCAGAGAAAACAATGCAAAGCTTAGCTCCAAGTGCATGGGTTGATGACAGGATCATTTATTGCTATATGGTAAAATATCATGCTTCTCCTTGTTTTACATCTATTGTATTTGTCCTTCTTTATATGACCAAAGTTATGTGTTTGTTTTTAGGCATTGCTACGAGAGCGAGAGGAGGATATTCATAACTTCAAAATTTTGGAGAGAAAGCCGGTTTACTACTTCATGGATCCGTACTTCATTGTCCTTGGGTGGGAACGATTGAAAAAATTCCGACGAGCGGGTAGGAAGGGTGAAGATACGGAGCAGAAGGCTTGGGGTGAAGCACTCCGAAGTTTAAATGGTTTTGCCACTTCAAGCATTGGTCCCTTCGTTATCGAGGCAGATTACATATTCATCCCATATAATGTGGACGGTAATCATTGGATCTTATTCATGGTTTGTACGAAGACGTTTGATGTTATCATTATAGATTCGATGAACGATGAGCCGACATGTCCAAGGGCAATACAAGTTGTGGTAAGGATCTTTATTTTTTTTTTTTAAGTAGGTGGTCGTTTATTTTTTTCTTTATTAATTATCAACAACTGTGTTTTTCTTATAAATTATTTTTTTTCTTTAGTCATGGTTACTGCCAAGATTTCTACTCAAGCTAAATCCTCGGTTTGATCGTGATCCTAACTTACATGAGGTCCTACCTTTACCGCAAAGACCGAAGCATCAGAATTGTAATGATTGCGGTGTTTTTGTCATGAAATACATGGATTTCATGTTGCAAGGTTATTATTTAACCTCACTCACATCCTGGCCACAAAAAGTAGTTGATACGTTCCGTTATAGAACAGCGAGGGAGCTTCAAGTGGGAAAGGCAAGAGGGATATCCGGTGTTCGTATGCGTGAACGTCATCAACTAGTAGAGTAGTAAATCATGGATTTTAGTTTAATTTTTTTTTAATTTTTTGTAATTTTAGTTGTAAATTTAGTTGGAATTTAGTTGGAATTTTAGCTGTAATTTAGTTCGAATTTACTTGTAATTTAGTTGGAATTTAGTTGGAACTTATTTGGAATTTTAGTTGGAATTCTGGTTGGAATTTACTTGGAATTTAGTTGGAACTTATTTGGAATTTTAGTTGTAATTTGGTTGGAATTTACTTGGAATTTTCTTGGTTTTTTAGTGAGTTATTTGCTTGAAATGTACTTGGAAATTCGATTCATGTTCGTTGTTATTATTGCCTTGGTTGTGTTGGAAATGTGATCACATCATTGTTTCTGCTGTTTCTGCTGTTTCTGGTTTGTTTTCATCACAGGATTGTTGTCTGATAAATCTGCAGGTTTTGCAGTCTCCAGACCGTACCGCAGAAACTTTCCGCGGTACGGTCTGGAGCCTGCAAACCCAAAACAGAGCAGAACAGAGCATTCCCAGGAAAACAGAGCAAAACAGAGCATTTTGCTCCTGCCTAAACTCACTAACTTTTGGAAAAAATCACTCGAAAAAAATATGTAAGACTTCCTAAAATCTTAAAATATTGTAGTGAGTGAACTTTTGAAAAAAAAAATTGATTTAATTTTATTTTAAAGAAATTTCATAATTCCTTAGAAAATACATGAAAATAATAGGTTTTTTGGAAGTTAGTGACAAAATCACTGCAAAAAATTATGTTAGACTTCCTAAAATCTTCAAATGTTATAATAAGTGAACTTTAAAAAAAAACATGATTTAGTTATATTTTAAAAAAATTCTTAATTTCTTATAAAATACATGATAATAATAAGACTTTGGATGTGAGTTAAAAATTTACTCCAAAAAAATATGTTACACTTCCTAAAATCTTAAAATGTTATAATAAGTGAACTTTAGAAAAAAAAACATTATTTAGCTTTATTAAAAGGTAAATTTGATTTCATTAAAATTAGAATAGATTCATTACAAATCCGAAAATGCTACATGCATTTTACATTTGAATGGAGTGAACAACTCCTAACCAAACAAACCTAATATATTGGAAAAGCCGGCAGACAAACGGTGAGAGGGTGTTCCGGGAGGAGCCTCCAAATTCACAAACGTGGCAACGTGATACAAGATTACAACACAACCCTCGCAGATGACACCTTCACTAATGGCTTTGTGCGTGCTAGTGTCGTTCCAAATGGACACTTTTATAGACATCGATCCATCGTAGAGATTAAATGTGGCCCAACAACGAGGATGGGGAGAATCTTTTACGTGGGAAACCCATCCCTTCACATATTGCACGCGCATTTGATCTCGTGTGCAACCTTCCCGAGGCCTCAATTTGTAAATGTCACTAATGTTGTCACAATACTCAAAAAGGCCACCATCCCAATCGGAAATCCGCCACTTGCCTTCGGTGTCCTTGCCCAATTTCAAAACTGGATAGAAGTAGGGATCCACATTATACGCTACCGGCTCCATCATTTCTTCGGTGTCCATCCAACGACATGCTTCGATCCAATTTTTTGACCTATAAGCCTCTTCCTCCGGAGAATATAACTCATCATCCTCCTCCTCAACAATCGGTGGGGGCTCAATGGGTTCCCCCATTATGTCATAGTATTCAGGTAAATTACAACATATTTCATCCGCGGCATTGTCCGACAGGCTACTAATATATGACTCACTTCCCCCGGAAGAAGCCGAGAGTGAATCACTAACATGTGAAACATCCGAAACATCACCACCATCCATGTTACCTACACATCACAATAAAGAGTTATAGCAAAATAGAGACATGTGAGAAGGACATAAAGTAAATGAAAGAATGGATAAGTAAAGAGTTATAGCAATTACAGTTGTTCACTTTCACTTTGAGGCATGTGAGCATTTTGAGCCATTTGGGCATTTTGACACATTTGGGCATTTTGAGCAATTTGAGCATTTAAAGCTTCTAGCCTTCGAGGACAATTTCTTTTGTCATGTCCTTCAAAATTACAATGTGTGCATTTTCTTTTCGGCTTCCCCTTACCAAGCAATTCGACGGGACTTTTAAAACGAACGGTTTTTTTCCTCCCTTTCGTTTGGGACACAATAGGGTCGAGAATTGGTTCATCATCATGTGTTGCATCGTGAGAATCTACATTGCTTTCATCAAATTGAACTCCATCAACCCTCATACTTTCGAGAATTGGTATTTCTCGATTCATCACCTCGACGGCATAGTCATATCGTTCCTTAGATGCAATGCTACTATGACAAAAACTCATCGTGAGCATTGTCATGCTATTAAATTTATCGGTTGGGGTCATCTCATTAGATTCTCCAATGTTCAACTCGTAAGGCAACAAACCGTTTACTCTATTAGCATGCATAGTCCACCGTCGAAGTATGAAATGGTCGGGAATCTTGGAAATTCATTTTTTATTCAAAACCGCCAAGATGTGTCGACACGGAATCCCTACATGTTCAACCATTCTACACATACACATGCCCTTCAAAGCTTCTTTGTTGAATGCAACATAATTTAGTTTTGATGTTGGGCCCAAATTTTGCCTATACAAACAATAATAAGTATTTTCGTCCCCTTCCCTCTCCCCTTCTTCACAAGCTTTTTTGTCTTTGACCACAAAGTATTGGTAGGATTCAACCAATTGATCTTGAAATTTCCTAAACATCTCCTTGGTATAAATTTTTGAACCATGAATCTCCAAGGCGGTATGCATTTTTATAGGACGTTTTAAAGTACATGACACATAATCTTCTTCTTTCTCCCGTACAAATTGTCTTGCCAATGCCTTTTGGGCATTTTCAATGAATTCTTTCAATCTCGTGGCGGAGCTCACATAACTATCAAAGAAAGAATTCATCCCCTCACTCCTTGAAGTAGTGTTTTGACCCGCTGAAAATGTGTTCCTAGTATATGCAATGATCCATTTCTCCTTCAACTCATATAACCCCTGTAACCATTTATTATCTTGTAACTCATACTTCTCCATCAAGGATTCCCATCTAGCCTCGAATTCATTTTCGGTCAAAGAGTTATAAATACAATGGTTAAAGTCCATTTTAAAGTCCGGAAAGGTGGAATAATAATGTGCTAGTTTTTCCGGGAATTTGCTACTAATGTGTCATGAACACAACAAATGGGTAGTATTTGGAATTACAATTGCAATAGCGTTTGCCATGGCTTGATCTTGATCGGTTATTATAGTCTTTGGATGTTTATTCCCCATAGCTTCAAGCCAAGTACTTAGAACCCACTCAAAAGTTGTTGTGTGTTCATCTCGCATTAGTGCAAAACCAAATATCACTGAATGATAATGGTGGTTTACGCCGGTAAAAGGGACAAATGGCATGGCATATTTTTATTTGTCCGATATGTCGTGTCGAATGCCACAACATCACCAAAATTTTGGTAGGCCATTATACATCTAGGATCAACCCACACAAGACATTTCAAACGTTGTTTTTCATCAACTTGTGTTCTAATAAAGAATTTGGAACCACTTTCTTCATTGAATCTATGTAACAAGTCTAATGCGGCTTGAACATCAGAACTTTCAAACTTTTTTTTCCTCTCATCCCGTATGACATTCCTAACATGTTGAGTACCAAACCCTACTTTTTCATTACCTCCATGCATATTACCCATAATATTCATTACTTGAAAATCACGAATTCCCCCACCACGAAGAGTTTTGATCAAACTACGAGTAGCGGTATTCACATGCCTTTCTCGTTGTATCAAATTCCTCTTCGAAGGAGTGACACATACGTGATTGTGATTTAACTCAAGACCAGTTACCTCCCAAAGACTTAAATTCTTCGAATAATTCACATACATTCTTACTTTGCAATCGCTCCTGGGAAGATTTTCTCTACGTCGTTTAGGATTACTACTACTTTCACCACTTCTACCCGCAAGTCTATAAACATACATACGAGCATATATTTCATTACTTTTAGAACGCCTATGGGTTGATTGAATTCTAATACCAAATCCATTTTTTAGAGCATATGCCCTAAAAAAATTTTCCCCTTGTTCCAAAGTATGAAATAGTTGATGCATATAAGGAACGCCATTTCCATCTTCACACTCTACATTATCCTCATTTTCATTTTCAACATCTAAATCATCATCTAGCTCCTCATCTTCCTCAACACTAACAAATTCATCATTTTCATCCACATTAATGAACTCATCAATATTAACAAATTTGGGGGTGCTAGGCTCATCACTACTTTCATCGATAAATTCATCCATATTTAAATCATCAAGATGCAAGGAATCTTCAAATTTTTTTTTTCATTATCATTTTTTTTTTGAACCAAACATACGAGAAAATAATCTATCCGCCATTACAGAAATCACAAATAAAAGAGATAGATTTTACCTCAAAGTTGATGAAGATCTCACTTTTATTCCTTCCCAATTTTAGAATTTCGGCAGAGAGAGAGACCAGGTCTGATGTTTGTTTCCTTTTGTGTGGTCTTGTTTAAGTGGAGATAAGGGAGCAGTTTCGGTTGGCAAAAAGGAAATAGTGTCGTACCGCGGAAACTTGTTACGGTACGGGAGCAGGGGTATTTTGGTAATTGCCCCGTACTGCGGAAACTTGTTGCGGTACGGTAAAAAAAAAATTTAATCAGGGCCGTTGGATGGTTGATCCAACGGCGGGAGAACCGTATGTTCTGTAACAGGTCTGGTGCATACGTTTGCACACCGGGAGCCTATTCATAACTGAAGTCAACATGCAGTAAAAACTCCTATGCAATAAAAACTCCTAAAAGAAAGTGAAAAACCGGAGTATACTTAATAAATTAAGCCACAGTTACAAACACATTTAATATGAATTAATTAATACACCGAAAGAAGTTACTAATTCATCAATTACACTGTGCGTGTTTGTGTATAAATACGTGCAACAACCTAGTCTAGCAACTCATCACCAACACAAGCAACTTATCAATTTCTTCTTAGCCTGTAAAATACAAATTATCATGAAATATCTCATTAGCTTGATGATGCTCTGCATGCTAGTATTGGCACCAAAATGCCAAGGCACATTCCAGGTAAATGACTGCCTTTCGACAATTGGAGACATACCAGGCTGTGTTCAAGAGGTGATCACATCTTTCTTGACTCTTCAAATAAGAATAGGCCCTGAGTGCTGTAAAGCTTTGCTTGACATCGAAGATAACTGTTGGAGACAATTGTTTCCACTGATTACTGCTACTTTTCCTTCACTGATTCGGACATTTTGCACTACTTCACCACCACCGCACCAGCATAAAGCTATACAATTGTTATCTGCTCAGGACTCGACGTTTTCGCCTGAACCAGCATGGGCTCCTGCAGAAGACGGACAAGAATATTGATCAATGAACTTTAATATTTACATATAATATGAACATGCAACGGCTTGATAAATGTAACGCTCCTTTGAGGAATAAAATAGGGAGAAAATTATGAATATTTTATTAGTATTTGTGGTAAGTTGCTTATTTTTGGTTCTCCAACCTCTAAAATTCGTTGGAAATCAGTTACTATATATGTTGCTTTGGAATAGTGGATGTTAAGTAGGTTTTTCATTCTATGATGCATTTCTAATGTTGGAAGATCTTTTTGCAGTGCATGTGAAATAATGGAAGTTTTAATAATTAAATTTTTAATTGTTATATTTTAATTAATCACTTGATTAATATTTTTCATTTTATCTTAGTTCTAATAATAAAGATTTATCTCTTCTACCGAGATTCTCAGTTCATTTTTCGCTTTTCATGAAATTTATTCATCAGCTTTTAAGTTACATTCTAAACGAGAACTATCAGCCTGTCACATAGACTTGTAATTAGATGTCTAGCTAGTTACTGACTTACTGGTTCACATGCATAAATAAGCTTTTTCTAGATAATTAAATTTTATGGTTTATCTGGATTTTGGAAGGCAGTTTTCAAAAAGGGGGTTGCACAAAATTTCAGTTTGGACTGATAAATTATATCGGAGCGGGTTGATCGATCGAAAACCTAGACCGGTTATACGTTCAATCTCCGGTATTCAAAATCAAAACAATCCTCTGATCTAATCCAAATCCTGAAAAATTCCAGACCGGAGCCGATTTAATGTATATAATTATTTTCAAATTATTTTACTTCTTAAATTATTTAATATAAAAATTTAATATCTAGATACATCATAATTTGACAATTCAAATTAGTTATAATCAAAATAATTAAATGTCATATTTCATACAGGACTCAGCACGATTCGATTTGGACGGTTTTGGAGATCCAAACTGAAATATTCGGTTTTGAAAAATTTCAAACCGAATAATATAAAAACCGATCCAAACCTAACTGATTCTTAACGGATTGATTCGGTATGGTTTCGGTGTAAACCAAAATATTTTTAAAAAATTATATTTTCTCATTAAACTAAAATAAATAATTCTAAATGCTAAATTTGTTTGTCATTTAACAAAACACATAGATAAAAAAATAAAGATGAAAGTTGTAATTCTACAATATTAATGATTCTAGGTGCTACCCTTATTTATTGTACCAAAAAAAATATAACTCATTTTATTTTTAAAAAAGAAAGAAACTATTTTGTTTGAAAGAAACAAAAATGAACCGTTAGTTATTAAAGAGGAGTAAATGATATAAGGATGGGAAAAAAGTGGACAATAATGGTTAACACTTAAATATTTAAATTAAATTATAAAAAGTATAAATAATAAAATATATGTAAATGGTTCGGTTCAGTTATTTCGGTTAGTTTGAAAGTTGAAATCGCACCCAAACCGAAATCGTACTCAAAAATTTCAGTTTGGATGGTTTGGATCAGCTGGTTTTGTTCGATTTTGATTAATTATGCTCGGTTTTGGAATGACCCTTACATGTTTAGAAATTACGATTATTTCACAAAAAATAAGATATTGTCTTCATTTGTAAATTTATATTAACGTGTAAAATAATTTATTTATTTTATGTACGTAAACTTTAAAAAAACAAATATTAAATTATAAAAATTAAATTTTTTTATATAGAAATTAACTAACCGGTTTATACCGGTCTGGTTGCAGCCCGGTCGATCCGGTCGCAAGACCGAATATAACAGGTCCGGTCCTCAATCCAAAAAATTGAAAAATTCAATGTTTAGTTTGATTCGGTTTTGGACCTTTGTGCACCTCTACTTTGGTATATAGTAAAAATTTGTAATAAAACTAAAAGGAAAAATCAAAAATTGTCTTAAAATTACAACTAAAAATTGAATAAAGAAATAGGTATATTTCGGTCCTCTGTTACTTAGAAAAAGTGAGCCACATAATTTAGTACAAAATTTTCCGACTTGTCTATTGACATGTGTGATTATCTTCTATTTTTTTAAGTAATATCATTCAGTTAGTTTATCATTCATTCATCATTGTACTAGCACTATGGATCCTACTAGTATTTTATCAGACGCCATGAATAACATCATTCTGGACGAGGAAGAGGAAGGAGGTCTGGCCATAGAGGAGGGGATTATACATGAGGGTGAACAATTATTCAATGGGTTTGATGCAAAGTTGTGTGTGGTGGCTAGATTCATAACAGAAGGGCAAATGGATTTCCCAGCAATGCAGCAGACCTTGGCAGCTTTATGGAAGCCAGCTATGGGTGTATATATCAAAGATCTTGAAGCCAATCTTTTTCTGTTTCAATTTTATCATGAAGTCGATGTCAGAAGGGTTATGGAAGGCTGTCCATGGTCGTTCAATAGAAGAGCTTTGGTGATGGCTCGTCTGAAAGAAGGAGAGAATCCACGTAGTGTCGAATTGAATGCAAATATGCAATGGATTTATGGGTTCAATTTTATGATCTCAAGGTGGGGTTCATGACAGAAAGGATACTTACAGAGATTGGGATCTACATTGGCAAGTTTGTGGCATCTATTCCGAACAATTTTATGGGGGTGTGGAGAGACTATCTACGAGTGCGTGTTAGCATTGATATCACAAAGCCACTTAAATGAAGAATGAAAATCAGGATATCTGGGGACGAGTGGTTCTGGATATCCTTTAAGTAGTAGAACGTCCCAATGTTTTGTTTTATCTGTGGAGTTCTGGGTCACTCTGAGAAATTTTGCAACAGATTGTTTGTAACACCAGAAAAAAGACATTATAAAACCATATGGCGATTTTATGAGAGCATCATTAAGGAAACATGTGAAACCTATAGGTGCAAAATGGCTTCGAACTGGTATTGATGGTGGTGACCGGAATTCGAATTCAGTTGAGATGCATGCCAAGTACAGAGGAGGTGGTAGCAATCAAGATCCACAATTTGTTCCGCCAAATTAGCTAGCAGTTTACAAGGGAGGGAAAGTTGGAGGAAATGAAATTCAAAATGTGCAAAGAAGCGGGATTTTGGAGATAAGGAATTTTCAGGATATTAGCCCTACAATTTCGTCCGCTAATATAAGGGAAGCAACAACTGTCATAGAGTCCAAGAAGTGTAAAACAGATGGGGTCTCAGGTCTTGATGTGTCAATGGGCCTTAATCCTAAAATAATGATGGTCTCAGATGAGAAAATTGTGGACAATGTAGGCCCAAATAACAAGTCAGTTTCAAAAAACGGGGAAGAGTCGAGTACTCATGGGAGTGCTCGCCTAGGATTATGAGTATTCTTAGTTGGAATTGCCATGGGCTTGGGACCCCATGGGCTTTACAATTCCTTAAGGAGATTATACTCCAGAAGAAACTCGATCTTATTTTCTTATGTGAAATTCTATGTAGAAATAAAATAGTAGAGAATGTGAGAAATATGTTAGATTTTGAAGGGATGATTGTGGTTGAGTCACAAGGTCATATAGGTGGGGTGGCTTTGCTTTGGAGAAATAAAAATATGGTTCCTTGAGTTCGTTCAATAAAAACCACACAGATGCTAACGTCTTAACTAAGGAGGGTCATCGGTATAGGCTCACTGGAATTTACGGGGAACCAGATAGAGTTAAGCGTAAGGATACTTGGGACTTGATAAGAACTCTGGCAAGCACAAATGTTCTTCCGTGGTGCTTAATAGGAGATATGAATAACGTGCTATCTCAGAGTGACAAAAAGGGTGGAAGGCCTTACCCTCAACGCTTGCTGCAAGGTTTTCAGGAGGTGTTAAATGATTGTGATTTAATGGATATGGATTTATGTGGTTATCAATACACATGCGAACGTGGTTAAAAATGGCACAGCTCAGCATAATGAAGTTCGTCTTGATAGAGATATAATGATTCCAGATTTTCTTAATTTGTTCAAAGATGCTAAGCTTTCGAACTTAGAGGTCTCTACCTCTGATCACTGCCCGATATGGTTGGAACCTCAGATAATTAGAAAATCTATGTACAAGAAGGTCTTTCATTTTGAAAATGCCTGGCTTCGTGAACCAATGTGTTACCAGCTGGTTGAAGATGTTTGGATTAATAATTCTGGAAATTCTTTTTACGACAAACTGGCTCAGTGTTCATAAGTGTTGTCAGAGTGGGGGAAAGAAATCACCGAAAGCCTTAAGGGAAGAATAAATCATAGCAAGAGAATTCTAAAAACATTGAAAGGAAGAAGGAATGCAGAGTCGATCAGAGTGGTTCAGGAGGAAAAAAAGAAGTTGTCAGAAACTTATGCTCAACAAGTGGTGTTTTGGAGGCAAAGGTCTAAGTAGATATGGCTTCGTAAAGGAGATCAAAATAGAAAATATTTCCACGCAGCTACAAAAAATAGAAGGAAGGCTAATCAAATAAATTCGTTGCAAGACGGTAATGGTTGCAAAGTGGAGTGGGATTCAGGTCTAGAAGAAGTTATGACAGACTATTTCACTCGTTTGTTCAAAGCAACAAATACGGAATGGGAGAGTGTTACTAATTGTCTCTTGAGCAGAGTGACAGCAGAACAAAATTCAATGTTATTGGCAGAGGTTGAAGAGAAGGAGGTTAAAGCAACTTTGTTTCATATGCACCCGGACAAGTCATCGGGTCCAGATGGTATGAGCCCCAGGTTCTACCAGAAGTGTTGGAACATTGTTAAAACAGACATAGTTCGTATTGTTCGTTAGTTTTTGCCACTGGTGAGATTGATATGCAGTTGAGAGGTACCAATATTGTACTTATCCCTAAAAAGTAACATCCTATGTTCATGACTGATCTTCGCCCTATTTCTCTCTGCAATGTTGTTTATAAAATAATTTCCAAGGTACTTGCTAACAGATTAAAGCAAATTATCGATTCAATTATATCTGACATGCAGAGTGCTTTCATCCCTGGACGATTAATAACAGATAATATAATGGTGGCTTTCGAAGCATGCATTACATGAGGAGAAAGACAAAGGAATGGATAGTTGGATGGCTTTAAAGCTGGATATGTCGAAAGCATACGATCGTGTAGAATGGAAGTTCTTGGAAGCAGTTCTAATGAAGATGGGGTTCGATCACAGGGTTAATTTATTCATGGGATGTATGTCCTCTGTGCAATACCAGATTTCACATGCAGGAAGATACTTTGGATCCATTGTGCCAGAAAAGGGACTTAGACAGGAAGACCCGCCATCTTCTTATTTGTTCTTTATATGTATTGAAGGTATCACAGCTTTACTCCATGATTATGAGAGAAGGAAGCTAATTAACGGTATTAAGGTGGCTCATTCTGCTCCATCTATTTCTCACATGTTTTTCGCGGACGACTCTTATATCTTTTGCATGGCTAGTATGGAGAGTGCGGATCAAGTGTTATAGATTTTAAGCTTATTTGAGAAAGGTTCAGGGCAGAAAATAAACGTGGACAAGTCTTCAGTGTTCTTTAGTAAAAACACTTCAAGTTCGTTGAAATATGAGCTTTGTCAGAAGTTGAGATTTCGAGAAGCAAATGATCAGAGCATGTATTTAGGTCTACCTAACATAAATGGTAGAAATAAATCTTCAATTTTTGGATTTTTGAAAGAAAAGATGCAAGAATGCATTCAGGGGTGGGACAAAAAAACTCTATCTAAAGGTGGTAAGGAAGTGCTTCTCAAGATAGTAGCTCAAACATTGCCTAACTATGCAATGAGTGTGTTTTTACTTCCATTAGATTTGTGCCAAGATCTTGAAAGAATGATGTGTAAATACTGGTGGAAAACAAATTCGAAGAAAGACAGAGGTATTCACCGGTTAAGCTGGAGTAATATGAGTATGAGGAAATCGTTAGGAGGCATGGGCTTTAGAAGTGTTCGTGATTTTAACCTTGCTCTGCTAGGCAAGCAGGGGTGGAGGCTGTTGCAATACCCAGACAGATTAGTAAGCAAAGTCTATAAGGCTAGGTATTATTTTATTCTCAGGGGTCTTTTGTAAATGCTAAAATGGGCAGTATTCCCAGTTACATCTGGCGTAGCTTCTTAGAATCTCAGTCTTTGTTGAAGCAAGATATGGGTTGCAGGGTTAGAAATGGATCATCCATTAGCATTCTTGAGGATCCTTGGCTCCCACAAGAAAAAGACGCATACATCCACACAAACAGTCCAGCTCTTCAAGGTCAAATGGTGTCGTCGTTACTGAACTATGAAGGTACGTGGGATATTGATCTAGTTATGGATGTGTTTGATAGCAGGGACGCTCATATAATTTTAACCACTCCTCTAAATAGCGAATTTAATGACTCCTGGTATTGGAGACGTGAGAAGATGGGCACCTATTCTGTAAAGAGTGCCTATTTGTTGTTACAGGAGCAGAAGGATAACCATAGCACAGAGGATAACTCAGGGTTTTGGCGTAAGTTGTGGAATTTGAAGATTCCACCTAAGGTGAAGAATTTTCTATGGCGGGCTGTTACAAACTGCTTACCTACCAAGGATTTACTTCGTATAAAAAGAGTTCAGGTATGTAATGATTTTCCAGAGACAATCTTGCATACCTTGGTATCATGTTCTTATGCTATATCATGCTGGACGCATCTAAATATTCAAACTGGAGGAGGAGAGTTAAGTACTTTTTCTGAGTGGCTTCAGCTGGTGTTTCAAAAGCAGAAAAGTGAGGATATTCATGCTACTGTTATGGTCTGTTGGATAATTTGGAAGAATGGGAATGAATTAGTATGGAATCAGCGTAGTTTGAGGATCACAGAGGTGGTAGAATCAGCAAGCTCTATTCTTAACCAATGGAAGAGTGTTCAAGACAAAACTTTTGATCGCTTTATGGGTTATATGACACATGAAGACGATGATGAACACTGGAAAGTTCCCATGATTAACAGAGTTAAGATCAATTCTGATGCAGTCATTTTTGAAAAATCAAACTGTTATAGCCATGCATTCATAGTTCGAGATCATGTAGGAAAGCTAATCGAGGCAAGATCGAAGTGCAAGAGAGGGAACATTAATCCGGACTTGGCTGAAACTATCGGTATTAGAGAGGCTCTGAGTTGGGTCAAGGAGAAGGGGTGTAGAGATAAAGTTATCGAATCTGATTGCTTGCATGTGGTTCAGGCTATTCGTAGTTCAGTAACTTGCCTTTCATACTTGGGAAGGGTGGTTCAGGAATGTCGAGACATGCTCGCAAGTTTAAGCAACAAAAACATAATGTTTAGGTTTGTTAAACGATCTGCGAATAGAGTAGCTCACTATTTAGCGAGGTACAGCTATTATCGTATTTGGAGGAAGGAAGATGTCCATTCTAATAAAAAGACTACGTGGGAAAGATCAGAATCCAGCAAAATTAGTGATAATCAAATTTTTTGTTCCCGGATAATTCGTCTAATCCTAAAGAGTGTACCTTCACATGTGGTGTTTTGTGTTTTGAAGGTTTTCTCGAGCAATTTTAAAACATCGATCAAATGTAAGTATCCATAGCCCATAGGCCTCTCTAGCTGAAATTTAAATGGGCCTACCCAACAAAAACACAAACATGTTGTTCATATGGCCCAATAATCAAATTAATTCATCCAGAGTATATAAACCGCTGTGTGGTGATTTGGGCGAAGAAAAGAAAAGAGAAAAAGGATGTTGAGCAGAAAACCCAGCAAAATCCAAGTGAAGCTGGAAGACAAAGAGGAAATCGAGGAAGCTCGTAAACACGCCGCCGCCGCTGCCGCCACTGCCACCGGAGCCTCCTCACTTCTCCACCACTTTGACCGATCATCCAAAGATTCCTCATCCAAAAACTCTCGTATCGGCCTATCCTCCTAAATTTTCTAATTCATCTGGTATAACTCATTGTCTCACTGTTTATCATTGTTATTACTTGGATTTTTTTCATTATGTGATTTTGTTTGTTGTGTTGGGAGACTTGATAGACGTGGGATGTAACATTTCGCACCTTTTCGTAAACTCAAAAATACCAAATGTCAAGAATATGAGCTTGATATGTAGAATTCCGATTGTTATCAACACTATTGTTCGTAATACATAATTGTGGAGTCTGATAAATTATTTAGACTCCGAGTTCTTTGGTGGGGAAAATGTTGTGTTAGAGTTCGAGCTTGATTTCTTATCGATTACCCTAATCAAGTTCAAATTCGATCACTGTTCTTTATGTAGCACACCGCTTTCTTTAACGCTATTATTTCATTATCTGTGGTGCATAATGACTAAAATTATTTGGTTTTTTTTCCTGTAATATTCTTCTTTGATCATGATTCATGATACAAGGATATTTTCAGCAATTCTTTGTTAATATGATTACTAATAAATACTTGTATTATTTGTAATGATTTGAGAGAGGGGGGGGGAGAAAGATATCGATAGAAAATACTGGAGGTTCCTGAATATTTGAGGAGGAGCAAGCAGAGTATCTAGGAGTCTCTTGAAAGCATTTTGTCTATAATTTCTTAAAATTTCATAGGAGAGCTACCTACTCTTATTTGAGATATAATGCTAGACGTCCCAAAGTGGATCTGTTACAGAAAATCTGGTAACCTAACTGCACATGAGAAGTGCGCGTCTTCCATGGGTCTCACTCGTTTATGTGAATCATCTACCTATCTCTGTCAAACTTGTTATCTTATGACATTATACACTATTTCTATAAAGAATATTTACTTTCTTCAGCACAGCTATTTTAATGGACGAAAAGGAAGTGGAAAGAGTTTGTTATTGTGTCGTTGTAGGTAATACTGTAGTACTAAGTAGCCTAATAGGCTGTGACAGCTTTTTTTGCTTCACTGAAAACGTTGTTTGACTTGCAAATTGTTTCATCGGGACGTATTTGTACCTAATGGAGAACTTATTTTGACTTGCAGATTGTTTCATGAGGAAAGATTAGTGTGGTATAATCTACAGTGTAACCGTGGCAACAGACAATGATTATTCACCTCTGTTTGATGCAGAAAAACTATGCAGCATAAAAGGCTTGCATGAGAAATGAGCATATATGCTTGTAAGGTGGCTCGCGCACTTATGGAAGTATTTATATGACATTTATAAGAGTTGTTTAAGGTGTGGTACAAGCGAGACCAGTAGGTGTAAGTTTGTAACCTTTAAACGGATGCATGGTTATTAACCAGTTTCTTTGTTGTGTTTTTTAATCTACATTCCCCTTTGTGTTTTCATATTTCCGTTGCTTTAATACTCGTAGAACTTCTCAATTTCTTACAAGAAAAAAAATTATTTAACATTGCTGTTTAGTGACCTGGCAGAAGAAGAGAAAGAAAGGATGTAAAGAGCCATACAATTCAGGCAGAAAAAGAAATTTTGATGTATACATGAGATCGATTGCAGAAATTTAAATAGGTATCGCACCTTTCACAATGTTAAGAATACACAATTACACATCCTGAAATTTGATTCCGTCCAAGATGATATTACATTATTTTTCACACATCATAGCTGACCTCGGTAAAATTTTGATATAAGAAAAATGGTATATTTCTGTAAAAATCTTTTATATTGATACCACTGAAATAGAATAAAAGTTTGTATTTTGGATATCGATAAATTTGCTCACTGCGGTGATTCGAATCATTCGAATTCTTGTCTGCGTCCCAGGCATAGACAGGTTGTACATGTCCGGGAGAACAGAGAACTGCAGGTAATTGTGAACAAAAAGTTTCACACACCAAGTAATATATGCTGTACTCTGAAAATACTGAATAGTACCAAGAGTTCCATCTATACCATTAGAAATTAAGTAATATGGTTAAGTCTAAAACCCCAACATACATAAATAGCTTCACTGGCTGTACAATTTCATATACTTAAACAGAGTAAAATTTTACAATTAGGAGTGGTAATTAGCTCTACTGCTGTACAGTTAGCAACCTCTGTTATTGTCTTTGTCAACTTTTTAATGTTATCAAGCATTGTCCAGCAACTCTACAGAAGAACATTGTTAGAAGAACAGTTCTTTGTACAAGACAACCAGCATGTAAGCAATCCCATAATGCCTGTTTCCCTCGGCAAAGCACCATCTCCTTCTCTTCTTTGTAAGACTCTGAGGAACTCCTTTGAACTTAGAGTTCCATCACGGTTCGCATCAAAAACATAAAATATCATATCAACCACGTTATCACTGAGCGAAACACCACAAACCTGCAACATAGTAATCAAGTACATTACTAATTCGTATCCTTCAGGTAAAAACAATTAACATAATGAACTTGTATGAGAAAATGCCTGAGAAGCAGCTCTTTGGAAATCTGCCTTTGTGAGCAGTCCATTCATCCTCCCGTAGCTGAAAATTGCCATAGACAAGGGCCTCAATCTCTTACGTAGCTCATCATAGTTTTTGAATTCTTCGAAGGTAATGCGGATGTCTCTCAGACATGGTTCATTGTCTAGTTCATTAACAATGTCAAGAAACTTGTCTATATGCTTTATATCAGTAGAAGCAACCATAGACAATGCAAAATCTTTGGCTGATATGACACCTCTTGAGTTGTAATCATAATGCCTGAACTCTAATCGTAATATCTGCAAAAATAAAATAGTAACAGGAGTTTGTTACAATGGGCAAGTAAGATTGAGTGAGGGTAATTTATTTTGTGTATTATAAGTTATAAACAGATTATATACAACTAAATTACTACAGTGGATCAGGTAAAGAAGAGAGCAATATATAGAAAGTAGATGCATACTTCTTCATGCAAGTCTTCTAGGAATTTGACGAATCTTCCATGTTCTAGGCATGCTGTACCATCTTTGCCGAAGAAGTACTCAAGAAGGCCACCATTATCTATGGAACCTGAAACCTTTAGTCCATAACGCAGCCCATCCCTGTGGCGAGACACGTGTCTATTCTGAGTACGCATCAAGTTCATCACTTTCTTAAATTCATCCTTGTCAATCTCTCTGTACCAAATGTCATTAGTTAACAAACATTTATATTTACCAGATACAACACAAATTATGTTATTTTGTAGGATCTGCTATCTAATGCCAGCATAAATATTAACTAGCTTCACAAAATGTTATAGTCGTACTCTTGGCTATGGAGATTCACTCTCCAATGTTCCCATGTTAATATATTTATAAATCGCATCAAAAGAAAATGAAGCTCATAACCATCCTCACAGACCAGCTCACCCACCCTTACAAAATCTAAGTCACTCTTACTTTAAGACTCTTACTCGCCAATGCAGTAGAACGAGACACACAACAAAAATCAGTTATGATTGATGCAAGATTACCGGATAAACTATACAATATGCTAGCACAAAATTAAAATATTAAATAATAAATCGATTAACCAGAAAAACAAATTAATATATAATAGGTCATGTGGAAATAGGCCGCAATATCATTTAGGTTCCCAGGTAAAGAGGTAAAGCGCGTACCCGTTATTGTCAAGGTCAAACATTTTAAATGCCACAGAAAAGCTTGATTCGGGGATACTTAGGAGTGTCACAAAAAACAGGTACCTGTCACGGTTAAAGTAAAAGTGAGTTTAAAGGTGCTACATTATATTGCCAGAAACTTATTCAATCTAACAAGCACTTGTTCGTAAAGGTTGTGATGTAATCAAAACCTGTTGATCAATATCAAATAATAATTAATATTGGCACTCACTCTGCAAATGATATATATCCATCATTATCAGTATCGAACAGCATAAAGAACTCTGAAGGAGCACACTGTAACTCTCCTGGTGCACACTCCCCTTTCAAACATCCCTCTCTAACACGAGTAGCTTCAGATGGTGGAAATACTGGAACAATAGCCCGCATGAGATCTGCAGGTGTCATGAACACTTCTCCACCTGGGGCCTTGTATGATGCAAAGTACTCAAACACCTGATAATGATAACAGTGAGAAGAGTTTAGGGAAATTGAGCATATGAACAACAATAATTTTTTTTTTATTGTCATAATAAAAACAATAATAATACAGCCATGTAAACACTTATCATTTTCTTTAAAGACTTTGCTCTACAATGTCATGCTGAAGAATTTTGGAGAATTGTTTAGATTCAATGCTCCATATTAATCGGCATAAATGGATATAATGTTTACAACGAATCCCGCAGGTTTATGTATGCTTATGATTTATGAAGATCCTTGGAGCATTGGTTTAAAAATGGGTCGGCCTGATTACTTTGCATTTTTAATGCCATCGTCTGGGTTTCTTTCAAGTGTTCTTTTACATAATCATGTATAAAGTGTTGAATTGTCTTACATAAAAGATATATCTAGGACAGATTTTCACAGATGAATAAAAAATTCAATTTATGTTTCTCTAATGTCAACAGTCAACGCACATCTTTAAAAAAAACAAGAAGAAGCAGCTTACCTTTTCAGGAGGACTCTGCATTCTAATTCGTTTTTCATACTTGAAGAAAACTCTTTTCCTGTAAGAATCTGTAATTAAAAGCAAGTAACGAAATATTAATAATCATCATCAAGATAGATCTGATCAACAGATATGCAAGAGAACAAGGTCCAGATTTTGAGGTAACTAGTTTCAAATATATTACTGTTGTCAAATTGAAGCGACAGTGCATCTTCCGTATGAAAAAGAGCTGCCATATGATTGTTTTAATTCTTTTCAGAGGACAATTGCACATAACAGAATTAGAATAAGGGGTAAGCATTAAAATCTGGAAGAGAAAAACAACTGATATTCAGAGGACTGCTTCCCTAGCAATCATATTACAGTTTTAAAGAGCTGAGTGAAGTATGTAGAAATTCTGAGTGTATTGATAAACAAGAATCTAAACTAAATTGTATTGATATTGAAGATTACATTGAATTGAGTAGCTTGTTTGATTACATGAATAAATAAGTCTATATATAGAGGAAAACTAGTATATAAAGTCTAAGATTGGTTGGCGAGAGCATGCTTTATTGAGCAGCCATGAATCTGGAAGTCCAAGTGTGCTACTGCAATGGTGAGCATGGTTGGTGAGCTTCACTTTAACATTCTTTAACACCCCCTCAAACTTAAGATGGTTGAAGAAATAACTTGAGTTTTGAAATGAAAGAGCGAAAGCTGCCCGGAGAATGAGTTTCGTAGAAGAAACATAATGTAGCAGAATCATGCCATATTGAACTTGTTGACCGATGAATGTAGAAATTGTGAGGGTAGCTCTGCTTGTGTGTATATAATAACGTAGAAGAGTTACAAATATTGTATAAGCAATGTGAGCTTGGTGATGATGGTGAAGCTGAATAACAATGTAAGAGAAAGAACAAACAACTGTTGTATTGCTATGAAGTATTCAGCTTGTTGACGGGTGAAATGACAATCAATCTCTATTTATGTGTGTTGTTTGAAAACACAAGCAAATGTATGTGTATATAATTGTGATATTTATATATATGAGTGCTTATGTTGTGATACGTTGAAATCACAAAGCAAATATATATAAATGTGATAATTATATGTATATATATGTGCTATGAAAATATGAGCCAATATATATTTATACGACTCACATATACATATATATGAGTGCTATGTTGTGATACGTTGAAATCACGAGCGAATATATATGAATATGACAATAATATGTATATATTTGAGCCAATATATATGTATACGACTGACATATGCATATATATGAGTGCTATGTTGGGCAATGTTGTGATACGTTGAAATGACGAGCGAATATATATATGAATATGACAATAATATGGGGTAAAAGCTCTATTTCGGTACTGTACTATTGCAAAATTTTCAGTTGGGTTACCAACCCAAAAAAGTTTTCAAACACATAACTGTACAATAAAAAAATTTCAATCGGATTACTGTACAATAAAAAGTTTTCACAACCGTTAAAGATGCGTTGACTCTGACGGAGCTCCGTTAACTTCTACCACGTTGTTGTCAGTCGTTCGCCACGTACTCGCCACGTACTCGCCACGTAATTGCCATGCTGGAGACCCAAACCCAATTAGTACCCGACCCATTTAATCTATTACTAACAACCTACTTTATTTTAGTTAAACCTAATTTATTTATGTATTACTAACAACGCATTGCACTGAGAGAGAGAGAAAGAGGAGATTGGGGGCGATCGAGAGGGTGAACGGCGACGGTGAAGGACGACGGTGAAGGACGACGGTGACGACGTGCATTAATCATGTAAGTATATGCTAATCTTTGTGTGTTTAGTTGATAGTTCTCGAAAAACCCTAACTGTTGTAGTTATTGTTTTTGATACACCATATTTGTGTTGAAATTCATTTATTGTTTACAGGCCGTGTGATTTAGTTGTGTATTATGGGGGTCATTTTATGACTTGTTTGAAATATCAGTATAGTGGACCCAAAAAGAAAGCATTTAGAAGAATTGAGGTTCAAAATCTGAGTGTGAGGGAGATTAGGAATATGGTTAGTGATGTGGTTGCTGATGATGATAGGTTGTACTTTCCAAAAGATGGTGTCACTCCCGATTGTGGGTTTAAATTATTAGTTAATAAGAGTGATGTTTTGGAAATGGTGAATGCTAGTAAAACGTCTATGACTGGGGTTTGTAGAATACATGTGTTTCATTCATGGTCCAAGGCTGATCCACCAAATGTAGAAAGAGAGGGTGAAAATGAAAATATGGTTAATATTGAAGAAGTGAATGAAATAGCTGTTAACTTGGATGATGATGACACTATGTCTGACATGGGTGAAAATGCAGATGTGAGTGGTGAAAATACTGAGGGGACTAAGAAGGGAAATGTAGTGGAGAGAGGTAAAAAAGACACTGCTAGGAAGAGGGTAATGACAGGTAAAGGTAAGGATAAGATAATTGTAGAAGAAGATGATGAAAGTGGTTCTGAAAGTTGGTATGAGAGTGGAGAAGAGAGTTCAGATGTGGGGGATCTTAATGATGATTTTAGTGATGAAGAGTTTGCTGACATGAGAAAAATAAGAGCAAATATTAGGAAGGAGCATGAGCAGCTTGCAAGGGAGCAAAGTCAGTTGATTAAAAATAGTTTGGTGCCATATATAAATACAGATGAAGGGTTATTTATTGCCAAAAATTCTACAAGTAGTGGGTCTATATGGGGAATTGGAAGTCAAGAAGAAAGTGATGTGGATGAGCATTATGCTTATGCAGGGCCAAGTAGTTGTGGTAAAAAGGTGAGGGTAAATGAACCATTTAACCCTTGTACAGCTGGGAAGGACATAAAATGGAGGTGTGGATTAATTTTTGGGAGCAAACAAGAATTAAAAAATGCTGTGAGGGAATTTTCTGTGGCTACTGGTAGACCACTTAGGTACCGTGTGGATGCCCAACACAGGATCCATGTGGTATGTGCTGAGGGTTGCCCTTTTAGAATGTGGGTCTCATTTATGAAAGAGTTGGGTGGATGGCAAATAAAAACAGTAGTAGATGACCACAACTGCATCTACCACTTCTCAAATAAACTTGTGACTGTCAAGTATCTTGCAGATCTATATGGTGATAGGATCAGGAAAAATCCAAGCTGGAAATTATCAGAAATGAGAGAGGAGTTCAGGAGAGTGTTGAAGGTAGAAGTTTGTAATGCCAAGTGTTGCAGAGTGAGAAAGAGGGCACTCAGTGGAGTTGAAGCAGAGTTGAAGGTACACTATGCTGGCTTAAGAAGATTTGGAGGGGAAATCTTAAAAAGTAATAAGGACAACACAGTCAAGATTTGCACCACTAGAATGAATGAAGGAGATGCTCCTCATTTTCAGAGGATGTATCTTTGTTATGCTGAGCTTAAGAAGGCATGGAAAGAGGGATGCAGACCCATCCTTGGATTAGATGGGTGTTTTTTAAAAACAGTATGTGGTGGACAGCTACTATCAGCTGTTGGAAGGGATGGAAATAATTCAATCTTTCCAGTGGCTATGGCTGTGGTTGAAACTGAAAGTTATGACAGCTGGAAATGGTTTTTGATGCTGTTAAATGATGATCTTCAGCTAGGCAGTGGTTATGCCTTTACCTTCATTTCTGACCAACAGAAGGTACTAACTCATATTTCTTTTCTTTTTTTTATCTTTCTCTGATAAAAAATGTACACATAAATCTTATATGTCCCATCTATTACAGGGGTTGCTCAAAGCTGTTAGAGAACTGATGCCTTATGCTGAACACAGAAACTGCACCAGACATTTATATGCCAATTTGCAAGGAATTTGTGGGAGTGAAGCTGTGAGGAATGCATTCTACCAGGCAAGCTGTGCTACCCACCCTGAAGCTTTCAAAGAAGCTATGAACTCACTTGAAAAGGCATCAAAGAAAGTTGCAGATAAAATGAAGCAATTTGAGCCTAAAGTATGGAGCAAGGCCTACTTTGAGACTCATTCAAAGACAGATAGCACAGAAAACAATATTTCAGAATGCTTTAATTCATGGATCTTGAGAACCAGGTACATGCCTTTAATTGACATGCTTACTCCCCAACCCAGTACTCCTAGGAGGAGCCAAAGAATTGCAAAAGGCACTCAGAATACACAAGAAACTGCAACTCCTGCCAGTGCTGTGTTTGTAAGTGTACTAACTGCAACTCCTCTAATTTCATGTTATATATGGATTTCTATTGATCAATGGTAGTTTATGCAGATGCCAAATCCTGGTATGAGAGTTCATGTTGGAACTGGGGGCACTCCACCTGCAGACAACCCGGGAACATCAAGGAAAAGGCAAGCAAAGGGGCCAGTCAAAGGTTTCACAGCCCCAAGGAAGAAGTAGTGGTGTTCTTTTTATTATTCATCTTTTGTAAGCTTCAATGAAGCAAACCTTTTAAGTATTCCATCAACATTATTGTAGTAGGGAACATTATTGTATCAAACCCATGTGTTTCATTTTGTGTAAGGAATTTTAAGCTTTATGCATTGACTAGTATTGCTATTTTATGTCATTGTTGCAGTCATGTATGTTTATATTTGGGGTCAATCTTAGCTAATGCAAGTGTACATTGCTTTAACCAAATATTACAACAAGCATTCACAAAATTACATCTACCATTCATACCATCCAGCAAATATTACAAGCAGCAACAGCAAATATTACAAGCAGCTAGCATTCATACAAGCTAGCAAATATTACTTGAATAAAGCAACTATTACACAAACTACAACAAAATATACTACATCCTCTTCAAACTGCAGCCTCCATCCTCTTTTTTCTTCAACATTGCATTTGTTTCTTCCATCTTTTTCCTCAATGCAGTCACTTCTTCGTTTAAAACAAGCATTTTTCTTTCCACGAAATTCATCTCAATATTATCATTTTTCAGTTGTTCATCCTTCCTCTTCAATTTCAATTTCAACTCTTGAATAACATCTCTAGCCCTTTCAGGATATGTCGGATCCGCCCATAAAAAGAAATTACATCTTCTCTTAGGATCCTACCATTAAAAGAATGAAATTAGTAAAAATGTAGAAAGAAACAATTTTTAACGAAAATGTAGAAATATCATACCTTGAATCGGCTACAACCAAAGAATCTCCTACCCGGATCAAGTGTGCCTTCCTTCCAAGCTTCTTGACAAGGAGCCGGTAAGTCACATTTGCATCTCACACCAACAAAATCATAATCTGAGCTGCTGGGTTTCACTAGTTTGTTTGTGTTCGAATATGGGTTTCTAACTGAAGAAGATGAGCTTTGTGAACTAGACATGAAAGGACCTAAAATGTATTCATTCATCTTGGTTTGATTGAGAAATTGATTGAGAGATGAACAAAAAGAACCCTAATTTAGTTGTCTGTTGAAAGAGGAGGAAATAATTGGGTTTATATGGACCAATCTGTGCTGTCTGTGCTGTCACCGTTAGCCACGTCATGTGCCACATCTGCAGTTCTGTTAGTAAAGTAACGGCAGTGACCGATTTGAAATTTTTTTATTGTACAAGTATTTGACTGAAAACTTTTTTGGGTTGGTAACCCAACTGAAAATTTTGCAATAGTACAGTAACGAAATAGAGCTTTTACCCCAATAATATGTATATATATGTGTGTTGTGTGTGATATAGAGATTGAATGTCGATTAGAACCTTTCGCGGTTACGTTCTGTCCCAAGAGGTTGTCTTGTCTGAGCATCCCGTAGTGACTGTAAATATAGTGGAAGGTGAACTATTTTCTCTTTCCATTTTTGCAAGTAGCTATATATATATATATATATATATATATATATATATTATTATTATTTTAAAGAACCGTTTGTTGGTTCAAAGCCTAAAACCAAAACAATCTTCACACCTTTTTAAACAAATCGGGCCTCCGATTTAAAACAGATTGCCCAAAAATAGAGTCCAAACCTCTCTGACTAGCTTCAAGCTTCAGCTTTCCAATTCATACATCTTTCCTACAATATAGACACGCAAATATATAGACACATATCTGTCTCTATATTTCACACACCATCCGTGTCCTGAATTAATCTCTCCGATCTTCCAGGTGGTGGTTGGTTTTCAGCAAGAGTGCTGGTGATGGTGGTGGCGAGATCTTCGATGGACACCTAGGTTTCATGCAGAGAACTGAGTTGAACGAGTTGGCTAACTCGGTGTGTGGATTCGTAATGGGTGAACTCGTAGGTGAGTGAGACTGAATCAGAGGTTGTAACTGATTGTAACCTTGTTCGAGATGAGAGTAACCCACCAACTATTTGGTTAATTTTCACAAAAGAGTAAGCCGGTGTAGGCTGATTTATTTGTGTTTGCCAATTGTTTGAATAAATGTCTCAAAGACAAGGTGAAGTTGGGTGACTCAAGATGATGGTTTCGGCAAGCTGAATTGGGTGAGTCAGTGAGTCGACTCGTTACTCAGCTGGGTTTGCAAGGAGTTTGGTTGTTGTAGGTGCAGCGGAAAGAGGAGTAAAGCAACAAGATAAGCAGGTGGTTCAAAAATTGCCGGAGCTTAACTTGAGGTTTGAGGTATGTTTTGTACAACTGATTTTGTGACAATAGAAACAAAAAAAGATCAGGAGCTAACCTTGCTCTGATACCATGTAGAAATTGTGAGTGTATTGATAAACAAGAATCTAAACTAAATTGTATTGATATTGAAGACTACATTGAATTGAGTAGCTTGTTTGATTACATGAGTAAATAAGTCTATTTATAGAGGAAAACTAGTATATAAAGTCTAAGATTGGTTGGCGAGAGCATGCTTTATTGAGCAATCATGAATCTGGGCATGGTTGGTGAGCTCTTGGTTGGTGAGCTTGACTTTAACATTCTTTAACAAAGTATAAGTAGCGAGGCATTGTAGCTCAATTTGTTGCTTGTTTCCTCACTGCACACTTCCTAGATTTATATCCTTTATCAGCTGCAGTTCTACTTATGAATTAGAGATAGAGCAATGGGGAGGTCAAAATTTTCAATCCTGCAATGACTGTTGATCAGTACTCACTCCGCTCTCTCCCCCACTCATCCTCCATGCGACTTACTCATTAGTCATTAATCTCTACTCTAGAGCTCTGCTCGAGTCGGTCAGTAGCCATATTGATGATATTAGAAAGAGTAGTAATTTTATTTTTTATTTGCGGTCCGGAAAACATGATCAGATAATATGCCCTGATATTTGTTGTTTAATTCAGATTGAATGCGGATCAGAAAAATTCAAAAATCACATATCCGGATTCGGTCCATATCAAAAGATACATTACAAGCTACAATACATCTAATGAACAGAATCTATGAATTTGAATTGATGTTACCTGAAAACAAATAGATGGGCTTCTTGTCACCAAATAGGGATTGTGCATGACCATCATCAGCATATCCTATTAAAGAGTTGGAGCAATAACAAAGGCCTAAGCTGGATCCAATAACAACAGCACCCATGCACACTGATCTCAGAAAAGATTCAACAACTGAATTATTATTAGCATTATTGCTACTACTATAATTATTCTTGTCCTCACCACTATATTTAAATTTATTATTCAACCCACCACCACAAAGATTTGTGGCACCAGAATTAATAGGAGTATTATTAGTCTGGGTAAAAAGTGGACGGTAAATTTGTTTAGAAAAAGTGAAGAGGATTGGTGGGGTGGGTTTTCTCAGCGCTACTGCCCAGGAACTATGCATGCTCACAAATCACAATCACTATCTCAATTTTTTTTTTTTCCTGAATTTTAAGTCGGACCTCTTTTAAGTTCTAACTAGTTCTTCAAAAGGTAAGGGTCGCGTGAAACCTGCGTGCCATGAAAAAATAAGGGGTTGCACGAATTATAAGGAAGCGAGAAAGAGGGAATTTCTGTTTTCTACTAGGATACAAAAAAAGGGGCACTTTGACGGGGACTAATTGGTAGGCTTATAGCATCTCCAATGGGTTGGCTAAAAATGTTACCTAAAATAATATAAAATCTCAGAGATTTTATATTATTTCAGAGATTTTATAAAATCTCAGAGATTCGATATATCTATTACTCTATTCGAGAACTCATGGAGTCAACAAGTCAAAGTATCATTCGAGTTCTCTAAGAGTCAACAAGTCAATGCTCTATTCGATATCTCAAGGACTAAAGAAGCTATTCGACATCTCAGGGATTCGATATGTCAAAATGCTCTATTCGATATCTCAAGGACTAAAGAAGCTATTTGACATCTCAGGGATTCGATATGTCAAAATGCTCTATTCGATATCTCAAGGAGTCCCAGAGAAAAGAGCTATTCGAGAAGTGATTCGATATTTCAATATAACACTATTCGAGAACTCAGAGTTATCGATTAAGTCAGTTCGAGTTCTCGAATCAATCACTTAGCCACTTCTCGAATACATTCTTGGAGACAAAATACTGAAGAATTGTACAAGTCAGAAACCTGCAACAAGCCAAGACGCTTTATTTGACTATGTACTATAAAGCACATTGGAAAGCCTACAAAGAAGCTTGGAGAGATAAGACAAAGGGACAAGGAGCTAAAGAAGTGGATCTGAATAGGCTTAGATTAAAGTGATATTGTGTTGTGTTTGTCTTTGTTATCCGCACTTAATTTATATAAAATAATTATTGGCTAAATTTTATCAAATTTGTAAGATGATGTATTTTAACGGGATTTGCTATATTGATAAAATTTATAGGTACAGCTTTGTTACAGCTCTTGATAGGTTCGACAAATTTAGCCAACGTGGAAAGGTTGGCTATAATTATAGCCAAGGATTTTGCATGATTGGAGATTAAAAATTTATGCTCCCTCCGTCCCTTCGAATTCTTTACGTTTGCGGACCAGTTTCCGGCATGCATTTTAAGGTGCATTTTAAGGATAGTTCTATAACTTATTTTTGATATTTTTTTTTTTGTATAAAAATGGATCATGCTGAAGAATCAAGAAGTTTCTATTCATTTGATATTGGGCTTTTGTTAAATGATGTACTCATTTATTTAGTAGGGTACTCTTTTTTCCTCGCTTGAGTTTTTTTCCATAGGGTTTGCTCCTGTGGGATTTTTAACGAGACCTTTTTTGGTGGATATAAATGTGTAATTATCTAAATTTCCGGAGGAATCTCTTTCCTATGGGTTGTTAGACCCATGGATTTGTTAAACATACCTTTCGGTTAGATGATGAAGCTTTTATTATCTCTTCAGATGTATCATCTGTTTTTTTTCATGAATGAAATTTATCATTCCTTACAAAAAAAAATGTAATTGTGTATAATTTTTGCTAATAACAATTATGCATTGTAATGTATTTATATTATATAATCTCTATTTCATGCCAGTATGCCAATTAGAATAATATTGCTATTCCAGATGCTCTTACTAGCAATTTATTTAAGAAAAAGCCAAGCTCTTCGATGGTTTCCAAACACCCAATGAGCTTTCTACTTAATTATGTCAAATTTTATAAATATATTCATTCATGAATATTAAGATTTTGCATATGAAAATCGTTAAAAGGAGCTGCAATAATCAAAGTTTTTTCTTTTAAGTTTGCAATAATCAAAGTTTAGACGTATCATTTCAGCGGAAAAACAGATCATGGTTCGTCTTTCCAGAAGCTCTTTTATAACCCAGAAATTATAAGAAACTTCTTTAATATATTTTCGTCGAAATATTTGAGGCTTGATAAATTGTACTAATGCGTAGTGCAATAGTCAAGAGTCAGGACCATGTGCGATTACTGAGTACTAGCTTCTACTTTACAAATATTCAACCGAAATGGTCGACTTCAGTTTAGAATATTCCAACAATACTTAACACGTTACCGTAAAATCTCACATAAATGAATATAGGGATAAGTTTAAAACTACCCAGGTCAACTATTAGATTTTTAAATATATACTACTAACCTTTCTAAAATTCTAAAAATACCGACCTTGTTTTCAAAATTCCAAAAATACTACCTTCCTCAGTTGCAACTTTTGCAACCTCATTTGCAACTTCCAGTTTTCAAATTTCTGATTTCAAGTTCTGGGGTTCAGATGAAATTTTCGACCACTTTTTTGGAATCTGGATATATATATATATATATATATATATATATATATATATATATATATAGGCCATTGTTCCATGGAGAACCATCTTACGTGGAGAACCGTGGAGAACCACTTAAAACGTATTAAAATTGTCCTTTATATAAGGGCCCCGCAGGGGCACCTTCACAAAAAAGTCTTATAATTCTACCCTCTATCTATTTAAAAAAAAATTACAAAAAAAAAATTAAAAAATTTTTAAAAAATGATGACGTGGTAGCAGTTTTTTTAATTTTTTTAAAATTTTTAAAAAAATGTTTTTTTGGATGAATGGATAGAGGGTAGAATTATAAGACTTTTCTGTAAAGGGGCCCCGCCAGGGGCTTTATATAAAGGGCAATTTTAATGCATTTTAAGTGGTTCTCCACGGTTCTCCACGTAAGATGGTTCTCTATAGAGTGGGACTATATATATATATATATATATAGGCTAGCGTTCAAATAGAAACCAACCTTAGAATAGAAACTAGAAACCTACACTAAATAAATTATATTTCATTTATTTTAATGGTCCCGCTAGGGGCACCTTCACAAAAAACGTTTAAAATTCTTGGCTCTATTCAACAAAAATATAAAAAAAATTAAAAAAAATTAAAAAAAGTTACTGTTCACGTGCCACGTCATCACGTGAACAGTAACTTTTTTTTAAATTTTTTTTTATTTTTTTATTTTTTTTGTTGAATAGAGACAATAATTTTAAAAGTTTTTTGTATTGGAGTACACCTAATTTGGTCATTAGATTAGCTTGAAATATTTAATTTAGGTTTAGTTTCTAGTTTATATTCTAAGTTAGTTTCTATTAGAACAAGACCCTATATATATATATATATATATATATATATATATATATATATAGGGCTACTCCAATACAAACCTTATTAAAATACAAACCTACAAACCAAGCATAATATAATATTTCAAGCTAATCTAATGACCAAACTAGGGGTACCCCAATACAAAAAACGTTTAAAATACTTGGTTCTATCCAACAAAAAAAATTAAAAATTAAAAAAAAAATAACTGTTCACGTGATGACGTGGCAGTGGATTTCACTGGTTAACGGTGCTTCGCACCTTCTTGTACGGCGCTTCGCGCCTTTATCATTCTAAAGTTGTAAGGAATGGCAATCAATAGTAAAGGCAATAGACGATTGACGGGTGTGTCGAGAGCCTTCGGCCCTCATGACTACCTAACTCATCTGTTTACTGTCTTAAATGCTTCGCATTTCCACGGCAAGATTTTTTTTATTTTTTATTTTTTTTGTTGGACAGAGCCAATTATTTTAAGCATTTTTTGTGAAGGTATCCTTGACGGGAACCTTAGAATAGATGAAATATAATTAATTTAGTGTTGGTTTGTAGGTTTGTATTTTAAAAATGGTTTGTATTTGAGCACTTGCCTATATATATATCTAGATTCCAAAAAAGTTGTCGAAAATGTCATCTGAACCCCAGAACTTGAAATCAAAAATTATATATATATATATATATATATATATATATATATATATATATATATATATATCCAGATTCCAAAAAAGTGGTCGAAAATGTCATCTGAACCCCAGAATTGAAATCAGAAATTTGTAGCATCTCAGTTGCAAATGAGGTTGCAAGGCCCCGCCAGAGGCACTCATAATTGGTGAATTTGGGTTGCATGGCCCCGCAAGGGCACTCATAATTTGTGGATTTCTGATTTGCAACTTTCAGTTTTCAGTTGCAAAAGTTGCAACTGAGGTTGCAAACCGCAATTGAAACTGAGGTTGCAAAAGTTGCAACTGATGTTGCAACTGAGGTTGCAAAAGTTGCAACTGTTGCAACTGAGGTTGAAAAAGTTGCAACTGAGGTTGAAAAAGTTGCAACTGAATACTGAAAGTTGCAAATCAGAAATCCACCAATTATGAGTGCCCCTGGCGGGGCCTTGCAACCCAAATTCACCAATTATGAGTGCCCCTGCGGGGCCATGCAACCCAAATTCACCAATTATGAGTGCGTCTGGCGGGGCCTTGCAACCTCATTTGCAACTGAGATGCTACAAATTTCTGATTTCAAGTTCTGGGGTTCAGATGACATTTTCGACCACTTTTTTGGAATATATATATATATATATATATATATATATATATATATATATATATATATACAAATGAGGTTGCAAAAGTTGCAATTGAGCAAGGTAGTATTTTTGGAATATTGAAAACATAAAATTATAATGAGGTAGTATTTTTGAAAAAATGATTTTATAGAAGTGAAAAGATAGTTGGATGGTAGTAAAATTGGAAGTAATTGTTAAAATCTTATGTATTTATGTAAATAACCCATGAATATATTGGGACCGAGTAATTTAATTATTATTAAAGAATAATTATTTTATTTAATTATCGATAAATGAATATTTATTCATTTAAATAATCATGTTATTTTATTTTCTTATAAAACTGGTATTTTAAAATTTAATATTCAAATGTATCTAGAAGATAATAATTGAAATTTTAAAAAAATTATCATAGACTTTCTTCACCGTCACTAATATACATACTAGGTTTGTATGCATAAATAAAGTTTAGTGAATTTGAACTATTTAAATATATTTGAAATATTTATAAGATTGTATGGATAAAATATTTAAAATATATGGAAATATATATATAAATTGTTAGTCACAGAGGCATGCCTGAATACATCTAATAACAAGCCTAAGTATGTGTAATTCTATGCATTACCTACATGACCTCATAACTAAGGGAACCTCTAGTTGTAGAGTTTCTATTTGTTTTGTACTTGTAATAGGCATCAAATCCTAGTTGTGTAACTGTACTTATAAAGTCAAGAATAATGCTTGAAAGAAGTTCCAAGGTTCATGCCTCAAGCAAGGAGATAAAGACTGCCAAATAATCACAGTTGGGATTTGAAGAAATGAAGAATTTGCCTAAGTACCAATTCGAGAAGTACATTTGTCTATTCGAGAAGTCAGAGATTCGATATATCTGAAGACACTATTTGATATCTCTGAATACACTATTCGATATCTCATTCGATATCTCAGATATTCGATATGTCTATTACTCTATTCGAGAACTCATGGAGTCAACAAGTCAAAGTATCATTCGAGTTCTCTAAGAGTCAACAAGTCAATGCTCTATTCGATATCTCAAGGACTAAAGAAGCTATTCGACATCTCAGGGATTCGATATGTCAAAATGCTCTATTCGATATCTCAAGGTCTAAAGAAGCTATTTGACATCTCAGGGATTCGATATGTCAAAATGCTCTATTCGATATCTCAAGGAGTCCCAGAGAAAAGAGCTATTCGAGAAGTGATTCGATATTTCAATATAACACTATTCGAGAACTCAGAGTTATCGATTAAGTCAGTTCGAGTTCTCGAATCAATCACTTAGCCACTTCTCGAATACATTCTTGGAGACAAAATACTGAAGAATTGTACAAGTCAGAAACCTGCAACAAGCCAAGACGCTTTATTTGACTATGTACTATAAAGCACATTGGAAAGCCTACAAAGAAGCTTGGAGAGATAAGACAAAGGGACAAGGAGCTAAAGAAGTGGATCTGAATAGGCTTTGCAAAGTCAAATCTGTAGCCGTTTGGACTCTTACTCAAATGAGATAGACAGACTGGAAAGTAGTTTGTTTACCTACCTTATTTGTAGTAAGTAGGTGTATCCATGTCTATAAGGATACATCCTCACTTCCTTAGCAGATAAGTTTTTAGAGATAAGATTTTCTTATATATCAAAAGAAATATCTCTCTAAGAAAAATGAAGCTGAGAATACTACCATTTGTATTCACAGATTGTAGCAAAATCTTTATCTAATAAAATATTAGATTAAAGTGATATTGTGTTGTGTTTGTCTTTGTTATCCGCACTTACATATCTCACACACTCAACACATATCTTGCTGCAAAGATTCAAGAACGTAGAAAAGTTCAAGAATACATTCACCCCCCCTCTGTATTCTTTTACTGTATTCAATACTCAACAAGTGGTATCAGAGCAGGCTGTTTAATCTAAACAGAAAACGATCATGAGTTCGAATACACCAAAGACTACAGGTACGGTGAAGGTCCCTAAGTTCGACAAAGAGAATTACAACCTCTGGAAAATAAAAATGTTGTTGTTCATCAAAGCTGCCAATCCTCTCTACCCTAACATCCTCAAGAATGGTCCATTTATACCACAACAAGAAATTGCTGAATCTACAGTGGGCACAATAGTCATTCCTAGATCATATGTTGCAAAAGAGCCATCCAAATGGACGGACTCAGAGAAGGAAAAGGTTGCCCTAGACAGTCATCTCATGTTGCTGATCATAGACTCCATGGATATGTCGATGTTTGCCAACATAGCATCATTCACATCAACCAAGGACATGTGGAACCACATCGAGGTGTTATGTGAAGGGACAGAGGAGGTAAGAGAGAATAGGAAACAGATACTGGTCACACAGTATGAGGCTTTCATGGCACAGTCCAAAGAAAGTATTACTGATATGTTTGAGAGATTTCACAAGCTGGTGACTGAGCTTCAAATGAATGGGAAGGTTTACAACACTAAGGAATTAAACATGAAGTTTCTACTATCTGCACCAAACCATCTAGAGGAAAGGGTCATATCTCTAAGAGAAAGAGATTTGAACAAAGTCACATATAATGTGCTCTATGGGGTTTTAAAGACTCATAACCTTGAGTTGCTTCATAAGAGGGCTATCCAAGCCAACCAAGGCAGAATGATAAACACATCATGTGCCTTGATTGTCAACAAATCCGTTCAAGACCTGGAAGCATCTACAAGTCAACTGAGAATAGAAGAGATAGTAGATGATGAAGAAACTGAAGAAGAAGTGACTGAACCTGTTGATGAAAAGGAAGAAGATGAGTTCTACACTCTTGAAGAGTTGGATGCCATGGAAAACACTTCATATGCTTTTATGGCTAGAAAATTCCCAAACATCAGATTTAAGAGGAATCAACCCTTCAAGTCTAGATCTCAAAATCATTCATTCAACACGAGCAAGGCACCTGTGAAAGCAAACAAAAACAAATTCAAAACCAGCTATGTGGATAGGTCATCTGTGAGATGTTATAGATGTAATGACCTAGGGCATTTTTCCAGTGAATGCAAGAAGCCTAAAAAGAAGGATAAGGAGTTTCTTGAGCTTGAAGCTAAGTATGAGGCTCTGCTAAAGAAGCATACACCAGGTAAGGCCTACATAGCTGAAGGGAAGTGTTGGGATGATTCTGATAGTGATGGAGAAGAACAAGAATTCTGCAACTATGCCTTGATGGCCAACTCCAAGGAAGAACCATCTGAATCAGACTCTCAGGTACCATCCCTCACTACTATAGATATGTCTGTTTCTGAATACAAATCTATGGTTGAACAACTATCGGTTGAGATGTTTAATATTCATACTAGTATGACTGCTGCTAATGAAGAAATTGCTAAACTGTCTACTAAGAATGAACTGTTGAACAAAAGAAATGAGGAACTAGAACTAACTATTATGCAAGTAGAAAACCTTAAACAAGAAATCGAATATCTAAAGAATAAGGTTCTATGTGCTAGTCAAGTTGAGAAAGCTCTTAGGGATGAACTAGCTGAAAATGAATTTAAATTGAAAACATTTAAGAATTCCTCTAGCCTATTGCAGTCCTACCATGAGAAAAATCTAGCTAGACCTAAGGCTGCCATTGGACTTGATTATGACACTCTCAAACAGAGGAAAGGCTATGCAGTCATTGAAGATGACATTGTTGTTCAAGAGGAAGTGCCTCAGGTTTTGAAAAAGGCTGAGACCCCAATATTTAAAACACCAACACTTGAAATTGATGAGGATGCCTTACTCATTAAGCAAATGTTGGATGATGAGGAAAAGGCACAATCAAATGAACAACAAGCATCCTCTAAGAGTGAGAATGTCAAAACCAAAGCCAAGGAGCCGGTAGGAGGTAGACCTAGACTTGAGAAATTTGTGAAGTTTGTTTCAGCTGGGAATAATGAGTTTGAGAAGAAAGTGGCTAAAAAGAAACAAAACAGGAATGACAAATTAGGGATTAACAAGGACAACAATTATGCTTATGTGCCAAATGCCCCTAGGAAAGTTTGTCAAAATTGTTTTAGCACTAATCATTTAACTCATGCATGCAAGAAACCATCTGGTAGTGTTGCTAAACCATTCTATGATTGCTCTGTGCCTTTAAGACATAGAGACTCTCCTTTCTGTGAAAAATTTGATTGTATGCCATGTAACATGAATGTAATGACTAGTTGTTTTAATTTGAGAAGACAATTCATGGAAGGTTGCATCAGTCACAATGTTCACACACACTACACAAGAACAAAGTCTTCAAGTCCTCCTAAAGTTAGGAAGGTATCTCGGTCACCTAAGTCTAAGAACCCTGATTCTAAGACTTCTAACAGTGACAAGAAGACTAACATCAAGAAAATTGATAAGCATGCTGTTTATGATAAAACTATTGCTAAGCCACATGGACCCAAACTTGTTTGGGTACCAAAGGAGAAGTAATACCTTTGTGTTTGCAGGGCAAAGAAAGTGAAAGGAAGGTCATGTGGATTTTGGACAGTGGATGCTCAAACCATATGACTGGTGATATGGCCCTGCTATCACAGTATGAGGAGAAGGCTGGCCCAATGGTTGCTTTTGGAGATGACAGCATTGGCAACACACTGGGATATGGCAAGTTGGAAATTGGAAATGTCATCATTGAAAATGTAGCACTGGTCAAGTGGATCAAGCACAATCTACTGAGTGTTGGTCAATTTACTGACAGAGGCTTCAAAGTGAATTTTGACAAAGATGAATGTTTGATCACCCACAAGAAGACTGGTGACTTTGCTCTATCTGGAGTAAGGAAAGGAAGCCTGTTTGTAGCCAATATGAACTCTGCAAACAAGGACAAAATTTGTTGCTTTTACTCAAAAGCATCAAATGAAGATAGTTGGCTGTGGCACAAGAAGCTATCACACTTGAACTTCAAAGGCATTAATTCTCTAGTCGAAAGGGAGTTAGTGAGAGGCATGCCCACACTTGAATTCTGTCAAGAAGGAGTGTGTGAGGCTTGTCAAAAGGGAAAAATGAAAAGATCAAACCACAAGTCAAAGACAGTGACATCAATAACCAAGCCCCTACAACTAATTCATATGGACTTGTTTGGGCCTATCAATATTATGTCACTAGGAAGGAAAAAGTATGCTCTGATGATGGTTGATGATTTCACAAGGTATACATGGGTAGAATTTCTGGCATCAAAGGATGAGGCTCCACAAGTAATCATTGAGCATATAAAGAAAATTGACAAGGAAGCAAAGGCCAACAATGCAAGTGTGATTGCATTAAGAAGTGATAATGGAACAGAGTTCAAAAATGCCTTGCTTGAAGCATTCTGCAAAGAGAATGGTATTTCTCAACAATTCTCAGCTCCAAGGACTCCACAACAAAATGGAGTTGTTAAGAGAAAGAATAGAACTCTGATTGAGGCTGCTAGAACAATGTTACTTGATGCAAAGATGCCTACATGTTTTTGGGCTGAGGCTGTGAGCACTGCATGCTATATCCAAAACAGAACCCTCATCAACAAAAACACTGGAAAGACACCTTACAACTTGATGACTGGAAAGAAGCCCACTCTAAAGTATGTTCATACTTTAGGAAGCAAATGCTTTGTGTTAAAAGACAATTCAGAATATGTTGGAAAGTTTGATGCAAAAGCATTTGAAGGAATTTTTCTTGGCTACTCTATGGAAAGAATTGCATACAAAGTTTATGTCATCAGTCAAAAGAAAGTTATATAAAGCACAGATGTGACATTTGATGACAGCAAACTACCTGGATTAGAAGAAGCCAATGATGAAGATAAAGATCCTTTGAAGTTTGACAATCTAGATGATTCTGATGAGGAGATTAAAACTGAATTTGAGACCGTAATCCAACAAACTCAAGTGAATGAAGAACCTGTGTCAACCAACAATGAAGAAACAAGCATCCAAGACACACCTGTGATTAGTGGCAACTTCACAGGGGGAGGAAATGTAAATGATCATGATCTGGATGATGAAGCAACATCAAGGCTGAGAAATCAATCTGAACATACAAGGAAATGGGATAGATCACATACTGCAGATCAAATAATTGGAGATCCAAATACAGGAGTGAGGACAAGGAGAGCAACTCTAAATGAATGTCTCTATGGTTGCTTTCTATCCCAAGTTGAGCCTAAGAAACTTGATGATGCACTGTTGGATCCTGATTGGATAATTGCTATGCAAGAGGAGCTAAATCAATTTGAAAGAAGCAAAGTATGGGAACTTATGCCTGCACCAAAGGATAGAACCATTGTTGGAACAAAATGGGTTCTAAGGAATAAGATGGATGAAAATGGTGTAGTCATAAGAAACAAAGCAAGGTTGGTTGCAAAAGGATACTCTCAACAGGAAGGCATTGACTATGATGAGACTTTTGCCCCTGTTGCTAGACTAGAGGCCATCAGAATTTTCTTGGCATTTGCTGCACATTCTAATTTCAAGGTTTATCAAATGGATGTCAAGAGTGCATTTCTGAATGGGGAGTTGGAAGAAGAAGTATATGTGCAACAGCCACCTGGCTTTGAGGATCCATAATTCCCTCACTTTGTCTACAGATTGCTTAAAGCATTATATGGACTTAAGCAAGCTCCTAGGGCATGGTATGACACATTATCACAACTTCTACTGGAGAATCAATTCACTAGAGGCACACTGGACAAGACACTGTTTTACAAGAAACATGGTGATGATATTATCTTAGTTCAAATCTATGTGGATGATATCATATTTGGCTCTACAAATGAGAAGCTGTGTGAGAATTTTTCTAAGCTCATGCAGAGCAGATATGAGATGAGTATGATGGGAGAATTAACATTCTTTCTTGGGCTGCAAGTGAGTCAAAGGAAGGATGGCATTTTTATAAGTCAAACCAAATACATCAAGGATCTATTGAAGAAATTTGACTTAGAAGAATGCTCACCTGCAAAGACACCCATGGCCACTGCCACCAAGTTAGATGAAGATGTTAAGGGCAAGAAGGTAGATATCTCAATCTACAGAGGCATGGTTGGTTCTCTACTCTACCTCACTGCTTGTAGGCCAGACATCATGTTTGCAACATGCTTGTGTGCAAGGTTTCAATCAAATCCAAAGGAATCACATATGATAGCAATAAAGAGGATTTTCAAATATTTGAATGGCACACCAAACTTGGGGTTATGGTATCCTAAGGACATAGGGTTCAATCTGGTTGGTTATTCTGATGCTGATTATGCTGGATGGAGAGTGGATAGGAAAAGCACCTCAGGTAGTTGCCAGTTTCTTGGACAAAGGTTAGTCTTTTGGTACAGCAAGAAACAACAATCTGTGTCAACTTCCACAGCTGAAGCTGAGTACATAGCTACTCGAAGTTGCTGTGCTCAAGTGCTTTGGATCAGAAACCAACTTAGAGATTATGGACTTGTGTTGGAAAGAATTCCAATCATGTGTGACAACACAAGTGCAATCTCTATAGTTTCCAATCCTGTCAATCATTCTAGGACAAAGCACATTGACATCAGATATCACTTCATAAGGGAGCATGCAACTAATGGAACCATTGAGTTACATTATGTTCCCACAGAGAAACAACTAGCTGACATATTCACTAAGCCATTAGATGAAGCCACCTTCATGAGGTTGGTTAGTGAGATTGGAATGCTGAATTCTTCAAATTCTGGCTAAGTGAATATATCAACTAGATTGTTGCAGCAGTAAATACTTACTTTATCAAATGCTCAATATTTTTGAAGTAAGTATTGGCTGGAGTATGATTTATAAATATTCCACAATGCTGCATATGTTGAAAATCATACATCTTTAGCTTGAAATTTCTGTGAAATTTTGAGAGAATCACTATTTAATTTGGTAGAATATTCTTCAATGAATATTTCTGATAAATTTTAAAAGATAGTGAAAATTGAATTTTATGAGTGAAAAGTATAGTTCGATAAGTCAGACTTCTCGAATGGTTCATTGTTTTGTCATGGCTCGAGTTCTCAAATAGGCCTATCTAAAACCCTCTTGAGTTCTCGAATAGTGTCTTTTGGAGAAATCGAATAGCACACTCTGAGTTCTCGAATAGAGTATTTTAGTTCTCTAGTGATGCAGTTCTCGAATACTGTATTTGAGTTATCAAATCATTTGAAAAGGCTGATTTTTCGCTGACACTTAATCGCTTTTTGAATTTATATTCAAATTTTCATTTCGCTCATAAAAACATATTTTATTTAGCTTAGAATTATTTTCTGAGTTAAATAACTGCCAGCTGTGAGTTACAAACTGCTTGAGATATCGAATAAGCCTTTCTTGACTTATCGAATAGTTGTTTTATACTTCTCAAATGACTGACTTGTCGATACAAAACTTATATCTAATCGACAACTCAAGTCACTCACATATATACAATTCCACAACTGTTCAAATCATGTCATTCGATTTCTCGGGCAGCTAAAGTTCCAAAACCTCTGTAAACCCTAACGTCAAAAGCTAAATTTCTTCTTCAACCTTCATTCTCTTCTCATCTCTCTGTGTAACAATGGCAAATACCCAACTCACAATTCCTACCCACACCAATTTCATAGCAATAATCAACGATGTTGAAGCACCCAATGCAAACTTTAAGTGCTTCGTTCGATGGATGGCTGAATCATACATCAAGGATGCACTCTCAGCCAACCCAACTCTGTATCTAGACTTACTAGAACAATTTTGGAGAACCGCTACTGTAGAGGTCGTGGCCCTAGAGAATGTAATAACTTCATACGTAATCTATTGCAAGATTCAGGACAAGGAAATCACCATCAATACTGAAGACATGAATCAAGCACTGGGGTTACAACAAGGAGTGTATGACAGTCAAGCTACTGATCAGGAATTGGAAGACTTCTTCGATTTTATCAACTACTCAGATAGAATCAAGCTTGGAAATTTGAACAGGAAGTACTTGAGGAAAGAATGGAGCTATGTCTTTGCCACTCTTCTTCAAGTCTTCACAGCAAGGAAGTCCATCTTTGATCAAATCAGCACACCTGTTCAACAAATAGGATATGCTCTAGCATATGGGAGAAAGATTGATGTTGGTTTGATCATAATGCAAGAATTATATGGGAGACTTGGTAAGAACTCATCCAAGAGAGGTAATGAAATTTTCTTCCCTCGCTTTATTCAATCTATACTTAATTTCATAGATGTTAAATTGATTGAATTACCTGGGATAGACAAAAATAGAATAGGCTATCCGAAATCCATGACCAAACTCAGTTTTGGTAGCTTGGAGACTAGGAATGATGTGGATGTAGGACTCAAAATAACTCCCCTTATGGAGAGTTTATTTAGGACTTACCCCCACAACATGCCAATATGTGCCTCAAAATCTGAGTTAGCTAGGCCCAAGCAAGTAGAGCAAAATGCTAACCCAGGGCCTGCTAACCAACCCTCTCAGCCAAACACTTTACCAAACATAGAGCCAACTGCATCATCCTCTCAAAAGGGTGATGTTAGTAAAAAGAAGAGAAAACAGGTTGCTTCTGAACCTCTAAAAATCTTAACTGAAGCAGCCTTGGCTGTAGAATTAGGCATAGAAAGTGAGGAACCTGAGTCACCCTTACTAAGGCCAAAGAAGAAGAAGAAGAAGTCTAAAACCACCTCTTCAGTCACCCAAATGGCTGAAGTTGTAAAATCATGGGCAAACAGCTCACTAGATGTATCCTCTCAACAGGGTGCATCTATAGAATCAAGCATCCTCCCCAATGCAGCTATTTGTACAGAGTCAGCACATGGGAGTGATAAGGCTGGCACAACACTGAGTGGAGAGCACATCACAATTGAAACTCCCTCTATCTCTCAGGGGGAGTTGCCAAAATCTAATCTACAACAAACTTCTCTTCCAGAATCTACCACTCATATTTCTTTGGAGCCTGCAACTCAAGCAATTGAGGAGCAAGGCATTGATCATCAAGAATTCTTTTCTCTTGATGAGCCAATGGATTCAAGTGACTTGGTGCATGACACCTTGCTCACCACCCAGGTACCACATTTAGATGGTCAGGGAATGCATGCTGGGGCATCTCCTAATGACACCATCACAAACACAGAGGATTCACTAGTTTTAACTAAAGACTCTGTGCCTGTGTCACATACTGTTGTAACTCATCCCACTCCTGTGGAGACAACAGTAGTAGAGTCTTTCCATCCGGTTATAGAAGTTGCATCTGTAACTGAGGAGTCTAGCTTGCCTAGCTCTAGCTCTGACTTTCTGTCACAATGGCTGAAGCCTGTGCAACATGACAGTGCTTCAGGATCAGGATCTGTTCCACCACAATTGACGGTTGAAGCACTTCAAAGCTTAGCTGTGGATCAGATTCCTGAGTTTGTAAAGATATCCCAGAACTTGGTCACCTCCAATGTGCCAAATCCAGATTATGAAGCAATATTGCTCTGCCATAGAGATGATGTGGAGATGCAGAAAACAAAGATACTTGATGAGGCTGAGAGAGATGGCAATGTAGATGCCTGGATGCAAGGAACTTATGATATCACTCTCAATGAAGCCTTACAGTATCTGAGGGAGGAGTATATCACTTCACTAGGCTCCAATGCTAAATCCTTAACTCCTGGTGAAGTGTATGAAGCCATCAATGACTCATACAAGGGATTTCTCAAGGCTGCACACTACCTGGGTAGAGGTGTCAAATCAGAAATCAACAAGGTAAGTGATGCAACAGCCAAGTCTGTGGGAGAGATAAAGAGGACTTTTGATTCCAAATTCCTTCAATTGGAAACTGTAGTCAAGGATATTCTAGCCTGTAAGTCTACCTGCACCAAGATGGATAATGGTTTAGCCATTCTCAAAGATGCTGTCACAGGACTGGGGCACAAATTCCAAAATCTCACTGATCAGACAACTGAGGCCAATCCCATGCTTAGGACACTCTTTGCAAATCAATATGGAGACAAGCTGGTCACTGAGGTCCCTGTGCATGAGATGTCTAGGTTTGAAGTGCAGAGACTTAAAGAACAATCCCTGTCTGGCTTCAAATCCACTGCATTGTTCAGCAAGGTAGATGCACTTGAAAAGGAGGTAGCTACTCTCACTCAGTCTAATGCTCATCTTACAGACAAGGTACAAACTCTGACTGAGCAGTTGAACACTCAAGCCACCACCACAGCTGATGTTCTTCTGCATCAATAATCAATGTTGTCTGCAATGATGAAGCACATGGGTCTCCCTCTACCTGAAGAATCTTCAACCCCAAAGGTCACTCCTACAGCCTCTGTGCCTGACAACAAGCCTAAGAGGGAGAAGGGGACATCAAGAAACTCAAATACAAAGAGGGACAAACCACCAGTAAAGGGCATCAAAATCATTGAAGGTGGTCATCAAAGAACTTCAAAATCTTTAACTCATGTGCCTGGCAAAGGAAAAGACAAAGTTGATGAGCCTCCTACTTCTCTGCCAGTTGTCACTCTACCAACTGTGCACATCACTACTTCCAGTGGTCAAAAGCAATCTATCACAACCACAGTGGTTGCAGGGAGTATGCCATCTGAAAAACCTCCACTCTCCATATCTAAGAGTGCCAAGCCTGTAGAAGTGAAGGTGGTCACTGAGGCCAAGCTACAAGAAATTGTAAACTCAAATGTCTATCATGATGATGCATTCTTGGAGTTTCTGAAAGTCTCAAGAGAACAGCCTGGTGACACTCAATTGTATCTAAGGAGCTTGAAGGATTAGATCGATTACTTCACTGTGATACCTAGAAAAGTTGATAGCTCATGGCTCAAGGAAGTAATGATGGTAGCAAAATCCAGAATCTGGCATCTAACCTATAAAACTCTACAAGCCTTAAAACATTCAGAGATAGATGCGCTGATTGAGCTCATAGAGAAAAGGAATGTAAATGAAAACAATAAGAGTCTGTATGATGACTTGAGGAATGGCCAACCTTCAAGGCTGCCAGAAGTGATTAAGAAGCCATGGACAATCATCTATCAGTCTGGCACCAGAGTTGAAGAGATTAAACAATTGGTCATTCCCAATGATCTCACTTCTCGAAATCACAGACTCATTATTGCCATCATTGATCTACTGCAAAAGAAGAAGGGGATAAGTACTGCTGAAGAGATAGAGGCACTGCACATTCTCAGATCATACATTGCAACTGGTGTAATTCCAGAAATGGCCAAGCCAAGGAGGAATAAGGATGATGAAGATGAAGACAAGAGTGATGGGAGGAGAAGTCATCACAGGAGTGATAAGGGGGATGAGGATAAGAAGAAGAAGAAAGACAGCAAGGATAAGAAGGATGATGACCAAGGCAAAGTCTATGAGAGGAAGAATGGAAAACAGCAAGCCTTAGGCATTGCTAGCAGTAATCTCACCACAACACAAGACTCTAAGTCTAGGGTGAATGCTGTTAGTAGTGACCTACCAAAATCTACATCTATGGCTTCTGCAACTGTCTTGCCACCTCAAGAAGAGAAGAAGATTCAATGCAAGAAACCATTTGTATATTTCAAAAAGCAAACTGCTAATGGAATACTACAATGGTCTACAAACAAAGGTCACATGCTACTGCCAGGCAACCATGTAAAAACGATCAAATTCAAACAAGCTGCAAGGAAACCAAAGCTATCCAAATCAAGGACTCTGACAATCTATCCAGGCTTAAAACTCCAACCACTAGATGAAGATTTTGATGAAGACCAACTGCAATTCTTACAAGCTCAAAGAATCTACCATGTTTCCATTGTTGATAACTGCATTGAGATCAAATATACTGATGGAAGGGAGGAGAAATTCAAACAAGGAGGATGTCAACACTGGGGCAAGCTACATGACATAGAAAGAATCATTGCATTGTTGAGCTCAGAAGATAAAGTGGAAAGAGTATGGAAGCTGGAGCTAATTGATTTTGTGAAGATGAAGAGAGATCATGAGGAGAGAATCAGAAAAGAGTGTCTTGAGAAATGGCTAGCAAGGGAGAAAGAAATTGAGAGACTGGAGATTGAAGCAGAAAAGCTAAGGGTAAAGGGACTGTGTAGAGTTTAGTTTAACCCCTATGTGGTCCACATCAGAATGAATCTACTCAACCACTATCCTGTAAACATTCTGAAACCAGTACTAGAAGATTTCAAAGACTCAATTTTGCTTGAAGAATTGGATGCTATGGCAGAAATAATAAAATCTATGGATGAGAATACAAGGAAGGAGAAAGAAAGAAGACAGAAAGCATATGATGATTTGCAAGCCAAAGCTATGGAAAGGGAAACAAATGACAATGGCTAGTACTTCATCATAGGCTGTAAGATTACTCACCCTGTAGTTCTATCCACATTGCTAATCAAAATTCATACATGTACTATCAAGTTTTATCTTTATGTATGTTAGGCTTGTTATCAGACATGAAATTGTGACTAAGGGTCTTACTCACAATTTGGGGGAGATTGTTAGTCACAGAGGCATGCCTGAATACATCTAATAACAAGCCTAAGTATGTGTAATGCTATGCATTACCTACATGACCTCTTAACTGAGGGAACCTCTAGTTGTAGAGTTTCTATTTGTTCTGTACTTGTAATAGGCATCAAATCCTAGTTGTGTAACTGTACTTATAAAGTCAAGAATAATGCTTGAAAGAAGTTCCAAGGTTCATGCCTCAAGCAAGGAGATAAAGACTGCCAAATAATCACAGTTGGGATTTGAAGAAATGAAGAATTTGCCTAAGTACCAATTCGAGAAGTACATTTGTCTATTCGAGAAGTATAGCATTCGAGAAGTCAGAGATTCGATATCTCAGAAGACACTATTCGATATCTCTGAACACACTGTTCGATATCTCATTCGATATCTCAGAGATTCGATATGTCTATTACTCTATTCGAGAACTCATGGAGTCAACAAGTCAAAGCATCATTCGAGTTCTGTAAGAGTCAACAAGTCAATGCTCTATTCGATATCTCAAGGACTAAAGAAGCTATTCGACATCTCAGGGATTCGATATGTCAAAATGCTCTATTCGATATCTCAAGAACTAAAGAAGCTATTCGACATCTCAGGGATTCGATATGTCAAAATGCTCTATTCGATATCTCAAGGAGTCCCAGAGAAAAGAGCTATTCGAGAAGTGATTCGATATGTCAATATAACACTATTCGAGAACTCAGAGTTATCGATTAAGTCAATTCGAGTTCTCGAATCAATCACTTAGCCACTTCTCGAATACATTCTTGGAGACAAAATACTGAAGAATTGTACAAGTCAGAAACCTGCAACAAGCCAAGACGCTTTATTTGACTATGTACTATAAAGCACATTGGAAAGCCTACAAAGAAGCTTGGAGAGATAAGACAAAGGGACAAGGAGCTAAAGAAGTGGATCTGAACAGGCTTTGCAAAGTCAAATCTGTAGCCGTTTGGACTCTTACTCAAATGAGATAGACAGACTGGAAAGTAGTTTGTTTACCTACCTTATTTGTAGTAAGTAGGTGTATCCATGTCTATAAGGATACAGCCTCACTTCCTTAGCAGATAAGTTTTTAGAGATAAGATTTTCATATACACCAAAAGAAATATCTCTCTAAGAAAAATGAAGCTGAGAATACTACCATTTGTATTCACAGATTGTAGCAAAATCTTTATCAAATAAAATATTAGATTAAAATGATATTGTGTTGTGTTTGTCTTTGTTATCCGCACTTACATATCTCACACACTCAACACATATCTTGCTGCAAAGATTCAAGAACGTAGAAAAGTTCAAGAATACATTCACCCCCCCTCTGTATTCTTTTACTGTATTCAATACTCAACATAAATTTATGAATTTTTTTACTAGATGACATATATTATAAAAATGTATATTGTTTCAATTTTCGTGAATAGTCATTTATGTTTAAATAGGATCTTTAAAAATTCCAATAAAATTTATTTATTAATGCATTTAGTGAGATTATTCATTTACAAGTATGGGTGGATATATGAAGAACAACAATTAAAGGAGACATAACCTTTCTCTATAGTAGACACACAGCTAGGGCAGCACATGGGTTTCAAAAACCGACCAAATCGATTCAAACCGACCCTCTTTTTAATGATCAAATTGAACTGTCCAAAACCGTGGGTTAAACGAGTTAATTTTTTAAAAACTTGAACTAATTGGGTTGGGTAAGGGTTTAACAAATTTTAACTCTTACTCAACCCAACCCGTTTACATAAAATGCAGAATTTTTTGCATATTTTCTGCATATTCTGTATACTATCTACATATTTTCTACAAATTTCTGCACTCTATAAATTTTCTGCACTATATAAATTTTCTGCAACATTTTTTGCAATATTCTGCAACACTTTCTGGCTTCTGTAACATTTTGCAACACTTTCTACAGCATTCTGCAACACTTTCTGGCTTCTACAACATTTTCTGCAACATTTTCAACGAAGTGCAGAATTTTCTACTATGTACGGGATTTTCTGCAAAGTTCTTCCGATAAACAAATTTAACCCAACCCGAACTAAACCGAACTAATTGGGTTGGGTTGGGTCGGGGTTGGGTTATAGAATTTTTTTTTCAATTAATGGATTGATTTTTCATAAAATCGAATTAATTGGGTTGGGTCGGGGTTTGACGAAACCCGACCCAACCCTACCCATGTGCAGCCCTACACACAACGGCAACAAACCCACTCCAAGCAGAAACAAACTCACTTATATTTCTACTACAATAGGCTGTAAAAAATTTAATAAAGATAAGAACATAATTATATTTACAGATTCTCGTGTCTTGTGGACAACCATACACAAATTCAGAGGAGGACTTATTGATTATATTCAATATGCAGAGGTAGAGGATTTTGATAAATACAAGCACACCGGTATATAATTTGCTGGGAGAAAGTACACCAATAGGGCCAATTTTTTTGCAAAGTAGGGGCCGATGAGGTCCAATGTGATAATGGACTGTTATCTCTAACACCCTGATATAGTCGGGCTTTGGCTAGGTAGCAAATTAGCCAAATAGTTTGTTTTTCCAATAACATGTGGTTCTAGTAATACTTTGAAAGCATTTTAGTTTTGATGATAACATAGTTGGCAAGATGGTACGCTTGTAATGATATATTATGGCAAGCTTCTTGTGTATGTTTCTAATTCTGTTTTTCAGGACATATAAGTTATGCTATATACAAAGATGTTAGCAAGCTGGATATATGCATTGGACTAACATTATTTTGCAGGTTTAGTAATTGTTTTATTTCTGAGCAAAACAGGGTATAGCAGCTAGCTGGCAAGAAAGGTTTTATTCTAACGCGGCAAGCTGGTAGACAGAGTCCAGATTTACCAGAAGTCCTATTTTCTTGGAGATCTATTAGGACTTGATATTTGTAAGGACTCTACCAGTTATATAGATCGTGTAAATATATATTGGCTCAACTTATTTCAAAATCGTTTTTTATATATATTTACGTATATCTGTCATCTATCCTAATAAATAGGAGTTTTGCTTTTAAACGTTTTCTTCCTAACAAAACTCTATTTTCTGGGCTTTATTTTTCAGATGAACTTTTATACTTAAACAGCTTTATTCCTTCTAAACATCATCTGATTTCTAAACGTTATTTTTCTGAACATTGGATTTTGAATTAGTCTAACAACAAATTCGTGAGACTTGGAGTCAAGACCGTTGGTTGTTGTTTGTTTAATTCAGATGCTTTCGTTCACTATAAAAACACTTGTGTGTTTTTCATTCAAGGTTGTTGGACAACTCTCGAAGAAACACAAGTGCCTTTTTCGAACCGATTTGCAAAATCTTTTATACACTTGAGCTCTATATTTATAATATGATTTATATTCTTGATTAGAGTTCATAGTTTCAACTGTAATTCATTAAATCTTGTATTGTTCAAAGTGTAAGTTGGTAGTTGCTGGATTGGCAAGTTTGGACACAAGGGTTCAGCGAACTAGAGGCTAGAGAAGTCTATACTTGGGAAGTATAGGACTTAGAGGGCATTAAGTTCGAGGAACAGGGGTTGTCAGCAAGCTACAATCACAGACTGGGAGAATCAGGGAGATATATTATTGTATCGTGTAATTGTAATTCATTGTGATCAATAATATTTCCTTTACCGAGTTGGTAGAGGAACAAGACGTAGACCATTAGGAGATAGGGGTCGAACCTGGCTAAAATTGCTGTGTGTTCTTTACTTTCTGCACATTATTCTTACTGCACTGCATATCCTAGCTAGCTGCTTGTTTGTTAATTTATTGCATCCAGTTAGCTGCCAGAAAGTTTTTCAAGCATATTTTTTATTGATCATTGTTAGTCATATCACCTATTCACCCCTCTCCTCTAGGTGTGCATATTCATTTGGTATCAGAGCTTGGTGTATTAATATTTCTGTAATAGGAAGGTATAGATCCTATGGCACACCATTTTGCAGAAGGAGAATCATTAAACAAGCCACCATTTCTCATTGGGGCAGAAAATTATGAATTATGGAGACTAAGGATGAAGGTGTTTCTTAGTAGAAATGTGTTTGAATGGTTGGTGTTAGAGATGGTCCATTTATATTTTTGGACAAAGACGGTAAGCCAAAAGATGTTGATGATCTCACCGAGGCAGAGCTGATCAAAGCAACCTATGATGGAGAAGCAAAATATAAACTGATATGTGGTCTATCAAATTCAGATTTGGACAAAATATCTTCATGTAGCACTGCAAAGGATATATGGGATGCCTTAGAGATACATTATAAAGCTACAACAAAATCAGAGGAAGTTTGTTTCAAGCCAAAACAGCAAGCTACCTCAAAGGACAGAAAGAAAGCCAAGGCACTTTTGACATGGAGTGATGATGAGGATTCAGCTTCTGATGATGAATCATGTGATGAGATGGTGAATTTAGCTCTGGTTGGTCTTGATGATGAGAATGATGCTCAAGGAATTAACCAAGATGGCCTTGTGGAAAGCGACATCTCAGATTCAGATGACAATAATTATGAGGTAAATTCTTTTAGTTCTGATATATGTAACGCCCCTATACCCGGTATCCCGGATAGGGCGCCACCCAAACATTAACATATAAGAATACCTGTAATAGTAAAACTTATTACACCAACTATTCCTCTCTGAGGATCGATTCCAGGTTATGGTATGAAACAAGAATCTAAATTACACAAATTATTACAACTTCTATCTCTGCTCTAAATACAAAATTTCTATACCATCTAATTCGTAGCTCAATCCCAAATCCGTGCTTAACCGCTCTAGCTCCGAAATCTATCCTTTATAGAATGCCTCATCGCTCTCATTCGCAGGGATACATGTAGTAGATCATCCTTAAACCTAACTACAAAGGGTTAGGTAAAACAAAGCAAGAGTGAGCCAAAGAACGCTCAACGAGTTAATAATATAGTGAACAACAATTTTTCAATATTTCATTGATGAACAATATCAATGATCAACTATCTCAAGGAAATAAATCAATTTCTATCATAGAATAAAACTTTCAATTTTTTTTTTCTTTAAGCCATAACTTTTCTCAAAACAATTTTTTCCTTTAAACCATTCTATCATCCAAACATACTTTTCATAAAAAATTTTAAAAACGTTTAAGTTGATTTTATTATTCTCCTGATTACGGACAATACGGGTGATCAGCCCGTAAAGTCCCCATACCGGACACTAGGTCTCTCTGGACTTTGAAATTGGGTTCCCAATTAGGCAACATATTGGCCTTTAATGCTGGACTAGGGAAACCACCCCTAGCCTCTTATGCTTCTCCAATCTATAACCAATTTTATTAACCATTAAAACATTTCACTTTTCAGTCCTTAAACTCACTGATAATAGATCAGCCCAGTATAAGGAATTTTAAATCATATTTAAATATTTAATCCATTTTAATGAGTAACAATATAAGCACTCATAGGCTTTAGCTACCAACCCCGTCCGACAATAATGAGTTGAATAAGTAAGAAGATCTCAATTCAGTCTTGGTTTTAACCGTCACTGAGCAACACATGCTTCAACGACAGTATAAACCTCGAAATATCAGAGTAAATAGTTGTACAGTAATTTGAAGAAAACATTCCTTGAAGAATATTTATTGAGGGAAAATCATAAATCATAATCAAGAATTATACTAAAGATTTTTATAAAGTTTTAAATCTTGAATTTTCTTTGTTTAGAAATATAACTTAATTTCTTTTAGAAGAATATAAAATAGTACACGACTGAGGAATCCTGTAAAATATCATGTATTAGAATATTAATAAAAATGAGGAATACTTATATACAATAAAATTTTATTAAAAGAGCCAACACCTGAACGATAGGTATTGGGGAATCTGATAAAATATCAAGTATTGAAATATTAATAAAAATTAACAATATTTATTTAAAATAATTTTTAAGAGAACCAGAAATTTTAAGATAATTTGAGAATACTAGTTGAGGGAAAATGTCACTTGAAACAAAAGTAAGGGTATAGACCCTAGCAAAGCGATTTCGAAGAAAACCTTACGAATAGTAGAAATAGGTTCACATCATCCAAAATAAATATGAAGGGCATACATGCTTGCAAGAAGGGATTCGAAAGAACATATAAATAAAACAGGAGGGTTCACATCACTTGAACAATAAGTGAGGGATAGTATACTTGCCTCAATACACGCAGTTTCCAATTCCAAGATCTCAATCCTTTACTCACTTTACATCAATCTCTAATTCTTATTCACTGGCCTTTACTTGGTCGTACATTCGCCTCTCCTTCATCACTTATCAATCTCGATAATTATCTCCTTCCTCTACATTCCATCTACACGTGTTCTGGCTCTTAGCTGGCCTCCTATGCGTACCTATAGAAAGGTAAAGTACTGCTTCCGTACCCTTATAATCTTAATCATCTAACTCTGCTCTACCCAAATGCATCCTATACGCTTTATAACTTATCACATATAGCTCTTACAAATCATATTCTCAAAATAATAATATAAAATCACATAATTCACATAACACTTAGCATAGATTATTCACTTGCACTTGTATCTGTTATCACGTATTTCATATCTATTTAAAAATACTCCTTATCAATTTACTATATAAATTACAAAATAATTCTAATAAAAATTGGACGGCATCTCTTCTAAAATATGACTTAACCTGTGAGAAATACTATTAACCCAATCATCAACCAAATATCCTTGGCACCAATACAATACACCATCATATCAATTCATACTAATGTACCTCATTTGTACATGTCTGACAATCCATAAACTTGATACATAATATACATATACTACAATTCCACCAAAGTGTACCTCCAACTTTCCTTTATCCTTAAAATCAAACTAATATCCACAATAGTAATTTAACAATTATAATTATCATGCTAGTTACAACTTACAATTTGCTAATCATATAACATATCCATTAATCACTAACAGTTATCCAATACACTAGTTAACACTTGAGAATTTATAATATTTGAACTTTCATCATTTTAAAACATTAATCCATCTAAGCAAATTATAATTCTACATAAACACTGATACCCTTGTACAATTTACAAACCAACTACAACATGTAGATATACCCTACTTAACATTTATTAGCTAAAAATTAAATTAATAATCGAAACTTAAATCATAAGTATATGTAAACAATTAAAATCAACTAAATCACGGAGTCCGAATATTTTTCAATACTAACATATAGGTTTTATGCGTGAAAAAGGAAATTAATATTTTGGGAAATTTTAGAAAAAAATTGACATGATGAATTCTTAAATTGAACTAGCCAAAAACGAACCACAATTAACACCCAGTAAGTAATCATCATAAGAAATCAAATAATTCGAACAAATATCCCTTACGAATAATTCTACTGAATACAAACCAACACAATCTGTACGAAACAGCCATAGCAACACAACAATTACAAGCATAGCATTACTAATTAATTCAAATCAAACCCACACTTTCAATCCAACCATACCAGACCTGCTCGACCATATATAGATACAGTAACACACACGCACATATGCAGTCACTTACGCACACACACCCATCAATTTCGCACACACTCACACTCTTATACAGTACATTGTATACACACACCCATAACACTAAACTCGAAGCTGAGTTTATACAAGGAAGAACAAAGCTTTGTAGTGATAAAATCGCAGGGAACCCCAATCTTATACACGCAGCAACATTATATATATATCATCAGCTCACCCACGCGCACAAGCTCCTGCCCATACACGCACACAGCACATAGAGGGAAGAGGAAAAGAGATTTCAGGAGAGAAATAGAGAGATTGCGCGAGGGAGAGAGGGATTGAGAGAGATTTCGGGAGAGGGAGAGATTAAGAGGGGGATCGAAGGGAGAGAGTACGGAGAGAGATTGAGGAGGTTCGAGATTATTCTTGAGAGAGAAAGAGAGACCCAGTGCGTATTGAAGAAGAAAAAGAGTTGGGTTTTTTTTTCTTTTCTCTGATTAAAAGATAAAGGCCAAGATGCTAACTTCCCAATAAACAAATCTAAACTCAATTTAATAGCCTTTAACAATTCGATTTTAAATAGAAAAATTATAAAAAATTAATCTTTTCATTTTTAAAATAAAGAATGTAAAATTACGAACACACAAATATTTTTAAAATATTTTTAGGATCAAAAACGAATTAAATATGGATTTTACAAGTTTTGATGCTTTAAATACAATAAAACTCTTAAAATCATTTTAAAATACTTAAACACCCAAAATAATTCTCCCACTAATTTTAAAAACTAAATAATTATACAAATATGATATTGCAAAATATTTTGGAATTTTTAAATACTCCGATGATTTTATAATAAAAAAATTCAAAGATCAATAATGCATAATTTAATAGATTTTAATCATCAAAAATACAAATAAAAATACACGGACATACACATCACACATACATCACCATATAAACATGTAAACATGATGTCACATATATTTATCCTAAAAATTTTACACCATATAATCCACATTTAATATTAAATAATAATTATAATTACGAAATTTCTAAGGAGTTATAATATACCTTCTCATACTTCTGTACTAGATGAACTAACCATGCAGGATCATAGTAATATATCTATCGTGGAGTTCATGGAGTTAAATAATGAGAACAATGAACTTGAGAAGAAGAATGCTCAACTTAGAAAGATCATTGTTGATCTAATGGCTGAGAAGACACTTGCTAGTAATCATGCTCAAATTCTTGCTGATCTTAAGGCTAAAGTATCTCAGTTTGAAGGGATCAACAAAGTGCTTCTCAAGAGAAATGATGCTCTTATGAAGGAACTCAGCGAGCTGAAAACAGAGATTGATGCTCAAAATGCATGCTTGGAGGCTTTCAATGCAAAGGATTCTTTATCAGTGTAACAGTACTGACATGTGTTAAAAGCATAAAGCAATTCGGAACAGTACGAAGCGTGTCAACGAAGCTTCTTATTTTTCCTTTTCTTTTATTCATTAATTCTGATTTACAACACCCGATACTAGTCATTGATGTGACAGTTTTGAGAGTGTCAACAGTGGAGTGTTACAACACGTGGCACCTTCTGATAGGCTGCAACTTGGCCAACAGTACAATAAACGTTTTGAATATTATTATTTTAATGAACAGTTACGGGTGTTACGCTACTGTTGATACTCTGTGCTACAGTAAGGTGTAACACTATGTGAAAACAGTACTTTCCCATTATACCCCCTAGAATTAATTAAATAAAGCATACACTTTTCTTTTTCAATAATTACTTATATCATTATATAGATACGATTACACCCACATCGTAATCGAATTAACAACCTGCAAAAATGGAGCCGAATTCTATCACAGACAGGTATCACAAATCAAAGCGATATGAATATAAAATCTCCAATTCATATCAAACCATCACTATACAGTTCCCATCTATTACTGCAACAACATATCAGTTCCTCAAACGTCGATGTATGAAAATCGACCACTGCCAGATTGAATATCATCCCCAGGTGCCGTTCAACGCGACGGGTACGGTTAGAGTAGAGATACATGATACCAGATTACACCTTGATGCAACGCTTCAAGCTGAGTACACATTCCCCATAGTTGCCCACATTAAATTAAATTTTTTCTCTAGTTCTTATTTTTCTACCTCCGAAGCTATTCCCTGGAAGGCAACATTCCTCGTACAGGGAACGAACATTAATAACGGGACAACGTTCTGCAAGATGAGGGTGCACTTACGTCTTTCTTCTGAGAAGACAAGCACACAAGTGACATTCAAGCCCCCTACGGTACAGCTGTTGTGCAACAACGTCTCGCTTGACCAAATCGATTACAAGCATGTCTCGCAGGGCGAGATAAAACTTGAATTGTGCGGAACACAAAATAACCGAGGATAACAACGACCGGACTTCCAACACGACAGCCACATCGTTGTTACCTGGACAAAGCTTACAGGACATAATCAAATACACATCGTCTAGATACAGCATATCAGACGATGGACATATTGTTGAGGACGAGACAACAATCAAATTAACCCCAACTAGCCTCGCAAGAATTATTAGAGATACTGCAACATCAGGGACTAGTTCCAAACCATTGTAGTATGCTCTATAATAAGAATTGCCCTTGCAAGGCCGTTTGCAATAAATTATTTATTTTATTTCCCATTACATCAGATGTAAAATGCTACTTTATTACAATATTAAATATTTTCTGCTAATAGCTAATGCAACTATTAGCGCTAGGCCAACAAACAATATTACCATGACTCTCGTAAACAACATAATACAACAATCCATTCGCGGCAATATTCTTGAAATTGCCTCCATAGCTAGCATCATCATAATCGTGGAACTCCATCCAAAGCCTTTCCTTCGGCATATATGAACAACAGAATGGTATAATCCTTGTAGACTCTTTGCTTTGAAAAACATTCCGTTTCTTGATAAGCAAGGCAAACCTATCAAGGGCAGAATTCTTTAACACGGCGTCTCCACGATATTCAGCTTCCTTAAATTCGAATATTTCATCGAAATTAGATAGAGCATCGCCCCTCGGTCGTTTATCAAGAACCACGAAAATGGTCGCCATTCCGTTAACACTGGGAGTAGGTGAGGCAGCTGGGGCAAGTAGGGCAGGTGGTCTTTCTATTTCCATTGAAACACCTGGTTTAGATTCGATGGCCAAACTCATTATACGAAACGTTCCCTGGACCTCAACACCCTTCAGAAGCATGAACTTCTTCTTCCTGCAACCGTATGACTTTCCAAATGGGGGTAGAGTCACATAACCTGATTGAATAAATTTTGTACCGGTGGACATAGATAGAGGTAGTACTTCATTTAAATGGCGTGTCCTAAACCCTCGCCGACGATTTGTAACAACAGGGTTCAAGGAAGATTTCCAGGATGTTTTCCATGCACAAAGCCTCTTAAATCCATCTGGAACATAGTTCCTATTCCTTTGATATGAGGAATAGCGAACAGCCCGAGAATATTGATTGACACGAACCATCGAGATTTTTCAACTTGACAACAGAGTCTCATATGTATTTATAATTGGTGGGAGAGGCAACCTTTTGAATTTTGGCGCCAACCCGCCAAAATTCAAATTTAAATAATATCTAAAACATATTATTTTTATTTACGAATATATCATTATTTATTTACATATTTATTATAGCTTTTCATCGCGTACTGTAGCAGTTAAAAATTTTAAAAAATTTACACCATATAATCCACATTTAATATTAAATAATAATAATTATAATTATGAAATTTCTAAGGCGTTATAATATACCTTCTCATACTTCTGTACTAGATGAACTAACCATGCAGGATCATAGTAATATATCTATCGTGGAGTTCATGGAGTTAAATAATGAGAACAATGAACTTGAGATGAAGAATGCTCAACTTAGAAAGATCATTGCTGATCTAATGGCTGAGAAGACACTTGCTAGTAATCATGCTCAAATTCTTGCTGATCTTAAGGCTAAAGTATCTCAGTTTGAAGGGATCAACAAAGTGCTTCTCAAGAGAAATGATGCTCTAATGAAGGAACTCAGCGAGCTGAAAACAGAGATTGATGCTCAAAATGCATGCTTGGAGGCTTTCAATCCAAAGGATTCATGTTCATTGGAAGTGTCTTAACAGGCTGAAAGGATCAAAGAGTTGGAAGCTGAGATCAAGAACCTTCAGAAAGGAATGGGAAAGTTTGTTCAAGGAGAAGAAATACTCAAATTCATGATGAAGCAAACAAAAGTTCCACTAGAAAGAGAAGGACTTGGAGGGGCTTCAACTTCAGGTCTTAAATATGATGGCAAACATGGTATTCCTTATGACTGTGCTATGCCATGGAGAAGTTGCTACAAATGTGGAAATAAAGGTCATTTGGCAAACAACTGCACAGTACAGAATGATAAGCCATCAAGCTGGAACAGACAGACAACTCAGAGGCAGCAAGCTGACAGAACTGCAAGAAATAGAAATCAAGCTCCTAAAGTGGTCCAAATGTGGATCAAGAAGTCTGATTTGAATGTTCTATATATTCTACAAATATGGGTACCAAAACGTTGAGTTGTTTTTCATTTGTTTTGTAGGTATGTCTTGTTGTCAAGGTGAAATCAAATCAATGAATTTTGGATAGTGGTAGTACAAGACATATGTGTGGAGACAAATCACTGTTCCTTACTCTTAAGAAGAAAAAGGGTGGAAGTGTCACAATTGGTGATAATAAAACACTCCAAATTCTTGGCAAAGGAACAATTGGTAATGGTATCATCTCTATTGATAAAGTACAATATGTTCAAGGTCTTAAATATAATTTGCTTAGTATAAGTCAGTTATGTGATGATGGACATACTGTTAATTTTGATAAAGAGAAATGTACTATTAATGTTGGTACTAACAAAGTTCCCCTAGTTGCTAGAAGGGAAGGAAATATATATATATTGGACTTTGAGATGCAGGATTCATCTTGCTGTTTAGCTGCAGTTGATACAAATCCAGATATGTGGCATAGAAGGCTTGGACATGCTCACATGGACTTACTCAGCAAGCTGTCTGTAAAGAAGCTAGTTAGAGGATTGCCAAAATTGAAGTATGTCAAGAAGGAAACATGTTCGGCTTATCAATTAGGCAAACAAATCAGGACTCCACATAAGTCAAAGAATGTGGTATCAACTTCTAAACCTTTAGAGCTTCTTCATTTAGATTTATTTGGTTCGGAAGCATATAAGAGCATTGGAGGTAAACAATATGCATTTGTTATCATAGATGATTATTCTAGATATACATGGGTATTGTTTCTTCGTACTAAAGATTGTGCTTTCAGTGAATTTGAGAAGCTAATTAAGTTGCTTGAGAACAAGCTTAAGACAAGACTTGTAAGTATAAGGAGTGATCGAGGTGGTGAATTCCAAAAGGACTTTATCTCATTTTGTGAAGATAGAGGCATTTCTCATGAATTCTCTGCTCCAAGAACCCCACAGCAAAATGGAGTTGTGGAAAGAAAGAACAGGTCTTTTGTAACACCCCCAGATCCGGGGTCCGGGATCCGGTCGTTACGGTCTCCATTACTGTTCACAATACTTGAACTTACTTCAACTCAAAATAAATTACATCTTTATGACCCAACACAACAATATAAAATACACCCGTTATAGTCCCAGAGATGAAATCAGAGTAACTACCAAATTTTTATTAAGCACAATATGAGTTCTTACAATCCAAAAGAAGTTCAATATGAATACATACTCTTTGGCATCCATTTGCATAAGTCATACTAGACCATATACTTGGTACAGAAAGAATAAATCCATCCTACCAATAGCTTTCTCTTCGGCTCTGGTAGTCTCATCGTCCTCGCCAGCGTCGAGTGCGCCTTGTGCGAGTCATCTGGTCTAGCTGTTGTTGTGATATAATAATAAAGCAAGGGTGAGCAATAGCCCACCAGCAATAATATTTAACTGAATGATAATATATAACAGTTCAAAAGTATCTTTCAAACCATATGCCATGCATTTACGGAAATGATGCCAGTATAATATGAACGATGAAGTTACAAGGTAACTCAAAATGTAAATATATGTGGGAATATCTGCTATGTCGAAAATAAGCAAGATATTATCATTTATCATATAAAGAGGAACTTGCAAGGAAAATATTGCAATTCCAGTTATTAACATTTTTTGAAGTCCAACAACCTGAAAGAAGTCTCTTCGATATGTGTTGCGGAAGACACCGTCAACCTGAAAGAAGTCTCTTCGATACGTGTTGCAGGGAATTCCCAATTTGGGAGATGAACCAATACTGGAGTTATCACGCGCCAGCTGTCCCACTCCCTGATGATCAGTCGGGGATGGTACAGCCCAATATAGTTTACTACCGGTAGAAGGAAGAACTGACGGCTCCACTTGTCGATTGCCTTTAATAGTAACTCCCTGGCCCATGGTTAGGCCTTGTGATGGACCGCGCGACTCGAGCCTCTTACACACGACTCCTAGTTCGAATAAATCCACAGCTTTGAAACGTAGAGTTTGTCCTCCTTTCCCCAAGTGAAATACTTGTTGATAAGACTCCACAAAGTTGTCGTATCTAGTTGGAAAGGAAAATTCACCAACATTTCCCAAGCTTTTGCTTGTTAATGGATATCAACTTGTTCCAACAATCTTACCCCTCGAATGATAAGAAGGTAGACACAGACTTAATGAGTCCATAGCAACCAAGTTGCGAGTGAAAAGGATAAATTATGAGATTTATGACCGGGAAGTCTACAAGATAAATAACATTGCTCAAGTAGGTTCCCCTATAACATGGAAGTTTGAGCGAACATTTAAATCCTTTAAGATAGATTTAAATGAAAAATAAAGAGTTGGGAACCTTTCCTTGATAAGATAGTCGTAAAAAGACTCCGAAATATTTTACAAAATAATTGGAGGTGAAAGATAATCTCCGAATAATATAAATCATTTTAAAAAAAAATTAAAAGAATTAAATAAATATTCCAATAATATTCATTAACTCAATAATAATTACGGAATATCATTAAATCATAATATTGCTCGTAAGTAATCCTCGAATGAATATATAGAATTATTTGCTAAATAAAACCCTCCTTAAATGAATATTCAAAATAATATTCATTAAATAATTAAACTCCAATAAATATTTAAAATAATATTCAGTAAATAAGTCAAACCTTAAATGAATATTTGAAAATAATATTCATTTAATATTTAATCTTTTAAATGAATATCCAAATAATATTCATTTAGTAATTAATCTTCTAAATGAATATCCAAATAATATTCATTTAGTAATCAAAACTTTAAAGGAATAATCGAAATAATATTCCTTAAGTAAATAGAACTTCCAATGAATATTTTAAAATAATATTTATCAAGTACATAAAACCTTAAATGAATATTCGAAAGTAATATTCATTTAATAAATAACATTCTAACGAATATCAAAATAATATTCATTAAATAATCAACTCTAAATGAATATTCGAAACTAACATTCATTTAATATCTCTCGACTGAGATAATACTCGAATAACATTCCTCGAAATATTTCCAAGTAATTGATACTTTATGGAATATAAATAACGTTTAACAATAACATTCCTCAGATAAATAATAATCTGTCGTTGGAATCCCTCCGGGTTTCCACGACTATCTGTATCTCAAAATACCCGACTCCCGGTCTATATTTAGAATGAATATCATATGCCCTTCGCTAAAGGTCTTACCAAAACAATCCGGCTTATCACTGATAATTCGTATCTAGTCTATAAGCCAATATCAATTCAGGGAACAAGTATCACAAAAAACCAGAGTCACAATATAATTGGAAACTGGCATGCATGCGATGGCATATGTAAAACAGAAATCATATACATATATTATCACAACAACAGGTTCAAAGGTTTGAACACTTGCCTGGTAATCGGGTGTGGGTGGAGATAGCGTGTCCTGGGTCTGGTCGATGATCTATAAACAATCAGAACATTCGAGATTAACCACTTAACACCTTTTAAAAGTCTAGGTATAACTTCACTTAAATCGAAACGCGTTTTCGAATTATCTCGTTATACACCTTTTAGTGTAACTCTTTTTATCACCGATACGATCCGATATTTGTTTGTTATTAAGACATGTCATCATACCCACACTTGGTATATACTTAAGTCGTAAAAGTTCTAAAGTCGATCGATTACGAACCGAGATTATACCTAGAGTTTTATCGTTCGTTTTCTAAGTTATAACCAAAGTTATACTTTTAAGGGGTTCGTTCGCGTTTAACATCGATTCAAACATTTTTATAAAATCGGAAAACGATCCGTTTGACATGTGGTTTTCTTTCATACCTTCCTTATGACCTCTAGTATTTATTTACCAAGATTCTCCACTGAGTAACATGCTTTACGAGGGTTCAATTGAAGTTACGAACTTTTACTTACGGTTCCGAACCAATTTTAGTAATTTGACCATAACTCCTAAACCGTAAGTCGGAATGTTTCGATTCTCGTGCCAAAACGATCTATGGCTCGAGATCTACATGGACTAGTCATAATATCAACCAGGTCAGGAACTTATACCAACTGTTATGAACTGATTCATAAGGTCTAACGAAAATCGGGCATTATGACGGCTATAAATCGATCGTTTCAAAATTGTTTTCAACATAACCAAGCCACACCGGGCGTCCATACATGTTATACACCTCAATAAGTCCAGAAATATCATACTTCATCATCATGTGCATCATTTTACTTAAATCACTAAACCACTAACAAATCATGCTTATAACATCACCATAATCATAACTAAGTTAAAATCCATCAAGAACATGCATAATCTCAAAGTAAGGGCTAGGGTTTCATGAGTTCCATACCATCCTTGGTGTGTGTAAGACCTTACTAAGCCTTGAATAATCCTTGTAAAACCTTAACCAAGCTTAGATCATCCAAGAAATCAAGAAAAACAAAGTTAGTTTCTTGAAAGTTACTATTCACCCTAAACTTGTAAAAATCATAGAAAATCGAAAAATAAGAGTTTGGCTCTCAAATTTTTACCACATCTTGGCCTCTTCATAAGCTTTGTTTTGAGTCCTAGTTCATCAAATTTGAAGCTTCCTAGCTAGGGTTTTGAGCCCCCTTTTTCCGCTGGTCAGAAACTGTCAAGAACAGGGCAGTTTGGTTTCTTCAACTTGGGGAGGAGATTTGACTAGGTTATACTCATTAGATTGCCATGAAATTTTGAGGAATATTGCCCATGGAGTGGAGAGGCTGTGGTCAAAATTTGGTGATTTTATCATGGATATAAATGGAGATATGAATTTTCTTCTTTGAGGGTGTTCTGCTGGGCAGTTTGAACAAAATGGAGAGAATGGAGTTTTTGATCTTTGTTTGCTTGGTTCTCTTGAATAATACACCTCATCTTAATAATATCTAGCTAAAGTAGCTTTATTAAAGGTAGTGTGGTCATGCATGATGCAATCCAAGAGACATGTGTTGATGTTTAGTGGTAGGATGGTGTAATCTTGCTAAGTACTTGGTTTAACTTGTTAAGTATACTAGTTGCTCATGTAACTACTTAGTTACTTGGTCTTATCCTTTTGCACATGCATGTATCTTGATTCCTTGCTTGTTTCTTTGTCCGGTTATTGCTCAATTCATTGATCGTTCGGAGAAATATCTCGAAAATTTCTAGTTAGGGTTTTACCGGAAACCGTCTTAATATTTATACTATCATTCTCAATTCTATTTAATAATTCTTGAATCCATATTCCTTAAATCTTTTCAATAATCCCTTAAGTCTTTCAGTGTCCAGGGAAATCTCGGGGAAAAATAAAAGTACTATTTTTCAGAATTCGATAACTTTTACATACACTCTTTTTTCCCCCTGGATCACTAATACGAACTCAGAATTTCGTTCCGGGTACTTCTATATAGCGTCGTCTAATAATATTCCTAATTCCACCAAAATCACTATTCACCACTTATCCTTTACTTATTCTTTTAAGGTTATATAGATGCCCCGGTTCTCTTTCGATCGTTCCTTAACCCTTTTACAGAACCACTGGACTAATCGTTATCGATCTGGATGACATGAGAATATTCTCCTGCTTGGAATTGCCATATCTTATTCCCCTAGGAGATAGATTATTCTTACCTAAGTTGTCAACCATTAGCATTCTTCATGACATATAAGTATTTGAATCCATATCCATTCCATTCATTCATTAGAGCTGGTGACCTTGTTGTCGGAATCATTGTTCCTCATTTTATCAATACTTAATAAAAAGTTTTAATTCTACCAAAAATTTGGGTTCTTACAGTCTCCCCTCCTTAAAAGGATTCCGTCCCGAAATCAGGTAGAAAATAAGAGTCGTTTATCTATCGTTTCACCTTTCAGCTTCCCGGTCGATTCTTAGTCATTCTCCCCTTTCTCAGCACATCTACTAGTACTATTATACGTACTTTATCCTTTTTCCATCAACTTGCTACTTTTCATACAACACCCTATCCGGGTTATGCTCTTACTCAGTCTTATCCTTATTGATATCCGTAGTGGCTTTGGTATCACTATCATGCTGCGAATTCGGAGATAACCTCACTCGCACTATGCATTTCCTGATCACCTTAATCTTCGCAATCTCGATCAATATAAAGAAGTGGAAAGATTTATTGAGAGATCACTATGATCAATGAACATTTGTTATAATGCATAGTTAGTACAGAAGGGGGCCAGCCTTTAGTACTTGACAATCAATTAAACAAGTTATGGTATTCCACTTAGACTTCTATCACATAGATAGATAGTCACGTAGCAGTACTTCCCCTTCTTAAAGGGTTGTTCTTCTCAATTCATAAAGAAAATGAATAAGAGAGAAGAAAAGAAAAGAATTCTTAAGAATTATAGAAAGTTTTCATGATTGTAAAATATCATACTCAAAATTTACCTCTGAACTATAGAGGTTCATCAAAGAAGAAAATAATCATAATTATATCCAATACTATTTGATCGCAACCTCATATGTCAACATATCTTGCTGCTTTGTCCACTATTCTATGGACCTATACTCTGGTTCAACCTTAGCACACTTACTTTTGGAAAATCTTTGAACCTCTCAGGTTGTCATCCCGAGAATTCATCAGAAAACCCATTTATTAATCCATTCATAACATTCCTTGCTTCACATTCCATAGTTGCTTTCCCAGCCTTTTCTTTATCAATCACATCCTTCTTATTAGCTGATTCTTGTTCACTTCTATTATTTACCTCCACCGTCATCTCTTTATTGAGGCATCTTTTGCACTTGGCACCTCCTTATTGGTATCCCGTCACATTTACTCTATAATCATCACATTATTCCAATTTAAAACCTCCGAAATGAATCTGGCCGATTTCTTTAACTTAGATCCAATATAATCTACTTCTGCCAACCTTGTTTCTCATCACTTGTTCTTTTCTACCCGTGGTTTTCCACAGGTTGTCTTTCGTAAGTCAGACCAGGTCATACACCTACCTGCTCGCACTCTTATCATCTGTTGAGCATCTGCATTTTACTGATGTAGCTTTGCCACATGAAACACGTTACTACCATGCTATAAGCTTTGGGGGTAAAATTCGCTCGAATGCCACCTTCCAAACACTTTTAAACTCTCAGGTGGCCTAATAAGTCTCGGGCTCAGCTACCCTACCCTCCAAGTCTCATAAATTCTTTCTACGGGAATACATTTAGCATCATGAATCATCAACCTCATATTCTCTATCTTGTTTGCGCAGAAATACACTAACACAAACTTGCTTGTCATTCATCAACATGCCATTTAGTTTATCAATAGCAGCACTTTCTTTATCTTTACGTTGTCATCTACTTTCTTAGAAGAATCACCATCGCTTGTTGTTTATGTAGTGCGTTAATAGCTAACCCTACGGGTTTCAAATCCCTTAGGGAGACAAAGTAATCACTATTCCTTATCCATAAGGAACACTTCCTGAACTTGATGTAGATATTACATGAAGTAGATAAAATTGTAGAAGAGTTTCAAGCATCGCGGCTAGGTCCGGTTGATAAAAATATCACTCATGCATCTTCCATAAAAGACTGGAAACTTAATGGTTTACTACGTCAATTTTGTATCATGGTCCTGGTTTGCCTCGAAACGGGACCTTCTATGTGTGTAGTTTGCTTAAGACAATATCAGGAATCGAATCTTTACTTAAACTATTATTACCGTCGATTCTTGCGCAGTCATCAGAAGGAATGTAAATTCCTCCACTCCGATATGACCTTCAAGGTCCTTCCAAATATCATTCTGTTTCTTCGGTATGAACATTTGTAATTATTCCTCTATACTTAGACTGTCGGCCACCTCATTGGCCTTTTCTGATGATAATAATTTCTTGTAATCAATGTTCTCTGGATACATTCCAACTCAAATTTTTCTACCTCATTCCCATCACTGTTGGGTGAAAGCATTCTCCCTTAAGCTCTGCTGAAGTAGAAAAAATTTATCTATCAGTCTTTTTCCATAAGTCATTGCTTCCATTTTCCCGTGGGAACTTTATCAAAGTTACCCTCAATCATACCTACGATATTTGTTCTCTTAGTTCTTTCTTGTTCTAGGATAATCTCAACCTTCTTTGGTTCCATCCATACCTCATCATGGTTTCATACATGCCTCATCTGGCATTATTGTTATTGTGTCTTACATTCTCTACCAAACTTCTAGTTTGAAACTCAGAATATTAACTTTTTCCTTGTAAGGTTGCTTAGGTCGTCCTCATCATTCCTCCTGTATTTTCTAGGTACAGGGTATATCAAAACGTCATTGATTAATAATTTAATAATTCTATCTATGTTCTTTCCAGAACTCTTTTTAATAATCATTACGGGTCATTGTTGCCTTAGCAAATCCAACTCATATCATCTGAATTCAAAATGTCTTTATTAAGGTTAAGGCCACCCCTTGTGCATTCCCCAGGGTTTGTCTTAATTTATGGATATCCTATCCTTAATTCAACTGCCAAGGAATTCTTGAATCCTATAATTGGCAATCAAATCATGTACCCTTAATAAGGGTCTCTTTTCAATTGTTCTCATTTGATAATCGATCGGTAGCTTAATGCTAACCTCTTCTTTCAGATAGTTGTCAGCCTATTTGACCTCTCCAAAGACAACGTATGTCTATCTGCTCTCTTACAGAACTTGGTAATGGTAGCAAGGATGTTTTGGAAGATATTGGTCGAGTTCAACGTGAATCTCTTAGTACTTATCGTTCTTCTCAAAGGTAATTGCCTTAGACAAAATTTCTACAGCATACTGATCCATCTCTGACCATTTTTATACACTCTTCATAAACCTTCGTTGTTTACTTTCCTTAGTCATAATATATTCATGGTATTCATGATACCCTAACATCATACATCTCAAATCATTATACTTCCATTTTTACTCGTAATCTTGGACAATCATATACACATGAATCACTTTAGTACGGGTGACCCCATTTCGAAAGTCTAGTAAATTCCCAATCCAAACATGGGTTGCAAAGGGTTCAGTAGAAGATTCCTACAATCTCATTAATATTTCCTTTATATCAGAAGCCCTTGCAGTCGGTGCTTACTTAGAAGCAACCCTGCTTTGTCCTTTCATTGCTGGTTTAGTCACTTGATAATCCTTTGTGACTTGGCCTTAACTGGCCACCCTAAAATAAAAATATATGATTTTAGGGGTTGGCTAATTAGCATTACTTTTCTACCAATTGCCGGCATAGTGTCTTCTTCTTTGATACCTTTCTACCTTTCCAAAACTTACTTCATATAAGTCTTAATCGGCTACTCAGCGCCGTCTCCGGTCACCTTTCCTCTATTTTTATCTTTTCAACTATTCTTATCACTCCCACATGCCACGCAAGCTTACCATTCCTGGCATAACAGCCTTTTCACTTAAGTCAATCCCGGAGTTCTCAGTCCGGCTGGTTTCTTACTTACATTTCCTGTTTTCGTCCAATCTCACTTCATGATTGTATTTCTACAATCAATCGCGATAATCGGGGTTTATCCACCAACCCATATAGCGGCTACCTTACCCAATTCACGGGGTTTGCCCCAGTTTCTACTTTCTTCCATGACGTTCTCTAATAATCAGAAAAACAAGGTTTGCCAAAATTCATTGAAGTTCTTTCCAGAATCAGGGAAATTTTGATCAATCTATCCACCTACTGGTAACTTTAAGGAGACCAGTTTCGAAACCTGAAGAATAGTTCTACGAACCTCCAAGCAGGTGGAATCATAAGTAGTCATAGTTAACGAAATAATCGTCATCAGATTGGAAGTTTACCCACTGGAGAGGAATCAATTATATACATCCCTTAGAAGGGAATCAATAGTTTCAAACTGAAACCTGTCACAACGTCCTGATACCTATACGTCCTGATATTCAATACTACCAAATGTCGGTCTACCTAACCACTAGTCTCAGAAGGAACATTACCGTCGGAGTTGGTTGTTCCACAAAATTGGCACTACTAAGGCCATCTGAACCTGGTGAACCGTGCTGTCCGAATGCGTCCGCAAGTACTTTGTCATGTTGCGCAAGCACACATCCTAATCCTTTATGCGAAGCGTCGTTGGAAGCACAAAGTCTCCTTTTTCCATTAAGCAATGTCAGCTCTTGGTCATTACCAATTTCACCTTTTAGCTCCAAGAAGATTTTCTCACATTTTTCTCTTTAACTGCTGATCGTATTACTTGATCTATTATAATTCCGTGTCGGAGTAAACTTAAGGTAACTACTATAATCCATTCAACGAAAAGAAAGAATTTAATATTTCTCTGAATCACATGCATCTAACGTTTCTGGTTCATCATTTAACTGTGTTGCAATAACTCTATACTCAGCCTCTGACAATAGTCTCATTACGAGTTCATCTTGACTCACTGGTCTTATCTTCCGGTAGGTTCTGAGATCATTGTCTTGCTTACTACTTCCTTATATAACTTTATCCAATCATGCTGTCACTTCCCAATGTTTTCACTTTCTAACTGATTCATTCATAAAATGGACATTTTCCTAAGTAAAACAACTTCATCAACCTCAATTTGGTTCTATAAATTACAACCTATGACATCTGCCTTCTCATGACGAATTATTACTGACAATATTCATACTAATTCATTTGTCAAATGATATGGCACTTACTGCCTCCTTCTTAACTATTCCTAGGGACTCTGCTCCTCGTCCTATATCGAGGTCTTTGATAATCATACATCCCTCTAGCTCTTTCTTCGTTAATATGAAAGTCTCTAAGGATTCTCGTCTATTCCCATATAAGATCTCAAGTAATTCTTCCAATCCGTCTTACTTGCTGGTACTACATCCAGTAGTCCGGCTACGAATCCAACATGAATCTTTGGTTCTCTTGTTAATAGCTCAGCTCTTTATGCTCACTTTTATGAGCACTATACCTTAATCATCTCAGTCTTTCTGGCTGCGGCCCTCATTCCTCAAGGGTAAGCTTCTTATCTTAACAGGACTGTCCTTATCTGATGGAACCTCTTCCGGGTATCCAGTAGGGTACTCCATCGAATTTACCCGCTGATCTTTAGCACATAAAGCATCATCGCGCTGCAGCTCTTATGCCTCAAGGTCTGTCGCCTTATTCATCGATACGATATCGAGCTAAGTTACTATCATGATACTTAAGAGTTCCCATAAGGGTTTTATATGTCATCACTACATTAAGTAGTCCGATTATGAACTTGGCAAGAGTTCTTATTATCTTAGTGAATTTATTGTTTTAACGTCACCTCATCTCTGGGGTTTATAACGTACGCTCTGATACCACTTCTGTAACACCCCCAGATCCAGGGTCCAGGATCCGGTCGTTACGGTCTCCATTACTGTTCACAATACTTGAACTTACTTCAAAATAAATTACATCTTTATGACCCAACACAACAATATAAAACACACCCGTTATAGTCCCTGTTTGCACTAAATCACGCAAGCGTACGTGGTCACAAGTAATATATGAATAAGTCGAGTTCATTCCCACAGAGATCTGGTTATGGTTTTAATTCAGTAGATGTACCTACGCAACAATGTATGATTATTATTCACTGCTAAGACAATTAACAAATTGGAGTTTGATTAACTAAAAATTAACTAAGAAACAAATTAACAAACTAAGAATTAACTAACTAACTAACGAGAATTTAAATCTAATTACTTCTGCAAGAGAAAGCATGGAATCCTAACTTCATTAAATATTTTGCTTAGATCTGACGCCTTTAATCACTATATGCAATGGTTATGATATCTGATCGGACAACACGAAACAAGTACACGCTACTTCTCAGTATACGAATACCAAACTAAACATACATCCACAAAAGAGATAGAAGATGAATAGACACCAATTATGCTTAGACCCTATATGTCTATAGAATTTGAAAACATAACGGTTGAAGAACAAGTTATCCATAAAGATCACACAGGGAAATATAAGTATTTTCATCTCATACTACGAATCATGTTGATAAACAATCATGAACCTATGCTAGCATGGCAAGTTTTAAATCTCAAGATCCACTTTCACTTCACAAGAGATTAACAAATTAGATGTTAGCTACGCATCTAACAATTAAGCATAACCATACAAGGATATCAAATAGACATCACACAAAGATCTTTAAAGCAATCAAGATACTAAAGCTCCATAAATAAATCCGTTAGAATCCCATGACAACGATTAGTTCGTAATTGAACCTCTCGTCATCATGGGATCAAGTGAAACCATGATATAAACAAAGTATGAAAAGATACAAATAAACCTAAGTAATTGATATGTAATGGTGTGTGTTTTTTTTCTGTACCCCAAGATGTGTATTTATAGCCTCAAATTGCCTCTCCATCAAGCAATTGCCGTTTTAGAGTTGGAATAGGAGTATGGCAATTTCCGTTCTTGAATGAGAATAGAATTGCAATTCCATGTGTAGATCTGATTCTGGAATGTTCTAGCCGCCCAGAGCAATTACCATACTTATTAGAAGTAGGAATTCTGGCAATTTCCTGTTTAGAATTGAATTCTGGCAATTTCTGTTGATTCTATTTTGAAGGAAAATTCTCTTCAATAATTCTGGACTCCGGACCACCATAGAATGATAGAAAATTCCGTTATCTTCGCGCGGGCAGTTGAATCGTCCAAAACGGACTTGTAGAACTCAAGATATGGCCAAAACAAAAATCCGAAAATCTGGCAGAATTTCTCCGCGCTGACTGCGCTGACAAGGCGCTGACTGCGCTGCTGTTACTGTTCATGGCGCTGACTGCGCCCTTTGCACGCTGAGTGCGCTGATGGCTTTTGCCGGAAGCTAATTTTGGCTGATTTTGCTCTATTTTCTTCGTTTTAACTCCGATTAATCATTCCGTTTCTTCCGGCTCTCTCGCAATTTGATGTATTGTTATTCTTTAAGCTCAAAACCCACCATTTAAGCATGGAAAACATCATCCCACATCCGACTCTTATTCCTGCACAAATTCACTAAAAACACATCAAAAACACCACATACTTGAGTTCAAGTCATCAATTCAAGCCGATACGAAGCATTCCAAGTGGATATAACATCCACTTATCACACCCCCAAACTTAAACCGATGCTTGTCCTCAACCATAACAATTATAACTATATACAACTAACTAGTACCACTTCCGTAGGTGATCACGGTTGCATTTGGCATATGCAACAAGCCTTTTAAACCCCTAGGCAACCCTAGTGGACGAGTAAGGTCTCGTGAGGGCCTATAGCGAATGTACCCACAAAATTCAATGCAATGCAATGCATGAATGCAACTAAATGAAAATGCAATTAATCTAGTACTAATATCCTATCATACCTTCAAATCCTTTCATGCCATATCAACTTAAGAATCAAAGTAAATACGCAATGTCTTGGTGTCGAAAGTGCAAGTATTCACATAGTCTACTCAATGAACATGCATAAGTTCTCACAAGTCCATGTCAAGTGTAAGAATAAGTTAGTAAACATGCTAAGCCTACAAGAGTACATCTTTGAGACAAAACTCGGGATCTCATACGCAAAAACAAGCAAACACTCACAATCCACTCACAAAAGAATATTCACTCAAGAACAAGGGTAAGTGTATCACTCAATTCCAACAAAATCATAAGCATGCTTGACAATTGGTATCAATCTAACTCTTAACACAACATACATCAATGATGATAATCAAAAGGTCTTTATTTGGGTTGTAACGGGGCTAGGGACAAGGTATGTCAGATAAGCCAAAACAGGTGAAGTGTCAAAAGCTAGTAAGTACCATGATGAATCATACACAACACCCTATTTTCCCCCCTCACACAATTTACTATTCTTCTTCCAACAAAAATACTCGACTAGTCGACTGAAATAGGATCACAACAAACACAAACATGCTCTCATAATACATATATTTTTTTTTCTTCTTTTTTTTTTTCCTTTTTTTCCTTTTTTTTCTTTTTTTTCCCGAGAGCTAAATATAACACAAACAATAATATAAACAATAATAATGATCCCACAATTTTATTACATACGCCGACTATCAAGCAACAACCAAACCCAATTTCCAAATTTCAATATTTCCCCCAAACTTATGACCAACAATAAACCCTTTCTTGCACACCTTATTACTCCGTGAAGCACTCTACTAGCCTTTGACAATGTGGGTTCAAATTAATGTAAGGCCAATACAAGAAAAAGGTCTAGGCAATTAATGTGGTATGTCACCGAAAAAATAGGATTAAGCTCAACGGTTTAACTAATTGATCATGTAAACATGGTGTGGTAATATGGGAAAATATGCGGTTAATCCTAAATGCCTTTATCATTTTAATCGTCAATTAATGTCATGCGTTTCAAGAAAGACCTCAAACAACTGCTAGCAATGCAAACAATCCGTGGACACTCAAGCAAACGAATAAAATTGCAACAAATGCAATATGGCTCAAAAGCTCACTTGTCGGAAAAACATACTCAATCCCAAGCAAAAATCTCTCTAATGCACCTACTTGTATTCAAAGCATGCAAACTAAATCAACTTGCACATATTCATGTCCTTCTAATTACTTACAACATTCAATAAGTCTACCAGCTTTAACTTACTAGTGTATGTGTGTGCACAAGAACAAAGCATATCTCTTCTCAATCAAAAGCGACAATAACACAAAATTCCTATCAAGCATGGGTGCAAATGCAAACTACTATGGACTCACAAACATGCATGAATTACAACTAAAATGCAAACATGATATCCTACATCAACACAATGACTAACAATCACATATAACTACATATACACTACTTATCCCTCAAACCACCCCCAAACTTAAAATATTCAATGTCCTCATTGAATGGAAGTAAATACGAGGGAAATTAGAAAACATACCAGTATACAACAATGCTTGGGTTGCCTCCCAAGAAGCGCTTCTTTAACGTCAATAGCTTGACGTTACTTCCAAGCCTCCATTAAGGATGATAATAGTTTGCCTGGTCCTCTCTTCGTGAGACTTCATCATCATCACGGCGGCACACTTTCTGCCCCTTCTCCTCGCTTGGCCTATTCGTATAAAAAAATATGTCCAATTCCAATGCCTTCATCGGTTGACCCAAAATCTCTCAATTTGTAGAACAACACACACTCGCGGGCTTCGGTTGAATATAATGGAGGAGGGTAAATGTAAGTTTCTGAAGCCTTTGGTTCCTCAAAGAGAACTTCCTCCATTGGCTCTAATGCGCTACCTCCATCTTTAAACTCTGAGACAAGTAGAAGACCTGCATCTTTCCCATGTTCTTCAGCCTCTTGGTACGCACATACCAATTTTTGAAATTTGTGTAGCTCATCAGTATCTGTCCCAAATAGTGCCCTTTCCAAATCATCCACCATCCTAACATGATCAAATTCCTCACATGGCTTGTGAACACTCACCTCCTCTTGGAATTTGTCTTCTTCAATTATGCATGGAGTACCTTGCTCCAAGACATCGTTATTTTCTGGAATTGCCTCGCGTATGGATTGTTGTTTCTCTTGTTCCAAGACACTCAAAACTTTAGCAACAAGAGTCTCCATAGATTTGAGATTCTTCTCATGACCCTCTACAAGCATCCTAATCTCCTTCTTAATCTCCTTCAAATCATCAACCTCATCTGACTGAAAAGTAGGAGTAGGTTGCTGATGTTGAAACTCTTCACTTGCAAAGAAATATGACATGTCTGGAACATCTTGCTGGTACTGTTGAGGATGGTATGGAAAATATGGTTGTTCCTCATAACTAACATATGGATCAACTCCTTCGTAGTAACAATATTGTGAGGGATCATGAATGCCAAAACACCGCTCACATTGATAAGGCATGGATGTACTCGAATATGCCCACCATGGCAACTTCTGGCCTGCCATCTTCAAACACTCAAGTACCTGAACACAACGAGCTAAACAAGATAGTTAAGAAAAAAAAATCTGAGTCAGTGAACTCTAACGACCACTATTGACAAGCACATAAACCAAAAATAAAACACCGATGATCCCCGGCAGCGGCGCCAAAAACTTGTTTGCACTAAATCACGCAAGCGTACGTGGTCACAAGTAATATATAAATAAGTCGAGTTCGTTCCCACCGAGATCTGGTTATGGTTTTAATTCAGTAGATGTACCTACGCAACAATGTATGATTATTATTCACTGCTAAGACAATTAACAAATTGGAGTTTGATTAACTAAAAATTAACTAAGAAACAAATTAACAAACTAAGAATTAACTAACTAACTAACGAGAATTTAAATCTAATTACTTCTGCAAGAGAAAGCATGGAATCCTAACTTCAATAAATATTTTGCTTAGATCTGACGCCTTTAATCACTATGTGCAATGGTTATGATATCTGATCGGACAACACGAAACAAGTACACGCTACTTCTCAGTATACGAATACCAAACTAAACATACATCCACAAAAGAGATAGAAGATGAATAGACACCAATTATGCTTAGACCCTATATGTCTATAGAATTTGAAAACATAACGGTTGAAGAACAAGTTATCCATAAAGATCACACAGGGCAATATAAGTATTTTCATCTCATACTACGAATCATGTTGATAAACAATCATGAACCTATGCTAGCATGGCAAGTTCTAAATCTCAAGATCCACTTTCACTTCACAAGAGATTAACAAATTAGATGTTAGCTACGCATCTAACAATTAAGCATAACCATACAAGGATATCAAATAGACATCACACACAGATCTTTAAAGCAATCAAGATACTAAAGCTCCATAAATAAATCCGTTAGAATCCCATGACAACGATTAGTTCGTAATTGAACCTCTCGTCATCATGGGATCAAGTGAAACCATGATATAAACAAAGTATGAAAAGATACAAATAAACCTAAGTAATTGATATGTAATGGTGTGTGTTTTTTTTCTGTACCCCAAGATGTGTATTTATAGCCTCAAATTGCCTCTCCATCAAGCAATTGCCGTTTTAGAGTTGGAATAGGAGTATGGCAATTTCTGTTCTTGAATGAGAATAGAATTGCAATTCCATGTGTAGATCTGATTCTGGAATGTTCTAGCCGCCCAAAGCAATTACCATACTTATTAGAAGTAGGAATTCTGGCAATTTCCTGTTTAGAATTGAATTCTGGCAATTTCTGTTGATTCTATTTTGAAGGAAAATTCTCTTCAATAATTCTGGACTCTGGACCACCTTAGAATGATAGAAAATTCCGTTATCTTCGCGTGGGCAGTTGAATCGTCCAAAACGGACTTGTAGAACTCAAGATATGGCCAAAACAAAAATCCGAAAATCTGGCAGAATTTCTCCGCGCTGACAAGGCGCTGACTGCGCTGCTGTTACTGTTCATGGCGCTGACTGCGCCCTTTGCACGCTGAGTGCGCTGATGGCTTTTGCCGGAAGCTGATTTTGGCTGATTTTGCTCTATTTTCTTCGTTTTAACTCCGATTTTCATTCCGTTTCTTCCGGCTCTCTCGCAATTTGATGTATTGTTATTCTTTAAGCTCAAAACCCACCATTTAAGCATGGAAAACATCATCCCACATCCGACTCTTATTCCTGCACAAATTCACTAAAAACACATCAAAAACACCACATACTTGAGTTCAAGTCATCAATTCAAGCCGATACGAAGCATTCCAAGTGGATATAACATCCACTTATCAGTCCCAGAGATGAAATCAGAGTAACTACCAAATTTTTATTAAGCACAATATGAGTTCTTACAATCCAAAAGAAGTTCAATATGAATACATACTCTTTGCCATCCATTTGCATAAGTCATACTAGACCATATACTTGGTACTGAAAGAATAAATCTATCCTACCAATAGCTTTCTCTTCGGCTCTGGTAGTCTCATCGTCCTCGCCAGCATCGAGTGCGCCTTGTGCGAGTCATCTGGTCTAGCTGTTGTTGTGATATAATAATAAAGCAAGGGTGAGCAATAGCCCACCAACAATAATATTTAACTGAACGATAATATATAACAGTTTAAAAGTATCTTTCAAATCATATGCCATGCATTTACAGAAATGATGCCAGTATAATATGAACGATGAAGTTACAAGGTAACTCAAAATGTAAATATATGTGGGAATATCTGCTATGTCAAAAATAAGCAAGATAATATCATTTATCATATAAAGAGGAACTTGCAAGGAAAATATTGCAATTCCAGTTATTAACATTTTTTGAAGTCCTACAACCTGAAAGAAGTCTCTTCGATACGTGTTGCGGAAGTCACCGTCAACCTGAAAGAAGTCTCTTCGATACGTGTTGCAGGGAATTCTCAATTTGGGAGATGAACCAATACTGGAGTTATCACGCGCCAGCTGTCCCACTCCCTGATGATCAGTCGGGTATGGTACAGCCCAATATAGTTTACTATCGTTAGAAGGAAGAACTGACGGCTCCACTTGTCGTTTGCCTTTAATAGTAACTCCCTGGCCAATGGTTAGGCCTTGTGATGGACCGCGCGACTCGTCCTCTTACACACGACTCCCAGTTCGAATAAATCCACAGCATTGAAACATAGAGTTTGTCCTCCCTTCCCCAAGTGAAATACTTGTTGATAAGACTTCACAAAGTAGTCGTATCTAGTTGGAAAGGAAAATTCACCAATATTTCCCAAGCTTTTGCTTGGTAATGGATATCAACTTGTTCCAACAATCTTACCCCTTAAATGATGAGAAGGTACACACAGACTTAATGAGTCCATAGCAACCAAGTTGCGAGTGAAAAGGATAAATTATGAGATTTATGATCGGGAAGTCTACAAGATAAATAACATTGCTAAAGTAGGTTCCCCTATAACATGGAAATTTGAGCGAGCATTTAAATCCTTTAAGATAGATTTAAATGAAAAATAAAGAGTTAGGAACCTTTCCTTGATAAGATAGTCGTAAAAAGACTCCGAAATATTTTACATAATAACTGGAGGAGAAAGATAATCTCCGAATAATATAAATCATTTTAAAAAGAATTTAAAAGAATTAAATAAATATTCCAAGAATATTCATTAACTCAATAATAATTACGGAATATCATTAAATCATAATATTGCTCGTAAGTAATCCTCGAATGAATATATAGAATTATTTGCTAAATAAAACCCTCCTTAAATGAATATTCAAAATAATATTCATTAAATAATTAAACTCCAATAAATATTTAAAATAATATTCAGTAAATAAGTCAAACCTTAAATGAATATTTGAAAATAATATTCATTTAATATTTAATCTGTTAAATGAATATCCAAATAATATTCATTTAGTAATTAATCTTCTAAATGAATATCCAAATAATATTCATTTAGTAATCAAAACTTTAAAGGAATAATCGAAATAATATTCCTTAAGTAAATAGAACTTCTAATGAATATTTTAAAATAATATTTATCAAGTACATAAAACCTTAAATGAATATTCGAAAGTAATATTCATTTAATAAATAACATTCTAACGAATATCAAAATAATATTCATTAAATAATCAACTCTAAATGAATATTCGGAACTAACATTCATTTAATATCTCTCGACTGAGATAATACTCGAATAACATTCCTCGAAATATTTCCAAGTAATTGATACTTTATGGAATATAAATAACGTTTAACAATAACATTCCTCAGATAAATAATAATCTGTCGTTGGAATCCCTCCGGGTTTCCACGACTATCTGTATCTCAAAATACCGACTCCCGGTCTATATTTAGAATGAATATCATATGCCCTTCGCTAAGGGTCTTACCAAAACAATCCGGCTTATCACTGATAATTCGTATCTAGTCTATAAGCCAATATCAATTCAGGGAACAAGTATCACAAAAAACCAGAGTCACAATATAATTGGAAACTGGCATGCATGCGATGGCATATGTAAAACAGAAATCATATACATATATTATCACAACAACAGGTTCAAAGGTTTGAACACTTGCCTGGTAATCGGGTGTGGGATAATATTCATTTAGTAATCAAAACTTTAAAGGAATAATCGAAATAATATTCCTTAAGTAAATAGAACTTCCAATGAATATTTTAAAATGATATTTATCAAGTACATAAAACCTTAAATGAATATTCGAAAGTAATATTCATTTAATAAATAACATTCTAACGAATATCAAAATAATATTCATTAAATAATCAACTCTAAATGAATATTCGGAACTAACATTCATTTAATATCTCTCGACTGAGATAATACTCGAATAACATTCCTCGAAATATTTCCAAGTAATTGATACTTTATGGAATATAAATAACATTTAACAATAACATTCCTCAGATAAATAATAATCTGTCGTTGGAATCCCTTCGGGTTTCCACGACTATCTGTATCTCAAAATACCGACTCCCGATCTATATTTAGAATGAATATCATATGCCCTTCGCTAAGGGTCTTACCAAAACAATCCGGCTTATCACTGATAATTCGTATCTAGTCTATAAGCCAATATCAATTCACGGAACAAGTATCACAAAAAACCAGAGTCACAATATAATTGGAAATTGACATGCATGCGATGGCATATGTAAAACAGAAATCATATACATATATTATCACAACAACAGGTTCAAAGGTTTGAACATTTCCCTGGTAATCGGGTGTGGGTGGAGATAGCGTGTCCTGGGTCTGCTCGATGATCTATAAACAATCAGAACATTCGAGATTAACCACTTAACACCTTTTAAAAGTCTAGGTATAATTTCACTTAAATCGAAACACGTTTTCGAATTATCTCTTTATACACCTTTTAGTGTAACTCTTTTTATCACCGATACGATCCGATATTTGTTCGTTATTAAGACATGTCATCATACCCACACTTGGTATATACTTAAGTTGTAAAAATTATAAAGTCGATCGATTACGAACCGAGATTATACCTAGAGTTTTATCGTTCGTTTTCTAAGTTATAACCAAAGTTATACTTTTAAGGGGTTCGTTCGCGTTTAACTTGATTCAAACATTTTTATAAAATCGGAAAACGATCCGTTTGACATGTGGTTTTCTTTCATACCTTCCTTATGACCTCTAGTATTTATTTACCAAGATTCGCCACTGAGTAACATGCTTTACGAGGGTTCACTTGAAGTTACGAACTTTTACTTACGGTTCCGAACCAATTTTAGTAATTTGACCATAACTCCTAAACCGTAAGTCGAAATGTTTCGATTCTCATGCCAAAACGATCTATGGCTCGAGATCTACAAGGACTACTCATAATATCAACCAGGTCAGGAATTATACCAACTGTTATGAACTGATTCTTAAGGTCTAACGAGAATCGGGCATTACGACGGCTATAAATCGATCGTTTCAAAATTGTTTTCAACATAACCAAGCCACACCGGGCATCCATACATCTTATACACATGTTATACACCTCAATAAGTCCAGAAATATCATACTTCATCATCATGTGCATCATTTTACTTAAATCACTAAACCACTAACTAATCATGCTTATAACATCACCATAATCATAACTAAGTTAAAATCCATCAAGAACATGCATAATCTCAAAGTAAGGCCTAGGGTTTCATGAGTTCCATACCTTCCTTGGTGTGTGTAAGACCTTACTAAGCCTTGAATAATCCTTGTAAAACCTTAACCAAGCTTAGATCATCCAAGAAATCAAGAAAAACAAAGTTAGTTTCTTGAAAGTTACTATTCACCCTAAACTTGTAAAAATCATAGAAAATCGAAAAATAAGAGTTTGGCTCTCAAATTTTTACCACATCTTGGCCTCTTCATAAGCTTTGTTTTGAGTCCTAGTTCATCAAATTTGAAGCTTCCTAGCTAGGGTTTTGAGCCCCCTTTTTCCGCTGGATAGAAACTGTCAAGAACAGGGCAGTTTGGTTTCTTCAACTTGGGGAGGAGATTTGACCAGGCCATACTCATTAGATTGCCATGAAATTTTGAGCGACTATTGCCCATGGAGTGGAGAGGCTGTGGTCAAAATTTGGTGATTTTATCATGGATATAAATGGAGATATGAATTTTCTTCTTTGAGGGTGTTCTGCTGGGCAGTTTGAACAAAATGGAGAGAATGGAGTTTTTGATCTTTGTTTGCTTGGTTCTCTTGAATAATACACCTCATCTTAATAATATCTAGCTAAAGTAGCTTTATTAAAGGTGGTGTGGTCATGCATGATGCAATCCAAGAGACATGTGTTGATGTTTAGTGGTAGGATGGTGTAATCTTGCTAAGTACTTGGTTTAACTTGCTAAGTATACTAGTTGCTCATGTAACTACTTAGTTACTTGGTCTTATCCTTTTGCACATGCATGTATCTTGATTCCTTGCTTGTTTCTTTGTCCGGTTATTGCTCAATTCATTGATCGTTCGGAGAAATATCTCGAAAATTTCTAGTTATGGTTTTACTGGAAACCGTCTTAATATTTATACTATCATTCTCAATTCTATTTAATAATTCTTGAATCCATATTCATTAAATCTTTTCAATAATTCCTTAAGTCTTTCAGTGTCCAGGGAAATCTCGGAGAAAAATAAAAGTACTATTTTTCAGAATCCGATAACTTTTACATACACTCTTTTCCCCCTGGATCACTAATACGAACTCAGAATTTCGTTCCGGGTACTTCTATATAGCGTCGTCTAATAATATTCCTAATTCCACCAAAATCACTATTCACCACTTATCCTTTACTTATTCTTTTAAGGTTATATAGATGCCCCGGTTCTCTTTCGATCGTTCCTTAACCCTTTTATGGAATCACTGGACTAATCGTTATCGATCTGGATGACATGAGAATATTCTCCTGTTTGGAATTGCCATATCTTATTTCCCTAGGAGACAGATTATTCTTACCTAAGTTGTCAACCATTAGCATTCTTCATGACATATAAGTATTTGAATCCATATCCATTCCATTCATTCATTAGAGCTGGTGACCTTGTTGTCGGAATCATTGTTCCTCATTTTATCAATACTTAATAAAAAGTTTTAATTCTACTGAAAATTTGGGTTCTTACATCTTTACAGGAAACAACTAGGATATTGTTGCAAGAGAGCAAGCTGCCAAGGAGTTTTTGGGCAGAAGCAGTCAACACAGCTAACTATGTTCTTAACAGAGTGTTGATCAGGCCTATTCTCAACAAGACTCCATATGAATTGCTAAGGAACAAGAAGCCAAACATAGGCTACTTCAAGGTCTTTGGATCCAGGTGCTTTGTACTCAAAACTATTGATGGAGATGGTAAATTTGATGCTAAATCTTATGAAGCAATATTTTTGGGTTATTCTTTATCAAGTCGTGCTTATAGAGTTTATAATATCTCTAAACGTATTATTGAAGAGTCAATTGATGTTTCATTTCAAGAATCTAATGTTGATCTGTCAAGAGATGAGGAGGAAATTACGCTTGTAATGATATATTATGGCAAGCTTCTTGTGTATGTTTCTAATTCTGTTTTGCAGGACATATTATGCTATATACAAAGATGTTAGCAAGCTGGATATATGCATTGGACTAACATTATTTTGCAGGTTTAGTAATTGTTTTATTTCTGAGCAGAACAGGGTATAGCAGCTAGCTGCCAAGGAAGGTTTTATTCTAACGTAGCAAGCTGGCAGACAGAGTCCAGATTTACCAGAAGTCCTATTTTCTTGGAGATCTATTAGGACTTGATATTTGTAAGGACTCTACCAGTTATATAGATCGTGTAAATATATAAGGGCTCAACTTATTTCAAAATCCTTTTTATATATATTTACGTATATTTATCTTCTATCCTAATAAATAGGAGTTTTTCTTTTAAATGTTTTCTTCCTAACAAAACTCTATTTTCTGGACTTTATTTTTCAGATGAACGTTTATACTTAAACAGCTTTATTCCTTCTAAACATCATCTGATTTCTAAACGTTATTTTCTGAACGTTGGATTTTGAATTAGTCTAACAACAAATTCGTGAGACTTGGAGTCAAGACCGTTGGTTGTTGTTTGTTTAATTCAGATGCTTTCGTTCACTATAAAAACACTTGTGTGTTTTTCATTCAAGGTTGTTGGGCAACTCTCAAAGAAACACAAGTGCCTTTTTCGAACCGATTTGCAAAATCTTTTATACACTTAAGCTCTATATATATAATACGATTTATATTCTTGATCAGAGTTCATAGTTTCAGTTGTAATTCATTAAATCTTGTATTGTTCAACGTGTAAGTTGGTAGTTGCTGGATTGGCAAGCTTGGACACAAGGGTTCAGGTAACTAGAGGCTAGAGAAGTCTATACTTGGGAAGTATAGGACTTAGAGGGCATTAAGTTCGAGGAACAGGGGTTGTCAGCAAGCTGCAATCAGTGACTGGGAGAATCAGGGAGATATATTATTGTATTGTGTAATTGTAATTCATTGTGATCAATAATATATTCCTTTACCGAGTTGGTAGAGGACCAGGACGTAGGCCATTAGGAGATAGGGGTCGAACCTGGCTAAAATTGCTGTGTGTTCTTTACTTTCTGCACTTTATTCTTACTGCACTGCATATCCTAGCTAGCTGCTTGTTTGTTAATTTATTGCATCCAATTAGCTGCCAGACAATTTTTCGAGCATATTTTTAATTGATCATTGTTAGTCATATCACCTATTCACCACTCCCCTCTAGGTGTGCATTTTCATACTTTTCCTTTAAATTTCTTGGAGTAAATCTGCTAACATCTTATCAAATCTCTGATAGTCATCTCCCTGCCTTATTTTCGCAGTACGTCACTCATCTACACAGCTGCTTTTGTACTCTTAAATAGACATCTCTCTGAACGAGACCAAGTTAGTCAATTCCCACCGATCTTTGATCATGTACTAAGGGTTATACTCCCCATCTTGGCTATATATTACACCTCACATCACAGATATCCCACACACACTCTACAAACTTTCCAAACACTACCATAGCAGAATGGCTTACTACACATGGAAGGCACTACTTCAAAAACAATATAAGGTTAATGTCCATGTTATACGCACATCACGTAGTTCAATGGCAACAACAACGGAGTTGAAATCATCATCAGGGACCATAGGGATCGCACGGTAAAAGCTCTCACAGGCACTATGAGGGAACTCTCTCCTCTAGCCACCCAACTATGGGCACTGCACATGAGACTCAATCAAGCCAGGCTTGCTAATTGTTAAATTGCCATGCTGGAGACGGACAATTTCAACCCCTACTTTAATATCACTCGACTGGAAGAAAAAAGAGATATGACATGTCTCTGGATTGTGGAGCAGATCAAGAAGCTACTAGGGCATAACCCGAAATGGGAAAACGTAGTCAAATACGTGGCAGACTCTGCAAACCATGATGCTCACTACTTGCAGCGGTTGGTCTAAACACTTGGGACGTAGTGTACTCCATCACAATGCATTTTGGTCGATTGCAAGAGAAGTTGAACTTGGATATGGGGTTTGGATTACCAATCCCGCAGCTTTATGTAGTTCCTACCCCCATTGATGCTCAAGGCCATGTTCTTGGCTTTAACCCGACAGGAAATGTCTAGGCGTGAAAACATGAAGCAATACCAGACCAAATCTCTGACAATGGTGGAGGAGCCCAATTACTTTCCTACCTCTAGTATGCTTTTTATTGTCAACATATCTTTTGTCTAGTCTGATCACTGTCTAGTTGTAATTTTTTAGCTGGTTCGTTTTAGGCAACCAGTCTAATATTTTGCTCACTGTTATACTTTTTTTTCCCATGTTTGGTTTGGCTGGGCTTCTAGGCATGGTTGTAGAAATCGGTAATCGGTATAAATTGGTCGAGCTACCGATTTAAGATTAATAGGGTAATCGGGGATTAATCGGATATTATAATAATATTTAATATATTAGTCTAATTTACAATTAAACATATCATTTTAAATAAATTCACAGGATTAATCGAATTTCAAAAATCGAATCGATTGATTACCTTACAGATAATTAATCGAGGATTAATCTGCTAAATCGGGGATTTTTAGAACCGTGCTTCTAGATTTCCCTAGAAGTATTACCAACCTTAATGAAAATTTTAATTATTAAAAAAAAGTTGGTACCGGAAAAAATTATTTATTTAAGGAGATTATTCATTTATTGAATATTAGTTTATCGAAGTTCTATTATATTAAACAATTATAAAATTAGTTAAGGAATTTTTCACGAGTTTACTCAAAATTTCAAAGCTTTGGTAAATCGTCAAATTTTCTTCTCTCTTTTTTCGTAGATCATTAACTTTATCATCAAGGCAAATTTCTTCTCTTTGTTTTTTCTTATTTAATTAATCGGTGACAGATCTGAAAATTAATAACTTTGAGAATAAGATGTAGAGGAAAAAAAAATATTAAAAGCTCATAACTTTTTAATTTTATGATATTTTTATTCTAATTCTAAAATAATTAAATAAATATATATATATATATATATATATATATATATTTACCAACGTGATTGCTACTCATTTTTTCTCACAGAAATAATAAATTATTCCAACTCAAATAAAAATGACATTAAAAAACATTTTCACAAAGTTAAATAAACACCAAAAATTATGTAAAAAGATTTGTTTGTGGGAGAATTAGAAAACGTGTATGTGTTCGCCACCAATTATCGTATTCAGTATTCACATTCTAATCAAAGTAACAGCTCATAATTTTACACAACTCCTTTAGCTCATAAAATATGACGCAAATCACGTACGTGGCACGCTATAAAACTCCTATGCAAAATCAACCCGCCACAATCTGCCACGAGTATTAGAATTTGATTTTTGGGAATTTTTCTCCCGCGAACTTTCCGCGGCTTCACCAACCTAACCACAGTTAACACATTAACCACGGTTTTACGTTACTAATTAGGAGTAATAATTGCAAATCCTATAAATACGTAACTCCAATTATGCTCTGTTTGCCAAATTTAACCCCCCAAACACTCCTTTACAGTAACATCAATGGTGGATTCATCACGAAGAAGAAACGGACCTGTTCTTCGTTCTCACTCCCCTTCTAGAACATTCTACTCACCTTCTCCAACGCGCGTCAATCTCTACGCATCATCGAGCTCATCTTCACCGTCAATTAATTTCTCAATCGACCGTCCGAGTTGTTCAATCTCTGCCACGAGTCGTAACCAGGTTTTGAAGAAACCGAGTCACAATCAGTTGAGGAACCAGAAGAGAACGTGTATGTGTTCGCCGACGAATCATCCAGGCTCGTTCAGGTGTAGCTTACATAAGAATTTATCGAATCAGACGGCGTCTTATCCAGCGAATAGATTAAACGCCCGGAGATCGGCGATGACGAACTCGCTGGTGCGAATCGGTACTGTTGAAGGTGATTTAATGAAACGAGCGTTATCGGCGTTGATTCGACCTTCTTCTCATCACCAGAAGCGACGAGGCTCGTTCGAGTCGAGACCGAGTCGGCTTTCGATTATGTCGAAAGCAGATGATTAGTGTTTAACTTCTGATGTTTTGGTGATGGTGATGACGTTAGACTGACGTAGTACCTAGCAATTAAGTTTTGGTTTTGGTGTGCCTGTATATATATTGCATATATTTACGATGATAACACGGATGGGAGACCTAAATTATCAAACTTTGCAATTATTTGAGGATTTTCGTTTCTTGCAATTGTTGCTGAATTGTTTTCTTTAATACTAGCTTATCCCATGGGTTTAAATTTTATTTTATTCTATAATTATGTTTTTATATAATTATTAATTTTAAAAATTATTTTAATATTAATTTAATAAAATTTGAAGTAAATTTAAAATAAAATTTTAAGTTAAATATGTCGTTAACAGAATTCGAACCTTGAATATTTAGTAAATTGATTTAATTATTAAATATACCTTATAATTACATCTAACGGTTTTTATTAATTACTAAAAATCTAAGTGTCATATTTTTTGGTATACCTTAATGATTGTAAATTTATGTTTTAAATTAAAAGGTAGTGTATTTAATTAGAAAAGAAATATTAATGATTGGAAGATTATGATTGCAAAATTATGTTTTAAATTAAAAGGTAACGTGTTTTAATTAGAAAGAAATGTTAATGATTGGAAATTACGATATTTTAGGTATACATAAAGGGTAATATTTTCAATTAAAAGTAAACGTATTTCAAATTGATTGAAATATAAGATATTTTAGGTATTTATTAAATTTTAATTAATAGTACAATTATGTTTTTATATAATTATCAATTAATAATTTTTTAAATTTTAATCTAACATAATTTAATATACTCATATTTACGTATTATACTAATATTTTCTTATTATAAACAATGTATAGGGATTTTAATATATTTTATTAATAATTAAAAATGGTGTGATATTTTTGAGTATATATTAATTATTGTAAAATTAGTTTTAAATAAAAAAGGTAACATATTTTAATTAGAAAGGAAATATTAATGATTTGAAAATATGGTACTATTGATGTTTTTATAAAAGGTAATATCTTGAATTAAAAGTAAACGTGAAATGGCAATAACTAATTATCATTAATTATATTATGTCATTATTTATTTTAATAATTAGGATAATTAAATCGAAAATCAAACCGACCAAACTTTTAATCTTTCGACTTTAATATATTAGTATAGATAGATAGTACCGTAATTTGTGTTTGGTTTTACGTTGTGCGAGAAGAGAAGAAGAAAGAAAAGAAGTCAAATTTTTTATTTTTTTTTTAACATATTCTAACTTTTGTGTTGAAGATGGGATTTTTTTTTGAAAAAAACATGGTTGGAAGGAAATATTTGAAAAAAGGGTGTGAAAGATTCTCTTCCAATTATCCCACTTTGGTAGAAAATTTTAAAAAGTTTTTTTCTCAATATTTTTTTTTCTCTTCTCAAAAATCTTTGTAGCATGATTTGGAAAGAAAATTTTAAAATTTTCTACCCTTTTTTTTTAATTTCCAAATTCTAACTCACATACACAAAGTTAATCTCAGCAGCTGGTGACTTTAGAGGTTAAACTTGTTTGGGCTGAAACACTAGAGAAAGCATGTTAATCGAGAATGTCTGATCGATCCGCATTCAAATACTTGAAGCGTTTTTCATAATTTGTTGGTAATTTTCTGACATATTTGTAGTGAAGTAAATTCCAACTCATCATGACACGCTTAAAATGTGGTTTGAATAGGGATTGAATGAAAGCTTATGTTACAAAATGCACTTTTTTACAGGTGAAAAATTTGAATTGTTTGAAACTAGTAGTCATGTACTACGTTTTCTTCATTAACTTTTGTTCCTTAGAAAAATCACGAGGAGCACAAGTAATCATGTACAACGGAAATCTTGACAACTCGAACCTTGATGGAATCAAAGAGAAACATATATGTTCTGTTGGAAAATGTGAATTTTTATACTCACATTATCCAATCATTTTAAGCTCTGAATGTGTCTTGTGTGTGTTCGTAATAAGTTGTGCTTGGAGTATGTTCTCCTCCACGAGATTTTTCCAATGCATATTCAAACACTCAAAATGATTAGAGGTGGATGAGTTGTGATTATTCAAAATTGCTCCCCTGAAAGTGGAAAAATGGAAGTTGAACCTTAAGTACCACACTGAAATGATAAAGAGCCTTTTATGATTTTATATAACAAGACACTTGTGTAGTATCCAAATGTGTTAGTAATGTATTGCTCCATCATCTATGTGTGCGCAATGGTGCAAGAGAAAATTCGTGGTTTTGCAAGCTTTCAGGCTTTCCGCACGTGCGTCATGCGGACACGAATGAAGAAGAAAATTGGGCCTATTGCATGACACAAATGAAGAAGAAAATTGAGCCGATTAAAACCAGATCACTTGGCTTGGACTTAAAATATGACTTAAATTAATTGGAATTAACTGTGTAGCATGCACAAATTATCCGACTCATAAAATATGACTTAAATTAATTGTGATTATTATTATTTATTGTGTATTTATCACAATTGTCTAACATGTTCATTCAAAACAGAAACTTTTGATTGGAGAAAAAACGAACACCTATAAGCGTAAGATCACAAAGAACACCACAAGTCACAATCTTCTTATAATATGTTGTTATTGAAGAGGTATCTAAATCACACAGACAACTTCTTAATTTAAATCACACACAACTTCTTGTAATCAAGAATTTTGAGCATTAGGAAGAGGTCATTAAGAGCATTTGGGTTATTTGATTGTTCCGACAAAAATTATAGAGAATAATTAGTAGCTAAATGGAAAATTATAGCGAAGGGACAATTTTTTTTATTTTTTTTAATCTTAGCCACTGGAATCTTGATCCAACAGTTAGGAAAATGAATGTTCGTTAATTGATTACTGACAATCGATTGCTAGGAAACAGGACCCTCTCATTAATATCTCACAACATCTCATCACAATATCACATCGTCCTAAGATTCCTGAAGATATTGATATTTGATAAAGGTTAAGGATGAAGTACTCATGACTCATGAGATTCTTACTAAAGATAAGTGTCTCATCAATGAGCTATTGTTCAGTTGATAAGATTCAATCATAGGACTGCAAAGCAATACATTCATGTGCACTATAGGACTGAAATATCATGGAAATGAAGAAGTAGATAATTAGTTGAGCTTGAGGGATATCCCTGATACAAGCAAACTGGGAAAACACATTAAATTGTACTCCTATATCATCAATCAAATGGCTGTCTATACAGCTGGAATATTGGCACTTCATGGAATACTACAGAAATTGGACACACTTTGCTATGATTACAAATGAAGGTGATACAGAAGCACAAAGCTTTGCATGGGGATGTGCTTGTCATTTAAGATAATCTAATTCATTGAATTTAGGATATCCTGTTCCTGGTATTCTCAGGGGACACCCGGCGGCCTGCATCAAATCCGTAACCAATTCAATTTAAATGCACAAAAACAGGACTCTGTCTTGTCTTTCTTACAAGTCTGTTCGATTTTTGTTTCACAAATTAAAATTTTAACCATATGTTTAAATTCATCATTCCCGAAATTTAATTTTTAGGATTAAAGTATTAACTTTATTTTCTTATTTAACAAATAATTTTCTTCGTTAACAAAAAATTTAACTTGGTGATCAACGTACTTTGAATTGTTAAACAACCTATAACAGAGATCAGTTGGAGTACTTCTTTACACGCGTTATGTCCAAAATTTGTCCTGTCTTGATAACTAATTTTAATTTGGTTCATGTATAATAATATCAATAGAATGGAGCCCCTGCATTCTGTGATAGGACCTGGGAGTAGGGCTGGCAATTTTGCTCTTAATTAAGTAAGAAGCTTATGTAAAGCTCAATCTAGACTACATAGCTTTTAAATCAATAATTATGCTAATCCTTTATCATGATGTATATATAAGAGCAGGCAACATCTTAACAGACCATTTTAATTTTTAACACACCCTACCTAGCTTACTAGCTATTTCAACTCATTTAGTATTCTTACTAGCTATTCATCTCATTAAGTATTTTCAAGATAAATTAAAAGCACAACTTTGCTGCTGAACAGCTAGTTCCACCGTCTCAAATAGTTCTCTAGCAGCAATGAAGACTTTTTTCTTAATAGTTTCTCTTCTGGCTTTATCTTGTCGCCTGCATAATGTACAAGGTATTCCCGGATGTGGTGCACATACATTTCACAAAAATGACGTTCTTTGACCAATTCATATGCAGCATTCTATATGATTTGCTAATCCGGTCCAAACTTTTAACGTTTTGTTATGTATTTTAAGGTGTACTTAAAAGTTTCAGGTGAGTATTGTATTCATGTTTGCGGGAATGTTTTTCTTTTTTGGAGTATAGGGGTAAAGTCCGAGCACATTTCACCCTTTCGAGTCACTCGGACCTTATTTCGGAGTGCGATATACACAGTCTACTATTTATGCTAAGTTTAGTTCAGTTTTTATCAGATTTTTGTTACAAAATGAACTTGAGGTTTCTTCTGAGTTCTGATTTTTGAGATTGTAATGCAGGGGAAGAGTTCTGATGTGGTTCAAAGAGTCAAGGATGTTGTAATTAATGTATCTGCTGCTGTCCAGCAAGAGGCTCATTCTTCTCCAGAAGGTAGAGAGAAGACAAGATATTCAAGATCAGTAAACAATAAGAAACCTCATAACCCAGTGCCAAAAGTCTATGAAGATTATTACGGACCCAAGACTCACAACCCTAGGCACCACTAACTGTCTAACTCTAATACATTAATTTTACTACAAGTACTTGACTTTTCTGGTTAGATTGATATATTAGAAATTTAGAATGGTTGTCACCAGAAGTGTAATCTCTAGCTGCAAATCAACAAAGATTGATGATCAAATATTTTAGATGAAGTTAGGCATGCACTTTTTTGATTTATTTTGGTGCTTTAACATTATCTGTACCACTTACTTCATCAATTTGCAGGAATGAATAGAAAACTTATGACAAAAACAATCCCTGCTCCTATTATCATCACCACTTCTTCGAAGGTAAATATGAGTCTGGGTTACTGTGGAGCCAATATTTCCGCGTATGTTTTGGGCAAAAGCCTAAAGTTTATCCTTGTAGGAGTAATATGTGCGGAAAATTGGTTGCAACTAACGTTTGCTCTGAAACTTTTGCTTAATAGGAGTATATGTTACCACATATAGTTTCTTTTCTTAAAGGCTGCCTTGAAATTTTTGAATGACTTCGGTATACAAACAGAAACTAGAAAGTAAAACAAATAGCAGCAAAGAAGCTAGTGGGAACGAACATTTCAGGGTTAAGACATTGCCAGTTTCCAAGGAATTTCTAGACATGGCCCAAATGGATTATTCTCCGGCAAAGAAAAGATCTCCAATACACAACTGAGCTATATTTTGATCTGAACATTTAACGGGAAAACTAGAAATTAAAGAGGGGGAAGCAATAACAAAATGATGCAGGCTTTTAAGGTCCGGAAGGTTTTGACGTAGTTGTTTATATCTCGTAGTTAAAAGTACTCAACTCAATCTTTAAGATCTTGTAACTTGTTACGAAAAAATCTGAAAGAAAACCAAATAAAAGTTCCAAAAAAATGTCCAAAATGATACGTGTTTTCTTATCATTGGCTGATTAAATAAATAATGTGATGGACACCATGTATATCATATGAATCCTCAATTAAATTTTTCCGTTTTATTAAGTCATACATGTCAGTCATTTTGTGAACATTTTTGGATGGTTTTTTTGGTTTCCTAGCATTACTCACGCATAGGAGTATTTTTTAATTTTTTTCGAAGGTTGTATATTTACCATTTTAGAAATTAGAGGTTTCCTTTTCTTTTTATAATTATTTCTGATTATACAAGGATACAAAAATGATGCAAAGCCTTTATTCTTATCGGCCCAATTTGGCAATAGTCCAATAACATTAACTTGACATTATGACATAGCAGCCCAATAAACTAAAAGTAGTACTCGATATTAGTAGTTGTTTTTCGAAAATAATACACACAAAAAATGTGTGTAATCAAAAGAATTTTGTTGTTCTTCACGCCATTTAATAATATACAATTATGATTCCGTATCAAAAGAATCTCTCCGTTATTACATAATGAATTAAATAACGTTATTTTGAGAACTCATTTTTTTTTTCAAAATTATTTATAATATATTATATTAAAATATGTTATTAATTATGAATAAAGGAAAAATATGCTGCAAATATAATTTTGGAAAATACTATTTTTTTTTGAATTATTGTATGTTTTTAAGAAAAAAATTTGAAGAGAAAGAGAGAAATTACACAATGGAAGATTGCAAAAAACATAATTGTTCTTTTGGAAGTTTCAAATCTATACTATATTATTAAAAATGAAACATTAAAAATTTAGTTGGTCGGTACGGTATTTCGTATATTTATTTATTTATTATTATTTAATTATAGAAAAATCCTTACTAATAATTAATCAATTTATTTTTTTTAAACATAATATTTTATCTAAATTTTTTATAACCAATTAATTTTCCTTTTCAGGTGAAACAATTTTTTTTATCTAATTACTCTTTTTCTTAAAATATTCGTGCAATTCTAGTTAATAAAATAGAATAATTATGTTATAATTACTATTAACTAATCAATTAATTTTTTTAGCTAAATCACACAACATTTTCTAATTTTTTAAATAAAATCTCTATTTTTCTTATTGTATCATGGACATTTATTTATTAAACTAAAATATTAATATTATAATTGTTAATAATTGACCGATTACCTTTTTAAGTAAAAATATATCATCTTTTTTATATTTTCAAACTAAAATTACTTATTTTCTAGAAATATTACGAACAATATCTATATAATTATTATCAAATTATATCATTTAACAATTTAAACCTATAAAATTTATATCTTAAAAATTCAATTTAAATAGAAAAATCTCGCACAAATTTTAAAATAGCATAAACAAAAGTGCAAAACACGTGAAAATGCTTCAATCAAAAGCGACAAAGAATAAAATGACGCATGTTTTCAAAGGCCATGGCTGATTTGTTTATTGAAGGCTTTTTGGATGGATGGATGAGGAAGAAAAAACAAACCTGTCCAACTTATGACATTGCACCATACAACTCTAGTTAAAGCTTACACTAAAATATTTCACATCATGCCTTTTTCTTTGTGTGGAAATGATAAATAAAACCAACTTCCAATCAAGAATTTTAATCTACAAGTATACAAACAAAATGTATAATATGCGGGATACATATCTTAAAGGATATTTATATTTTTCAATTTTTTTTATATTTATACATACGCATATATTCATTTTGTTCTGGACATTGAATTCTCAACATCCTATAAAAAGAATGAGAAAGATATCGTTAGGACAAAAAAATTGAATCCTCAACATCCTGTAAAAGAAATAAGAAAGATATGGTTAGAACAAAAAATGAGAGGTATATTCACTTGATCTCTATTGTGATCCAAATAATAAACAATTAAACAAAATAGTATATTGTAATCACTATCTATACCTTTGCTTTATTTGATTGTTCATATGTTCGAAAAAATTCTCGAATTCCCGTTCAGTTTGGTGCATGGATTGAATCAGAATTGAGCGGATCGGAGTGAATGTTTATCCCTAATTTCAAGTCTATTGTTTTTGGATTTTTTTTTAAAAAAATCTAAGTTGCATAATATTTTTCCAAACCCAAAAGCAACTGTTGTAACTAGGGGTGAGCATCGGGTGGTTTGGACGGTTTAGGACCACCAAACCAACTAAACCATAAATTTCGGGTTTTTAATTTTTCAAATCATAACCAAACCAAAAACCATAACATTTAAAAAAAACAAACCTAATTATAACAGTTTGGTTTGGTCGATTTCGGTTTAAAACCATTATTAAATAATAAAAAAGAAGCAACAACATGTGTGAACCAATACTGCAAGCAAAATTGTTATGAAATAAATATACAATGTTTACAACAAGAGTGATAATTAGCAGCGGAATAAAAATTAGCAATTTTAATTTGAAAAGATACTCATAAAAATGAATGGAAAAAAGATAAAGGAGTAAGGGGGGGGGGGGGGTGAGAATCAGCTGTTCCCGTGTATGCCTTCATCATCTTCATCATTTCTCAATCCTCAGCCTCTCTCCTCTCCTCCTCTCTCTCTCTCTCCCTCTCCCTCCCTCCCGCCCCCCCTCTCTCTCTCTCATACATAAAAACAACATATATGTTGTGCATATAGGTTTATATTGACAAGTGGTAGATGGGTTCGAGTAGTAGCCGCCTGGGTTCACGCCATCATCGGACACCAAGAAGACCCAAACACAGCCGCCTTCTTTCTGTTCTTGTTTGTGGCGGTGGGGGTGCTTCATCTTCTCATTCATCCACTCTTGAGGTACCCCTTTTAATTCTTTTTCATTAAAATTTTCAACTTTATTCTCTTTTATTTTAATTTATCTCAATTTAACCAAGATTTTAGGTTAATTTTGCTCTTTTTGATTCATTTTGTTAACCCAACTCAGATATTTAATTATTTTTGGGTTTATCATGTTGTACTTGTCAAGGGTTGAAGGCAAATTTGAAGATGAGAATGAAACATTTGGGAGCTTAATTTTATTATTAGTTGAAAGATTTTTAAATTTTTTGGAGATTTGATCTTTTTGGATGTTTGATCGGATATGTATGTGTCAATATTTAATGGCGTTCTTTGAATGAGCTGAATTTATGGTTACTCATTGATAAGAACAAGAAAAATTAACGATTTAGAATATGAAATGATTACAGAAGAATGTCATAGGTTGGCTGAGATTAGTGACTTCTACAAACATGGGTATCCGTAAAGATGGTTATGTGACAATTTCAGAAGCATTTCCTTAATTATTATGTTTATATGGTTTCTTGATCATGAATATGATTATGGCATCCGGAGTAAAACTTGTTATTCAGAGCAGCAAGGGAAGTACTATTATATGATATTACAACATTTCATTTCCAATGATAACGTTAGGGTTTTTTTGGTAGATTTTTCAGCTAAAGAGACAGTTACATTATTGGATTGGTATAATATATGCAGATGGATGTCAATTATCGAATTGGTAAACTCTCAAAAAACGTAATCCACGTATATAAATTTCTAAACAATGGTCTTTTTTTTCCTGGTGGAGCCTATTTGCTAAACTATGTCGTGCTTTCCTGTTACTGAATACATGATTTAAACACTAAATTCTGAAACCTATTCTTTAAACTATCTGTCTATTTCCGTAGATGGATGATGATCCAGCCGAAGTACTAATGACTTCTGCTCTATGCCGAAATCCGGTTTCGGGAAAGTTTCAAAGGTCTAAAAAGGAATCTGTACTAGTATCTGAGGCCGAACATGGATTTAGCATCCCCCAAATTGAGCAAACATCATCATCTGAAGCTGACTTTAGAGCCACAGAGAATCCTCGTGCAGACAATAATTCAGACAGTGTTGAGACAAATAACCATTGCAAAGCCTTGTGTCGAAGTAAGGATGTAATATCTCCTCATCAGCTTGGTATTGATTATAGATTTAGAGATATAGCTAGTACTTCATATGAGGATCGGCGACCTTCAGGCCCGATCCCTGCTAATGGAAGGGACAATTTGGATGTGGCCAGTAGTGTTGATGACATAATTGACCGTAACCTCCCTCAGAATTGTTCAGTTGTTACACAAACATGCATTAGTGATTCGTTTTCAGATGGCTTGTCAATTGAAAACCATGCAAGTGAAGTGACGGCCATTCATGATTTTGATTCTGGCTCCATATCGGCTGTATCCGATTTTCCAATAGACTTTGACATGCAAAGTAATGATACTCAAGATGCAACAACTTTGGGTCTTGGATTTGCTGTGTCAGATGGGGAACAAGTTCTAAGAGATGAAAGTCTACTTCATCTTGATGTTCTGAGTCTCTCCCCGAACACCCTGTCTAATAGCGGTGCTGACGACAATAATCATGAGGCAAGACACGGCAGTAGAAGGCTATTTTGGGATGCATTTTCAAGACGTAGTTCGAGAAGGCGTAGTGGTTCTCGGACCTTAGTGTTTACAAGTGAAGATTCTGATGATTTGGGATCACAGGATAGATGGCTTTTTGATTTTAATGGTGAATACTTGGATGATGGGGTTGGAGGTGGTACTGGAACTCTGGGAAGTAGAACTAATAACTTAAATGAGCAGCACTGGCACTCGAACTCCGAGGTACTCTCACAAACTTTGTTCCGCTAATTGCATAGTTACATGTGCTTTTCTGTTCTTAATAATGCATCATCCTCCCCACCCGCCACCCCCCCAAAAAAAAATGAAGAATAAAAAATAGAAAATGCTGACATCAATATTTACATGGGAGCTTCAAGTTATGGTCTGTTTGCCTTGTCATTAAAATTTGGTTAGATATTGATGCACATAATTGTAGAATTTATCAGGCTGTTCTTTCATGATATTAAAGTTAGGGAGGTATTATTTAAACATTTGTAATTAGATACTAAGAATAATGACAACACTAGAAAGTTTGTGACAAAACTAGAAAGTTTGTGGAACAGTAATGTGGCATTTATTTGACCATCATGATATGGGATACAAGTATATATAATTGTCTAAAGGTATTATTTGCTTATCATTATATGGATGCTTTGATAGAATCTTCAGCATCTTTCGTTTCAGATATGGCAAAGACTTCACAATGGTCGCCGTTGGAGTGATCGTCGATCAAACATTTGTCCATCGGGTCGGCATCCTAATGGCACATGTTCATGTGAATCAGTCTTAATGGCTGATGAGTCTGGTGCTCATGCAAGCATTTCACGTATTGTCATGCTTGCAGAAGCATTGTTTGAGGTAACTTTTCAAACACCATCTATTCTTCATTGGATCTGGGTAATAAGTTAAATTTGAGATTCTTTATCTAAGGGTAAAATGGCTTAATCATAACCGAACTCAGCCCCAACTTGCAACTGGGTAACTGAACTTAAAAACCTTGCAATTACATAACTCAATAAATTAAAACTTGCAACTTGGGCACTAAACAAAAGTGAACTTGCAACTTGGCAACTGAATAAAAATAAACTTGCAACGGGGGCACTGAACAAAATTGAGACTGAGAATAAGCAAAATAAACTGATTGAGAGAGGAGAGAGACTGAGATTCAGTTCATTTTTTATTTTAAGAAAATATTTGTTTTATAGTTTTTATATATAAAAAATTAAGATTTTAAAATAAAAAACTGAATATGAATTTTTTAAGAAAATTCAAATTTTTTATAAATTAAACAAAGATTAAGATTTAAAATTAAGATTTTAAAATAAAAAACTGAATATGAATTTTATAAGAAAATTCAAATTTTTTATAAATTAAACAAAGATTAAATAAAAAAATTAAGATTTTAAAATAAAAAACTGAATATGAATTTTATAAGAAAATTCGAATTTGTTATTATATCCTTATATTTATAAGCGTAAGAGAGATCTTATCCATAATAAGAAGGGTATTTTGATAATCAAAACGAAATATAAGTAGATTTTAAAAATTGAATAGATTTTCAACGTAAAAAAATGGTCAATTTCTTCTCTCTTTTGTTTTTGCATAGTTTTAATTGGAAAATAATTGTTAAGTCATCACTAAATTAATGAATATTTTGCTAATTTCATGTGGCCTGTAAAATTGTCCAAATCAAATTTTAAGAATTCAAGATAGAGCACAAATATTAAATTGAATGTGTAAAATTTTATATATATTAATTTTTTACCAACAATTTGATATGTAAATTAATAACATATAAAAATTTAAAAAATATATATAATTAGTGATATTAGAAAAGGAGTCGTGCATTGCACGTGTTATAAGCTAGTAAATTAAAAAAAGATTTAAAATATTTGTTTTATATTTTTTATATATAAATAAAAAATTAAAAATTTTAAAATAAAAAACTGAATTTTTTGTTCAGGGCCCAATTGTAAGTTTATTTTTGTTCAATACCCCAGTTGCAAGTTATTATTAATCTAGTAATGTAAATGCAAGTTACGGATAAGTTCAGTTATGTAAGTTGCAAGTTCAGTTTTTATTCTGTTAGTTAGGTTAACGGTAGTTACCTAAATGCAAGTTTTAATTTATTGAGTTATGTAATTGCAAGGTTTTTGAGTTCAGTTATCCAGTTGCAAGTTGGGGCTGAGTTCAGTTATGATTAAGCCATTTTACCCCTTTATCTAATAAATGCTTTCCTGTACATCAAATTTTTTTTTTTTTTTTTTTGCAATCAGTGATGCCCTCTTTTTGTACGTTTTGGTTAGCTTTTTGTATGAAACTAATGTGTTTACTCTTTATCGTCACTGGGGACCTGTTGGATTACACACAGAATTAAATACTTTCTCCTGTAAATCGGTAGTGATTCACTTACAGCAGTAAGTAGTAGGTTGTTTCCCATTTAGGTGTGAAGTATTGGCATGCATGTCCACCATTTGAGGTTTTTCTTTAATAAAACTGGTAATGTTGTAATAAGAGTTTTATAGTTTTTTTTTTGTCAGGAGAGTTTTATAGTTATATACAGTAACAAGCTGAAATTATTAACTAAGTATATGTCTGGTGGGGATTGCAGGTACTGGATGAAATCCATAGACAACCTCTGTCACTTTCACTTCCTGTTGTCTCACTGCCAGCGTCGGAGTCGATTGTTGACTCTCTGCCTATGAAGAATCACAGAAAGACACATACTACTGATGATGATGATGAACAGTAAGTTGTGCAACAGAACTACTCAATGCTCTAAATATTTTAATGTATCAAACATTAGTAGACACTTTAGAGACTGTTCTTCTTTTTAGTAGATAATTTAGAGACCATTGGGAGTTATAAGATTAAGTAGCATTCAGATCTGGACTTCTTATGCCTGATAACGCATTTATGTTACTTTGAGAAGAATGACGGAGGGGGAGTCCACTGCCCCCCAAAAAAAAGGCTTATAAATCTTGAGAAACAAAAACAACAAAACTTTCATGATGAGGCCAAGCGAGAGACAGAATAACAACATATCTAAACCAATCACTTTGACGTGATCTGCGCATGCGTTAAATCTTTCTCTAAATTCTGTATTTTCCTCTTGGTCCATGTACCCCGACCAATATAAACCTCCATGTTCCCCAGTATATGTAGTCAATACAGACATTCAAGCGAAGTTTTTTATGCCTATGATTTTGTCAGTATTGTTACCAGAAAAGTAACGTCATTATCTGCAGGTGTTATATTTGCTTGGCTGAGTATGAAGATGGAGATAAAATACGGATTCTTCCTTGTCACCATGAGTACCACATGGTCTGTGTTGATAAATGGCTGAAAGAGATACACGGGTTCATCCTTTATTCCTTTTTTCCTATCTTTTTTTAACAATTTCCTCTTTCTTCTTTAAATTTCAAACTTTGCTCATTCAATTTATGGAGCTTTCCTTCTCTCTGCTGTTGTTTACAGGGTTTGCCCCCTATGCCGAGGTGATGTTCGTGAAATGGATGCTTCTGCATCAAACACAGAAATTCCTTCTCTTTGATGGTATAATGTTTACACACGCACACACAAACACGAACACACAAATACAACATGTAAATAAGACGTAGATATTCTGTATAAAGATTACATCTTCATCAGTGTATATACCTTTTGTTGCATTATATAAAAAGTGGCTAATTGTTTGTTGAAGTCGGTTGTTATTCATACCCCCCCACCCCCCACACCCCACACCCCACACCCCACACCCCACACACACACACCTTCCTTCTTGGCGCCATTGTGTAGCATCTTTTATATACACAACATAAATTAAATTAGTAATAGAACTTATTTTTCGTGTTGTAGTTCAAGATATGATTCAATTGTTTAACCATAAGGTTATGTTCACTTGGATTGAATGGAATGAGGGGAGAATGGAATGAAATTTATACTATTATTTGGGGGAGATTGAGGAAAGTATTTATAAATTTCATTCCTTGCTTCATTCCTCTCCAAATAATTTGAACTAGAATTCTAACCCACATGTTTTGGAAGGAATGCTCCATTCCCAATATTCATCATTTTCCTTGCAATCTTCATCATAAAAATCTTCTTCTCCCTCATATTTGTTCATTATTTCCCCCAACATCCCCCTTTCTTCATAAATTTTGTTTACAATTTTCATTCCATTCTTACCCCATTCCATTCTTTCCAAGTGAACACACCCTAAGGTTGTGTTCACTTGGGGAGAATGGAATGAGGTAGGAATGGAATGAAAATTGTAAACAAAATTTATGACAAAAGAAGGGATGTTAGGGGAAATAATGAACAAATATGAGGGTGAAGAAATTTCTTATGATGAAAATTGCAAGGAAAATGATGATGATTGGGAATGGAGCATTCCTTCCAAAACATGTGGGTTAGAACTTTAGTTTAAATTGTGTGGAAAGGAATGAAGTAAGGAATGAAAATTTAAACATTTTTCCCAATCTTTCCCAAATAAGAGTATAAATTTCATTCCATTCTTCCCCCATTCCATTCAAGTGAAGTGAACATAGCCTAAGGGTACTGGTGCCGACGTGAGTTATGATTTTGCAACTACATCTTAAAACATTACATTATAAAGCTTGAAGAACAGAATTCTTGGATACTAGTAAATCTTTTACAAAAGCCACTAATATATAGCATTTCTACTGCCGGCCTACTAGTACATGTATATTTATTATTTTCGAGGATCTATTTGTAGAGTGGTCTGCTGTTATATACTCCATGCAATAGGATAATCATTTGGGGGAGCTGAATCTGGTTACTTAGTTGGGACACGGGAAAGAGCAAAGCGATTCGGGCGGCAATTTTTGTTGTCAAATCTTTTCCCACTGGCAATTTTAATTGTCAAATATTTCTTATATGTTTAAAGTTTGCATATCTTTAAAAACACTTCACATGTCTCTAGCATGATCCTTGTACTCTTTGGCAACATCTAAAACATTACTGCACTGATCACACCACAACCTCTAGTACCAATAAGAGTCTTGCTTTAAAATACAAGAATATTCTGAATTTTTAATATAACTTCAGGTCAATAATCTTCCCAATTCTCTAATTAAACGTGGTATGCATAGATTTTTTTTTTTTTTTTTTCTAAATATGCAAGTATAATTATTTGCTTGTGAGCAAAACCGGATATCCAATCCGGTTGATAGAATTCGGATTGGATATTCGATATTCGGATAATAAAAAATTTATTCTGGTTTTGCATCCGTTTATCTGGAATTCGGATATTCATTTAAAGCAGAACGGAAACCGGATGGTCGGGATCCAAATTAATCAAGTAAAATATATTTTAATTTGTAGAAAAACTGTTGTGATCCGGATTCGTATACGATTAAATAGAAAAAAATCGGATCGAATATACAGTCCGAATTTTCGAATCCAATATCTTAATTTTCTAATTTTTAAATTGGATACCAAATCAAAAATTAGAATAATTCAATTTTCGAATATTTATGGTCATCCCTGGCTTTTATCGAGGGAATTATTAGATTATATGTTAAGCAGGCAATACTAGCGTTGAAAATCCGAGACCAGCTAAAATAACTGAGATATTTAGCATTGTTGATTTTTTTCTGGTAGGCAGAAGATCGGTAATTAGGAGAGAAAGTTGGCCACAAAAAGAACATAAAAAAAAAAAAAAAAAAAAAAAAAGAGGAGGCAAGAATAATTAGGTCCGGGTTGAAACCGTAGCAACCATATTATCCACTTGTGCGTTATCAACCCAGATATTCGTGTACCCAATATTCGTGTTGCACCCGTGTCCTCTTCTTCCCCCCCTCGTCTCTCTTGTCAATTTAGCAACACCGCACACACACTCTTCGTAAGGTCGTATATATTTAAATATACACTACGATCTCGAACCATACAAATCATACAACAAACACAAATTAATATCATTTTCTGTTCTTCACATAGTCTGTCTATCAAACTTAGTTACTTGGTTGTTATGGATACTTATTCTTCGCCGGTGTCGGTGAAAAGGAAGGTTAAAGAAATACTGTCAGTGTTATGTTTTAAGATCAGAGAGCATGACTTACCAGAGCTGAAGAAGTGTTTTAGAGTGTTTAGCCGCCAGCAGTCGTGTAAAAATGATGATGTTCATTTGTCCTACGCTCTTAATTTCCAAGATGATGGCCATGTCCACCACTTTGCCTTACGGAGCTTCTCCGCTAAACTCCCTCGCCGAATGGCTTGACCATTAGATAAATGTGTTGATCAGTGTGTATGTATTTAGTCATCTATAAATGTAAATGACGCTATAGTCTCCCAGAAATTTTGTACGTGGTGTTTTTATGTATACAAGCCTGAGTATAAGTCGATCAGGTCACAACTTTTATAGAAACTTACCCAATTTCTCCTCTCGGTCTTGTTCGACTCTCGCATGCATGGACGATGGATCATAATAATTTTATCTTTTTGTTAAGACTAAATTGCAAAATGCACCTCTTTGGTTTGGACCAAAGTCACTTTGGTACTAATACTTTCAACAATTTGAAAAAATTTAGGAATAATTCGAAAAATTTAGAAAAAATTCGAAAATATTTATAAAAATTCGAAAATTTTTGTTCAAGGGTTCATGTATACAATATTTCATACTTTAAATATTCTGAATTTACCAAATTATCAAGGGCAATTTGGTAAAAATACACGAAAGGGCTGCAATGTGCAGCGCCCAAACATGTTCAGGGATGCAATGTGCAATTGTTGAAAGTATTGGTACTAAAGTGACTTTGGTCCGAACCAAAGGAGTGCGTTTTGCAATTTAGTCTTTTGCTAACTATTATTCCCTCCGTCCCTCTCATTTCTTTATCATTCCTCTTTTGGATGTCCCCTCAATTCTTTACATTCCAAAAGTTAACTAAAATAATAAAGTTTTATATTTATATTATAAAAAGTAATTACACTCATTACTTTCCTCCATTATACTCACTTTATACATTAAATATTGATTGATCCCACCATTTTACTCACTTAACTCTCTTCACTACTTTACAAGTTTTCCTAACTTTCGTGTCCAACTCATTTGTAAAGAAATGAGAGGGACGGAGGGAGTAGTATCCTCAAATTGAACCTTGACCTCTCTTGATAATGAATTGTACACCTCTGAATCAAGGCGATAATCGTAATTAAAATTAGCATTTTACTCGTGCTACGTATCGAAAGCACTATTTCAAAAAATTTAAAATAGTTACAAAAACATATATAAGTATTAAAAAATATCTTAATTTTGTTTGTTTTCCAAATAATTTCACGATATTTTATGTTATTTTTACCGAAAGTCCGTTTCAATATAGCCATGTCTTGAGTATCGAACATATAAAACAATAAAAATATAAATACTATTAGGAAAATAAAAACATGCATACATTTTTTTTTCTATAAATGGAAACAAAACAGGATGTGATCAAACCTTTAGTGGTTGCAAAATGGACATGTTATACTAATAATTTAACGGGTTTAATGCATTTGAAGGTTATTGAATGGACATGTTATGCTGCATATAGATTACCTGCAATAACTTGGTTTCTTGTTCAGCTTTTCCTTTCTCAATTTCATAAAAACTTCGTTTGAATTCAAAAAAAGTATGAAAAGCATCTAAGACTTCTTTGTATTGTTTTTTCATGTGCAATGGAGATATTATATTAAGGACAGTAATAAGAAAATAAGAAACTGACTAAGTATAAATGTTTGTTACACACTATTTCATATGAAGAGACTAAAGTATAAATTTAACCTAATAAAAAAATTATATTTTATATTCAGTAAATCTTAAACTATTTGCTAAGAAAAATTGCTGATTGATCTTAAAGGTAAAAAAAAAACAGGGCCAATATCAAAGCTTTGGTGAGTGAATCAAAGGTGGCATTTTTGTGTTTACAAGAAACAAAATGTCATAGCTGGGCTGAGAGATCTTTATCAAATTTAGGTCTGGGTAGAAATATTGGATGGAAGGAGGAAGCATCTAGAGGAATGTCAGGAGGTCTACTATCAGTGTGGGACAACAATATCATAAAAGTCAGTTCGGTTGTAAACTCAAGAAATTGGATCTGGGTCAGGGGGTTTATCAGAACCTCACATACTCCTTTCTCATGCATCAATGTGTATGCACCCCAGAAATTTTTAGATAAATGCAGAATTTTCGACGAAATTGCAGCAATGATAAGTAGAATCGGAGATGAACCTTTGGTAATAATTGGGGATTTCAATTGTGTGTTGAGAAAATCGGAGAGGGAAAATTGTAAATATAAGAAAGTTGACTCCAAGGCTTTCATGGATTTTATCAATTCCAATGGGTTGTTAGAAGTTCCTATGATAAATTCGCATTTTACATGGGTGGGTAGTGACAACAAAAAAAGCAGGCTGGATAGAGCAATTGTTAATGGATCATGGTTTTCAACTGGGAGTTGGGTGACAGTAGCTATGAGAAGGCGGAATTCGGATCATAAGCCAATTGTTTTAAAGGTAACGTCTCACAATTGGGGACCAAGACCTTTTAAATTATTTAACTGTTGGCTGGAAAATGAGGCTTATGTTCAACATCTGGGAAACATTTGGAATAAATCACCTAGTGAGATGAGTTTGGGGGCAAAGCTAAAAACATGGAGGGATTTCTCAAAAGGATGGAATCAGTCTCATTTTGGGAATGTTCATGATCGTATTGACAAGGCAGAAAAAGAACAAGAGGAAGCTGATCTAAAGAATTTGAATTTTATCACAAAGTTGAACATTAGGAATGAGCTGGAAGAACTTTACAAGATAAGAGCTATTATTCTATGTCAGAAGGCAAGGATAAATTGGCAACTGCATGGGGAAAAGAACAGCAGATTTTTTCATAACATCATTGTGAGGAGGAACAAGGAGAATAGAATTTATGGCTTAAAGGTGAATGAATCTTGGATCAATGACCCTTTAGTGATAAAGGAAGTTTTGTTTAACCATTTCAAGAGCTTTTTTGGAAATTCTGAGAAAATAAGACTTTTCTCACTTGATCCTGAAATGTTTACTCAAATCTCACAATTTCAAAAAACATAACTCATAAAAGAATTTTCTTTGGAAGAGATTGAGGGGGCTTTATTCTGCACTGAATCAAACAGAGCACCTGGACCTGATGGTATTAATGCTGGTTTCCTCAAAGCTACATGGAAGTACATAAAATCAGACATTTTGGAAGTGTTTAGCAAGTTTCATAGTGAAGCTTTAACACCAACAGGAATAAACTCTTCGTTTCTGGCTTTAATTCCTAAAATTAAAAATCCATAAAAAGCAGGGGACTTCCGACCTATAAGCCTGATAAACTCTTCGATGAAGCTCATCACAAAGGTACTTGCTCAGAGAATGAAAAACATAATGGGAGATATCATCTCAGAGTCTCAGTCAGGTTTTCTTCCAGGGCGTCAAATTTCAGATTGCATTTTGTTGGCAAATGAGGTGATTTCGACTCTAAAACTGAAAAAATCCACGGGGATCATTTTTAAGATAGATTTCGAAAAGGCATTCGACTCAGTCAATTGGGATTTTCTGTTGCACACCCTGGAAATCCTGAATTTTGACAAAAAATGGATTAAGTGGATAAAGGCAATCCTAGAATCTTCGAGAATACCAATTTTGGTTAACGGATCTCCAACAGATGAGTTCTTGCCAAAGAAAGGTCTGCGTCAAGGAGACCCACTATCCCCCTTACTTTTCAACATAATGGGAGAGGTTCTAGCATGTCTTCTTACAAGGGCCAAGAACATTCGAATCTTTGAAGGTATTTTTCTACCAAAATATCATTTGTCAATCTCACACCTGCAATATGCAGACGATGTTATTCTTTTTATAAAAGATGAAGATCATTCAGTAAGAGGGGTAAAAAGAGTACTCCAGTGCTTCCAACTATTATCAGGGTTGAAAATAAATTTTGACAAGAGCAGTGTAGATGGTTATGGAAGTGTTAAGGAAGAATTGCCAAGATGGGCAACTATTTTAGGATGCCAGGTGGGAAACGGTCATCTCAAATATCTAGGAGCAACCCTGGGAGAGTCACCTTCCAAATTAGCATATTGGAACCCTTTGATAGATAAATTCAGGAACAAGCTTAGAACATGGGACACAAGTTCAGTTTCTATGGCAGGAAGACTGGTGCTACTTAAAGCGTCCCTTGATAGCACTCCAACATATTGGTTTTCTATGTTTAAAGTCCCTACAAGGATTATTCAGAAGATGGAACAAATTAGAAACCAATTTTTGTGGGGAGATCTGAACGGAGGTAACGTCGTAAAACATCATTTGCATCTTCTGAAATGGGAAAAATTATGTTTGCCCAAACATCAAGGGGGTTTGGGTCTGATTCCATTGAAACAAATGAATTTGGCATTAATGGCGAAATGGTGGTGGAGATGCTATAATGAAAGATCAAGAATGTGGAACAAAATATTTTCACAAAGGTATGGGAAATGCCTTAATTACAACATTATGGATATCCCTCTTAGAAATGATACATCAAGCATGCTTAGATCCATAATCACTACGGGGAATTCAACAGAAATGATTGGCTTGATTGGCAGGGATTGTTTTAAGTGGACGGTTAATAATGGTGATAAAGTATTCTTTTGGGAGGACTGGTGGCATACCAATGGAATAATACAATCTCAGTTTCCGAGACTGTACAGAATTTCTAATCTCAAGCACTACACTGTCAAAGAATTCTGGATAGAATGGAACAAAGGTGAGAATTTGTGGTTACGACCACTGAATAATAGGGATGAAAGTGATTTGATATCTTTTGAAAGAATTGTATACTCGATTTCTTTGGGTCAGGAAGCGGATTTTTTAAAATGGATCCCAAGTAAAGGAATTTTCACAACAAAGAAATGCAGGGAGTTTCTATCGGGATATCAATCAGGCGGGGATTTCCATTGGAGACGTTTATGGAATAGCAAGCTTCCACCAAAAATTTCAATGTTTCTTTGGAAGGTAAAATGGGGAATTTTACCAACAAAAAGTTTGCTAGCAAAGCGATTGAAATTGGGAGACTCTGAAAAACGATGTAAATGGTGTGATTTCTGTGAAGAGTCTATTGATCATCTATTCTGGAGATGTAATCTTGCAAAGTGGGGTTGGTTATATGTTTTCAAATGGTGGAATATGGGAATCTCAACTTACATGACAAGAAATTTCTCTTTAGACTGGTTGATGATGTTACAAGATGATGGGATTGTTAGTCAAATTTGGAGGATAGTGGTGGGAGGAACTTGCTGGTCTATTTGCCTTGCGAGAAATGATAATATCTTCAACAATATCAAAATCTCAAAGGAAACTTTAGAGTTACTCATTTTTACAAGAATCTCTAAATGGGGGGTGGCAGCTAAACTAACTCCTTTTGCGGATGATCCCATTTGGAAGGTGAATCCTCAAGGTATTATCAAACTGCATTATAACAAAGTCAACTTGGAGTTCTGGAATTTCAAAAGGATCAGCTATAAATTCATCAGTGCAGTGGATGGAGCTTGGGGTCTAGATAAGTCTAGAGACCTAACAGGGGCCATTGGAGGCAATATCAAGAATAAAAATGGGGTTATATTGCATGCTTTTTCTGGACCGGTAAATGCAAGAGATAGTGAGGATGCAGAACTTGAAGCAATCAAACATGTGATATCTGTATCATCAAATCACATATTTGAAGGGGAGAGAATTCTAATATGCTCAGACTCATTGCATGCCATCAGCTCAATAAGATCAGGCAAAAGAGATGGATTTCCGATTTTGATTCAAAATAAAAATGTTTTGGATTGGGTCAAAGGGAAAATAGATTTGGGATATGTTCCGAGGTATCTAAATGAGGATGCAGACTCAATGGCAAAGTCTGGTTTACAAAGGCCTGTGTTAGTTTCATATTGGGCCCAACAAACCCAATAATGAAATATTTTCGTTATAGGTCTCTTTGCCAGGGGTAGAAGATATTTCTTATGTTTTGTTTTATTGCTGGACTCTATCTCTTATTACACTGCATGGGATACCAAACATACATTCTTTCTTGGGTATGGGGGAGGTAATTGATGCTTCACCTCCAGTTCTCCAGTTCGTGCTAGACATATAACCTCCAGTTCGTGTTTCAGATGAGTCAATGGGCAAGGAAGTCAAAAGGAAAAGAAAAGTTCATGACTGGCTACAAGTGATGTACTATACTAGGTTTTCTTGCGGGTTCATGTCCCCTGTTCCATTCATCTCGGCTGTACAGGATTGTGCAGAGAGTATCGATTGTTTTGGTGTGTGTAATCAAGGTGTGTGTGCGTGTTATGTGTGAGTGGTGGTGTGAGTCTTGGCGTGAGTTTGATAGCGTGTTTGAGTTTGTGAGTAAAGAATACAGTGTGGGTGTGTTTAAGCAGGGTCTGCTGATTCGTGCGGGTATATTGTGATGTGTGTGGTGTACAACTGAGCTGTTTCCCCTCCCCTGTTCTGGCCGTAGATGACTGCTAAGTATTGTTGGTTGAATCGCTGCTGGGTATGCTTAATGAGGGTTCAATATCAATTGCGTGCAAGGGTTTATGTGAGGGCTGGTGTGTTTGAAACTGTGTTGATCAAGAAGAGGGTATAAGGGATTCATGTGAGGGTTTGTGCAGTGTAAATCAAGGAGAATCAAGAGGAGTAGGAGCATGCAGGCTGCGTATTCTGTGGTTCGGAGCTGGGAGGTAATTCCATGCGTTCCTGCGCCTGTAAGTCAGAGGTTGTTCAGTGGGTTTTCTGTTAAGTTGGTTTCCTAGGTGTGAGGGCTGGTGTGTTTCAAACTGTGTTGATCAAGAAGAGGGTATAAGGGATTCATGTAAATTCGTGCAGTGTAAAGCAAGGAGGGTCAAGAGGAGTAGGAGTATGCAGGCTGCCTGCTAAGTTGGTTTCCTAGGTGTCTTTCGATGGCTTGTTTTTTTGTATAATGCTGGAACTCTGTTATTCATTTATGAAAATTCTTGGTTTATCAAAAAAAAATATTAAAAATACTAATAACGACATAGGTCAGATGGCCATACTTGTCATATATTTCTTACATTTTTTAATGCAATTGAGGCAATAATTTGTAACCAAATCATGAAGTAGTTTATCGAGAGTATATATCCCATTATTGACATATCCCTCACCGCGTATATTTTGGTGACCTGCTAATAAAGCAAAATAGAATTTTTTTTATTTTTCAAAATATTTAAAATGAAATTCATCTTATAATATTCTCGAAAAATTAGTGACAATCATTAACTCTGACATGAAATTCACTCAGATTTAAGATCCACAAACTATTATATGCATCCATCAAATAAGAAAAAAAACCAAAAAAATGAACATGAGTCTTTGGTTACATAATTTCTTGATTTGAGTTGATGGAGTTCTGATGTTAAAGTTGACTACCAAAATAGAGATGGTTTTGAAGAATATAGATAGGTGAATCTTATATGTACTCTGACAATAAATAATTGTTCTAGAATATGTACTTAATACACGAATAAATATATTAATATGAGAATTTATTAGGTTGAAGCATGCATATGAAATTTATAAATCTTAAAAGTAAAAAAATTAATATACCTATGAAAAAATATTTCATGTACACATATATGACATCAAATTTACATATATTTACGTAATAATACATCTAATTTAAATTAAATTTAATGTGAACTTACTAAGTAATTGTCTTTACATTCCTGGATTTTTTAATAAATGCTAACCACAAATAAAATTTAAGGATAAATATTTAGAATACTAATAATGAAAAAATGAATGCATTTGATTTTAAAAATTATTATAAAACATGTATTTAAATATTTGGACAACTAAAATCGACTTATTGGGGTCTAGCTATGTAAATTCTGCTTTGTGGAATTCATACTATATCTTATATGGGAATTGATCCCTCGAGAGAGACAATATGATGACAGCTTTACCGTACTTTCAAATGTATAGACAATGATACAATATATATATATATATATATATATATATATATATATATATATATATATATTAGTTCTTATGCAGTTAAGTTATGAATGATAAAAGGCAACCTAATACTGTAAAAATAGCAATTATCTAAAGGCACACCCAATATAAATCGGTATAATATAGGAAAGGATTGATTCCGGTAATTGAGTTAAACGCAGAATTACTGAAGCGGGATACTGAATATTCGAATGAGAAGTAATTCTGGGAGGATTGGAATTGAGGATGATGGAAACCTAAATCATTTTTCTATTATTTTTTATCAAAATTGTTTTTCAGTTGTTGATCTATTAGACAATTAAAACACAAAATATACGATGAATATTTATATAATTAAAATACAAAGATAACCTATCCAAGTATAATAAGTCATATAATAAAGGGAAACAAATTGGTGCATTAACTGAAATTCATATGATTTATGCAGAAGGAGAATTGATGCAGTCACTTAATTCAGAATTTGCTAGGATTGATGAAAAATGGGGAGAAGCGACTTAGATTTGATTGTTATGATAATTCTATTTTTGAGTTTGTTTTTTTGATTATAAAATGGATTTACATTTTAGGTATTTTTTTATTATATGCAAAGTGTTTATTAGGTAATCATCAAAATAAAAGTTAGTAGCTATTATGTTTAGTTTTATTGATATAAAAACTGTAAATAAATTGTTATTGAGTTTAACTTGAGTTGAGTTTAATCTTGGTTAAAAGGTAGAATCTAAATTAAATAAAGATCATGTTAAATTTAATTTGATTGGTATAAAATTTAGCAGTGAACTAAAATAATTCATAATTTTTTACTAGTTAACTTACATGTGATGGACTCCGGTATTATGATAAAGAATATTTAATTCTTTTAAATGATTTCATAATTAAAAGGTATATAAACTTATGTAATCTACTGGTATATGCATTTACCGAAAATATTAGGGCTTATTAGAAAAAAAAAATTATATACCATAGAATACAAGAATTTATTAAATTAAGAGATTATTATAATTTCCTCTAAAATAGTTTTTTTATTGATCATTTATTCACCAAATAATGGTAATACTCTTTTAGGATATATTTAATATTTTAAATAATTAAAATAAATATGTAGTGCTGGCTCATATACATTTATAATTTCATATAATTAACAAATTATAAATAAATATTTTTTAAAGATTTTAAAAAGAATTGAGTCTTTGAAGTTATGGATATTATCCAAGTTATTTAAAATCTGGGTTCGAATCCAAAATTTTCAAATATCGGGTTGAGTTAGATTGTAAATATTTTAATTCAGTTAATAATTGTATAATTTATATTAAGGAAATTATTTATAGCGTATAATAATATAATTGTGATTGACTTTATGTTAAAAGAGTGGTTGATCAATAAATGTTTAATTAATAAAATTAATTTAACATATATAATAGTTTGTTATGATTGATTTCAAATTAAAAGAGTAATTTTGAACAAATATTTTTTGATTTAGAAAATATGTATTATATGGATATCTTAAATAATATCATTACTATATTCAAATTGTAATTATTAAATATAGTAATTTTAGAAATTCCAAAATTTATTTAAATAAGGGTTGTCATTATTTTTTTTGATTATTTCTTTCATAAATTATTTGTTTATATATTTTATCATGTTTTAGTTTACCGTTAATAATATTAATTAACATTTAATTTATTTTATCTTTGGTAAACATAATAATATACTAACATTTATTACATTTTATTATACACCTTTCATGAATATAATATTGTGTTAAATTACAAATTTATTTATACGTGTTGAGATATTATTATTGTTAATAATTTTATGAAATTTAAAATTATGATCATTTTCTAAATGGGTGATTATAAGCAAAAGTGATTTTGTTGTAGAACCAAACTTATTCTATTTGATTTACAGTAAAATCATTTTTACTATTCAAGTAAAATCGCTTATCAAAAAAAAAAAAAATCATTTTTAAATCCAATTTTTCTATTCAAGTTTTAAGTATTAATTTTTTGGTAGATTTTGTATACAGAGTGTAATTTATGTTTTATATTAGAATGAAATTTAATATTTTTTAAATATAATTTGAAAAGTATTTATGAGATTATAAGATAGAATTAATGATTCTCTCTTATAAGAAAGTTCTATTGCCATGTTAATCGACATCTATAATCCGGTTAAATCATTCACCAACAACATCAATTTTCGAGAAAAAACAATAATATTGGTGAAATGTAAGTTACATGTTCAATTAAATTACCAATTTGATCTTTATTGCTACTTTTATAAATATATGTATTTGTTTTAACTCAATTTTCAATCATGTTATAAGATTATTGTTATGAATTACATGTTTAAAATTGATGATAACAAATAAATTTGGACAAAAATTTTATTTATGATTTTATAGCTAATTGATGGATAATGTTTCATGAGTAGTCAATTAGTTAGCTACAGTTAGTGTTTATTCATGTAAAAATCTGTTGTTGGATAGTAATTCACTTATACCAGGAATCTGTAGTAAGTTATGTGATGCATCAGTTAAGCAGGATATTGAATTGTCAATATTTGAGAGTACAAGTTTTTGCAAGTGAAGTGTGGAATTGATAGTTATCTATTAGTCACAAATAAAGAATAAAGAATTACAAATGCCAACCTGGAAGATTGGATCGATTTCTAAATTCAAACAATGACTTGACAAAGCAAGTAGTCGTCGACTATAATAGCTTATCTTCTACCAAGGAGATGAAAAGGACTTAACAGTACAGAAAAGATAAATCCTAACAACATCACTTTGCATAAATATCACATGGGCATGGGAGCTGGGTCAATTTGTCATTCCCAGTCATCCCTTGAAGATTAAAGCATGCTCAGAACTGAAGCATTCTGAAAGGAGCTCAAAATTAGAATGGCAGAATCTCGAGAATTTCCTGAAATGGCTAAACAGGCAGAATGAGCATGAGCATATGACAAAACTTTACTTGAAACGAACTTATGAATTATTTTATGTAAAATGCTTTGTAACACTTGGTCTATAAAAACCAATTGAGTAGCATAGTTTCACCTTTGTGGAACACAATTGTTTCTGTTAGTTCTTTACAGAAAAAATTTTGTAAGGCAAAAATAATCAAACTATGTAAGCAGCTGTGAATTAACTTTCATAGAATCTTCAAGGAATACAAAAACAATCTTAGGTGAATCATCCAAGCATTCACCTGAAATTTTTAAAGTATTTTTTGTTGTTCTTTCTTTTCTTTATATACTTTAAATATGTTATACATCAATAAAAATACAAAAAGAATTCGAGATTTCATACATTGTATTTAACCCCCCATCTACAATATATCTCACTATTTAGAATAACAATTACATTTATAAATATCAATTAAGTAAAAGATTCATATAAATTTTGATAACGTTCATGCATCGCACTGATAATGATAATAAATTTGCATATATAATATTTTTTGCTCGATGTCCTTATTATTTCTTCCGTACCAAAATAAGCACCGTTTAAATTTTCTACATTTATTTTAAGGTGTAGAAAAAGGATGATATATATTATTTTTAAATGTCTTTTTTTTAATGAAAGTTCAAATTTATATTTTTATTCGGGTGAAGAAAATTTTAAAAACAATATATGAAAATCACTTTTTTCACACCTTAAAATACGTACAAAAAAATCTAAAATACGTACAAAAAAGACTGACACATAATTCTGGGAATGCTAAAATATGCACTTAGATTTCGCACCTTTATCATGTATTTTGATGGCAATATATTGACAGAACTCATGGAATTGGTTTTGGCGCAAAGGGTTTGAATTAATGTGAAAAAATGTTTGAGAGAGATGGTAAAGAAGGAATTAGTTGTTGCCTATTAGATTACTGACAAAAATACTCTGAATATATTTACTTTTAATCGTTTGCTTATACTAGCTTAAAATTCAAAATTCGTGCAATGCACGGATTTTTTTTAGTATTATATAATTTTTTTTTCGATAATTTAAATAACTTTTTTAAGATATGAATTTTCTAAGTAAAATTTTTAAATGATATGATTTGATAATAATTATATATATATATATATATATATATATATATATATATACATATATGAGTTGCATTATAGAAAAAACACCTTATATAAAGAACATTATCATAATACTTTATTTTTCATAAAAATATATTTGTTATAATAAAAATCATAAATTTTAACAATAAATTAAGGTTGACATATCGAATCTAACGTAAAATCTCATCTAAATTTAAGAATAAAATTAATTTTATATAGAATCCAGTATATAATCGACAATAGAATCTTATATATGTTTTTGTAACAATAAAATTATGCGTAATTATCCTAATTTTTTTGTTAAATTCTATTTTTATTAATAAAAAATCATTATAGATGTGAAAATTAGAATTTAAAAGTTCTTTTATGTAAGATTCTACGGTATTTTCATTGTTCTTTATATAAGGGTTTCTTCATGGAACAATGGCCTATATATCTATACTATTATATAAAAGCCGAAACATTAAAAGTTTTGGTACCTATTTTTTGATACTAAGTGAATTTACTTATTTACCCTTCATTATAAAGAAAAATATATATGATATCTATACTATTAAAACTCCTAAAATAAATAATAACATAATATAATTAATGGTAAGTAGTCGATTGGCTTTTTTCACAATTACTTTTAATTGAACGTATTACTTTTATAAACACCTACTAATCTTAAAATCATTAATATATACCCGAAAATATCAGATCATATATTTATGATATCTATAATATTAAAACTCCTAAAATAAACAATAACATAATATAATTAATGCTAAGTAATCGATTGCCTTTTTTCACATTTACTTTTAATTGAACATATTTCCTTTTATAAACACCTACTAATCTTAAAATCATTAATATATACTCGAAAATATCACATCATATTTTTCAATTATTAATAAAATATATTAAAAATATGTATACGTTGTTTATAAAAACATCAATCGTATCATACCGTACAATCAATAATATTTCCTTTCAAATTAAAACACGTTCACTTTTTATTTTAAAAATAATATTATAATCATTAATATATACCCAAAAATACTATCTATACTACTAAAACTCCTAAAATAAATAATAATATAATATAATTAATAGTAAGTAGTTGATTGCCTTTTTTCACATTTACTTTTAATTGAACATATTACCTTTTATAAACACTACTAATATTAAAATCATTAATATATAACCGAAAATATCACATCATATTTTTCAATTATTAATAAAATATATTAAAAATCTATATACGTTGTTTATAAAAACATCAATCGTATTATACCTTACAATCATTAATATTTCCTTTCAAATTAAAACACGTTAACTTTTTAATTTAAAACTAATCTTACAATCATTAATATATACCCGAAAATATTACATCATATTTTTCAATTATTAATAAAATATATTAAAATATTTATACGTTGTTTATAATAAGGAAACATTAGTATAATCCGTAAACATGAATATATTAATTTATATTAAATTAAAATTAATGTTAATTAGTCGATTGCCTTAATTAAATTATAATTACTATAAACTATTCACTTACCTTTTTCACATAAATCGTATAATCTTTTTAATTTTCACATTACCTTTCTATTTCTCTAGCTAAAATATCTCTTTTTCCAATTATATCACGGGCGGTTCTATTTAATATAATAAACTAATAATTTATAGTATTAATAATGAACTGATTACCCTTTTCAGCTAAAACGTATCATCTTTTATATATTTTCTAACTAAAATCCCTCTTTTAATAGAAATATCACGTACAATATTAATTTCTTCTTTTCAAAAAACATTACGAGAGCAATTGTATTTAGTAAAATAACGTAATTAAATTATAAATACTATAAACTAATCAATTACCTTTTTCACCTAGACATGTCAAATTTTAATTTTCTCTAACTAAATCCTCTCATTTTCTAATCATATCACGGATATTATATTTAATAAAATAAAAATATTATTTTATAATTATTAATAATTAACCAATTACTTTTTTTAACTAAAGCCTATCATTTTTTCTATATTTTCTGATTAAAATCTCTTCATTTATAGAAATATCATGGATAACATTTATATAATTATTATCAAATTATCTCATATAAAAATTTAAGTCTCCAAAATTAATGTTTTAAAAAATTAATTTCAATTAATGAAAAAAATTCATATAATATTTAAAAAAATTCGTGCATCGCACGGGTTTTAAGCTAGTATATATTATTTCTTAAAAAGGAAAAATTTTTGATACGTTTTAGCTGAAAAAGGTAATCTATCAATTATTAATTATTATGATATTATTTTATTGAATTTAATTATCCGTGATACTATTGGAAAAAAGGTTTTTGAATGAGAAAATAAGGTAACGTGTTTTAGCTGAAAATGTAATTTGTTAGTTATTAGTAATCATAATAATATTATTTTATTTTATTAAATATAATTGACCGTAGTATTTTAAGAATAGAAAGATAACGTGTTTTACTTAAAAATAGATTTTATTAGTTACTAAAAAAATTGATAAGGTAACATATTTTTACCAATAATAAATAATTAAGTAAGGATAATTACGTAAGAAATTAAAGTTTAAATGAGATATTTCAATTAGAAAATATAGAAAAGATATCACGTTTTGGCTGAAAAGGGTAATTAATTAATTATTAGTAATTATAATATATTAGTTTATTTCATTAAATAGAATGACCCGTGATATTTTTGGAAATGAAAGGTTCTATTCAGAAAAGTTAGAAAACTAATGTGTTTTACCTGAAAAAGGTAATTGGTTAGTTATTAGGAACTAATCGTTATTTTATTTCATAAAATAGATCTACATGTTTTACCAATAATAAATATTTAAGTAAGGATAATTAAGTTAAAAAATCAAGTTTGAAAATGAGATATTTTAGTTAAAAAATATAGAAAAGATATTATCTTTTAGCTGGAAAAGGTAATCAATTAGTTTTTAGTAATTATAATATTATTAGTTTTTTTTATAATTAAGTAAAATAATTAAGTGTAATCTATATCTATACTATTATATAAATTCCGAAACATTAAAAGTTTTGGTACCTGTTTTTTGGTACTAAGTGAATTTACTTATTAACCCTTCATTATAAAGAAAAATAAATACACCTAAAATAAATAATAACGTAATACAATTTTGGTAATTAGTCGAGATATTACCTTTTATAAACATCTAAAAACATCAATCGTATCATATCTTTCCATCATTACTATTTTTTTCGAATTAAAATACGTTATAATTAATGGTAATTAAACGATTAACATAATAAAATTAAAGGTAATTAGTCAATTGCCTTTTTCACATTAATATAATAAAATTATTGGTAATTAGTCGATTGCCTTTTTTATATTACTTTTAGTTGAACATATTACCTTTTATAAACACCTACTCCCTCTGTCCCTCTCATTTCTTTACATAAAAAACTGCGTGTTTGGCACGCATTTTAAGGTGAATTTTAAGGATAGTTATATAACTTATTTTTGATATTTTCTTTTTTTGTATAAAAATAGAATTGTTCTATTTTTATACAAAAAAAAGAAAATATCAAAAATAAGTAACAGAACTATCCTTAAAATGCACCTTAAAATGCATGCCGGAAACTGGTCCGCAAACGTAAAGAATTCGGAGGGACGGAGGGAGTAATATCTTTCAATCATTAATATTTTCACCTAAAAACATCAATCGTATCATATCTTTCCATTATTAATATTTTTTTTCAAATTAAAATATGTTACAATTAATGGTAATTAAACGATTAACATAATAAAATTAATGGTAATTAGTCAATTGCCTTTTTCATATTAGTTTAAGTTGAATATATTACCTTTTATAGACACCTAAAAACATCAATCATACTTTTAGTTGAACATATTACCTTTTATAAACACCTAAAAATATCAATCGTATCACATCTTTCGATCATTAATATTTTATTTTGAATTAAAACACGTTACCTTTTTAATTTAAAACAAATCTTACAATCATTAATATATACCCGAAAATATCACACTATAATTTTCAAAAAATATATAAGACCTCAGAATATATAATAACATAATATAATTAGTGGTAATTAGTCGATTGTCTTTTTTACAATTACTTTTATTTGAAGATATTACATTTTATAAACACCTAAAAAGATCAATCGTATCATATCTTTCAATCATTAATATTTCCTTTACAATTTAAACACATTACCTTTTTAATTTACAACAAATCTTACAATCTTTAATATATATTCGAAAATATCACACCATATTAATTCTCAATTATTAATAAAATATATTAAAAATCGTATACATTGTTTATAATAACGAAATATTAGTATAATCCGTAAACATGAGTATATTATATTATATCAAATTAAAATTAAAATACTTATTAAAAATAATGATTATATAAAAACATGATCATAATATTAAATAAAAATATAATACAAGAAACCCGTGCAATGCACGGGTTATAAGCTAGTTATTATATAAAAGCCGAAACATTGAAAGTTTTGGTACCTGTTTTTTGGTACGTAGTGAATTTACTTATTTACCCTTCATTATAAAGAAAATATATATGATATCTATACTATTAAAACTCCTAAAATAAATAATAACATAATATAATTAATGGTAAGTTGTCGATTTTCTTTTTTCACATTCACTTTTAATTGAAGATATTACCTTTTATACACACCTAAAAACATCAATGGTATCATATATTTCAATAATTAATATTTCCTTACGAATTAAAACACGTTACCTTTTTAATTTAAAACTAATCTTACAATCATTAATATATACCCGAAAATATCACATCATATTTTTCAGTTATTAATAAAATATATTAAAAATATGTATACGTTGTTTATAAAAAGGAAACATTAGTACAATACATAAACATGAGTATATTAAATTATATTAAATTAAAATTAATTAATTATATAATAGCCGAAACATTAAAAATTTTGGTACCTATTTTTCGATTTATGTTTTTTTTAGTATTTCGTGAATTTACTTATTTAACTTTTCTTATAAAGAAAAATATATACGATATCTATTTTATTAAAACAATTAAAATAAATAATAACATAATATAATTAATGGTAATTAGTCGATTGCCTTTTTTCACATTTACTTTTAATTGAAGATATTACCTTTTACGAACACCTAAAAACATCAATCATATCATATCTAACATTAATATATAACCAAAAATATCACATCATACCTTCTAATTATATCTTTATATATAATAAGCATAAGAGGTATCTTATCCATAATTTTGGTTTGGTCGTTGTACTACTAAAATAATCTCAACCGTCGAATTTTATATTTTAATAATAGAAGATCAAGATTATATCACAGTAAAAGGAAAATTATAACCTATATAGGATATATATCATATTAAAAAAATTATAATCTAAACAGGATATAATTAAAAAATGTTATATTGGATTTGAATTTTAAAAAGAAAATTATAATATGAAACGAATATAATTAAAAAAGGATACAATTGAATTTCACTTAATTTTTTTATTAATATTAAATAAAGTTTATATTTACTGTTTGGACTCTATTCCGAGATCTATAAATCAATAGATTTGGATGATTTTACAGTTCATGCGAAGCTCATAAAATTATCTTTAATTTAGTGATGATTTAACAATTATTATCGAAATAGAAACACTCAGAATCTCAAAAAAAAGTATAATTACAAATTTTTAAATTAATCCTATTCAGTGTAGAAGACATACAATGATAATCATATTCCATGTAGATAACCAAATTATATATGATTTAAATCATTGACATACACGATTTCGTATTTCAATATAAATACAGTTTTTAATTTACATGTTAAAAATATAAAATATTTTTTAAGATAGATCCATCGTTTTACATCTAATTATTTTGTGATCTAACGATTCTTAATTATTATTAAAACTGTATTTGGTTGTTAGTAGAACTATCTTCAAATAATGAAATGGGTATTTTGATAATCAAAACGAAATATAAGTAGATATCATAAATCGAATAGATTTTTTTCAACGTAAAAAATGATCAATTTCTTCTCTCTTTTGTTTTGTGCGTAATTTTAATTGGAAAATAATTTTTAAGTCATCACTAAATTAAAGATTATTTTGCTAATTTCATATTAGCTGTAAAATTGTCCAAATAAAATTTTAAGAATTCAAGACAGAGCACAAATATTAAATTGAACGTGTAAAATCTTATATATGTTAATTTTTTTAATAAAAATTTGACATGTAAATTAATAAAGTATAAATATTAAAAATAATAATAATAATATAATTATAGATATTAAAAAAGGAACCGTTCGGGTTATAAGCTAGTAAAGTAAAACAATTAAATAAGATAAGTACCATACCATACCATACCAAAAAACAAATATTATTAGTTTTTTTCATTAATTAAAACAATCGTGTTTTTGAAATAAGAGATTTTAGTTAGAAAAGGTAATAGCTCAAAAAGATTATTGGTTAGTTATTATTTAGGAGAAGTGTTGGGAAGAGTTTCGTGAAATATTTTAAGAAAAGAATATATTTTATTTTTTTATAATTAAGTAAAATAATTGAAATTAATAAAATAAAATAATTAAATAAGGTAAATACTATATAATATCGTATCTTACCAAAAAATAGGTAACAAAACTTGTAATGTTTAATGTTTTATAATATAGTATAAATGGACAGTATTGATGTGAAGCATGACATCTTGGCGCTGGGAAACAGATTTAGATTTTTAGCGAGAGAGTATGGAACTTAAGATACATCTTAGGAAATATGGGGAAACATAAGATATATTATGTATGTTCCCTGAGATATATGTATTTTATATGTAAATATGTGATGAGTAATTTTGTAAAATTAAAATTTGTTTAAAATTTTATTAATTAGCCCTGCGATCCCAATTCAATTTTAAAGGATTTTATTCATATCTCATGAAAGTTACCAGAAATATATCTCAGGTTCCTTTTTCTCTTTTAGCGATATTTATTATTTGTGGTAAGCAGCGATTAATTAGGAGAAACATCCACCACAAAAAGCCGTTTTCGTAAATTAAAAGGGGAAAATTAGGTGTTGTAATCCACTCATACGTTATCGACAGTTAGTAGAAGATGGGTGTTGCATCCGTGTCCTCTCCTTCCTACTCCAACTTGGTGTCGATCTCTGCCTATATATCTATATAAGGCTCACCAGTACTCCAACTGAAATTATACATACACTACTATCGAACCGAACGCTCTTTTAATTTATTTGTTCGATCTTCACATATTTAATTATTTGTCATCATGGATTCATATTCATCGGCGCCAGTGTCCGTGAAAAGGAAGCTGAAGCAAATCCTGTCAGTGTTTTGTTTTAAGATCAGAGAGCATGATTTACCAGAGTTGAAGAAGTGCCTCAGCGTCTTGAACTACCGCCAGCACTCGTGCAAAAGTATAGATGATGATAATGTTCACTTGTCTTATGCTCTCAATTTTCAAGATGAGGACCATCTTCACCACTTTGCCTTTAGGAGCTTCTCCGCGAAACTTCCACGGAGATTAAGCACTTAATCACTAGATATGTATGTAACTTGTATATGTAGATGAATGGTGGTCTAGTAGCCCATAACTTTACTTGCTTCATGTGTATACAATGAAGTATAATTAAGTAGTCGATCAGTTTTCAACTTTTATACAGAAAACTTGACTCTTCTTCTACTCTTGCTGACGTTTTCTTCCATTCCTGTCATGCATGGATCATAATTTTTATAGTTCTGCTGAGCTATTCAAGAATGTTTTGACAACTCTTGAATTGCTGCAACTATTTCTCAATATGTATGAGTCATGTCATATGTCAATACGCGGTGAAGATGGCAGTACAAAGTATGCGTTAAAAAAAAAAAAAGAAAGAAGAAGATTTATATATGATTATTTAGGCCAGATTGTGTTAGCTGTTTTGATTAGCGAATTGAATTAGCTGTTTTACATTAAATTGTTTGATAATTAGCTGTTTGAGTTGGCATTTTGTATATTAACTACATACATAACAAACATCTAATTGAAAAAGCTCCTCTAAGTAGTTTTTTGAAAATTAGCGTTTTGAGTCCAAAAAGCTATTTCAATCCGGTAACTATCAAACACTAATATTAGAGGTTTCAAATGGTCAAACCTCTAATTTGACTCAAACTTCTAATATTTTCTCAAATCTCTAACTTTCAAACAACCCCTTATATTTTCTCTTTATTTTTAAAATTTTGGAAGATACCCAAAATTATTAAAACAGAAAGACATGTATAAGTAATTTTTCTTTTTTCTAGAGTAAATATTTGAAAGAAAAATCTGCAAAATATATATTTTGAAAAGAAAGAGCCCATATATATCATTAATTATGTTTATCATATTTTCATTTTTTAGTATGTTAATTATAATATTATCACTTTTTACCCTTTCTTTAGTAACGTTTAAAACTTTTATTAACATTATAAAACTTCACAGAAATTTATATGTAGTTTTCTTTTTATACATGTATAAATTTAACATATTACATTTGAACATTATATCTATTATTTTATTACAATAGTCAAATATGATAAATTTGTTTAAGAATATTTGCCAGTAATTAAAGACTATACAAATATATATAATATATTTTTATAAATCATTTCAAAATTATGTGTTAATTACGTACGCTTTTAATTTCTAATCAAATGGATCTTTTTGGTTAGTTTTTTTTTTTTTTTTTTTTTTTTTTTGTGTATGCATTACAATTTAGTATATGTTGTAACATAATTCTCGGGATGAGCGAGAGTCGAACCCATGACGTAGTACAACAGAGAATACATCCTTTACTACTTGGCTATCCAATCGCGCTCTTTTGGTTAGATTTTAATTTGTCAAAGTTTTAAATATTTTTAGAAAATTGTTTTTTTATTTTTTTGGAATTTATTTATTTTTTAATTTTCTGATGCAGGGGTTTCATTTTTGGATATTAAAGTTGTATTGTCTAAACTATTGAGAATATTAAATAAATTTTCTTGATCGAAGAAAATTCATTTTTGTGTACAATTCTTTTATAGGGTTTGATGTGCCTGAGGTTGTCCTCATAGGGAGAAGGTTAAGGATTCTTCCTCATGCAAAAGAATAAAAAGAGACATATACTCTGCTTATTTAGTTATTTCACTATCTTCTGAGGAAAAAACTTTAGCAAAATAGCTAAGATTTTACCAAATTTCGAACAAGTACATGTGATGTTAAATGGATAGACTAGTGGTTTAAAGAAGCAATTCAAATGTACAGTAATTCATTTGATCTTTCAAAAGTATTATAAAGTGTGATTCAAAAATTTTGAAATATGGAACCAAAAAAAAGGGACGAGGGAGAATAAAAATGTCAAAACTAGTAGATTACAGATTATGCATATACACTGCGTTAAACTTGAATCACGAGAAATGGGAAGTTTGACATCCGCACATTAGTGTTGATTATGCTTACACACACACAGTCAGAGGCTGTAAACAATTTGAAGTAGTGATGTACTAACATACAACGAACATATGTGTGGAGTCGATGCAAAGATTCTATTTGATTTTGATTGATAATTGATTAGAAAACAAACACAACTAGTCAGTGAAAGAGACTCAGCATGTTATGATGATGAATTCGACCACTCTACGCCCGTCCCTCCGTTTTATCTTTTAGTTATCGTTTTCCTTTTTTGTTAGTGGCCACCGGACAGTGATATAGCTTTTTCGAGTTAATGGTGGTTGTATTCGTTGAATAATACATGAGTTACTAAAAACATTTTTATGATATCTTCCTAATATGTGGCAAAGGCTAAGATCGTGTTGACGATATATTTGGATATCCCTCCTTTATAATTTGTACCGTCCTTTGACCCATTTGAATTTTAAGGAAAACATTTTAGATGACTGAATAAATTAAATATGATATCAGAATCCTCATTAGCTTGTTTGTCTAGTTGTGTTTAGTAGTATAATTTTTTTTTACTAATTTAGGATCATATGCGCCTTGACAAAGCAAGATGCAAAAAATCTACGCTCTAGTAGCAAAGTTATAGGATTTTATCAAAAATAAAGTTCGGAACATTCAAATAATTACGACTAAAATGGACCCAAAAGAGTTTAAGATAGGAGCCGACAAGCGCATCAAGTTTGAAGGAGTTCCTTGTTTACAATTGGGTCAGTTATATATAGCCCCACAAGGACTTTTGTGTAGTCTCAAATATCAAGCAAGTAACAAGAAAATATAGATGTGGGCTTTGACAGTAAGGTGGTCTAGATTTGTAGGACAATAATCTTGATTCAAGTGCAATAACTTGGGAAGTTCTGTTGTGTTGCAAATTTCGCCAGATCTGGATTAAGAGAAAGACCATTTTCCACACACATAAGAAGAGAATAGTAGTAAATCATGGTACTTCCATGTGCAAATTAGTTGACCATAATAGTTCCTGTTGCTATTAGGTTTAAAATCTACATCCCATGATATATTTTGTTGTGCTCTGATGCTCTGTTAGCAGAATATGTCATTCTTATACACAAATATCGTTACCCTCTTTTAGAGAAGCCGAGAGCTCAAACCACTACACTAACACACGTGCCCTTTAAAGGTTGAGACTTTAGACCCTTGTATTATTGCTATTTTGTTATACTAAACAATGATTTGGTCGGCATATTAAGCCTTGGTGAGCAGCTAACTGCTTTCCCTGGGCAGATTAGATACCTGGTGACTCGATTGCTGTTCACTGTTACAGTGTTTGGAGTTATTAAAGTTCGTCTTTCTGAAGAAGAAGAGTTATGCTTTAATTGTGCAGTTTCATCAGATTCTTAAAAAGATTGTTGCTACAAAAGAAGATATAGGACCATGAAATCTCCTTCTATTGCTTTGACGGAAGCCAAATTAAGCAAATCTGGGCCTCGTAGCGGGGGCTTGTTACTCAAGCAAGAGATACAAGATGCAATTAGCAAAAAAAAAAAAAAAATCCTTGAAAAATGTTCAAAATGTTGCAATTAAAATTCGATATAGTCAAGATAATGTTGCAGGTGTGCAACTCCCCAAATTTGAGCTTTTCACTGATGGAGAGACCAAGAATGAATTTACTGGGTTGGCCAGAGGAACATCGTTCTTGACACTCGATGAGGCAATTAAGACCAAAAATCTCAGGGTTAACCAAGATAATAGTAGTAACATCTTTTTCTGTGCTTGCACTGGCATGAACACATTGACAAGCAAACTTCAATAATTTATACCTACTCGGCACATTTTTATGTTTTTAGGTCCAGGTACATGTTGCTTCCTCCAGAGCACTCTCCGCCGCAAAAATTCAAACAGGCCTGCCGTTTTGGCCATGTTATGTTTTGCTTGATCTTTTCAGTGTAGTTGCGGCGTTTCTGAACTAAGTTAAAATATCTTTTCTAGTTAGGTTCTAGAGCTGTTTATTAATAGTTTGCCGTGTCCTGCTTCCCTGTCGAACCTTTCACTTTGTTGTTATTTCTTGTGGTTGCAGCCTATTCATATTACCTCCTTGGAAAGCAAACACCAAGGTAATTAGGAATGTCAAAATCAAAGACCATATTCATAAAATACATTGTGAATTGAAGATCAAACATGAAAGAAGATCCGAGCCGATAAATTCATGCTAAAGGCCGTATCCATATAAATGGAAGTTGCACAAGAATGAATATAAAAACACCTTCCCCTAACCATTATGGTAATACCAATGTTGCATCAGGGGATAGTTGATGCCTGTCGAATCTATTTTCATTTTGCGCCCACCTTTCTCCAGCAGTGCATACAGGACTGCAAAAGAGAAGGACTTTGACCGATTAAATTGTTGAAGATATTTTTCCAAGTTAAAAAAAGTCATATCACATATGAATTAATTGAGCTATCTGCCAAAAAATTTATTGAACTTTTATAGATTTTGCATAATAATCATTATAGTTTTTTGTCATCATTTTAACCATCTATCTTTCGATCATTATGGAAAATTTAATCATGGTTAACAAAAAAAGTGACTTGGCAAATGATTATCAACGGGAAGCCCACATGGCATGACATGAATAATGAATTTGTATTAATTTGTCAAAATAAGCATTATACAACTGATTATTGCTAAAATAACTATTAATTTAATTTTTTTAATTTAATTAAAATATCTATTAAATACCAAGGGGTGGATTCAATTTAGATTTTAATGGATTAATAAAATTTATAAATTTTAAAATGTTGTTATTGATTTTAATTCTACATGGTTTTAGCAGAGTTAATAAAAAATATTGTAGAATCTTATATTTCTTAAGGGAGTTTCCCACATATCCAATGAAGTCTCATGAATTTTAGCCATATTTCAATGATAAAAAATACACTAACAAATCCATCAAAATCAACTGTTTTATTAAATACAAAATATCAAGTTGGATGGCATCAAATTTTAATGTATTTCGTAAAATTTAAATTGAATACCTTTATATTTTAATGGACTTTTTAAAATCTAAAACGACTACCCCAGATTTCAAAAAAAAATTGAAATCAATATTAAATACCATCAGATTTTAAATAATTTTTCAAAATCCAAATTGAAATTTTTAAAGATTTTTAAAAAATATATTGAATTAATGGTTGTTTTAGCATTAATCAATTCAATGGGTTTTTTAGAGATAGCTCTTTCTGATGAAGGTTATATTAGCATACACAACTTACTTGTATAATGGTTATTTTAGCAAATTAATAAAAAATTAATTAATCATGTATGTCACATGAATTAATCCCACAGTGATTAGTTTGCCACGTCAACCTAATCTAACCACGATTATTCTATAATCCAGTTTTTACATAATCTTTGAAAGATAGATGGTTAAAAGTGTGAGTAAAAAAAATATAATGGTTATTTTGCAAACTGAAAAAAAGTTGAACGAGTGTTTTGGCAGATAATTCTATTTAATTTGAATATTAAATTTGATTAAAGTTTATGAAGTACTTTTGATATGGGCTGAAAGTAAGCCCTAAAAATACATTTAATGTTGCATTAAATAAATCTAGGTTGGTCCAAGGTCAGAGCCGAGTATTGAGGCCCAAGACCCAAAATTAAATAATAAATTCGTAGTTGATAAATCAGCCTATAAAAAGACTCCGTTATTGGGTCCAAAAGGGAACCAATCCATTCAAGGAGTAGCCCCCAAGACATACGAGTCCAATAGGAATCAGCCTTCTTAATGGAAGGATCCAGAATTCTATCTAAAGTGGGTAACTTGTCCACCAAGACATCAAACCCTACCATAATTCCAAGGCACCCAATGCCTATATAAAGGGCCTGACCCCTCATTCTAAAAACAACGTTTTTGGGCACGGCTCAATACGTTACTCAATGTTTTAGGCTTAATCCTCGAATAAGGACATACAAGCCACTACGTCACTACGCCGCGAGGGCGCATCAAGCCACGTAGGCAACTCTAGAACTACGTTTTGGCTTGATTCTTGATATTCATCAAGGTACGTAGGCATTTTTCGAGGATCGACTAGTCCCGACAGCAAGAGCAGCCACCATTAAAGCTCGAAACTCTTAATCCCTTGCAATCAATACACGAATTAATTACACCCTACTTTTTATTCCACAACATTTGGCACCGTCTGTGGGAAAAAGACATCAACCATGGATTCCACACGAAGAACATCAAACGCCGAAACTACAGAAACGCCCATCGGCACTTTCGCACCCTCAATGACGGAATAGGTACCACCAGGAGCGGGCTCCCAACCCTAGATTACTCAGCCTCAAGGAACTGATCCCCCGAGGTCTGAAACTCAAACTCAAGGGTCGTTACCCCTAGTGACGAACCCCCTCAACCAAGGGACGAATCCCCTTCAGATGGTTGTCTCTCCCCTCAGAGGATATTTAGTTCACTGCCCTAGTGAACGAGTCTAAACTCTCTAGGGGCGGATCCCCCAATCCTAGGCATGGCTATGCCCATAATAGGCTAGCATGATTATAAATCTCTATCATGGTGCTTTCACCACTAACAACTCAAAACCCATGTTATGGGCTCCTACCCCAACGAGGGGGCGATTCGCCCCATATTTGAGGCTTGGAACCCCCGCATATAGCAGGAGGGAGAAATCTTGATCATGCACTAATGATGATGAAAGAACAATCGGACTGATGATCCACTCCCCTCGATTTCCAATCAAGGAACGACTCCCCCAAAGACGTGTCTCCAAGGGGTGATCCCCAAGGGGCGATTCAAAATCCACTAACTCAAGAAGAGAATCCCCAATTGCAGATGGTGGTTTTACCTCTGTCTAATGGAGCATAAGGAGCACGGATGGCCACCACCGTCATACCAATTCCAATAAGTCGAAACCCCGTTTATGGGTTGTCACCATTCCCAACTACTAATGAAACCATCGATCCACTCATGAGAAGTATGTGCCTCAATACATTGAAGCCTTTGTCCCCTTGTTGGAGGACACCAGAATCTACTCGGACCATACACCGAAAATGACCCCTCATTTGAAGAGGAGAAAGAGGACATCTATTCTAGCAAGAGACGCCAAGACAAGGAGCCCGTCAGAGGGGAAGGACGTTCTCAATCCCGAGGGAATCAAGGAACGGCTCTTCAGGCCATAGAAGAAAGGATATGGGGGCTCAAATTACTCATCCACAACAGTCGACTATGGGTTCAATGAATTCAGGGATGAATCCCCTCCGGATAGTGGTGTCTTCACTCTAGCACACCGTTGGGACTATAGATGTCCAACTCCATCGTTACACGACGAACTTAAGTTCCCACCAATGGGATATCATAGGAGAAAACCAGGCAAGGAGCTCGAAGGAATGTTAGGGCCTTCTAATCCCCAAGGATCCAAATAATTTGCTCCCAATACTTTAGGAGGGTGGATACTCGCTCATGAAGCGCATATCTGAAAATTAAAGAAAAACTTGGAAATACAATAGGCTAGGCAGCTCCCAAGGGCTAGGATCCCCAATGTTTTTAATTCAAGTGATACCCCCAGGAGGAGAAGGGTTGATGCACAAAGGGCTGATCCCGATGACTCGATACCCATAGGAAGTCATGATGATCCAATCATGTCCTTCACCAATGAGATAATGAATGCTCATATATCAAGGAAATTCAAGATGCCCACCATCGAGGCATGTGATGGGGCAGGAGATCCCATTAATCATGTGAGGACATACTCCAATGCACTACTAATTTTAACCCGTGATTGACGCAATCAAGTATAGGACGTTCCCTAAAACCTTGGGGGGTATGACACAACGATGGTATAGTCGGTTGCCCCCAAACTCAATCGGCTCCTTTAAAGGACTAGGAAGGGCATTGTTCGCCTTGTTTATTGATGAAAAGTTCAAGAGAAACGTTTTACATCCCCCTGAAGGTGGAACACGGAAAGAATGAATCCTTGAGGGATTACATGGACCGAATCACCAAGGAAGCCTTGAAGGTCCCAAACTTGGATGATAAAGCAGCTATTGATGTGCTAAAAATGAGGAATTTAAATTATCGCAAGCGCACGATCTCGTTTTAGTACTTTAAGATTCGTTCCACAGGGACTATATAATTTTCGCAAATCTTAATTTTTAATTTAATCGGACTAGAACAATATGGATTTTCGAGAATTTTGATTTTTAATTCCTAAAAGAAAGTTTAAACTATTTTTAAAAGAAAATTTGATTTATTCTAATTTATCTAAAAATTCTAAATTAATCTAAAAATTATTCAACACAATTCTAAATTCAAATTAAACTAGATTTTGTTTTAAGATATTATTAACTGAAAATTAAATTTTGAATTATCACTGAATCATGAACTAGATTAATTAAATACATAAAAACAAGGATAAGAAATGAGTTTGGGCGTAAAGAAGGAAATGGTTTTAAATGGGCTAATATGAATTCGGGCCACCAAGTCATCAAGAATGAAAACTAACTTTATGCACATGCGTAATACCATAAGTTGACAAAGTATTTAACAGTAATTAATACTTCCATTACTAGGTTAATATTAATGATAAGTTAATTCACACTAATTAATACTAATATTATGTTAATAACTTAATTAGAATACTAACCAAAGTAATAGACGAAGACAATCTAGATTACTTAATACAAAATTTATTTAATAATGATTGTGCAAATTAGATTTTGCAGGCTTTTTGAAACATGATGATACTTGGAACAAGAGAAAAAAAAAATTATTCAAAACAAATTGACAATAACTTTGACTTAACACTAATTGAGTGAAATAAATGGTAACCAAAAACTTAGAAATAGCAAGCAATTAATTTTGAACCAGGAGGAAACAAACATAGGACAAGACAAAAAGAAGAACAACATATTTCTGTTCAATTAAAGAGCAAGAAGAGAGGAGGAGTGAAGGGGAAAAAGAAAATGATTGTTTAAGAACAAGAAAACACAGTTGGGTTTGGTTTCATGTAGGAGATGGGTGTTCGAATAAAAGAAAAAAAAAGATGTTTGTGTCTGAGCTGCAGTGAATAAAAGGAGAAGTGTAGGAGAAGAAGATAGGAAAAACATAGCCGGGTTCGTATAAAACAGGGGAGGAAACTTCTGCTTCAAATTAACACTAAACAAACTAGATAGAAAAATACATACTGAAAATAAAAAAAACTTTTTTTTATAAATGCATTAACAGATAAAACAGAAGAATTAGATCTACAATAATGAAACCCACAATAAAATGGAAATTTAAAGGGGTACAATTACAATTTATTAACTAAGAACAAGAAATTAAAGATCGTTAATTTCAACCCCAAGTGGTTAGCTTTCGCTACTTTGTCCACTAATCGGATTTACGAAAATAACGAAAATGTAGCTTGTATTAAAATGAGAAGTGTTTACAAAGAACAATTACAAAATGAAAGCTACAAAATTCAGGGTAAGAAAAAAAACTAAGATGTAGATTAAGATGTAAGATATGTGTACAAATGAAGGGAGGTATTTATAGGTAAAAATTAGGGTTTTGGGTGTGTGTGTGCAATTTCCATATTTGCTCCAAAGGTCCTAGCTCTTTTCCTTCTTTCATTTTGGGCCTTTTTCTTTGTCTTTTGTCATTCTTTGCACTTTATTTCTTAATTTTGCCATTTCTTCATTTTTCTCGAATTTCCTGAAATGCAACAAAATAAATTTATTAAAATACGAGTTCAAGTAGCAAATAAGTAATAAAAATATGCAAAAATATGCACTTATCAAATGACCCCATACCTATCTTTTGCTCGTCCTCGAGTAAAACACAAAGAAAAATGCAGAATGAAAAACCTATACTCACTATCGTAGGAATCACGGGTAATTTTAGGTTTACCAACCCGTTAAACTCATAGACGATCTCTACAAGAGGAATGTTGTCTCCTAAGGGTTTATAGAAGATATACCCATAAAATCTTTGTGATAAATCAGCAAATATCCAACTTTCCTCTTTTACTCTAGCTTTCATTGGTGTCAACAAAACAATTTTGTAGGAAAATATATGCCTTAAAGATTATTCTAATAATAGCCAAGTTATAGGTTCCCACAATCCACATGATTAGACTCTAAAAATTTACAAAAAATCCCTAGGTGTGTAGTGAATTTAAGGCCCTTGATGGATAAAGTGCATACGAACATTTTCTCTTTTTCAACCAATATTGAACTGACCCAATCTCTATCAAAACAAGTATCTAGCCAAACTTCACGTTCTTAGTAGTTAGACCGACTGTGCAATGGTTGAGGTCCCACAAGACTTTTGCATCAATACCCATTTAGCGAGTTTTAGGTCAACAACCCCAGATCACAAGGGACCTTAGGTTGCTAGGCACAAAGTCCCCTCAGACTTACTTACTCGGGTTATCAATGAGCCCAACCTAGCCGATTTCCCTACTGAGAATTTATTATTACAAAATTACACTAGCACTCTACAATTACAAACATTTATTGACTCTACTTTTCTTTTTTTTTTTTCTTTTTTTTATATATGACTCTATAGGAGCAAGATTTCGCAAAGGTTTGATTCGACATTGTTCTAACATGTGGGTTCTCTCTCAGATATCGAATAACATTCCTATACAATTTTTCCATCAAAGGTCTTGTGCAAATGTGTCGTCTTGGTCTTTTAAGCAAAAATTTGTTCGACACAAGTTTCATGAGGAAAACCTTACCTGACTACGTTCAAATTATCTAAAGGCATTATACATATAATTTTCGAAAAATAGTCAATACCAACTAGTTCTAGAATTTAAAGAGTAGGAAGGACAACTAAGCTAAAATATCTCTATTTTTGGATTTTTAAAATTTTTCAATTTTTTTGGATTTTTCAATTTTATGTATTTACACTAAAACCCTCCCCCATACCTAAATCATGCATTGTCCTCAATGTATGCAAAAATGCAAGATAAATGACAAGGGAGAATGGTGAGAAAATACCTGATAAGGATGAAAGAAAGTTTACAATTACCTACTGAAGAAACTTACTTGAATCATGGATCGATGAGGTAGATAACCTTTTCCTCGGGATCATTTGGCAGCTCTAAAAATGGTTTGAGTCTTTGTCCATTAACTTTAAATATATCACCATTTTTAGGATTTTCAATTTCAACAGCACCGTGAGGAAAAACGACCCTAACCATATAAGGACCTTCCCATCGGGATCTCAATTTCCCGGGAAATAAATGAAGCCTAGAATTGTACAAAAGAACTTTTTGACCGGGAGAAAAAGATTTTCTCAAAATAGATTTATCATGAAAAAGCTTAGTTCTTTGTTTATAGATTTTAGCGTTCTCGTAGGCTTCATTTCTCAACTCCTCGAGTTCAGACAACTGCAACTTCCTATGACTACCGGCGGTTGGTAAGTCAAAATTTAACTCACGAATGGCCCACATGGCCCTATGTTCAAGCTCCACGGGTAAGTGACAGGCCTTGCCAAAGACAATCCGATAAGGGAACATGCCTAAAATGGTTTTAAAAGCGGTCCGATAGGCCCACAAGGCATCTATCAACTTAGTTGACCAATCCTTCCTATTCGAGTTGACAGTCTTTTCTAAAATTTGCTTAATTTGATGATTCGAGACTTCAACTTGCCCACTAGTTTGTGGATGGTAAGGGGTGGCTAGCCTATGAGTTATTGAGTATTTTTTCAAAAGAGACTCAAATTGACGATTCTTGAAGTGCTTGCCTTGGTCACTAATGATAGCCCTAGGTGTACCGAAACGAGAAAAGATATTCTCTTTGAGGAATTTAAGAACGACCTTGTTATCATTGGACTTAGTAGCAATGGCTTCCACCCAATTAGACACGTAATCGACCGCTAACAGAATGTAGAGGTTGCCAAAGGAACTAGGAAAGGGGCCCATAAAATCGATACCCCATACATCGAAAATCTCAATGATTAAGATGGGGTTCATTGGCATCATGTTTCTCCTAGTGATCTTTCCTAAGTGTTGACACCTATTACACGCGGCACAGTATTCAGCAGCATCCTTGAACAAAGTGGGTCAATAAAAACCGCTTTGGAGGATTTTAGCGGCTGTTTTTTTAGCACTAAAATGCCCTCCACAGGCTTGGTCATGGCAGAAATAAAGGATATTCTTAAATTCATGATTTGGGACGCACCTCCGAATGATTTGGTTGGGACAGTATTTAAAGAGATACGGGTCGTCCCAAAAGAAATGTTTGACTTGTGAAAAAAATTTGGATTTATCTTGAGAGGACCAATGAGAGGGAATGTCGCCGGTTGCAAGATAGTTGACAATATCGGCGAACCAAGGGGGAGTGGAGATGGACAGAAGGTGCTCATCCGGAAAAGATGGCGACAACATTCTCAGAACCCTTCTTATCCCTAATTTCTAGGTCAAACTCTTGAAGCAAGAGAATCCACCTAATCAATCGGGCTTTAGAGTCTTTCTTAGAGAATAGATAACGAAGAGCGGCATGATCGGTGTAGACAATGATTTTCGAACCTATAAGATAAGACCGAAACTTGTCGAGAGCAAAGACTACGGCTAGAAGTTCTTTTTCGGTGGTAGAATAATTAAGTTGGGAATCACTCAAAGTCTTGCTAGCGTAGTAAATGACATGGGGCATTTTATCAATTCGTTGCCCTAAAATGGCTCCTACCGCATAATCAGAAGCGTCACACATCAACTCGAAGGGGAGATTCCAATCAGGAGATCGAATGATTGGGGCAGAAGTTAATTCTTTCTTAAGATGCTCAAAAGATTGTAAACAATCGCTATTGAAATCGAATTTGACATCTTTCCCGAGAAGATTGGTTAAGGGTCTAGCCTTCTTGCTAAAATCCTTAATGAAACGCCTATAAAAACCTGCATGGCTTAAGAAGGAACGAATGGCTTTGACCGACTTGGGTGGGGGTAGATTTGCAATGAGGTCAACTTTGGCTTTATCGACTTCTATCCCTTTTTCAGAAATTTTATGACCAAGAACGATCCCTTCCTTAACCATGAAATGACATTTCTCCCAGTTGAGAACGAGGTTAGTTTCTTTACATCTTTTTAAGACCAACTCAAGATGGTTTAGGCACTGGTGAAAAGATGAACCAAAGATGGAGAAGTCATCGATAAAGATCTCGAGAAAATCCCCTACCATGTCAGAAAAGATGCTCATCATGCACCTTTGGAAAGTGGCTGGAGCAGTGGTTAGACCAAAGGCTAAACGTCGATAGGCAAAAGTTCCAAATGGGCATGTGAAAGTGGTTTTTTCTTGGTCTTCGGGAGCAATGGGAATTTGAAAATAGCCAGAATAACAATCTAGAAAACAATAAAATGAATGACCAGCTAGTCTTTCTAACATTTGATCGATAAAAGGCAAAGGAAAGTGGTCTTTTCTAGTGGCAGAATTGAGTTTCCTATAGTCTATGCACACCCTCCAACCGGATTGAACACGGGTGGGCACTTGCTCATCATTCTCGTTGGTGACAACGGTAATGCCAGACTTCTTATGAACTACTTGAATGGGGCTAACCCAAGAGCAATCAGAAATGGGATAAATGATCCCATTATCGAGACACTTAAGAATTTCTTTTCGAATGACTTCCATCATGGTGGGGTTCAAACGCCGTTGAGGATCTCGAACGGGTTTCGCATCATCAACTAAGTGAATTCGATGTTGGACAATGGCCAGACTAATTCCTTTAATATCAGAGATACTCCAACCTATGGACTCCTTATGATCTCTAAGTATCCTAACAAGCTCATCCTCTTGTGACTCGGTCAAATCAGAGGCAATAATAACGGGAAGATACTCGTTAGGACCTAAATAGGCATACTTAAGAGTGTCGGGAAGAGGTTTGAGTTCTAGATCGGGCGGTGTTGTCTCAACGGGTTCACTAGTTTGGAGAAGAGACAGGGGAGATGGTTCATCATCTCGATTATTTGTAGGAATGGTGGATTCTAACATTTGGTTGACCTCATTTGTATATTCTGAAACATCCCAGTTTTGACCAAAGTGGTTTAAACAAAAATCAAGAGCATCATTAGGGGTCATGAAATTTTGATCAACTATTTCATCATTTAAATTGACATCCATAGGTTGATCATGAAAATCATCGGGTTGTTTCCCAACATGAAAGATATTGAGGTCAATGGTCATGTTCCCAAATTTTAGTTTCATTAATCCATTTCTACAATTAATCAAATCATTCGAAGTGGCTAGAAAAGGACGCCCTAAAATGACGGGAATTTGGTATGTCGGATTCCTAACCGGTTCAGTTTCTAGTACCACAAAGTCAACAGGAAAGACGAAATCTCCAACTTTAATTAGCACGTCTTCGATGATCCCCTTAGGAATTTTGATTGATCTATCTGCTAATTGAAGGGTAACATTCGTCTTTTGAAGTTCTCCTAACCCTAGGGTTTGGTAGACAGAAAATGGAATCAAGTTCACACTGGCGCCTAAATCGAGTAACGCCTTGTCCACAAAAGAATTACCTATGACACATGAAATTGTGGGACAACCGGGGTCCTTATATTTCACGGGAATCTGATTAGAAAGAATTGAGCTCACTTGAGAGGTCAAAAAGGCTTTCTTAGGGACTTGGGTGGTTCACTTATGAGTGCACAAATCTTTTAGACATTTCGCATAAGAGGGAATTTGTTGAATTGCGTCTAAAAGAGGAATGTTGACTTTAACTTGCTTAAAAACCTCTAAGATCTTGTCTAATTGAGCGGTTTGTTTATTAGAGACGAGGCGTTGTGGGTAAGGAGCCTTTGGTTTATAGACTTGTTCTTCGGGAACGGGCTCCGAGGTTGTTCCACTCGAAGAAAATGGCTGACTAGAATGGGGTGAAGAGACAGGAATCGGAGTTTGATCAGAAGGATCGGGAATAGGTGTCGGTGCAATGTTTGATTCTTCTTCTTCCTCTTCGGGGGACTCGACTCCTACTCGATTATCAACGTGCTTTCCGGATCTCAGGGAAATGACAACATTCACATTGTCATGAGGTCTTTGATTAATAGGAAACTTAGGGTTGACCTCGGGCTGACTTGGAAACTTATTCTTCTCACGCTCATGGATGGCATTAGCTAATTGGCTCACTTGAACCTCTAACTTAGATATGGCTTGGGTACTAGCATTTAATATTTGCCTATCTTGAGTCATGTTTTGCATGAAAGTTTGTTGTGATTGAGCCAAATTAGTGGTGGATTTGAGAAGCGCATCGAGACTTTTCTCCAATGATGTAAGTCGCTTATCCGACTCAAAAAAATCGGAAGGGTGGGAAGGAGCTTGGGTCGGATAAGGAGCATGATTTTGGGGGGAAAAAGAATTCGCGTGAGGTTTATGAAAAACCGGCGGTTGAGATTTGAAGTTTTGGAACGAAGGAGGTTGATTTTGGAATTGTGCGGGGTGAGATTGTTGACCTTGACCTTGATTCCAAGAAAAGTTCGGGTGATTTTTCCAACCGGGGTTATAAGTAGGAGCATAAGGATCATTTCGAGGACCCGGTTGGAACATCGCATTGACTTGTTAAATCTTGAGGATTTTGTATCCCTTGATTGGTTGAGTTAAAATTTGAGCTCATGGATACTTGGGAGGGGGACCCGTTGGTTTCTAAGGCTTCTAAACGTCGAGTAAGAGTGGCTAATTTAGCCTCGGTCGCGATAGAGTTACCAACTTGATGTAGCCCTCTTTGATGCATGGTAGATATTGAATCATTTGATTTTTCGGGTTCTCGAGTGGGCTCCCTAGTTGATTCCCATAACATAGTCTTTTCCGCGAACTCTTCGAAAAATTCCCATCCCTCGTCCTCGTCTTTTTCCATGAATTTCCCTTGGCACATAGATTCCAACAATGCGGTTGTTGAACCATCTAAGGCCTCGTACACAATCTTACAGAGCCTCCATTTTTCGATTCCGTGGTGGGGACATTGGGATAAAAGATTTTTAAAGCGGTCAAAACACGTCCAAAATGGTTCGTTGAGTTTTTGACGAAATTGATTAATCTCATTAGTGAGTTTCGTAGTCTTATGGCTTGGAAAGAATTTTTTTAGAAAGATGATTACGAAACCCTCCAACGTGGAAATCGAATTGACAGGTAGACTATACAACCATTTTTTTGCATTATCTTTTAAAGCGAAGTTGATTAGTCTAAGCCGTATGGAGTCCTCGGAAAGTTATTGGAGTTTTTGCAATGCGCAAACCTCCTCGAATTCATGTAGAAAAAGATAATGATCCTCACCGTCACTCCCGCAAAAATTAGGTAACATGCTAATTTGATGGCCTTTGATTTCGAAATTATTACCATTAACTGGGGGAAGAGTGATACATAAGGGTTGAGCAGAACAGGTGGGATAGCAACGGTCCTTAAGAGACATGGCCATGGTTACTATTGGTTCGGTAATTTCTAAAGATTCGGAATCAGACGAGGAAGAAATCACAAATGATCTCACTAGTCTCGCAGAATTATCCCTAAACCAAGTAGTTCGCATAAACCACGAAAGGAAACACGTAGCAAGTAAGTGCGGAGAAAGATTTAAAAACACAAAAGAAAGGGTGAAAAATCAAAAGAAAAATTCTATACCTAGGGTTCCTTAATAAACTAGACCTTGCTCCTAACTTTAAGGACCACCAAAAATCTGTAAATCAGAATTTATTCGGACCGATTTGGCCAGGTAAGTGCAAGCATTGCCAAGAGGCTAAACACTGACCTAGACACCAAATCCTAATTGGCCAGGTAAGCTTTCGCTTGCCTAGACACCAAAGAGTCAGAATAATTAATGATTACTTCGTTTCTTAGGTACCTTCCTAATTGAGCGCGAAATTCCTAGGGGCCAACGTCTAATTAGTTTTATTAAAGGCTTGGTATGCAAAATGATGGATTAAATTATTTTTGGGCCAAGGAAAGAGTGATGAAATCCCTCCCCTTATCTTGTGATGTGGTTTTGCCCTTAAGATTTATTAGTGAATGAATGCAACAAACAACGATATATATACAAAACTATAAACAATTATGGATGCTTACACTACGTGTTTTAACTAAAAGAAAGAAGAAATTAAACGTACCTTTGGGTCCTCCAGCAATCACCACAATTTATAAGGCACGAAAAATTAAAAACAAGAAAATAAAAATCTAGATGGTGTGCCCTAAGTAATTAAATGCATGATGCAACAATTATGTATTTACTAGCTTTTTTTTTTTGGATTTTAAATTTTCAATTTTTTTGTGAATTTTTTTTATTTATTAATTTTTTGCGATTTTCTAAAAAAAAGGCAAAAAAGAGTGAAATACGGGTTACCGAAGCACGCTTCCAAAAATTCCAATTTTCCTCCACGGTGATTCCCGAAATTTCAACTTTTCTAAAAATAAAATGAGATAAAAATGAGACAAGTAAAACTAATCCGAAAAATTAACAATTAAGGTATGAAAAATAATTAGGTTCCCCGGCAGCGGCGCCAAAAATTTGATGTGCTAAAAATGAGGAATTTAAATTATCGCAAGCGCACGATCTCGTTTTAGTATTTTAAGATTCGTTCCACAGGGACTATATAATTTTCGCAAATCTTAATTTTTAATTTAATCGGACTAGAACAATACGGATTTTCGAGAATTTTGATTTTTAATTCCTAAAAGAAAGTTTAAACTATTTTTAAAAGAAAATTTGATTTATTCTAATTTATCTAAAAATTCTAAATTAATCTAAAAATTATTCAACACAATTCTAAATTCAAATTAAACTAGATTTTGTTTTAAGATATTATTAACAGAAAATTAAATTTTGAATTATCACTGAATCATGGACTTGATTAATTAAATACATAAAAACAAGGATAAGAAATGAGTTTGGGCGTAAAGAAGGAAATGGTTTTAAATGGGCTAATATGAATTCGGGCCACCAAGTCATCAAGAATGAAAACTAACTTTATGCACATGCGTAATACCATAAGTTGACAAGGTATTTAACAGTAATTAATACTTCCATTACTAGGTTAATATTAATGATAAGTTAATTCACACTAAGTAATACTAATATTATGTTAATAACTTAATAAGAATACTAACCAAAGTAATAAACAAAGACAATCTAGATTAGTTAATACAAAATTTATTTAATAATGATTGTGCAAATTAGATTATGCAGGCTTTTTGAAACATGATGATACTTGGAACAAGAGAAGAAAAAAATATTATTCGAAACAAATTTACAATAACTTTGACTTAACACTAATTGAGTGAAATAAATGGTAACCAAAAACTTAGAAATAGCAAGCAATTAATTTTGAACCAGGAGGAAACAAACATAGGACAAGACAAAAAGAAGAACAACAGATTTCTGTTCGATTAAAGAGCAAGAAGAGAGGAGGAGTGAAGGGGGAAAAGAAAATGATTGTTTAAGAACAAGAAAACACAGCTGGGTTTGGTTTCATGTAGGAGATGGGTGTTCGAATAAAAGAAAAAAAAAAGATGTTTGTGTCTGAGCTGCAGTGAATAAAAGGAGAAGTGTAGGAGAAGAAGATAGGAAAAACAGAGCTGGGTTCGTATAAAACAGGGGAGGAAACTTCTGCTTCAAATTAACACTAAACAAACTAGATAGAAAAATACGTACTGAAAATAAAACAATTTTTTTTTATAAATGCATTAACAGATAAAACAGAAGAATTAGATCTACAATAATGAAACCACAATAAAATGGAAATTTAAAGGGGTACAATTACAATTTATTAACTAAGAACAAGAAATTAAAAATCGTTAATTTCAACCCCAAGTGGTTAGCTTTCGCTACTTTGTCCACTAATCGGATTTACGAAAATAACGAAAATGAAGCTTGTATTAAAATGAGAAGTGTTTACAAAGAACAATTACAAAATGAAAGCTACAAAATATGGAGGCTACAAAATTTAGGGTAAGAAAAAAAACTTAGATGTAGATTAAGATGTAAGATGTGTGTACAAATGAAGGGGGTATTTATAGGTAAAATTTTGGGTTTTGGGGGTGTGTGTGCAATTTCCATATTTGCTCTAAAGGTCCTAGCTCTTTTCCTTCTTTCATTTTGGGCCTTTTTCTTTGTCTTTTGTCATTCTTTGCACTTTATTTCTTAATTTTGCCATTTCTTCATTTTTCTCGAATTTCCTGAAATGCAACAAAATAAGTTTATTAAAATATGAGTTCAAGTAGCAAATAGGTAATAAAAATATGCAAAAATATGCACTTATCAGCTATCAAGGTAGAGGAAAATGTAAGGGAAGCCTCAACCCCTGCTGGAGGCAATGGAGGTAATAACGAGAAGCGAAGGTGGTCACGAGTGGGATGTTAAGGATAGGTATCCTCGAATAAGTAAATGCTCTGACTCTACCTGGAAGAAGAGAAACCAAGGACCGAGGTTCACCAGCTATGCACGTTTGAATACTCCCAACACCCAAGTCCTGATGGACATTGAGAAACAAGAATCTCTGATGGCCGAAGCCATTATGGGCTGATCCCGGGAAGAGAAATAAGAATCAATACAGTCAGTTCCATAAGCCATGGGGGAATAACATTCACGATTATAGACAGTTGAAACACAAGATCAAGTTTTTGATCCAAAGAAAAAAGTTGAATAATTTCATCAAGGATGGCCAACATGGGAACCTAAAGAAGAGATTATGGAAGGAATGATGCTGATCGAGATCCAGATCCATAGCCCCAGGGGGCCGATGATAAACGTGATTTTTGAAGGCCCGACGGCAGTCAGGAATACAAGGAGCTCTTGTAAAGGTTATGCTTGAGAAGTTATGCACATTATAGGAGAAGCTCCATAGCGAGCAAATACCGAAATAACAATTGTCTTTGATGATTCTGACTTGGAAGGGGTGAAGTGCCTCCATGATGACCCGTTGGTCATAACACCCGTGATAGGCAACTCGCAAGTGAAAGGAGTCTCGATAGACAATGGAATATCAGTGGATATCTCGCGTTCTCGAAGATGGGATACAACGATTCTCAATTAACCCCCTCCAACATGCCCGTCTATGGGTTCAACGGAGTCGAGTCGAGAGTTGAAGGAAATATTCGGTTGTCCATGATAACAGGACGGAAGCCTAGGGAGGCCACTCAGATGTTTAACCTTTTGGTGGTTAAAGCAACTTCCGCTTACAATGTTATCCTTGGAAGGACAGGCTTGCATACCCTTAAGGCGGTTGCCTCAAGATAAGACCTGATGATCAAGAATCCTACAAGGAATGGAGTTGATGAAGAAAAAAGAGATCAGACAATAACAAAGAATTGATATCCAGCCGCCTTGAGGCCTGATGAAGTCGGGAGGCAGGTCTTCCCGATTGAAGACATTGATATCCGAAAAGATGAGAAACAAGAGGAAAGCCTACCTAGGACTTAGTCCCCACTCCCCTAGTTCCCGAAGAACCTGAAAATGTACCCACATAGGGCATTGCTGAATAAGCCCTTGAAGGGCAAATTGGATGCGTTCCTACAAGAGAACATTGTTGTATTTGCTTGGAGAGTAGCTGATATGCAAGGGGTCGATCCCCAATTAATTACGCAAACTAGACGTCCACCCGAATAGGGAGATGATGAAACAGAAGAAAAGAAACTTTGATTCCAAGAGGCAGGAAGGCCAATGGAGAATGACGGATGTGCATGAACTTCATTGATATAAATGATGCATGTCTCAGTGACTACTTCCCCCTACCAAGGAACGATACATTGACCAATCAACAGCTGGTTATGAAATATTACGATTCAGTGGTTATAACCAAATCAAAGTGATATCCCAAAGGGGCGACATATGGAAAATTGATGAATAAAATCTTTGAGCATCCTATTGGGAAGACCGTAGAAGTCTACGTAAATGACATGTTAATCAAGAGCCTCGATAAGGCACATCACATTGAGCATTTTCATGAGGCGTTTGAGGTGTTAAGGCACCACGAGATGATATTGAATCTGATTTAATGCGCCTTCAGCATAGGATCAGGAAATTTTTTGGATTTGATGGTCTACAAGCATGGAAATTCAGGCCAGCCTCGATAAGGGTAGAATAATCCTTAACACGGAACCTCCATATGTTGGCATAACTGAATAACGGAAAGTTACTATATCTATACTTGGATGTATTTGATACGACTTTGAACGTCATCCTCGCGAAAGAGGAAAACAAGGTTCAGAAACCCATCTATTACATGAGAAAGGTCTTGCATGGGACAGAATAACCACAATAAATCCCCAAACACTCACTGACTTCATGGTTGAATACACCATTGACAACCAAGAAGTCGGGGGGCAGGAGGTAGTACCCCAGGAGGGCAAGAAAATAGAGAAGGAAGATTGAAGAGCGGTACTCAAGAGTATTGGATGCTCAATTTTGATGGAGAATCAAAAACAAAATTAAGTCAGAACATAGCCCGATGGGCTCATGCTTGAGTATGCCCCGAAGTTGGATTTCCCAACGACAAACAACGAGGCTGAATGCAAAGCCTTGATAGCCGGACTTGGCTTGAGGCCCGAGGGTCAAAAACCTCAAAGTCTGTGGAGACTCAAGATCGGTAGTACCAAAAGTGAAAGGTGAGTTCGAGGCCAGGGTTGGAAACCGTGACTAAATACTGGAAACTTGACTCAATTCAATGAGTTTTACGAGGGAGGAAAACGTAAAGGCCGATGTCCCATCCATGTTTGCCTCCTCAGAGATGGAGAATTATGTTGGACGTTCTTACTTCCAAGTCTTGGAGACCCGAAGCGTTGTTGCAAAGTTGATAGCATCTATAGATGTGGAAAGCTATTGGATAGAACCTACAATGGCTCACCAGGAAATCGGTTGGTTACCCGACAATGCCTTGGAGGCACGGAAGTTATCAGTAAGAACACTAAGGCCTCAAAACGCGAATTCAGCCTTGAAAGAAAAAATGTGGGCAACACTCGAGGGGCAGGACCCTTGCCCATAAGATAACCCAATTGGGAATCTACTGGCCAGGCATGGTGGCTAAAGCCAAGAGTTATGTGCGATCGATGTCCAAAAATACACAACTATGGATCAATACCGTGCAATGTTGACAAAGATCAGTTCCCCCATTCCCAATGGCAATGTGGGGGATATGTGTTCTTGGTTCCTTCCCAGTAGCAAGTGCCTAGTGGAAGTTCCTGATAGTTGCAATTGATTCCTTTATAGAGCAGATTGAGGCCAAACCCCAAGCCAAAATAGCCACCAAATAAATGACAAAATTCCTATAGGAAAGTGTGATACATTGATATGGACTTCCACCAATCCTGATGCTAGAAATGGATAACAATTCAAGAATGAGGCTCTTACAAGCTGGAAACTTTTGGAAGAAATGTGGTGCCCAGACTTGGCATACCCCAAACCTCAAGGTTTATCGTATCTGAGCATCCGGTTAGGACACACCACCTGATTAGACTAAGTAGAAATGAAGACTCGTAGAGGCCGTGTTTCATCCAAACAAAAACTCGAAAAGGCCACGCACCATCCAATTGAAGGCTCGAAAAATATGACCAATGAGCAGCAATATATCAAAAGATGATAGACCTCGGAATGAGATTCGATTCGCTATCTTACAAGATCAAATAGGAGCAGCGAGTAAAATGTTATGAATATTTTCATGCATTATGCTATGGGCTAGCCCAATGATCAATTTAAACATTAGTCATGATTGACCTCAACCCAGGTAGAAACCCTTTGAATTGGGTACCAAGTGAACCCATATTTCAATCTCAATCTAGATCTAAGGATTGTGGATCCAGGTTTGAGGGTTGTGAACTACGATCTAAGAAATCAGGATTCCTGATCTAAGGGGTCAAAAATCCTGGTCTAAAGGGTCAGGATCCAAAGTCAAAAATCCTGATCTAAGAGGTCAGGATTCCTGATCGAAATGCCTTCGACGAGAGTGAAGAAAGTGGCCTTAATTCGACCAGGATCCTGATCTAAGGAGTCAGGATTCCTGATCGAAAAGCCATAGACCAGAACGAAGAAGTGACATTAATTCGACCAGAATCCTGATCTAAGAGGTCAGGATTCCTGGTATGAGGGATCAGAATTCCTGAACTAAGAGGTCAGGATTCCTGATCTAAGGGGTCAGGATTCCTGTTACGAGGGGTCAGAAATCCTAATCTATGGGGTTAGGATTCCTTATTAAAATTGCATCGATCAAATTGTAAAAATGGCCCATAGTTCGACCGGAATCCTGATCAAAAATTCGATCAGGAATCCTGGTCGAAGAGCCATCGACGAGCACGCAAAATATGACTTAAGTCGACCAGGATCCTGGTTGAAAATTCGATCGGGAATCCTGGTCGAAGAGCCATCGACGAGGACGCAAAAAATGACTTAAGTAGACCAGGATCCTGGTCGAAAATTCGATCAGGATTCCTGATCTAAGGGGTCCGAATTCCTGATTTAAGGGGTCAGGATCCCAAATCGAAAATCCTGATCTAAGGGGTCAGGATTCCTGATCGAAAATCCATTGATTAGGAGCACAAAACTCCCATAATTCGATCAAAATCCTGGTCTACGGGATCAGGATTCCTGGTCTAAAGGGTCAGGAAGGATTTTTAAAATAAATATTTTCTAAAATGAATTATTTTTATGCATGTTGCACACAAAAAGAAAAAAAGAGGGTATAATGAAAATTTATATGTGCGTGGAGTCATGAATGACCTCAATTCATGACAAATTTCGAAGCCAACAAGGCTAAAAATACGATCTTAAATTACGAAAATATTAGGGCTGATGGCCCCTCCAAAATTACGAAAATATTATTATTTATAATAATATAGAAGAATTATTATTATTAAAAATAATAATAATAAAATCCGGGCCAGAATTTTATTCGAAAGAAATTTTATCCGAGTGGGACACCTTCGATTTGGGCACCGAAATTATCCATACTTTGGACAAAATAAATATTATTATTCAATAATAATATTAAAAAAAAAAAAAGACATCGACCACAATCCTGCTCGGAAATTGGAGCAGGAATTCTGCTCGAAATGCTGTCGACCAGACTGATGAAAAGCACCTAATTCGACCATAAATCTGGTCGAAATGTCGACCACAAACCTGGTCGATTTCGATCAGGTGAAAATTGTTTTGGTAGAAGTGCTGTTTAGTACCTCAAGTTATGCTGAGTTAGCACAAAGCCCCCTGTACTTTACAACCTGACAGAAAGGTCCCTATAGTTTACAAATTGATAATAATATCCCTGTTGTTTGTAAAATTACAAACAAACTCCTAAGATTTAAGTATTGACAAATCAGTCACTGCATAATTACAAAGTGAACCCTGGTGGGTAAAATTACAAAATGATCCCCATAAAATGCATGTTTGCACGAATTTAATATTTTTTGATTAAAATATTCGAAAATATTTTCAGGAAATTGTCCGATGACACCAAAAAATTACAAATTTCATAGAATTGAGTTCCCAAAAATTATTTTAAGTCTCGTATAAGACCATATAATTCGTAAATGACATTTTTAAATTGTCGAGAATGATTCGAAAAATACCTGTAGGTAAAAGAAAATTCCTAAAATGTTTGGAATAATTAAGAAGAATACCCGTGGGTACCATAAAATTCCTAAAATATTAGGAATAATTAAGAAAAATACCCGTGGGTACCATAAAATTCCTAAAATATTAGGAAAAAATTAAGAAAAATACCTGTGGGTACCAGAAAATTCCTAAAATATTAGGAAAAAATTAAGAAAAGTACCTGTTGGTACTAGAAAATTCTTAAAATATTAGGAAAAATTAAGAAAATCGCCTATGGGTACCGAAAAATTCCTAAAATATTAGGAAAAAAATTAAGAAAAATGCCTATGGGTACATAAAAATTCCTAAATTATTAGGAATAATCAAGAAAAATACTTGTGAGTATACAAAAATTCCTCAAATATTAGGAAAGGTACAGAAAAGTATGAGAAAAATTATAGAAATATTTTCTTGACAAAGTGAGCAATAATTTATGCTAATAATGCATAAAAGCCCTATAAAAGTGCCGAAATTGCTAAACGCAAGCACGAGTTAAAGCCTCGAATAAGGCAAATCACCGTAAATGTGTAGGTCGCTCCACACTTTACAATAAGGCGATATATGCGAAACACTAGCGTAAACCAAAATTCCCATATAAGGGTAGGAAAATTAAGAAGTCCCAGGTAAGGGATAAAAACGACCCCGAGTCTCGAAAAAGACAATTATAACTTCTACGAAAACCTGATCAGTTTTCCTAGAAGTTGGGGGGCAAATGATATGGGCTGAAAGTAAGCCATAAAAATACATTTAATGTTGCATTAAATAAATCTAGGTTGGTCCAAGGTCAAAGTCGAGTATTAAGGCCCAAGACCCAAAATTAAATAATAAATTCGTAGTTGAAAAATCAGCCTATAAAGTCCAAAAGGGAACCAATCCATTCAAGGAGTAGCCCCCAAGACATACGAGTCCAATAGGAATCAGCCTTCCTAATGGAAGGATCCAGAATTCTATCTAAAGTGGGTAACTTGTCCACCAAGACACCAAACCCTACCATAATTCCAAGGCACCCAATGGCTATATAAAGGGTCTGGCCCCTCATTCTCAAAACAACGTTTTTGGGCACGGCTCAATACGTCACTCAACGTTTTAGGCTTAATCATCGAATAAGGACATATAAGCCACTACGTCACTACGCCGCGAGGGCGCATCAAGCCACGTAGACAACTCTAGAACTACGTTTTGGCTTGATTCTTGATATTCATCAAGGTACGTAGGCATCTTGCGAGGATCGACTAGTCCCGACAGCAAGAGCAGCCACCATTAAAGCTCGAAGCTCTTAATCCCTTTCAATCAATATACGAATTAATTACACCCTACTTTTTATTCCACAACATTTGGCGCCGTTTGTGGGAAAAAGACATCAACCATGGATTCCACACGAAGAATATCAAATGCCGAAACTACAGAAATGCCCATCGACACTTCCGCACCCTCAATGACGGAATAGGTACCACCAGGAGCGGGCTCCCAACCCCAGATTACTCAGCCTCAAGGAACTGATCCCCCGAGGTCTGAAACTCAAACTCGGAAAAGATTCATGGAGTATTAATACGATTAAATTTAAAACCCCTACTATTTTTTGGCTTTGAAGTTAATAAAATTCAAATAAATCGAGTAGGGGTTTGTGGTAAAAACAGGATCCTTTTCATAATTTTATAATTTCTGATGTCACGAATGATTATAAAAGGTTTGAAAAATACATTTATAAGATAAGATATTATTGTGTCCTGTATGGAATTACATGTACTAAAAAGTAGACGAAATTGTGGTACGCGTTTACTGGTGAGTTCGTAGACGCAGCGTGAAATAATTGTGAGAGACTAGTTGTTGCATAAGCAACGTGCTGGCCAAACAGTGTCTAATTCGTTTCATGGCCATATATGACTTGAAACTACCCATGTCATCCTGTTTTTCCACGACCCTTCCTTCCACGCTCTCTTCCCTTACTTTGCCGTCCCTCTTCTACACCCTTTATATATTTTTCTACAAAATCATCTAACCATTCTATTCTCATAACAAACAAATTCTCCCGCTCTTCATTCCCTCTCCCCTCAATCACACACGCCTATATAAATAGTAGTTTCTTATTAAGTTTATTAATTTATTATACAACCACTGGGTTAGGGTTGTGACTATGATGATGAGTAGCGATGACGAAACTACACGGATCAATGAACGCGATCAGCAAGAATACATCAACACGTATGGATACGAAGACGACACGGTTTCGAGTTCTCGGTTTAGTTGTTTCGGGGTTTGCTTTGGTGATCGGCAATGGAGTTTGTTGCATGGAGGAGAACAGAGAGAGGAGTCCTGGCTGATCCAGAAAGCCAAGAAGGTGAAGGAGTTCACAGAGGTGGTTGCAGGGCCTAAGTGGAAGAACTTTATTCGAAAGTTGGGAAAATATACCAAGAAATCAAGAATGGCCGAGTGTCGGCAGTATGATCCACAAAGCTATGCTCTTAACTTTGATGATGGTTTGGATGATTTTCAACAAGAAAATGACAATGCATTGCTTGGTGGTGGTGGTTTGTCCACTAAGTTATGACAATGAACCAAACAGAATAGAATCTTTTAGACTTTTCTTTTGTTCTTTGCTCATCTGTCGTTGCTTCTTCTACATTCATTCTGCCTTTCTGGATTCTTTGATATGTTTATATATTAAGACTGTACATAAAAATGTATTATATACCAATTCATCTGCCCTAATGGTTTTTGCAGAGTTAATAAAAAATATTGTAGAATCTTGTTTTTCTTAACGGAGTTTCCCACATATCCTATGAAGTCTTATGAATTTTAGCCATATTTCAATGATAAAAATACATTAACAAATCCATCAAAATCAATCATTTTATTAAATACAAAATATCGTTGAACTTTTGGATGGCATCGAATTTTAATGTATTTTGTAAAATTTAAATTGAATACCATTATATTTTAATGGACTTTTTAAAATCTAAAACGACTACCCTAGATTTCAAAAAAAAAAAATTTGAAATCAATATTAAATACCATCAAATTTTAAAGAATTTTTCAAAATTCAAATTGAAATTTTTAAAGATTTTAAAAACATATATTGAATTAATGGTTGTTTTAGCATTAATCAGTTCAATGGGTTTTTTAGAGATAGCTCTTTCTGATGAAGATTATATTAGCATACACAACTTACTTGTATAATGGTTATTTTAGCAAATTAATAAAATTTAATTAATCATGTACGTCACATGGACTAATCATGCAGTGATTAGTTTGCCACGTCAACCTAATTGTCAACCTAATCTAACCACGGTTAGTTCTATAATCCAGTTTTTACATAATTTTTAAAAGATCGATGGTTAAAAGTGTGAGTAAAAAATATAATGGTTATTTTGCAAACTGCAAAAAAGTTGAACAGGTGTTTTGGCAGATAATTCTATTTAATTTGAATATTAAATTTGATTAAAGTTTATGAAATACTTTAATTTTAAAAAAAAATTGTAAACTTTTACTTAAGAACCATGGTTCTAAAAATTCCCCATTTAGCTGATTAATCCCCGATTAATCCTCTATAAGGTAACCAACTGATTCGATTTTTAAAATTCGATTAATCCTGTGAATTTATTTAAAATGATATGTTTAATTGTAAATTAAACTAATATATTAAATATTATTATAATGTCCGATTAATCCTTTCGATTAATCCCCGATTACCCAATTAATCTTAAATCGGTACTTCAACCGATTTATACCGATTACCGATTTTTACAACAATGGTAAGAACAGGATCCTTTTCATAATTTTATAATTTCTGATGTCACGAATGATTATAAAAGGTTTAAAAAATACATTTTTAAGATATTATTGTATGGCTGTATGGAATTTTTTTTTTTTTTGCCCAAAAAAGAAGATTTCATTAATACTTCAAATCATCCAACATTACATGATAAAAAAACAGATGGGCATCCCCCCCGTTCCAACTACGTTCAGCTAAAGAACAAAAGTTTCTCGCTATGAAATGAGCTACTTTGTTCGCGGAACGTTTGACAAAATTCAACGTAATATTACGTTTTTCCAATGAAACTAGAAGTGACTTACAATCCTCCACCATTCTACCTATATAAGATAGAGATACCGAAGAACATCAAATTGCTTGAACCATCGAAAGACAATCCGTTTCGATTGTTGCATCAATGTACTCCCTTCCCTTTAGCCAACTAAGAGCCTCTCTTATACCAATTATTTCCGCCATTTCTGGGCTAACATTACCTTGTCTGCACCATGCTTTCGCCTCAATAAGTTCCCCTGAATGGTCTCTGGCAATCATGGAATAACTGTATGCATTAGACTGCTCGAATAAGGCAGCATCAGTGTTGATCTTAATCTTACCATCCGGTGGTCGCTCCCAACGCGCTTTGCCGTCTGCTTGAGTCATAAACCCAAGGTAGTTGTCAAACGACTTATCCTGTGCATTTCTCCACTGATTAAGAAAGAGTTCAGCTGATTTTACCACTTCTGCAGGTTCCACACTTCGTTGATTCCATACCACTTCATTCCTGTTTTTCCAAATGTTCCAACAGATTATAGCCAGGTTTGATAATTCCTCCTTTCTAAAGCTTTGAGTTACTTCTTCCATCCACTGTGTAATGTCTGCGCCTGGTTGCCAGCTAAATATATAGTTCTTGAGTTCCCAGCATTTCGAGGCAAATGGACAGCTTATTAAACAATGAGTGACTGTCTCATACTCAGCATTGCATACTGGACAATATGGATTGATATTAACCTTCCTTCGAAGAAGTTGTTCCTTCATTGGCAAAATATCACGAATGGCTCTCCACATGAAAATCTTAACTTTTGGAGGAATTTTGAGATTCCATATGACCCTCCAAAAACCTGAATTGTTACTCGAGTCATGTTGATTACTACCTTCCAATATTGCATTATAAGCACTTTTCACCGTGTATTTGCCAAGTTTCTCGTATTTCCAGTACCACGAGTCTTCTGTTGTGATTTTAACAGGCACTGCTCGAATCAAATTTGCATCTCTGTCATTAAACATGTTGCTGATCTTTTCCTCATTCCATTCATTTCGCCCCTCCACCATTAGACTAGAGACTGTTTGACCTTCCAACTCACTAAGAGTAGATTGCACATACGGATTTTCTTTGCTTGGGAGCCATGGGTCTTTTAAAATACTGACTGAGTTGCCATTTCCCACCCTACGCACAGCACCTTGTTTCAGTAGCACCTGCGCCTCCATTATACTCCTCCAGATGTAACTAGGGTTTTGACCCACCTTAGCTGACGTAAACGAACTGTTAGGATAGTAACGGGCCTTGTAAATTTTGCTAGTCAAACTATCTTCATTTGTAATGAGCCTCCAGCCTTGCTTCCCAAGAAGAGCAACATTGAAATCGTATAACTTTCTGAAACCCATCCCACCCTGTGCTTTTTTCATGCACATCCTATCCCAGCTCATCCATCTTATACCAGTTTCTTTGTTCGACGAAGTCTGCCACCAAAATTTCGACATCATGTTTTCAATCTTTGTGCACAGTTGCTTTGGGAATAAGAACATACTCATAACATAGTTAGGCAATGATTGAGCTACCGTTTTTAGCAGAATCTCCTTTCCTCCTTTCGACAACAACCCCTTATCCCACCCTTTGATTTTATCTCTGACCCTTTCTTTCAGATATCCAAGAACTACAGATTTGTTTCTGCTCATAGTATTCGGCAAGCCCAAATAAGTAGTGTGCTCGTTAGCCTCATGAAACTTCAGCATATTGCATATAGTAGCTTTGACATTCTGATCTGTATTGCAACTGAAAAAAATAGACGATTTTTCCACATTGATTTTCTGGCCAGATGCTTTCTCAAACACATTGAGCAGATTGATGATCTGGGAAGCCTCTTCACTACTAGCTTTGCTATAAATATAGCTGTCGTCAGCAAAGAACATGTGAGACAGAATAGGAGCACCTCTAGCAACTCGAATCCCATTGAGAAGGCGACGCTGCTCATAGTTCTTAATCAGAGACGTAAACCCCTCCATACAAATAAGGAAGAGATATGATGAGAGTGGATCGCCTTGCCTGATACCTCTCTCCGGAATAATTCTTCCAAACTCCTTACCAGCATGGGCTATTTGATATTTAGCTGAAGTGATACATTCCATAAACATATTAACCAGCTTTGTGTTAAAACCCATTTTAATCAACATGGCTTCCAAAAATCCCCATTTTACTCGGTCGTACGCCTTGCTCATATCCAACTTCAAAGCCATCCAACCTGTTTTACCATCCTTCTTTCTTTTCATGTAGTGCATGACCTCATATGATATCATAATGTTATCCGTAATTAACCTCCCTGGTATGAAAGCGCTTTGATTTTCTGAGATAACACTATTTAGAACCGTTTTGAGCCTATTTGCAAGCACCTTAGACACAATCTTATAGGCCACATTACACAATGAAATCGGACGCAACTCCGTCATATTAGTTGGATTCTGTTTCTTAGGAATGAGCACTATATTTGTAGCCGTGACACAATCTTCAAATTTGTTAGTAGAAAAGAAATTCTGTACTAACTTTATGATATCTCTGCTTACAATGTGCCAAAATTTTTGGTAGAAACCAGGACTCATACCATCGGGACCCGGAGATTTATCCGGGTGCATGCTGAAAAGAGCATTCTTGACTTCCATTTCCTCTATTGGAGCTAGCATCTGTACATTCTGGGCATTGCTCACTTTTGTCTCGACACTAGCCACTAACTCGCTCCAATCTGTATTAGATGCTTTGAACAGCTCTGTGAAATACTCCACCATTGTCTCCTGCAGACCTGAATCCCACCTGACTGAGTTACCATTTTTATCATTCAATACCTCGATTTGATTTACCTTTCTTCGAGACTTAGCAGAGGCATGGAAAAATTTACTGTTCTGATCGCCCTCCCTTAACCATAGCTGTCTAGACCGTTGCCTCCAAAAAATTTCTTGCTGACAATAAGTCTCAGTTAATTTTTTCGACTCCGTTTGATACAACTGGACTGAATTATTATCCCTTCTGTTTCTCAGGCGTGCATTATTCTCTTGCTGTGACTTATGCGATCTCTAAAGTTTCCAGTAATTTCCTTCCCCCATTTGGACAGCACTTCTGAGCATATTTCCAGTTTACTTTGAAATTTTTTATCATGGTGCTGCTGCCAGATATCTTGAACAATTTGACCGTACATGGGTTCTCTAAGCCAAGCATTTTCGAACTTGAAACGCTTACCAGAAAACTCCGTATTAACTCTGACTGGTTCCAAGAATAAAGGGCTGTGATCACTGGTTGAAATCTCTAAGTTTAGCACTCTCACTTCTGTAAACGTACGAAGGAAATTCCCTGACACCAAAGTTCTATCAAGCTGGACTTCAATCCAATCTTCAGTTCCTCTTCCCCGCTCCCAAGTATATCTATAACCCTCCAACCCAACATCGTGTAAATCACAATCCTCCAACACTTTTTGAAAGCCTTGAATAAGCCATAATGGGTAACTTCTCCCTCCCCTTTTATCTTCCTGACACAAGACATTGTTCAGGTCTCCAATGAGGCACCATGGGGTATTAACATGATTATTTAAACTTCGAATGAGATCCCACGTTTCCTTTCGCTTTGCTCTATCTAGTTCCCCATATAAACCTGTAAGTCTAAACTTACTCCATCCGTTTACCTCCACCATCACATCAATATGATTTTTACTATATGAAAGCACTTCAACTTCACTCTCTTTTCGCCATAACATTGCAATTCCTCCACTATGCCCTTGTGAATCGACTGAGAACGCTCCTTCAAAACGTAATAAATTTCTAACCTTTTCCACAGAATTCTTCTTACACAACGTTTCACATAAAAAGACCAGTTTGGGTTTCTTTTGGAGAATGGACTCCGTTAGGAATTGAATAGCCCATGGGGTCCCAAGCCCACGGCAATTCCAGCTGAAAGTACTCATTGTGTTAGGCGAACCCCACTCAAGGAGCCCGTCTCTGGTCCGTTTTTTGAATCCATATTTGAAATGTTTGTAGTATCCATGTCCTGGTCCATATGATTTATATCTTCTTCACTTAGGCCCGACAACAACTCTGTACTCCCTTCCATTTCTGTATTTTGGCCCAGCCCATATTCTGACCTGCGCTTCTTGTTTTCAATTATTATAATCCCACTATTATTGGGTTTTGTTTGTTTACCTTCTTTGGATAGATTATTTTGTTTCAAAAAATCTGCATTCCCGCCCGAATCTTTAGTCTGCTGTCTATCCTGTCCTTGATTTTCGACTGTTACAACCGCCCCCTGATTCTCCGGAGTAAAATTCTCACTCTTTCTTTCACCGTCTACGCTGCTTGCCACCGTATTCCATCCACTGTCATCAACCACCGTGAGCCTATCAAGTTTGTCTGTTTCTTAAACGATGCCCTCATCCATGAACCATATGGCTTCACTATTTCCTTCTCCGACACCTCAAACAGTTTGCCACAGAATTTTTCTGAGTGTCCCATGAGTCCGCATATAAAACAGAAGGTAGGAACGTTTTCATATTTGAACCCAATCCAAAACCACTCTGCACCCGATTTCCTGACCTTCATCTTCCTTTTGAGAGGTTTAGATAGATCAACGGCCACCCTTACTCTCATATATTCCTTCCATCCTGGTTTGAAGTTTCTGGGACATGACTCAATGAATCTGCCAACGTAATTCCCTATCTCCTTCAGAATGTTTTCCGACATAAAACCTGCTCTTAGATTATGTATCTGAACCCACAAATCCAATGTATTGAGACTTACTCCCCTTGGTATATCTCCCTCCATCATTCTGGAAATGATTAAAGCCCTGCGATTAAAGGACCATGGACTACCGTCTACCACCCGTTTAATGTCAATTTCATGATAAAATTGAAACACAAACAGATTTGCATCCACTTCTCTGATGAAAACTCCTTTTCCTGGTTTCCATAACGCAGCCAAAGTGTGCTGCATTGCCTGAAAATCTACTACTCCTTCTGTTATAAACCTCCCTACCAGACAGAGTTTCACATCCATACCATTATAATTCTCCAACTCATTATTCTCTTCATTCACTTCAAACGCAATTCCACCATCTTCCTCCTCATCCAGTGTAATGTTATTCATTGCCTGAGTGATGCTGATCGTTGATGCCATGACTCAAAGCAAATGACAAAAAACGATAGGACAAATACAATATAATACTACTGGGATTAATACGTTAACGACAGAAAAGACAGAGACTAACTCACCATGGCAGATGCCAAGACTCACGTTTTGTTAGGTTTTAGTCATTACATGTACTAAAAAGTAGACGAAATCCTGGTACGCGTTTACTGGAGAGTTCGTGGACGCAGCGTGAAATAATTGTGAGAGGCAAGGCTAGTTGTTGCATAAGCAACGTGCTGGCCAAACAGTGTCTAATTCGTTTCCTGGCCAGATATGACTTGAAACTACACAATCATCCTGTTTTTCCACGACCCTTCCTTTCACGTACGCTCTCTTCCCTTACTTTGCCGTCCCTCTTCTACACCCTTTATATATTTTTCTACAAAATCATCTAACCATTCTATTCTCATAACAAACAATTTCTCCCGCTCTTCCTTCCCTCTCCTCTCAATCACACACGCCTATATAAAGTTTATTATACAACCACTGGGTTAGGGTTGTGACTATGATGATGAGTAGCGATGACAAAACTACACGGATCAATGAACGCGATCAGCAAGAATACATCAACACGTATGGATACGAAGACGACACGGTTTCGAGTTCTCGGTTTAGCTGTTTCGGGGTTTGCTTTGGTGATCGGCAATGGAGTTTGTTGCATGGAGGAGAACAGAGAGAGGAGTCCTGGCTGATCCAGAAAGCCAAGAAGGTGAAGGAGTTCACAGAGGTGGTTGCAGGGCCTAAGTGGAAGAACTTTATTCGAAAGTTGGGAAAATATACCAAGAAATCAAGAATGGCCGAGTGTCGGCAGTATGATCCACAAAGCTATGCTCTTAACTTTGATGATGGTTTGGATGATTTTCAACAAGAAAATGACAATGCATTGCTTGGTGGTGGTGGTTTGTCCACTAAGTTATGACAATGAACCAAACAGAATAGAATCTTTTAGACTTTTCTTTTGTTCTTTGCTCATCTGTCGTTGCTTCTTCTACATTCATTCTGCCTTTCTGGATTCTTTGATATGTTTATATATTAAGACTGTAAATAAAAATGTATTATATACCGATTCATCTGCCCTAATGGATTTTATTTTATATTTTGGTCATCAAAGAGGAGCGGATCCTATCAATTTTATATTGCAAACAAAGAAATTGTCCATGATACACAGAAGATTTCTAGAGTTAGATTCTCACTCTCTTCGAATAAAGGCTATGTTTCGGGAAAAAATTGTGACAGGTTTGACAACTAGAGCAAGAATATTATAGTAGCAAAGTATATGAAACATGATGTATGAAATGAGAATGCTGAATCTAACTCACATTTACACAACCCTAACAACATTGAAATATAGGATTCACGGTGCAACCAAATGAAAATGCAAGATATAAACGAGATTTGTCCTATTTTTACATGCTTATCAGCAAACCTCAAGCACTGTTATAGATTGTGCAAGTATGTACAGCATATTTTAGTTCTATTTTCATCCGTCTGTATTTTTCAATCACTTCAAAGAGAGGATCTACAGCATCAGCTTCCTGGCACCATTAGATGATACACTTCACTAGAGCTCGTGTAGTTGCATCTTGGAGTCTTCCACTTCAGCCACATTATCTACTGCATTGGAGCTATGAAACATGGGATATTCACCAAAAAATCGACACAAGATAATCTTTGATTTTTCTGTCATTATATGAATTGCTCATTTCTAGTTTCACCTGCATTACTTTTTTTCCGAAACTTAACATTAATAAAGAGCTCTTAAGAAATCTTACGAACCAACAGGCGAACAGTTACCCAGCCTACCTTTTGCGTTTGCTCTTTGTAACAGTTGAGGATGATGGGTTGCTGTGCCAATTTCTCTTTCTTTGGTTGATGAACCAATTATTAATTTGCTTTAGCTGCAAGCCTGTTTCTTGCACCAATCTTGCTTTATCCTCCTCCTGAAAGAACATGACAACTAAATGAGGTTGAATATCAAGCAAGAAACAAGTACTTTGGTAACAATTAATAGCAAGTAGATAGAGAGCGATTAAGCAATACTTACTGTTGGATATGGCCATTTGGAATGTGATTGCCACCAGGCTTTTAAGAGGGAAGTGGTGTCACCAGGAAGTTTTCCTGCTCTTCGTTTACGCAGAATTTCCTCTCTAATGTCCACAATTTTCTCCTTGTAACCCTACAAAACCGAAAATAAAGTAAGCTGTGGCAAGTGCATTTTAAAGTAAAAGTTTGTAAAGGCCTGCATACTTGTTTCAACTCGTGCTTCAGCTCTTGTCTCACGCGTTCCATCAACGACCTCTCACTTTCAGTAGGGACGAGAGGACCAAATCCCATGCTATCTGGTCCATCTAGACTCCCTTCAAACAAATTAGTCTCACTATCATCATGATCATCGTCGTCATCAGACATTGTTGCACCTGTACCTTCACCGGGTGCTACACCTGTACATGTGACATTACACAAATAAGAAACCTAAGCCACTGGCAAAGCGAATTTCAGTAGATAACTACCAACAACCATAGTGAATTAGTGACATTATTGATTCTACTATAATATGAAAAGCGGAAAATTGCAGCCATCTTATATTTGGTTATGTGACGAATAGCTCCAAGTTACTATAGTATTTCAATTCTACTCTTTATCCCCTGTTACAAGACGAAACTTAAAGCAACCTTACTGTCATTCCCAACTCATATGTGCATCATTACTTTGTGATACTTTGTTACTGTATATACTATATACTCCGAAGCAAATTAGTTCAAAGGAGCTAGTTTTTAAAATAGTTTTTCTTTTTTTTTACTTACAATACGTTTCTACTCAATAAGTACTAAAAACTAGTATTGGATCAGAATGCATAGGCAATGTATTAGTTCATATTTACAAAAAATGGGTAAAAGCTACTTGCACTGATCAAGGAAGAGTAATGTGAGTGAAATGTTTGCAGAAAGAGAAGTATTGGAATCTAAGAAAGAAGAAGAAAATTATGAAGGAGATCATTTAAATTCCAAAATGACGATGTTTCCTCTAGACCATGGATTGATACTGCTTCTACTAGTCTTCTACTATTTACTAAGCTGTTTAAATCAGTGCAATAGGTAAACAGCCAGCTGAGAACCATGGAGCTAAAAGGAATGGACGTAACAGTTGCATCTAGTACCACATACATGTGAGCTTGAACATGTTCTCAACAATGTCAAACAAATCATAGCAAAGAAACTTCTAATATCAAACAAGCGGCAATTATCTGCTGGTTTAAGCCCGAACTTGGTCGCTAATTATATCCCTTGTATTCCCATACACTGTGGTAGTATGTAAGTGCATTGGATCAGAGTTACATGTTTAAATTGCATTGGATCAGAGTTACTTGTTTAAATTGCACCGAACTTAGAAGTGGTTAGTGAATATTTAGTATCAAATAAAGGGTAAAGAACAATAGCAATCAACATGGATTGATATTCATTCAAGCTTGCTCATATGCCTGGACCCTGTAAATTTAGGTATCTATCAAAAGAGATTGATGATAAGTGCGCTGAGGTATGGCCATATGGGTTGTATGGCTCTACATATTGTGATTTCAATTCCTTTCATAACAGGTACCATAGAAATTTTAAAATTGTAGCTGTAATTAATTAACCTTCACTAAGCTCTCAGCTATAGTCATAAACTACCTGTCATCATAGAAATTTTAAAATTTTAGCTGTAATTAACTAACCTTCACTAAGCTTTCAGCTATAGTCATAAACTACCTGTCATCACACACATAACTATTCTTGGTATATCAATGTAGGCCCTTCATGTGAAGTATAATTTTTTTTGTAAATTCACACAAATACGAAGGCAATAGCATGTCATTATGGATGCTAGAAAAGGCATTGATGATAAAGTAATATTCTCTTTAATTGTAAGTGAACAAACAACCAGCCCAGAAAACTGAATATTCTAGGAAATAATCATGTAAAACATGTTACATGCCTTTTTTTCATATAAATGAAATTAGTATCATGCAGCTTAAGAAATCTCCTTTGGAAAACTGTTAAGAAGTAACAAAAAACTTACCTGTCAGACTCTGCAAAGACTGCTCAAGTTCCCAGCAAGCCATGACTGCTTCCATTGCATGCACGCGGACATGTTGTTGTAGTTGATCTTTGAAGGAAGAGAGCAACAGAACATAATGTGTCTACATAAAGACCGAAACAACTAAGACAACAAATTCGGAGGAAAGAACAATATTTTGCGCCATACACTTGCAAGTATTCTTCCAGTGCACAAAACAAAAGATATCATGGGTGCTTATTATGATATTATGTGGGAACTTCAACATTTTCCCAAGTAAACATCTAATTACAAATCAAGAAAAGTGGGCGGTTTTTTTTTCTCAGCAACTATCAATACTGGACGTCTGAACCTTTCATCTCTGAGTACTATGAGACAAACTTGACAATGTAAAAATTTTTTTACTAGAAAATGATTAGAGCACCGTTGGCTAAAATGAATGGCTAAAATGATATAAAATATTGATTATGTAAAATTTGATGAACCTGTAAGGTGATGTGCTCAATTTGAAATTTTACCTAAGAGTTCTCTCCCATTGGAGATGGTCTTAATATGAACTAAAAGCACAAAACACTCAAGAGAGAGAGAGACATTCCATCTAGAAAGTGGTAGGAACAAGAGATTCTGTAAGTCAGTCCTAACTCCTAACCAAATTATTGTACTATATTCTTATTATGTGTACCTGTTTATTCCAATTCACATCAGTCATCAATAATTAATAACCCATTACTTGACAATTTTAACTCAATCAAATTACAAGAGACTATTGACACGAAACTTCACTAATGAAAAGAGGAATCAATATCTCCAGTAATATCGGAGGATAAAACAAAAGGCTCCATTAACAAATAAATTTGAGCTTGACAAAGCAGCGGATGAGTGATCACTAGAACTACGATTACTCCTCGGACATGACAATTCATAAAAGGCCGCTTAGTTAAAGGACGATTAAATAAAATAAAAAAATCAAATTCTATCATCAATAACACATGCAACTTGAAAATAATCAAATTTCAAAAACAAAACCTAAATTAATAAAAAATTCATAAACCACTGTGTATATTTATATGCTTTACCATGAACTGATCAAGGTCCTTTCCATCAAGCGGATGAGTATTATTCTGTTGAAGAATGGAGTATTTGGCAACAACCTGATGCGACTGCTCCAGCTGCGCATCAATCCTGGGGAGCTGATCCACCGGAGTCGCAATCCGTAAACACGAAACATGAGCGGAAAGCAGCTGATCATACAACGGATGCGCAAGTATATCCGCTTTACTCTTTGCATTCTGCCAATTCCTTTCTTCACTATCATTACAATTCTCGTTACTCTCATACTTGTTCTCCTGACTACTCATCGGAATCATCGTCTCTCCAGACGGCGCAACGTCGTCGTTTAAAGACCTGGAAAGCCACTGATTGGACGCAGAAGAGTCGGAATTAGTAGTTTGTAAGTGGAGAAAGTTGCCGTCGGCGGTGTAGTGATGGTTCTGTTGACGGAGAATCGCGTTGTTGAGCCAGGTCGGAGGCTTGCCGTTGACTTCGGACGGCGGCGATGAGTGGCCGGGGAGGTGGAACATGGAGGTGTTATCAGTTAAGTTTTGGTCGGAGTAGTGGAGTGCCATTGCTTGAGAGATGTGGTCCTGGTGAAACATATGAGAATTATAGATACAAATATTTGTGTGTATATGTTTTCAAAGGAGGTGTGGTTAGTCACTGTGGCTACATGAAAGTCATGACAGGAGAGAAGAGGATGAATTACTCCATTTTATCATTGTTTATTTATTACTCCTACGTATATAGAGACAACTACAATTTTGTAAGTATATTTCAATAGGGTATGTACATATACTTCGTCATCAGTGTATTAAAGTATGGAGTAGTTCCTTTGTCTTTCTCCGTTGTTTATGTTGGAGGGGAGAAGGACACGAAAATCAAGATAATGTATAAAATATGAGTAAAATTAAATGAAAATGAAAAGTGGATAAAATGGTGGAACCTATAATAATAGATTTGAGATAGTGGAGGAAAATAGTGGGTATAATAGTGTTTTTTATTATTTCCTCCTTCCCATCCATTTCTTTACACTTTCCTTTTTGCGATGTCCATTCCAATTCTTTACATTCCAAAACTTACTAAAAATAATAAACGTTCAATAATATAAAATACTATTACACCCACTACTTTACTTCACTTTCTTAATTTTATTATTAAATATTGATATGTCCCAGCACTTTATCCACTTTTCATCCCTTTACCCCCTTAAATATAATAAACATTGGTCTCCGTGCAAATTTCATTTGATAACAACTTCATAGGACGGAGGGAGTACTAAATAGGAGCTAATGGGAGAAAGTAGTGCGTGTAATAACGGGAAAAACTTACTATTTATGTTAACGTAAAGAAATGAGTCCTAAAATAGTAACCTTAAAGAAATGAAGGGGACAAACTAAGTAATTTGTTAATTCAATTGCGGTTCAATTCGGTTGCAAGAAATTTAAATTGATGAATTTGACTTTTATGCCACAAAATAGAATAGCAAACGTTATATGCTCTTCTTGATCTTAAATAATTACCTTTAGTAATAATAATTTATTATTTATTATCCAATTTTTCGATTTGATTCTTATTTATTTTCGAATTTGTTAAAAAATATATTCACTTTTAAGATATTTAAGTTTAATTATTTTAGAAAAATAATTATTAATTTTATTTTTGATACATATAGTAGAAAGAAAAAGTTAAATTTAATAATTATAGATTCCAAGTTGGGTACAACCGTTGGTATTATTTCTTGATTGGTTATTTTTTAATGAATCCACGTGAATTAATTTCTATTATTATTACACAACCAGTATCATATTATTTTATCACTATTTACTTTGATATATTCAAATAATTAATATCATATTATTTTATAACAACTTTTCATATCTAATGTGATGAGTCGGTATTCATATTATTAGATGGGTAATTAACTCACAATCATTTGGCATTCAACAAAAAAAACTCACAATCATTTGCATTTGACCAAAAGTTATAGAGCTTGTTTGGGGTGATTTAAAATTGTCCCGATCCGTTTTAAGTTCGTAGTTGATGTCTTATATATATTTAAATTTTTTAGCTTAAATTTAATTTTAGTTCAAAAAATTTTAGTAACTTTGAAGTATTTTTATCAACATATTTTTTTCTTATATCAATTTTTATATATTTGAGTCGCCTTTTAACTCGTATTATATTCTAGAGAAATCATCAAAAATACTCAATTTTTGATTTTCTTTTCAAAAATACGATCAAAAATTGTAGATGAGGTTGCAAATGTTGCATTTGTTGTTGCAAACGAGGTTACAAATGTTGCATTTGATGTTGCAAACTAGGTTTTTGAAAAATAATTCTGCAATTCCTATAATCATTCCAAATATTTGTATTTCTTTTATATTATGTTTAAAAATATAAATTTCTATTATTTTAGTCAATATTTTTTTAAATAAATTTATTTTAGATAAAATTAACCAAATAAATACATCTAACTTAAAGTTAAAATTATCACTTTTCTCTTAAAAATGAATAAGTAACATTTTAAATTATAAATAATATTTTTGAAATTAACCCAAATCATTTGATAGTGACGGTGTTTGGAAGTTAGAGGTTTGAGTAAAAATTAGATGATTGAGGTAAGGTAGAGGTTTAATCAAGTGAATCCTCTAATATGTGTGTTTGGTAGTTAGCTAATTGAAATAGTTTATTGAGGTCAATAAGCTAATTTTGAAAAATCTGTTTTTAGGAGCTTTTTGAATTAGAGATTTGTTATGTACCTAGTTTAAATACAAATACTCCCTCTGTCCCTCTCATTTGTTTACAATTACTATTTTGGGATGTCCCTCTCATTTCTTTACGTTACTATAAATAGTAAGTTTCCTCCACTATTACACCCACTACTTTCCCCACTATCTCATATTTAATAATAAAAAACACTATTACACCCACTACTTTCCTCTACTATCTCAAATCTATTATTAAATATTGATATGTTCCACCACTTTACCCACTTTTCATCTAACTTTACTCATTTTTCATACATTTTCTTGGTCTCCGTGTCAATCACCAACGTAAACTACCTAGAGGGACGGAGGGAGTAGTTAAGATAAAGAGCTTATTACTAAACAATTTTTTTAAAATAACTAATTCAATCCGTTACTCAGAATAATTATTCAAAATAGTTAATTAAATCCGCTTTAGCTAACAACTAACTACTAATTATCAAATAGGGCTAGTAACAGATTAGCAAAAAATAATAAATTTTTTTTAGCAATATGGGATATTTTGATTGTTCTTAACAAGGGCTACTTTTGTTTTATTCTTGCAAGAGCATAGACAATGAGAAGAAACCCATAAAAGAGACAAGTGGCGCTATATTTGGATTTGGACCACGCTGGGACCACAACGGTTCCATAGAATATATCACTACTAAATTCGCAACACGTAAGCTTGTGGATCCTACCATTTTGTCTCTCTTTCATTTTTCTTTTCGATTTTAACTTTTAAGTTAGTGCTACACGTAATTTTTTTTTTTTTTTTTTTTGAAACAGCTACACGTAATGTTTTAAAAAATGTACTCCGTTGGGATCCACCAAGACATTTTCTAAGGTAACGTAGGGTACGTGTGCAGAAAATAGTTGGCGCACCACCAACTCCAATTGTGTGCATGGAGCTGCGAGTTTGGCTCGATGTATCAAATATTTAAATTTAGTTCAAATTTGATTTCAAATATTTATAATAATAATTAAATAAAATTGAAAATATATATTTAAATTAATTCAAATAAAATTAAGTAAGAGATTGTTGGTCCAAAATCACCCTCATAAAACAATCTTGATGAATACAAAATACAATATACAAACAAATGAGAATAGTCACTCATAAAACCTAGTCACCCCCTTCTAGGCCTATCAACGGATCGGATATCCGATCTGATCCATCCTGATCCGCACTGATTTCAATGGATATGGATTGATTTAAAAAATATCCGATCCGATAAGAACGATCCGAATAATAAATGGATTGGATATGGATTTAGGTTGATCCGATCCGTTTATCCACGATCCGATCCGTTTAATTATATAATAACACATTATATAATATATATATATATAATATTATTTTTAAAATATTTTATATTGTAATAGATTAAGTTATTGAAAATTCTAAGCCTTATACCTAATCTAATATTCCTTGCTCTTCCGTGCACGGTTCCAGGCTCCAACCTCCAGCCTCCAAAATTTAACGCCATTATATTTTTATTTGATTTACAAGATATCGAGTCTTCATTCTTAAATCTTAATTATGGTACATTAATTCAGTGATTCTTTCTTATATTTTCTTAATGATGAAGATTATAATCTGATTTTGATTTAATGTGCATGTGTTTTTTGTTTTATTTTTTAAGCTAGAGGAAGTCATAATACCGTGGGTAATGATCCAAGTGATTTTGATCTAATATGTGTATATTTTTTGTTTTATTTCATAAAGTATACAGATGCTAATAGGAATGATAAAACTTTATGCAAGCACTGTCAAAAATCATTTGTTGGGGATGGTAATTTAAACATTGTGTTTGAACAATAAAATTACTAAAGTAGTTTAAATTTTTGATTGCTACTTAAATTTACACACTGAATTCTAGATTGTAACTTCTCAAATTTTAATAATTTTTTCACATATATTAATTGTAATTAATTTTTTTATACTTTAAAAAATAAATGGAGCAATGGATATCCGACATCCGATCCGTTTATCCATTAAAATAAATGGATTGGATATGGATCGATTTATGAAATATCTGAGATGTGATCCGATCCGATCCGAATTCGATAAAAATAAATGGATATGGATTTAAATCGATTCGATCCGAACCCGACCCGTTGACAGGCCTACCCCCTTCCCCTTTGTAACGCCCCCAAATCCGGGGTCAGTAGATTTGGGCGTCACGCTAACAACCTCAATAATTCTAACAAAAATTGGCCATGATGTATTCGTAAATACAACATAAACCTGCTGAATACTAAACTAAAAATCTAAAATCAAAATAAAACTGAAATAAAAAATAAAAACTCAATCAAAAGCTCTTTGACCCCAACTCCCAACTAAGGATCTTAGGTTACAGTTCTAGAAACAAGAAAACCTAAAACCAACTTAAATACAACTCTATATACAAAACTTTATACAGACTTAATACACTGGTATAACTTCGAATGGAAGTATACCAGGCCAACTAATCAAATACATACTATAACTACTAAACTATATTTACATACAATAATTCAACTTTAAATCTAAATACCCTGATCCACGTCAGCTTCACAACAGCATCCTGCTTCTTCTTTCCACTTTCTGAACTGCGCAGTCTAAGCCTCGCCAACTAGTTCACTGAAAAGTTAGATTTTAAAAACAAGTGTGAGCCAAAGAATGCTCAGCAAGTTATATAATAAATATGAGCGAAGGAATGCTCACCAATTTATAATCACTAGTATAATTGAAATCTGGATTCTTAACTTTAACATAAGATTAATATCATTCAAAACATTTATAATTCAAAATTAGAATTTAATAACTGAGAAGGTTTGTAATACTAGATTCAATACTTTTAATACTTGCAAAATACTTTAACTATCGCTTTAACAAAATCTCCAAGAAATTCTCAGTTACTCAAATTTCATTCATGTCACTAAGCGTTTGCATACCTAGCTGCCTAACCGGCCTGACAATCATGAGTTTGAATAAATAAGAAGATCCCAATTCATTCTCGGTCCTTACTATCACTGCGCAACAAATGCCACAGCGACCATAATAATCGGGAATTAGTTTTCACCGTTCAAAAGACTAGTATAATAACTTTCCATTTTTATACTAACAGTATTTATTAACTCAAATCATGACTTTTAACTCAAATCATAACTTTTAATTCAAATCATAACTTTATATCCAACATACTTGGAAATGAAAATGTACTTTAACTTAAACATTCTATCATAAGAATATATTTGCATAAAAAACAACATTTAATAGAATTGGAGTTTTAATCATACTCTGGACATTACGGGTGATCAGCCACGTAAAGTCCAGCTAAAAACAATACTCTGGGATCCCTCACTAGGCACTTATTGACATTGGACTTTACTACTCTGACCACAAAGCTGGTCCACATTTTTATAAAATTCTTCCAATTCCATTAAACTACTTTACTATCAATTAATCTCAGGGAAACCATATACATTAAGAACATTATACTAAAACAAGGAATAAGAATGCAATACCAGCAAAAACTTTAACAGAATATTACTGACAATACTTAAGAAAGAATAATACTGGCAATAAAACTGAAATTCTACTTTCCACATGATATATGAATAAAATACATCCTTATCAATAATTTGAAGGAAAGGATACTAGCAATAAGGATTTGAAGGGAATACTTATATTGAATAGAAACATATTTATCTCACTTGAACGATAAGCGAGGGTTAGTGCACTTGCCTCGATTCCAATGCGTCAATTCGCTACTTACTATACTTCGGTCTTTACTCGTCATGCATTCATTTTCCTTCAATCGTCTCGTCAACACGCTCGTTGGGTCCATATCGAATCCCTAATTATACTCGAAATAATAGTAAAGTACTATTTAGTACATAAACAACCCAATCGATAACTAATTACTTATAACTCGCAAAGCAATACATACATAAATATATATATCCACACATAATTAATCATCACATATGAACTTAATCACTCATACACATACATGCCTTTAAATCTTTAAATCAAATAATTTAAATAACTTTAAATACAGGGGATTTTTAGAAAATTCGGCATGAAGTATTCGTTTATCGGACTATGGGCACAGCCCCTCAAATACAATTCAACCCTGTTTTGCAAAAATAAAGCTGCCTCAACTTGCAGCAACATAAAAGTAAACAAGTAAGAAAAGTACCCGCCCAGACATGCGGCAACTAGCACATAAGAAATTTATATTACACTACTACTTACGCTACACCAATGATTGTATTTCTCACGCATTTAATGATACACGTGAGAATCAATCATTGATGTTCGTAAGCCCTAGGGAACAACCCCTAGCACTAACTATTACTTACGCTATATCGATGATCACACCACTCAAGTATATTAATTATACTCGTGATAGTTAATCAGGGATATTCGTAAGCCCGAGGAACTAGTTGAAGAGAATTACACAAGTCGTTAAATATTGACATTTAATACTCGTGATCTCATTACAACTCCTCGCAGATAAACATATAAAGAAAATTAAATAACAGTTTAACTTTACTATAGATTACATTTGAAAACTATACAATCAGGAGACAGTTTCATATTACGGACATATATCACAATCCAATCAAAATATACATGTAACTTCTTTTATCCTAAAACCCATATCCACAAATAGTGATTTAACAAGTATAATTATCACTCCAAATTCAACACACAATTTACTAATCATATAACATATCCGATAATCACTAACAATTATCAAGGTAAATTAGTAACCACTTACTCAACAATACCAAGTAATTGACAGATGTGACATCCGACAAATTCCATGACTCACTTATAATATTTAGCACGTAAACGTTTATCGATGATCATATATAACAAGTAAGTCACATAACTTTACATACTATACGACACTAGCAATTAGAAATTTGAATTGGAAACTAATAATTAGCAATTAGCACTTAACAATTATAACTTAGAAAACTCAAATAATTATATATTATACAACAACAATCCCTAACCAACAATCATATAACTCTCGACATTCATCAAAATCCCCCAAGTTCAACTTTCGAAATTGTATCTTTATTTACTACACAATAGCAATAATTAGCCATTAACAATCACCAAAACATATTATCGAACTCGAAATGAATCCCCATAATTATAATCAAATTCACAATTAATCTAAAATGAAATTAAATAATTATACTCGAAAAAGAAAATACCATTTCGATTTCAACCCGAACCACCGGAAAACCAACTTGCCCGGAAATATCTCTTTTTTTTTCAGCCTCTCTTCTCTCTCTCTGCACTCCACCTACGCCCAACAGCTCGTATACACACACAACACCCACGCACACACGGGTACACCACAGACACACGCAATCACACGAGCACACGGCCCTCGCGCACACACCCATACACCGTGTGTATATATACGGACATCCCAGCACACATATACATATACATAACGGTTGGGGGAAATGAAAAGGGGTGAGAGAAAGAGAGATTTGAGGGATTAATCGGGAGAGAGATTGAGGAGATTAGAGAGAGATCGATGTTGAGAGATTGAGGGAGAGAGATTCAGAACTTCCGAGAGAGATATACAAGCTCGAGAGAGTTCTCGAAGGAGGGAGAGATACAACGGATGTTGTACTGAGGAAGAAAAGGAGTTGCTGTTGTTATAATGCCCAGGGGCATTTTATTTTGTAATTTCATTATGCTGAAAACAATTTTACAAATGAATTAATAAGCTTTTAAAAATCGAAATTAAATAGAAAATGAGTGAAAATTTTAAACTTTTCATTTTTAAAATAAAGTGTATAAAATTACGAACAACCACATATTTTTAAAATATTTTTCGGATAAAAAATGAATTAAATATGAATTTTCAAAGTTTTGATCCTTTAAATACAATAAAACTCTTAAAATTATTTTAAAATACTTAATCTCCCAAATTAAGCCACCCAACAATTTTAAAAACTCAATAAATATATAAAGATAATTTTACAAAAGATTTCATGATTTTTAAGCCCTCCGATAATCAAATAAAGATTTTTGAAGATCAATAATACTTGATTTAAATATTTTTAAATCACTAAAAATACCAATAAAATACTGGGGCACACATTGGCACACATAACTCAATATATACTCATATAAACTCAATACTAAATATCGTTGAATTCCACAACGATATCCTCAAATCCAATTCCATCCTTTAAATACTAATCAACATAATTAAATAATAATAAAATAATAATAATAAATCCTAAAATAATCTGGTATCTTACATTCTACCCACCTTAAGAGGATTCCGACCTCGGAATCAGGTAAAGAAGGGTTACTGTGGTTTACTCTACCAACTCGGGTTGCATCCGCAACTCTACTAATCTGTACTCTGGATACTTATTTACTATACTGGGATCTCTACTGATCTCTCTATATAGAACAACTCTAATCGTAGTACTATACGTCACGCGTTACTAGCATTCTAAACTCGATTGGCATATGTTCAAAACTACTCGAGATATTATGATTCATGATATTAGAAGAGAACGATTTCACATCGTAGCAAAGGTTCCACAATTGTAGAATTAATTTATGAGTTTTTAAACAAATATTCTTGGAAATGAAAGATTACTGAGTGATCAATATGATCAAATGAACCTTGTTGCGTGCCTTATTCAAGACATGACTAAAGGTAATTAACCTTCTTGTACTTCACAACACACAAGTGATGGCGTCCCATCAGACTGCTATCACACAGACAAACAGTCCTTGTGTCCCCTATAAATAGGGTTGTTCACCTCAGTTGGAGTAAAGAAACATAAAAAAAATTCGAACATCGAATTAACAATCAATTGATGAGAAATTCTCAGGCATACCCCTGGATTACAACTAAACGGATTCCATGGGTACTATTTCAGAAGAAAAGGATAATCAGGAAAGAAATGACTGGCACAATACTAAGAAATGATGATCTATCAACAATAGAATTATTCACTAATGAAGAAATTTCGAAACTCATGTATCAAACTTGACAGGGTTTAGAAATAAAAGAACTAGGCATTATAGCCTCCATCATAACTGGAAATCCAACTTCAGGGAAAGACAATTGTCAAAATAAACTCATCACAGAAATATTGATTACAAAATAAAGGAAGGTATTGCCAGGGTCTCCACGTACATCTTCTTTGTCGACTCCTTCGCTGACTCGTCATTCGATCTAGACTTTTCTGCTACACGTCCTAAAGTTATCTATTCTATACGTCGTCGTCACTCGCACTAGACTCTGAAGGTTCCACTACCTACAGCCTCAAGGGTTTCTACCCAACTCCGCTCAACTATCTGTCACCACTCACATCTTAACTCACTAACTGGTACTATATCCAATAGTCCAACACGAGTCCTATATGAACTCTGACGTTCCTTACTTAACTATACACACTCCTACACACTCTCGTTTCTAGTTTACAATAACCTTAGCTCTGATACCAACTAGTAACGCCCCCAAATCCGGGGTCAGTAGATTTGGGCGTCACGCTAACAACCTCAATAATTCTAACAAAAATTGGCCATGATGTATTCGTAAATACAACATAAACCTGCTGAATACTAAACTAAAAATCTAAAATCAAAACAAAACTGAAATAAAAAATAAAAACTCAATCAAAAGCTCTTTGACCCCAACTCCCAACTAAGGATCTTAGGTTACAGTTCTAGAAACAAGAAAACCTAAAACCAACTTAAATACAACTCTATATACAAAACTTTATACAGACTTAATACACTGGTATAACTTCGAATAGAAGTATACCAGGCCAACTAATCAAATACATACTATAACTACTAAACTATATTTACATACAATAATTCAACTTTAAATCTAAATACCCTGATCCACGTCAGCTTCACAACAGCATCCTGCTTCTTCTTTCCACTTTCTGAACTGCGCAGTCTAAGCCTCGCCAACTAGTTTACTGAAAAGTTAGATTTTAAAAACAACAAGTGTGAGCCAAAGAATGCTCAGCAAGTTATATAATAAATATGAGCGAAGGAATGCTCACCAATTTATAATCACTAGTATAATTGAAATCTGGATTCTTAACTTTAACATAAGATTAATATCATTCAAAACATTTATAATTCAAAATTAGAATTTAATAACTGGGAAGGTTTGTAATACTAGATTCAATACTTTTAATACTTGCAAAATACTTTAACTATCGCTTTAACAAAATCTCCAAGAAATTCTCAGTTACTCAAATTTCATTCATGTCACTAAGCGTTTGCATACCTAGCTGCCTAACCGGCCTGACAATCATGAGTTTGAATAAATAAGAAGATCCCAATTCATTCTCGGTCCTTACTATCACTGCGCAACAAATGCCACAGCGACCATAATAATCGGGAATTAGTTTTCACCGTTCAAAAGACTAGTATAATAACTTTCCATTTTTATACTAACAGTATTTATTAACTCAAATCATGACTTTTAACTCAAATCATAACTTTTAATTCAAATCATAACTTTATATCCAACATTCTTGGAAATGAAAATGTACTTTAAATTAAACATTCTATCATAAGAATATATTTGCATAAAAAACAACATTTAATAGAATTGGAGTTTTAATCATACTCTGGACATTACGGGTGATCAGCCACGTAAAGTCCAGCTAAAAACAATACTCTGGGATCCCTCACTAGGCACTTATTGACATTGGCCTTTACTACTCTGACCACAAAGCTGGTCCACATTTTTATAAAATTCTTCCAATTCCATTAAACTACTTTACTATCAATTAATCTCAGGGAAACCATATACATTAAGAACATTATACTAAAACAAGGAATAAGAATGCAATACCAGCAAAAACTTTAACAGAATATTACTGACAATACTTAAGAAAGAATAATACTGGCAATAAAACTGAAATTCTACTTTCCACATGATATATGAATAAAATACATCCTTATCAATAATTTGAAGGAGAGGATACCAGCAATAAGGATTTGAAGGCAATACTTATATTGAATAGAAACATATTTATCTCACTTGAACGATAAGCGAGGGTTAGTGCACTTGCCTCGATTCCAATGCGTCGATTCGCTACTTACTATACTTCGGTCTTTACTCGTCATGCATTCATTTTCCTTCAATCGTCTCGTCAACACGCTCGCTGGGTCCATATCGATTCCCTAATTATACTCGAAATAATAGTAAAGTACTATTTAGTATATAAACAACCCAATCGATAACTAATTACTTATAACTCGCAAAGCAATACATACATAACTATATATATATATATATATATATATATATATATATATATATATATATATATATATCCACACCTCATTAATCATCACATATGAACTTAATCACTCATACACATACATGCCTTTAAATCTTTAAATCAAATAATTTAAATAACTTTAAATACAGGGGATTTTTAGAAAATTCGGCATGAAGTATTCGTTTATCGGACTATGGGCACAGCCCCTCAAATACAATTCAACCCTGTTTTGCAAAAATAAAGCTGCCTCAACTTGCAGCAACATAACAGTAAAAAAGTAAGAAAAGTACCCGCCCAGACATGCGGCAACTAGCACATAAGAAATTTATATTACACAACTACTTACGCTACACCAATGATCGTATTTCTCACGCATTTAATGATACACGTGACAATCAATCATTGATGTTCGTAAGCCCTAGGGAACAACCCCTAGCACTAACTATTACTTACGCTATATCGATGATCACACCACTCAAGTATATTAATTATACTCGTGATAGTTAATCAGGGATATTCGTAAGCCCGAGGAACTAGTTGAAGAGAATTACACAAGTCGTTAAATATTGACATTTAATACTCGTGATCTCATTACAACTCCTCGCAGATAAACATATAAAGAAAATTAAATAACAGTTTAACTTTACTATAGATTACATTTGAAAACTATACAATCAGGAGACAGTTTCATATTACGGACATATATCACAATCCAATCAAAATATACATGTAACTTCTTTTATCCTAAAACCCATATCCACAAATAGTGATTTAACAAGTATAATTATCACTCCAAATTCAACACACAATTTACTAATCATATAACATATCCGATAATCACTAACAATTATCAAGGTAAATTAGTAACCACTTACTCAACAATACCAAGTAATTGAAAGATGTGACATCCGACAAATTCCATGACTCACTTATAACACTTAGCACGTAAACGTTTATCGATGATCATATATATCAAGTAAGTCACATAACTTTACATACTATACGACACTAGCAATTTGAATTGGAAACTAATAATTAGCAAAGTTCTGAATCTCTCTCCCTCAATTTCTCAACATCGATCTCTCTCTAATCTCCTCAATCTCTCTCCCGATTAATCCCTCAAATCTCTCTTTCTCTCACCCCTTTTCATTTCCCCCAACCGTTATGTATATGTATATGTGTGCTGGGATGTCCGTATATATACACACGGTGTATGGGTGTGTGCGCGAGGGTCGTGTGCTCGTGTGATTGCGTGTGTCTGTGGTGTACCCGTGTGTGCGTGGGTGTTGTGTGTGTATACGAGCTGCTGGGCGTAGGTGGAGTGCAGAGAGAGAGAAGAGAGGCTGAAAAAAAAAAGATGTTTCCGGGCAAGTTGGTTTTTCGGTGGTTCAGGTTGAAATCGAAATGGTATTTTCTTTTTTGAGTATAATTATTTAATTTCATTTTAGATTAATTGTGAATTTGATTATAATTGTGGGGATTCATTTCGAGTTCGATAATATGTTTTGGTGATTGTTAATGGCTAATTATTGCTATTGTGTAGTAAATAAAGATACAATTTCGAAAGTTGAACTTGGGGGATTTTGGTGAATGTCGGGAGTTATATGATTGTTGGTTAGGGATTGTTGTTGTATAATATATAATTATTTGAGTTTGCTAAGTTATAATTGTTAAGTGCTCCGAGAGAGATATACAAGCTCGAGAGAGTTCTCGAAGGTGGGAGAGATACAACGAATGTTGTACTGAGGAAGAAAAAGAGTTGCTGTTGTTATAATGCCCAGGGGCATTTTATTTTGTAATTTCATTATGCTGAAAACAATTTTACAAATGAATTAATAAGCTTTTAAAAATCAAAAGTAAATAGAAAATGAGTGAAAATTTTAAGTTTTCATTTTTAAAATAAAGTGTATAAAATTACGAACACCTACACATTTTTAAAATATTTTTCGGATAAAAAATGAATTAAATATGAATTTTCAAAGTTTTGATCCTTTAAATACAATAAAACTCTTAAAATTATTTTAAAATACTTAACTCCCAAATTAAGCCACCCAACAATTTTAAAAACTCAATAAATATATAAAGATAATTTTACAAAAGATTTCATGATTTTTAAGCCCTCCGATAATCAAATAAATATTTTTGAAGATCAATAATACTTGATTTAAATATTTTTAAATCACTAAAAATACCAATAAAATACTGGGGCACACATTGGCACACATAACTCAATATATACTCATATAAACTCAATACTAAATATCGTTGAATTCCACAACGATATCCTCAAATCCAATTCCATCCTTTAAATACTAATCAACATAATTAAATAATAATAAAATAATAATAATAAATCCTAAAATAATCTGGTATCTTACACCCTTTCTCCTCCTCTCCAGCATCTTCTTCCCTTAACTCAATCATCTTTTCTGCCTTCAACTGCTCTACTCCATCTTTTTCTCCTTCCTTCCATTTTGTCAACTTGGTTTTTTTCGACCAAACTGAATATGTCGTTTTGGAGATTTTTGGTGATAATCTTTATTGGTTCCATCAGAAGTTTCAACACCATGATTCGGTATCTCAAGATCTATTTGTGTGAAGTAAAATTGCAAATCTTAATGGAGTTTTTCTGTATTGTGAACCCACTCTGAATGAGGGATTTTTAACTTTGAATTTGGGTCATATTATCTTGGGAAATTTAGTGAGATGGATTTTGCTAAAGAACAACAATTCAAACACAATACTTGGCTTGACATCAACAACAAACTTCGATTTGGGGTTTTTGACGTTGTCAATTATAGTGATTGTTCTTCTTCGAAAAGTGACATGGTGAATCTGCTAAGGTTTGGATTCAGGATAGTGTGTTCTGAAAAGCCGTTATAGAAAAGAACAAATGCAAAATGGATTGCTCAAATACGAATTCAGGGGCATAATAGTTGGACTCGCGTTCTCATTAAGCATTCCACTATAGAAAAGATATAGTAAAGAAACATTCTTGTTTCTAAAGTAACGGAAAATTGGGTTTTTTCGTATCGCTTTACTCTTCTTTCCAGGTTTGTAAAGAATGAGTTTGATAATTTTATTTTTGCTAAAGATGCTGCTTTGATGCTTGTTCATTTTTGTTTCGAATTTGGTGTAGTAGAGCATAATCTGGGAATGATCTTAGATTTAGATAAAGAAATTCTGGAAATTCTTCGATGCTTTGGATTAAATGATAATTCTCTTTGTTATCTTGGTACTCGATTTAACTTGACAGAAAACATGTACATTATTGTTGTGGCTTACTCTCCTGTTGTTAGTTGTATTGGATCAAACTTTGAAATTTCCTTTATGCCTAAGGGGAAACAAATTTATCACATAAAACTTAATGGTGTGAAAATTAAAGTGTTGGTTCTTGCATTGCCGATATGGAATGCATTATTTTGTCCTCATGATAAGGGTTGGGGTATCAAATTTTCTATTGATGAATTTGTTACGGACTCTTTTGCATTTTGTTTGGACAAAGGTGTTTTTGATGATATTGTCCTCACTTTCCTATTGAATGATGTTATGGTTTCTTCTCTTGGGTTAGACTGGGATTTGCAATTGGAGGTCAGGGTGTTAAACTGATTTTCTAATATAAAGCTCGTGAGGATGTGTGATTCTATTGATTTCTATGGAGCTGCTCTCCATAGCGATCTTGTTATGCAATTTAAAAAGGCGTCTCTCATCTTCGATGGGCAGAGTGTTCACTCCCATCTTGGCGGATTTACAACAAAGTGCAAACTAATAGTGGTTTGGTTGGTGATCACAGGGAAGCTAGTTTTTGTTGCAATGGGAAACTAGTGTATTGTTGACCATTTGCTGATGTGGAATTCTTTGTTCCATATTTCCTTGGAACCTGGGCAATGCTTATAGGTGGAATGAAGTGCAAAGCAGGAAGGCGAAGCATGTGAATCTATTTGTTCAGTTTCGAACCAGTGGAGTACTGTTAGTCACAGAGACATGCCTGTAAACATCTAATAACATGGCTAATTATTTGTAATGCTTTGCATTACTTATATGACCCCTTAACTGGGGAACTCTTTTAGTTAGATTTTCCACCTGAAAAATGTACTTGTAATAGGCATCGACTCTAGCTGTGTAATTGTACAAATCATGTCATGAAAATAATACTTGAAAGAAGATCCAGAGATCATGCCTCAAGCTTGGAAAATAAGGCTGAAGAAATAAACACAATTGGAGCTTGAATATTTAAAATTTGCCTAAGTACATATTCGAGAAGTAATTTGCACTGTTAGAAAAGTTAGGAAACCGAGATCTCAAGCATTCGATTGTCAAAAGCCACTATTCGATATCTCAAGAAGTCAACAAGTCAAAGATGCATTCAATAACTCGAAGATTTCACTAGTGAAAAGATATATTCGATATCTCAAGGACCCAGAAGCTATTCGATATATCAAGGAGATAGATGATATTGATATCTCAAGGATTCCAGAAGTAAATGCACTATTCTACAACTCAAGGACTTTTAGAGAAAAGACACATTCGAGAAGTGATTCGATATATCAGGAAAAGTTAGTTCGAGAACTCAAAGTTATCTAACTCAACTCAAGTTCTCGAATCTAGTACTTAGTCATTTCTCGAATGAATTCTTAAAGACAAATTAGTGAAGATGTTCAAGTCAGAAAATCTACACAAACCATGACACCAATAGTGACATTTCAATGTTGTGTGAACATGAAAAGTCTACAAAGAAGTTTGGAGAGATATTCAAAGGAACAGGTAGCTGAATAAGTGGATCTAGGCAGAGTAGAATTCAGTTTGTATCACATGATGACTAGACTTGTACCAAAAAGGAATAGATAAGTTAGAAAGTTGATTTGTCTCTTACTAAATTTGTAGCAAGTGGACTGTGCACATGTTCTATAAGTGCACAACCTTACCTCTTTAGAACTAGAGTTTTTTATTGTAATCTATAGATATATCTCTCTGAGAAACGAAACTGAGAATACTAACATTTGTATTCCCAGATTGTAGCAAATCTTCAATCTAATAAAATATTAGATTAAAGTAAAATTATATTTTTATTACCGCACTTCATATTTGTTAAACACTCTTTCAACCTACAAATACAATCATCATAGATTCAACAGGTTGTCTACAAAAGAAAACCAAGAAAGTTTTGAAAATACATTCATCTCCCCTCTGTTTTTTTTGTGTATTTCATACCCAACAAGTACAACATGGACAAGAAGATGGACGAGGTTATCAGCGAAGACAGGTATTGAATCAGTGATAGGGAGGTGATAGTGGAACGAGTTTAGGAAGAATATGGATTTTTTTTTGTTAAGGTACGGAGTTTGTTCCTAACTTAGCAACTAGCATAAGAACCCGTGCGAGGCACGGGTCGCTATCTTAAATTGTATTTTTAAATTAAATTGTGCATGATCAATGTCTTTTAAAGTATGTGATTGATTTTAATGGAATTTTGATTGTTAATGGCATATGTGACTATTGTGTACTTATTTAAGTACGTTCAAGTTTCTAATCTGAAAAATAATATGAGTTATATTGATAGTAGTCATGGTAGTTTTTTTTTATGAGTCATAGAATGGAATTCGAGTGTTTTATAGGCATCGTATTAAGATGATTTTTCAGAACACTTACAATACTAAACTATTCTTCCACTTCTTCGAAAATGATACATCAATTTAGTTGGATCTCCAATAATATTCAAGATACAAACTAAATAGCCTTCAAGATATTGCATTATGAGAGTGTAGGTTTTACTCTTAATTTTATTCAAAAACTTCGTAAATCTTCTAATACCCTACTCAGGCCTTGCGCTTTCACTTATTAAAACTACCTTTCAAACTCTTTCATCTCTTTTCTTCTAATTTCTTCATATTAAGCATCATTTGCCCTTTACTCTTCCTTTGTCCGTTAGACTTTTAAAACACCAAATAATTCTAATTGACTGAGTGAATATATCTTGTGTAACTACATGCTTATCACACTTTAGAATATTTTTCGTACTTCTATCATCTTGTTGGGCTATTATACATATAATAGATAATAGATAGATTGATAAATAAAAAAGTGATGTTAGATTATCACAAAATTACCGTTCATCTTTTATAGTAAACTAGCGTACATGCACGTGCGAGACACGAGCACTGAACTAATTTCTCGTCTGAAATTTTATGTATCAAAATAATTTTTTAATTAAAAATATGATAAACGACAAGAATTCGATTTATCGAATATTTTTATAGTTATTTTGTATTATTTCATACCAATTTTTTGAACAAAATATTTTTTATTTGATTAGATTTCATAAAATTTGGATAAATATTCATACGATAATAATTACATGAATACTTATTATTATTAAATTATTAATTTGGTTTTCAATTGCGTGAAATGAACTTTATCAAATTGAACATTTGAGAAAAATATAAACAATTATCTTAGTAAAATTGTCCGTGTATAATAGATGCGTATGTAAACTCATTGATGTTGATGTAAAAAATTGTTCGTATGTGTAAAACTATGTTTGAAACATATTACAAAATCTCTTAATATTGAGTAAAGTCATCCTTATGCTTGTATCAATCATTGTTTCTAAAAACATACATTTATACACTTGTAAACTTAAATGTTTAGTTTTAGTCTAATGTTTATACACAATATAGAAGTACAATAAAAAAATTGGGTAGATTGAAATACTTTTTATATCATAGTTTTGAATTATTTTTTAACTCAAATTTAGATTTTTTTAAATATTTCAAACGATATAAAATATGACAGCCTTAATGACCCTTGCATGTATATGAAATCTAAAATCAATTTTTTTGTATATTGATCTAAGTATATGTTATAACTCAACCATTATATATTATGTTGATCAATATATTATATAAAAATTAATATGTACCATACTTTATAGTCGAATTATACTCTAATTAATCATTTTAAATAATTATTGTACTTTTGTAATATTTATTATATCTTTTTTGATTTAATTTAAATGTTAGTTATATTATGTTCTATATATCACATAGATCATATTTTTAGAGTTTTCATTTTTTTATCAGAATTTCAATTATTTTTCGTATATATTTAAATATTTATATTTTTAGACCAATTATATATTTAAATCGTTGAAAGTCTAAATAATTGGTCGACCGAAACCTATATTATGACTCACATATTTAAAATTTTATATACATAAAAAGTGTATGATGCAATTATTAATTATGTTATGATTTGATAACTAAAAGTTACATATTTCTTAAAACCAACTATTATTTTTTAGTTAAATAATGTAACATCTACATGGAGACGCATGTACTTAAATCTTTTTTATTTTTGGACTCGGTTACAATATGTATAATCTATCTTTTTCTATATCAATTATTTAAATTTAATGAAGACTAATAATTTGAATTTCAGTTGAATGGTAATGCTAGACACCCCAAATTGGTATTCAAAAATTATTTCTGAATAATGTGACATAGATGACGTGGCAAATTGGAAAATTTTGATTGAGGATATTGATGTGAATGCAGGATGTTCATTTTATTATAACAAATAAAATAATATATTTAGCATTTGAAATTTATTTTATAAACAAATTTGGGATACGCAGTATTTTATCATTTTAAAATAGTTTGGGTGTCACGAAATAAAGATGATCGAAAATAAATTTTCATAACCAAGTCAATTAAGATTTCAAACTTAATGGGGAGAGCCTGTATTTTTCCACTTAACACAACTGCAGAAGATGTATACAGTATACTTAATGTTAAGTAGGGCTGTAAATTGATCCGGATTATCCGGTATCTCAACTTATATCCGACTCAAAAATATGATATATATTTCAAATTTGTTTTATAAATGATCCAAACGTGGCGGAAAAATTGAACCCGGATAAAATATGATCCCGAATATGAGCACTCATATACCCGCTCAGATTAAGTATCATATCTTTCTTATAAAAATGATCATACCCGAATATGTTTAATGATCCATATTCGGTTCAAACCCAAATCTGAATTATATTTTTATTTCATCATATTTCTAACTGAATAGCATATTATAATTTCTTAATAACATTTATAAATTTAATTTTCATAAAATACGAGTTATCCACCCGAGTATCTATCACCAAATACTTAATAGATCAATTATTTAAATTTTCAGTTCGTCATTATTATGTTTTTATAATATTATATTTATTTTAGAATAAAAGATTATTTATATAATTCAAATAAAAATGATACATAATGTTAGTTGATTATATTTGACTTTTATTTGATGGATCACAAACTACTTGGTTAGAAAAATAAAAATACGATACTGGCTCATATTCTGTTCATATCCGAACCCTATTATTCAGGATCGGTTTGGATCCGAATAAAATGATCCCGAACCTAAATCTGGACACGATAAAACTAAAATGATCCGGGTGTCCGATTCTACCCGGATCATTTTTCAGCCCTAATGTTAAGTAGTAACGTGCGGTTTTGCAAAATTTAGATTGATAGTTTGTTTGAAGAGATTGACAAGTCAGGGTCAGGCTTGGGGTTCCTTCTGCTGGGGGGTACGTACGTTGGTATTCACTAATTCATAATGGTCCATGACTGCTCTCGTCTCTACAAATGTGTCGACAAATCTTCACCCACATCAATCGCCTATTTTAGTGAGTTTTCCCTAAGGATATGTTTGGCAAAATGTCAGTGGTCCATTTTTGGAATCTCTACGGTCTCTATTTATGTTCTTCAAATTAAATTTGAATTCTCGCTGCGCTGGGTCTCAGTTGCAAATGGGCTTTTATACTTTGATTGTCGTGTATCTTTGTGGTCCTGGTTCAGCAATTGGCTCACAGTGACCTGTTTGGGAAATTGCAGTGGTCCCGTTCCTATATTATTTAGCTGCCATCTACATCTCCTCTCATCTCTTTATCATAGGAGGCCTATATTTCATAGCAGGCCTATATTGTAGGTTTTGTGGCCCTCATTTATGTTCCTCAGATCATATCAAATTTACTACCGTGCCTGTAGAAATCCCAAAGAGATTTTAAATTTTCATTAATTAAGAAATTGGAAATTAATCAGAATGATTAATTAGAATAAAAAATGAATATATTTCAACATTATAACAATATTAAATATATTAGATTCATTTGTAATAATATTGTCATTAAAAATAGTTCATAACAATTACTCTAGTTTTAAAAATCTGTAAAATAGTTTTCTAGAATTAATAAAGGAATTTTTCGGAAAACATTTATTTTTTTTTGACACATTCTACAATCAATTGGACAGGTGATTACGGAGTGTAGGAATTTAATAAGGGAGACAAACAACGTTAAGTTGTATTTTATCAAACGATCTGCGAATGTGCCGGCACATGAACTTGCTCATGTGTCATATGTATCCTGATCGTACCTTTGACTGGAGTTCTGTTCCAGTTAATGTTAGAGATTGTATTCAGCATGATTTGAATTAATGAAATTGCATTTCGTCAAAAAAAAAAAAAACACGTTTTTTTTTTTTTAACATTTTCTTTAAGAAATTTGACTCTCTCTTTCTTCGGTTATTAAAATAAATTGAGTGCAGTGCTAAAATATTAGAGCGGATTTAAGACCCAACATTTGTATGGGCTAAGCAAACTCTATCAATAGCTAAAACCATATAACGGTCCAACAATTTGGACCTATTACTTACTTCTTGTTTGGGGTTCGATTCTGTGGCGTATTCAGAAATTTTAGTTTGTAGGGTTAAATTTTTTAAAATCAATAATGGGGAATAATTTTTCTTTTTTTGATATATTAATGTAAAATTCAAATTTTAAAGAATAAAATTAGCTACTAGCACAATATGATGGGGTGAAATTAACTTTTTAGTAGGGGCAAATTAAATTTTCCCAATAAAAATATTTTGGTGAAAAAAATTTAACATATAAAATTTCATTGGATCAGTTGTACCCACTACCATGTCCTGATCAGAGAACGATTCTGTACATGTATATGATATGAGTAGTAGAGTTTAATTTACTTGAATTTGGTTCAATGTAACTTTAACATTGGCATTGGTACAGCTTTTAACCATATCCATTATCTTTTTCTTTGGTCCATTCTAGGCATTTTAACAAAAAAATTTATATGCATATTAAGAGATAAGAGCATTTTTAATGGTATTTACAAGAATGGTTGGCTAAAAATATGTAAAATGACGATTATATAAAATTTGTTGAATATATAAGGAATTGTACTCTAATGGAGTTGGATATATTGATCGGTTATATTTTAAAAATGGTATGTTATTGTTATTTTAAGTTATTAAAAATTAAATATATTATTTCAATGTGGTAATAGATGATGTGAAGTTTTTTTACATGTCTTTAACGGTTCGATAAATATAGCCAATACGAAGGGGTTAACTATAATTTTATATAACTGTAATGTCTCGTTGGAGATGAAATTATTTCACGTATTCTCTAAAATCTTTATATATGGCATGTAATCTACACTTTTACCAAAAGGATTTTAATAGTTGGAGTTGCTCTAACGCTGAAAAACCCTTAGCAAAAAGTATAGGTGGCATGCCATGTATAGAAAATATAGTTAATATGTAAAAAATGGACAGCCAATGGACCATTCCATGTAGCAATAAATATAACCAATCATTTGATATTGACTACATTTGGCCAAACTCTTTATATCAGTACAAAAATTCCCCATCATCTATTACCATATTAAAACAATGTATTTTATTTATAACAATTTTGAAATAACAATAACATACCTGTTAGTCACAAAGACATGCCTGTACTCATATAATAACAAGCCTAAGTATGTGTAATGCTATGCATTACCTACATGACCTATTAACTGAGGGAACCTCTAGTTGTAGAGTTTCTATTTGTTTTGTATTTGTAATAGACATCAAATCCTAGTTGTGTAACTGTACTTAGAAAGTCAAGAATAATGCTTGAAAGAAGTTCCAAGGTTCATGCCTCAAGCAAGGAGATAAAGACTGTCAAATAATCACAGTTGGGATTTGAATAAATGAAGAATTTGCCTAAGTACCAATTCGAGAAGTATGTTTGTTATATTCGAGAAGTCTAGCATTCGAGAAGTCAGAGATTCGATATCTCAAAAGACACTGTTCGATATCTCTGAAGGCCAACTAGTCAAAGCCTTATTCGAGAACTCAGAGATTCGACATGTCCAAATACTCTATTCGAGAACTCAGGGAGCCAACAAGTTAAAGCATCATTCGAGTTCTCTAAGAGTCAACAAGTCAATGCTCTATTCGATATCTCAAAGACTAAAGAAGCTATTCGATATCTCAGGGATTCGATAAGTAAAATGCTCTATTCGATATCTCAAGGATTCCTGGAGAAAAGACTTATTCGAGAAGTCATTCGATATGTCAGTTTAACAGTATTCGAGAACTCAGAGTTATCGATCAAGCCAATTCTAGTTCTCGAATCACCAACAGAGTTACTTCTCGAATACAATCTTGGAGACAAAATACTGAAGAATTGTACAAGTCAGAAACCTGCAACAAGCTAAAGCACTTTATGGACCACAATCTGTAATGTACTTTGGAAAAGCCTACAAAGAAGCTTGGAGAGATGTACAAGAGACAAAGAGCTAAAGAAGTGGATCTGAACAGAGCCTTGCAAAGTCAAACCTGTAGCCGTTTGGATGATTACTCAAAAAGGATATACACACTAGAAAGTAAAATTGTTTAGCTACCTTATTTGTAGTAAGTAGGTTGTATTCATGCTCTATAAGGATACAGCCTCACTTCCTTAGAAGTTAAGTTTTTCATACACAATAGAAAACATCTCTCTGAGAAAAACGAAGCTGAGAATACTAACATTCGTATTCACAGATTGTAGTAAAACCTTTATCTAATAAAATATTAGATTAAAGTGATATTGTGTCTTGTGTTATTCTTAATCCGCATTTACAAATTTACACACACAAACACATATTGTGCTACACTGATTCAAGAACAAAGAAAAGTTCAAGAATCCATTCACCCGCCCTCTGTATTCTTTCTTGTATTCTATACTCAACAAGTGGTATCAGAGCAGGCTGTTTATTCAAAAACAGAAAATGATCATGAATACACCAAAGACTAAAGGAGCGGTAAAGGTCCCTAAGTTTGACAAAGAGAACTACAACCTCTGAAAGATCAAGATGCAGTTGTTCATCAAAGCTCCTAATCCTCTATATCCTGAGATACTCAAGAATGGTCCCTTTGTTCCACAACAAGAGATTCCTGAAAAGACTGTTGGGACCATAACCTTTCCAAGATCTTATGTGCCTAAAGAACCATCCAAATGGACAAATACAGAAAAGGAGATGGTTGCCCTTGATAGTCATCTCATGCTGCTGATCATAGATTCAATAAAGATGTCAATGTTTGCCAACATAGCCTCCTGCAAAACAGCAAAAGAGATGTGGAATCATATTGAGGTATTATGTGAAGGAATAGAGGAAGTAAGAGAAAACAAGAAACAAATACTGGTCACACAGTATGAAGCTTTCATGGCTAAGTCCAAAGAAAGTATTACTGATATGTTTGAAAGGTTTCACAAGCTAGTGACTGAGCTACAGATGAATGGAAAGGTATACAGCACCAAGGAGCTGAACATGAAGTTTCTACTGTCTTCTCCAAACCATCTAGAGCAAAGGGTCATTTCTCTAAGAGAAAAATATTTGAACAAAGTCACATATGATGTGCTCTATGGGGTTTTAAAAACTAATGAGCTTGAGTTACTTCTGAAGAGGGCTATCCAAGCCAACCAAGGCAGAATGATAAACACATCATGTGCCTTGATTGTCAACAAGTCTATTCAAGACAAGAAGCCTAAAAAGAAGGATAATGAGTTTCTAGAGCTTGAAGCTAAGTATGAGGCCCTTCTGAAAAAGCAAACACAAGGTAAGGCCTACATAGCTGAAGGGAAGTGTTGGGATGACTCTGATAGTGATGGAGAGGAGCAAGAATTCTGCAACTATGCCTTGATGGCTGATTCCAAGGATGAACAATCTCCATCTGACTCTCAGGTACCATCTCTCACTACCATAGATATGTCTGTTTCTGAATATAAATGCATGGTTGAATAACTATCTGTTTAAATGTTTAATATTCATACTAGTATGACTGCTGCTAATGAAGAGATTGCCAAACTGTCTACTAAGAATGAATTGTTAAACAAGAAGAATGAGGAACTTGAGCTAAATGCTATGCATGTAGATAACATTCAGAAAGAAGTTGAATATTTGCAGAATAAGGTTCTATGTGCCAGTCAGGTTGAGAAGGCTCTAAGGGATGAACTAGCTGAGAATGAATTCAAACTGAAAGCATTTAAGAACTCCTCTAGTCTATTGCAGTCCTACCATGAGAAAAATTAAGCTAAACACAAGGCTGCCATTGGACTTGACTATGGCACTCTTAAACAGAGGAAAGGCTATGCTGTCATTGAAGATGCCCTAGTTGTTCAGGATGAAGTGCCTCACATTTTGAAAAAGACTGAGTCTCCAATTTTTAAAGAACCAACATTTGAAATTGATGAGGATGCCTTACTCATTAAGCAAATGTTGAATGATGAGGATGAGGCACAGTCTAGTGAACAACCAGCATCCTCTAAGAGTAAGAGTGTCAAGTCAAAAACCAAGGAGCCAGTAGGTGGTAAGTCTAGACCTGAGAAGTTTGTTAAGTTTGTATCAGCTGGGATAAATGAATCTGAAAAGAAAATGGCTAATAAGAAGAAACAGAACAGAAATGGCAAACTAGGGATTAACAAAGATAATAATTATGCTTATATGCCTAATGCCCCTAGAAAAACTTGTCAAAATTGTTTCAGTACCAATCATTTAACTCATGCATGCAAGAAACCTATTGGTAGTGTGCCCAAACCTTTCTATGACTGTTTTGTGCCTTTAAGACATAGAGATGCTCCATTCTATGATAAATTTGACTGTATGCCATGCAATATGAATGTCATGACTAGTTGTTTCAATCTGAGAAGGCAATTCATTGATGGTTGTATCAGTCACAACTCTCACACACACTACACAAGGTCAAAGTCTTCAAGTCCTCCTAGAGCTAGGAAGGTACCTCTATCACCTAAGTCTGAAACCTCAGGTTCTAAGACTTCTAACAGTGACAAGAAGACCAACACCAAGAAAGTTGATAAGCATGTTGTTTATGATAAAACTGTTTCTAAGCCAAATGGACCCAAACTTGTTTGGGTACCAAAGAAGAAGTAATACCTTTGTGTTTGCAGGGCAAAGAAAGTGAAAAGAAGGTCATGTGGATTTTGGACAGTGGATGCTCAAATCACATGACTGGTGATATGGCCCTGCTATCACAATATGAGGAGAAGGCTGGCCCAATGGTTGGTTTTGGAGATGACAGCATGGGTAACACATTGGGATATGGCAAGTCAAAGTTGGTAATGTCATCATTGAAGATGTAGCACTAGTCAAGGGTCACAAGCATAATCTGCTAAGTGTTGGTCAGTTTACTGATAGAGGATTCAAGGTAAATTTTGACAAAGATAAATGTTTGATCACTTACAAGAAGACTGGTGATTTTGCTCTATCTGGAGTAAGGAAAGGAAGCCTGTTTGTAGCCAATATGGACTCTGCAAACAAGGACAAAGTTTGTTGCCTCTACTCAAAAGCATCAAATGAAGATTGTTGGCTATGGCACAAGAAGTTATCACACCTGAACTTCAAGGCCATTAATTCTCTGGTCAAAAGAGAGTTGGTGAGAGGCATGCCCACACTTGAATTCTGTCAAGAAGGAGTGTATGAGGCTTGTCAAAAAGGAAAGATGAAAAGGTCAAGCCACAAGTCAAAGACAGTGACATCAATCACCAAGCCCATGCAATTAATTCATATGGATTTGTTTGGGCCTGTCAATATTATGTCACTCTTAAGAAAGAAGTATGCCGTAATGATGGTTGATGACTACACAAGATATACATGGGTGGAATTTCTAGCATCAAAGGATGAGGCTCCACAAGTAATCATTGAGCACATAAAGAAAGTTGATAAGGAAGCAAAAACCAGTAATGCAAGTGTGATTGCATTGAGAAGTGATGACGGAACAGAGTTCAGGAATGCCTTACTTGAAGCATTTTGCAAAGAGAATGGCATTTCTCAACAGTTTTCAGCTCCAAGGACTCCACAACAGAATGGAGTAGTTGAGAGAAAGAACAGAACTCTAATTGAGGCTGCTAGAACAATGTTGCTTAATGCAAAGATGCATACATGTTTTTGGGCTAAGGCTGTAAGCACTGCATGTTACATTCAGAACAGAACCCTCATCAACATAAACACTGGAAAGACACCTTACAATTTGATGACTGGAAAGAAGCCTACTCTAAAGTATGTTCATACTTTTGGAAGAAAATGCTTTGTGTTGAAAGACAATTCAGAATATGTTGGGAAGTTTGATGCAAAGGCATTTGAAGGAATTTTTCTTAGATATTTTATGGAGAGAATTGCATACAAGGTTTATGTCATCAGTCAAAAGAAAGTTATGGAAAGCACAGATGTGACATTTGATGACAGCAAACTACCTGGATTAGAAGAAGCCAATGATGAAGATAGAGATCCATTAAAGTTTGAAAATCTAGATGATTCTGATGAAGAGATTGAAACTGAAGTTGAAACTCAATTTTAACAAACTCAAGTGAATGATGATGCAAGAGAAGAATTTGTTCCAATCAATAGTGAAGAGACTAGCATCCAAGACACACCTGTGAATAGTAGCAACATTACAGGGGGAGGAAATGAAAATGATCATAATTTGGATGATGAAGCAACATCAAGGTTAAGAAATCAAACTGAGAACTCAAGGAAATGGGATAGATCACACACTGCAGATCAAATCATTGGAGATCCAAATGCAGGAGTGAGAACTAGGAGAGCAACTCAAAATGAGTGTCTCTATGGTTGCTTTCTATCCCAGATTGAGCCTAAGAAACTTGATGATGCACTGTTGGATCCAGATTGGATTATTGCTATGCAAGAGGAGCTGAATCAATTTGAAAGAAACAAAGTATGAGAACTTGTGCCTGCACCAAAGGACAGAACCATTGTTGGAACAAAATGGGTTCTGAAGAACAAGATGGATGAAAATGGTGTGGTCATTAGAAACAAAGCGAGGTTGGTTGCAAAAGGATACTCTCAACAGGAAGGGATTGACTATGATGAGACTTTTGCCCCTGTTGCTAGATTGGAAGCCATCAGAATATTCTTGGCATTTGCTGCTCATTCAAATTTTAAAGTCTATCAAATGGATGTCAAGAGTGCATTTCTGAATGGAGAGTTGGAAGAAGAAGTTTATGTGCAACAACCACCTGGCTTTGAGGATCCACATTTCCCAGAGTTTGTCTATAGATTGCTTTTATATGGACTTAAGCAGGCTCCAAGGGCATGATATGATACTTTTTCAAAATTTCTTCTGGAAAATCAATTCACTAGAGGCACATTGGACAAAACACTATTTTACAAGAAGCATGGTGATGATATTATCCTAGTTCAGATCTATGTGGATGATATCATATTTGGCTCTACAAATGAGAAGCTGTGTGAGAAATTCTCTAAGCTCATGCAGAGCAGATATGAGATGAGTATGATGGGAGAGCTGACATTCTTTCTTGGGTTGCAAGTCAGTCAGAGGAAGGATGGTATCTTTATCAGTCAAACCAAGTACATCAAGGATTTATTGAAGAAGTTTGACTTAGAAGATTGCTCACCTGCAAGGACACCCATGGCCACTGCCACTAAATTGGATGAAGATGCTAAAGGCAAGAAAGTAGATATCTCAGTCTACAGAGGCATGGTTGGTTCCTTACTCTATCTCACTACAAGTAGGCCAGACATCATGTTTGCTACATGTCTGTGTGCAAGGTTTCAATCAAATCCAAAGGAGTCACATTTGATTGCTATAAAAAGGATCTTTAGATATCTGAAGGGCACTCCAAACTTGGGTTTATGGTATCCTAAGGACACAGGGTTCAATCTGGTTGGTTATTCTGATGCTGATTATGCTGGATGCAGAGTGGATAGGAAAAGCACCTCAGTTAGCTGCCAGTTTCTTGGATAAAGGTTAGTCTCTTTGTACAGCAAGAAACAACAATCTGTGTCAACTTCCACAGCTGAGTCTGAATACATAGCTGCTAGAAGTTGCTGTGCTCAAGTGCTTTGGATTAGAAATCAACTTAGAGATTATGGACTTGTGTTGGAAAGAATTCCAATCATGTGTGACAACACAAGTGCAATCTCTATAGTTACCAATCCTGTAAATCATTCTAGAACAAAGCACATTGACATCAAATATCATTTCATTAGGGAGCATGCAAATAATGGAACCATTGAGTTGCATTATGTTCCCACAGATAAACAATTAACTGATATATTCACTAAGCCATTGGATGAAGCCACCTTCACAAGGTTGGTTAGTGAGATTGGAATGCTGAATTCTTCAGAATCTGGCTAAGTGAAAATATCAACTAGATTGTTGCAGCAGTAAACACTTACTTTATCTAAATTCTCAATATTTTTGAAGTAAGTGTTGGCTGAAATATGATTTGTAAATATTTCAAATCTGTTGCACATGTTGAAAATCATATTCGAATTAGCTTGAAATTTCTATGAAATTTTAAGACTATCACTATTTAATTTGTTAGAATATTCTTCATTTGAATAATTCTGGTGAATTTTTGACAAGATAGTGAAAATTAACTTTTATGAATGGAAAGTGTAGATCAATAAGTCAGACTTCTCGAATGACTGTCATGTCTATGGTCGACTTCTCTAACAAGTCTATTTGGAACACTCTTGAGTTCTCGAATAGTGCATTTTGGAGAAATCGAATAGAGACTTGCTTGACTTCTCGAATAGGACATTTGAGTTCTCGAATATAACATTTGAGTTCTCTAATGACTGAGTTCTTGAATAGAATATTTGAGTTATCGAATCATTTGAAAAGGCTGCATTTCCGCTGAATCTTAATCGTTTTTGGATTTTTATTCAGAATTTTAAATCACTCATAAAAACATATTTTATTTAATTTAGAATTATGTTCTAAGTTAGATAACTGCCAGCTGTGAGTTACAAACTGCTTTAGATATCGAATAAGCCTTTCTTGACTTATCGAATAGTTGTTTTATACTTCTCGAATGACTGACTTGTCGATACAGAACATATATCTAATCGACAACTCAAGTCACTCACATATATACAATTCCACAACTGTTCAAATCATTTCATTCGATTTCTCAGGCAGCTAAAGTTCCAAAACCTCTGAAAACCCTAACGTCAAAAGCTAAATTTCTTCTTCAACCTTCATTCTCTTCTCACCTCTCTGTGTAACAATGGAAAATACCCAACTCACAATTCCTACCCACACCAATTTCATAGCAATGACCAACGATGTTGAAGCACCCAATGCAAACTTTAAGTGCTTCGTTCGATGGATGGCTGAATCATACATCAAGGATGCACTCTCAGCCAACCCAACTCTGTATCTAGACCTACTAGAACAGTTTTGGAGGACTGCTACTGTGGAGGTTGTGGCCCTAGAGAATGCTATAACCTCATACGTGGTCTACTGCAAGATTCAGGACAAGGAAATCACCATCACTACTGAAGACATGAATCAAGCACTGGGGCTACAACAAGGAGAGTATGACCCACTAGCCACGAATGCGGAATTGGAGGACTTCTTTGATTTTATCAACTACTCTGATAAAATCAAGCTTGGAAATTTGAATAGGAAGTACTTGAGAAAAGAATGGAGCTATGTCTTTGCCACTCTTCTTCAAGTCTTCACAGCAAGGAAGTCTAGCTTTGATCAAGTCAGCACACCTGTTCAACACATAGGCTATGCTCTAGCATATGGGAAAAAGATTGATGTTGGACTGATCATAATGCAAGAATTGTATGGGAGACTTGGTAAGAACTCAACCAAGAGAGGTAATGAAATTTTCTTCTCTCGCTTTATTCAATCTGTACTTAATTTCATAGATAATAAATTGATTGAATTGCCTGGGTTAGACAAAAAGAGAATAGGATATCCGAAATCCATGACCAAACTCATTTTTGGTAGTTTGGAGACTAGAAATGATGTGGATGTAAGACTCGAAATAACTCCCCATATGGAGAGATTATTTAGGACTTACCCCCATAACATGCCAATATTTGCCTCGAAATCAGAGTTAGCTAGGCCCAAGCAAGTAGAGCAAAATGCTAACCCAGGGCCTGCTAACCAACCCCCTCAGCCAAACACTTTACCAAACACAGAGCCACCTGCATCATTCTCTCAACAGGGTGGTGTCAGTACAAAGGAGAAGAAGGGAAAACAGGTTGCTTCTGAACCTCTAAAAATCTTAACTGAAGCAGCCTTGGCTGTAGAATTAGGATTAGGAAGTGAGGAACCTGAGTCACCCTTACTAAGGCCAAAGAAGAAGAAGAAGAAATCTAAAACCACCTCTTCAGTCACACAAATGGCTGAAGTTGTAAAATCAGGGGCACACAGTTCACTAGATGTATCCTCTCAACAGGGTGCATCTATAGAATCAGGCATCCTCCCCAATGCACAATCCTGTAAAGAGTCAGCACATGGGAGTGATAAGGCTGGCATAACACTGAGTGGAGAGCACATCAATATTGAAACTCCCTCTATTTCTCAGGGGAAGTTGCCAAAATCCATTCTAAAAGACACTTCTCTTCCAGAATCTCACACTAAAATTTCTTCGGAGCCTGCAACTCAAGCAATTGAGGAGCAAGGCATTGATCACCAAGAATTTTCTTCTCTTGGTGAGCCAATGGACTCAAGTGACTTAGTGCATGACACTTTGCTCACCACCCAGGAACTACATTTAGATGGTGAGGGAATGCGAGCTGGGGCATATCCTAATGACACCATCAAAAACATAGAGGATTCACTAGTTTTCACTAGAGACTCTGTGCCTGTGTCAACTATTGGTGTAACTCATCCCACCACTGTGGAGACACCAGTAGTAGAGTCATTCCATCCGGTTACAGAAGTTGCATCTATAACTGAGGAGTCTAGTTTGCCTAGCTCTAGCTCTGACTTTATGTCACAATGGCTGAAGCCTGTGCAACATGGCAGTGCTTCAGGATCAGGATTTGTTCCACCACAATTGACGGTTGAAGCACTTCAAAGCTTAGCTGTGGATCAGATTCCTGAGTTCACAAAGATTGCTCAACACCTTCTTACTTCAAATCTGCCAAACCCAGACTATGAGGGTATTCTCCTATGCCACATAGATGATGTGGAGATACAAAAGGCAAAGATAATAGGTGATGCTGAGAGAGATGGCAATGTAGATGCTTAGATGTAAGGAAAATTTGATCTTACTCTCAATGAAGCTCTTCAGTATCTAAGAGAGGAATACATCATTTCACTGGGTTCAAATGCTAAATCCCTAACTCCTGGTGAAGTGTATGAAGCCATCAATGACTCCTACAAAGGATTCCTCAAGGCTGCACACTACCTTGGCAAAGGTGTCAAATCAGAAGTCAACAAGGTAAGTGATGCAATAGACAAGTCTGTGGGAGAGATAAAGAGGGCCTTTGATGCAAGGTTCCCTTAGTTGGACAGTGTTCTCAAAGACATCAAAGTCTATAACTCCACCTTCACCAAGATGGATAATGGTCTAGCTATACTGAAAGATGCTGTCACATGTCTGGGGGCATAAATTCCAAATCTTATCTGATCAGACAACTGATGCAAATGCCATGCTCAGGACCCTCTTTGCAAACCAGTATGGAGACAAGCTGATCACTGAGGTCCTAGTGCATGAGATGACCAAGTTTGAAGTGCAGAGACTCAAAGAACAGTCACTTTCTGGTTTCAAATCTAATGAGTTATTCAAAAAGGTGGCTGCCCTGGAAACAGAAGTGACATCCCTCAAGAAATCCAATGCTCATCTAACAGACACAGTAGCAACTATCTCTAAGCAGTTGAGCACTCAAGCCTCCACCACAGTTGATGTTCTTCTGCATCAACAATCTATGTTGTCTGCAATGATGAAGCATATGGGTCTCCCTCTTCCAGATGAATCTGCCAATCTCACCTCTTCCAACCCAAGGGCCCCTACTAAAGCCCCAGTGCCTGACTCCAAGCCTAAGGGGGAGAAGAGAAACCTAAGGGACTCAAAGCCTAAGGGGGAGTCAAAAGAAGAGAAGTCTAAAAAGGAGAAATGGTAGGAGAAAGGTATTACAATATCTGAGGGTGGTCAACCAACAATCTCAAACCCACAATCTCTCATGTTCAAGGCAAGGGCAAAGCCAAAGTCAATGCACCTCTACCTTCTCTACCAACTGTCACTCTACCTCCTGTACACATCACTACCCCAAGTGGCCAAAAACAAACCATCACCTTTACAGTGGTCGCAGGATCTATGCCAATTGAGCAAGCTAAAACCTCCACAAATGAAGAAGATCAACTAGTTGAAGTGGATGTAGTTACCGAGGCCAAGTTGATAGAAGTAGCAAATTCAGAAACTTATCATGATGCTGCCTTCTTGAAAATTCTGCAAGTCTCACAAGCAAAGGTTGGGGGGGATACATTGGAGTACAGAAGGAGTCTGAAAGAGCAAATCAATTATCTGACAGTGATTCCAAGGAAGCTAAATCAAATCTATCTCAAGGAGATTATGATGGTGACCAGTAATAAAATATGGCATCTATCTTATGATACCTTGGAGGCTCTAAAATTCACAGAGATTGATGTTATCCTGGGGATGATAGAAAAGATGGGAGAGAACAACAGAAGCCTATATACTGATCTGAGGAATGACCAACAAGCTAGGTTGCCTGAAGTTTGCACTTATCCCAGAACAATTATCTATCAGTCTGGCACAAGGATTGAGGATATCAAACAATTGGTCATTCCCAATGATCTCACTTCTCGAAATCACAGACTCATTATTGACATCATTGATCTACTGCAAAAGAAAAAGGGGATGAGGACTCTGAGGAGATAGAAGCACTACAAATCCTAAGATCATTCATTGCAACTGGTGTAATTCCAGAAATGGCCAAGCCAAGGAGGAATAAGGATGACAAAGATGAGGACAAGAGTGATGGGAAGGGAAAACATCACAGGAGTGATAAGGGTGATGAGGATAAGAAGAAGAAGAAGAAAGATAGCAAGGACAAAAAGGATGATGATCAAGGTAAAGTCCATGAGAGGAAGAATGGAAAATAGCAAGTCTTAGGCATTGCTAGCAGTAATCTCACCACAACACAAGACTCTAAGTCTAGGGTGAATGCTATTAGTAATGACCTACCAAAATCTAATCCAATGGCTTCTGCAACTGTTTTACCACCTCAAGAAGAGAAGAAGATTCAAGTCAAGAAACCATCTGTATGTTTCAAAAAGCAAACTGCTAATGGAATACTACAATGGTCTACCAGTAAAGGTCACATACTACTGCCAGGCAACCACACTAAAAGGATCAAATTCAAACAAGCAGCAAGAAAACCAAAGCTTTCCAAATCAAGAACCCTAACAATTTATCCAGGCCTAAAACTCCAACCACTAGATGAAGACTACAATGAAGACCAACTGGAATACCTTAGAGCTCAAAGAATCTATCATGTTTCAATCATTGATGACTCCCTTGAGATCAAGTATACTGATGGAAGACAAAAGAAGTTTAAACAAGGGCAGTGTCAAAATTGGGGCAACTTATATGACATAGAAAGGATTATTACCATTTTGGATGAAAATGATAAAGTGGAAAGAGTATGGAAGCTGGAACTGATTGACTTTGTGAAGATGAAGAGAGATCATGAAGAGCTTATAAGAAAGGGGTGCCTTGAGAAGTGGTTGAAAAGGGAAAAAGAAATTGATAAACTAGAAGCTAAAGCAGAAGTGTTAAGGGCTAAGGGATTGTGTAGAGTTCAATTCAATCCCTATGTTGTAAAGTATAGGAGGGGAAATGGAGATCATGTCAATATAAGAATGAACCTACTCAATCACTATCCTGCCAACATTCTGAAACCAGTACTTGAAGATTTCAAAGACTCTATCTTGCTTGAAGAATTGGATGCAATGGCAGAAATTATAAGAGCTATGGATGAAAATGCAAGGAAGGAAAAAGAAAGAAAACAGAAGGCATATGATGATATAATAGCCAAGGAAATGGAGATGGAATCAAATGATAAAGGCTAGCATCTCATCATAGTCTGTAAGATTACACACTCGTACTTCTATTCATGTTCTTAGTTCAAATCTACATACCTGTACTTTTCAAGGTTTTATCTTTATGTATGTTAGGCTTGTTATCAGGCATGAAATTGTGACTAAGGGTCTTACTCACAATTTGGGGGAGATTGTTAGTCACAGAGACATGTCTATACTCATATAATAACAAGCCTAAGTATGTGTAATCCTATGCATTACCTACATGATCACTTAACTGAGGGAACCTCTAGTTGTAGAGTTTCTATTTGTTTTGTACTTGTAATAGGCATCAAATCCTAGTTGTGTAACTGTACTTAGAAAGTCAAGAATAATGCTTGAAAGAAGTTCCAAGGTTCATGCCTCAAGCAAGGAGATAAAGACTGTCAAATAATCACAGTTGGGATTTGAAGAAATGAAGAAATTGCCTAAGTACCAATTCGAGAAGTATGTTTGTTATATTCGAGAAGTCTAGCATTCGAGAAGTCAGAGATTCGATATCTCAAAAGACACTGTTCGATATCTCTGAAGGTCAACTAGTCAAAGCCTTATTCGAGAACTCAGAGATTCGACATGTCCAAATACTCTATTCGAGAACTCATGGAGTCAACAAGTCAAAGCATCATTCGAGTTCTCTAAGAGTCAACAAGTCAATGCTCTATTCGATATCTCAAGGACTAAAGAAGCTATTCGATATCTCAGGGATTCGATAAGTAAAATGCTCTATTCGATATCTCAAGGATTCCTGGAGAAAAGACTTATTCGAGAAGTCATTCGATATGTCAGTTTAACAGTATTCGAGAACTCAGAGTTATCGATCAAGCCAATTCTAGTTCTCGAATCACTAACAGAGTTACTTCTCGAATACAATCTTGAAGACAAAATACTGAAGAATTGTACAAGTCAGAAACCTGCAACAAGCTAAAGCACTTTATGGACCACAATCTGTAATGTACGTTGGAAAAGCCTACAAAGAAGCTTGGAGAGATGTACAAGAGACAAAGAGCTAAAGAAGTGGATCTGAACAGAGCCTTGCAAAGTCAAACCTGTAGCCGTTTGGATGCTTACTCAAAAAGGATAGACACACTAGAAAGTAAAATTGTTTAGCTACCTTATTTGTAGTAAGTAGGTTGTATTCATGCTCTATAAGGATACAGCCTCACTTCCTTAGAAGTTAAGTTTTTAATACACAATAGAAAACATCTCTCTGAGAAAAACGAAGCTGAGAATACTAACATTCGTATTCACAGATTGTAGAAAAATCTTTATCTAATAAAATATTAGATTAAAGTGATATTGTGTCTTGTGTTATTCTTAATCCGCATTTACAAATCTACACACACAAACACATATTGTGCTACACTGATTCAAGAACAAAGAAAAGTTCAAGAATCCATTCACCCCCCTCTGTATTCTTTCTTGTATTCTATACTCAACAATACCATTTTAAAATATAAAAATCAATATAGTCAATACCATCGTAGCATAATGTCTTAAAGGTTTGATAAATTTTACATAATCAGTATTTTATATAATTTAGCCAATCATTTTCAGCCAACACCGTTGGAGATCCTCTAACCTTCCATACAAAAAAGAGAGAAATAACTTTTCCTTTATCTTTATTCCTCGATGTATTGTAAAAATATATTTCATCCGTCTTTCCCGATTCTTTACATTTTCCATTTTGAAATGTCCCTTCCAATTTTTTTACATTTCAAAACTTTTCAAAAGTAATAAAATTTTAATAATTTTAAAACTATAATGAGTCCACTACATTCCACCTTTCTAATCTATGGAAAATATTATAGGTACAAAATTGCGTACATAAATATTTACAAAATGACATATATCTTGTTCTAAGTGATTATAAATAAATTTATATCCTATAAATAATAAGCATAAGATGGATATGTGGTTGTCGCTACTACTGTCAAATCTATACTATTATATAAAAGTCAAAATATTAAAAGTTTGGTTCGTCGGTCGGTTGGTACGGTACATGTTGATTTTACTTATTTACCCTTACTCTTCCTACTAACTAATCAATTTCTTTTTTTAAGTTAAACATATTATCTTTCTATTTTTCAATAACTAGATAATTTTCTTTTTCAGGTAAAATACAATATTTGTTATATTTTATATAACTAAAATTTCTCCTTTATTAATTAATTTCCTTTTTCAGGTTAAACATATTAACTTTTCTATTTTTCAAAAACAAAATAATTTCTTTTTTCAAGTAAAATACAATATCTTTTAAATTTTTCTAACTAAAATTTCTTCTTATTTAAAAACACTACGAGCAATTTTGTTTAATAAAATAACATAATTATATTATAATTACTATTAACTAATCAATTACTCTTTTCAGCCACGTTACCTTTTCTTCTTTCTCTAACTAAAATCTTTCTTTTCCAATTATATCATGGACGGTTACCTTTTTCAGCTTAAACACGTTACCTATTTTATTTTCTTTTACTAAAACCTCTCTTTTCCCAATTATATCACGGACGTTTCTATATAATAAAAATAAAATAATAAAATAATAATACTAATTATTAACCGATTACCTTTTCAATTAAAACGTATCAACTTTTCTATTTTTTCCAAATTAAATTCTCTTTTTTTCTAGAAATATCAGGGACAAAATTAATATCTCATTTTCTAAAAACAATATGAGCAATTTTATATAGTAAAATAACATAATTAAATTATAATTACTATAAAATTTCTCCTTTATTAATCAATTTCTTTTTTCAGGTTAAACATATTACCTTTTCTATTTTCCAAAAACAAAATAATTTCCTTTTTGGGTAAAATACAATATCTTTTATATTTTATCAAACTAAAATTTCTCCTTTTTTAAAAACACTACAAGCAATTTTGTTTAATAAAATAAAATAATTATATTATAATTGCTATTAACTAATCAATTACTCTTTTCAACCACGTTACCTATTCTCTTTTCTCTAACTAAAATCTCTCTTTTTCCAATTATAGCATGGACGCATTACCTTTTTTATTTTTTCTTACTAAAATCTCTCTTTTTCCAATTATATCACGGGCGTTTCTATTTAATAAAAATAAAATAATTATATCATAATACTAATTATTAACCGATTACCTTTTCATCTAAAACGTATCATCTTTTCTATTTTTTCCAAATTAAATTCCCTTTTTTTCTAGAAATTTCACGGGCAACATTAATATCTCATTTTCTAAAAACATTATGAGCAATTTTTTTTTTTTAGTAAAATAACATAATTAAATTATGATTACTATAAACTAATCAATTACCTTTTCACATAAATCATGTCACCCTTTTAATTTTCACGTTACCTTTCTTTTTTCTCTAACTAAAATCTCACTTTTTCCAATTATATCACGGGTGGTTCTATTTAATACAATAAACTTATAATATTAATAATTAGCTGATTACCTTTTCAGCTAAAATTCTAACCAAAATCCCTCTTTTAACAAAAATATTACGAACAATATTAATTTCTCCTTTTCTAAAAACATTACGAATAATTGTATTTAGTAAAATAACGTAATTAGATTATAATTACTATAAACTAATCAATTATCTTTTTCACTTAGAACATCTTACCTTTTTTTTTTGAAATCAACATCTTACCTTTTTAATTTTCTCTAACTAAATCCTCTTTTTTCAAATTATATCACGGGCATTCTATTTAATAAAATAAAATAATAATTTTATAATTACTAACAATTAACCGATTACCTTTTTCAACTAAAACCTATCATCTTTTCTATATTTTCTAACTAAAATCCGTCATTTTCTATAAATAACACAGATAACATTTATATAATTATTATCAAATCATCTCATAAAAAAATTTAGAGGTTTTGTCATAAATATATATAAAAAGGTAAATTTTTGCAATTTTACTTTTGTTAAGAAAAGCTATTTACAATTTTACTAACATAAGTTTCAAAATTGCAAAAATACTACCTTTTAGGGCAACCCAGCCCAGCTGCCCAGCCGTGCAACCACATTCAACTTTTTTTTAAGGCGGGTGCTATTTGGGTTCCATGGCCCCGCAGGGGCATATTCAACTAAATGCAACCACATTCAACTGAATGCAACCACATGCAACTAAATTTCTGATTTCAAGTTCCATTTTTCAGTTGTTATTTTCGACCTCTTTTTTGGACTATATATATATATATATTTCAACCTTATGAAATCAGTTGAATGTGGTTGCATTCAGTTGAATGTTGCCCCTGGCGGGCCTTGCAATCCAAATCCACCAAAATCTCCCCACCTTAAAAAAAAAAAAAAAAGGTTGCCCCTGGCGGGGTCTTGCAACCCAAATCCACCAAAACCTCCCCACTTTAAAAAAAAAAGAGTTGAATGTGGTTGCATTCAGTTGAAACCAAAATATCACCCCACCTTTAAAAAAAAAAGAAAAAAAAAGAGTTGAATGTGGTTGAATGTGATTACATGTGGTTGAATGTGGTTGCATTCGGTTGCAACCAAAATATCACCCCACCTTAAAAAAAAGTGTTGAAGTTATTGAAGTAGGTTGGGTCAAAGGGGGGAGGGGTTGACATAATTGGTAGTATTTTTGCAATTTTGAAACTTAATGTAGTAAAATTGCAATTAATTAAAGAAGATGGTTTTTTTGCATATAGAAACTTCAAATGTAGTATTTTTGGTAAATTCCCAAAAATTTAAGCCTCCAAACCAAAATTCATGTTTTAAAAATAATAATTTAAATAAATAAAAAAATTTATATAATATTAAAAAGTATTCATGCGTCGCACGGGTTTTAAGCTAGTACATATTAACCTTTAGAATTTTAATTAAGAACCTAGATTATATACAATTAATTCTAATACTCAGATACTAATGATCTTAGCATACTACATCATCGGTTCGTCAAAAGTCCTGTCCTAACTCATATCCTGTCCTAACTCATATAGAACGACGCGACCTGGCCTAATGCAGCACAAATTAATGTTTCTAACTAACCTAAGTGAAACATAACTTAATATACACGAATAATTTAATACTAGCTTATAACGTTTTTAATAGATTATAAAATTTATTTAACATTATAATTATGTTTTTATATAATCTTTATTTTTAATAATTTTTTAATTTTAATTTAATATAAATTTATATAATGAAATGCTTGGTTTAAATTTTATTTTGTAAAATTCTAAATTAAAAATGTCGTTGACGGGTTCGAACTTTGAATTTTTAGTAAATTAATTTAATCATATAATATATCTTATTATTAGATCTAACGATTGTTATTTATTAATAAAAATAATAATTTGTATATATGGTGAGATATTTTTGGGTGTATATTAGTGATCGCAAGATTAATTTTAAATTAAAAAGTACTCCATGTTTTAATTACAAAAATTACTACTAAAAATAATTACGGAAAGATATGGTGTGATATTTTGGATATATATTAATTATTGTAATATTAGTTTTAAATTAAATGGTAAAGTGTTTTAATTAGAAGTAAAATCTTTAGAAAAAATGAATAATTGAGTTGTTGGAGCAGAAAAAAGAGTCCAAGTAGAAGTGGATGAAGGAATTTTAATCAGAATATAATTACGTTAACATTAGTAATTAGTTTTTTGAGTTATTTTTGTAATTTAATTATTTATTTTAATAATTAGGATATCCAAACCGAAAACCAAAACTTAGAATAACCAAACCGAAAACCAAAACTTTCAATGTTTCGGCTTTAATATAATAGTATAGATTTGTAAAACAATTTATATATTTGAATATATTGAAATATAAATTTATTCACAAAATTTTTAAATACATGAGAAACATTATTCAAATAATATAATCTTTACATATTCAATTGTCAGTATTACCTCTAAACAAGTATTACCTTTAAACGAATATTAACCATTAGATCTAAATTTTTATTAAATCTAAATTTTTATTAGGGACCTATCCTACTAATTCTAATACTAAAATACTAATGACCTTAGCATATACACTACCGATTCGTCCGAGTCCTGTCCTAACTCATATAGAACGACGTGACCTGGCCTAATGCAGCACAAATTGATGATTTCTAACTAACCTAAAACATAACTTCGTATACACGAATAATTTAATTTTTGTAAAACAATTTATATATTTGAATTTACTGAAATATAAATTCATTCACAGAATTTTTAAATATTAGAGGAACATTATTCAAATAAAATAATCTTTACATTTCTTGATATTTATATGAGAGGGATATTGTCCAAATAAAATAATCTTAAAAAATCTTGATATTTATGTGAATAATGATTCTCATGTAATTCTAAATTGGATTATTATTAATATTATACAAAAGAATAATTTTTATAAATATTAGAGGAATATATTTCAACAATATAATTAAGTTGGTCGACCAAATATAGAATTAACTTTACATAATAATTTCATAAAATCATTCACAAATATGAAACTAGGTTAAAAATAATGATTAAATAAAATAAAAATAGGTTTTAAAAATAAGAAAAATACTCATGCCAACCAATGAAAACATCCCATATCAACACATCACCATTGCCCCAACATTTTGTAATAATTTTTTGTACCAAATTTTGCACCCCTAACTTTACTCTTAATATATTACTTAAATATTGATTGAACCCACAAATCATCTTAGGGGTGTATTCAACTGGGATTTTAAGGGATTTTAGAAATCTAGGGGTATTCAATTTGGATTTTTTTAAATCCATTAAAATCTTGAGATATTCAATTTGGATTTAAAAATGTCATTTAAAATCCGAGGTGTTGTGGAATAAAAAGTAGGGTTATCGAATTGCGGCTAGGGTTCGTGAGCTTCGTGCTTTAATGGCTGCGCTTGCGTTATCGTGACCTAATTCGGGTCCTCACAAGATGCCTACGTATCTCAAAGTTGAGAATCAAGCCAAAAAACGTAGTTCTGAGATGAGGGGTCTCGCCCTTTATATACGCTGTAGGAGCCTTAGAATCGTAATAGGGTTTGGAGACATGGTGGCCGTTATTGAGGAAGGTTCTGACTTCTTCCTTATAGGAATTAGTTTCCATGTTGAATTAGGTGCCTTGGAGGCTACACAATATCCCTGGGATATTCTAGAACGTTCCTGGTTTCTAGAACGTTCCCGGTTTGTGTATCAGGCCCATGTTAGAAACAAGCTTGTACCGGGCATCCCCGGTTCGGGCTGCTCTTTTGGGCTTAATCATTAACTACGAATTTAATGCCCAACTAGGGTTTCGGGCCTTATTTATGAGCCAATAAATACTATATTAATTATGTCTTTAGGAATTATTTTTCACCCATATCATTTGCCCCCCAACTTCTAGAAAAACTTGATTTCGTAGAAGTTTAAGGTCACACCGGCCCTACCAGGGTATCGTCTTACAATGAAAGGTGGAGCGACCGACACATTCACAACGACTAAAATTCTCTCCCAAGTTAATACTTAAGAAAGTTAAACGTTCCTTGGCCTCTCGAACCTTTTTCTTAAGATTTCTGGGCCTTTCGGGAATAGGATTAGTGCCGTTTCAAGCTCGCAGACACTAATCCAAGTGCAATTCGTGCATAGGATCCTTTATCATAGATTCATTAATGATTTATTTCCCTCAACTTATTTAAGTTAGGGTTAATATCAGACGGTCATCACTCACAAGCCTTAATAAGGGCTAGTTTTTGAGCAACAGACACTAATTCGGCCATAATCGGGGCTAAAAAGGCCTTGATCGAGGATAAATAGTTCGTACTTAGTGTAATTGCTACTAGGATATCCACCCTTAACCTAAAAATAGATTAATTTTAGAGCGGAAGTCCTTAAACGTTGATAATCGAGGTTAATCACCCCTTAAATGCGATTAGCGAAACCCTAATCCCAAATTTTAGAGTCAAGACAATCTAATAGAGATTCTTATAACCTCATGGTTGTAGAAAGAATCACATGAAAATTCTCATTTTTGAGTTGTCTAGGCAAGAAATGCGGCCTTCTGGGCAAGGTGTTTCAAACACCTTCCTGATTTCGAACACCCTCCTGGTTTTGAACACCCCTGCCATTTCTAAACCCAAAATTTGAAGTTGAGCTTATATGATAGGGATTCTTATAATCTCCTGGTATGAACAAGAATCACATGAAAATGTGCATTTTTGAACGTTTTAGAGGCGAAATACCTCATTTTAAGCTGGTTTTCAAACCAGACCTTGTTTCAAACACCTTCTTTTTTTCAACTTCTTGAAATCACTAAGAGACCTACCTAGGCTTGTAGAGAACCTTACAAGGTTTCCAAATCTCAAATTTGGGCGCAAACGGAGCATTTTTGAGCGTTCTAGAGGGTCATGAAATCACCTAGGGGCTCAGGTGTTCACAACACCTGAGCAATTTTTGCTCCAAGGCAGCCTGGTCGGCCTACCCTGGTCGGCCATTCGGCCAAGGGTTCCTGGTCGGCCACCCCTGGTCGGCTGGGCCCCATGATTTTTTTTTGAATTTTTGCCAAATTTTGACTAGTTGACTTTGATTTTTGACCTTGACTTTGACCAAAACCAAATCTTGTTTTGAACTCCCCTTCTTGTTTCTAGAGTGAGTTTACAACACCATGGTTGATTTTGTGATCCTTGATCACAAACAACCTTCTTCTTAGTTTTCAGGACCTTCTGGGTTTTAACTTGTTCTTGAACTCTTGGTTTCAAACAACCTTGGGTTATACTATGGCCCTTGGCTTGCTGTCACCCTTTCATACTTACAATAGGGTGTTTTAAACAACCTTGTCCTTGCCCCCCTTGTCATGGAGGTCTTTGTTTCTTTATTTGTTTGTATAGGGATTTCTCTTGTTTTCAACATCTGACTTCAAGTCTAGGGGTACTATGGTTAATTTTTATCCTTGATTTCATACTCAAGGATTTTAAAACTCCTACCTTGTTTGTAAGATCGTGCCTTGGCTTGACTTTACTCAACGGTTCCTGACTTTCAGGCCTTGAATTTAATCAACCAGCTTAATTCAGGGCATACAACCTCGTTGGCCATCTGGGCTTTATATTTTGTGCAGGGTTTCAAAACTCCCACCATATTTCTTAGAGTATATCTTCCATATTTCTTTAAAGTATTAGCTTTTTAGCTAACCTTTCTGTTTAGTGCCTTAATCATGGATTTTTGGCTTAATCCTCTGTTTAGGCTTATTAAGCATAAGTTAGTTCAACCTCCCAGGTTGTTAACTATATATGTTGTTGCTCCAGCCTGCATTTCCATTCGTTTCTTTCATTTATTTCTACGAATTGGATCATTTATTTGACCCAATTTCGAATTCATAAAGCCTTTTTCCTGCTGTTTTCGGTTATTTAACCTGTAAACGCGGGTCGTCGGAAAGATGACCTGCTATGAAGGGTCGCCCATTTCCTTATAAAAGAGTAGGGGTGGAAGTCATTCTTCACATTTCCCTCTTCTCTCAAAGAAAATTTCTCTCTGAAGAGCTCTCAAGATTCAAGTACTTCTTTCAATTTCAGACAAACCTGATGGCAAGTGAGGGTGGTCAGAGCACCGTAGTTCCTTCTAAGGGCCTTCTCCAAGCAATCAATAGGAGGACCAAAGACAAGAATAGGAAAGGTAAGGTGTTTCCTCCTCGCTATCAGTTAACTCTACCCCAACTCTTAGATGAGCCCGGGGACGTGTTTCCAAACAACGCGGAATTTGATTCTTTCATATTCCCTAGCACTTTAGACATAGGAGATATTAACAACTTACTCAAATATGAATTTCCTTCTGGTTTGAGACTCAGAATCCCCTCACCAGGGGATAGAACTTGTAATTGGCACCCTGAGAATTTATATGTATACAAAGGTGCTATCACCGCAGGCCTTAGGTTTCCAGTTCACCCTTGGGTGGTTAGGTTGCTAGCTGAAGTTAAAATCAACCCGTGCCAACTATACCCCAACTCCTGGAAATTTATCTTCATTTTTATGGTTGAATGCATCAAGGGAGGTATCTGCCTTAGCATTCCTTTATTTAGACATTTGTTTGCTTTCAAAAATAGCCCTATTACTAGGAAAGGATGGGTAAGCATCCAACATCGTATAAAGTCCCAAATGATTATCAACACTGCCTCCGTGCCTGATTCATACCACAATTGGAGACACGAATTTTTCATCCTTAGATGGAAAGGGGGAGACTGGGGTGAATTTGCCCCTTAGGGGTATTTTATCTACATGCATGTTTCCTTTAGTTCATACGTTCCTTTATTTACAGTACTTGGTCATCCTAGACTTACACACATCAGGTATTTGGTACATCACTTAAAATCACAGAAACGTAGAATGGAAAACAAACTTGTATTAATAATGTGAAATGGGCTCTGCCCATACATAAAATGATAAGTCCTACTATGAGCAACATGCTCTGCAATGGTTTTATATGAACCTTATTTCTATTTCTATTAGATAGGCAAAAAGCTAAGTCCTTACTAGGAGAGCTTAAACATAATAAATCTTGAGATCGAGGCGTGCCAAGTGCGAGGCACCTCGTTTCCATCCAAGGTTTCCAACTTGTAAGAACCTCTTCCCAATGTTTTGCTGACTCTATACGACCCTTCCCAATTAGGGGCTAACTTGCCTGTCTGTCCAACTCCAGATGCTTCTATCTTCCTTAAAACCAAGTCACCTTGTTTAAAGAACCTTTCTTTAACCCTATGGCTGTAATAAAAGGATGCCCTCTTCTGGTGCTCTACATTGCGGGCGTTCGCTTCATCCCTGACTTCCTTAATTAGATCAAGGGCAAGCCTCATGCCTTACTCATTAGTTTCTTGCTCATATGCTTCCACCCTTGGGGACACGTGAGAGATCTCCACGGGCACTACTGCCTCTGCTCCATAAGCTAGCAAAAACGGGGTAGCTCCTGTTGTTACTTTACAGGTGGTACGATAGGCCCACAGTATAGGCAGCAGCTCGTCCACCCACGTGTTTCTTGAATGTTCGACCCTTTTCTTGAGTCCATCAAGGATAATCTGATTCGCTACCTCAGCTTGCCCATTAGCCTGAGGGTGAGCTACTGAAGTGAAGCGAAGTTCGATGACGTTCTCCTCACAATACTTCTTAAACTCCTCATTGTTAAATTGGCGCCCATTATCCGTCACAAGGATTCGTGGGATACCGTATCTGCAAATTACGTTCTCCCAGAAGAACTGGGTAACTTGTTGGGTGGTTATCTTAGCTAATGGCTTAGCTTCAATCCACTTAGTAAAATAGTCGATAGCGACTATCAAGAACTTCCTTTGTGCTGAAGCTACAGGGAAAGGACCAAGAATGTCCATCCCCCACATGGCAAACGGAATAGGAGAGTTAATCGACGTAACATCTCTGGCGGCTGCCTAATAATCGGGGCATGTTTCTGACACCTGTCACATTTCTTGACATAACTTTGCGCATCTGCCAACATCTGTGGCCAATAAAATCCCAGACGGGTGATCTTATGGGCTAAGGCTCTGCCCCCAAGTGTTTCCCACATATCCCTTCATGAACTTCCTTTAATGCTTCTTCTACCTCTTGGGGCCTCAAACACTTCAAGTACGGGATAAAAAAAGACCTCTTGTAAAGAATGCCTTCAATCAAGACATATCTCAATGCTCTCACTGACAGTTTTTGCGCCTCCGAGGCGTCTTCGGGAAGCCATCCCGTTTCCAAATGTGCCTTGATAGGATCTATCCAACAACTTCCTATATCAATGGGTGCCAACAATTTTGAATTGATGGTAAGGGCCTTCAGGACCTGGAAGTAAACACTCCCTGCATAATTCTCTATCTCAGAAGAGGCGAACTTTGATAGGGCATCGGCCTTGACGTTCTCCTCCCTCGGAATGTGCTCCATATAGCATTCATCAAACTGAGTCATAACGGCTTTCACAACCCTTAGGTATTTTGCCATAGTATCATCCTGGGCTTCGAACTCACCATTTACCTGCGATACTATGAGTCTTGAATCTCCACAAACTTTAAGGTTCTTGACTCTCAATATTCTGGCCAAGCCTAATCCGGCTATCAAGGCTTCATATTCAGCTTCGTTGTTGGTTGTTGGAAAGTCCAACTTCAAAGCATATTCTACTAAAAACCCATCGGGGCTTTGCAAGACCAGGCCTGCACCACTAAACTTTGTTTTTGATGCCCCATCAAAATAGAGCACCCAATATTCCTTCTGATCGGGTACAAGCTCCTCAACTTTACCTTCACCTTCTTGGCTTGGCACTATCTTCTGCCCCCCGACTTCTTGGTTTTCGATGGTACATTCAACCACGAAGTCAGCTAATGCTTGAGCCTTGATGGTTGTCTGAGGCTTATATGTGATATCAAACTCCCCAAGTTCGATCGCCCATTTAACTAGCCTCCCACTGGCCTTGGGGCTATGCAATATACTTCTTAACTGCTGATCCGTCAGGACTTCAATCTTGTGTACCTGGAAGTAAGGACGTAGCTTCCTTGAAGCTGTTACTAGTGCCAAAGCAAACTTCTCGATGGGTGAGTAATTCAACTCAGCTCCGTGCAATACATTGCTCACGTAGTAGATAGGTTTCTGAACCTTGTTTTCATCTCGAATGAGAACGGCACTCAATGCTTGTTCGGATATCGCTAGGTATAAATATAGAGTCTCTCCAGGACTAGGTTTGGTCAACAACGGGGCCTCAGCCATGTACTTTTTCAGCTATTCAAAAGCCTCTTGGCTTTCTGAAGTCCATTCAAAATTCTTCACTTTCTTCAAAGCACGAAAGAAAGGCAAACATTTGTCGCCAGACCTTGAGATGAATCTTCCCAATGCAGCTATTCTACCAGTCAACTTCTGCATGTCCCTCACAGAACGGGGTGGTTCCATGTCGAGAATTGCCTTAATCTTATCCGGGTTGGCTTCAATGCCACGTTTTGAAACCATCAAACCCAAAAACTTCCCTGATCCAACGCCAAAAGCACACTTGGCCGGATTTAACATCATCTTATGGTGCCTCAGCACTTCAAATGCCTCTCTGAGGTGTTCAACATGGTCTGCTGTAAACAAGCTTTTGACCAACATATCATCAACATATACCTCCATGGTTTTCCCAATCAGATGGGCAAATATCTTATTTACCAGTCGTTGATAAGTAGCTCCTGCATTATTTAGTCCAAAAGCCATGACAAGGTAACAAAAAACACCAAATTCAGTTATGAAAGATACCTTCGGGATGTCATCCTTGTACATCTTAATCTGGTTGTAGCCGCTGAAACCGTCCATGAAACTCAACATTTCGTAGCCGCATGATCCATATCCTGATCCATTTATTATTCGTAAATTGTTGAATAAAATTAAAGGTTTTTTTTTCTCTACATATAAACGGATCGGAGCTCCGATCCGATAATCCGTGATCCTAACGGATCCGGATATGGATCATGTTGAAAAAAATCCGGCTGTGATCCGATCCAAATCCGGTAAAATTAAATGGATCAGGATATGGATCATGCCTGATCCGATCCAGATCCGATCCATTGACAGCCCTACCTCGGACATCCATGTCTTCAATCGGGAGGACTTACCCCCCGACTCCATCAACTCTTAATGCGGCCACATAACAACTTCTGGCCATCTTCTAATCACCCTTCTGTTCTCCAACACCATTCCTAGTTGGAAACTTAACTTTCATGTGGTAGCTGGAGGCAACAACCTTAAACGCGTGAAGTCCAGTCCTTCCAAGGATCGCATTATACGTGGAGGCTGCCTTGATTACCAGGAAATTTAACATCTGAGTGGCTTCCTTGGGCTCCTGTCCAATAGTAACTGGTAGCTGGATGGTCCCTTCAACATTGGATTCGACTCCATTGAACCCATATATAGGCATATTGTTTGGAGTCAACTGTGAATCATTGTATCCCATCTTCACAAATGCATCATGAAACAAAATATCGACAGAAGCACCATTGTCTATCAAGACTCGTTTCACCTCTGAATTTCCAATTACCGGAGTTATGACCAACGGGTCGTCATGGGGGAACTTCACCCCTTCCAAGTCTGAATCATCAAAACCAATCACTACTTCAGTCTTTGCACATTTTGGGGCTTCTCCCACGATGTGCATCACCTCCTTGGCATATGCCTTTCGAGAGTTTCTTGTTGTGCTAGCCGCAGTCGGGCCTCCCCAAATCATGTTAATAACTGGCCCTCGTGGCTGGGGGTTACGATCGCGATCGTTATCCCTTCTATCATTATCCCTTCTATCATAGTCTCTCCTTTGATTTCCACGATCTTCGCCTTTTGTGAACCTGCTCAACTTTCCTTTTCGGATCAAGAATTCGATCTCGTCCTTGAGTTGTCTGCAATCATTGGTGTTATGTCCTATATCCTTGTGGAACCTACAGTATTGATCCTTGTTTCTCTTTGCAGGATCACCCCTGAGTGGCTTCGGCCATCAGAAATCCTTATCTTTCTTAATATCCATCAGGATTTGACTCCTAGGGGTATTCAACCTTGCGTATTCAGAAAACCTTGGCCCCAAATTTTTCTTAGGGGCAGAGTCGGAGTCCTTGCTAGTTCGGGGAAATTTGTCCCTAGCATCGTACTCCTGCTCTTGCTTCCGCTTCCGAGAATTTCCGTTTCCTCCATTCGTAGTAGGAGCTTCTGCTTTCCTCATGCTCTCTTCTGCTTTTATGTATTTACTCGCCCTTCTTTGGAGCTCAGTCATGCTCTCGGGGGGATGTTTTGCCAATGACATCTGAAAGTAAGTGGTTGTTCTTCCATTCTCCAGGGCTATCATAGCTACCTTGTTCTCCAGATCTGGGACGTTCAATATCTCCTTGGTGAAGCACTTGAGATAATCCCTCAGGTTCTCATTCTTCCCTTGTTTCACTTGCATGAGAGACGCAGAGCTTTTTTCATGGACCTTTCCACTAACAAACTGATTGATGAAAGCAGTGCTCAACTCTTTGAAAGAGCCAATTGAGTTTGCGGGCAATCGGCTCTACCATCTTTGAGCCATGCCTGCCAGGGTTTGAGGGAACGCCCTACACTTAAGAGCGTCACTAGCGGGTTGTAACAGCAGCGCGTTTGAGAACGTCCTGACATGATTGGAAGGATCACCCGTTCCATCGTATGGTTTTATCGTGGGCATCTTAAATTTTCGGGAAACACGAGCGTTCATCACCTCCTCAGTGAACGGGGGTGTGGGATCGTCAGGGTCTCCAAGTGGCATCAGGTCTTTGGGATCACCCCTGGGGGTTTCCACCCTTGTAGCTCCTCCAGTTGGGGCATCAGCCCTTCTTGAGGGAATCTCCCTCGAAGTTGGAGGGGGCCTATTCTGGTTCTGCCTTGCTTGCTCCCTGGCTATGTCGTCCTTCAGCCTTTGGATCTCAGCCTCATGAGCCTTGATCCTCTCAGCAGCTGTTTGAAGAGGTCCATCATGAATTCTTCGAGTCCTTCCCATAGGCTCCTTGCTTGCACGTCGCCTCCTCGGGGCTTCATCACGATCGTCGTCCTCAGACGACGAGTCATCAGTGTAAGGTCCGGAGTAATCATAATATTCTTGCTCAGGAGGGGCTGAACCCCTAATATAGGGCGGCTGATACGACTCAGGTATCTGTAGAGCGTGACCACTTGGTCCAGGATCCCTTCGATTTGGGGGGTATTTAGGCAATCCGTATAACGGATCAGTACTCACGGGGAGTGTAGTGGTGGAGATCTGAACTCCTGAGAGTGGGGGACGGCTATTTAATGGTGAGACCACCATCTGAAGCTGATTAGTCTCCCGTCCCGGGTGGACGTCCACTGGTAAGGTTCTCTCAACATGGAGATTCGTCCCTATAGGTTGAGAAACTTGAGGCTGAGTGGTTGTCTCCGCTTGTTCAGTAACGACGGGTAGAACAGAGGTGACGGTGGTAGCCTCGGTTGAGACTGGTGTCCTTCGTGTTTGAACCATGGTTGATGTTGTCTTCCCACAGACGGCGCCAAATGTTGTGGAATAAAAAGTAGTGTTATCGAATTGCGGCTAGGGTTCGTGAGCTTCGTGCTTTAATGGCTGCGCTTGCGTTATCGTGACCTAATTCGGGTCCTCACAAGATGCCTACGTATCTCAAAGTTGAGAATCAAGCCAAAAAACGTAGTTCTGAGATGAGGGGTCTGGCCCTTTATATAGGTTGTAGGAGCCTTAGAATCGTAATAGGGTTTGGAGACTTGGTGGACAAGTCACCGTTATTGAGGAAGGTTCTGACTCCTTCCTTATAGGAATTAGTTTCCATGTTGAATTAGGTGCCTTGGAGGCTACACAATATCCCTGGGATATTCTAGAACGTTCCTGGTTTCTAGAACGTTCCCGGTTTGTGGATCAGGCCCATGTTAGAAAAAAGCTTGTACCGGGCGTCCCCGGTTTGGGCTGCTCTTTTGGGCTTAATCATTAACTACGAATTTAATGCCCAACTAGGATTTCGGGCCTTATTTATGAGCCAATAAATACTATATTAATTATGTCTTTAGGGATTATTTTTCACCCATATCACGAGGGTATTCAATTAGGATTTCAAAAAATCTTTTAAAATCTGGGTGTATTCAATCTAGATTTAAAACAATCCATTTAAATCTGATGGTATTCAAAAATTCATGTATTTTTTAGATTTATTAAAATGGTGGATTTTGGTGGATTTGCTAGTTGTTTTTATAAGTTTTGAAATTTTGCAAAAATCAAAGAGATTTTGATGAATTTCTAAAAAACTTTTCAAATCTCAATGACTCTACATCAATTTCACAAGATTCTTTGTAGAATTTAAATAATCTATAGATTTAAAAAATTCATTAAAATTCATGGATTATCAAAAATCCTTCAAAATTCCAATTGAATACACCCCTTAATCTATTACTTAAATATTGATTGAACCCACACTCATCCACTTTCTGCTCACTTTTCACTAATTTTCTAAACATTTCTTAATCTCCGTGTAATTGATTTTTGTAGTGCTGATGTCGCCGTGGATCAGTATCATATGCTGATATGCTCATTCTAGTTCAACTTGAGTATCACTAAAAACATATATAGTCCTAATGTTGTTGGTAAATTGAATGATATGTCAATTACCTAATCTAGGAGAATTCACGAAGGGCTTGAGGATATTATCATCATCTTGATTGCGAGTGGATAGCTAGCACATTGCTGTACAGTAGATAGTTACAAGACATTGCCACTTTCTTTGTAACTCAATTGTAAATAATTGGGAGGGAGGAAGGGAATAGTTACAATTAATAAACTAACGAAAAATATAGTTACAAACAATAAATACTGTTGTGTACATTCTGTTGACATGAACAATATATTCTTTTATGAAACAGAAAGTCAATTAACAAGCTGTAGCAAAATTATTATTTACACTTTACAGTAATTATAAGCACTGATCTGAAGTCTAAAATATGACGATAACTAATTTTTCCGACGCCAATACTCAAAAAAAAAAAACCGACGCCATGCATGTCAACAGCGCCATATCAACATCATATCTCTTCTTTGTCACACAAACTAGTGAAACTAGAATTCACATTTCTTCCCGACACAGCTGTTGCTACACACCGCGAGGTATATTTGGAAGCCATCAAGGTCAGACAACCCTCACTCGAAGCCCGTCTCGTCGGATACGAGATTTTAGTGTTCAGTGAAACATGACCACAATATCCGTGTGTATTATGCAATGCGCAGCTGCAGTTACGATGGTATGGCCGTCTTTGGATTCCTGTGTCGTGTCCGGGGATGCACCGGTCGTTGCATAGGCCACGATAAAATCCGTCTGCAGCAGCTCCGATTGTCATTTAATTTCTTCTGGTTGACAAAGTGAAGCTTTTTAATTTTTGTTCTCAGACTCTTTGGATACTAATTATGTGCTTGTACAAACATATTTATATGTTAACACATAGCAAGATATATTTATGATTAAAATCTTAAGATGTTAGAGTAAGACCCTATCTTTATGTTATATTTTAACACTCTCCCTAATCGAAAAGTGAATCATGAACGCCCATTTTTGGAACATAATTTATCTTTCGTATCCATAATAAATTATGAAAATATTTGGGGTGACACGGAATCGAACTTTAGTCTTTCGCCAATCATGTTAAGTAACCAATCACTCTAAATTTTAAGGAATTAAAAGAAGATCCAATCAGATCTTTATGTTATATTCTCACACGCATCAACACAAAGTCGGCATTGGGTATTCGGGTGTCGTTTTATTATGGCGGAGAATATTTTCTTTTTCTTGACCTGTACTCCTGACGCCATTTAGGAGAATATACACTGATTTTACCATCATTTTCTTGGGGTAATCACAAGATGACATGTACATAAAACTAGTTACAAGCAATTTCTAGAATAAAAAATGTGAAAAAGCGACTTAGAAGGAATCAGACGTGGCCTCCTATACTGAACTATACGTTTTCTTTTATGTTTGTCTAACCAAGCTAGGTAGAAGAAGAATTAGCAAAACATGCAGTAATAAACTGCAATTTGAAATGTAATTTCAGTGGGAGAAATGTTCCCCCTGTGTTTGGGCCTATCTTTATAGGCAGTACTTCTACTTAATGAAATTGATCTTTTATTTTCAAAAAAAAAAAAGGTACATGTTTAAGATGGGGAATTACTTGTCTAATCTGGATCGGATCTTGCATTAGGAGAGTGATGAGTTTATTTTTATTTTTATCTTGATTTTCAAAAAAACATAACAGAGAAGTGATAAGTTTTCCGCTCTTATTTTAATTTTGATTTTTAATGGAACACAAATAATGATAAGTTTTCCGTTCTTATTTTAATTTTGGTTTATAGTGGAACACAAATAATGAAAATACGATAAGTTCTCCAATTTGTAATAACTAAATTAGTGAAAGTAGATATATTAGTTGGTAATAACAATCTAACCGCTAATCTTGTTATTACCATTAATATATTTTTTACCGCTAATCTAGTTATTATCGACTAACATAATATCGAAAGTATTTAAATAGCTGTATATTCCAAAACAAACCCTCCCCAGTATTGTAATATAAGTATATTTATAATAACTGTTTGATATGAAACTAAGCAAAGCAATACAATTCTTGCCAATCGACTTGTTTATTTCTTACCCAGTACTGTGTTTAAATAGAGATACAGATACAAATGATTGTTAGAAATAAGGAAATCAAAGCATAACAGAAAAACTACTTGCCTACAAGTTTATTCAATCAATTCCAACTAAATCCCAAAACATGCTCCATAACAAATAGACCAAATCTCTTTCCACGCATAGCATCACATTGACAGCCAAGACAAATCGAAGTTTAAGATTATTACCAACATTCTCCCCCATAATCTTAAACTTGCATATTCATATATTTAATGCCCAGCAAGTCTCTCATCCTTTCGAACTTAACAACGAACAATGCCTTTGTTAATGAGTCTGCCTTCTGATTTTCGCTGCTAACATGCTTAGCTATGACTTCACCACGTTCAATGCATTCCCGTATAAAATGATAACGAATATCGATATGCTTGCTTCTGCCATGAAAAAATTGATTCTTTGCTAGGTCAATTGCAGACTTGTTGTCGATATAAATCACCACAGGACCAATTTTATCTCCAGTCAATTCCTTCAACACGTTCCTCAACCAAATAGCTTGACACGCAGCCGCTGTTGCTGCCATAAACTCTGCTTCACAAGATGATAATGCAACACACCGCTTTTTTTGTGATACCCAGGTAATCAAACTCTTGTTTAGATAGAACACCATGCCTTCAGTCGATTTCCTATCCTCAAGATGACATGCAAGATCACTGTCAGAATAACCAGTCAATTCATTGTTACCAGCATCCTTTGTGTACACCAAACCATAATCCAAAGTGCCCTTTATATATCTAAGAATTCTTTTTGCTGCATTCTGTTAGGTCCAAAATAGTTTGTAGAAGGGGGGGTTGAATACAAACTATACCGTTTTATCGAATTTACTCTTTTCTTAAAAATATTAAAATATTAAATCAAGAACAAATTGATGCGGAATAAAACGAATACCGATATTTCAAGTTGAATATAAAATTTATATTAACTTGATGTGGTGTGTCTAAATACACGGGTACAAATTACAAGGTTTGATGACCAAACTAATTATTACAAATTCTATAGAAAATTCGACATGAATTTTTTTATATTTGTAAATAAAAAGATCGAAATTTATTATTACAAATTCTATAGAAAATTCGACATGAACTTTTCTATATTTGTAATAAAAAGATCGAGAGATTCTAGGGAACTTAATCCGCTAGAAAAATTACACAAGTGCAAGTAAACAATTTCTAGTGGTTTAGATTTATCAATACAAGCTAGAAATAATTTACAAGAATTTATTTGATGTTCAAGGAACTATTTTTCTCTTGGTCTCTCTCTGCTGTGTTCTGCTGGAGAAGTGAAAAATTCCAGAGCTGTTCTGCAGTGCCTGCTGTTGTATTTATAGCCATTTAAGTCTTGTACTGATCTGGTATGACTTAAACTGCTTCAAGACATAATAAATCAGCTGTCAACATGACTTAAACTTGCTCCAAGACATAATTTTCTTCATTAAGACTTACACAAACCTCCATTAAGACATAAACCTGGTCGGTATGACTTAATAAAAGTTCGGTATGACCTAAAACAGCTGGCAGGTGGTCGGTATGACTTAATCAGGATATTTTGGCTCGGTATGACATAATCTGAAATTGCTCGGTATGACCTAAATCATATGCTTAGTATGACTTAGATTTAAGTCATGTCGGTATGACCTAATTTAGGTCATACCGACCTCCATTAAGTCATATTCGCTGAGCAGAATTGTTTTAAGTCTTTAAACACTTATATTAATTTTGATTTAATTAATTAATTGATTAATTTAAAGAATAAATTAATTCTGATTGAATTAATTTATAAAATAAATTAACCAACTAATTTAATTTAATTAAAAGAGAATTAATATGAAGTCTTTTTATAATTATATTAATTCCAACTTAATTAATCTTTTAATTAATTTATTGAATAAATTAATTCAAATAGAATTAATTTATCAAATAAATAAATCAAATGACTTAATTAATTAAGAGAAAATTAATATACCTCCTTGCTAGCATAACTATATTAACTCTAACTTAATTAATCTTTTAAATAATTTATTAAATAAATTAATTCGTATAGAATTAATTTATCAAATAAATAATTCAAATGACTTAATTAATTAATATAAAATTAATATACCTCCTTGATAGCATAATCCTTGTGGTCTTCTATGTCTTGATAAATTTGATCCTCCACAAAGATTATTCCTTAGCAAGTCTTGATTGCAAAATCATTGTGGTTAATTAATTTAGCACCTCTGTTGCTTGCACAATGATTTCTTCCATACCAGTCATGATAGCTTGAACCACTGAAAATAATAAAGAATTACCACCAAATTTTTGTTGACGCTCGATGCACGGTCTGGTTCATGAGCGACTAACTCCAACGGCTTTTCTTTATTTTTGACTCTATGATTTGGTTCCTTTCTTTTCTTAACATACCAGTCTTGACAGCTTGAACCACTGAAGTTAATGATAAACAACCACTGTTTAATGTTGACACTCGATGTACTGTCTGGTTCATGAGTGACTAACCGCAATGACTGTTCTTCATATATTGACTTTAAAGTTGTGGTTCATGTCTTTTTTTTCTTCACTCTTTTTCAAACCTTTATAATCTGTATTCTGCCACTGTAGGAACCTCTTGTCACTATAAATAGAAACCACTGTCTTGATTACTCCACTGATGCTTGATCAACTGAATGAACTTCTTCAAGAGTAGTATACCTCAAAACGGTAGATTGACTTTGTCTTCTTTCTCTTGACACTTATACATTTGAGATCCCTGTGACAGTACATATACTATTTACTATTACATTTTTGTTTGAGTTGAGTTGTATCCTCGAAATACAAATAGGCTATGTCATATGCCTTTCAATCTCCCCCTATTTGTTTGTTAAACATTAACATACAAATTCCTAGAGGATAACTCAACTACAAACAAGAAGAAGATAAAGCTTTAAAGAGCTATAGTAAATAATACATAAAAAAATTTCTGGTTTAGATATTACAATTCCAGAATCCCAGTAGATGAAATGATAGATGATTGTTCCTCTGACAATGAATTAAGTAACTCATCTTCATTTCTTGACATATCTGCCTGATAACCCTTTACATCTAATATTGAACATTATCAGCAGATACTTGGGAATTCTTCAGTGGTAAAGAATATGACTTGTCAACCATATACTGAAGAATTCTTCTTTGTCGTTTCATACTTCTCTCCTTCCTTATGTCTCCCTACCTAAGGTGATATGACTCCTCCTTATAACGGTGAATACTTCTCATCTCCCCTGACAAGGCGAATAAATATATCTCCCCCTGACAAGGTGAATACTCCCCCATTCTAAGGTATATCCCTTTTTCATATCTCTCCCCCTTAGATAGAAAATCTCCCCCTCACTAAGGTAAGCTTATAATCCCCCCCTTAGTTGAGTATCACTTACTAAGGCAATCTTTGAGTATATCTTCTTCAAAATATCTCTCCCCCTTAGTTGATTAATCCTCCAAGCATTCAATTATAGCAAACATCCAATTAAATTAGATGATACCATATTTTCAATTATAACTCACCTCTTACCTTTAGTACAACAGATTCTTCAAACATCTAACATTGACTGCTGGAATAAAGAAAAGAAGCTTTTCTTGTGTTGAAGGATTTTCATGAAGACTTCCAGAATAGAAGTATGTAGACTGATCAACTTTGCCCTTTAGATATGATAGAATGGCCTCACTATTGATCATCCTGACAACCAAATCTCCCGACAATTTCCTTATATCTCCAAAATCTTGTAAGTAAACTTTGTTTGGGGAATAGGGAATGAGATTTGGTGTTTATCTTTCTTCCTCACTGTGAGTGTGTGATTCTGTTTCGTGTACCTCACAAGTGTTTAGCTCATCTCTCCACTCATATCACTTAAAATGAGTGATCTCATCTCTCAACTCTCAAGTGTTTACACTCATGCTCACTAGTGTATCACTCTTATCCCTCATAGCTCCAACATCCATGTGTAGTACCTGCAAGGAAAAATCACCCTAGCCCCTTCTAGAGAGGTCAGTGGTGGTGCAATGGGAGTTCGCAAATCCCAAATCCTCGTTGGACTCGTCAGACGAATCTGAGTCATAATCTACAAGTTGATAAAATTTTTCCCTTTTTGTGGGTTTCAGATTTGAATTCTGAGAAGGTAAACAATGAAATCAAAACTTAGAATTAAAATCATGTTTCCATCTAATGTCTATGAAGACATCACCTTGTTAAACTCATCAGGTAAATCTGAATCATAGTTAACAAGTTGTCGATCCGCACCTATGTCGGACCCGATACCCGCAGGATCCAGAGATGTTCCCTTTGGGGAATTAGATAATGATCTTGTTGAATTTTGCATTGAGATTAATATCTTCTCTCGAGGTCTGTGAAGACTCTTGGTTCTTTGAGGAACCTTCAACTTATAATCCTAACCGTAAAATGGTCGGAGTATTAGTTGTTTCCGTCAATTCATCCTTAGTGTGTGCAATCTCACTTTATGCATAGGAAGTATTTTAGTCTTGTGTATGAGGTAGTGACTTACCAATAGATGCCATGGCTGACAGGCGAATTTCAATAAACTCATCATTTTAAGATAATGAATCCAGAGACTGTTTTAGTGCCACTTTTCAGCTCTGCATCCTTTTGGGAGAATACAGGCGAGCTTACAGATACCTCAAGTTATATACATCTATTCTTCTTGAGAGGTAGAGCTGTGGGTTTACTATCCCTCACATCCTTATTTGCTGCATCAAGTGCAGTTACTCCCTTAATGACCTCTAGTCAAATAAGTTACTTCCACTTCAGGGGTAAGTTAGGATGTGTTTAGATTTGGATCTATAGTCCGGGATAGAAGTTGTTGGGTTTACAACCTCATGACTTAGAATGTGAGAAAACCTCCACTAGGAGCTGAACCTGCATCACATAGCAATAGAGCAATAGAGCAATTGCTATGTGATGCAGGTTCAGCTCCTAGTGGAAGTTTTCTCACATTGTAAGTCATGAGGTTGTAAACCCAACAACTTCTATCCCGGACTATAGATCCAAATCTAAACACATCCTAACTTACCCCTGAAGTGGAAGTAACTTATTTGACTAGAGGTCATTAAGGGAGTAACTGCACTTGATGCAGCAAATAAGGATGTGAGGGATAGTAAACCCACAGCTCTACCTCTCAAGAAGAATAGATGTATATAACTTGAGGTATCTGTAAGCTCGCCTGTATTCTCCCAAAAGGATGCAAAGCTGAAAAATGGCACTAAAACAGTCTCTGGATTCATTATCTTAAAATGATGAGTTTATTGAAATTCGCCTGTCAGCCAGGGCATCTGTTGGTAAGTCACTACCTCATACACAAGACTAAAATACTTCCTATGCACAAAGTGAGATTGCACACACTAAGGATGAATTGACGGAAACAACTAATACTCCGACCATTTTACGGTTAGGATTATAAGTTGAAGGTTCCTCAACTACTTATGAATATCAGTGAATGATGTTCTTAAGTAGTTAGATTCTAGAATTAACATCTCATAACTGATTGAAGACCAAGACAGATTAGGTCCAAATTAGTTATGTTGTTTATTTATTTTAATAAATATGAGGTACAGAGCAAATACTAAATTGAATTACTTCAAGTCCGTAACCCATATAAATCAAAATAAATAATCAAATAATTAAATACTAAATCTCTATGAGTTAGATTTTAGCATTTAAGTATTTAAATTATCCTTAAATAATCACCACTAAAATATATTACAATTATACACATGGCAATCATTCAACAGATAATTCTCAGCGTGAGGTCTGGATGTAAATAAGTTCACAAGTCCTTTCAATACAGACAATTGAATACTTGTGAGCTTACTTAAGAAATACTTAACAGATGGGATATACAAATTATATAACATTAATAAAATCCCAAGTTTACAAACCAATCTTGAAAAATTAATTTCATCAAGTGATTTAGCAAACATGTCTGCAAGTTAATCTTAATTAAAGACATGCTCTCGAAAGAATTGATACCTTATACAAGTTGCTTAGTCCTTGAGTGTTCCACAGAGTTGTTGGAGATGAATTTGATTCCTTGTGTTCTCCTGCTTTCGTACAACTCATTTGATCTGTCTCTATGCAGCAAAACATGTCAGAACTGATGTCTCTAGGGTACCATCTCCGAAGATGGGTCCAACTTAAGACATCTGAAAATCAAGTGTAATAACTACAAGAATAGATTCTCTAGGATCCACTTGGGGCCTTTCAAATTTGCAAATTGAGAATAAAATATGTGTTTAAGTGATCTATTATCAATTGAATAAGATAATGAGCTGATGATTCCTCTATAGCCTGATTAGGTCCTAATTAGTAGATCCTGAACTTGTTGGGTCAAATATCTCTAGAGTACCATTTCCGCATATCCGGGTCCATCTTAAGATTTTTGATTACCAACTTGTTAGGTCCAAGCTAATAGGTCAAAAGCCAGCTATAGTGATGTGGTGGTAGGTAGTCTTGACAGGTCTAGAATCTTCTGAATAGAAACAAAAGATCCTGGACTTACTTTTATTTTCATCATTCTTTTGGCTTACTTGTGCTCCAAATAGAATTATTCTTTTGGCTTGCCTGAGCTCCTAAAAGGATTCTTCTATTGGCTTGCATGAAGTAATTCAAAAGAATTGCAACTTTACCAACATCAAAACAGCAAATATCTTGATACCAATTTATAGCTAGTAGATCAACATATAATAAAATCAAGATATCATTGCACATATATATCATTTATGTTTGTGCCTAAAGATGTAGAGAGTTCTATAAATGTGACACCAATTGTTAAAAGATACCAACTGTTAAAGATTGATACCAAATATTAAATTATAGGTAGGGTGTCATACCATGTCTTCCATGCTTGCTTGAGTGATGATACCAGTTCATACTAACCTGTAGAGATCTTCAATTATCTCACCAACCAGGAGTACACTTGTTCACATTCCTCTAGCATCCAGATTCTGTAGGTCCAGATGTCCATTATGATCATGAATGTACAACAGGTGTCTGATATCCTCAAGTCTTGTCACTGGTGCTTCTTGTCAGATATACTGTTTTATCAGCTTGTAACCTTGCACCCAGTTTGGCTTTGTCCCTCATAACAATACCTTGACATCATCAAGGTAGACTTCTGGTTATCCTTGTACCAAATACAGTCTTGTTGTTTGGTCTAGATACCAGCTTCCCTTCAATCTGCCTTTTGTACTGATTGAGATCATCTTGCATTGCAATCACTCAACTTGGATCTTTCAGATCTTTTGTAGCTTTCTTAGTTTCTTCTAAAAGAAAACTAAAGAAATAATCATTAGTACTTGAAGCTCTGCTAGTCTTTTACTTCCACCATTAGAAACACTAAGAACTAGGACAAAGAATTAATTGAGTCAACATTCTTTGTCTTGGCAGACATGTTCTCATGGTATCCTCTGACTTTCAGTATGGTGTTGAGTTGACTAGTTGATCCTTCAGTTGCTCCCCCTAAGCTGCTGTTGGGTTTACATGAAGATTCTCTATGTTTCACAATGATTTGATCTGAATAATCATCACCAATGACAGCTGGGAGCTAGAAGTTGTTAAATATCACTAAGACTTTCAATCACCTTCTGTTGATTAATAACAATCACCCTGTAGGCTGTTGACTCCATTGAGTAACAAAGGAAATTATCCTCTTGAGCATTAGCTGATTGCTAGGATGCTCACTTCCATTTAAAATTGCAAAACAATTTCCTTCATACTTATGGGGTCTTCCTAAAATTCTTACAGATCAGGGTTTAAGATGTGATCAATCACCATCAGTGGTGTCTTGTCTTCAGATTGTCTGAACAACAACTTGTTTGTTGAGAGAAGTCATCAGTCATCACTACTAAAATATATTTTACTTTGATGTAGAACTTCTGTGTGATGCTTCTTTGACTTCCTTTTATGACATGCCTCATAATTTTATTTTACTTTAATTCCAGATGAGGTAGTCTCCTTTACTGATTCGATTTCCAAGAAAGAATCTCTTGATATGACATTCAGGTGAGAGAGCTCCTTATGTCATAGCTGAACTCTTGTCTGATGAAGATTTAGATTTGACCTTGTTGACTTCACCTTTGACTGAGATTCCATGTCAGCTACATATAAGTTCTCTTTCCTTAATCCTCGAACAGTAGGCTCTTCATCTTGTAAAAGATGCTTTATTACTGACAATATTCCTTAGCTATTGAATAGCCTTGACCCTTAGAGCATCTCCAATAGGGGTTGCCAAGAGGTTGCCAAGTCTTATGTGGCATGGCACCCTTGGTTGCCCACCTATTGGAGGATCAATGTTGCCATCAAGTTGCCAACCAAAGTTGCCAAAAGTTGGCAACTTCCCCATTTAGTTAAAACACATACAACTCCCCAAAAGTGTATTTAACTTTACCCTTTTTTATATCTCCCACATTTTATTATCTCTTTAAATGATTTTTTCTTTTTTTTCTAAATATCTCACATATCTAATATCATTAATGCACATGAGAAGAAAAGAAAAAAATATAATTTTTTTTGCACTATTTTCATTTAATCAAATGATATTGATGTAAAGATAATATTATTTTATATTTAAAAATTTAAATCATTTGATATTTTATATTAATGTAATGTCAAAAAAAGGAAAAAAAATCATTACGGGAGGGAATTAAGTATTTTAAATATCCAAATTTTCAATTTTATTTAGAATATATAAATATAATATGTGTTTATAAGATAATATAAAATTGATGTATGGGACCACATTGGCAACTTTTAAAGTTGCCAACTATTGAAGTAGATTTGTAACAAAAGTTGCCAACAATGAGATGGAGGAGAGAAGAAATAAAAAAGTAATATATGTGATGATGTGTTCGAAGTTGGCAACTATGTTGGCAACTTCTATTGGAGATGCCCTTATGAGGTAGTCTCATAATTTTATGACTTCCTTCTATGACATGCCTCATAATTTTATTTTACTTTAATTCCAGATGGGGTAGTCTCCTTTACTGATTCGATTTCCAAGAAAGAATCTCTTGATATGACATTCAGGTGAGAGAGCTCCTTATGTCATAGCTGAACTCTTGTCTGATGAAGATTTAGATTTGACCTTGTTGACTTCACCTTTGACTGAGATTCCATGTCAGCTACATATAAGTTCTCTTTCCTTAATCCTCGAACAGTAGGCTCTTCATCTTGTAAAAGATGCTTTATTACTGACAACATTCCTTAGCTATTGAATAGCCTTGACCCTAGGTCATACCCTTGCTGTTGTCTCCAAGGGATAAACCACTTGGCCTGTCTTCACATTCACATTTGATAGCAGGGTTCTTTCTTCGAAGATATGCTTTGAATAAATCAATAATAATGCATAATCGATTAACCTGTTAAGCCCTACATTCAAAAATGGATAAAAAGTTCTTGGTACCCAAATTGTTTAATTAGGTCCAGATGGATTAGAGATTTCTCTTTTATTAGAGTTAACAACAGTTTTAACCTTAATATGCTCATTCTTATCTTTGACTGGCCATTTCTCCTTTTTAATGTCATTGACAAAATATTCACTGAGCAAGGAGAATAATGGTTCCTTCCTAACATAAGGAGGACTAGCAGTCTGTACCTTATTGTTATTCTTAAACATGCTTTTTCTATAATCAATGCAAATACTAGGAAATGCATTTATGACATTTGAAATGAGCAGGCATGATAATAAGAATACATTGCATGCATTCAACAATTAAAACATTGCAGATAAGAATTATGCAAATTAGGCATGTTATGCATTTTAGAAAATTCAGTACTATCTACTTTAACCTATGTACACTTGTGTAAAAGGTAGCAAGTAGATTTACAGATATTCAATAATTTTCTAAACATGCATGGAATAATAGAATTAACAATTAATCACTAATTCTATCCAATCCATTCCTATTGTTATATTATATTATATAATCTCTATTACCTAAGTCAGTTTTACAAATGACTTGATGTTCTACTGACACCCTAGGTAATTATTCCATCTTTTAAACTTTTTAAACCTTAACAAACAATTCAGAATGAATAAGCAAATCTTGTTCTACTAGGGATCCTGAAACTAGCTTAAGCAGAAGTCATATATGCTTGACATATATCATTTTAAGAATTGAGAGATATTGTCTAAGGAGCACTTCTAACTCACTATTGCAATTAATTAAATTCAACAAATATTCATACACATAATAAGATCTTCTAACCAAAGATATAATAATTAAAAACTAAGATCTTAACATGCTTTGAATTTCTGAGAATTACATATTACACTAGTTCGAAGAATTGATACCTGAGACATGTGAGGTGAATCATCTTCAGAGATTGCTATAAAGGCAAGATATTAAATATGCTCTTCTCATCATCATCTGATCCATCCCAACTCTTTTCTTCAGCAAGATAAGTTCTGCATTGATGCTTCTATTTCATCTCATTTAATGAATCCCTATTCATCCTTGTCTGTCAGAATTCTGTACCATGTTGCACACCTTGATAGTTACTTATCACATAAAACTTTTCATAACTGCAACTATCATGTTTTGTTCTTTCCACCAACTCAGTCTTGTAGCCACCTCTAGAACTATATCCTGAAGAGTTTCTGCTTCGGAATAGATAGGCCTAATTCCTGGATTAAACATTTGTACTCTTTCTAAATTAGTAACTCTTCATGTATGTTCTGAGGTTCCATCATTAATTCCTGACTGAGATGTCTAACTGTCTAGTTCATTCTCAAACCTCCTTGATTCCACTTTTCTAAAATCTCTATTGATTCCTTGAAAGATATTTCTTGGTACAATTCACTAAGTGTAGTAGATGTTACATTGGAGCAATCCACTTAGTGTTTGTATATCACAGAATCAATAGACTTAATTCAAATCTTCGAGAAAAATTCTATCCACTAAAACCTCTTCCATTCCTGCTTCTGAAAAACCAGTGAATTCTATGGATATAATTTTGAGGAGCTTCCACAAATTTTTCTTTAGTAGGTAGAAATTAATTTCATTGAAAAATGCATTTTCTTCAAAAGATTCAAATCATCTTTGACAATTCGGAGGAATCTTCAACTAACAACCTTCTTAGAACTATTGGCTTAGAATAAATTCAAAATATTTAAAATTCAAAAACTTCAAGGACTTGAAAATTTTTGAGAAATAAAAAATCTGAAAGTAAGTTCAAATTAATTAAAATTCGAAATTACAGTCAAATTAATTAAGAATCAAAAAAATCTCAAGAAATGATAATTTTTGAGAGTTAAAGAATCCGAAAATAAATTCAAGTTAATTAAAATTTGAAATTATCAAGAATTAAAAATTATGAAAATTAAACAATTTGAAAATAAACTCAAGTTGTTTAAAAATCAAAATTTCCAAGAATTAATCATTTCAAGAATTAAAAAATTCGAATATAAGTTAAGATTACTTAACAATCAAAAATATCATAAAATGAAAATTTTTGAAGATTAAAAAATTTGAGAATAAATTCAATTTAATTAACAATTGAAAATAAACTCATATTGTTTAAAAATCAAAAATATCATAAATTGAGAATTTTTAAAGGTTAAAGAATCCGAAAATAAATTTAGATTATTTAAATATCAAAAATCTGAAAATTGAAAATTTTGAAAGTTAAAGAATCCAAAAATAAGTTCAAATTATTTAAAGTTCAAAAATCTCAAGTATTGAATTTTTTGAAGGTTAAAAAATCGAAAATAGAGGAGTTGACTTTTTGGTCTAATACCGGATTTAATTTCTGTATGGATCAACAAACTCAAAATCCAATTGGAGGACCACAAAAATAAGGATCTTGATTTGTGCGTCAATCAAAAGGCTCTGATGCCAATTGTTAGGTCCAAAATAGTTTGTAGAAGGGGGGGTTGAATACAAACTATACCGTTTTATCAAATTTGCTCTTTTCTTAAAAATATTAAAATATTAAATCAAGAACAAATTGATGCGGAATAAAACGAATACCGATATTTCAAGTTGAATATAAAATTTATATTAACTTGATGTGGTGTGTCTAAATACACGGGTACAAATTACAAGGTTTGATGACCAAACTAATTATTACAAATTCTATAGAAAATTCGACATGAATTTTTCTATATTTGTAAATAAAAAGATCGAAATTTATTATTACAAATTCTATAGAAAATTCGACATGAACTTTTCTATATTTGTAATAAAAAGATCGAGAGATTCTAGGGAACTTAATCCGCTAGATAGTTCCACAAGTGCAAGTAAACAATTTCTAGTGGTTTAGATTTATCAATACAAGCTAGAAATAATTTACAAGAATTTATTTGATGTTCAAGGAACTATTTTTCTCTTGGTCTCTCTCTGCTGTGTTCTGCTGGAGAAGTGAAAAATTCCAGAGCTGTTCTGCTGTGCCTGCTGTTGTATTTATAGTCATTTAAGTCTTGTACTGATCTGATATGACTTAAACTGCTTCAAGACATAATAAATCAGCTGTCAGCATGACTTAAACTTGCTCCAAGACATAATTTTCTTCATTAAGACTTACACAAACCTCCATTAAGACATAAACCTGGTCGGTATGACTTAATAAAAGTTCGGTATGACCTAAAACAGCTGGCAGGTGGTCGGTATGACTTAATCAGGATATTTTGGCTCGGTATGACATAATCTGAAATTGCTCGGTATGACCTAATCTTATGCTTAGTATGACTTAGATTTAAGTCATGTCGGTATGACCTAATTTAGGTCATACCGACCTCCATTAAGTCATATTCACTGAGCAGAATTGTTTTAAGTCTTTAAACACTTATATTAATTCTGATTTAATTAATTAATTGATTAATTTAAAGAATAAATTAATTTTGATTGAATTAATTTATAAAATAAATTAGCCAACTAATTTAATTTAATTAAAAGAGAATTAATATGAAGTCTTTTTATAATTATATTAATTCCAACTTAATTAATCTTTTAATTAATTTATTGAATAAATTAATTCGAATAGAATAAATTTATCAAATAAATAAATCAAATGACTTAATTAATTAAGAGAAAATTAATATACCTCCCTGCTAGCATAACTATATTAATTCTAACTTAATTAATCTTTTAAATAATTTATTAAATAAATTAATTCGTATAGAATTAATTTATCAAATAAATAATTCAAATGACTTAATTAATTAAGATAAAATTAATATACCTCCTTGATAGCGTAATCCTTGTGGTCTTCCATGTCTTGATAAATTTGATCCTCCACAAAGATTATTCCTTAGCAAGTCTTGATTGCAAAACCATTGTGGTTAATTAATTTAGCACCTCTGTTGCTTGCACAATGATTTCTTCCATACCAGTCATGATAGCTTGAACCACTGAAAATAATAATGAATTACCACCGAATTTTTGTTGACGCTCGATGCACGGTCTGATTCATGAGCGACTAACTCCAACGGCTTTTCTTTATTTTTGACTCTATGATTTGGTTCCTTTCTTTTCTTAACATACCAGTCTTGACAGCTTGAACCACTGAAGTTAATGATAAACAACCACTGATTAATGTTGACACTCGATGTATTGTCTGGTTCATGAGTGACTAACCGCAATGACTGTTCTTCATATATTGACTTTAAAGTTGTGGTTCATGTCTTCTTTTTCTTCACTCTTTTTCAAACATTTATAATCTGTATTCTGCCACTGTAGGAACCTCTTGTCACTATAAATAGAAACCACTGTCTTGATTACTCCACTGATGCTTGATCAACTGAATGAACTTCTTCAAGTGTAGTATACCTCAAAACGGTAGATTGACTTTGTCTTTTTTCTCTTGACACTTATACATTTGAGATCCATGTGACAGTACATATACTATTTAATATTACATTCTTGTTTGAGTTGAGTTGTATCCTCGAAATACAAATAGGCTATGTCATATGCCTTTCACATTCAGATGCATAGTAGTTGGCCTTTCCATGAATCTGCTGACTATACCTACAGCAAAAGCGATGTCTGGTCTGGTGTGGACTAAGTAACGCAAACCTCCCACTAAACTTTTAAACTCTGTTGCATCCACAACTCTACCAATTTCATCCTCTGTCAAATGTTCCTTTGGATCCATAGGAAATTTACAAGGATTGCACTGTGACATACCAGCTCTTTCAAGCACTTTCTTTGCATAACCTGATTGTTTCAGCTTTATAAAATCAATTCCCTGCTTGACTTCAATTCCCAAATAGTAGTTCAATTTTCCCATATCACTCATATCAAAATTCATGTTCATCTGCTCTTTGAATTTGTTTATGAGTGATACGCTAGTTCCTGTAACCAATAGGTCGTCCACATACACTCCAACAATTAGTGAGTCTCCTCCTTCCCGTTTGACAAAAACAGCGTGCTCATATGGACACCTCACAAAACCCAGACCTTCTAAGCAACTATTGAGCTTTGAATACCATGCTCGAGGAGCTTGTCTTAGCCCGTACAGAGCCTTGAGTAGCCTATATACTCATTTTTCTTGCCCCTTTTTTAAAAAAACCCTCTGGTTGGGTTACATATACCTCCTCACTGGTCTCGCCATTTAAGAACGTCATTTTGACATCCAAGTGATGTACTTTCCACATATTCTTTGCTGCCAAGGCCATCAACAAGCGTACGGTCTCCAAACGTGTATCTGGAGCAAATATTTCTTCAAAATCTACTCCCTTTTCTTGCACATACCCTTTTGTGACCAAACGGGCTTTGTGTTTCACGACATTCCCATTTTTATATCTTTTGAGCTTGAAAATCCACTTTAGACCTATTTCTTTGTGTCCTTGTGGTAAGTCAGTAAGCACCCAAGTTCCGTTTTCTTCTATCGATTTCAGTTCACTTTGCATAGCCTGTCTCCATGATTTTTCTTTCACAGCGTGTTTAAACGAACTAGGCCCATCTATTCCCATGATTAAAAATTCATCCTCCAGCTCTATCTCTTCGGTCTCATTGTACAAGTCCACTAGTGATTTAAATTTCTTGGGTATGGCACTGTCATCATACATATCTGGATTAATGTCTGAATTTGTGTGTTGTGATACTGGAGTGTGAATCTCTGTTTCATCTTTTTCATTCGTTTGTACATGTCTGAAATTTTCTCCTTCTGTTGATTCATCTGTGGAAACTTCTGGTGTAGGGAGAGAGAATGTTTGGCCTACATCTCCTCTTTCTTGATCATTCCATGACCATGCCTTTTCTTCATTAAAAATTACATCTCGACTAACATGTAACTTGTTATTCTTTGGGTTGTACAGACGGTATGCCTTCGTACCAGGTTCTTTACCCAGATTGACTACTTCCTGGCTTCGATCATCAAGTTTTTTTGCCTTTTCCCCAAGTACTTTCATGTGAGCAATGCAACCAAAAACACGTATATGACTGATATCTGGCTTATGTCCCATCCAAGCTTCGTACGGAGTTTGCCCAAACAATGCACGAGTAGGTAATCTATTCAAGACATAGACAGAATGCCTTATTGCTTCAGCCACAACTTAGATGGTATCTTCATTTGTTTTAAGTAGCTCCTTGTCATCTCTACAATAGTCCGGTTCCTACTTTCAACCACGCCGTTTTGTTGTGGCGTGTATGGTACGGTAAAGTGCCTGGTGATTCCATTTTCTTAACAATATGAACTGAACTCTTTCGACATGAATTCTCCTCCCCTATCAGTCCTGAGCGTTCATATCCTTCCCTTTTGTTTATTCTCGACCTTAGCACGAAATCTCTTGAACACATCAAAGGTTTCATTTTTTTCTTTAAGCATATACACCCACATAATTCTGGTATAATCATCTACTAATAAGAAAAAATAACGATTCCCAGCTAAAGTGGTAGGTGAGATAGGGCCATACAAATCTGCATAAATTAGTTCTAAAGCATGACTTGCCTTAAAATTTGATTGAGATGGAAAAGATTTCTTACTTGTTTTGCCATCAAACAGCCACTACAAATTCTCTTTGGTTGTACAATCTCTGGTAAGCCTTTTACCATCTGGTTTTTCGACATCAACACCATAGCTTGAAAGTTCACATGCCCAAGACGTGAGTGCCAAAGCCAAGACGTCTCATCCCCTTTTGACAGTAGACAAACTGAAGTGCATGGTTCTAAGATAATTTTATATAACCTGTTCCCCGATCTCGTGACTTTCATCAGCAATTTTTCTTCATTATCATACACACGAAGCAGATTTCCATGCATTATGACTTTGTGTCCTCCTTCAGATAGTTGTCCAAGGCTAATGACATTGTTGCCCAAGGTTGGAATGTAGTACACATCTTGGAGTATTCTCTCCTCCCCATTTTTGCATCCGAACTTGATTGAACCTTTTCCCTTTATCATAACTGTGGAACCATCACCAAACCTCACTTTACCACTGATTTTTTCATTCAAAGCATCAAATTTTGACTTATCTCCGGTCATGTGGTTACTGGCGCCGTTATCCAAGTACCAAACATTTGACTCCCTCTGAATTTCATGCCCTGTGGAACGTAGCTTTGGTGTCATCTCCCCCTCATTTAGTAATACCAGATCCTTGTCTCCTTTGTCATGCCTTTCCGGTAATAATGCTGGCTCATTGTCTTCTATCGAGGCAATGTTCACCTCTTGTTTTTGTTCTCTTCCTCGGCGTGGTTTCATGCATTCTACTGCAAAGTGACCGAGTATACCACAATTATAGCATCTTACTTGGCTTTTATCACGATATCCACGTCCTTTCTGAGCAAATGTTCCACTTGCAGTCCCTCGACTTGATCTCTTCAGCCACTCTTCTCGTGTAAGTAAGAGTTTCCATTATCATTGTCCCTTTTCCACCACTCTTCTTCAATCAACATTAATTGTTCCTCGCTTGAAGTCACAGTTCCTTTTATCTTTTCTTCATGTGTTTTGAGTGCTTCAATCGCCTCTTCTATCGACATGGTTTCTAGATTTCCAAACTGCTCTAAAGTAGAAGTAATTTGTAGAAATTTTGGTGGAGCAACACGCAAAAGCTTTTTGACAACATATGATTCCGCCACTACTTCTCCCAGAGCCCGTGTAACAACCCTGATTTTTCTGGATTTATTATTATTATTATTTAAATATTTTATTGGTTTTCCATAAAGGAATAATAAGATTGTGAATATTTAATTTTAATTTGAATACAGTTACGTGTTTAATTGTTAATAGATTATTCGGGTAGACTGTATTTGGTACTGTCTGTGTTAGTAAAAAAAATTTATTTTATTAAAAATTTATATTTTTATCAAAAGTGATAAATTGAGTTTGTTTTAAAATTTTATGGATCGAGTTGGTATTTTATTGGTACAAAAATTATACCGGTATTCTACCCGTGGACCAAAAGTTTTATTTGTATAAATTATTAAAATGTTTAAAATTTAGTATTTTCACATTTTTGGTAACTTGAGATTATTTTAGAATTTTAATGATCAAAACTATATTTTTCTCGCACTAAAATTTTACCCAGTATCTTATCCGTGCCCCATTAATATTTGTGTGCATTATGAAAATATTTGAAAATTTTGTATTTTATATTTTTGATCAATCAGGGAAAATTATCTGTAATTTATTATATTAAAATATATTTTTAGTTTAATTTACTGTGTGTTGGTTTATTTTTAATGCATTTAAACACGTTATGATTTTTATTAAATAGGAAAATTATCCCATACGTGTTACGTGACTTTTGTGTAGCATAAAATATTTTATTCTATTTTTCTGTAATTTTTATATTTTTAGAATACAATTATTTCGCATTTAAATTTTCGGACCAAGCCCGTGTATTGAATTCGGGGTCCTGTTTTTGATAAAATTATTTTTATATAATAATAGGGTATTTAAAAATAATTTATTTTGTAATTTTTGTAATATTCATAATTTTTGGAAAATTTTGATATTTATATTACATTTGTTTAAAAATAGAAATTTTACATTTTTATCCCATAAAAATTATTTTTAGGGCTTTATAATTTTAATTAGGGGTTAAAAATATTTTTGGGGTATTACTTTTTGATTAATATAAATAGCAGAATAATTATTTTTAATTTTATAAAAATTCTGAAAAATCAGTTTTTTAAAATTATTTTCTGGAAATTCTTTATTTTGTGTTCTTGAAGATCAAACTCACTTTTGAAGGTGATTCTGTTATTCAAATCGCTCATATGAGTAACCAAACTAAAGCTCTTGATCTCTACTACATGTTTATGTAAGTGTTCATAACCAAAATTGTTTTGTTCGAAAATTTGTTTTTTTTTTAATATTTTCGAACTTGTTTAATTTGCTGTGGATTGTGTAGTGATTTGTTGTTGATATGGTTAGTGTCTATAGATTTCTTATGATCCCAGGAGTATTGTGATAATTGTTTTTTGAATTTTAGTGTCCTAAATAAGAAAATCGAAATTTGGTGGGGGTGAACTTTGATTTTGATTTTCTGGGTTCTTGGTTGATTGTTTGATGTTCTTGATGTTAGATATGAATTGTTGAACTCCTAAGCTTCGTTTTGATGTAAAGAAAATCGAGTTTGGTGTTGATTTTCGGTTCGTCGGAAAATTTTGAAGCTCACCGGAGAGCTTAAAATATCCGCCGGAATCGACTAATTCTTGGCCGATTTCTGCGTTTAATGTTGTGGTTAAATTGTGGGTTTGATTTAGGACATGTTAGAAGCAAAATCTGCAGGGATAAGTGTTGGTTTTGGCTCGTCGGAGCTTGGCCGGATTTTCACCGGCCCGACATGAACAGTGAATTGGGGGGGTGTATGTGAAGAAGACGCCTGTTTGTAAAAAAAAAAAAAAAAAACTTAATTACTTATTTTACTTTTATTTACTTTTCAAAATCTTTTAAATAATTCTGAATTTAATTAATAGAATTCAGAAAATTATTTTCTAAAAATATTTTTGAAATTCAGAATTTATTTCTGAATTAAGTTTTTATTTTCAAAAATTATTTTATAATTTATTTATAAATTCGAATTTTATTTTCAAAAATTCGAAAAATATTTTTAAAATTTGAAAAAAAATATTTTTAATTACGAAAAATATTTTAAATTTTTAATAAATTATTTTATTTGAAAATATATTTTATTTGATTATTTTAAAATTATTTAGCTAATATTTTAATTAATTTAAATTGATTGGTTAATTAATAATAATCAATTAATTTAATTAATTTAATATTATTTAAATATGATGTAAAATAATCAAATTTAATTATTTTGGAAAATAAAATAATTTATTTATTTTATAAATATTATTTTACCTTTAATATTTATTTCTTTATTTGTTTAAAATGAAATAAAATTGTTTTAAAATTCTAAAAACAATCCGGAAGTGATAAAATAGTTTAAAATTTCTAAAAATTTATTTGCAAGCCGGATTAAATCATTATTAAATATTTTGGGGATCCAATAATTACTCGGAGGTTTTATTAACGATCCTTTTTGATTTAAAAAGGGTTAATTAAATCTTCTAAAATTCTTTTAAGTGCTTTAAAAATATTTTAAATATTCTAAAAATACTTTGAGTGCTCTTTTATTTGTGAGTCGTATCTGCTATGTGAAATACGTGCTATGTGATTATGTGATCTACTTATTAGTCTCTTTACGTGCGATTTGAATTATCGAAGTGTTTACTTCGAGGGTTAAGCATTGTAATTATATTTCTATTTCTTTATCGAGGATTAATTGGTAAGTATTGACTTAGGTTTGTCAGCGGAGATATAATGAAGAGGGTTGGAGATAGATGTGGTATTCTTTGTGGGTTATGAAATTGGTGGAGATGGATACAGTATTATTTGTGGATTGTTGGATTTATTGTGAGGTGTCTTAACACCGGGAAAATGCCTATGTTCAAAGGGGATATTTCCAATTATTTTCTTCCGTCGTAGATATTGAAGTAGACGCGGGCTCGATGTCAGCGGATCAGACTCATGACAATCGCAAGAGCGTCAAACCAACGAATGATTGAAATAGAAGATTTTGATGCCGTAAAATAGAAGAAGATAGTTTATTACTTCGGTGCTACGTATTAGCTAAGAATCTGAGGCAAGTATTTTCTTGATCATCTTAAACACTTTTATATTATGATTTATTGATTCACATCATGACAAATAGTTATTGTTCAGAGCTATTTGTGATTTTTAAATATTTTTGTGCGAACAAAGTTACTTGATATTGGTACCCTTGATGTGGGGAATTGTTTAAGATAAACTCTTCATATCCTTATTATCATAGTAAATAATAGGGATGTGAACTGTATGTGAAACTAAGCATTTCCTGTTGAATTCGAAAATTGCTCTATTGGATTGGAAAATGGTAAAGCGTAGGAGGCCATGGTTGATGTCATGGTCCAGCAATATTTATTGGAAAATGATAAAGCGTAGGAGGCCATGATTGCTGTCATGGTCCAGCAATATTTAAGGAGGATATGGTAACCATTCCATCTTCATATAGGCTAACATTACTTGCCTATTTTGGTACCCTCATGAAATCCGGATTATACACACGGGTATAGCTGTACCAGTGGAGTATAAAGGGTTCCATTGCTTTTGAACCTGATCAGGGGGCAATGGTGTTTCAGTTATGTATATCCAATCCATATCGCCCGAATGGCTATTATATATTGTGAGTTGGCAGATGATTCATTTTTATGACATGCCAAATGATTTCAGTTATGATTTGAATTATATCACAGTTGTTGATTCAGTTTCTTTATAAACTGTTTTACATTTCAGTTGATTTTTATGCCCCACTAATCCTGGTTTTATATCAAAAAATTTATACGCTTGTTGAGCATTTCTTTCGCTCATACTTGCTGTTGTAAATTCTAACATTTCAGTAAGGTAGTTTGGTGAGACGTATCCGCACAACTCAGAAAGAGAAGAAGCGTGATGCTATTTCGAAGATGACTTGGCTCAGGATATCTGGATTTAGTGTAAGATCTATTTTATATATTTGAGTTATAGTATTTATTATTATTATGTGATGGTCTAGTTAGCCTGGCGTACTTCTTATCGAAGTTACACCAGTGATTTAAATTTGATCAAAGAGAATGTTGTAAAGAAGGAATACTTTCTATTTAATGGAAATTTGGATTCTTGTTTCTAGCCCTATAACCTAAAAAGACCTTGGTATGTTTGGGGTCACATATGTTATATTTCCAGTGTTGGTCAATCACAAGTGAATGATTATTATTAAACAGATATTTTATTTTATGGATTTTCGCGTGACGACCAAATCTTCTGACCCCGGATTTGGGGGCGTTACAGCCCGTATATTTGACACAATTCAATTTATTTTCACATAAAAATCATGAAGCTGATCAGTATCTTCATGCTTAATGCCTCAAAATCTGCCCTCAATGTTTGGACCTTCACCTGTTTGACCGTCTCTGCACCTTGACACATAACTTTGATCGCATCATAGGCACTTTTTGCCATTTTCTTGTCTGCAAGTGACAATAGTATCTCCTCAGGAATGGCCTGATAGATCATAGTTAATATGATCTTGTCTGTCTTCTCTTTGATCAAAACCTTGGGACCACTGGATTTAATATATTCCCGGACTCCATGGGCCTGCATAAAGACCCTCATTTTCATGGACCACGCCGTATAGTTACCCTTTATCAGTGTTGGATAACTAAGGCCTATTGACTGCCCCTTTAGCTTGTTCATGTCCGCCCCAGTCCTTGACATACTCTTGATCATTTTCCCTTAAGCTCTGATACCAAATATTGTAATATAAGTATACTTATAATAACTGTTTGATATGAAACTAAGCAAAGCAATACAATTCTTGCCAATCGACTTGTTTATTTCTTTCTATTAAGTCATACATGTTTTCATATGATGATAAAAAATACCACAATGCAGAAAATGAATCAAGGAAACGAAGCTGACAAATAAATCAGAAAGCTAGCTGAAATGCAGATCAACAAAGGCTACATCTTGTGAATGAGACTCTGCAAACAGTTAGGAATTATTTCAGTAACATGCTACAATCAGATATCTGTAATCAGAAGAGAGTTTGCCATAACCATGCAGGTACGTTCGAGAAGTCAAGAAAAGATGAGTTCAAGAAGTCATTCGAGAACTCTAACAAAAAGGGTTTATTCGAGAAGTCCTAGTTCGAGAAGTCAGATTGTTCTGTTCGAGAAGTCTGTAACAATCACTATTCGAGAAGTCTATTTAAAAGGCTATTCGAGAAGTCATTCGAGAACTCATAAAGGAACTACACGAGAAGTCATCATTCGAGAACTCAAGTTTCATCTGTTCGAGAATTCAACCTGGCTTCTTAATAATGCCAGAGTTCTCTAAAGGAACATATCAAATGAAGATTTAAACCCGGACTTACTTTGCAACCAGTGACTTATAGGCAGTGATTAATTACATAGAGGATGTTATGAGTACGGAGTCAAATTGTAGATATTTGAAGGCTCAAACTCTTCCAAGTGAAAGGTGAAATCAGTCATTATTTATTCGACTTCAAGGGCAAAAATAAGAGTGGAAGCAACCTCCAACATGATTACACTACTATTGAAGAATTCGAAGGATATATTGATAAATGCATAAAGATCAGCCGTTATATCTGGGGGTTTAAGCACAGCTCAATAAGCAGAAAAGCTTTTTTACTTTCAAAAAGATCATCTTTTTGATTAAAGCTACTTTTAGAGACAAAGCTCCAAAGTAAAAAGATCTTTTGCATAAAGCATCACGTGGGCTTGGAAGCTAAGTCATTTCAATAACTTAGTAACTTTTGAAGAAAGAAACATACATTGACTTGAAGCATGCTGGGATTGTCCAAATCAAGGAGAGAAGACTTTCAAGATAATTCCAAAAATGGTTACCACTTAGAGCATGTGTGTATGACAAGTTATACCAGAAATGTATCAGCACATTTCACGTAGTTTACTTGTCTTCATATAGTTTAAATAAGCTGTATGAGCAGCATAGTTTTAGTAATATAGTTTAAATAAGCTGTATGAGCAGCATAGTTTTAGTAGAGAAGAAAACACTGATCACAAGGCTGATAGCTTTAGGTTTTCTTGTAAACACTAAAACATTGTAACCCGCAGCTGTGTATTCTTACGCAGAGAATTATCTTCAAATACAACCATCAGTTGGACTAAGCAACCAAGCTAACCCACCTGAGATTTTTTATATCTCGTGTTGTATGTGTCTTTGATAATTTGTTTATCTTGTTTTCTTAGTGTTCTCATAAAAATCTATTTTAGACCTCACCAGTTCAAAAGAATTTAGTTGAGATTGTATTCAACCCCCCCCCTTCTACAATCTCGTGGTGCTTAACTGGGAAATAACAATTGGTATCAAAGCAAGCTTCTAGCATACAAGAAGTCTAAAGATCACCACCATGGGATTGAAGGATACAGGCGTGAACATACCAATCCTCGACAAAGATAATTACTTTCACTGGAAAGTAAAGATGCATCTACATCTCTCATCCATTGATGAAGGTTACGTAAACTGCATAGAGAAAGGTCCTCATATTCTGTGAAAGCCAACACTGCAGTTGGAGAAGCAACTGGAACAAGAGTTGCTGGAAGGCCTATTCCCAAACTGCCAGCAGAATTCAAAGATGGAGACAAAGAGGAAGTCCAGAAGGATAAAAAGACCATGAATATACTGTTCAATGGTATTGATCAAGACATGTTCTACAATGTCATCAACTGCACCACTTCCAAGCAAATGTGGGACACTATTCGAACACTCTGTGAAGGAACTGAGCAAGTCAGAGAGAATAAGAAACAACTTCTCATACAACAGTATGAACATTTTCACTTTAATACAGGTGAAAACTTAACTGATATATTTAGCAGGTTTCAAAAACTGTTAAATGGGTTAAAGTTGTATGAAGAGTGTATGAAACCAAAGACTCCAACCTAAAATTTCTGAGGTCTTTACCTAAAGAATGGAAGCCAGTGACAGTCACTTTGAGGAATTCTCAAGACTACAAAGACTATACACTTGAAAGACTGTATGGAATTCTAAAGACCTATGAGCTCGAGTTGCAACAAGATGAAAAAGTTGAGAAGAGCCAGAAGAAAGGTGGAAATGTAGCTTTGGTGGCCAATATTCCAACCAACCAGGATGGAGAGAAGATGAAGGATGTAGAAGCCATACCAAGTCAAAGAACTTATGAAAGTGGAGCTGGAACTAGCAAAGGCAAAGGCAAGACAATCGAAGAGGTTGATGCACTGAGTGATGATGAATCTGAAGACCTTGATGAATACTTGGCATTTTTGTCAAAGAGGTTTTCAAAGTTAAGATTCAAGAAGAATCCAGCAGGAGCCGGGAAATTCAAGAAAAGCTATCAACCTAACAAGGGCATGGTTGAAAGGTCAAAGATCAAATGTTATAGCTGTGGAATTGCTGGCCACTTTGCCAATAAATGTAGAAAATCCAAAGCTGAGAATGAAAAGAAACAGTTTGAGACTGTCGATTACAAAAGGAAATACTTTGACCTTCTCAAGCAAAAAGAGAGAGCCTTCGTATCTAGAGATGATGATTGGGCAGCTGAAGGAGACTCAGATGCAGAGGAAGAGTTTGTCAACCTTGCACTTATGGCAAATGGAAATGATGAAGAGGCTAGTTCAGCAAGCAACCGGGTAAACTCTACAAATCTAACTGAGCTTTCCTAAGATGAATGTGTTAATGTTGTTGATGAAATGTCTAATGAATTGTACAACATGCATGTTACATTGAAATCACTTAACAGAGAAAACAACAAGATTAAAGATCTGAATGCTAGGTTAGGTGATAGGAATACTCTATTAGAGACTCAATTAATTGATTTTGAAACAATGAGAAGAGATTACCAGGATGTAAAAGATAAATTACTTGAGGCTTTAGATAGAGAAGATTGTTTAAGAGAACATTTAAAAAAGGAACAGGATTTAATTGCTAAGTGGAGAGGATCAAAGGCTAAAACTGAAGAAGTTTGCAATAAGCAAGGAATTGATTCTTTCTGAAAAATAGCAGAAGCAAAGTTAGAAGTTGATGGGGAGGTTGCATCTGGCAGTGACTCAATGGATGAGAAATGTTCATTGGAGTCCAAGCCTGTCAGCAATGCAACCCTGATCAGATTGCATAAGAAGTGGCCCTGTCACATAAAACTTTGTATTGGGAGAATGTAGCAAAACCAAGTCAGTTGAACAAGGAAACATAGCAACTTGTCCATCAAGAAATTAAAGGATAAGTTAGAAAACACAGAACCTAAGGCTAAGGCTAATAAGAAGAATAGAAATGGCAAGGTACGAATTAACAAACACAGTAAATACACTCCTGATAAGTATGATCCCAGAAAGGAATGTGTGAACTATGGTAGTGCTAATCATTTATCTGCCAACTGTAAATCTGTTAAGAATGCTTCTGTGCCTAGTATGCCTAAGTCTGTGCCTGTGCCTGCTATGAATGTTATGCCAAATATGTTTGTCCAGCCTGCTCATGCATCTAGTCATTATGCTAACATGCCATTCATGCATAATCCATATTACAATGCTTATAATATGCCTCAGTTGCTATGGATAATGAATAACATGTTTGCACAAACTATGCCTAATTGTACATCTAGTTTTAATGCATATGAGCATGTGAAACAACCTATTTTTCAGAGACCTACACCATGAGTTAAGATTGATTTAACTCAATCAGAACCCTTGGATGGTAAGGGTTTGAAAAATAGGAGAAAGGCTAACAAGGCAGGACCCATGGAAACTTGGGTACCAAAATCAACTTGATTTGATTTTGATGTGTGCAGGGAGACAGAAAGAATCTCTGGTATCTTGATAGTGGCTGTTCCAGACACATGACTGGAGATTCTACCCTGCTCAAGAAGTTTAAGGAGAGAGTTGGCCCTAGCATTACCTTTGGAGACAACATCAAAGGATATACTAGAGGATATGGCTTGATTTCACAAGGAAATATTGTCATTGAAGAAGTAGCACTGGTTGATGGACTCAAGCACAACTTGCTGAGTATCAGTAAACTATGTGATAACAATCAAAATGTGTGGTTCACATCTAAAGCTTGTGTTGTTTTCAAGAAGAACGACAACAAGGTAGTGATGACAGGAATTAGAAAAGGGAATATGTACATTGCTGATTTCAACTCAACAAGTGCCAACTCTGCTACATGCCTCTTCAGCAAGGCAAGCATGGATGAAGGATGGCTTTGACACAAAAGACTGTCACACTTAAATTTTAGAGCCATGAATGAATTGGTCAAGAAGGATTTGGTCAGAGGCATTCTAAAATTGGAGTTCTCTAAGGATGGACTATGTGATGCTTGCTAGAAAGGGAAGCAGAAGAAAGCCTCTTTCAAATCAAAGTCATTGTCTTTAATCGATCAACCCTTACAGCTTTTGCACATGGATCTGTTTGGACCAGTCAATGTATTGTCGATAGCTAACAAGAAATACTGTCTTGTAATTGTTGATGATTTCTCCAAGTTCACTTGGACCTTCTTTCTGTCTTCGAAAGATGAGGTAGGTGAGATCATTATCAAGCATATCAAGACAATCAACAACAATCCAATCTTCAAAGTAAGAAGGATTAGAAGCGACAATGGAACCGAGTTCAAGAATTCTGTGCTAAGAAAGTTCTATGAAGAAGAAGGAATCACTCAAGAATTCTCAGCATCAAGAACACCTCAACAAAATGGTGTGGTGGAGAGAAAGAACAGAACTCTTATTGAAGCTGCAAGGACTATGCTTGAAGAATTAAAGTTGCCAACATATTTCTTGGCTGAAGCTGTTAATACTGCATGCTACACTCAGAACATATCTTTGATCAACCAAGCAAAAGGCATGACACCTTACCAACTATTCAAATGCAAAAAGCCAACAATTAACTTTCTGCATGTCTTTGGATGCAAATGCTTTGTATTGAAGAACTATGGTGAGAACCTTGGGAAATTTGATTCAAAGGCAGATGAAGCTATTTTTGTTGGATACTCAGCTAGAAAATCTTACAGAATCTACAACCTAAGACTTAACATTGTTATGGAATCCATACATGTTGTCTTCGATGACAAGAAAATATCTGGCCTCGTAGATGAATGTTTTCATGAGTCTCTCTCTTTCGATAATGAGACAAGTGGTGAAGAAAGTGAAGATGATGATGAAGAGAGGATAACGATGGGTGTAGAGAACAGACATGGACCATCAAGTGAAGTTCAGAATGGACCAACTGTAGAAGAGCAACTCACACCATCTGATGAAGAACATGTTGAAGCATCTGTTGAGAATCAAAAAGAAATATCTGTTGATAACTCTGTTAGAACTCCACTCTACACGAGGACTATACACTCAGGGGGAGCTGCTCACAGTCAACACTCAACAACGAATCAAAATGGTCAACATCAAGAGAATGAAGTAACTTCATCAAGATCAAGCTTGCCACCACAAAGAAAATGGACTAAGGATCACCCTTTTGAGCTGATAATTGGTGACTCCAATGCAAAAGTCCAAAGTAGGAGAGCAAGCCGAGAAGAATGCATGTACAACAACTTTATTTCTAAAGAGGAACCTAAGAAGGTCGAAGATGCTCTTCTAAATCAAGACTGGGTTTTAGCAATGCAAGAGGAGCTAAACTAGTTTGAAAGAAACAAAGTATGGACACTTGTACCCAAGCCAAAGGACAAATCAGTGATAGACACTAAGTGGGTATTCAAGAACAAGATGGACGAGAATGGCATAGTCACAAGGAATAAAGCTAGACTAATTGCCAAAGGCTACTGTCAAGAAGAAGGAAATTGATTTTGAAGAAACCTTTGCACCAGTGGCAAGGTTAGAAGCAATCAGAATCTTCCTAGCCTATGCAGCTCATGCCAATTTCAAGGCCTATCAAATGGATGTCAAGAGTGCTTTTCTAAATGGTATTCTGGAGGAGGAGGTGTATGTGAGTCAACCTCCTGGCTTTGAAGATCCAGACTTTCCAGAATATGTTTACTACTTGCTCAAAGCACTCTATGGCCTGAAGCAAGCACCTAGAGCCTGGTATGACACTCTTTCACAGTTCCTTATTGAGAATCACTTCATCAGAGATACTGTAGATAAGACTCTCTTTTATAGATCTGTCAATGGCTCTATGATACTTGTCCAAATTTATGTAGATGATATAATATTTAGGTCTATAGATGAGAAGCTTTGCAAAAGGTTTGCCAAACTTATGCAAAGTAAATAAGAAATGAGTATGATGGGTGAATTAACTTATTTTCTTGGTTTACAAGTTAAACAAGTAAATGAGAGAATTTTTATAAGTCAAACAGAATATGTTTTTGATCTATTAAAGAGGTTTGACTTAGCAGACTGCTCTTCTGCAAAAACACCCATGGCCACTGCCACCAAGCTTAAATTGAATACTAAGGAAAAGAAGGTGGACATTTCAAGCTATAGAGACATGGTTGGATCTCCTTTATATTTAACTGCTAGTAGACCTGATATTATGTTTGCTACATGTTTATGTGCTAGATTCCAAGCTGATCCTAGGGAATCTCATTTAGTAACTATTAAAAGGATTTTCAGGTATCTCAAGGGGACACCAAACCTTGGCATTTGGTACCCTAGAGATTCTGGTTTTAATCTAATAGGCTATTCAGATGCAGATTATGCAGGTTGTAAGTTGGATAGAAAAAGTACCACAGGCACCTGTCAATTTCTAGGAACCAAGTTGGTCTCTTGGTTCAGTAAGAAGCAGAATTCAGTTTCAACTTCAACAGTAGAAGCTGAGTATATTGCAGCAGGAAGTTGTTGTGCATAGATTCTATGGATGAGGAATCAACTGCTTGACTATGGAGTTAAGGTTGAGAAAATCCCGATATTCTGTGACAACACTAGTACAATTGCAATTTCTGATAATCCAGTGCAACACTCAAGAACCAAGCACATAGACATCAGATACCACTTCATCAGAGAGCATGTGATGGAAGGTACTGTGGAACTACATTTTGTTCCAAGTGAGAAATAATTAGTAGATATCTTCACTAAAGCTCTGGATGAAGCAACCTTCTCAAGGTTGGTAAATGAGCTTGGTATGTTGAACTTTTCATAATCTCTAATATCTGCTCAATTTATTGCAGCCAGTGAATTTTGTTCTCTGGATTTTATTTGTTTTATTTGTTTTATTTGCTTATTTTCATGATTATTCTGGAGATATCGAACACTTAATTCCCTAGAGATATCGAATGAATATGTGTACCTGTTTGAGTTGTCGAATGGATATTATGCTTGAGGTATCGATCAACTAATCTCCTAGAGATATCGAACTAATCTTCTAACTAGAGATATCGACTAGTCAAATGTTGCGAGATATCGAATCAGTAAATGTTCAGACAAATCGAATGGTCAATATTTGAGATGTCGAAAGGAATAATTAATTGTTGATATTATTTAATTATTTTATCTTTCATCCAGAATACTCGAATGCTTTGTGTGCTCTGTACTCTAAAATTATTTGTCTCGAGTTGATTAGACTTAAGCTGTCAGTCTTAAATGATTTTGGAACAAATAGCACACATAATATTTTACTTTTTATCTTTTCTAAATGATCTGTCAGGATTAGTATAGGATACTGTGTATCTCTTTTGCATGCGTTAGTGTGTATTAAAGAGGTGTGACATTTGCTTAACCTTGCACCCGATTATTTCCTAGATATTAAGTCGTGTCTTTAGGACTTCTGGGCTTATAAATAAGAAGGGGTAGACATCATTTAGACTCACACTTAACAAAAACAAAACCCTTTCTCCCTTCTTCGTCAAAATCTTTCAACCAAAATGACTAAGAGCATCTTGAGAGTTTCCGTCGAAGAGTTCGAAGCCATGCCATTCTACGCCAAGGTCCTGGCCCTCCAGGAGAAGATTGATGAGCTTCTTTCCAAGGAGGAGAAGTCCCTCGCTGCCATGAGAGCAGCATTGGAGGTTCTCCGGGCACGCAACCGGGAGGACTCTATTGAAGACCTAGCCAAGGCCGCCTAGATGGTGTAGGTGGGGGGGTCTTAGTTTAAGTTTTTGTTTAAGTTTGTTTTTATTTTGTTTAATGGTCTTTTGACCATTGTTATTGTATTTTTTTTATTTTTTTAATGAAATGAAGTTTCCATCTATCTTTATCTTGTTGATTATATTGTTATGATCTACTTGCATGTCTCTTAGAACGAGTTGCTGATTAGATAATGTCTCGACTTAAATAGAACACTTAGATAAGATTAAGTTGGACTGTGCTTGAATCACCTAAGTTGTCTTAATAATCTAATCCCTACGAATTAGTTTTTCTTAAGTCAACTTACGCGTATTTCTGATTTTTTTTTATGATTTAGCACACATTTCATTAAGTTATCTTTAATCTAATCAGGATGTTTTGAACTCATTTGAATCATACTAAATAGATCTGGTAACTTAAATACTATTCATGTTGTCTTAATTCTAAATTCACACTGTCATTTAACCCTAAAAGTGAGCCTTAAAAGCTACACAGTTGCATAGTTTTATGTCCCATTGCAGTACTCCAAAGGACTTAAATTGACAACAGAGGATGATGATGATGAAGTGATGGTGTTGACATAGCAAACTTGGTTATTGCATCAACCAGGTTCTTCAATTCTGTCATGTGCCATGTGTACCACACTTAGAATTAGGGCTTAATTTAAAAATAACTAGTCTGCACTCTGTTTAAAACAGGACTTATTAGTTAACTTTAAACACATGAATAAGTACTCTTTATAATTGTCGATTGAACTCAGGTTTCAAATTGACTAACTATGGCATTAGGATTAAGTGCAACATGCTTGCAGTTGCTTACATGAATATTCTTAACGATGTCTGCAAAATTGCTTCTTTTTGCTAAGTACAGATTCAAGCATACAGTCAATTTCAATCAATACAAATGGTGTCATGCATTTCTAAGAGAATAAACCTTCATGTGGAGAAGGCTCTTACAACAGTATACCTAGCCAAGGTATTGAGTTCTCTCTCATCAGCATCTCTCTTTATTGTCCTAAAATCTTTGCCTTGATTTACTGAAATGAGAATTACTGGAATGTCCCCCAGATTCTCTACCCAATCAGCACACCATATATTCACAGTCTTCCATCTTTAAAACCCCCTCTATAGTTTCTCAACAAACTGTAGTTGACAATTCTTGTAAATCTTAAGTTGAGGGGAGTGATCAGGAGGAAAGTGAGGGTGAAGGAAGTGGTGAACATCAAGAAACCACAAGAACAAGGAGGGTAAAGGTGTGTAAAAGCTGCCTAGCCATCCTATATCTTCCCAAAAAGGCATAGTGATTAAAAAGGACATCCACATTTCTAGCTTTAGTCTCTCAACATACTTTAACTATTGAATCAAGTTCCCAACCAGGAACACAATCAGTGAGGGTAAGGGACACAGTTGTGCAACCAATTACACTTGTCATCTAGCCAGGAGTTAGTACAAGTTGCCTTGACACAGGGGGAGCACACACAAGTTACTTTTAACTAATTCTCAAATTCAGGTTGATGAATCTTCTATAAATGAGAAGATTCAACCCCATTCATGGACACCTAATTTGGAAACTGAAGCACTTCATTACCAACTCTAAACACTCTTGATTCTTCATTTCTTTTCATGAAGAAGCCAACACTCAACTTTCCGTTCACTAAGTTTTCTCTAAAACAACTTACTGAACTCTTTTTTCTGTTTGGAACATCATTGATAATATCTAATTCTCTTCAATCTATGTGAAATCTCATGGTTTCTCTTTAGGACTGAATGAAGGGAGTGAAAAACAGGAGAGGCCTGGTTGCTCCAGGGCAAAAGGTAAGTTGTATTCAAGAGTGGTCTCCTATTTCTTCCAGGAGAGCAAAAGGAGATATTGAGTACCCCTTTAGAAAGGGAAGGTGAGTTGTGAGAAGTGAGCCAGGATGAGATCCTGATGTAAGAACAGAGAGATTAAAGAGAGAAAATTTTCATGTAAATTCTAGTTTCTCATCCCTCTGGTTCTCATTTTAACTAATACTACTCTGATCTTGCTGCTAACAAAAAAGGGGGAGAAGTTACTCAGCTACTCAGCTTGGGGACTCGATCAGATTTTCCTTTCAACATCAAGAGAAAGTCTTTTTCCTCATGTTTCAACAAAGGGGGAGAAGGGTACCTTCAGACAAATCAGCAAGTGAAGAAACAGAACAGTTTCTCAGGATAAATGTTCTACATAGGGGGAGCACTAAGTACTAAAGTGGAGTAAGTAGTACAATCCAGAAACTGTGTCAGAGAAGCTTGATCAATATTTTCTGTCCTGCTGAAAGAAAAATCTGAAAGAGTGGTTTTTGTTATCATCACTCTCTGGATTTATGTTCTCTTTTCAAAGACATAAATAGGGGGAGATTGTTAAGTCATACATGTTTTTAGATGATGATAACAAATACCACAATATAGAAAATGAATCAAGGAAACGAAGCTGACAAATAAATCAGGAAGCTAGCTGAAATGTAGATCAACAAAGGCTACATCTTGTGAATGAGACTCTGCAAACAGTTAGGAATTATTTCTGTAACAAGCCACAACATGCTACAATCAGAAGAGAGTTTGCCATAACCATGCAGGAACGTTCGAGAAGTCAAGAAAAGATGAGTTCGAGAAGTCATTCGAGAACTCTAACAAAAAGGGTTTATTCGAGAAGTCCTAGTTCGAGAAGTCAGATTGTTCTGTTCGAGAAGTCTGTAACAATCACTATTCGAGAAGTCTATTCAAAAGGCTATTCGAGAAGTCATTCAAGAACTCATAAAGGAACTACTCGAAAAGTCATCATTCGAGAACTCAAGTTTCATCTGTTCGAGAATTCAACCTGGCTTCTTAATAATGCCAGAGTTCTCTAAAGGAACATATCGAATGAAGATTTAAACCCAGACTTACTTTCACTACTACAGAAATGACTTATAGCGTCGCACCTACAGCATTGGTTATTTATCTATAGCGTCGCACTTTTACCTATTGCGTCGGTTGTTTGCATTAACCGACGCTTATTGACTTCTTCCAGAACCTTTGACGTCGGTTGTTTGCATTAACCGATGCTATAGGTATAGCCTATAGCGTCGCCCCATAAAATGCCGACGCTAAAAAAGATTATAACGTCGGTTAGCAAAGAACCGACGCTATAGGTATAGCTTATAGCGTCTGTCATTTTCGAACCGACGCTATAGGTATAGCTTATAGCGTCGCCCCTTAAAAGGCCGACGCTATAGGTGTAGCTTATATTGTCGCCACTTAAAATGCCGACGCTATAGGTATAGCTTATAGCGTCGCCCCTTAAAATGCCGACGCCATAGGTATAACTCAAAAATAACAAATTTCTTAATATTTGACAAATATTATAATATTATATATTATATAAATTATAATTATAAAATTATTATTAAAAATCATAAAATCTTTTTTGTTATGATCTTTATGTAATTATTTAGTTTTTAAAATTGTTGGGAGAATTATTTTTGTTATTTAAGGATTTTAAAATAATTTTATGAATTATTTTGTGTTTTATGGAATTATACTTGTAAAATTCATATCTAATTCATTTTTAATCCCAAAAATATTTTATAAATATGGAAATATTTGTAAATTCATAAACTTATTTTAAATTTCTTAATATTTGACAAATATTATAATATTTTATATTATATAAATTATATAAATAAAACTTCCTTTTAAAAAATAGTAAAATGAATATTATACAAATAAATTTTGTAAAATAATATTTTTAATATTTTGATCAAAGAAAAAATAAAAAATATTTTGAAATGAAAAATTCTTAAATTTAGGAAATACGAATAGTGCTTTAATTATATATGTGTTATGTAATCACTTTATATTAATATAAATATTTAACAAAATCACATTTTAAAATAATTTATATCTATGAGTGTAATAATATATTCAAGTCAAATACAATTAATTTACTTATTCAAAACATAATTTGTTGCCTGTTGTATAAAAATTAATTAAAAAAATAAGAGAAAATATTGCCTTATTACATTCGAAGCAAAACAGGAAAAGACGATCCCCAATTTATATTCGAAGTCCTCACTCAGACCCTTATTGGGCGGTATTGTATTATGACTTTTAATGACAATTCTTGGGAGAATGATTTTAATGGATTTTATAGACTTTTAATGATTTTTAATGATTCTTGTTGAATCACCAAGATTTCCAAATACTTTTAATGACTCCTAACAAAATGATTTTTAAAAACTTTCATAGACTTTTAAATATATAACCTATATTAAATAGATAGATTTTGTGGTGTAGTAAGATCATATATGGCCAAGTCAAGTATTGGAACTATCGTAGTTGTTTTTCTTATAATTTATTCAGGTCTGATTAAATGTTTATATTTCAGTTTTATACTCCTTAAGAAATATGACATTGCAGACTAATTTTACATTTTTATTTTCATCTGCAGCTTATGAATTGACAAAGAGTCCAGTTGAAGCATTAACATGTTGTATCAATTGCATGCCAGGGGCTGCACAAGACCAAAGATGCAATGGTATGTGTAATCTTAGGTGTGGCAAAGGATTGGGTGGCTATTGCGTTGAATATCTTGGAGATCCAATGCGTTATTGTCACTGTAATTGCTAACTTATTTCCTTCTGTGTAAAATAAGCCAAAAACTCATTCTAAAACAACTTCTGTTTTAACAATAAGTTAAAAACACAACACCATTGCCAGCTTGACTGTGAACTCAAATTGGTGCTAGATAATTTATATGCAAGGTTTGACAGCCTCACATTTTCTGATGTACAAAAGCATAATGACAACTTTTCTTGATGTAAAAAAGAAATATCCCGGATGAACACAATCCATAAGCATATTCAGATATTTTCTTGCTACCAGTCTATTATAGGCCAATTATCTCTCCAGTTTTCAGGGCTTTTACATATTCACGTGTTGATGAATACTTCTTGACATTTGCAGAGTCGAAACCCAACTGTTGCATTCATCTTATTGAGTGTTGCAACATATAAGTCAATTATTTTCAACTTTTTAATTAACCTCAAGTCCAAACTACTCTATACTTTAACCCCACTAAATAAATATGTGCTTCACTCACAGACATGAGACGATACAAATTGATGCAGAGCAGCTATAGCAAACATGGAGAGAGAAGCAAAAGAATGAAAAAACAGTAATAGAGGGAAAGAAAAAGAAACAAGAAAAAAAGGAACCTCTTTCGGCAGGGATGGAACCCTAGGGGTGAGAGGTATCGTTGAGGAAGACAAATCTTGTCAAAAAGGACGTGACAATTTTTGGAGAAAATATACACACTTTTTCATAAAAGGTCTCTAACTTTTATTTTTCCACCAAAATCATTGACATTTTGAATAACAAGTGACTTTTAACAACTCTTTAAAAGTTGTAATTGAATACCATAAACTTTTAAAGACTTTTTTAAAATCTTGATACAATACCTCCTTACTTTTAAAGAGTATTTAAAAGTATTAATTGAATACCCCTAAACTTCTAAATTATTTAAAAGTATTGATACAATACCACCGGCTTAGTTTTCAATCTCCATCTCACTGCATCAAACCCGTTAGCTAAATCAAACACGGCGAGCCCTAATTCCCAATCAATTGAACCAAGTTCTTTCCATTAAACTGAGTTTAATCGATTAGAAGTCAAAACTACGACCCTCTAATTACAAGCTGTGAGCGAGTCCTAATACCAAAGATGTGAGTCCCCATCTGCATCTCCATCTTCGTTCTTCGTCTTTGTTTTTGATTCCAGGTATTCTCCCTCCACTCTCTCTCTCTCTCTCTCTCTCTCTCTCTCTCTCTCACACACACACACACACACACACACACACATCTTCACCAATTTTCATTTTAGACTTCAATTTTTTTATTTCTTGTAAACTGCTAGGGTTTCTACGTGTTGTCTGCTTTTTAAATTAAAATCGAGTTTTTATTTTTTTTGGTTGTGTTTCTGCTCCAATTACTTCGACATAAGACATGTGCATGTTATCAATTGGTGGTGTTTCTGCTTCAATTGTGAGTAGCATCTTACTGCATTCAGGGCCTGCGGAGTTGATGTGGTAGGATTGGTTGAGCTATATAATATTGACATCTAATTATTAGTTATGAATCCTTGTATCACTTTTTAAGTTATACTATAGAGTTGTTGATGGTTCACCTTTGGAACCGGATAGAGATGGGAGAGAAATGATTGGAATCAGCACATCAACTCCTTTTAAGTTATGAATCTAATTTTTTTATTACCTTTTATGTTTTCCTTATTTATTTTTCTCTCTATGTTTTTGACTCTTCACAAAAATGTTTAATCAGCAGGGTAAATACTGAGCCTTGACATCATTTCATATTATATGAATAATGGGCTAAATATCAAACTGATCACTGAAGTGAAGTCCATATATCATTTTACTCATCGATCTCAACGGGGTATCATTCGAATCACCAAAGTCATAATAAATATCAAATAGATAACTCTAAATATGTATTCGAAAACTAAAAATAATCTTCTGTTAATTCTGCCTATTTTTCTTGAATGCTACCACAACCAAATGAAAAGTTGTTAAATTCTAGTATTTCAGATAATATATTTAGAATTTAAAAACTTTATTTACTATTTATTTTTAATTAAAATAAGGAAAATGCCTATAAAATTAAAAATAAATAGTAAATAAATTTTTAAAAATCCAAATATATTATCAAAAATACTAGAATTTAACAACTTTTCATTTGGTTGTGGTAGCATTCAAAAAAAAATGTGCAGAATTAACAGAAGATTATTTTTAGTTTTCGAGCACATATTTAGAGTTATCAGTTTGATATTTATTATGACTTAAGTGATTCGAATGATATCCCGTTGAGATCGGTGAGTAAAATGATATATGGGCTTCACTTCAGTGATCACTTTGATATTTAACCCTATGAATAATTGAATATGTTTGCTGATGGTAAACGGAAATCTGATGAGGTAAGAAGCTATTTCTCACTTTACATGCCTATCTTCTTTGGGCAAGTGTATTATTAGTTTTTAATTTAACTGACTGTTGCTGGTATTAGTAAGAAGTACTCTACAGGAGGTGCCATACCAGGTGAAAAATGTCCAAAAGTTAATTGGTCTCAACATGTTGAAGCACATGCCAACTTTTCAAACCAAAATAAGTACTTGAGGACAGACTTTCTGTATTCTCTTTCAATGCATAAGCCTCATATCGAAGGAGAAATGGCAGCAAAGTACAGAATTTGTTGTTCATGACATGTTTAGTGGCATCTATTTGTATGGTTAGGTGTCAATAATATGAAAATCATGATATTGTTTCAGTTAATAGACATGGGAGACATTTGTGCCCACTGAGATGCTTATTTATGTTTTCATCTGGTTTGAATTGGTTGCATCTTTATGCTTGAAAGCTATGCAAGTATTGAGTAGATTGACATAGTAGTATAATTAGTTGTAGCTTGGTGAAGAGGTCACAGTAACATGATACTGTTGCTTTCATGTCAGTAGTATGGTTACGTTAAGCTTAATTTGAATGACAGTTACCTATACACTACATATCGTAGATTGCATCTTTTTCTTAACGTTCCATATATATCTGAGATGTTACTTTGGTAATTATGACACAGGGTAGTTGCTAATAGCTAATAGTAGGTAAAAGCTTTATACACCGACGCAGGACATCTGTTCTTGACTTGTGAATGGCTCTTATTTTACAATATATGGCTAAATTCAATTCAGTGAGCTTAGTATATGTGCATTAGTATTGTGTTATTCTAGCAAGTGTATTTCAGTGAAACTGCAATTGATCAGGTCATCCCACAGGAAGTAGGTCATCCCACAGGAAGCTGTGCAAGCTCTATATTCAAGTTGCAAAGGTGGTAACATTGAATTAGCGGAGAAAGAAGTCAATAATGTAATTGCGGAGGGCTATCCAGTTTCTCAGATGATTTCTCAGGTCTATTAAGTGCTTGTTACCAATGTCGTGTAATCATGTAAATGTAGAAATCTGAAGTACCGATCTGATGTTTTTTTTTGCAGTTGTTTGATCTAATTGTTGGACTGGAGGATGTATCAGATGAACAAAAAACAAGAAATTTTAAGAAAATGGGTGAAGCAGATAAGGTCATTTTCTTAGTATTCATATCTTTTGTAGTAGCAATTTTGAATTCTAAAATCTGAATGCCAGAGTCTCACATGTGCTTGGTATTCTTGATGTATGTACTTTATTTCTCTGCAATTTCGCAACTGCACGAATTAGTTGTACGATTATGGCCTTTGTACAGTTATAGAACTTTGCACTATTCTGATTTGTATTGTTAGCAGTAGGAAGTACAAAAACATTATATGTCTTGCCTTAATCTTTGGATGAAATTGCATACAGACACTAATAAACTGCTACATTTCAGGTAACACATGCAGATTTCAAGAAGGCCAAAGACATGGTCATGTTCAAGAAGAAGGAAGGGGTCCCAGAAGGGCTTTACATGTGAAAATTCTTGGTCCTTGAAGACAAATTAAATCATTTTTTTTTTTATCATTTCAGCTCTTAGCTTTTAATATAACAGTAGCGTTAGCGTTGTCATCCTTAAAAGGTTCTTGTGTAAATTGACATATTGTCAAGTTATGGAATATATATTATGTTAATATTAATAAGATCTCATTGGTGCGTATAAATCTTGTATTGTTTGGATGAATGTTATCAAACTTGCAATTTTTATTTTTTTTAAAAAAAATTGACTTTATGCGTCGGTTGTTTTAATGAATGACGCCTAAAGTATATTTTTTTCGTCGGTTGTTTAAATGACCGACGCCTAAAACATATTTTCAGCGTCGGTCATATAAACAATCGACGCCTAAAGCATACTTTTACCGTCGGTCATTTAAACAACCGACGCTTAAAGTAGACTTTCAGCGTCGGTCATTTAAATGACCGACGCTATAGCAGACTTTAATCGTCGGCATTTTAACCGACGCTATAGGCCTATACCTATAGCGTCCCCTACATATACTACGCCAAAGAACCGACGCTTTAGACCTATTTGACCGACGCAATAGGTCCTTTTTGTACTAGTGTTTGCAACTCGGGACTTATAGGCAGTGATTACTTACACAGAGGATGTTACGAGTAGGGAGTTAAATTGTAGATATTTGAAGGCTCAAACTCTTCCAAGTGAAAGGTGAAATCAGTCACTGTTTATTCGAATTCAAGGGCAACAACAAGAGTGGAAGCAACCTCCAACATGATTACACTACTACTGAAGAATTCGAAGGATATCTTAATAAATGCATAAAGATCAGCCGTTATATCTGGGAGGTTTAAGCACAGCTCAATAAGCAGAAAAGCTTATTGACTTTCAAAAAGATTATCTTTTTGATTAAAGCTACTTTCAGAGACAAAGCTCCAAAGCAAAAAGATCTTTTGCATAAAGCATCACGTGGGCTTGGAAGCTAAGTCATTTCAAGAACTTAGTAACTTTTGAAGAAAGAAACATACACTGACTTGAAGCATGCTGGGATTGTCCAAATCAAGGAGAGAAGACTTTCAAGATAATTCCAGAAATGGCTACCACTTCGAGCATGTGTGTGTGACAAGTTATACCAGAAATGTATCATCACATTTCACGTAGTTTACTTGTCTTCATATAGTTTAAATAAGCTGTATGAGCATCATAGTTTTAGTAATATAGTTTAAATAAAACTAAATTATGAGTTATGGAAAGATGAGGCTCACAGTCACAAAACTAAATTATTTTGTCTGCACAAGCCTTCCCCATGTGTCACAAGTGACCAACAATTAAAAAAGAAATCTGCACATTGTATCAATCACAGTAGCTATGCTATGATGCCCATATTTTGGTATAGATTAAATTATTATATTCTAACTTTTAATTACAAAAGTGGAAGAGAATCAAGCGCACACACAATCCAGGTGAAACTGAGGACAAAGCGATGAAAAGTAGTGGGCGTCAAAAGTGTGTGTGGAAGGAAAGAAAACAAAACAGTTGGGAACAAGTCATTCTTGCGAATTAGACTTTGAGGTGAAAGAAGCCTGACGAAGACAAAGAAATTGGAAATTACTCAGTTGGCAGGGTTGTCAAAATATGATGCCCCTGCCATGTATATTTTCAGTCAGCACTTGCTTCAATTCACTGCAAGTCATCTGATCGAGAACAACATTTTCCGAGGATTAAAAAGCAAATTTAGGCAGTTATTATGTGTTTGTATACGTTGAATCTGATCGAAGGTTGTGTATCGGTGTATGCATGGACTAGTATATATTGCACCAAAATGATTTTCTGATAATTAACATAATGATAGGTACCCGCTGTAAGGCCGGCCCTCTCGCCGGACACGCGCCCGCGAGTAGGTGCTCGCTAACAGCAAGGTACTTGTCTTCTAAAAAAACAATTCTGGAACACTTAGCAAAGTATATCTAATTTCAAAAGTATCGAGCTAAATATTATTTCAACAAATACAGGTCACAAAATAAAGAATATTCACAAATTGTACTTCAAGTTATCATTAAGATATTATCTCTCTTATCCTAACCCACTTGCACAAAAATATCTTGCTTTATCCACTTGCACACCCACTTGCATAAAGGTATCTTGCTCCATAAGACAAGGAAGCAATATAATATTCAAGGACACCCAATTGCAACAGACAAACTCTGACTAAAGTGGCTCAGTGGCAGAATCAAGGTATGTCAGGAGGGGACACCAATCACTGTTCCAATAGTGGCTCACTGTAGTTTTAACGGCACGACTAGTGGGCAACAGTGATTGGGAAACCCAGCCTATAAATACCCACATTCTACACACAAACGAAAGGGAGGAATTTGAGGATACAAAAACTATTACAATACAAAAGCTCTCTACATATTTTTCACACACGATATATTCTCACCAGCTTGGTTATTATTATTTCCGATTACTGATTCTCACACCGGAGGTGCTTGACGGCCACCACCCCCGGGTAGGCATTGTTTTGCAGGCACCCAAATTCAGGTGAAACGTCCCGGAACAGTGATCGGAAGCCTCTAATCAGCCGTGAGGATTATCATTTGGCGCTAGAAGGAGGGGGTGTTTTTCTTGAAGAAAAATCCTCCACCTGCTCTACCAAAACATCAATCATCACAAAGCTCAACACGATATAAACTGAAACGCCTTTAAAACATCCATAAAACGCTAAATGGCCTCCATGACACCTAACCCTGACGAGCAGCCGTTATTAGAAAGGGAAGGGAACACAACCGGATTCCCTCCAACAAACCCGCCAATCAACCCAGAAAACCGCCTACAAACAAACCCCCCTCGGGGAAACGACCCGGAGCAAATTCTTAACCTTAACCTCGCCGGTTGTACTCAACAACAGATCGACTTAATCATAAAGATTGCCTCAGCTTTCCCCCATAGCAGACAAGAACCGCCGCATAAGCTGCAAAGCTCTCGAGTTAACCCTCACAACGATCATGATGAAGTACACAGCCAACCCCGAAGGGCGAATTCCGCTTTCTCCCGCCTAGGGTCATCTCAAAACACGAATCATGAAAGGCACAACAAAAGCCACCACCCGCCTGAAGTGTGGGAACAAAACAGAAAACAGAGAGACCTGAGAAAGCTCATTGTTGACAAAAAGGCCGCCTATGAAAAAGTCTTGGCGGAATATGAAGAACAAAGAAAAAGAGAACGATCTCCTGTCCGCTCAAGGGAAGCCGGAAATACACAACTAACCAATGCAGAGATGTTACAGACTATCATGGACCTTAAGAAAAAGATCGAGGGGAATAGCGAACAAGAACTGAGCGGGTCACCATTTACCTCGAGACTAGAGGCTGAACCCCGACAAAAAGACATCAAACATCTTAGCTTTAATCCTTTTGACGGGTTAGGAGATCCAGAAGAGCATCTCAGCTACTTCGATCAGTTGGCTCTACATTATGAGTACAATGATCTAACAAGGTGCCGGTTCTTTGCCGCAACCCTCCGCGGGAACGCTCAAAGATGGTTTTGTAGGATACCCGCCAGATCCATAGATACTTGGCTAGAATTCAAAAAATTATTCCTAAATAAGTTTAAGGCAAACCAACAGCACGAGGTACATACCGTGTTTCTAGAGACCATCGCACAGCGCAACGGATAAACCTTGCAAGACTACATTGACCGCTTCAAGGAAGCCGTCAACAAAGTTGTCTGTGTTAATGAAACAGAAGCTTTGGTCCATTTGAGAAGAGGCCTCAACCCCTATGAATGTGAAAAATACGTGTGCCGTCTCATGGAAACAAAACCCACCACACTGGCAAAAGCATATGACTTGGCATCCCAAGCCATCAACGAAATCGAATCTCTAAACGTGCTCAAACAATCCAGAGCTCCTCCTAATCCCCCACCATACTTCCAAAGAGAGATTTACATCCTATCAAAGGCAAACGCCAGCCCAACATCAGGTACAAACTACTCATGGGCCGTCGCCTCCCGCCCCGAAATCACCGTCCACAACCCCGGTTAGAGACCGTTTGGGACCAGCAAACCCGTCAAGATCGGATAGATGCCCTGAGCCAGAATGGACCAAGTTTACACTGCCAAGGGCGACCATTCTGAGAGAAATTCGGGGAAAGCCTTTCTACGTGCCACCGCCCCCAATGTTCTCCTCACCTGATGACAGACCAAGAGACAAACACTGTGATTACCACGAGACGCATGGACATTACACAGACAGCTGTTTGTCCCTCAAATATTTCTTACAAAAACAGGTCAAGGCTGGCAACCTATCTCAGTACCTGCCAAGACAAGCGCTAGGAGCGTCCACTTCACAAGGGCAGAACAAAAACATTGTACACACCGTCTTTGGCGGGCAATCCTCCCCACCAAGAGAAGAGCACGACATTTATGAGATATACGAAGGACCGCCAAACATCATTACATTCACAGATGCTGATTATGATGGCATTAACCCAAACCACACTGAAGCATTAGTTGTGTCCTTGGGCGTAGCTAACAACGAAGGCAAAAGGATTCTGGTTGACAACGGGTCCTCGGTCGATATATGTTTTAAACACACTTGGGACAGGCTAAAGCTAAACAATGAGAAATTAGTAACATGCCCCGATGAGACACCTCTTTACGGTTTCGGCCACAACGCCGTCCCAATTGCGGGCATAGCGAGACTACCTGTGTACTTTGAAGAATCTCCCAAACAAGTGTGCAAAATTATCAAGTTTTATGTCATCAACACCGCCTCTTCTTACAACATGATCCTAGGGAGACCCACGCTAAACATGCTAAAGGCGGTTACTTCCACCCCTCATCTCAAAATCAAATTCCCCACTTTAAACGGTGTCGGAGAAATCAAAAGGGACTCATAAACATCTAAAAGATACTATGGCATTGCACTCACCTTGGGGAAGTCTGAGCCTAGCAATATCCGCAGAGAAAAGGCAAATAGAAGAAAACAAGCAAAAAGACAAAGGCACGCCGAGAATCAGCGGGCGAAAAACAAAAGGAAAAAGGAAGTACAGTTCATTGACGGACACGATCCAATGACAGAGGACCCACCGCGGATAGGTGCAAATCTAATGAAATGTCTTAAGCGGGAAGAGAAACCACCAATAATCCCGGCGGTGCAAACAGAAAAAATTGAGATTATACCCGAAGACACAAGCAAAAGCGTGAGTGTGGGAGCGGCCCTAGATTCAATCTTTAAGGCTGGCCTCACAGACCTTTTGAGGAAGTATGCGGACGTTTTCGCATGGAGCCCGAAGGAAATGCCCGGCCTGGATGAATCTGTGGCAATCCACAAATTAAATGTGGACCCAAACAAAGCACCAAAAATACAGAAGAGAAGGAATTTTGCACCGGAACGACAACGGGCAATTGATATTGAGATTGACAAACTCTTGGACGCAGATTTAATTTGTGAAGTCACCTACCCTAAATGGGTTGCAAATGTGGTACTAGTGAAAAAAGCTAACGGAAAGTGGAGGATATGCGTCGATTACACAGATTTAAATGCGGCATGCCCCAAGGATCCATATCCACTCCCTTTGATAGACCAACTCATCGATGCAACAGCGGGACACTTGATGTTAAGCTTCATGGATGCCTACTCAGGATACAACCAAATTAAAATGACTCCAGAAGACAGGGAAAAAACAGCCTTCATCACACATAGGGGGGTATATTGTTACAAAGTCATGCCGTTTGGACTGATCAATGCCGGCGTCACTATCACTAGCGGTTGCAATTCCTTCAGAACCACTATCACTATACTTGTCCGCCACAGATAAGGTCGTAGGGCCGTGCTCATCAAAGAAGAAGATATCGAGCAAAAACCGGTCTATTATGTCAGTCAAGTACTCAAAGATGCGGAAACCCGCTACCCAAATGTACAAAAGTTTGCTCTCGCTTTGGTCATGGCAAGCAGAAAATTGAGACATTACTTTCAAGGAAGACAAATCAGGGTCATTACGGACCAACCGCTGAGAAAAATACTTCACAAACCAGACCTATCAGGCAGATTGATCAATTGGGCCATAGAACTCGGCCAATTCGACCTAAGGTACATACCAAGAACCGCAATCAAAGCACAAGCTCTAGCAGACTTTATGATCGAATGTTAATTCTCAACAACAGATAAGGAAACTCCCGCAAAGGCCATTGCCATAACAAACAACAACTGGCAACTCTATATAGACGGTTCCTCCACAAACACCCGCTGCGGGGTAGGCCTCATCCTTACTAGCCCCGACGGTTTTCAAGTCAAACAGGCCATACAACTCAATTTCAAAGCTACAAACAATCAGGCAGAGTATGAGGCACTCTTGGTCGGTCTGACATTGGCAAAAAACTTACAAGTCAAAAAGATCACCATCTACAGCGATTCACAACTGGTAGTTCGACAAACAACAGGAGATTATTCAACAAAAGACAACAATCTCAGCAAATATCAAGAATTGGTGCAAACAATGCTCCCTCAATTTGAGGAATACTCCCTGGAACAGATAGATTGGGCAGACAATACGGTGGCAGACATGTTGTCTAAATTAACCCAAGGGCAAAGAGTAGAGGCAGACACGGTATACTTTGAGGAGCTAACCGCCCCAAGTGTCAACAAACTAGATATCATGGAGATAGATCCACCAAAAGATAACTGGATGACCCCTTACACCCGTTACTTAAATGACGGTACACTACTAGACGACGGTATAAAAGCAAAGATCCTCAAGTCACAAGCAACAAAATACTTTATGCAAGAGGGCACCCTATACAAAAGAAGTTTTGACTCTCCCATACTCAAATGTGTCGATGAGGAGGAAGCTTTATATTGTATGCAGGAAGTTCACGAAGGCATATGTGGCGACCACATGGCCGGTAAGGCATTGGCACATAAGATACTCAGGCAAGGCTATTACTGGCCCAAAATGCACAAGGAATGCAAAAACTTCACCAAAAAGTGCCATCAATGCCAAGTATTTAGCAACATGTCCAGGAAAGCACCGGCCCTTCCTGCAGCCATTTTATCACCCATACCGTTTGCGGTTTAAGGCATTGACATCATGGGACCATTCCCTAGAGCCAAAGGAGATCTACAATATGTTATGGTCACCATTGATTATATGACTAAATGGGCAGAAGTAAAGGCGCTAAAAAACATTACACAGGATGATGCCATCCGTTTTGTTGAAGAGCACGTCATCACAAGGTTTGGAATCCCAGTGGTACTTATATCCGACAACGGTACTCAGTTTGTGGGCTCAAAATTCACTAAGTTCTTATCCGACCGCGAAATCAAACACAAGAAGGCATCCGTTTGTCATCCCCAAAGCAACGGTCAGGTCGAGGTGACTAATCGCATCATTGTCAGAGGCCTAGAAAAAAGACTAACCACATCAAAGAAAAAGTGGCCGCATGAGTTACCTAATGTTCTTTGGGCTTACAGGACGTCCGCTAGAACAAGTACTGGGGAATCCCCCTTCAAGTTGGCTTTCGGTACAGAAGCCCTCGCCCCGGTCGAGATTGGATCTCCATCCTACCGCGCCATCAATTTTGAAGAAGAAACAAATGCTCAAGGACTTAAGACAAATCTAGACCTACTGGACGAAACACGAGAGGCCGCAGTTGAAAAAATGGCCGCTTACAAAGAAAAAACAAAAGAGTTTTTTGGAAAAATAGCCAGAGTTAAAGCTTATATAGAAGGTGACTTGGTTAATCGGGCAACCGAAGCGTCTGACCCCAGGCACACCGGAAAACTTATGCCAAAATGGGAAGGTCCCTACAAAGTCATCAAAGTGCTCAGACCGGGATCCTACAAACTGGCACGCCTAGACGGTACGGAAGTCAACAATACTTGGCACGGCGACAAACTACGAAAGTTTTACCAATAGATGGCTAAGCAGTCACTACCTTTTCTCTTTTTGTAATGAAGGGAATTATGTTTTTAATGGAATACTTTTACGGACAAGTTATCTACATTTACATCCGGCAAATCCCTCTACAATAGCAAAATTATCAAAGTCCCTAAACGGGCCAGCAACCAACTACAATAGCAAAATTATCAAAGTCCCTAAACGGGCCAGCAACCAACTACAATAGCAAAATTATCAAAGTCCCTAAGCGGGCCAGCAACCAACTACAATAGCAAAATTATAAAAGTCCCTAAGCGGACAAGCAACCGACTACAATAGCAGATTTATCAACAATGGATACCGACCCACAGTTTCATCAAGCAAAAGCTAAGTCCCCTAGACGGGCATGCTAACAACTACGGACTTCAGCATACAGTTTCATCAAAAACTGAGCTAATACCCTTAGACGGGCACGAAAACGACAACAAAAAACGGTACAAAGTGCTATGCCAAAGGCCACTTTTGATGATTACTACAGGCAGCCTACAGCAAAAAATCCACGAATGGGCTACATATGCAATACAACAAAGAAGTAAAGGGACAACTACTTACAAAGAAAGAAATACTTTTTTATTCATAAATAAAGGATTACAAGCATGTTATTACAGGGATTAAGATCCTACATCTAAAAACCCTTCATGCTTGGGGAGCTTTCTTCTCAGCATCCGCATCCTTCTCAGAACTTTCACCCTGCGGAGGGGCACGGAAACGGAAGTTCAACCCGCCATCCTTCGCCGCCTCCTTGGCCTCCTCCGCAACACGAGTACAAGCAATTTTCCGAGCATGCTTCCGAAGTTCTTCAGCCATATACAAATCGACCTGTTCCTCATAAACAAGGGCCCATGCTAACCAACCAGCCTCCGTCTCCTTGGAAATCTGGAGCTTACGACCCCAGGAGAAGGGGGTGAAATTCGCATCCATCTCACGGTTGGCCATTTTTGATCGAAATGAAAGAAAAGCGTTTTTGGTGAAAGCAAAGGAGTTTAATCCAAATCAAGAGCTAAACTCTCCTATTTATAGGGGGTAAAAGTAGGTTAAATCCACCACCAGTGAAAAAGTTATAGTCCCCATGCAAACAGAAGAAAAGAGACAGTCAAAAAATTTTGACTCCCATGCAGCATTAAATGCTCAACACAAACTTCTACAGTCAAAACACACACTTCCCAGGTAACTCTTTCCCAAGCCTATTTACTACCAGTTTTGACAAAGAAAATACACCACATATACTCAATTATACCTTAAACCAAAATACCGAAATATATTCAACACCCAACAAATATTCACGAGTTTAAAATCAAAATTACGTCAAGATATTTTAAATCACACAGCGGACATACCCGCTGAATGATTTCCAAAACAAGTAAAAAGAGAGTTATGGCGGACAAGTACAAAAAAAGAAACTATGCCCACCGAGAACCGCTCAACGGCCCTTCCATACCCCTCAACGGACCTTCAGCTTCATCCTCACTATTATACTCCGCAGCAATGGCACTAAGGGGATGGATATTAATATCAGCCACAGCAGCATCTACTGGAGCATTCTCTTCTTCAACATCATCTTCCCCATAGGCGGCCGCTATCACTGCAAGCGGAGTAACATCTTCTGCAACCGGAGTGCTCTCAACGGCAACCATTTCACTCTCAGCGGTCTGCACGCCAACATCTTGAACAGTAGAGTCAATCTGACAACCAACACTCTTCCTTTCAGACATCCCAAGACGGGTTTTCAAGGCTCTACCTTTGCGCTTGGCCTTCTTCACCTTAGACTTGAGGCTGTCCACTCGGGTTTTCAGCTGAGCAATCTCTGTACCACCCTCTATCTCTAAGCGGGCCTTTGCCACTTCTGCCCGCACAATCTCAGCAAACTCCGGGCTGCCTTTAAACTTCCTTATGGCATCTGCCTCGGTTGGGCGAGAATCAAGATGGGCTTCAGCTTCATCGGCACGTTCTTTCTCAAACCTTAGCAAGGTCTGCAAGTTTTTAATTTCTCCGGATAAAGCAACCTTTTCCGCCTCAAGCTCTATCTTCTCCTTCGCCAGGAACCTTCGCAACTCCGCACTGTATACATAGCTCGCTCTAATATCAGTTTTCTCCGTTTCAATCTCGTGCAAAGCCTTAGCAGCATTCTCTTTCATAGCCCTCTCAGCGGCCAGTTCCGCTTCCAGCACTCTAACTCTTTCTTTCAAAGCTATGTTGTCGTTACGGTACATATTTCCCCGGGCCATCAGACCTGTATACATACATTGATTCTGCAAAAACACAAAACAAATAAATCAACAACGGGCAAAACCAAAAATAGACAACAACAAAGATGCCAAAGAAAGACATACCCGCGCAGCATACTTCTGGGACAGACGGCACATCCGTTCCCAGCTCAACCCATTCATCTTCAATAAATCATCATCGGTCATAGAATCGACTGTGAAGGTGTTAGGACCTGACTTGAACAAGAAACCATACCCAGGTCGAACCCCAACCTCCGCATCATTCACCTCATCTCCACTACTTGTATAATACACAATTTCCTCTGAAGACTCATCCCCCCTACTATCATCTTCACCACCTTCATCAACAGTACCAACGGGGTCATTCACCACCCGTCTTGCAGGAACAACATTATTTGTCTTGATAGGCTCGCTCCGCCGACGCTTCGAAGGCCCGGCCTCATCCTCGAAAGCACGTTTACAACCCCGAGATGGGCTCTCCACCGCGGCAAACTCAACACCGGCCCCAGCCTTCTCAACAGTTGTATCAACGGGAACCTCCTCAACATCCTCAACGGTTGTATCTTTCACCACCTCCGCATGAATCACGGGGCTTTTGTCGAGAGGAACTTCCTCCATTACATCAACATCTGCAGCAGGTTTACTCCCGGTACCAACTCCTACATCAGCAATAGCGGGCGACCCCCGCTCCTCCCTTCAAATCGCAGCCCTGACATCCCGAGAATGAATATCAGAAGCATCATCTTCATCCGTGACTAAAGTGGCGGCATATTTCCTTCTCGCCATAGCACCAACACTCTCCGTTTCAGACTCAACAAAAACATGCCCCTCTCCGGCCACACCCCGTTCTGCGGGCACAGCACCCTGGGTAAAAACTTCCTCTGGAAGACCACCAGATACATCTTGCTCATAAGCAGCATCTTCTTCATCCTGCCCAAAATCACCACCTAAAAACTCCTCAGAGAGAGACTCTGACTCAGAAACCATATCATCACCGGACACTTCTTCTTCAGAAGAAATCTCCTCAACCTCTTCGGCCACATCCTCCGTAGACTGTTCATCAGGCATAGCTTCTTCAAACACAGCCTCAGGAATATCACCCGCCGTAGAAGGCTCAGAAACACCGCCAGAAATATTGAACGCATCCAATACGTTCTCAGCGGCAAACATTCCACGCCGGTTCCGCCTAGGCCTAGGACGAGCTGCCCCTGGACGGGTCCGGTTAGGCCTGGGAGGAAGTACTAACATAAACTCAGCATAAATCCTGGCCTCATTCACACCCAACTGCGGGTGCATGGGCAACTCCTGCTTTCGAGGATCCAACACTGCAAAAGGAAACACAGGTCAAAATAGTACAAAAAACACAAAAGAAAAAACTCGACTGAAACATGATACACACTTACAGCAATGCCTCCTCAAATCGACAGGATCAACAAGGTTATTCTCCGTCCACACCTCACCAAGTGCTTTAACATGCTTTACAAGGACATCTATCTCGTTTGCACTTAGGCGGTTGCGGTCAACCTTATAATCACATTCAACCTTCTTCACAAAATTCTTTTGCCACGGAAACTCACCGCCACCAATCACCAGAAATTCTTCATGCCAGCCCGCCATTCCCTTCGGAAAATTGAATGGACGATGCCCTTTCATAGCCTCACCTAGCCGGCTCTTCGGTTTAACGAACTGTAACTCATAAAAAGGCTTCGCACGGCTGGATTTAATATCAAACAAACAAAAGAAGGCTTTAAAAGTAGGTTGCTTATTTAGTTCCGTACAGCTGGCTATAAACCAATTGATAGCCCTAATCGAATTCGACGTAAACTGAGCTATTGGACAGCGGAAATGAAGACGAAAAAGGTCCATGAAAAATTTATGCGGGGGAACACGGAACCCACTCTTCAAATGGCTAACCGGTATGCACACATATCCGTCGTCAAACCGGTGATACAACCTCTCTCCGGGCTCTGCCCGCCTCCAGAAATACCCATCTTCAATTTGGAACATCCTGCTCACATACTCCGACCATTCATCGGCCTTGAACGTACTATCATGTTGAAGATGGTCAAACTCAGCGAAGGTCTTATCCATTACCGCCTTCGAATACGGTGTCGGTGCTACTTTTGTCGCCCGAAACAAGCTCTCACTACTTTCAAAATACTGGTAACGGTTCCTTGGTACGACCGCTGGAAAGGTCAACTGATTCAGGTCCGCCCACCAACCATAGCCAGTCACCAAAGCCTTCTTCTCGCCGGTAACGGGATCAGTGAATTCGTCGCCCATCTGACAAATTACGGGAAATCATAGATTACAACACAAAAACCGTTACCAGAACAGCAAGATACATGCGGTTTTTTCCCAAATTATTTTGCTTTTTCTTTTTAAACACAAATACACAAAAAACGGTTCATATTCCTTTCCCCCCACAAACAAGAAAACCCTAGAATCATAAACCAAAACTACCCCTATTTTCCCATTACATACAGACATATATACATACTACATCCACAAACACATACCATGAATCACAGTTTCACGAGGAGCCAAACCTCGACAACACAAACTACAAAACCCACTAAACTAAACAGACTACAGATTTACACCCCTTCACATAGTCAGATCCGGAACAAAAAAAAAATACTACATGCAATATGAACTCAAAACCCATTCACAAACATATGATACAAAAAGAAGAATGAAAAAAAGCATACCTTGAATCAGGAGGAAGGACAAGGCTTCAATGGCAGAACTTTGATAGAAACAACCGCACGACCACAGTAAAAAAATCGAAGAAGACAGAAGAAAACAAAGAGAAAAGTGATGGCAAACAGTAACAAAGTTTCAGAAATATTGCACATATCCATCTTTTAATAGCGTGAGGCGCGTGTAACAAGGGTAAAAAACCACCAACAACACATGGGCAAATGTTATTGGACCACGTCACCTACACAGCCAACAACAACTGCCTCGAACTACCCACTTGGTAATACCTTCCCATTTTCTCTTCTTCTCTTACATCCCAAAGGTCACTTCACTCATTAATACGCACCAGTACTTATCATTTTACACATTATTCGCATTAAATATTATTCTTTCATTCATTTCAATTCACATTTATTAGCAGAATTAGCATTAATTCCATCAGATATAACGCATATCAAACAAAAACGTTTCAACTTCGCACCCGTCAAGCACCATTTTACCGCCACAAACAGCAAAAAACCACACACATCTGTCCGCTTGGGGGGCACAAATTTCCAAATTTTTTCTAACTCCTAAGTGTTGCCCGTCAACACTTGGGGGCACAAATTTCCAAATTTTTTCTAACTCCTAAGTGTTGACCGCCAACACTTGGGGGGCACATACCACAGTTTTTCTCAAACGTATTTCCTGAGTAGCTAATTGTCTCTCTACTCCCCCTACCCGCTAAAGCGCATAGAGGGAGTGGGGGGCAATGATAGATACCCGCTGTAAGGCCGGCCCTCTCGCCGGACACGCGCCCGCGAGTAGGTGCCCGCTAACAGCAAAGTACTTGTCTTCTAAAAACACAATTCTGGAACACTTAGCAAAGTATATCTAATTTCAAAAGTATCGAGCTAAATATTATTTCAACAAATACAGGTCACAAAATAAAGAATATTCACAAATTGTACTTCAAGTTATCATTAAGATATTATCTCTCTTATACTAACCCACTTGCACACCCACTTGCATAAAGGTATCTTGCTCCATAAGACAAAGAAGCAATATAATATTCAAGGACACCCAATTACAACAGACAAACTCTGACTAAAATGGCTCAGTGGCAGAATCAAGGTATGTCAGGAGGGGACACCAATCACTGTTCCAATAGTGGCTCACTGTAGTTTTAACGGCACGACTAGTGGGCAACAGTGATTGGGAAACCCAGCCTATAAATACCCACATTCTACACACAAACGAAAGGGAGGAATTTGAGGATACAAAAACTATTACAATACAAAAGCTCTCTACATATTTTTCACACACGATATATTCTCACCAGCTTGGTTATTATTATTTCCGATTACTGATTCTCACATCGGAGGTGCTTGACGGCCACCACCCCGGGCAGGCATTGTTTTGCAGGCACCCAAATTCAGGTGAAACGTCCCGGAACAGTGATCGGAAGCCTCTAATCAGCCGTGAGGATTATCACATAACAAATGACAGACTCTTTTGGCAGAATTTATGCGTAGCCTTTCTCATCCTGCCCCATATACAAGATCAGATCCTAGTTAGTTGTGAACTAGGTTTTGATGATAAGGTTCATGGATATCCTTTAATAGGTTTAATTTCATAGATAATTTTTAGCTAGAGACTAAATGCTCTTTACTAATTTGCTTTTATTTATATGATTTTTTCGCAGTATGCTCACATCATATGTATCTCCCTTATTTGCCATGATCTTGATTTGTATAATTTCTAGCTAAATTAATTTAGATGAAGTAATCAAAATTTTGATTACTGCAACGACCTTGAGGCTTGAATCCTCTCGTGCAGGTTTCATAATAACATGAATGATGAATGCAAGGTTTTCTTCGAGCACATCTTTGTGCAAGTAGGTATTACTATACTCGTTCATCGAACATAAACTCATGACTCGAGTCATTCTCTTAAACTTCACTCGTCACTTGAATGAGTGGCGACATTTGACACAGTTTGAGGTCCTCTCGCGGATCCTCGTTCATATTATAACATAAGTCTCTGCTCGTTCAAATATACAAGTCATACATCTACTGATGATTAAGACTAATCTCAAACAGCATGGACTAATTTACTACTACTACCTTTATTAAATTAAGCAGTTTGGGTATATCCTAAGAAGGATCTAGATTTTAGAGCATCTAATTAACAGTCATGAATGTTCTCATCAAGTGAAGGCTGATTACTTAATACAGCTCATGACATCCTAGCGCTTTTCAGCGTATTGAGGCACTCTGTTCTGTTCTGTATGAAATCATGAATCTATTGATATATCTGATAAAAAGGATATAACATAATAATGAGCTGAATTTAATTTATAAAATGATATTACAAATCTATAGAATGAATTTGAGGTAAAGAAGCCAAGCATAACCCCAAATCATGTCCCAGTCGGCCAGTTGTGTTTTACTATAGCTCCACGGGTCCCTTCTGTTGTGTATTATTCGTAAGATATATATCCTCTAACTGCTCATCACATGGAGGCATGTGTTCAGAAATCTAAACGATCTGGTCCTCAGGTTCTGGACCGCCTGGTCTGAAAGAAAGACACGAGTACGTATCTTGTTTTCAGATTAAAGGCAATCGTTAGATCTTTACACTTTCTGACACAAACAACCTGACTTTAGAAATGAGAAAATTAATCTAATTTCGATAGACTATTGCCAAAATGTAGATAAAAAGATCTATGAACTACAACCAAATAAATGTAGCGTTTGCATTACATTGTTAAGCTAGGAAACCAGGGGGGTGGACTTTAGTGGGGAATGCGTTATCACCATCCTCTGCTACAACAGTCTGTTTGATCTCCTGAATCATTTTCAGTACTTGCCACATGGTTGGTCTTTGCTCCGGAGAAGTTGCGCTACAAGCTATAGCCACCTCCAGAAGCATCACCAATCTGTTGTCCTCTGAACCATCATCATCTCTCATCGACCTAACCCAATGGATGAGCTCATCCGGTAATAGATAAGGGTGTTGCGATGGGGGTTTTCCGGTCAAGAGCTCAACTAAAAGAACGCCAAATGAGTAAATGTCGGACTTGGAGGTTGGTTGATGGTCTAGTTTGTGAGTTTCAGGGGCTCTGTAAGCAAGAGAATCTGGCTCCTCAAACAACAATGCAGGGTCTACAAGGCCGGAAAGGCAGTAGTCTGTAAGACAGGCTTCAAAGTCAGGATCAAGGAGAATGTTGGAGGCCTTGAGATTGCCATGGACAAACCTCCATGCTTGGTGGATGTAGTTGAGTCCTTGTGCTACGTCCTCTGCTATTTTTAAGCATGATGTCCAATGCAAAGGTCTCGCTCTTGCTGATTTTGAACCTGCATATATACAAGGAGCCCCTTTTTATAGTTAGAGAAAATAAAATAAATCATTGTCAGCAGGAGAAGATGGGAGGACAAGTAGAAGGATGAGTTTCTTGAAACATACACAAGAGATGATGATTGATTTTATTAAGGGCATCTTCATTATAATAGTGGAACTTTTGATATTGTCAAATTATGTCGATTCATTACAATTATTAAATCATTTATACTCTCATTCACATTGATTTTAGCAATTTTCAACAGAAAATGCTGCAGAAGATGCCCTAAGCATCTCCACTAAAAGTTGCAAAGGTTGCCACAAGCCAACACCTATGCTGTGGGAACAAGTAAACAACTTTTTATTAATATTGGATATTAAAAAATTAAAAAGTACGTAATATATTGGATCAATGTCACATGTTCCTTTTGACGGTCAAATTGAGCAATATTTGACTAAATATTAAAAATTACTTAATTATTATTTTAAAAAACTGAATCTTGTATTTTAAAATAGGTTAGTATTTTCCAATAATATTACTTTTTTTTCAATTATATAATGCATATAAATTTTAGCCAAATTTTGATTACCAAATTAAAAGTCAAAAGGACGGGACGACTCACGGTTAGAATTTAGAAGTGTTCTCACTATTACACTGTGTTCCCGAATCAATGAAAGAAAAAGAAAAGAATAGAAAATGAGTTATTTTCTTTTCTCTTTAAATCTTTCCAAAAATGGGAAGAAAATTTTGAAAATAAATATATAATAATTTTCTTTCCAAATCTTTAGAAATCTTTTCTTTTCTTTCAACAAACAAATATCTTTCCAGAACGAGTTGAAGAAATCAAAATTTTAACCTTATTTTCTTTTTTTTTCAAAAAAAAAATTCCTTGAACACAGTGTTACTAATCGAAGACGCAAGTATAATTTCACTCCCGAAAGTAATGCATTCAGCTAGGACAGGCTAACCACAGACATAAGAGCATCTCCAACCCAAACAAACTTGTTAGCTAAATCCTAGTTGGCACTACATATAACTAGCCCATATACATAATTACCTTCTCCAACCATAATCTGTTAGCAATAAAAATTTTAGATAATCTCACTTGGTCTTCTATATTTGTTGATCCACTACCATTATCTATAAATGGCCACATCATCTCCCTCCAATTTTATATTAATATTTTCCACTTTTTTCATATCCAACTCATCTCCCTCCAATAATTATAATAGTAAAATATTGTTTTTGAAATATAGCTAACAACATTGGAGCAAAACCACTTTTTCATCATCTATAATATAGCTAATTATTATTATATATTATTTTAGCCAACCAATTTACCTAATAGCATTGGAGATGCTCTAAAGTAACAAAAGGACATGCGGATTTATGTGCAACATAAATCACTATAAATAAGCCTGCATTTTCAAGAGTAAATTATTTGTAGCCAATAAATAATATTCCCTCCATCCCATTTTATGTGAACCTCTTTTCTTTTAGGGACGTCCCAAAAAGAATGAACATAATATACTTACTACTTTTGAACACTACTTTTCACTATTACACCCACTACTCCACTTTTTGATTACTCCCTCTGTCCAGGAATATATGACACGGTCAATAATGCACGCAGTTTAAGAAAAAATTTTTTGACTTTGTTTGCTGGCAGCGTGTGATTGGTTCATATGATCACTTGTCGAGCAGGAGTAATTCTTTTGGTTCAATGGTTGTATATAATATTGTATAAAAATTTAATAGTGGGTGTAATAGTGGAAAGTAGTGGGTGTTATAATGTTTATTTAATAAAAAAGGAGTATAAAATGGAGAAGTAGTGGGTGTAATAGTGAAAAATAGTGTTCAAAAATAGTAAGTATAATAGGTTCATTCTTTTTGGGACGTCCCAAAAAGGAATAAGGTTCATATAAAATGGGACGGAGGGAGTAAATAAATACTATTACACCCACTAACTTCTTCCACTATCTTAAATCTATTATTAAATATTGATAGGCCCCACCACTTTACCCACTTTTCAACCAACTTTACTCTTTCTTACTACATTTTCTTAATCTCCGTGAAGGTCAAAGTGGTTCACTTAAATCGGGACGGAGGGAGTACCCATTTGAAGCTTTAAACATCAGTGAAATTAAAAAGTTGAACCCTAGTACGATAAATCGACTTCGAGCTTTAGAGCAACTCCAACAAACTCTTAAATAATACGATAAATCGGCTTCAGGATTTAGAGCAACTCTAACGAACTCTTAAATTTTGGGATCTTATATGTGTACATTCATTATTACTTTTATAGGTGCACATCCATTATAGTGAAAGAGACTATAATATCCATATTTTACACATTGAGAAATTAAAAATAATCATCAATGAATAATAATATATGAATATCAAATTATTAAATATATTTTTACGCTTTTTTCTAAAGTACATATGTACTTTTCATGCTTGATTTTTTTTACTATGCTAATATGATTTTTGAATATTATTATAAAATTATAATTGAACTAATAATTAAATGAAAATGTAAGTTGAGAATATTTTGGTCATATTGCTAATACCGGGTGTGCACGTATAAGTGTGGGATGTGCACATATCACCTCCCTAAATTTTTTTGTTAAAAATAATATAATTAATTGCCTCCTAATCATTTAGGATAAAATCTCCAACAATCCTCCTCAAAATTCATCTCTATTTATTTTTAATCTTTTTTATATGTCAACCACGCTTGAATTTGATTTTGTGCTAACCATGATTTCAAGTTATGGTAGCTACTTGTATCTTCAAGTTTGTGCTAACCATAACTTCAAGTTATGGTAGCTACTTATATTTTCTTGTGAGAGCACCGTAACTTGAAGTTACGGGTGGCTACTTGTATTTTCTTGTGGGGAGCACCGTGACTTGAAATTACTGGTGGTACAACCATAACTTCAAGTTATGGTGGTACAACCGTAACTTCAAGTTACGACCACCAACCGTTACTTCAAGTTACGGGTGGTACAAATATAATGATGCTTAAATTTTAAAAAATGAATCGAAAAGAGGAGAGAGTCTTAAATCTGAGGAAAGATTTGAAGCTCCTAAACTTATAGAGAGTTGCTAGGACCTTGTTGCCTTGTTGGAAACAGATTTTGTCTTCATTTTGTTATAATTTGATTTAAGAGCATATATTAGGATAGTGTTGGAGTTGCTCTTGGTAGTGCTAACTAATCTAGCATCTAGTAATTTGATAAAATTTCACTATTTTTCATACCCAGCCTGAAATAGATTTTAATATTTTATATACATGATTTTCGGATGTCGGTCGGGACCATAACCGAACTAGCAACTACTAGTTGAGTCAAATGGATATTTCCAATCAGGACCATGACCTTGAGGTTTGAAGGTGATGGATGCCTGGTGGGATCCAGCAGTCCCCAATTGGGTTGGGAAACCGCGCCACACATGTCAGCTATTCAAAAGTTAAAAGCAACCCTACCTACACAGCCACGTGAATATCTGTCTGTCTTTGCCTGCCTGCCAGGTTTTTACTTGTTTCAACATTTAAAATCCATCATTGTTCACTATTTTAACTTACTCCACCAAAATCTAACCATAGATACTACTACTAGTAATGTAACTTGAACTGTTCCAAATTCAATGAAGTAAGGAAAAAAATAGAAAGTTACTGACTTACCGTGAATGAGTGAAAACAAACTCCCATTAGGCTGATAATCATAAACCAACAACCTCTCCTCTTTAGCCTGAATAAACCCCCTCAACGCCACCAGCTTAGGGTGTCTCAGCCCTCCCACCGCCGTCATTTGCCGATCAAACTCCTCCTTACTGATTCCCGTCATTTTGAACCCGTCCAATCTCTTTACGCACACGATCAACCGGTTATCCAGCACCGCCTTATAAGTAGTTCCAATTGTTCCCTTGCCTAATAACTCAGCAGAAGCTTTCATAAGCTGCTCCATTGTATAATCCTGTGCCTCCCCTGCACAGAACACTAAGCTCCCGCTTTTCGCCATTTGTAGCTTCCTCACTTTCTCTTCCAATGCTCTATCTTCCTCCATTTTCATCACTGCTGCTGCACTCTCCGCCGCAATGTAGTCTGATGCCATTGTCGGTTTCATTATCTTTTTCCTGTACTTTCTCCTCTTTACAACCCTGGTTATCACACAAATTACGAAACAAAGAACGAACACTCCTCCGCATAATCCAATTATTGCGGCAAGTTTGTTGGTTTTGTTTTTAGTATTGTGTTTAGGTTGTTGTTTGATGATTTGATTCATTGGCTTCGGGGTAGCGGAGCCAAAGAATGGCTCCGCTGGCTTGCATTCTCTATGCACAATCTCGCCACAAAGGCGATAGTTGAACAAGAATGAAGATCTAGTGAAGCGCAATAGAGTTGGAGTCACTGGAATAGGGCCTGATAAGTTGTTATGAGAAATGTTGAATATTTTGAGAGAGGATTGGTTGAAAGGAGGGATTGAGCCGTTGAGACGGTTTAAATCGAGACGGAGATAGTACAAACGGTCGAGATTGGTTAAAGATAGTGGGATTGAGCCGGAGAGATTGTTATGGGAGAGATCCAGGGTTTTAAGACGGTGGAGAGAGATCAAAGAAGGCGGAAATGACCCGGAGAAGAAGTTGTGGTTTAAGAAGAGTGATTTGAGGTTAATGAGGGTGGAGAGGTCTGGGATTGGACCGGAGAGTGAGTTGTTTTGGAGGCTGAGGACACGGAGCTGGTCGAGTTGAGTGAGGGTGTTGGGTGGGAAAGTGCCGGAGAGATTTAGGTTTTGGAGGATGAGGCGGTGGACTTTGAGGTGAGTGCATTGAATGCCTGGCCATTTGCAGAAGTTTGAGGATGTGAAGTTGAGTTTGTTGTGTGGGTCGGCTTTGAGTTTAAATGATAAGAGATGTGATGCGTCTGAAGGTGGGGAATGAGTGCCGGACAAGGAGAGTGTGAACAAGAGTGTGAGGGTGAGGAGATGGAGAATGTGGTTGTGGTGGCTCATGTTTAGTACATTTTGGTTTGGAGTTTCAAGTTTCGAAGTGAAGAAGATAGGGGTTTGAAGAGAGGCAGAGAGAGAGAGAGAGATGATCACGTGAGGTAGGTGATGCAGAGGTGGGGGTGGTGGTAAGAGACTACAACTGACCTCGGGCTTGGGGAACCCACTGCTTCCCCTACACTGATTGCTCTCTTTTCTTTGCATTTCTTGTAGTACTCAATGTATGTATGATTGTATCATTGGGTATGGGTGGATTTATTATTATTACTGTACTACTTACCAACTGTGACATCCCCCTCCTTTAATTTTACTTTATTCCATTCGCCATACGCCACTCTTTTTGGTTATATTATCAAATGCTTTCCGGGGCAGCAACTAATTTTTTGAATCACAACACATACCTGAAGTTACATTTTTCAAATGCGCCTTGAAAGCACTGACAATAAATATGGTAATGCATTTTTCATATTTGTTCCCGTAAACGTTAATATTGATATGACCTTGTGCTTTTGTATTGAGCAAAATGTTTGTAATTGGTTACTCCTATATAACGGACTACAGTCTTTCGATAGTGTGGACTGTGGAGTATATGTTGTAAGAAAAAACGTTACTCCAAAATGATTGATACAATCCTTAAGTACCACGAAACATTTTTACAAATTACATAAACTAGGAGTTCATGAGGTACATCTGTTATATGAATCACCTAAAATGTGTAAACAAGCAATCCAAACAACTAAAATGTGTAACCATTATAATGCTTAACTGTTTGTCTTTGCAACTACCAATTCCCAGCACCTTCTGCGTCACTGTACTTGTAAAAATCATCTTGTCTTGTAATGTTAATCTCCTAAAGTCCTTTGTCATCCGAAAATCATGAGAATAAGTAGTAGCTACTAATTTGTATTTGAAATAGCATTAGAATTGACATGGGCTAAAAATAAGCCCAAAAGACACATTTAGTGTTGCATTAATTAGATCCGGTATGGTCCGAACGTGGGACCCACCAACAGGGTCCAAAGTCCTATCTTTAATATTAATTTCGTAATTAATATTAGGGGTAATAAACAGTTCAGCAATAAGTGTCAGATAAGGACATTATCTCTACAAGACTTAGCCTCCAAGGCATCCAGTTCGATATGGCAACTGACTCCTACAAGGAAGGAGTCTAGAACTTTCCTCAAGGAGGTGACTTATCTATTAAGTCTCCAACTCCTACCTTAATTCTAAGGCTTCTCAGCCTATATAAAGGGTCTGACCCCTCATTCTCAGAACTACGTTGGCTTGATTCTCTAGCAATACAGAGATACGTAGGCATCTTGTGAGGACCGATCAGTCTCGAACGCAAGAACAGCCATTAAAACTCGAAGCTCACCATCCCTTGTATTTAATACATACAAACCCTCGTTTTTATTCCACAACATTTGGCGCCGTCTGTGGGAAGACAACATCAACCATGGTTCAAACACGAAGAACAACACCAGTTGCAACTGAGGTCATACCTCTCAGATCTGCTCCACCCATCACCGAACAGGTTCCCCCAGCATCAGGGGCGATTGCCCAACAAGCTCCGCCAGCATCAGGGGCGATCACCCAATCTCAAGTTTCTCAACAATCAGGGGCGATCCCCCACGTTGAGAGTACATTATCTCCTATTACCCGTACAAGACGAGAAACCAATCCTCTTCAGATGGTGGTCTCTCCTCTGATTGATCCGAACAACCCATCGCATGGGGTCCAGATCCACACTACAGATCTCCCCGTGAGTACTAACCCGACATACGGGCTGCCTAATTATCCTCCTATCCAAGGGACAGGCCCAAGTGGTCACGCTTTGCAGATCCGAGATCGAGAGTATCACGATTATTCGGGTCCTTATACTGATGAAACCTTCTCCGACGATGAGGATGATGACCGTGATGAAGCCCCGAGGAGGCGACGTGCTAGTAGAGAACGTCGAAGGAGGACATAAGACATCCGTGATGGACAATCTTTGACAACTGCTGAAAGGATCAAGGCTTATGAGGCCGAGATCTTAAAATTGAAGGAAGATATGGCAAGAGAACAAGCTAGGCTAAATCAAACTCAGCCTCCTCCAACTGCAGGAAGGATTCCCATCATTGATTTGGACAGGTCTTCAAGGAGACAAAGAAGGGCTGATGCCTCATTCGGAAGAACAACCACAAGGATGGAAATTCCCAAGGGAAACCCCAAAGATCTGATGCCTCTCGGAGATCCTGATGATCCAACACCCCCGTTCACCGAGGAAGTGATGAATGCTCACATCTCTAGGAAGTTTAAGATGCCTACAATAAAGGCTTATGATGGAACGGGTGATCCCGCAAACCATGTGAGAACATTCTCGAACGCACTGCTGCTGCAGCCTGCAAGTGATGCCCTAAAGTGCAGAGCGTTCCCCCAAACCCTGTCGGGCATGGCTCAGAGATGGTATAGCCGATTTCCTGCGAACTCTATTGGTTCTTTTAAGGAGTTGAGTGCCGCCTTCGTTAGCCAATTCATTAGCGGAAGGGTGCATGAGAAGAGCTCCGCATCTCTTATGTATGTGGTGCAAGGAAAGAATGAAAATCTGAGGGATTACCTCAAGCGATTCACTAAAGAGACCCTGAATATCACTGATTTGGAAAATAAGGTGGCAATGGTAGCCCTGGAGCACGGAACCACTGACCTCTTCTTCAAGAGATCATTGGCGAAGCATCCCCCTGAGTAGGGGTGTGCATTCGGTTAACCAAAACCGAAACCGAATTTTTTTTCGGTTAACCGAAACCGAATTTAAGGGAAAATCTCTACCGAAAACCGAACCGAAATTAGTTCGGTTTTAAACCGAACCGAACTTTATTTTTTCGATTTTAACCGAAAACCTAAATTGGTAACCGAAGTTTTACAGAAGCTGATGGAAATTGCAAAAAATTTAAAAAAAACATCCCTATTTATCAATTACAGAGATAGGAGTACAGGTGAATAAAATTGTGGACTATTGGAATTGCTTTTTGTCATCATTATTACTTCCTAAATCTGGCATGTAGATTGAAGAGAAGGTTTTGACAGGTTGTTAATCTTGTATTTTGAATTGTTTTTCCTGCAGCAAAGAGACATTACCTGGTGGTCTATCAGTTAATAAGAAGAGAGTCGAGAAGAATCTCTCAGAATTGAAACCTCAGCCAGAATAACGGAGATATCAGAATGAAGAAAGAATTGTGGTATATTGACATTACTTGGCAATGCCAAATAAAGATTAATATTCTGTTTTTAATAAATCGGTTTTTTTGGTTTTTTTCGGTTAACCGAGTTAAAAAACCGAAACACCGAAAACCGAACTTTTCGAAATTTCTCTGCCGAAAACCGAACCGAATTATATAAATCGGTTAACCGAACCGAATTTTTTCGGTTTTTTTTTCGGTTTTTCGGTTAACCGAACCGAATGCACACCCCTACCCCTGAGAACATGGCTGAGCTCCAACGAAGGGCTGATAAGTATATTAAAGCTGAGGATAGCTTGAAGAAGGAAACCACCGTAGGTGGAGGAGGAGGTAACAATGACTCCAAGAAGCGAAAGGAAGACCAGGACTATGATGATCAAGAGTATGATGCTAGGGACAAGTATCCCCGAACTAGCGAAGACTCCGACTCTGCCCCTAAGAAGAACCAAGGGTCAAGGTTCACTGAGTATGCAAGGTTGAATACTCCTAGGAGTTGAATCTTGTTGGACATTGAGAATGATAAGGATTTCAGATGGCCGAAGCCACTCAGGGGTGATCCCGCAAAGAGAAACCAGAATCAGTATTGCAGATTCCATAGAGACGTGGGGCATGACACTGACGATTGCAAGCAACTCAAAGATGAGATCGAGTTTTTGACGTAGAGGGAAGCTGAGGCACTTCACTAAGGGTGAAGACCGTGGTAACCAGAGAAGAGACTATAATAGAAGGGATGACGATCAAGATCGCAACCCACAGCCCCGAGGGCCAGTAATCAACATGATCTCAGGAGGCCCGACTGCGGCCTGGACAACTAGGAACTCTCGAAAGGCTTATGCTCGAGAGGCGTTGCACATCGTGGGAGAGGCCCCGAAGCGTGCAAAAACTGAGGTAGCGATTAGCTTTGATGACTCAGACTTGGAAGGGGTGAAGTTCCCCCATGATGACCCGTTGGTTATAACTCCTGTGATTGGAAACTCGGAGGTGAAGCGAGTCTTGATAGACAATGGAGCTTCCGTTGACATTCTGTTTCATGATGCGTTTGTGAAGATGGGATACACTGATTCTCAGTTGACTCCCAATAACATGCCTATATACGGATTTAATGGAGTAAAATCCAAAGTTGAAGGGACTATTCAGCTGCCTGTAACTATTGGGCAAGAGCCCAAGGAGGCCACTCGGATGTTGAACTTCTTGGTAATCAAGGAGGATTCAACGTACAACGCTATCCTTGGAAGGACTGGACTTCATGCATTCAAGGCTGTTGCCTCAACCTATCATGTGAAGATCAAGTTCCCTACCAGGAATGGTGTTGGAGAACATAAAGGTGATCAGAAGATGGCACGAAGCTGTTATGTAGCCTCGTTAAGGCCTGATGGAGTCGGGGGGCAGGTCCTTCCGATTGAAGACATGGAAGTCCACAGTGGTAAGGAACACAAAGAAAGGTCAGCAGAGGACATCACACAGAAGCCTCGGACAGCCATTGAGGCTAAGGCATTAACTGACTTTGTGGTTGAGTGTACCATTAGCAACCAAGAAGTCGGGTGGCAGGAGGTAGTACCCCAAGCAGGAAGTGAACTTCAGAATAAGAATGAGGAGACCAGAAGGAGTGGTGGGTGCCCTATTTTGATGGAGCATCAAAAACAAAATTAAGTGGTGCATACCTAGTCTTGCAAAACCCCGATTGGGCTTAAGTTATCCTAGTAGGACTTAGCTTCATATTTATATAGTAGAAGTAGAAATAAGGTTCATTAAAACCAATGCAGAGCATGTTGCTCCGAGTAGGACAGTAGTACTCTATGTAAGGGTTGAACCCATTTCCAAGTTATTAATGCAAGTTTGTTTTCCATTCATTGATTGTGATTTATTTATGTGCCAAGCACCTGATGTGTGAGTCAAAGAAGACCAAGTACCGAAAATAAAAGAATACACGAATGAAAACAAACGAATGCATACCCCGAATGGTAGAGTTAGGTTATAGCAGATAAGAGTTTAAGTCCTTGAAGGACCCTGGATAAAGACGAACGTTGAAGTCCTGATGGAACACCCGCTGAAGAAACATATTGCATAGCCCGAAAGCCAATGGAAGGCTCATCAAGTGGGCAATCAAACTAGGAGAATTCGATGTTAAGTACAAGCCTAGGACAGCCATCAAAGCTCAGGCTCTAGCTGACTTCGTGGTTGAATATACCATTGACAACAAAGAAGTCGGGGGGCAGGAGGTAATAGACCAGGAAGGTCAGCAAGGTGAGAAACCCCTGGAAGAGAAGAAGGAATATTGGATGCTCTATTTTGATGGGGCATCAAAAACAAACCCCTGGAAGAGAAGAAGGAATATTGGATGCTCTATTTTGATGGGGCATCAAAAACAAAAAGCTCTATTTTCATGGGGCATCTAAAACAAAAACCAGTGGTGCAGGTTAAGTTCTGCAAAGCCCCGATGGGTTCACACTCGAGTATGCCTTGAAGTTGGACTTCCAAATAACCTACAACGAGGCGGAGTATGAAGCTCTGATAGCCGACCTAGACTGACAAGAGCCCTGAGGGTCAAGAACTTGAAAGTCTGTGGAGACTCAAAGTTGGTAGTCTCACAAGTCAATGGAGAGTTTGAGGTTAGAGAAAAGAATATGGCCAAATACTTGAGGATTGTGAAAGCTGCGATAGCCCAGTTAGATGAGTGCCAGGTATATCCCAAGGGAGGAGAATACAAAGGTCGATGCCTTATCTCAATTCAAGGGTCGAGACCCATTCTGGGAGCGTCTACTTCCAAGTCCTGAAGACCCCCACCATCAATTTGAAATTGGTAGCACCAGTTGATGTAAGCTGAAGGATAGACCCTAAAGCTCATCTTGAGACTGGTTGGCCCCTTGATAATGCCTTGAAGGTACAGAAACTGTTAATGAGAGTGTTGAGATAAGAGGTCCTTTACAGTTCCACACTTGAGGTCTTGAACTTCAAATCTAAAAATTCAAGCCTTGATGGCCAACAAGGATATCTGCCTCCAAACGAACCTGACAAGAGGCATCAGGCTACTTAAAACCTAGTCAAGGTTCTACAAGTATAAGAAGAAGGTTGGAAACCTAGAAGTAAGATAGAGGATTGGCAACCAGCCAAGGCACACCAGACATAAAGTTGAGTGCTTAGTGGCAAGTGAACTTCTTGAGCGATCAACCGAGAAGCAAGACCTCCACTATATGAAGCAAGGGGGGCAAGAACTAAGGGACTTCATCATTCCTACATCTTAGAATGAGAATCAAGGGTTGATAATAACCTTAAAACCAAGGTCTCAGCAAATAAGTTAAGGCCCGGAAGGTCACAAGTCAAGGTTCACGAAACCATTTAAGGCATAACAAACACCTCCTATTGACCTGAAACCTCGTGTTGGTGATCCAGAACACCAACATCAACCTTAGAATCCAGGCCTTGTGTTATAAATCAAGGGCTAAGGAACTAAGTTGAAGCCTTAGAAGGCCAACAAAGCTATCAGATCCAACCTTGGATCAAGAGATTCGTGAACAACTCAAGAATGAGTAACTGAATCAACATTCCAACAAGGTGGTATAAGGTTGGCACCTACGACCTCGCTTTGCAATAGGATTTCGAGCTCATTCACATAACCAGAAAATCAACTAAAACATGTCCATTTGAGGCGTGGTTTGAGATCGCAAACTCCAGCTCGAATTTGAATTGAAAAATATGAAAAACCCACACGACCTAGGCCTAACTTGAGGTCGTCTATGTGTTGTGTTGAGATCGGATTTATACTACAATGAGATTGGTAAATTCTGGTCGTAATTATACTAGAAAGTGTGAAAAATCTGTGCGACCTGGAACCACTTTGAGGTCGTTTCCCCTTGGTTTGAGGTCGCCAGCACGAGGTCGAAAATGACTAGAAAAGCCGGGGAGAAGGTCACGACCTGGGTGAAAACTCGAGGTCGTTTCCATACCGAATGAGGTCGTATGAATTAGTTCAAAAATGAACTAAAAAACCTGTAAAACAGCCACGACTTGGCCCCCGTTTGAGCTCGAAATTGAGCTCGAAAATACACTGATTTCTCCTCGAAATTTCCAGGTCGAAAATGACTTAGGAAACAAGAAAAATGGCTGCGATCTGGAGGCAGTTTGAGCTCGAAATTGAGCTCGAATTTTGTGATTAAAATTCAGAAATTTGAGTCGAAATGATAATTTCTGAATAGTACTAGCCCTTGGAAATAAAAAATTTCCAAGCTGACCTGGCAGCTCTGCCCCTTGGACCCCGCCAGGGGCTGCCGCCCCTTGGACCCCGCCAGGGGCTGCCGCCCCTTGGACCCCGCCCGGGGGCTGCCGCCCCCGGACCCCCGCTAGTGCCGTTTAGCACCGTTAGTCCCGATAGCATCGATTAAGTGCCGATAGCATCGTTAGTGCCAATAAGCACCGATTAAGTGCTGATTAGCACCGTTAGTGCCGATAAGCACCGTTCAGTGTCGTTTAATGCCGGTTGACGTCACTTAAACGTTGTTTAAGTGTCGTTTAAGGCTAGTTAGTACTGTTTAGTGCCGTTTTATGCCGTTCAACGTCGTTTAAACATTGTTTAAATGTCGTTAAGGCTGATTAGTGCCGATTAGCATCGAATTAACATTGTCGTAAACGCGTCGGTCGCTCCACGCTTTACATAAAGACAATAACCGTGAAACACTAGTGTATAAAGATGAACCCTGACCCGAGTCTTGGAAAGGACCGTTAAAACTTCAAGGAAAACCTGATCAGTTTTCCTAGAAGTTGGGGGGCAAATGATATGGGCTAAAAATAAGCCCTAAAGACACATTTAGTGTTGCATTAATTAGATCCGGTATGGTTCGAACGTGGGACCCACCAACAGGGTCCAAAGTCCTATCTTTAATATTAATTTCGTAATTAATATTAGGGGTAATAAACAGCTCAGCAATAAGTGTCAGATAAGGACATTATCTCTACAAGACTTAGCCTCCAAGGCATCCAGTTCGATATGGCAACAGACTCCTACAAGGAAGGAGTCTAGAACTTTCCTCAAGGAGGTGACTTATCTATTAAGTCTCCAACTCCTACCTTAATTCTAAGGCTTCTCAGCCTATATAAAGGGCCTGACCCCTCATTCTCAGAACTACGTTGGCTTGATTCTCTAGCAATACAGAGATATGTAGGCATCTTGTGAGGACCGATCAGTCTCGAATGCAAGAACAGCCATTAAAGCTCGAAGCTCACCATCCCTTGTATTTAATACATACAAACCCTCGTTTTTATTCCACAACAAGAATGTTTCATAATACTAGCTGGGAAAGCCTTATGTGCGGATAAATTTATTGAACAACTGAATATCTTGCGTTTACAAAGTTGTGGGTGTAATATAATCCAAATCTTAAATCTTTAAGTTGGTGTGACGGTAGAATACCCTTATTTAAAAGAACTTGAAATTTATTGAGACGTTCAAGTAACAATTGTGTAATTTAGCCTAGCAAGTCAGCTTAGGTCAATAAAATAAAGCAGAACAAGTAAGAAAACTAAATTCAAAGGGCTATCTAAAAATAAGATACGGAATCTAATGTTGCAACAGTCAGGAACAAATTACTGAGAGGAACTAGTGAATGTTACTTATATTTCTTCTATGGGTACTCCAGCACGCACATTTAAGGTAGAGAAAAAGGACCTGAGATATATTTTAGAGAACCTTTTCTAATATACATATAAAATAATTTTTAAAATTTGCTGGGTCCGCAGGGCTAATTAAAAATCTTTGAATTTACTATAACACCCATCCCATTATTATATATAAAAATTAGATATCTTAAGGAACTTACATAAGATATATCTCAGGCTCCCTACTCTCTTTAAGTTAACTCCTCCTACTTCTATTTTGATGGAAAAAAGTCTAGAAAATCGATATGTTCTTATATTGACTCTTATTTGATCATTTTATTATCATGTTAGAGCATCTCCAAGGATAATATGTATAATGGTTGATTATATTGATTAGCTAAAATGATTATGTAAAATTTTAGTTAAGGAGACCAATTTATACTTCAATGGGATTATTTATAATTATTCTTGTGTAAAATTATACCTAATCGTTTCATTGGTTCGACGAATATAGCCAATGAAACATGTTTGGCTATATTTTTTTCTAAGGGGATAGAGGGTTGGAGTTGTAGAATTTTTACATAATCTCTAAAAATGCCACCTACATGCCACATAGATGCCACATAGATACTTTTAGCTAAGGGTTTTTACCATTGAAGATGCTCTTATATGACCTGAATTAAAGTTTTATGGTTTTGTTATATGACCTGAATTAGAGTTTTATGATTTTTCTTTGTAAATGTACCATTAATGTAAAAAAGACATGATTGTATATGTTGTATTATATTATAGAAAAATGCTAGGTATCCCAAATTGGTTCCCAAAAAATTTCCCAAATGACAAGTTTAGCAATTCAATTAATTATAATAATAATGGATCCCCTACACTCACACCAACTATCCTAAGCGCATATTCCGTATTTATATTTTCGTTATTGAAGATATTATGCTTGTACTTTTAAGATTAACAAATGTATCCTTGCCAGATTGGATGGTTGCAACCGAAATGAGATATGTTATTCCTTGAGGTTGATAAAGAATAAAAACCAAAAACCAAACATACCCAGTATATCCCGCTCAGAGCAGGGTCTGGGGAGGGTAGGTTGTACGCAGACCATGCCCCTACTTTTCAGAGCAGGGAGGCTGTTTCCGTGAAGACCCTCGGCTAAGTGTACGACATACAAAGAGTGTGTTAAATACAAAGGAAACCAAATGATACGGAAATGATCAAAGCCATACCTGGGCCCATGGCGTTCTCCACATGGGGCAAACATACTTGCGAGGGTTTATGATACTCATATGTTGATGCGCTCCAACCACACGAAGATCCCGCACAGAGATAACACCGAGCCAAGCTCCCTGCAACTGCAAAACCAGAAAACAGCAGACACTAAAAACGAAAAGCGAGAACGCTAAAGCCGAACTTCTAAAAAATCGCTAACCGAGACAACCCAACTCTGAGTCTCTCGATAACAGAGCCGCTCCCTAAAAGGGAATCCACCACTCTGATACGCCGCCTCCAAGAACACCTATCCGCGAACATGGTCTCATTTAAGTCTAAGGCCTTCAAATCCAGCCTGAGCTGCTCTTCCCACGACCTCCTCGGCCTGCCTCTCCTCCTCGCCCCAACAATCGAAAGGCTCTCGACCCTCCTCACTGGGGCTTCAGCCGGCCTCCTACGAACGTGGCCGAACCATCTCAACCTTCCTTCCCTAACTTTCGCAGAAGAAGGCGCCATTTCAAGCTCGCTCCTAAACACCGAATTCGGGATTCTGGCCAACATCGTGCGCCCACAAGACCACCGCAACATCCTCATTTCAGCCGCTTCCAACTTGCTTACGAGGGCCTTCTTCTCCGCCCAACACTCAGAACCATATAACATCGCAGGACGGATAGCCGCTCTATAGAATTTCCCTTTCAACTTTAAAGGAACTTTCTTATCCCACATCACCCCTGACGCTGCCCTCCACCTTAGCCACCCCGCCTTGATACGATGCGTGACATCGGCTTCAATCTCACCTTCCTTCTGAATGATCGAACCCAAATACTTGAACTTATCCGTCTGCGGGTCGATCTGGTCTTCAATCCTAACCTCCACCCCTTCTTCGCTGGCCTCACCACTGAAGTTACACCAGAGATACTCGATTTTTGAACGGCTCATACGTAGCCCTTGGGACTCCAAAGTAGATCTCCAAAGCTCCAATTTCTCGTTCACCTCCCCCCTCGATTCCGCCACTAGCACGATATCATCAGCGAAGAGCATGCACCAAGGGACAGCATCTTGAATCCCTCGCGACATGACATCAAGGATAAGGGCGAAAAGAAAAGGACTTAGGGCCGACCCCTGATGAAGCCCCATCTCAACAGGGAAGAAACGAGAGTCCCCCACTGAGGTTGATAAAGAATGATTTTGCATAATAAATTTTGCTCTCGTGGCAAAATTAGACTTGGCAGAACAATTACAATGTTTTGGTGTTCGTGATGGGCATGGGAAAGGTATAATTAATGTGATGAAGTTTTCTCTCTTAACGTTAACTTTGTAGAGTCATTCACAATTACCATCTTAAGATGTGTACTTAAATATGACACATACAAGACACTAGCAGTATTCGAAAAAAAAGGGTCTAGGCGGTCCATTAATCTAGGCGGCCAAAAAATATCTAAATTTTAAAAAAAATTGGTCATTCGACGTTTTTTTAATTAAACGGTGCATAGACGGGCTTAGGCGGTATTAGACGATTTTATTAGTTAAGCATCCAGAAAATGTCTAAATTCTGCAAAAAGCTGTCATTCAGCGCTTTTTTGATTAGGCGGTGCCTAGACGGACTTAGGCGGGATTAGGCGGTTTAATTAGTTAGGCGGGAATAATCGATTAGGCGGCGATTAATCGGCCCTAAACGATATTAGGCGCGATTAATCGGTCAAATTTTAAAAAAGTAGTCAAATTAAGAATAAAACTTTAAAAATATAAAATTTTTAAAATAAAAAACATACCTTACGCATAAAATGGTAAATTCACTCATCATATTTAATAATAAAATGAAGATATTTATATTTTTACTTATATAAAATATATTTTTAAATATTAAAATTAAATTATAATAAAAATAATATTTTAATACATCCGATTAATGTTCCGATTAATCATTCCGATTAATCTCCACTTAGCCGATTAATCGCTAAAAAATAGGCTCACCATCTAGACCCGCCTACTGATTTTTAGAACATTGGACACTAGACCTGATTCCAATACTTAGGCCCGATTCCAATATTTAATGCAATTAAAAAGAAAGAAAATCACAACTTAAATATAAGTATGATATGAGAGGGAGAGAGCATTTGTAAAAAAATACTCTAGATTTAGAAGAGAAATAAAAACTCCAAAGTTACAATTCGGGGAAGAAACACTTCATACTACAAGTCTATGATATGAATGTGAACATGCTGATGTTGTAATGGTTAAGGTCTTGATATCTTAAATCGGTTTTGCAATTGCTGTTGTAATTAAGTACTTCAAAGCGGTAATATTTCAGTTGAACAGAATTTAGTATTGTAATATTTTTGATTTTTTCAATGATGTGCTTGTGAGAAAATTACCAAAATAATCATATTTGAGTATGTCTAGCCCTATTTACCGATCTAATATGACGTTTCGTGTGAAGTATCAGTGGCTAATACGGCGTTTCGTGTGCCGTATCAGCAACTGATACAGCACCAAACGTCGTATCAGCAGCTAATACGGCGTTTGGTGTGCCGTATCAGCGTTGATACTTCACACGAAACGCCGTATCAGTGCTGATACTCTTATAGGCCCCGTCAGGGGTACTAAACTTTTAACCTAATACGTTACACCAAACGCCGTATCTCGATGTTGCGGCACACGAAACGCCGTATCAGATGATGATACGGCACACGAAATGCCGTATTTGAAGGATACGTTGCACGCAATACCGTATCCCGTCAGTATTTAGGGCCAACTTTTCGAGAATCAGTAATTTTGGCAAATTTATCCCAAAAATGATTATTTTGGACCTTCACCCTGTCGTTGTTACCTTACTTGAATTATTTTCAACATTTATTCGGATATTATCATTTTTGTTAAAAAAAATTAAATTTTTTTTGAGTATTTTATGATAAACGTCTATATTTTACATGCTTAAATAACTTTTATCGTATCTAAATTAATTTTTAATTATACTTTTATTATACCTAAATTAATTTTTAATGATAAGGGATTGGTGAAAAATATTTTTATGGTGGATGATAATTTATATGATCAGTAATTTGGACATATTAGGAGGAAAATAAATTATAGAAGATAATAAAATATTATAATACAAGTTTAATAGTATTTTTAACGATAGTGTTTTAATTAGTAATATGTTGATGACGGGAATTGATTCTTAAACTCGTTAGAGTAGTTTATAAAATAATATATATGCTTAATATAGATATGTTTTTTGTGGGATTCGAAATTGTAAACTATAAAAGTATTTTAAATATTAGAAAAAAAAAATTTAGCATTAGATCCGACGATTCTCATTTGTTTATCTTAAAATCTAACAATTGTTATTGAGTGTATCAAATAAAGTGACTAAACTACTAACCAACCAAATATATCTTAATTTGCTTATAGTATAGATATCACATAATGCAAATAAAGATATGAAATAGGGATGTCACTATAATCCAACATTAATTTTTGTTTTCTAGAATTTAAATATGAATGTAGCAATAATAGTTATATGTAATTCAGTTAGCATATATGATTAGTGAGCATATAAATTCTACATACTATATATAGCATATGTTGTACTTTAGACTACGAGATAGGTAAGCCACTACAATCTAATATTATTTTTTGTTTTTTGGAATTTAAATATGTATTATATATTTAGAAAAAAGGTGCTCGTAATATGGAGCACCAAGGTTACTAAAAAATATGGAGCACCAAGGTGCTCGTAATATGCATGTGGATGTAACGAGACAATATGCGAGATTTAAAAAATAAGTTTTATAGGTGTGAAAGAATGTATCCTGGAAAGCATCCAAGCATTATTCGAAGAGTCGTGCAAAACTTTCCGAGCAATACCCTGAAAAGAAAATATTCAAAGAAATATCCTCTATTAAGCACTCCGAGAAATACCCTCCTCAAAGAAGGATGTATTCTAGAGTTTCCATAACGTATTTCGGAAAATATCCTTCTCAAAGAAGGTCATATCCACCAGAATTTCCATAAATGCTTCAGAGATATCCCTCCTCACAGGAGGTGGACTTTCCGAAACTCGAATCTTGATGAGGCACCGGAAGTACGGACATCCCCCCCGGAAGTACGGTTTTTGCAAGGATTTAGTAATTTAGGGTACTCTCCTCAAAGGAGATCAGTTTTTGTTCAGAAATACCCTCCTCACAGGAGGTGGACTTTCCAAAGCTCGAACCTTGATGAGGCGCCGGAAGTACGGACATCCCCCCCGGAAGTACGGTTTTTGCAAGGATTTAAAAATTTGGGATACCCTCCTCAAAGGAGATCGTTCCCCATTCTAGAAATATCCCTCCTCTTAGGAGGTGGATTTTCCGAAGCTTGCTTCATTTTCACTAAGACTCTCCTTAGAGGAGATCATCTTTTAAATAAATCACAAAGACCCTCCTTAGAGGAGGTCGTCTAACACAAAAAAAATAAGGGAGACCCTCCTTAGAGGAGGTCATCTTCCCAAAGTCATATCAATATCCCAAGATTCTTCCAAAAAATATCAGCAACACTTGAAGGAAAATATCAACAACACTTGAAGGCTCTTCTAAAAAATCAACTCTTCGAATAAAAGTCTTCCAAAATATTACCCATACAAAGGAGGGCCTTCCAAAATAATTAACTCTTCGAACAAGAGCCTTCCAAAATATTACCCATACAAAGGAGGGCCTTCCAAAATAATTAACTCTTCGAACAAGAGCCTTCCAAAATATTACCCCTGCAAAGGAGGACCTTCTAAAATAATAAAATCTTCAATTAAGAGTCTTCCAAAATTTATCCCTAGAAAAGAGGGTCTTCCAAAATATTACCCCCACAAAGGAGGGCCTTCCAAAATAATAAACTCTTCAAATAAGAGCCTTCCAAAATCATGTACCACGAAGATTACACCAAAAATCTTGAAAATCTTCACAATTCAAATTCTGCCCAAATATGTTTTTGACGTTTTTGACCACCTAAACGATTTTTTCTTGAAAAACACAAAAGTTGTAGATAACAAAAATATCTTTCCGGAAATATATGGCTCATCAAAAACGGACTTATAACGAATCGGGAATCAAAGAAAACGTCTGCTGTTTGATTTCTTGATGCCGAAAAACGAGATCTGATTGTATTTTTTTGATTTCCAGAATAGATCGATATATAATCTGAGAAAACTCAAAGAACGAAAGTTATAGGAAATTTAACAAGCTTTCCGAATCATTAAAAATCATCAAAATCCAACACGCAATGAATTTACTACAAATTTTATAAGATAACAAATTTGTATGGACAAAATCATAAGAAAACTTATCTTATTTTAGAATAGATCCACCGCTTCCAACGCTTAGCTCCTCCATTAAAGCAGCTCCAGATCCATAATAACCCCCCATGCGTATGAATTGATTGTCCTCCACAATCAAAAAATATATGCCCTCCCTCTAGCGCAAATTGTTAACGGAGGAATTTGGGTATAACAAATTTCGGAGGTTGCTGGAATAACGAAATTATGAAAATAGGGGGATTTGGGATTTTGGATGTTTGGGGCTGGACTTGAGAGGTGTCTCGACTTGTTAGATGTGTCAGATCCCTTCTCAAGATGCCTGCGTACCTTATATTTATAAGGATCAAGCCAACGCAATTCTGTTAAAAGGATTGGTTTTTAATCCCTATGATTGTTAAGGGATGTATTTTGGGAATTAGTAGATTTTATCTCTTTGAATTATATTCGCGTTGGGATAACTTCCTGATTTGAAGGATATCGTTTGGAGATATTTCTATCATTAATTGGAGATAATTCCTCGTTTCAGAGAGAGGAAATAATTAACTTGGTGATTAAGTTAATTATTATTAGATTCGTATTTAGAAATTTGGAAGATATTAGAGGCAACCGAAAATATGGCGTAACAGTTACGACTGGATTTCTGCCGAATCCTGTTCGGTCGAACCTGCAATGAAGAAGAATGCGAGGGTTTGGCCCCTCGATTCACCTCCGGTGTGAGAATGAGTCAGTCGGTTTTTCATAGGGTAATTAGAACGTAAAGCTTGTGTTTTGTATGTAATTGATTAAGTGAGTCATAGAATGATGAAACCTGTATATTTAATATCTGTCCCTTTCCCCCCTTCCTCCTCGTGCAGAGTTAGTGGGGGCAACTACCTGAAGGTGGAGATCGTGTGCCCTGATTGGATTGTGGACCGATACAACGATATGGGCCTACTCATTATTGGGCCTTCGGCTATTAAGGAACCTTAGTCAGTCGGCATCCACATTGGATTTGTTCACAGGCCCGAAATAGGGTAAGTATGATGGACCTCCAACAGAAATATATGTTACTTTGAACACATATTAAACGTGAGTGTGATGCATTCCGGGACACTAGTTAAATTAAATAAAAGTGGGGAATGCAAATTTGAATGCAATCGTAATAAGGTATTTGGCCGGAATTCATTTCTTGCTGCAATTGAGAAGAGAGAAAGACAATTTAGAAATAAACAAGATGTAAGGCGAGTCGGCATCGATGATTTAGCTTTAGATAAGAAGATAATATCCTTAGAATTACAACTTAGGAAAACAATGTTTGAGGGATGAACTTAACTCAATTTTAGAAGTTTTAAACATAATATTATTTTGACATAAAAAAACATAATACTATTAATTTATGAATATTAATATATTGTAATTGATTTGAAATTTAACACAAAATTGGTAGAGTTTGAGAGTTAGTACAGTTCAAATTTAAGACTAAACTAGCTTATAACCCGTGCGATATACAGATTTTTTTTGATATGTAATAATTTTTATTTTATATTTTATATAATTATTATTTTTAATGATTTAGTTTAAATCTAATTTAAATAATTTATTTTAAATTTAATTAATGATATGTATGGTTTAAAATTTATATTATAAAATTCTAAAATAAATATATCATTGCAGAATTCGAACCTTGAAATTTTAGTAATTTAATTTAATCATATAATATATCTAAACATTAGATCTAACCGGTCGGATTTTTTACTAAAAATCTAACGATCATTATTCGTTATATACGAATTTCTATTATATTTTGTTAGTGTTTAGAAGATAGGGTGTGAAATTTTTGGGTATTTATTAATCACTGTAAGATTATGTTTAAAGTTAAAAGCTAATATGTTTTAAATAGAAAAGAAATATTATTGATTAGTAGATACGATATTTTAATTATTTATAAATGGTAATATTATCAATTAAAAGTAAACAACTTTTAATTAAAAAAGATAATCGGCTAATTATCATTAATTATATTATTTTATTATTTATTTTAATAATTAGGATAACCGTGCCGAAAATCGAACCAACAAACTTTTAATACACGTGTGATGCACTAGTTTCTTTTATTATGGTATAAATTTTATTTAATATTACTATTATATTTTTATATAATCATTTTTAAAATTTTAATTTAATATAATTTAATGTATTCATGTTTATAGATAATACTAATGTTTCCTTATTATAAATAATGTAAACTGATTTTTAATATATCCCCTAAATAATAAATCCTGTTACCAAACTCATGGTTTTTTTACACCCCCTACCCCAAGACTTCAATCATAATTACATACGAATGCCATTACATTTGCCCTTTTAAGTAATTGATTGATAAAAGAATATACTATGTGACATATTGTATGGCCTAATTATGTTCCCGAATTAAAGGTTCACGTGAGTGAAATAATGACTGGGAATGATTGTCATAAAACTCACATACTTTGACTTTTATTACCTGTCTTCTTTTCATTGTGTCTCCCCCATTTTTAGCCTCTATACTGAAAATGTGTGTATCTCCAAGCTGTGAAAACGACATCTCTATCCTCCTTCTGCGCTTACTTCCTCTTTCAGGTATGCTGCATTTTGCATTCAAATTCGCGTTATGTGTGTCCAAATGACAGTACATGATTCATTTAATTGTGTTTGGAAGTCAATTAGAGTTTTGTTTTTCATATTTTGGTTCCTCAAACTAGAGTGATGTTTACAATAATACACGCAAGCGTACGCGGTCACAAGTAATATAGAATAAAGTTGTGTTCGTTCCCACAGAGATCTGGATATGGTTTTAACTCAGTTATTGTACCTATGCAACAATGTATGGTTATTACTCACTGCTAAGACAAATAACAAATTGGTTTTAATTAACTAAATTAACTAAGAACTAAATTAACAACTAAGAATTAACTAACTAACAAGAATTGAAATTGAATTACGTCTACAAGAGTAACATGGGATCCTAACTTCATTAAATACTTCGCTTAGATCTGACGCCTTTAATCACTATATGCAATGGTTATGATACCTGATCGGATAACACGAAACAAGTACACGCTACTTCTCAGTATACGAATACCAAACTAAACATACATCCACAAAAGAGATAGAAGATGAATAGACACCAATTATGCTTAGACCCTATATGTCTATAGAATTTGAAAACATAACGGTTGAAGAGCAAGTTATCCATAAAGATCACACAGGGCAATATAAGTATTTTCATCTCATACTACTAATCATATTGATAAACAATCATGAACCTATGCTAGCATGGCAAGTTCTAAATCTCAAGATCCACTTTCACTTCACAAGAGATTAACAAATTAGATGTTCGTGACGCATCTATCAGTTAAGCATAACCATACAAGGATATCAGATATACATCACACACAGATCTTTAAAGCATAAAAATACTAAGCTCCATAAATAAATCCGTTAGAATCCCATGACAATGATTAGTTCATAATCGAACCTCTCGTCATCATGGGATCTAATGAAACCATGATAAAAACAAAGTATGAAAAGATACAAATAAAACTAAGTAATTGATATGTAATGGTGTATGTTTTTTTCTGTCCCCTAAGATGTGTATTTATAGCCTCAATTTGCCTCTCCATCAAACAATTGCCGTTTTAGAGTTGGAATAGGAGTATGACAATTTTCGTTCTTGAATGAGAATAGAATTGCAAATTCCATGTGTAGATTTGATTCTAGAATGTTCTAGCCGCCCAAAGCAATTACCATACTTATTAGAAATAAGAATTCTGGCAATTTCCTGTTTAGAATTGAATTCTGGCAATTTCTGTTGATTCTGTTTTGAAGGAAAATTCTCTTCAATAATTCTGGACTCCGGACCACCTTAGAATGATAGATAATTCCGTTATCTTCGTGTGGGCAGTTGAATCGTCCAAAACGGACTTGTAGAACTCAAGATATGGCCAAAACAAAATCAGAAATTCTGGCTGATTTTTCACCCGCTGACTGCTACTGTTCATGCGCGTCCGTTACTGTTCATGCGCGTCCGTTACTGTTCATTTCGCTGATTTTGCTCTATTTTCTTCGTTTTAACTCCGATTTTCATTCCGTTTCTTCCGGCTCTCTCGCAATTTGATGTACTGTTATTCTTTAAGCTCAAAACCCACCATTTAAGCATGGAAAACATCATCCCACATCCGACTCTTATTCCTGCACAAATTCACTAAAAACACATCAAAAACACCACATACTTGAGTTCAAGTCATCAATTCAAGTCGATACGAAGCATTCCAAGTGGATATAACATCCACTTATCACACCCCCAAACTTAAACCGATGCTTGTCCTTAAGCATAACAATTATAACTATATACAACTAACTAGTACCACTTCCGTAGGTGATCACGGTTGCATTTGGCATATGCAACAAGCCCTTTAAACCCCTAGGCAGCCCTAGTGGACGAGTAAGGTCTCGTGAGGGCCTATATCGAATGTACCCACAAAATCCAATGCAATGCATGAATGCAACTAATATGAAAATGCAATTAATCTAGTACTAATATCCTACCATACCTTCAAATCCTCTCATGCCATATCAACCTAAGAATCAAAGTAAATACGCAATGTCTTGGTGTCGAAAGTGCAAGTATTCTCATAGTCTACTCAATGAACATGCATAAGTTCTCACAAGTCCATGTCAAGTGTAAGAATAAGTTAGTAAACATGCTAAGCCTACAAGAGTACATCTTTGAGACAAAACTCGGGATCTCATACGCAAAAACAAGCAAACACTCACAATCCACTCACAAAAGAATATTCACTCAAGAACAAGGGTAAGTGTATCACTCAATTCCAACAAAATCATAAGCATGCTTGACATTTGGTATCAATCTAACTCTTAACACAACATACATCAATGACGATAATCAAAAGGTCTTTATTTGGGTTGTAACGGGGCTAGGGACAAGGTATGTCAGATAAGCCAAAACAGGTGAAGTGTCAAAAGCTAGTAGGAACTTATAATAAATCATACACAACCACCTATTTTCCCCCCACATACTTTTACTATTTTTCTTCCAACAAACACTCGACTAGTCGACTAAAGTAGGATCACAATTTCTATTTTTTTTTCTTTCTTTCTTTTTTTTCCGAGAGCTAAAGCAACAATAATATAGACAATAACAATGATCCCACGATTTTATTACACATGCCGACTATCAAGCAACAACCAAACCCAAATTTCAATATTTCCCCCAAAATTATGACCAACAATAAACCCCTCCTTGCACACCTTATTACTCCTTTAAGCACCCTACTAGCCTTTGACAATGTGGGTTCAAATTAATGTAAGGCCAATACAAGAAAAAGGTCTAGGCAATTAATGTGGTATGTCACCGAAAAAATAGGATTAAGCTCAACGGGTTAACTAATTGATCATGTAAACATAGTGTGGTAATATGGGAAAATATGTGGTTATTCCTAAATGCCTTTATCATTTTAATCGTCAAATAATGTCATGCGTTTCAAGAAAGACCTCAAACAACTGCTAGCAATGCAAACAATCCGTGGACACTCAAGCAAACAAATAAAATTGCAACAAATGCAATATGGCTCAAAAGCTCACTTGGCGGGAAAAACATACTCAATCCCAAGCAAAAATCTCTCTAATGCACCTACTTGTATTCAAAGAATGCAAACTAAATCAACTTGCACATATTCATGTCCTTCTAATTACTCACAATATTCAATAAGTATACTAGCTTCAACTTACTAGTGTATGTGTGTGTACAAGAACAAAGCATATCACTTCTCAATCAAAAGCGTCAACAACACAAAATTCCTATCAAGCATGGGTGCAAATGCAAAATATTATGAACTCACATGATATACGAATATAAAAACAGAATGTCCTATACGAAACAAACGTAGATAACACGAACATAAATGCATAATTTACTACTACTAATATGCAAAGCATGAAATCCTACATGAACACAATGACTAACAATCACAACTACATACACTACTTATCCCTCAAACCACCCCTAAACTTAAAATATTCGATGCCCTCATTGAATGGAAGTAAATACGATGGAAAGTAGAAAACATACCAGTATACAACAATGCTTGCGTTGCCTCCCAAGAAGCGCTTCTTTAACGTCAATAGCTCGACGTTACTTCCAAGCCTCCATTAAGGATGATAATAATTTGCCTGGTCCTCTCTTCGTGAGACTTCATCGTCATCACGGTGGCACACTTTCTGCTCCTTCTCCTCGCTTGGCCTACTCGTATAACAACTATGTCCTGTTCCAATGCCTTCTTCTGTTGACCCAAAATCTGTCAATTTGTAGAACAACACACATTCGCGGCCTTCGCTTGAATATAATGGAGGAGGGTAAATGTAAGTTGCTGAAGCCTTTGGTTTCTCAAAGAGAACTTCCTCCATTGGCTCTAATGCGCTACCTCCATCTTCACACTTTGAGACAAGTAGAAGACCTGCATCTGTCCCATGATCATCGGCGTCTTGGAACGCAAATACCAATTCTTGAAATTTGCGTAGCTCATCAGTGTCCTCTTGGTACGCACATACCAATTCTTGAAATTTGTGTAGCTCATCAGTGTCTGTCCCGAATTGTGCCCTTTCCAAATCATCCACCTCACTAGCTTGATCAAATTCCTCACATGGCTTGTGAACGCTCACCTCACCTTGGAATTCGTCTTCCTCAATTATGCATGCAATACCCTGCTCCAAGTCACCGTTATTTTCTGGAATTGCATCTAGTATGAATTGTTGTTTCTCTTGTTCCAATGATCTCACAGCTTGAGCAACTAGTGTCTCCACAGATTTTAAAGACTCCTCTCTACTCTTTACAAGCATCATAAGCTCCTCCATAGTAACAACCTCATCTAACTGAGAAGTACTCGGTCACAAGTAATATATAATAAAGTTGAGTTCGTTCCCACAGAGATCTAGATATGGTTTTAACTCAGTTATTGTACCTATGCAACAATGTATGGTTATTACTCAATGCTAAGATAAATAACAAATTGGGTTTAATTAACTAAATTAACTAAGAACTAAATTAATAACTAAGAATTAACTAACTAACAAGAATTGAAATTGAATTACGTCTACAAGAGTAACATGGGATCCTAACTTCATTAAATACTTCGCTTAGATCTGACGCCTTTAATCACTATATGCAATGGTTATGATATCTGATCGGATAAAATGAAACAAGTACACGCTACTTCTCAGTATACGAATACCAAACTAAACATACATCCACAAAAGAGATAGAAGATGAATAGACACTAATTATGCTTAGACCCCATATGTCTATAGAATTTGAAAACATAACGGTTGAAGAGCAAGTTATCCATAAAGATCACACAGGGCAATATAAGTATTTTCATCTCATACAACTAATCATGTTGATAAACAATCATGAACCTATGCTAGCATGGCAAGTTCTAAATCTCAAGATCCACTTTCACTTCACAAGAGATTAACAAATTAGATGTTCGCGACGCATCTATCAATTAAGCATAACCATACAAGGATATCAGATATACATCACACACAGATCTTTAAAGCATCAAAATACTAAGCTCCATAAATAAATCCGTTAGAATCCCATGACAACGATTAGTTCATAATCGAACCTCTCGTCATTATGGGATCTAATGAAACCATGATAAAAATAAAGTATGAAAAGATACAAATAAAACTAAGTAATTGATATGTAATGGTGTATGTTTTTTTCTGTCCCCCAAGATGTGTATTTATAGCCTCAATTTGCCTCTCCATCAAGCAATTGCCGTTTTAGAGTTGGAATAGGAGTATGACAATTTTCGTTCTTGAATGAGAATAGAATTGCAAATTCCATGTGTAGATCTGATTCTAGAATGTTCTAGCCGCCCAGAGCAATTACCATACTTATTAGAAGTAGGAATTCTGGCAATTTCCTGTTTAGAATTGAATTCTGGCAATTTCTGTTGATTCTGTTTTGAAGGAAAATTCTCTTCAATAATTCTGGACTCCGGACCACCTTAGAATGATAGAAAATTCCGTTATCTTCGCGTGGGCAGTTGAATCGTCCAAAACGGACTTGTAGAACTCAAGATATGGCCAAAACAAAATCAGAAATTCGGGCTGATTTTTCACCCGCTGACTGCTACTGTTCATGCGCGTCTGTTACTGTTCATTTCGCTGATTTTGCTGATTTTGCTCTATTTTCTTCGTTTTAACTCCGATTTTCATTCCGTTTCTTCCGGCTCTCTCGCAATTTGTTGTACTGTTATTCTTTAAGCTCAAAACCCACCATTTAAGCATGGAAAACATCATCCCACATCCGACTCTTATTCCTGCATAAATTCACTAAAAACACATCAAAAACACCACATACTTGAGTTCAAGTCATCAATTCAAGTCGATACGAAGCATTCCAAGTGGATATAACATCCACTTATCAAGTGCTTTCTTCTCTTTGATAAAAATTGTCCAATCAATTGTGTTAAAACTTTGTGAAGAAATGAAAGAGGTTTGTTGAATTACTTATGCATTTAATTTTTTAGTTATGTTATAGGCGTCCAACGATCTAATTTTGGTGTTCATTTTGGTTGTAGGCCAATTATAATCAGCTTTGATTCTTTCACAGCCTTGCAATATGATTCTGGTATGTTCTTCCTTCACAACCTTGCCTTTGAATATATGTTTGTATGCTTTCATATGTGTGTTCATTGGTCTAAAAACACTTTCTTTTCTTTGAATATGTTTTCATATGTTTGAATTGATGTGAAATATGTAGGTTCGAGTGTTAAAAGAAGAAGGAAAATGGATGAAAACAAATTTCCTTCTCCTACTTTTATAAGAAATCAGTTCCATTCTTGAAATGGTATGTATTTATTATAGTAGGGTTTGATGTTTAATAGTGTATATTGTTCATCTTTAATGTTTTGTCAGTAAATTCGTTATGGCTTTCTTACACTCAGTAAATTGAATGTGTCTTTACATATATTGTAAATAATAAAGAAAATGTTGATATAAATGTGCAAAGTCCACTATTGAGTAGGACTGTTATTGGCAGTGTAGTTGAAAATGTCTACCAGACTCCTAGATGTTCAAATATAACATCAAGAACAGTTCCCAAGAGGAACACATCAAATAGAGGACTACATAATGGTAAGTTTTTTCCAAAAAGCAAAACATCAAATAAACTACTACTGGTACAACTACTTCTTTAATTTTTAAATGCTGAAATTTAATACATATGATTACACTTCTGAAATTCTGATGTTTTTGGAGTTTCAGGTATTTTGATAGATATTTCCAATACTAACGAAAATCTTGATGTAAATGTTCAAAGTCCTGTATTGAGTGTGACTGTTAAAGGCAGTGTAGTTGAAAATGTCTACAAGACTCCTACATCTTCAGATATAACAGCAAGAAGAGTTCCAAAAAGCAACACATCAACTCAGCTATCTAATGGTACAACTGCTTCTTTATTTATTAAATGCTGAGATTTAATACATATGATTACAGTTCTCAAGTTTTTATGTTTTTTGGTTTGAGGTATATTGACAGAGTTTTCACAACATAAACAAAAGACCACATTTAACAAAAAGCAGGGGACAATTTCTACTAATAAAGCAGGAGAAGGAACAAGTGGTTGTGAAGGTAGAATTCGACAGTCCTGACTCTGTTATATCTTTTATGAATGTGTTTATCTTTTGAAGGTAAACAAAGTGCCTATGCTGTTGAACTAACCTTATAAATCCTTTTTACTCATAGGTACTTCCATAGGTGAAATTACAACATCTCTTCAAACTAAAAAGAGTAAGCGACAGATTCATCCTCGAAAACCTGATGATGCCACAACAGAATTATTCACTGCAGAGACAATGATTGAAAGGACTCCCAAACTACAAGGTGACATCTTTGGTGTAAACAAATTGTGCAGTTGTTACTATAACATAATATAACACACCACAAACATCACAGATGTTTTTCTAATCTATTACATCTATATAACATTTCTTTGAAAGGTACCAGAATCGTTCTCAACTACCAAAATATCAAGGTATGAGACTAATTTCTTAATCTTAAAACTTAACATCACTTCTTTATTGTATATATATTAGTAAGGTTGCTAATCTTTTATTCCAACTGTTTTACAGACTACGAGGGGAAATGTTGTTTAACAGATATGATAAGGTTGAAAATCTAGAAACCGGTAAATCTGAATGGACAATACGTGTTAGAGCTCAAACCATTTTGAAAGGCGTCAACAGCCAGACCAATGAATTCCGTGGTTTAAATGTCATATTTATTGATGATTCGGTAAGATATGTAATATTTATTGCAATGGTGGGAAGGTGGGTTCATTTAGATACTTTCATTCCTTTTAATAAATGTTTTAAATATTTTGTAGGACTGCCGTATTCATGCTTTCGTAAGCTCAAAGATTGTGGATTTGTTTGCCGAGGAGTTGAAAGAAGGTCGGATTTACACCTTATTTAATTTTCATGTAAGAGTTTATGGTTCCGACGATAATAGTAGAGCTGTCCGGTTTGACAAGCACATTTATTTTGCAAATCATACCAAGTTGAAAGTAGAAGCTGAAAACGTCACAAACATTGTCCCTCATGCTTTTGATCTGTTTGATTTACATGATGTGGACAAGTTAGTAGCTGATACACGTTTCTTAATTGGTAATTTCATAATATTTTGGGACATTCTATGTTTAGTGTACTAACTTAAACATATTGATATTTCATTGTTTGTTCTCTAACAATAATTATGTAGATGTCGTCGGCATTATTAGAGACAAGAATATTAACTGTGTTTATTCGGAGGACAAAAGCAAATCACATATTAGGTTTCAAATAACTGATGGGAGGTATGAATTTCATTTTTTTAAAAGTATTTGGTTCCTCTATTTGATAATTCAAGTATATAAACACAGTGTACTAAATTAATGCTATTGTGCACATGTTTTTAATAGGTACTTTCTGCATGTCACTTTTTTCAATGAATTGGCTGAAAATTTAGATAAAGCTTTGAAGGATATAGTCGAAGAACCGGTTGTCATCATCATTGCAAGTGAAAAAGTCAATCAATATGATGGTAGACTAACAAATTTGGTAGTATAACTTATTTACCAGTTGAATATTGTAAAACCTCTATTAAGTTGATATGCATTGTACAGGTGCAGCATGTTTGAACAACTACACAGCTACAAGATTTTATCTAAATGTCGATCACTATAGTGTCCAAGCATTGAAAGATAGGTACAAGTTTTGATTGTTTGGATTGTAACTATACTTCGATATAAAATGTATATCCTAACCAAGTGGTCATTTTGTGCTAATGAAGAGTTTCCAGTACTTCAATATCTCAAGAACTAATACAAAATGAAGAGGATAAGGTCCCAGAAATGGTTTCAATTGCACAGATAAAAAAGTTGATTGAAGAATACATTGAGGTATGAAACTATGAATACTGTTCCTAAACGTGTTCATATGTATATTATTTTGTCAATATATTTTTTACACTTTTTGGTACTCTGTGGATGTAATATAGAGAAAGGTGAGGTGCCAAATTACAATAAAGAAAGTGGATGAAAAGATTAAGTGGTATGACTATGTATGTACCTCATGCGGAAATGAGGTGAATAAAGTTGAAGAGAGGTACAAATGTTCTTATTGTGTTAGAAATATCCCATTTCCCGATAAAAGGTAATTCATAACATCTAAATTTTAAGAGTATTGGCTTCATTTTACTATAAATAATTTGCATTGCTCTGTCTACTTGAATGTATAGGTTTAGACTAGCAACTATATGCAATGATTGTACTGGCATTCTTCCAATTATCTTTCCTGATGAGGAAATACAGCGGATCCTTGGACGGAATGTGTTTGAAATTGAGAATGATGATAATGAAGTAAGATTTTTGTAAACTAAAAGGATCACCGAAATAACTGATCAAATTTTCATTTTCTTTATTCATTTTACTGACATTAATCATTATGCAGGTGGGAAATGATATACCCTTTCCTCCCTTGCTCAAAAGTTTTGAGAAGAAAGATTATATTTTTACATTGAAGATAGAGGAGAACAATATAAACAAGTCATGCAACATATATATTGCCACTGAAATTAATGATCGTGTGGAAATGTTTGGAAATCACAGCCCATCAAATGTACAATCAAAAAGTACAAAGGAATGTTCACTATCCATGGTAATATATCTCAATTAAAATTTCTGTGTCATTACGTTGCATGACCATACAGAATAAGTTCTTTTATTAAACAAAGGCTTCTTGGCTTAGGAAATTGATGTAAATCCTACTACCAAACTGAGTCCTCCCACTGGGAAGTCAACAACCAAGATAAGACCAAGAACAAACACTCAAAATGTCCCATATGAAATTGAGGAACATATTCCACTTTCAAAGGTGAAGGTTATCAAAACAGAAAAAGTAATTATAAATTTCGTATTCATGCAACTTTAGAGTCATGTATTGTTTTATTGTTTCGACTTTCGATATCTAATAGCATTTTGTTTACTCTTTTGCAGGTTTAATGGTATCCTGTTTGGAATCTTCACAATGTGTGCTGTGTATTGTTTATTTTGCTGACCTTTTCAAACTACTCTTGCTGCATCTTTGCTTTTGTGTAATGTATCTTTATTGCCTATTTCCTTTTAACACTAGAAAGGAATTTTTTGGTTGTAATGGCAAAAGACTCTAAATATTTGCAATTAATAGCTTCTCTGTTGAAACCTCCTTTAAATCAATGTATATTTTAATGACATTTTCAAACTATTATTGCTGCAACTTCTCTTTTGTATAATGCATCTTTATTGCCTCTTTCCTTTTAACACTAAAAAGGAATGTTTTGGTTGTAATGGTAAAAGACTCTAAAAGCCTCAATTAATACTTTCTCTGTTCAAAGCTTCTTTACAGCAATGTTGTACAGGTGAATAGTTCTCCATTAAATTCTCAACTCAACTAACAACATAAAAATTGATCACAAGGAAACAGGTTCGCAACTATAAATTGTAGAGTTTGTGTTCCATAAAGAACTCACATTTACACAACTCAATTCAAGTTCTACACTCACAGACATAAAAAGTTATGGCAACCAAAAATTTTGATAGTTTCAAAGACTTGAGAAAAGGAAAATATTGTTGGAAAGTTCAAGCAATGATACTCAATTTATGGAGAGGATATACCAAAAAAGGAGAGCCGTTCAACGCTTTTAACATGTTGCTACTGGATCCTCAAGTAAGTGATTGTGTTTTGAAACCCAACTTTCGGAATCGAGCATGGATCTGTGTATTTTTCTCTCCATTTTTTAAGACCTCATATTTTTCTCTCTATATGCAGCATGGCAGAATGCATGCATTTGTGCCTGGAGCTGTTGTAGATGTTATTGAGAAACAAGTTGAAGTTGGAAAAATTTTCCTCATACAGAATTTTACTGAAAAAGACTACAAGATTGAAGACAAGTTTCGGTGTATCCGGAAGGAATTTCAGATAGTATTTGGCGAGGATACAATCTTAAAACCCTTACAAGAAACTGATGTTTGCATTGAAAGTTGTTGGTTTGATTTCTATGACCTTGAGGATCTAAAACCACTAGCTAAACAAAACATATATCTTACTGGTACATTGTTATTTACTTATTATCCTCCTTTTATATTTTTTATTATTCTTGGAAATTTAAATTTACCACTTTATGTGTATTAATCGTTTATATACTTTAATAGATGTAGTTGGAGTAATGGAAGAGCATGACCCAATCGGAAAAGTTAGAAACAGACATGGACAACTACAATCACAGATTAAATTTAATATAACTGATGGGAGGTTTGTACTTTCTTGGTTTTCAAAACTGCATTCATTTTTATTTTTTATTAATGAACTCATCATAACAACTTGCTTTTCCAATGGTAGAACAAGTGTTAAAGTCACTTTTTGGGACGAATTTGCTGAACTATTTGCTGATATTATCCGAAGAGATTTAGAACACCCACTAATTCTCATTATTGGTAGTTGTAGGGTAACCATGTGGGACGGTATGTGTTTCTACTTGCAATACTATAGATATCAAGTTACTAAAGAAAATAACATAAGAAAAAAAATGCAGATGATGTAATCCTTGCTAATGTTGGAGCTACAACTTTTTATGTGAACTATAACCACCACAGTGTCACTGAACTTAGGAAAAGGTATATTTCTTTAGATAAAAAATTATTTGCTACTAAATTGTAACTATTTCTAATCCCAAATTGTATTACATTTAGGTGTTCTAAATCTAATTTTTGGATCAGAACTTTGTCAACCCAAAAGAACAAGACTCTCTTGAGTCTGAAACAATGGGTCTTTAAAAAGTTTTGCTATCATATTGTAGACAGAGGTCATGTGCCAGGTGAAAATTTTGATGGTCCACCAGATCAAAACATGGTGCCACCCTGTGTGCACCTCATGTTACCAAAAAATCCAATGTGTAGAAAATGTTAACATGTGCACAAGCTGTAATAGAGCAGTGCCATACGCAAACATGAGGTATATATGTACTAATAGTTTCCCTACTTTTCATAGGGAAGGGAGTTAAGATCAGAATTTTACTAACTACTCTATAATCAAGGTTTGAAATTCACACAAGAGCATCAGATGAAACTGGCACAATTTAGATAATGTTGGAGGATCGTGAAGTAAGAACCATGATTGGGAAGACAGTATTCCAACTATTCAAGGAGGTTAAACCAAAACTTACTATACTAAATTCTTTTTTACAGTTTTACTAATTTCAGAAGAAATAAATATTTGGGATTTCATGCTTCAATATTAGGGGAACAAAACAAGGTGGATACTTGGCCAAATATTTTGCAAACAATACAAAAGAAGGAGTGCACTGTGAAGATCAAGATAACTGTAGAAAACATTCAAAAACAAAGGATTTATATGTGGCTACAGATATAATGGAAGGTTTTAACTTGGGAGTTCGCTATCAGGATATAGAAGAAAGTCACCCTCATCCTATCAGCTATACAGAAACACAGGTAAATAATACTTTTATCTACTTCAACTAATAAAAATTATATGTTTTACCTTACAAATTTAATGCTCATTTTAACCTAACATGTTTTCTAAACAGGCTTCTGGCTCAAGTTACCATTTGGACTTTTTCTCTAATTTCAAGTAGGAGAATATCGACGGGAAGCCGAAGAAAAGTCCTAGAGTAGATAACCATAGTCGTATCTATGTTATATTAATGACTTTATGTAAAAGTTGTTCCTAAAACAACATAATTAATCATCTTCCATCCCTACTATGTACTTGATCTAAACTTAATTATAACCTTTGTAGCATATATTTCTAAGGTACTTCCCCTTATCTTTAAGGCTTATATTTGTTTTCTACATTATTATATATCAAATGAAAGCGATCACCAAAAAAGAATAGCATAGAATACGAAGGTAATTAAAAACAAATAAGAAACTAAAACCATCACATAATAAGTACGAATGATGCATATTCTGTTGAAATTACAACATAATTGAAATAGAGTTCAACATACTAACATTAAACTAGGAGATCAGTCATCGACATTATAGCTCTATTCTGACTGAGTATTTCTGATGATCCGAACTTGAAAATGACGATTGGAGAATTCTGGGCACTCAAACACACAAAGATCACCAACTTTAAGATTCAAGTCATTTCGAAAATCTATCCAGCCATCATGGATTGTTGTTCTTTTCCAATTGCTTCTTTTCTTCACTTGAAGTTTCCAGGAACGATTCCCAATATATGCAACTATATAATCATTTTTGCCCCAGATGAAAGTCAAGTCTTTAAATTCAGAAGATATGCACTAATAAAATGTACAACAGATTTAAAAACATATGAGTATTGGTAATCTCACAATGGTGAGTTAATAAAATTAACGACATTGATTAAAAACAAAATATACACTTACCACACCATAACAATATTTCTCCATGTGGAATGGTTGAACTTTTATTTCAAATCCACCTTGAACAGGTAGAACATCACCATTGTTACCTTTAGAAAAAAAAAACAAATATAAAGTATTTACAACTCAGATCAAAGATAAATTATGTACATGGATTAAGTGAATTAAATTGAAATTATTACCATTAGAAAGAGGTGAACCAGGAAATACAATCTCAACCATGTTGGCATCGAATGCCGATATCTTATACAGAATATCACCATCATACGTGATGAGCAACATATGAAATGAATTCAAGTCAGGCACTCCTAATATTTGACACATAGAGCGAAAATCAGTAATCATACGAGTATCCCGATTATAACGACAATCAAAATGCTTCCCATGGCTCAGAACAAAACGAATATGATAGCGACAAGTAGAAGCACATAGTTCGGAAAAGCAGTTTGGGGGTTCCTACAATTTACCAGTAGTATTTGGGATAAACAAATAGCAGTTAAACAATAAAAATTAGAAAAGGACTAACAATCTCATCAACAATTCTTTCAATTGGATCCATAAATGTGGCAAACCTAAAACCACCAGCACTCAAATTTACTGTCAACATATAACAAATTGATCAGAAAAATATTGAATTAACTGTAATAAATCTTTGTTCCTAAAAATTAAATTAACTACATTACCTCTAAAAGGTTTACATTGCTGAAAGTCATTCACAATCATGGGGTATTCAATTTCAGAACAATCGGTCCCTAAGATATAGACATTCAAGTCCAAACGCCCATAATACTCAAAAACTAAAATTTCACCTCCGTTCAAGTGAAATTTGGCATAAAAGGAAGAAAGCCCCTTCAAAATTCCTCTTCTCTTATCAAAATCAACAGGAACTAAGAAACCATTTCGAAGCTTCAAGTGAAACCTTGATGGAAGCCGCTCACCGAAAGCATTACGGAATGATGCAGGAATGCTCTGTACATCAATAAACCATACCATTTAGAAAAAAGTGTTTAATTGAGTAAACAAAATAACCCTTGAACAGCAATTACTAACCAGTTCATTCAAGCCAGTATCCTTGAGAGTAAGAAACTTCAAGAATTTGGGTGCTACCAACCCAAATGAATCCATATCTATATAAACTATAAACAAACATAAATAGTTAAGATGCATGTATGCAAAGAACAACAAATTATACTGATCAATTGCAGATTGTGTGTTTAAAAGTAAACAGAGTAAGAAAGAACCACATACCAGCCATTGCCAAGTAAAACTGAATTATTGAACACAGATGAAGGAGAAGTTCTTTCTTTAATCCACTAGATAATAATGTAAGTACCCGTTACAAATAAAGTAAGAAAGTGGATTGAAAGTTGGAAGGAATTAAATAGGGTGTAGTTAGTAGGTAAATTTAATGAGGTTAAAGAGTTCATTTCCAACTTAAATTCTACAATAAGATAATATTTTAATATAAGTAAGTCAACTCTCCTCGAAAAATAATACTTTTTTATTAAAAAAGAGTTACTTTAATTAGTAATAATATGGTTCTAAAAATTGTCGATTTAGCCGATTAATCCCGATTATTCCACTGCAATAGATTCAAATTTAAAATCTGATTAATCCTATGAATTTATTTAAAATGATAAATTTAATTGTAAAATAGACTAATGTATTAAATAATATTATAATATTCGATTAGTATTCCGATTAAGCCTTCTAATTAATCCTGATTATCCGACTAATCTTAAATTAGTAACTCAACCGATTTATATCGATTAGCGATTTTTACAACCATATTCACCACACAATATTCGTAGCACAAATTGTTTTTTGTTATAGAAGGGTAGCACATCTTACATTTATCAAACTACAACTAATTTTAAAGAGATAAATTGGTTAGGTTCAAACAACTTTTTCCAAATTTTATTTTAATAATACTGAGATTTTTTAATTAAAATTTATTTGAAGATCAAATTTGTAAAAAAAAAAATTATAAAATAATAGAGCCAATGCGTAGCGGGCATAATACTAGTTTTATTAACATTTGGAATATATAAGGTGTGCTATTTTCGGTATATATTATTAATTGTAAGATTAATTTTAAATTAAAAAGGTAGTATGTTTTAATTAGAAATGAAATCTTGATGATTGCAAGATATGTATAGTACAATTGATGTTTTTAGGTGTTTAGAGTATCTCCAACCATATCAAGTCATTAGACCATCTCCAACGGTGTTTTGTAAAATGATTGGCTAAATATTGATTATGTAAAATTTGTTGAACCTGTAACGTGTTTTACTCCAATGGGATTGACTATATTGGTTGGCTATATTTTAAAAATGGTATGTTATTATTATTTCAAGTTGTTAAAAATAGAATGTATTATTTTTATATGGTAATTGATGATGTGGAGTTAAACTACAGGTTGCTAAAGGTTCGACAAATATAGCCAACCTATTGTGGTTATCTATATTTTTACCTAAGAGTTTTGTCCCATTGGGATGGACAAAATTTTACAAATTCTCTATATATCTTATTTAAGGTAATTTATTTTGAATTTTACCTAAGGGCTTGACACCATTGGAGATGCTCTTAGCTAAAAGTGTACGTGACTTTCCAAAATTAAAACTTAAATATAATATGTAAAAAATTAGCCACTCCAGCGGGACAAAACGCTTGTCTATAATTATAGATAATCTGTTGATGTTGACTATATTTATCGAACCTATAGAGACCTGTAGTGAATTGCCACATCAGTTATTTCTATATTAAAATAATATATTCCATTAATAACAACTTGAAATATTAATAACATACTATTTTTAAAATATAGCCGATACCCTCGGAGCACAATGTCTTACAGGTTCAACAAATTTTATATAATCAATATTTTATGTAATTTAGCCAATCATTTTGAGCCAACGCCATTGGAGATGCTATATCTTCGTTTATGTAATAAAAAAAAGGTATATCTTCGATTAAAAGAAAATGTAAAAAAGGCAATCGGCTAATTACCATTAAATATAATATGTTATTACTTATTTTAATAATTAGGATAACCAAATCGAAAACTATTTTATTTATTTTAATAAATAGGAAAACCAAACCGAGAAAATTTCAATATTTCGGCTAATGTTTCCTTATTATAAACAATATATACGAATGTTTAATATATTTTATTAATAATTGGAAAATATGGTGTGCTATTTTCGGGTATATATTATTAATTGTAAGTTAGTTTTAAATCAAAAAGGTAACGTGTTTTAATTTGAAAGAAAATCTTAGTGATTGGAAGATATGATATGTTTTTAGGTGTTTATAAAATATAATATCTTCACCTAAAAGTAAATGTGAAAAAGGTAATCGACTAATTACCATTAAATACATTATGTTATTACTTATTTTAATAATTAGGATTGACCAAACCGAAAACCATATTATTTATTTTAATAAGTATGATAACCAAATCGAAAATTAAATCGACAAATTTTCAATATTTCGACCTTAATATAATAGTATTGATATATTAAAATCTCTTAGATTTAGGTAGAATATCAAAAGGTCTAAATATATCGTGAAATTCATGAATTTATAAAATTCTTCAGTTTTATTGATATATTAAAATCTCTTAGATTTAGGTAGAATATCAGAAGGTCTAAATATATCGTGAAATTCATGAATTTATAAAATTCTTCAGTTTTTAAATTTTAAATTCGATCACCTAGTGTAAACAAATTATTTTTGAGTTGTGTTCACCAGTCATATGTTGAACTATTAACCTCATATCAATGAAATATACTACATTATAGTGCAATAATAAATTTAGTAATTTATGTATTATATGCACACCTTTGGCCATTCACAATTATTTTCCTCACAAGACGTACAACATTTTTTTCAGAAAACATTTATGAGAGAAATAAATTCGTTCTGCAAATCAATATCATGGTATTGCTAATTTTGAATTTATTGCACTATAGTTTTTAGTTTCATTATAAAGATAAAAAATACATTGTATAGTGCTATGATTTAACGGGTCTAATTACACTGAACTTTTGTCAATTATTTATAATTCATATTAAATATCACTAGATTTCAAAAGATTAGTAAAAATCTTGATCGCATAAATCAGATTTCTATAAATTTCTCAAAATCCAAATTGAATATTCATACTATAAAAATGCAAAACATTATATAGAAATTGAATTGAATATAATGTTTTAATATTATTGATTTTTTTATATGGACATGGAATTAGAAATGCACTAAAAGTTCCGACACGAAAAATGGTTGGTCCAGTATAATCAAAGTCTGGTCAAAAGCCCGATCTGTCTAGGCCGGGCTTAGGACATTCAACGGGAATTAAACTTTTAGACAAAGCCCAATCCGAGCCAGGTTTTATCCAGCTAGGATAAAAATTCGATTTTAACCTGGGTAAAATCCAAATTTTTATTACTATATCCGTTCTACAAAAAATCAACATTTTATTCAATTAAATCAAATAAATTGAGAATTTCCTAAAATTTTATTTAACTTCCAAGATTGCCCTCTATTTATATGGTCTAATTTAAATAGTTGGGGTAGAAATGGTCTAATTTAAATAGTTAGTTCAGGATAGAAAAGGAATGATGGTTACAAATTTATCATAAATATCAAATATGGACAATTTTTCTGGGTCAAATACTAATGAAAATTGTGGATAATACAACTGGGATGGGGGAGTATTATATATTAACATGTATATTTATTTATTTACATTTATCATAAATAAAAAATAATTTAAACACACATACATTTACATGTTCAACATTAAAAAATTGTTTATATACTTAAATTTATCACATATAAATAAAATGTATAATAAGTACACAGATAATCGATTAATTTATCAAAAAAAAATCAATAATCAAATGAACAATTGTTATTATTTAAGTTGGTGGACCATAAATTGTACAAAATATATGTTTTGTATTTACTTTATACTAATAATAATATATTAAAATTTATTAAATGCAATAAAAGTCCGACCTAGTTCGGTTTACAACCAAATAAAAATATGGCTTAGCTAATTCGGGTCCAAATAAAAGTTTAACGCGACCTTCTCGAGAGTCTAAAAAGGATTGAATATTTCTCGAAAGTCCGATTAAAGTCATAGCACGAGCAAGGCTTTAACCGAAAAGCCTGGATTTTTTTAGATCTAATCAAAATCGATCCGATTAGCTTTATAAGCATCTATATACTGAATGGATATGGATTCTAAATTGAATTTTCAAACTATAAAACTTTCAAAGAAATTATGTAGAATTCAAATTAAATAGGGTGAAGACCCTAAATAATAAAAATAAATAGTGTTTGTCCAAAATACTGAGCTCCAAATATTTGGTCCTAAAAACCAACGGGACATGCTGTTGCGTGTACCGTGTCATTAAACACGTTACTACGTGTTCCGTATGCCTAGCATACGCCTCACCAAGAAGCACAATATAGCCAGGTTACGCCACACACATGGGCGTATCATTGGTTACGTCGCATCCATGGGCGCAGCTAAGCTCGTATACGCAACACGAAACGGCGCATGCCCTTGCGGAGCCCACTCCAACAGAGCGAGCTCTGGCTACTCCAATGGCGATTTTTTGTCATTTTTCTTCGTTCTCCGTTCACCCATTTTCAGTGGTTTTTCCATGAAGTGTTCTACACTAATCGATTCGTCTCTCGACGATCTACATGCCTATATATGTTTCAAGTCGTGTGTTTCGCCGGATTAAAAATGCCTAATTCGTAGAGAGAGCAGCGGAGAGAGAGAGACGGGGAGAGAGAGAGAAAGAAAGATGAACGGGGGAGAGATGGACGGAGAGAGGTGGTGGAGATGATGGAGGGGGAGAGAGAGAGGCGGTTACAGTGGTGGTGTAGAGACGGAGAGAGGTGAGGCAGCGAGAGAGAGGCGATGGAGAGCGAGAGAGACGACCGGGAGAGAGACAATGAGTAATGCGTAACACGATTCAACGTGTTAGGTCGGTAAATAGGGTCGTAAATCTGCTTTTCAGTATTTTGGGCAAAATATCTCCAAAAATAATTATTTTGGTAATTATCTCAATTAAATATACCATTTTAATATAATTAGTGTTATATTGACATGAAATGTATGAATAATTTCAATTCCAATATCTTAGATCAAATTTAAAATTTAAAATCGACAAACTTATCAATAGTGTAATTATCAAATAATATATTAACTTATTTGTACATCCTTGGTAGACTAAATATCATCTGATTGTATAAAATGTTTTAAAATATTGGTGTATACAATCATATTTTAATAACTTTTTTAAAATTTAAATTGGAAATTCAGATTATATCAATTCAAAAAAGTTTTGTAGAAATTGAATTGAATATACCGTTTTAATATTTTTGGTCTGTTACATAGACATAGAAATAAAAGCATATATCTTTTATGAATTTGAAAGTCAAATTGAAGTTCAGACTATTAGATGTCGATAAAGATATATAAATATTAAATTGAATTTACCGTTCGGATGATCTGCTTAATGGGCATAGAATGTAAAATGTTTTATGGGCATGGAATCCAAATCCAAATTCAATTTTCGTATTATAAAAAATCAAAAAAGTTAAATAGAATTTGAATTGAATATACCATTTTAATATTATTGGTCGGTTATATATACATGGAATGCAAAAATATTTTATGGACATGGAATCTAAATTAAATTTCTGGACTACAAAAATTTAAAGAATTATAAAAATGTTGAATTGAATATATTTTTTTAATGTAATTAGCTTATAACCCGTGCGATGCACGGTTTTTTATTTAATAAATTAATTTTTGAGTGTTTTATTTTAAAAATTGCTATTTTTATGTATAGCGTTATCAAAATTATTTCATTACATTTGAGAGCAAATTTTTAAATAGTTTACAATACGATTTTAAATTTTATAAATAATATTTTACAATTATAAATCCTTGAATAATTATATTTTTTTATCAACGTTAAGTTAAGGATTTCAAATTTTGTAAAAATCATTGCAATGTTACACCAATATAAATAATCAATTTTTTTTTAAATTTTCTTTTCATTATCTCCTTCACATCTTTTTTTTTTCTCCTTTGACTCCGTTCTTCTTCTGTAGCTTCTACATATCGTTCACGACGTCTCTTGTTATGTTCATTTTTTTTATTTTTCATTTGTAACTAATGATCTTGTATATATAAATTTCTGCTTGATAGAATAATGTAATTATAATTCTATCTATGACTGTATTAGGATTTTTTTTCCATTTCATTCTAGAGATCTTATTTATTTATTTATAATTGATTTTAGTTGTTTATACATATTTCACGGTAGTAGCAATACGTGGTTAGAGTTGAATATCAATATGAATTTAATTTGGATCTAATCTACGTACTGCGTTGTTCTGTTTTGTTATCTGAATCTGTATCTGTATGCATCAATGTTGATGGACACATGACAGCTATTATTACTGACCACCCTACGGGCTTTTTTTTATATCTATTAAATATATTAATTTTTTAATATTTATATGTTATTACATATCAAATTGTTGTTAAAAAATTGATATACATATTAGGTTTTACACGTTCAATCATGATTATATCTTTTTCATATTATAATTTTTTTTTAAAAAATTCAATTCCAATACAACTGTTAACTCGAATAACTTGTAGAAGGGGGGTTGAATACAAGTTATGTAATCGTGTTTGATTTTTACTTGATTAGATAAACAAGAACAAACGAATAAATCAAACTGTTTGTATTAATAAAATCAAATACAAACTCTACCAAAGGTGTACAATACCTTTAGCAGCTGCTCTCAATACAAATCTCTCTGTGTTTGTTTCGAACTCTCGAATACAAACCTTATACTCACGAACGAACTTACGAACACTTTTTACAATGATATAGAGAGAGTATTTATAATGCTGCCTATCAACTAATAACTGAAAGTAATAATTAATACATGGTAATCTTCTGCCGTCCAGTTGACGGTTTCCATCAATGCTTTGATTCTTTTCTTCATGCACACTTCTTTCCATCTTCTGAATACAAGATCCTAAAGTATAGCACTTTCCAATTCTGCATCTTCGATACAGTCAGGGTCTGTCATAGTCCCTGAAAACTCTTAGTCCGTGACTTCAGTCTCTGGTCAAGTACTGTTCACAGTTTCTGCAGATCTTGAAGAACTGATATCTCCTTAATCAAATGCTAAACCCTTTATAAGATCAGGGTATTACAAGAAGTGTTATGTCATTTTATTCTACACATCACAACTCATGAATTTATTCCTAACAATCTCCCCCTATTTATGCTTTATTATATGAAACATAAATCTAAGTTGTTGATGTCAAAACCTCTAACAATGCAACTAGAATAGAATATACATGAATCTATTACTTACATGAAGTTAAGTCACACAAGTACCTCAATTACTCAATCTGCCTTAATTCTTCTGAACTGTGAATTGTCTTTGAAAAATTCTTCAAGCAGAGCATCTTCAGTTTTGGCTAAGACTTCACCAACACTCTGTTTCAGATCTAACATGTCACCATTATTAGTAATTATTTGATAATGCAGAGCTCTTAACTTGTCTGGCCTGTATCTGAAGTGATTAAGATTTTCAATAGAAACAGAATCATACTTCCCTTCCATAGCTTGATTAAGACAAAAGATCCCCCATCATCAACATTGATCTTTAATGACTTATACTCAATCTCTTTGTCTTTACCATCATCATCATCAACATAATGTAGCTTGAAAAGTGGTACATTCTCCTTCTTTGCTCCATACAATATTTTCAACAATTTATCAATTTCACTAGTCCAGTGCATAAGTGATGCATTATAATTCTGAGTAACTTCAGCATTTTTGTGTAACAAGAATCGAACATATGATAACTCTTCTTCTTTCTTGTGATATAAGAACTTAGACAAATCCATCCACCTTACTCTACCATCAGATAAGAAATATACAAGAAAAACTTCTGTTCTTCTTTATCAACCATTCCTCTTCTTTTATCATATTCTTGATATGTCTTCACTCTCTGAACAAGATGTGCAGAAATCAACTTATTAAGGTGTCTTTAAGTCATCTTTTCACCAAACTCGTCCAAGAGTGAATGAGGATTAGCCTGTAGCTTTGTAACATCTGTGGTATGCTTTCCAATCTCACTATGACCAAGTCTAGTCCTTTTTCTAGGAATTAGAGATTGTAATTTTTGACTCATAGTCCAGTAAGATGGTTCCTTTGATCTTGAATGAACTTGCTTCTCAACACCAGAAGAAGTAGATTGAACATCTTGTGATTTCATCACTTCCTCCTGTGTAAATCCTACATTCTTCAAATTTGTAGTAGTCCCTGACACTACATCTTTTACAACTTGTTCCTATAGAAGAATTGATGCAGTATCTGGTACTTGAAGAGTTTTAGCTTTCTTTGTTACAGACTCTAACTGTCCAGAAACTTTCTTGTCTTTAGATCTCGACTGAGTAGATCTACCAGTATCAGTGCTTGTACCAACTTTACTTTTTCCTCTCCCAACATTCTGACCACCACTGCCACCACCATCACCCTTATCTCTTCTATCAAACATGTCTTCGGAAGCATCAGCCTTGCAAGTATCTCTGATAACTATTCCTTTTTGGTTCCTCTTAATTTGTTTTTATCTCCCCTCTTTTGACATCAGCAACATGTACTCCAAGAGTTTCAGTGAGAGAACAAATAAGATTCATCAAAACAGCCTGATTTTCCTTGATAGTGACTTGGTTATCCTCTAATATCTGAAGTCGATGTTGAACATCTGTTTGAGTTTATTGAACACCTTCAATAATTTTATTGTGCTTATAAAGATTGACTTCAATGTCGAAAGATACAAATTTCATAGAATCATTAGTAGCTTGAATTGCAGTATCAATACATGCAACTTGAGTAGCAAGAGCTTGAACAGACCGATTTACAGAAGAAAGATCAACATCCAAAATTCTATGAGCATCAATAAGAAACTCACTTTTATAACTGAATTCAGTAATTCCCTTAGCATGAGCTAATGCTGTAGGATCTGATACTTCATCTGGATAAATTCCATACTTGTTAAAGAATTCCAGTTTGTCCTTAGCTCTAGTTCTCTCAATTTTACCAATGTGTCTGATAAGTGTGAAAGAGTCAGGATCAGTAACAAATTGACTATGAGCAACTTCAGTAGGAAAATCTTGATCCCAATAAGTAAATGTCTCCTTTTCTTCAGATTCAGCATCAGAATGAGTAGAAGTAGTATCATCAATTTGATTTTTGAAATCAAGATGCAAAGGTGTAGCTTTCTCAAGAGCATGTTCTCTGTCATTTGCTTGAAGCAGTTGAATAAACGTGAAATTCAGAGAATCAAGACGCAGATCATTAGCTTCTACTAGATTAGTAGGCCACAGTTGATCAAAATAACCAAAGGAAGGGTCATTAACCTTTGCAGATGATGTTGCCTGTGAATCAAGAACTACAGATGTAGAATGATATTCAAGTAAAGGTACTTGAGTAGAATGACTTACAGCTGCAACTAGAGTATTTAAAACTGAAGTAAAAGGTACTATTGCCAAATTTCCAACAGCACTCACATCCTGACCTTCACCAGTATCCTGTGTATTAACAGTTACAGACTCTGACTCCATAAAGTTATCAGCTTCTGCAAATGTCTCAATCCTAGCTGATATTGGTAACACATTCAGAGGGACACTAGGATCATGAGGTAAATCTTCTGGCATATTCTGAGAAAGTGACTCCCTTAGCCTATGTCTTCTTCGATTGATAGCATCTACAAGCCTTTGTTGATATTGTCGTGCTCTAACTTGAGGCTTTGAATTATGCTTGGCTAAGTCCTGTTTCTCATACATCTTTATGAAAGAATAAGTACCAGCATCCATACCAAGATTTTCAGACCAAGATTCAGGAAATACTTGATCCCAGAAATCAAAAGATTGTATCCTAGTTTTCTCTCCCTCACTATGGAGTTGATCATCCATACCCTCATTCTCACTTTGTCTTACTAAAGCCAACGCTCTTTCTACCTCTCCTTTTGCCTGGTCAGGAGCCAGCCTCTCATTTTGTGGATCTATGTCCATCTTTTCAAGTGTATCACTCAAATTTGGATAAGTGCTCTCATGACCTACAGAAAAATAGGGGTTAGGAGAAGTTGTTATACCTGAACTCACATGGAGAGAGGGTTCCTCATATGGCAAGGGGCTTGAGGTTTTCTCCATGGAGTGAGCTGCTAAAGTCTCTGAACCCTCACAAACATCTACTATCTTTCCAGAGACTACAGGCTCCAGTATACCACTTTCAGGGTCTACACTAGACTCTGATGTCTTCAGTAAAACTTCATTAGACACCATAGTTAGTATGTCACCGTCTTTAAGTGTTGTTTACTGAGACTCACCCTCAAGGTGGATAGACTCTGACTGAACAATATTTGTTTGATCTTCAGGAAAATCAATCATAGTCATTCCTCCCATATCATAGGGTATCTCACTTGCAGTTTCAGTCATCACAGAAGACCTTTCAGCATCAGCTATCACAGTTCCTTAGTCATCCAACCTCTGACTAGATGGTTCTTGTGTTGCAGTGACTGTGATCTGATCTATCCTACTATCCACCACTGGTGCAATAGTATCTCCAGTTGACTGCATTCCACTATCTACTACCTTCTTTTGGTCACCTTGAGCTGGAGCATCTTCAACAATGAAATCCTTGTGAAACAAGTATATGTGAAGTGATTGAAGTGCACCATGCTTGGAAAGTCCGAACTTCTTTCTCAATTCTCCTCGGATTGATTTATAGAAATACATCTTCATAAGATCAAGTCGTTGATATAGAATTCCATATTCTTGAGGATGAGAAAGTTTGGGTACTCTCTCAATCAAAAAGTCTAGAACAGGCCTGGAAAGCTTGACTTTGATAGAAATAAGCTTCATAGCCATCCTGTATGTCAAAGTGGTTTCCCAACTTGAATCCATATCAAGGCCTCTTTTGTCAGATTCTGACTTGGATACAGCTTTATGCTTAGAGACCTGCAAACTATTAGTTGGACTAGACTCTATGTGTGTAGGTGACAATTGAATCTTTCTCCTTGTTCTCCTGGTATAGTGAGCACACAGATTTATCTTGAGAAGACTCAAGAGGTGCAGACTCAGTGGTGATCTTGGGTTGAGATCTTTACAATTGATGCCTTTTGAGAAACACCAGAGGTTGGTTTCTTTGAAACAATCTGTGGATCAAAATTTGGTTCTTGAATTGTTTCAGAGACTGTAATGTCTTGGGTTACTTGGGTAGACACAGGGGGGTCCTCCTCCAATTGAGGTTCCTGAATCATTTCACCACCAAAGAAAGAAGAATTATTGAGAGTAGGAAGATGAGTTCTTAGAAGTACCTAAACATGATTTGGATAATGCATTGCAGGTAATTCTTCTGAATTCTTCTCACTGTCCTTCTTTGTAATATTAGAGAAAATTCTCTTTTGCTGTACATAAGAAGGAACACAATGTTGTCTACCAAACCTGGTATTAGCATTAGGAATAAAATGGTTGATAAATAATTGCATAAATCTATGATAATAAACTATATTCCTTCTATTTGTATTAAAACGAAGTTTGATACTCATCTGATTCAATAAAATGTGACCAATGTTAATTACTCTATTATAAAGCAAACTATATCCAATATGAGAAGTAACAGAAGTAATTTGTTCAAAAGAACTACATTTACCAGTAAAGCATTTAGCTAATTGATCAAAGAAGAAAGACCATTCTTTTCTAAGAAAAGATCTCCTTAACTTGCTCATGTTATCTAAAGGTCCACTATATCCTAGTGAAGATAACATAGTTATAATATCATCATCAGATGGTTCACTAACATAAGGCACATTAACAGGTAAGTGAAGTACTGAATTGACAACAGATTCAGTAATATCAAAAGAATCTTGTCCTAGGTTTAGAACAATTTTACCTGGTTGACCCTGAACAGGATCAACTACCTCAACATTCTCCCAAGCTTGTGAAGCAGCAGCTTGATTAATCACTGGAGATGCTGTCAGTGCATAACGGAAAGGTCCAATTGCCATAAAATCCATCACTGGGTGAAAATCAGTTGATACCCCTTCCTTGTTGGTGATTGCAGCAACATGGTTGTTTGTCATAAAGTCGAAGTCACCAAACTTTTAAGCAACTGACTTGGGTAATCTTCTTTGAGCAGCCATTGATTTTGAATCTGAGAAGAACTTGGGAAATCTTTGAAACTGATTAGAGATTTTGAGAGCTTGAATCAATTTTTGCTTTAGAAAATTCAAATATGAAGAAAACAATAACAATCAGAATCTCAAAATAATATACTCAAATTCCTTCAGACCCACTAATCAACGTCCACACGTAGATTGACAGGTGGCAGTCCCTGAAAAAGTGTAATTACCCATGATTTTTGGAAATAAAATCCAAAATTGATTTTAATTAAAATCAGGGTCTAATTTGAATTTGAACCGATTTTCAGAGACTAAAATGGAGTTTCATATGGGGCATATCAGATATTTTCCTAAAAATAAACAAGAGTAATCCAAGCAAAATATTTTGATTGGATTTTAAAGTATCTTGGAAATATGAGAAGTTCAGTTACGCGTGAAGTAATAATGATATAGCTGCATTGGAATACTTCAAAAGACTGTCCAGCTTCTCACGAATTTTTTATATAATAACCTGGTGTCATTTGCCTTACTCCATTCTAAAAACCACTCAAACACTCTCTGCAAAAGACACAAAGAGCTTTCCAAACACAATGGCTTTTAACCCAGATATTCACATGAACCCTAACTTTCGATTCCTCTCTTCTGAGAAGTTCAACGATCTTGTTGATTAAGAGCAAATAAACTATCTCTTTGAAGAGATGACTTTTCTCATCAAACTTGATATTGCAGGAATCGATCCATGTAATGTAGAAAATCCTCTTCTAGAACATCTACCAGTTGAACAAAATCTCCCTCTAATCTCTTCACACCTTGAGGATGAAGAATTTATTGAAGAGTCTGGGGTTGATCTTGACGGAGATGCAATTCATTTCTAAGATGCCAGGAGTCAGCTGCTCTCATTCAATTCGGTTCTTACCAATTGAAATTGCTCAGAGAAGAAATTCAAGAGCAGATGTACTCAACATCCCCAAATTTGATTTTGGCATATCTGGAGAGTTGACGAATTGATTGTGGAAGATTCATGGAAGAGACAACTCCAGCAGCCACAACATTAGACAAGAACAAGATTAGTAGTAACTGTTGGGCAAAAAGAAAAATTGTATTTCATTTCCATGTATGTAATGCTTTTGATTAATGAAAATACAAGCTTTTCTTTTGATCTATCTTGTCTATTTCCTGTTTATTGAAGTCATTTATGAGTATGAATATGTTGAATTATCAAAACATGCAACAATCATTTGGAACGAAACAACTAAGTAATTCAGAACCTAAATTACTAAGTCAGAGACTAAGAATTCAGAGTCTAGTTCTTAATGACTTGTTTATTCATACTATAATTTATCAAGATAAAATGTTATTAGCTTCAGAGTCTAAATGACAAATATAGATACTGATATGAATATCAAATCTATAAGCTAAACAACATACCTTGCTACTTATGCAGATGTTAAAGATCTAGAAATTTAACATTCCTAACTCACTAACCAATTTAATGAATGTAGACTCATCAAGTGGTTTGGTTAGGATATCTGCAAGCTGTTTGTCAGTAGGAACAAAATGAAGTTCCACAGTACCATTCTCAATATGTTCTCTAATAAAATGATACCTGACATCAATGTGCTCAGTCCTTGAATGTTGAACTGGATTCTCTGCAATTTTGATAGCACTAGTATTATCACAAAACATAGGAATATTACTAAGTGCCATACCATAATCCATCAACGGATTTCTTATCCAAAGGAGTTGAGCACAACAACTGCCTGCTGCAATGTACTCAGCTTCTGCAGTTGAGGTTGAGACAGATTGTTGCTTCTCGCTTGCCCAAGAAATCAATCTGTTTCCCAAGAATTGACATGTACCTTTTGTGATTTTCCTGTCTATTTTACACCCTGCATAATCAGAGTCTGAATAGCAAATTAAGGAGAAATCAGATTCTCTAGGATACCACAAACCAAGGTTTGGAGTTCCTTTGAGATACCTAAAAATTCTTTTCACAGCAATTAAATGAGATTCCTTAGGATCACTTTGGAATCTATCACATAAACAGGTAGAAAACATTATATCTGGTCTACTTGCAGTTAAGTATAATAATGAATCTATCATGCCTCTATAGCTAGTGTTATCAACACTCTTTCCCTTAGGATCAGAGTCTAACTTAGTGGCTGTTGCCATGGGTGTTTTTGCAGCTGAACAATCTTGAAAGTCAAACCTTTTTAAAAGATCTTTGATTACTTTGACTGATTAATGAAAATACCAGTCTTAGTCTGTTTGACCTGCAAACCTAAAAAGTAATTTAGTTCACCCATCATGCTCATTTGATACTTAGACTGCATAAGCTTGCTAAACTTAGCACACAACTTTTCATTAGTAGAACCAAATATGATGTCATCAACATAAACTTGAACTAAAAGCAAATCACTTTTCACCTTTCTAAAGAATAGAGTTTTGTCAATTGTACCTCTTGTGAAGCCATTTTCAAGAAGAAATTTAGACAAAGTCTCATACCAAGCTCTTGGTGCTTGCTTCTACTTTTCTATCATCAATGACAATAGCTACTTCATTAGCCTTGTCAAAACCTAAGCCATTAAGCTTACCAAGATTCTGATTGTTAATAATGTCATGAGTCTTCTTGCAAGAGGTATTCCATGTGTGAAACATATCTCTCTCTTCCTCTAGTTCTTTTCTGACATAGTCATAAGCCTCAAGAATAACACTATAATCATGCTTAGCTTTATCAGAATCTAACCTATAATGTTCCATTGAGTCAACTCAGATTCAAGAATATTATTTCTATCAACTAATTCATCATTCTTAATCTTAATTCATCTCTTTCACTAGTAAAAATTATGAAATTATTCACTAGATTTTTAAATTCAGCATGGATAGATCTAATATCTTCAGAGTCTAAGCTATCAAATGAATCAAGAGAGTGAAGTGATACCTTAACAGAAGATGGAGAAGTTTTCTTTGGAGATCCAGGTTTGTCTGAAGTATTTGCCATCAATGCAATGTTGTCATAATCCAATTCATCTTCAGAATCACTGGAATCTGCCCAATCCTTCTGTGTGACCATGAGTGCATTACCCTTTCCTGAATTCCTAGGCTTCTTACACTCACTAGAAAAGTGTCCAAGCTCGCTGCAGTTAAAGCATTTAATTTTTGCCTTATTAAGCTTGACAATTGTACTTTTGCCCTTGTCATTCTTCTTCTCCTCTTTCTTTTGAAAAGGTCTTTTGCTAAATCTTTCCCTGTTGAATCTTCCTTTCTCAAAAGCTTTATCAAACATAGCAAAGAGTTCTTGCATCTCTGATTCAGAATCACTGTTGTCAGAGTCTATATCTGTAGTCTCTGACTCAGAACTTTCTTGCTTTTGTTCTTCCTTGAGTCCTTTACAGTAGGCTCAACATTTTGTTCTTCTGGAAGCTTCTTTGATTTAGATTGAGCAGTAAGTGCAACAGTTTTCATCTTTCCTTCACCTCTGCTCTTCTTCTGCTTCCTGTCCAGTTCATAAGCCCTCAGTTTTCCATAAACTACCTCTAATGATATTTCATCCAGATCATTAGCTTCCTCAATTGCAGATATCTTCTCATTGAAGAAATCAGGCAAGGCTTTCATGAACTTAGTATTCATATCCTCCAAGTCATAATATTTACCATGCATGGCCATCTCATTTATGAGTTTAGTAAACCTATCAAAGGTATCAGTAAGTGACTCACCAGACTTGGATTCAAAATACTCATACTGTTGTATGAGAAGTGTCCTCATATTCTTCCTGACAGGTTTTGTTCCTTCACAGTGAACCTTTAGATTGTCCCATATCTCCTTAGCAGTTTTACAAGAAAGAACATAATTAGTGAGAACAGAATCAAGACTGTTAAACAGTATGTTTCTCACTTTAGCATCCTTAAGAACGTTTTCCTTGTCCTTATCTGACCATTCAGATTTAGGCTTCTCTGCCGTGTGCTCTGGAACTACTTTTACTTCGACAGTTGCTTGAGGAACAACCTTTGTTGGAACAAAAGGTCCATCTCTTATCCTATCAAGATAATCAGGGTCTGTTGCCTCCAGGTGATGCAACATCTTCACTTCCCATAGAGTGTATTCGTTTCTCTTGAGCATAGGGATCTTAGTATTACCATACTTGTAACCAGACATGAGTGTAGATCGTTATGATTATTCGAAATCAACCTGCTCTGATACCAATTGTTAACTCGAATAACTTGTAGAAGGGGGGTTGAATACAAGTTATGTAATCGTGTCTGATTTTTACTTGATTAGATAAACAAGAACAAACGAATAAATCAAACTGTTTGTATTAATAAAATCAAATACAAACTCTACCAAAGGTGTACAATACCTTTAGCAGCTGCTCTCAATACAAATCTCTCTCTGTTTGTTTCGAACTCTCGAATACAAACCTTATACTCACGAACGAACTTACGAACACTTTTTACAATGATATAGAGAGAGTATTTATAATGCTATCTATCAACTAATAACAGAAAGTAATAATTAATACATGGTAATCTTCTGCCGTCCAGTTGACAGTTTCCATCAATGCTTTGATTCTTTTCTTCATGCACACTTCTTTCCATCTTCTGAATACAAGATCCTAAAGTATAGCACTTTCCAATTCTGCATCTTCCATACAGTCAGGATCTGTCATAGTCCCTGAAAACTCTTAGTCCTTGACTTCAGTCTCTGGTCAATTACTGTTCATAGTTTCTGCAGATCTTGAAGAACTGATATCTCCTTAATCAAATTCTAAACCCTTTATAAGATCAGGGTATTACAAGAAGTATTATGTCATTCTATTCTACACATCACAACTCATGAATTTATTCCTAACAACAACCTTTTTTAAATATATCATTTTTAGATTATAATTTTCTTTTTAATATGATATAATTTTGATAGTCTATTTTTAAAAATATTAGATTCGATGGTTGAGATTATTTTGGTAGTACAGTGACCAAACCATAGTGACCAAAGCAAAATTATGGATAAAATCCCTCATACGCTTATTATATACTAGCCTCTAACCCCGTGCGATGCACGGTTGCTTTTAAATTGTTTAGTCAAATTTTATTGTTAAAATTTTAAATTGTATATATGTTTTTATTAATAAAATTAATTTTTAACTTATAAATCTCATGAATATAATTATTATTGTAGTTTTTTATTTTAATTGTTACTTTAAAATACATATGTTTATATTAAAATATTACGTCAAAGTAGTTTTTTTTAATTTTTATTTAGTAGAAAGCTTGAAATTTATCCAATCATGTAGACCTTTTTTCGTTTTTATACAAAATTTTCTATATTGTAAGTGTTTTCCAGATTTTATGCAATTTTTAACTTTATAGCTTATAACTCGTGTGATGCACAGATGTTTTTTTAAATTTTTTTTTATCATATTATCCATATTTTCAAATATATATATTTTTAATTATTTGGAATATATAATAATAATAATAATAATAATAATAATAATAATAATAATAATAATAATAATAATATATTATAACAAATTTTTGATAGCATTTTAAGCGATAATGTTTTAATTTTTAACTATAACATGTTGTTGACGAAAATTTTTGGAAGTAGTTTATAAGATAATATAAATGTGTAATAATACTTTATTAAAAATAGATAATTATTTTTTTTGATTATAATACGATGTTGACGTGATTTGAGTTTATAAAATAATATACATATTTAATAAAGATATGTTGTTGGTGGGATTCGAAACTTGAATCTATGAGAGCATTTTAAATACTATAAAAAGATTATTCTTTTAGGATTAGATCCAACGGTTCTCATTTATATGTCTTATAATCTAACGGTTATTATTTAGTGTACCAAATAAAGTGACCAAACTACCAAACAACCAAATACCCTAGTTTGCTTATAATAGTATAGTATAGATAAGGATATAATTAGTATGTAATATGAACATGAAATGCATGAATAAATTCACTAGAACAAATTTAATATTTAACACCTACAACATTATCAATAGTATAATTATCAAATGATAAGCACTTATACTTATAAATCGACGGTTAACTTATTCGCATGTCCCTTTTGATGGGTTTAGGTACAACAAATGTAGCCGACAATAATTAAAACAATAAAATCGAAATCCAATCGCAGGATCCATACAAAACAAGACGTTTAATTCGTAGTTATGAACGTTTATCTTAAAACAAAGCTTTAACAGTTGAGAAAAAGGATGACTAATGCAGATCCTTATTGTAATCACCAAGTAGCCCGCTCCGCGATCTACTCTCTATTGGTAATCCACACGAACGTTCGATCAAAGAAGGAATGATGTACTAGCATCAAGAACAGCCCTTTTCTCTCCCTCTTTACTAGCCTCTCAATAAGATGAGCTGCTAGGATTTTAGAAAAACGAAATCTAAAACTCACTCCCTAAAACCAATACATCATAATGTATTTATAAAGGAGGAAGTTGGGCTAAAACCCTAAAACCATTTTGGGCTTCTCTAAACCCAATCAGTTTTGGTTTTATTATTTAAATTTGAATTATGTTATAATTAATCAAGTCCTACTTAATTAATATATTTAAATAATTTGAATTATACCTTTATTATTTAAATTCAAAATTTAAATCAATTTCCTTCAAGCGTTCATTGTGTGTGGTCCTTTAGGCTATTATTACGTTGGCAATAATTTTAATATCCAATAATAAAAATACAAACAATGAGCGGCATCTAGTAATACATCATTGCTACCCAAGTAATAATAATAATTGGTGATCCAACTAAACCTTTCGTGATTAATGTTTCCGTGTACTATAATCCCTTTAACCAAATATTATAGATTAAACTTGAGGCATGTTATTAGTCATCCTCTTCAACATTTAACCCGGGTTTCCTTGATCAATGAGTAGACTATTAAAAACAAATCAATATTTGAGCATGGTCATGCATTTCATAGTCTCACTCAATCCAGAGGCCAAAAACATCTTTCCTATTAATAGAAAGGTTAAATCTTTTATCTCTCATTCATATTTCTCATACGACTCATAATATACCCGATGTCCACTTTTATCGTCACCCTGTCAAAGGTGACTTTTATTGTAGTCAAAGTATATTAATAAACTCGTATAGAAATATAATAATCTCAAGTCTAACGATCATTACACCATTATCACTGTGAGTATTTCTTATAACATTATTAACATGCAGAATCTCACTGTGGGTCTCTCCAGTGCCATGTAGATTATTACACGCATCTATGTTCTTGAATTTAGTATCAGTATACCTATGACCAATGAGATGTGGTCATCAGTCAATAAACATACTAATCTTTATGCATTATGATTGTTCCAAATTAATAATGCTCGACTAGGGATATTTAGGAATATAAACACTATTCATATAATCTCATTTTTAAGTGACTAGTCCATAGTGAAAATGCATACCTAGAGTGTGTGTTATGGCTTTCTAAGATTACTTTTAGAATTACCAAATATAAGGGCTGACTGTTATTCGAACAGTCTGCGTGCCAGAAGAAATCGGCTTACTGATTTGCTTATACAGATAAAAATGGCTTGCTGAAATGTAAATATGCAATACATAACAGAATTATAAAATAGCAAAAAATAAAGAACACACAAGAATTTTAGCCAGGTTGGACCCCTGATCCCCTATGGTCTACGTCCTGGTTCCTTACCAACTTGGAAAGAGAATATATTATTGATCAACGACATAAACCAATTACAAGATACAATAATATATCTCCCTATCTCCCAGCTGCTGATAATGGCTTGCTGAATTATTGTTCCAAATCCCTGCTCTCTAAGAACTATACTTCCCAATTATAATCTTCTCTAGCACTCGATCCCAGAACCCTAATTCCTTTAGCCAACTATCCGGCAACTAATTCTTACAACATGAACAATACAATCGAATGAAAGAGATTACAACTCAAATCTACAGACTCTCTGATATGTATATCAATATATTATATATATAGAGCTCAAGAGAATCGTTTGTATATATCAATGAAAGCACTGAGTTGTGGTGTTCTTCAAGTCGTGTTTCAGAAAACATTTGAACACCCTTTTTATAGCTTGTAATTCTAACGTTCAAATCCCAACAACATCCTGAAACGATCAAGGAATCCAATTCCAACATTCCAATTTGTTAGAGTGATTTAATCGTAGAGATTACAAAGTGTTTTACTGGAAAGCAACGTTCAGAAAACACTCATAAAGATATAGGAGTAGTTTTAGAGAATGAAAAGATTTTATAAAAATCAACCCCTATAATTAAGGAAAAAGATTTTGCATGATTAAAACTGTTAAATATAATTGATGTGTTTTAATCAGTGTTTAAGTGTTACAGTGAATTATCAGAGTTTAGCTGGAAGCAGTCAGAGTTTAGTGTAAACTCTGACAGATGGAAGCTCGACAGAGTTTGTCAAACTCTGTCTGGAGGAAGCGTCTACTGGTCAACAGTGATTGAAGACTTATTATGGAAGCGATATCTTTGAAGATTGGATAGCTATCAAAGAGATCGAGTTGACATAGGAGACGTGTGACAATCTGTAATTGATATCATTGTATAGCTGATTATTAGGAATATCAATTAGAGATTGTATCGTAGCTGTATGTTATATAAATACAGTTAGGTTAACCCTAGAAGGGTATCGTACAACGAATTATCTTTATTGTAACCTAGCAGCTCTTTGTGATATTTTACATCACGAAGAGGGTTCGTAATACAAGAAATTTTTTTTAAGTGCATAAACGTTTTTACTTGTTAAACTCACATACAAAGTTGATTATTAATTGTGTATTCGGCCTAACAAGTGGTATCAGAGCCAATCTGTTACTTTATTACAGGTTAAGATCCAAACACAACAATAATCATGGCAGCAATTCCTCCACCAACACCTACTGTTTCTGAAAAGGCTCCTACTACTGTGAGTCGTTATGAACCAATCAGGGTTCCTATTCTCAGGCCATTAGAGTATGCTATGTGGAAGGTCAAGATGACTATGTTTCTGGAGGCTACAGATCCAGAATATCTTGACAGGATTTATGAAGGCCCTCACAATCCTACAAAGCTATCTGTTGCAGTTGCTGGTGAAGAAGCAAAAATGGTTCCAAAGGAAAAGAAGGACATGACTCCTGAAGATCTATCATCAATTGCTAAGGATGTAAAAGTTAGGCATTTACTGCATAGTGCTTTAGACAATGTTATGTCTAACAAAGTCATTAACTGCACCACTGTAAAAGAGATATGGGATGCTCTTGAAGTCAGGTGTCAAGGAACTGCGGCTATTAAGAAGAATAGGAGAAACATACTCACACAAGAGTATGAGCATTTTGAGGCTAAACCTGAAGAGACCATGACAGAAACATTTGATAGATTCTGTAAACTGATCAATGATCTGTCATTGGTCAACAAAGAGTATGATCTAGAAGACTCGAATCTCAAGTTTCTTCTTTCTCTACCTGAAAAGTGGGATGTGAAAACAACCACTATTAGAGACAACTATGATCTTGCTGAAACAGAGATTGATGAAATCTATGGGCTGCTCAAAACTTATGAATTGGAAATGGAGCAGAGAAACAGGAGATCAAGCAGGAAAGGAAAGTCTGTTGCTCTTAATGTTGAAGAGAAGCCTCAGAAGAAAGAGGCATCAAGAAGGAAAATGAAGGGAAAAGCTTTGGTCATACATTCAGAAAGTGAATCATCAAACTCTGATTATGATTCAAACTCTTCTGAATCATCTGACTCTGAGGATGATGAAGAAGAAATGAGGAAAATGGCTGTGTTGATGGTGAAGACTTTCAAGAAAATGGGCTTCAAGAATTTCAAGAAAGGAAAAAGGTTTTCTAGGGATTCAAATGAAGACAGGAAAAGTTACAGGAAGTCTGATAAGAGAGATTCTAAAGGGAAGAAGGATAAGTCTGAAATTCAATGCTACAAGTGTAAGGAGATGGGTCACTATGCTCCTGAGTGCAAGAAAGGTAAAACTGGAAAGGTACTCTACACTAAAGGCAGAGATTGGGCAGATACTTCAGATTCTGATGAAGAAGTGAACTATGCTCTTATGGCTACTACGGAATCAGAAACTTCTGAAAATCAGGTACCTCTAACTACCTATGCTTATAATATTGATGACATTGCTCAATTAAGAATTTATCTTAAGTCATTGCATATAAGTTATAGGGATCAGACTTTAGAAAATGAGAGGATAAAAGCTGAAAATTCTGAACTTAAGGTAAGAAATAAATTTGTTGAAGAAAAACTTGAAAACATGCAACAAGTTCAGAAAGAGAGAGATGATGCTGTTTGTAAAGAACAGAATTTGCTTCAGAAGTATAAACAACTAGAGTCAGAGTTGGAGGAAGCAAATAATAAAATTAGGACTTGGACTAATTCTGGAAAGGACACTCAACAGATTTTTCAAACAGACACTGTTGGTCTAGGTTATAATGAGGGAGATGAACTTAGATTTCAAAATCAAGTTAAAGTCAGAACTCATTTTGTACATGGAACCAGTAAATTTTTGTCTGAGAATGAAAAAGAAGCTGTTAAAAGTGGACCAGTAAAAACTAGTGTTAAACAGGTTAATATTGGTTCAATGACAGATAAACAACTCAAGCATAAACTGAAGGAGTTAAAATCTGTTAAGAAACAGAAAGTGTCAAACAAGAACAGAAATGGAAAAGTAGGCATCACTTCAGGAAATAAACCAATGCTTGCTAGTTATGCTCCAAGAAAGACATGTCATAACTGTGGTAGTACTAAGCATCTTGCAAATCTCTGCAAGAAAAATAAAAATATAAATTCTTTACCTACAAAGTCTGAGGTAAAGAAGGATTTTGCTAGAACTAAGCCACAGACTTTATGCACACACTGTGGAAGCACTTGGCATTCCATTTATACTTACAGAGAATATCATGCTATCTATCATAATTTACTATGAACTGAAACCCAATCTGAAATGGGTTAAAGTTGACACTGCAAGTGTAAACACTGATACTGTTAGCTCAAACTCTGATAATGTTAATTCCGCTACAAAAGCTAACAAAGTTAAGAATGCCAAAGGATCCAAGCAAGTCTGGATCCTTAAAACTAATCCTCAGTAATTGCTTGTGATTGCAGGGTAACAGGGAGGCAACCCTAGTCGTGGACAGTGGATGTTCAGGACACATGACTGGAAATAAAGCCCTGCTATCAGACTATGAGGAGAAGGCTGGCCCAAAAGTTTCCTATAGTGATGGCAATGTAGGAAGAACATTGGGATATGGCAATATTAATCTTGGAAATGTCATCATCAACAATGTAGCTCATGTCCCAGGACTCAAGCATGACTTGTTATCTGTGAGTCAAATCTGTGACAAGGGATATCATGTAGATTTTCAACCTGAATATTGTGAAGTTATCAGCAAATCTACAGGAAATGTTGTTCTAGTTGGTCACAGGCAAAACAACATTTATGAAATCAAGCTTTGGATAGACTCTGTTGGAAAAGCTGTTTGCCTGTCTACAAGAATGTCTAGTGAAGAGAGTTGGAAATGGCACAAGAAACTCTCACATTTGAACTTGAACAACATCAATGAATTGATCAGAAAGGATCTTGTAAGAGGACTCCCAAAGGCTCTGTTAAATGTTGATGGCCTATGTGATTCATGTCAGAAGGCTAAACAAAGGAAGTCATCTTTCAAGAGCAAGACAGAATTTTCTATCACTGATCCCTATCATCTTCTGCATGTTGATCTCTTTGGTCCAGTAAATGTTATGTCTATTGCAAGGAAGAAATATGCTTTAGTCATTGTTGATGAATACACTAGATTCACTTGGGTGTATTTTCTAGCAAAGAAGGATGAAACTGCATTAACTCTGATGGAGCATGTGAAACTACTGGACAAAGGATCAAGTAACAAAGTCAGAATCATCAGAAGTGATAATGGAACTGAGTTCAGAAATGCAACAATGGAAGAATTCTGTAAGGACAATGGAGTGATGCAAGAATTTTCAGCACCTGGTACACCACAACAAAATGGTGTAGTTGAAAGGAAAAATAGAACCTTGATTGAAGCTGCCAGAACTATGCTTGATGAAGCAAAATTACCAACTTATTTCTGGGCAGAAGCTGTTCAAACTGCTTGTTTTACTCAAAATGCAACACTGATCAATAAGCATGGAAAGACACCATATGAGATGGTGAAGAAAAAGAAGCCTAACCTGAAATACTTTCATATTTTTGGGTGCAAATGTTTTGTTTTAAAGACTCATCCAGAACAGTTGACCAAGTTTGAGCTAAAGGCAGATGAAGGAATTTTTGTTGGTTATCCACTGTCAACAAAGGCATTCAGAGTTTACAATCTGAGAACTAAAGTGATCATGGAATCTATACATGTTTCTTTTGATGATAAGAAGATAACTAGACTTGAAGACAAAGATGAATATGATCAACTGAACTTTGAAAATGAAGATTTAAACTCTGATGAAGGAAACTCTGATGAAACAATTCTGACAGACTCTGTTGAAACAAACTCTGAACCTCTACTGGTAAACACTGGAGAAACTTCTCAGTCACAACAAAGGGGAGAACCAGTTGAGGGGCAGCATGATCAAGATGAAGACTCAAACACTGATACTGAGTCAACTGAAAAATCTGGATCAAACTCTGATGCTTCAAACTCTAAAAATTCAAATTCTGACTCTGGGCAGTCAAGTTCAGGGGGAGTCTCAGAAAACGAAGATAGATCACAACAAAATCAGGAAAGCATGGATCAAGGGGGAGGATCACATGCTGACAGAAGTCATTTGCCTTCTGCTAGGAAATGGACTAAATCACATACACCTGATTTGATAATTGGTGATCCAGATGCAAAAGTGAAAACAAGAAGTGCTACTGCAAGTGAATGTCTGTTTCATGCATTCTTGTCTAAAAATGAACCAAAGAAAGTGGAAGAAGCTCTTCAAGATGCTGACTGGATAACAGCAATGCAGGAAGAGTTGAATGAATTTGAAAGAAATGAAGTCTGGACCCTTGTACCAAGGCCAAAGAACAGATCTATTGTTGGTACTAAATGGGTTTTCAGAAACAAGACTGACAGTAAAGGTGTTATCACAAGGAACAAGGCTAGACTGGTAGCAAAAGGCTATTCACAGCAGGAAGGAATAGACTATGATGAAACATTTGCTCCAGTTGCAAGATTGGAGGCAATCAGAATTTTTCTAGCATATGCCTCTCACAAGAAATTCAAAGTGTTCCAGATGGATGTGAAAAGTGCTTTTCTGAATGGAAAGCTTGAAGAAGAAGTGTTTGTTGAACAACCACCAGGATTTGTGGACCCCAAATATCCAGATTATGTCTACAGGCTAGATAAGGCACTATATGGACTTAAGCAGGCACCAAGAGCATGGTATGAGACACTTGCTCAATTTCTTCTAGAAAGTGGATTCAACAGAGGAACAATTGACAAAACTCTGTTTTATTTCAATCAAGGAAGTGACCTCCTTTTAGTTCAGATTTATGTTGATGACATTATCTTTGGGTCTACTAATGATAAACTCTGTAAGAAGTTTGCCAAGCTCATGCAGTCCAGGTATCAAATGAGCATGATGGAAGAGCTTAGTTACTTTCTAGGCCTACAGGTGAGACAAACAGATGATGGTATTTTCATTAATCAAGAAAAATATACCAGAAATCTTCTCAAGAAATTTGGTATGCTTGACTGTTCATCTGCATCAACTCCCATGGCAACAGCAACTAAATTGGACAAAGACACAGGAGTTTCAGTGGATATGACAAACTATAGGGGCATGATAGGATCTCTTCTATACTTGACAGCTAGTAGGCCTGACATCATGTATGCAACCTATCTTTGTGCAAGGTTTCAGGCAGATCCTAGAGAGCCACATCTGACAGCTGTGAAAAGAATCTTCAAGTATCTCAAGGGCACCATATCATTAGGTCTGTGGTACCCCAGAGAATCATATTTCAAGCTACTTGGGTATTCTGATGCAGACTTTGCAGGCTGCAAGATAGACAGAAAGAGCACTAGTGGAAGTTGTCAATTTCTTGGTGACAGACTTGTTTCCTGGTACAGCAAGAAACAGAAATCAATCTCCACATCTACAGCAGAAGCAGAGTATATTGCAGCTGGTAGCTGTTGTGCACAGATCTTGTGGATGAAGAATCAACTGCTGGATTATGGATTGAGGTACAGTAAAATTCCTATTTACTGTGATAATCAAAGTGCTATTGCTATGACAGGTAATCCAGTACAGCATTCAATGACCAAGCACATCAGCATAAGGTACCACTTCATCAGAGAACATGTAGAAGAAGGGAATATTGAACTACATTTTGTGTCTACAGAACAACAGCTTGCAGATATCTTCACTAAACCATTGAGTGAAGCTACATTTACAAGACTGGTCAATGAACTAGGAATGGTCTCTGGTTCTGACTAGGAATGTTGGTTAGATTCAAATCTTACTTATGTAGTGTATTACTCATATTTCCTGATTGGTTAAATGCTAAGTGAACTCTGTTGATTAAACTCTGTTATGCATACTCTGTTAAACTCTGTCAGACAACTTGCCACAATCAACTGCTAATTACCAGCTAGGATCCAATGTAGCATCCGTTGATTGTAGGTTGCATCAGTTGATGACTAACTGGACTGTATCCGTTGATGTTATACAGTCTTATCCGTTGATGGTTGTGTTATACAGTCTCTAAACTCTGTCAGCATGTCTGTATGTCATTCACTGTTAATAAGTTTGATAAACTCTGTGAACTCTGAGTTGATTTTTGTCTGACTGAAAACACCAATGAAGAAATATGTATGAAGCATGATTCTCAGCAATTAATCATGAATCTTTCTGAGTTATTGTGATCTAATCTTAGATTGTGCAGAAAGTTAACACAGCATGATACTGGCTCATATTTATAGCATCTCTTAGTTTATTTTGTCCTAAACTCTGAGTCTATAAATACTGTGTGCATTACCTTACATGAAAAACTACTGATGTTGATGAACTCTAAACTCTGTTAGTTATACTCTGGAAGAATAAAATGCTTACTGCAATACCCCAAAGAAAATGTATATAGGTTGTTATACTCCTTTGAGATTATGTTGGATACTAGGATGACCCAGGAACCTATTGGTATATAATATGTGCTAAAATTCTCTGATTTTTGGTGACTAGTTAAATACTAGGATGACCCAGGAACTTATCAAAATGATAAGGGCTAAAATTTTTGAATTTTTGGTGACTGGTTCCAACCTCTGATTACTGGAATGAAAAAAAAAATGAAAATAAAAAAAAAATGTATATAAAGGGGGTATAAAATAAAAGTTACTGTATATAGTTTGATTACTTCAGAGTTTAGCTTTCATCATACAATCAGTGTTTACTATGACAGTTTGTGCATCCAGTGTTTATTGATTTACCTTATGGATTTTATGAATAATTAGATGCTCTAAAAATTGATTTAGTAAACTCTGCTTCACACACACATATATTCACAACTGTGCAATTTATGAAAGGGTTTCGGTGATAAAGTTGGAGAATTGACAAACGCTGTTGATTCGTGATTTGTACTCTAAGGTAAATTTTCACTTGGAAAATTTGAAAATCTTGGAGTAAATATGGATTTTGACAACAGTTAATCAGTGGATTGTTGATGAATGTGTTCTTTATATGATTACTTTAATTAGTTTTCATATTCTCTTCTTGATTTATTTTCTTGAAGAACAGTTCATAAAACATAAATAAAAGTTGCAGACCATAATGAATAAGATTAGAGAAACATAATTTTTCATTGATAATAAGAAAGAGATTACAAGCACATGTTACATCTTTTTGTTCTCTCTATCTGCTAATCTATTCAACAGGAAAATAAAAGGTCAGTCCAAACCACTCCATTGTTAGCAAAAATTCCCAGATCCCATCTTTGCCACTTTATTTGGGTGGAAGTTGAAGGGATAAGGTTATTTTTGCTGACATATTCATTAACAATGGTTGGTGGTGTTGGATGAGGATGCCTTCGAGGAGAGCCATGCCAATGTTGCTTGGAGAGCAGCATCGATGTCGATCACCCTTGCAGGTTTCTCTCTCTCGATCTCTTCCAGACCAGCATCCATTTGCAGCCACAGCGTCTCAAGCTGCATTTCCCACTCAAACGCTTCAAATTCGTCACGCGTATAGCTGAAAATGTCCCTATTCTCGACAAGATGAAGGTTCTTTTCTTTGATGGTAAGGTTGGCCATTGTTTTTCAGAGTGTTTGGTTTGAAGGGTTTGTGATTTTACAGGGGAGACTGAAAGGTTAAAGGTTTAATGAACTAATCTGAGCAAGTCTCTAGGCCTTAAATAGAGATGGGTAAGAACAAAGTTCTTAAACGCTTCGTATTCTGGTTATTAAAGGCAACAGGTAAACGCTTCATATTCTGGTTTTAATTGGGTCCAGATATTTTAAGAGAGTATTATTTGATTTTTGTTTAAATCAAATATTTTAATGTTTTAATTTGCAAAATACTCTTCGTAAAAATAAGCGCACGTGATCCACTCGCCCATTAATGTGTCCCACTCACCCATTATTGTGTCCCACTACACATTAATCTAGGAACTGATTGAGTGTTTGTTACATAAGAGATTGGGTTTTTAATTACTCTAATTACTTTTGTGTCCAAACGGTTGTGTTTTATTCTTACATCTCACAGTTCTCTCATTTTTTCACTTGAGCATTCTCGCAAACACCTTTTCTACATACATTTCTCTTGGAAATTCTTGCAAATTTCTTAACTCAATGGCTTCTAAAGCATTCACTGCTCTTGGTTTACGGTTTGTTCCTAACAACTATGAAGCTCCACTCTATCATGAACGCGTTCCAGAACCGTTTCATCTAATGCAGAACTTCTTGAGAGACTCAGAGATTGGACAAGCTCTGGTTGGACCTGAAACTCTCTCTGCATCTCAAATTGCTACATTTTGGCAGAATTCAGCTTATGTGGATGGAGGAGAGAATGGGACTCCTAACATCATCTTCACGTATGAAGACCAAGATTATGTGATTACTCCACAAACTATAAGAGATACAATGGGGTTTGATACACATACTTCTTATACTCTGGTTAATGAAACTTATTTGAGAGAGATGCTACAAGAGATAGGTTACATGGAATCTCTTGACAAGCTTGGCGGTATAAAGAGACCAAATCTCAGGAAGGAATTGAATTTTTTCTTTGATTGCATAACAAGGACATTCCAGAAGAAAGTCACCAACTGGGATGCCATTCCAATAGATAGTCTCCAAATCGGGTATTCTCTACTCTATGGTACTAATTTTGATTTTGGTAGATATGTTCTGATGAACTTAGGTGATAAACTGTCAGAATCTACTACTGTTTATTATGCTCGTTTTTGTCAAATGCTGTTCAATGCTTGTGTCCCTGGTTTAGAAATTGCTGATACAGATGAAATTGATCCTTTTCGAGTCAACAAGAGAATATTCTCTGATATGACTAATAAGGATGTTGGAAAAGCAAATCTCCCTGCTTTTGTCATGCCACTTGCTCTGCAAAATTTTCTCAATCAACCACAACAACCTGAGCCACAACAACAACAATAACCTGAACCACACCCTGAACCTGAACCTGAACCGCTAAACATTGATCGTACTCAAAAACCAAACACTGAATCATCTACTCACTCAGCACCTACAAAACCATCTTCACACACTCCACAAACAAACTCTGAATCATCACAATCTCCACCAGAATCACAGTCTAAAGCACAAAGAGTCAAGCAGGCAATTACTGAACGACATGCAAGGGTTAAGCAAGCGACAGAGACACAAAGAAAATCAAAACAGACATCTCCTGGAGCTGTTTATACTAGAAGAGTGAAAAGAATAAGACAAACGGCAAACATACCTAAATCACTCTCAGTGGTAGAACGAACTCCACCATCTAGTGAAGAGGATTCAGATAATGTACCTCTAGCAAAGCGAAGAAAACTGGTATTCTCTGATTCTGTGGATGAAGATATTGATGCTCCAGAGGTAGTTTCATAGCAAACACCTCCTGTTGAGGTTGAGAAAGATGAAATACCTGCAGAGGTTTTAATACCTGCAGAGGATGAAGTGCCTGCAGAGGACAAAATGCCTGCAGAAGAGGATACTAGAGATGGCCTTTCTCCAATAAATGATATTCTTGATTCATTTATGCCATTCTCTGATCCTATCTCTGATACTGGTGTAGCTGATCAACCTACGGTTGTTCTTTCTGAAACTGTGGCATCCCACACTGAGTTATTATCTGATGCTCACCAAACTGTTGAAAGAGGAGATGAAATTGATCAAGCACCCAAGCCTACTTCTCAGTCTATGCCTGTTGCTGAGCCTGAGCAACATAGAGAAATTCTTGACAGGCCTACAGCAGAAATTGCTAAACCTATGGCTGCAGATGAACATGCTAAAGCTACAAGTGTTGAACCTGAAGGTGGAAGTAGTGCAAACTCTGATTCTTCTCTGAGTGCACCAGTACAAACAGAAAATAAACATACACCTTTCACTCAACCTTGTACGTCTCATGAAGTTGAGAGAGCACAGTTTGCAAAGAATGCTGCTGAATGGTACAAAGAGGATTGTATTTTTCCACGAGGAAGAGCAGCTGATTTTGTTAAGCAAAATGCTGATACTATCTCCAATCCAGAGATTCTTTCTTACTTAAAAGCAACTGTAGTACAAGTCAAAACTCTGGATAGAAGATTTGATGACACTACACAGGCGATCACTGCTTTGAGGAATGAGGTTGTAGCTAGAGAAATGAAAATGGAAAGAGATTCAAAACTCGTGACTACAAAATTTTCTACAGCTCAAGACAATCTCTTTGCCAGACTGAGTAAAGTTGAAGAGAATCAGTCTGACTTATCTACTAAAATTGATTCTATTGCTACCTCCTTGGAGTTAATTACATCTATTCTTATGCCTGATGATGTCAAAAAGGGGGAGAGAGTTGTCAGAAGGGATAGTGCTGGAGATGGAGGGGCAAGTAGTAAAGGAAAGAACAAGGCTGAAGAGGTTCAAACTTTGAGAACTAGCAAGTCATCCAAATCACAGTCTGTTGGGAGAAATACTGATACTCAAGGTACTTCAAAGACCAAGAGTTTGTTGTTATCTTCTAATCCACAAACTGATGAAGAATTGGCTGCTAAACTGTTTATTGAAGAGAATGAGGAAGGAGTTACGATTGAGGACATTGAAGCTGAAGAAAAGAGTTTACAAGAAGAACATCTCAAGGCTTTAAAGTCTGGTAAGTTACAAAGAGGAAAAGCTCCTAGACCTGTTGCTAAAGGTGTTGTGATCAAAGAAAGGGCTGATGTTAGTCAAAGATCTCGGTTTTCAAAGGAAGCAATGGCAGCAGAAGCTAAACTCAAGCTAAAAGGCATTGAAGGAGAAAGTTCACAGAAGAAAGTTACAACTTCTGTTGTATCACAAGCAATGATTACACCTTTACACTCTTCTCAGTTGAAATCGGTTTTTGGGAAAGGAACAATTCATGATCCAAATGTATTATCTGGAGTTTCTATGAATGTTTCTGATGGAAGAGCTTTGTCTGGCAAAGTTGGAAATAATAAGGGTGGACTAGGTTCACACAGAGACAAAAGGCAATATACTGGTCCTAGAGATCCTTCTTCACTGGCTGTTCCAGGTCGTGGTGTTCCTCAGGAGAGTTTGGACAGACTGGAATCAGTACAGTTAGTTCATCAGAAGAGTTTAAACAAGGACTTTCTCTTGTACTTCATGGCTGATGGGACAGTATTTAAAGTTAGTGAGAATGATATTGACTTGAAATGTTGGGAAGAACTAGAGTATGTTCTGTATCTTTTCAAGGTGAATAGTCAAAGGACTCAATCAGTTGCTAATGTGCTCAGACAGAGAATGATTCAGAATCTGGCAATCAGAGGAGAAAAATATAATAGCAGATATGTTCCTAAGTACAGGGATTACAAAGGAAATCTCATTGAAATGAAGAAAGGTGCTGCAAAGTTAAAGACTGATTTGTGAATCACAGTACTTGATTTTAATTCACAGTCAGAAAAAGTCAGATTTATCAGACTGGGAAATGAGATGAGAAGGAACAAAATCTATGATCTTAGGGCTGCTATCTATCAGACAGATGAGAGTGATCCTCAGCTCAGAGAAATTAAAGAAGTTATGAAGATTGAGCTTGAAAATGCAGAAAGAAGATTGCTCATAGATTATCTCAGAGCTATGCCGGATCTTGAAGTGATAAAAGATTAAGGTCTGTAAGGATTTTCTTATTCTCTGTAGTTTTTGTTAAGTAGAAGCTTAAACTCTGAATTTGTGTAAACACTGTATTTGTTTATTTGTTTTGACATCATCAATTATTGTCATTAACTTGTGCATTTTTGCTAATGAACAAGTTGGGGGAGATTGTTAAATATAATTGATGTGTTTTAATCAGTGTTTAAGTGTTACAGTGAATTATCAGAGTTTAGCTGGAAGCAGTCAGAGTTTAGTGTAAACTCTGACAGATGGAAGCTCGACAGAGTTTGTCAAACTCTGTCTGGAGGAAGCGTTTACTGGTCAACAGTGATTGAAGACTTATTATGGAAGCGATATCTTTGAAGATTGGATAGCTATCAAAGAGATCGAGTTGACATAGGAGACGTGTGACAATCTGTAATTGATATCATTGTATAGCTGATTATTAGGAATATCAATTAGAGATTGTATCGTAGCTGTATGTTATATAAATACAGTTAGGTTAACCCTAGAAGGGTATCGTACAACGAATTATCTTTATTGTAACCTAGCAGCTCTTTGTGATATTTTACATCACGAAGAGGGTTCGTAATACAAGAAATTTTTTTTTAAGTGCATAAACGTTTTTACTTGTTAAACTCTCATACAAAGTTGATTATTAATTGTGTATTCGGCCTAACAAAAACATTTGATATGGAGCTCTGATATATATTATATGTGATATATATGTTCAGAGAAATCCTTACAATGTTAAGAAATCTATTCTTTGATTTTCTCCAAGATTTCCGAATTGACAGCTTGACTGATCATCTCTAGGTAATATAGAATTAGCTTGCCGAAATATATAAGATGATCCAAAACAACTTGCTGAAATTGACCTGTAAGTCTGACTACGATTATCCTGTAAAACTTATAACAGCTTGCTGATCATATAATAGATATGGAAGTTAGCTAGCTGAAATATAGTAAGACTAATACAAAAATAAGCTATCAGCTTGTTGTATATAACATCGAAACACACTAGGGTAACAATCTCCCCCTTTTTGATGATTATATACCAATATGTGATTGAGCTAAAAGCTCCCCCTAAATCAATGATCAATACTTCCTGCAAAACAAGATTAGATAGATACACATTAAGTATTACGATACAACCTTTGTATTCATCATCAAAACATCACGCTAACATTCTCCCGCTTTTTGATGATGACATACTTGAATACATCAGAGAGACTATGTTGCTCCCCCTAAAACAATGTTCCCCCTGAATAGCATAATATCTCATCATATAATTAGGTTAGCATAATACATCATATGCAATAAGATATAAACACGACTCATCCCTGCATTAAACCTTAGTTGATAAATCCAAAAATATAACATTATAGCCCTTTTTATCCTCATGTATTCATGTTCTTCTCCCCCCATGACATCATCAGAAAAGGGTCAAGAAGATAAGCATATAAGAATAAAACATGTGATAAAGCATTTAACAAGCATGAGGCTAGTTATAATTATAAATTGAATAAATCAAACCAGCATGCTGAAAACACATTTCCAGGATATTCATCGATAGTAATTGTTCTTCTGGATTGCAAAATAGCTTGCTGATTAGACATTACACATTCCAAATAATCATAAATGTGAATTCATCATAATAATATTCTACTCTCCTTTTTCCTGCACAAAACTATGCATATACATATATTTGTCCCATCTATATACTAGAGGAATCTCGTTAGTACCATAATAATATACTCAAATTAAGGGAAATATACGAGGAAAAATAATATACTTACTACTTGAGTACCCAAATTTTGTTGGATCCACCATAGTTTGTTGATAGAACATAAAGATCATGTAGATTAGATTTTTTAATCCACTGTTGTATCACTTTTGGTGCTTGATTTCTGGTCCTTTTTGTTCTGCCATACTGATAACGGTAAGCTGATTGTCTTCTATCATTTGCTTTCTGATATGCTGATCTGTGTCTGACTGGTCCATTCTGGTATGCTATTTTCTTTTTCTGATAACTTGAGTAGTGCAATTTCTTTCAAGATGGCCCTTTCCTCCACATTTGTTGCATGTCTTCCAAGGCATAGCATAATTATAAGGAATTCCTTGTTTTCCATCATATTTGAGAGCATTTTCCTTTGAAGTTGATGCTAGTCCAACACCTTCCCTTACTAATGGTACCGTAGCTTGCTTCATCATTGATTTAAGAGTTTCTTCACCTTGGATAAACTATCCCATTCCTTTATGAAGATTTTTTATCTCATCCTCGAGTTCTTTGATTTTCTTAGCCTGTTGTGCATCTTCCTGTGGAGCTGATTCTTTTAGTTTATCTCTGACTTCTGTTTCTTCTTTCAGCTTGCTAATATGATTACCTCTGGATCCTATTTCTTCATTCAGCTTGCTGATTTGAATATCTCTGGCTTCTATTTCTTCATTCAGCTTGCTGATTTAAGTATCTCTGGCTTCTATATCAGCTTTCAGCTCACTGAGTTGCTTGTTTAGAACATCATTCCTTCTGAGTATCACTTTGTTGAGTCCTTCCAGTTGTGTTATGTTGTCCTTCATCTTAGTAATCATGGATTCATGTTCATCCGAAGCTTTTTCATCCATAAGATCTCTGACTATCTTTCTAAGATAAGCATTTTTCTCTTTTAATTTGTTGTTCTCTGACTTGAGTTTAAAGACTCCCTCAGTAGTTTCCTGTAAAGTTAGTTGTTCTAGGACATATGTAGTAGGTAAAGGACTGAAACTAAATGAGTTTACTTCACTGTTGTTGTCATCCGAGTCTGTTTCATCACTTTCCACCTCAACGTTATCATTGTCATCAAGACCAACGAAAGCTAAGTTAACCATATCATCACTTGAGTCTTTTTCAGAAGTAGAATCATCACTCCAAGTCATCAAATCCTTTGATTTTCTTTTATCCTTGAATCCAGCTTGCTGCTTTGACTTGTTCTTCAATTTGTAGCAATCTCTTCGGTAGTGTCCCTTTTTACCACATTCATAACAAGTTTCTTCTTTAGGTTCCTTGGAATCTTTTCTGTTGTCTGAATATTTTCCTTTAGCTTTCCTCATTTGGTTCTTCTTTTCAATGAGCCTTTTAATTTTCCTTGAGATATGAGCTAAGTCCTCATCTGATTCTGCTTCATATTCCAGTTTGCTGTTTGTCGAATGAAGTGCTAATTTCTTCATCTTTGCAACTGGAGCTTGAGAGGATCTGTTTTGGCTAGCATTAATTTTTGCTTCAAAATGTTCAAGTTCAGCGAATACAGCCAAGGTATCCATAGTGTCAATTTGAGGAGAATATTCCAATGCCGTTACCTTAGATGAAAAAGTCCATGGAACTGCACTCAAGATCTTCATGTTTATTTCTGCTTGAGGTATTGTATTCCCAAGTAATTTGAGACCATTCATAGTTTTCTGAAATCTTGCTTGACTTTCCCTGATAGTCTCATCTTCCTTGACAATGAAACCTCCAAATTCATTCATCAACTTACTGAGTTTTACCTCCTTAAGAGATTTTGAACCTTCATGATATAGTTCCAATGTGTCCCACATCTCTTTGGTGGATTTGTATGAGGAAACCTTATCATTGTCACTTGCGGAGAGACCAGTCATGATAGTATTCATTGCCCTAGTATTGTAGCTTTCCTTGACCAATTCAGCATCAGTAAGATCATCAATATCTTTCGGCTTGCCGTCTTTGTCAAGAAATGTAAATGGGCCTTCGTTGACAACTCTCCATTCTAGTGGTTCCTTTGACAAGTGCATCTTCATACAATCTTTCCACCAGTTATAGTTTTCAGTACCAAGCAGCAAAGGAGCACGGTGATTAGATGAACCGAGAGGGTAATATTCAGCCATATCGACCGACATTTTTCCTGTTATAGAAAGATTAGTATACCAAAGCTCTGATACCAAATGAAAGTGCACACCTAGAGTATGTGTTATGGCTTTCTAAGATTACTTTTAGAATTACCAAATATAAGGGCTGACTGTTATTCGAACAGTCTGCGTGCCAGAAGAAATCGGCTTACTGATTTACTTATACAGATAAAAATGGCTTGCTGAAATGTAAATATGTAATGCAGAACAAAATTATAAAACATCAAACAATGTAGAACACAAAATAATTTTAGCCAGGTTCGACCCCTAATCCCCTATGGTCTACGTCCTGGTCCCTTACCAACTTGGTAAGAGAATATATTATTGATCAACGAAATAAACCAATTACAAGATACAATAATATATCTCCCTATCTCCCAGCTACTGATAATGGCTTGCTGAATTGTTGTTCCAGATCCTTGCTCTCTAAGAACTATACTTCCCAAGTATAATCTTCTCTAGCACTCGATCCCAGAACCCTAATTCCTTTAGCCAACTATCCAACAACTAATACTTACAACATGAATAATACAATCGAATGAAAGAGATTACAACTCAAATCTATAGACTCTCTTATATGTATATCAATATATTATATATATAGAGCTCAAGAAAATCGTTTGTATATATCAATGAAAGCACTGAGTTGTGGTGTTCTTCAGGTCGTGTTTCAGAAAACATTTGAACACCCTTTTTATAGCTTGTAATTCTAACGTTCAAATCCCAACAACATCTGGCAACGATCAAGGAATCCAATTCCAACGTTCCAGTTTGTTAGAGTGATTTAATCGTAGAGATTACAAAGTGTTTTACTGGAAAGCAACATTCAGAAAACACTCATAAAGATATAGGAGTAGTTTTATAGAAAGAAAAGATTTTATAAAAATCAACCCCTATAATTAAGGAAAAAGATTTTGCATGATTAAAACGTTTGATATGGAGCTATGATATATATTATATTTGATATATATGTTCAGAGAAATCCTTACAACGTTAAGAAATCTATTCCTTGATCTTCTCCAAGATTTCCGAATTGACAGCTTGACTGATCATCTCCAGGTATTGTAGAATTAGCTTGCCGAAATATATAAGATGATCCAAAACAGCTTGCTGAGATTGACCTGTAAGTCTGACTGCGATTATCCTGTAAAACTTATAACAGCTTGCTGATCATATAAATATATAATAGATATGGAAGTTAGCTAGCTGAAATATAGTAAGACTAATACAAAGATAAGCTATCAGCTTTCTTTATATAACATCAAAACACACTAGGGTAACACATAGAACATAATCTTCAAATAAAAAAATAGTCTTTACTAGAAGCACAATTACATTGTCTCTAGGGCACTAACACTATTACCTCTGACACTGAATATCATCAGATTATATAAGATGTTCTAAAATATTAATTAATATTACTACTTTTAAATAAAAATTCTTAAATTTCAAATTAAACATTCAGATTATATAAATTCAAAAAAGTTATAATAGAATTTAAATTGAAAATATCATTTTAATATTATTGATCGGTTATATGGAAATGTAATGTTCATTTCATGAACATAAAATCCAAATTGAATATTAGATTATGAAGATTTAAAAATGTTATATAAAATTTGTTTTGAATATACCATTTTAATATTATTGCTCTATTATATGGACACGAAATGCATGTATCATTTTGAAAGCCAAATTGAATTCAAGACTATTAGAAATCAAAAAAGTTTTATAAAAATTGAACTGAATTTACTGTTCTGATATTATTGATCTGCTTTATGGACATAGAATGTAAAAATATTTTATGGACATGGAATTCAAATTGAATTTTTCGTATTATGAAAGATCAAAAAAGCTAAATAAAATTTGAATTGAATATACCATTTTAATATTTTTTGTCAGTTATCTATACATGGACTAAAATATTTTATGAAAATGGAATCCAAATTAAAATTTTGAACTATGAAAATTTAAAAAGTTATATAATTTTGAATTGAATATATCTTTTTAATATAATTGATATGCCATATGAACATGAAATGCATGAATAATTTCCCTAGAAAAATTTAACACCTACAACATTATCAATTGTATAATTATCAAATGATAAGCACTTCTACTTATAAATCGATAATTAACTTATTCAACATCTCTTTGATAGACAGAATATCTGATTATATAAGATGTTTTAAAAATATTAATTAATATTATTACTTTTTAATAAAAAAATCTTAAAATCCAATTAAATATTCAAATTATATTAATTTAAAAAAGCTATAACAGAATCTGAATTGAAGATGTCATTTTAATATTATTGATGTGTTATACGGAGATTTGATGCACGAATGTTTTATGAATATGAAATCCAAATTGAATCTTAGATTATGAAGTTTCAAAAAAGTTATATAAAATTTGGATTGAATAATCAGATTATATTAATTCAAAAAAGTTATAATAAATCTGAATTGAAGATATCATTTTAATATTATTGATATGTTATGCGAATATATAATGCACGATTGCTTTATGAACATGAAATCCAAACTGAATTTTAGATTATGAAGTTTCAAAAAAATTATATAAAATTTGAATTGAATATACCATTCTAATATTATTGATCTGATATATGGGTATAAAATGTCGGAATGTTGTATGGACATGAAATCCAAATCAAATTTTCGGAGTATAAAATTTCAAAAAAGTTATATAAAATTTAAATTGAGTATTTAGATTATATAAATTTAAAAAGTTATAAAAGAATCTGAATTAAAGATATCCTTTTAATATTATTGATATGTTATACGGATAAGTATTGCACGATTGTTTTATGAACATGAAATCCAAACTGAATTTTAGATCATGAAGTCTCCAAAAAATTGTATAAAATTTGAATTTAATATACCCTTTTAATATTATTGATCTGATATATGGATATAAAATGCAAAAATGTTGTATAGAAATGATATCCAAATCAAATTTTTGGCGGATAAAAGTTCAAAAACGTTAATTAAATTTAAAGTGAACATACTGTTTTAATATTATTGGAATGTTATATGAAAATAGAATGTAGAAATTTTTTATGGATATGAAATTCAAACTGAATTTTCGAACTATAAAACTTAAAAATAAATTATTTAAAATTTGTATTGAATATATCATTTTAATAAAATTGATCTATTATATAGAAATGAAATGGGTGAACAATTCACTCTCAGTAGAGCAAATTTTAAATTGATATTCAATATGTTATTGTTAAAAAATCCTATCAATCGTGAAAATAAATGAATTTTTTATTTAGTAAAAAATGATTTTAAATAAATGTTTGAGGATTATATTTTTAAAAATGACTACTTATTTAAAATACACTTTTTTCTTTAAATATAATGAGTAGACTATTAAAAACAAATCAATATTTGAGCATGGTCATGCATTTCATAGTCTCACTCAATTAAGAATCCAATAATATCTCTTCTATTAATAGAAAGGTTAAATCCTTTATCTATCATTCATATTTCTCATACGACTCATAATATACCAGTTATCCATTTTTATCATCACCCGATCAAATGTAACTTTTAATGTAGTCAAAATATATTAATCCTCGTATAGAAATATAATAATCTCAAGTCTAAGGATCATTGCACCATTATCACTGTGAACATTTCTTATGACATTATTAACATGCAGAATCTCACCGTGGGTCAATGCAGTGCCATGTAGAATATTACACGCACCTATGTTCTTGACTTTAGTATCACTATACCTATGACTAATGAGATGTGGTCATCAGTCAACAAACATACTAATCTTTATGTATTATGATTGTCCCAAATTAATAATGCTCGATTAGGAATATTTAGGAATATAAACACTCTTCATATAATCTCATTTTTAAGTCACGTACTTAAAGATATAGACTACGTGTTATATATTCCAAGGATATTTATTACTCTAACATTTATGTTACAGTAAATAAAGATATAATTAATTAATGTAGAATAATCCATTGAACATAATCTTCAAATAACAAAATAGTATTTACTAGAAGTACAATTACGTTGTCTCTATGGCACTAATACTATCACCTCTGATACTGAATATCACCAGATTACATAAGATGTTCTAAAATATTAATTAATATTACTACTTTTAAACATGGTTCTAAAAATCGCCGATTTGCCCGATAAATCGGCCGATTTATCGGTAAACAGCAAGCTGCGATCTATTTTCCAGTTATCGCACGAAAAAACGGTTTTCAAGAAACCGGTCAAAATTCTTAAATTTCAAATTAAACTTTCAGATTATATTAATTCAAAAAAGTTATAATAGAATTTAAATTGAAAATATCATTTTAATATTATTGATCGGTTATATGGAAATGTAATGTTCATTTCATGAACATAAAATCCAAATTGAATATTAGATTATGAAGATCTAAAAATGTTATATAAAATTTGTATTGAATATACCATTTTAATATTATTGCTCTATTATATGGACACAGAATGCATGTATCTTTTTGAAAGCCATATTGAATTTCAGAGTATTAGAAATCAAAAAAGTTTTATAAAAATTGAATTGAATTTATTGTTCTGATTTTATTGATCTGCTTTATGGACATAGAATGTAAAAATATTTTATGGACATGGAATTCAAATTGAATTTTTCGTATTATGAAAGATCAAAAAAGCTAAATAAAATTTGAATTGAGTATACCATTTTAATATTTTTGATCGGTTATTTATACATGGGCAAAAATATTTTACGAAAATGGAATCTAAATTAAAATTTTGAACTATGAAAATTTAAAATGTTATATAATTTTGAATTGAATATATCTTTTTAATATGATTGATATGTTATATGAACATGAAATGCATGAATAATTTTACTAGAACAAATTTAAAATTTAACCCCTACAACATTATCAATTGTATAATTATCAAATGATAAGAACTTCTACTTATAAATCGATAATTAACTTATTCCACATCTCTTTGATAGACAGAATATCAGATTATATAAGATGTTTTAAAAATATTAATTAATATTATTACTTTTTAATAAAAAATCTTAAAATCCAATTAAATATTCAAATTATATTAATTCAAAAAAGCTATAATAGAATCTGAATTGAAGATGTCATTTTAATATTATTGATGTGTTATACGGAGATTTGATGCACGAATTGTTGGTCCCGGAGTATATTGCAGAAGGGGGTGGGGTTGAATGTAATATAGATAATTTCAAATCTTTAGCTCAAGAACAATGATAAAGATTGTAAACTATCTACACAAGAATTGCAAACACAAGTAGTAATTCAAGATGTTCTCACAAAATAAATGTTTTATTTATTTTGTAAAGTGTTGCTACAACCTCGAGAAAAATGGTTTTCTCAATCTTCGGCTTCTTGTGAGAATCGCTTACAGAAAGAATGAGAGATGTGTCTCTATATAGACTAATCTTCCTTTTGCATCTCAGTCACTTGGGTGGCGGAGCTGTTGTCATTTCAAGTGACAGCTCCTCACAATTTGCCCACACATGTGACCTTTCCTAAAATGCTATACAAACAGAGTTATCTTTAAGCATAAGGCATTCTGGGTTCTTTCCAAAATTAGCTATAACAATTCTAGTAGATGCAGACTTGTCATACTCTTGAATTGTCGAGCCTTGTCTTGTGATCTCTCAAGCTTCTGTCGTAGTCTTGCAGGTCTGTTACAATCTTTGACGAATTGCAACAAATCTGTTTCTCGAACATCTAAACTGTCACGGGGGTTTGACTGAGATAAAATCCCCAAATCAAATAATTCAGTGAGACAGTAACCCTTGCCGCTAAGTTTGCTGTCATAGGAATATTCAGTAGGTGACAGTATGAGCTCCCGCCAATGTTGCTGTCGGAACTCCAAACTTGCTGTCAAGTGTGAGAATGTTGTTGTCCCCTGCTTCAGCCAATGTTGATGTCAAATGAAACTTGCCGTCGTGACCTTGCAACATGCAGTCTTCTTGTAACGTTACCATCAATGTATTGACAGTAACTTTATTATTGCTGTCGAACTGATGTATTCTCTTGAGGCTTGAACATATCAATAAACTTCTTCCAAGATACATACTTATTACATTTCAGCAATTATTTGATTACAAGAACACACTCTGGCTGTGACAGTATGTTCTACTTAGCCTATACAAATAAACTAAGTACTAGTTAAGTTGTCTCTACGCTATCACCCATAAATCCAAACAATCTCCCCCAATTTGTTTTTATTGACAATAACAACAAATTCTCTACTTAGCCTATACAAATAAACTAAGTACTAGTTAAGTTGTCTCTACGCTATCACCCATAAATCCAAACAATCTCCCCCAATTTGTTTTTATTGACAATAACAACAAATTCTCAATACAAGCACGCTGACAACTTAACTAACATAGATCATAATAGGATTCTAGAACATTTCCAAGCATTTAGCATTACATAGGACAATGATTTAAATCAAAACAAGTAATCCTCGAGGTTGAGTAGATATGAGATTTACTTATCTTGTTATTAAGCTTTCCTGTTCTGTCTTTTTTCTCTCTTTCTGTGGAGAGCTTCTTCCAAGTACTTTCTGAGATCTTGCACTAGCTTCTTTTCATCAGCAGATACAACATCATCTTCAATCTCATCAATGTACTGTTGGATTTGTCTAGAAGAGACATACTGAACATCTTTCAGATCAAACCATGATTCAAAATCATAGGTGTAAGTTCTGAATTTCAAGATGTTGTTCACAATCTTGAATCTTCTGCCAGGAAAAGAATTCAAGGTCACTCTTCTGTTTCTGTCAAGTTTTGGATCTTCATCTCTCCTACTATCAAAAATAACTTCCAATTCCCATGCACACAGCATTTCCAGTTTGTGAGATGATCCAACAACTTTCCAGTATAGACCTTTCAGTACAATGGTCCTCAGCTTGTGAAAACTATCTGCATAGATTTCTTTTTTGCCATCTATGATTCTGAGAGGATTTTCTAGTGCACATGGCTGATAGTTTGGAGCTTCACTGTTCATCTTGTTGACTTTCTTGCATTTTTCTTTCAGCTCAGCTTCCACTACCTCAGCAGTCTGTTTACCAATATTAGCTTTCTCCTAGCAGCTTCAGCAGCTAATTCGGCTTCATAGGCAGCCATAGCTTCAGGTGTATAGGAGGGCATCCTTTCTGTCCAATCATACTTAGACACAAGTTCTTCCTCATCTATACTCACATCCTCATTCGCATCATCGATGTTTCTCCAGTCACCATATCTCTCATAAAATTCAGCATATCTTTCAGCATGGTACTTTTGGATGTGTTACATGGCTTTCTTAGGAACATTTTCATACGTCCCCATAAGCTCCACCATTCTTTCAAGCACGAAGTAATTAACTCTATGCCTTACTTCTTGTGATGTTTGTTTGAGAGTGTATCTGTCTATTATTGTTGACATATTCACCATAGTGAAGTCCTTCTCAACAAACATGACTTTTGCTTTATCTTTCCAAAGAATGTATCTGGATGTATATTCCTTAGAATTATCCAGCTCCAATTCGACTGAAGTGATATCTCGTGTCGCATCTTCCTTCTGGATTTTGAAGCTATTTGTCTCTCTTCTTCGAATAGGCTTCTTAAGAAACATCACTCCATGCTTCTTTTTCCTTGCTGCAGCCTTTGTCTTGCCCTTTCTTGGAACTCTACGCCAAGCTTTTGCTCTTTGTTTTGTCTTTGTAGACTTGGATGTCTTTATAGTTTTGCCTGTGACAGTTTCTTCATTCAAGCTCTTGACAGTATCTTTCATGATAGTGTCTTCTTTGATAGCAGTTTCTTTGACAGTAACTTCATCATTCTTGACAGCTTCTTTGTTGATAGTATCTTTTTCAGCATCAAAACAGTCAATAACATGTCTTAAGATACTTCCTTTATAACGTCTCAGAAATTTTAGTATTTTTATATTATATTATTTGTTTATTTTTTTTAAATTGTGTATTATATGACGTGAATATTTTTGAGGAAGTAAAATATGTGTGATATTATTTATGGGCTTAATTGACGATTTTATGTGTCGTGTTTGCCCGGGTATTTTTAATTGTATTTTTGGAGATTTTATTCCATTTAATTGTATTATAATTATCTTCTGAGAATTTTGTAAAATCATTGGGATCAGTAAAAAATATGAAATCTTTTGTATAATTGACTTTATTAGTTTATTTGAGTTTTAAAAATAGTAGGTGGATTTGTTGTGATTTTTAAGGATTTTAAAATGATTTTTATTAATTGATTTATATTTTATTGATTTAATCTTGTAAAATCGATATTTAATTCGTTTCTGATCCTAAAAATATTTTAAAAATATGTGGGTGATTGTAATTTTATACTCTTTATTTTAAAATTTTAAAATTTAATACCCCACCCATTTTTCTATTTAATTATGATTTTTAAATTATTTTTTATGAATTTCAGCGAAAAGAAATTACGAAAATGTTTCTTTTAGTTTTTCCCCCAAATTATTTGTTCCTATAAATCCCTAATTGGGTTATTGTCTCAGCAGCATTTTTTTTGTTGTCTCTCTCGATTGTTCCAGAGCAACCTCTTCTCTCTCTTGCAAGGTCTCTCATCTCTTCCTCATGAGTATATATTTCTTCTTCCTTGTTCTGTCGCTCTCCAATTCCATTCGCTGCGTGTATTGTGTGTGCTGAGTTATGTGCGGTGGTGGTGTTATAATGTGTGTATAATCAGCTATGGGCGTTTGTGTGGTTGTTTCCGTTCATGAAATGGGTTTTGGGCCGTGTGTGATGTTATACAGTCGGGTTGGTTTCGGGTGTGGAAGTTTCCAACCGGGAGCTCCACCCGCGAGCTACTCTTCCATTTCCCCGATTTATTCCCCTGTTTATCTTGTGTTGCTATTATGCGAATTGGGAATTACTGCTGTCCAGTGAATGTTGTTGTTGTTGTACTTCGATTTCTGATGTTACTAGTCCGTGCTGTGTTCGATTATTCCGTGATTTTATTTGGTTAAAAGCTGATTACTTTATACTGTAATTTCGAGAATAATTTGTTAATTATTCGAATAATATTTTGTGCGGAGTCTCGAGTCGGAGACCCAAATTAGGGCAACCTCGGAATTTTGCCCCCTCGATGGTGATTTAATTTGAGTCGGGGGTAAATAAGGCGATGATGTATACCTGAGCCGAGATGAATTTTATAAATCATACTAATTGTTTCGTATTTAAATTTCCGAGAATTGTATGTCCATTTGGTATAATTAGTAATATGAGAATTATTCGCATTTGAATCAGTTATGATTTGAATTGTTGGTTGGGATTGCATTTATATTAGTAATTGATTGTTTGGGTCGGTTGTATTCCGACTCGTAGTTCGTTAAATAAAACGATCCCGTCAATTTTTTTTCTAAAATCTTAATTATATGAATTACGAGTTAATTATATAAATGTGGTAATTGGATTGTATTTGAATCTCTAATCGACTAATTGTTAATTGTTGTTTAGTAAGGTTTAAAATGTTTATGTACTAGTGTATTGTTACTTTTACCTTGATACGTTTTTGTATTATATTAAGGGATTAACGAATGGGTAGAATTAGTATAGTAGTACGTCGAGTATTAAATAGAGTAGTGAAGTAGTATATTTTTATGTGTAGATTCGAAGGAAGTAGGTCCCAGTGACAAGGGCAAAGGCAAAGCGGAATAACCAGTTAGTTCTTGATTAAGGCAAGTAACCTTAACTTGTTCTTCAAATATATCGAATATTGTTTCATTTGTACTTGATTATATAACCCTACCTTCGTAGATACATCATGTTATGTTGATTTACTTTCTTCCTTGTTATCAATTCAATTTATATCGAATGTTGTTCCCTTTGTACTTGATTGTACGACCCTACCTCTGTAGATACACCATGTTGTGTTGATTTACTTTTCCCCTTGTTATCAAATCAATTCATTAATGCTGAATCATAATTATTTGATCATATTCATTTGATTCCATGTATGTTGAACCAGAAATATTACTCCTTGTTGGAAATGAATAAAATGCTACATACCTGACTTCTTGTCTGAATTATTGAATTACACCATGACTCGAATTAAACAGGGTAGTCGATTGTTCCGACCCCTGGTCTGAGTATTAAAAATAGAATTGGAATTTTTACTAAATAAAAATGTTTTAGGACTGAGGACGCTAGTCCGTACATGAGTATTATGTTAGGCCAAAATGGGCCATGGATCCAGTTGAGTATTTGGATATACCAAGAGAGTATATCCGGAGTTTTAGTGTGACTGATCATCCACTTTAACTCGTAGCGTCGAAAAAATAAGAATCCAATTCTAATCTATTAAATTGATTATCCAGTTGACAACAGTTGTTATTATTTGAGCTTGAGTTCCGAGTACCATTATTGACTTGTGGTATCATTTTTTTTCAGTTGATATAACCAGTTGACAACGAATGTTATCATTTGACCTGAATTCTGAGTATCATTATTGCTGATATATATATATACTTGCTGAGCAAATTTGTTGCTCACCCTTGTGTTATATCCAACATTTCAGTGAAATCAGAATATGACATCGCCTAAGACTATGATTATAGGGTTTCCAGGATTCGAGCAGACAGTCGAGATTCAGATTCCCTCTGAGGTTTTGATTTAGTTGTTGGACGGGATTTTGAGTATTTTATTGTTGTAATGGTTTAAAATTGTATTAGATGTAATAACTTAGATATTTGGTCGTTGGTGTGGGTTCCTTATCGGGTCAACCCAACGATATTAGTAAATTGTAATAACTTATCTTTTGGAATAGTTTCTGTTTCATGCTGTAACCAGTTGTGATCCTGGTATTGTTTCGGGGTTTGTTTTCAAAACTGTATATATATATATATATATATATATATATATATATATATATATATATATATATATATATATATATATATATATTTACGCAGGTTATTTTAAACTAGTATTGTAGTGGGCCCAAATCTCACCCCAGATTTGAGGGCGCCACAGGTTGGTATCAGAGGAACAGGTTACTAGTCCCTGAAATAGATAGGTTAGAACTGTATTAAGCAGGATCACATTTAATCAGACTAATGTAGAGTTTGAGTTAGGATCATTGGTTATGATTTTGGATTTTGAGATAGGATATGTACAGTACGCATATACTAATTATGTAGCGATACAGTCTCCTACTGATCAGAGGCCGGAGCCTCAGCCTCTAGCCGTTCGGGTGATTCACGGTCCAGGGTATCCTCAGCAGCCAGCTTCAGCGACCCCGGTGATCCAGTTACCCCCATACGTGTTCTCGAGGCCAGTGCATCTGAGGCCATCCACTGATCCTATGCCTTCTTCGTCTGATGCTACTACCGCGAGTGTGAGAGGAGATGTGATGGTGGTTAGGATGATAGCATCAGCTCGACTTGAGGGGATGACGGCAGGTGGCAGGGAGCCGAGTATAGCGGAGCTGAGAGACTTGGTGACTTATATGTTAGAGGGTTTGGAGGCCATTGAGCATGATGCTTAGTGGTTTGGGTGTTGTAGCTGAGGGTGGAGTTATGTAGGCAGTAGTTGACTTCACTCATGTTTTGTGTATATATGTATGATGTATGGGATGTAGTTGTAGTTCATCAGCAGAGCAGTGTGGGTATAGTAGGACCCAGGTTTTGGTGGTTGTATTTCTGCGCTGTTGAGTAGCGGATAGCTGTATATCTAGTTGTACCCCACTTTTGATGACCTTGAAGCGCTTAGTGCGTTGTACTGATCCAGTATATATATGATATTGTAGCTGTTCATTTCTTTTATATATATCATGTCATTTTCCTTCATGCATTTTAATTTCAGTTATAAAACCTTGTGATTATTTTGTTAACCAGGTTCTATTAGCATATCCTGTTATATCTTGTGGGCCACATTATTCATATTGAGATTGCTTCACTTGATATCAGTATAACATTGATGTAACTTTGAATATGACCAGGTACAGTTGTTCGATGCACTTTTATACCTTTTGAAATTATGATATTAAAATGTAACTTCTGTGTAGGAATATGCCTCAAACTCCGGAAACTGAAGAAAACCCAAATAATCAGATGGACCCAGCTGTAGCCCAGATTCTTAAAATTCTTACCCAATAGACAGTTAATCTAGCACAACAACAACAGCAGATAATACAACAGCAGCAACAGCTTCAGCAGCACATGCTACAGCAGCAACAAAATCAGCAACAGCAACAAAATCAGCAACAGCAACACCAGGAACAGGGTAATCTAGTGGTGACCTTTAAAACATTCCAGGCAGTTAAGCCACCTGAGTTTAAAGGGTCAGCGGATCCAGTAGAAGCCAATACATGGCTGAAGGAGATTGAGAAAGCGTTTGCATTGGTTAGAGTTGGGGAGGAACAGAAAACAGAATATGCGAGCTATCTTTTGAAGAATGAAGCAAATTTTTGGTGGCCAGATATGAAGCGAGAAATTGCAGAATGGGTTAGTAAGTGTTATACATGCCAGAGAGTCAAAGCCGAGCATCAAAGACCCAGTGGATTATTGCAACCGTTGGATATTCCTGAGTGGAAATGGGAGCACCTAGCTATGGACTTTGTAGTCGGACTACCCAGAACGAAAGCCAATCATGATGCGATTTGGGTGATCATTGATGTGTAAAATTATGTATAACCGCAAGCGCACGGTATCAATTGTAGTAGATACTAGCAAATACGGGTCGATTCCTCAAGGAGACAGTTTCAGTTTCAATTCAATTATTATTAATTGTTTCTAGTCACAAACGATTATTAGAGGATTTTATTAACTACTAAAACAAATTTAACAAAGGTTTTAAATCAATTAATTAAGGGATCTAGGGCAATTCAGGTTAACCATGCTTACACCAAACAAATCACAAAGGTATAGCTTTTTAATGGGGTTAAGTAATTAAAGCAATGGTTAATCTTTTTTCAAGCATTAACACTATCAGAATATCTAATGATGCTTTCACACTCACCTTCAATTCCGCTAATTGTATGTAAGCCTCTAGTAGTAAAATCTTTTGATCTATTACTCCTATTGCAATCAATTAATCCGTGATATTGCGCAATTACACAAATTAAGAATTAGAACATATCAATCAGAATTACTCTTTACCCATCAATCTACTAATCAAATTTAACCCAAATCATGGTGCAAACATGGCTCCCCTTGATACCCTAGAATTAAATTACTCACTTATTCTAGGATTAAAACTAACAATGATAATCAAGAAAGCCATAATAAAATAAGGAGAAGATAAGAAATACCTTAATTCTTTGAATAATGAAGAACAATTAAATCCAAGAATTAAATTGAGCTTGCAAAGATGGAGAGAAGAAAATAAAACCCTAACTTTTAATATTAAGAAGTATGTAAAAATTGTGTGTCCAGGATCCCATACAATGTATCCCTAGAAGTGTTTATATAGACTCTAGAAATCTTGCCCAGCAAGGAAACATCCTAAAATACAATTAGAATTCAATTTAGGTGCAAGAAACTTCCTAAAATTCACTTAGAATTGGAAAAAGGGCAAACTGGAATTTTTCTGTTTTGCTTCTCATAGAACACCCGCGCGAATTAATTCAGCATGCCTCCTGCACCTGATTTCTTCCTTAGGTTGTAGAAAATCTCCCAAGCTTCGCGTGAGCTGTAAGATCACTGAAAACGGACTTCTAGAACTCCAGATATGGCCAAAACAGTGTAGACTGCGCAACCTTCCCAGAAAATCCGAATTTTAATCAATAAATTCTCCAAACACGATAGAAGCATCAACCTTAATCAACATTCTCGTAAATCTGCACAACTAAGCAAAACACATCAAAACTACAACAAACTTGAGTCCAAAACAATCAATTTAAGCCGATATGGAAGGCTCCAAGTGGATATAAAACCCACTTATCACACCCCCAAACTTAAACCGATGCTTGTCCTCAAGCATAAACAATTACAACTAACTAACTAACTAGTACCACTTCCGTAGGTGATCACGGTTGCATTTGGCATATGCAACAAGCCCTTTAAAGCCCTAGGCAGCCCCAGTGGACGAGTAAGGTCTCGTGAGGGCCTATAACGAATGTACCCACAAAATCCATTTAACTTAATGCAATGCAATGCATGAATGCAACTAGAATGAAAATGCAACGATCCCCTTCAAACTAACCAAAACCAACTAACAAGCAAATATCTCCAAGAATGCAACTAAATCCAAATAGAGCTCGACCAAGTTCCCGTATACTAACATTACATGAACAGAAACGTGCGTGTGTGCAATGCTCATCAGAAATACTCCCAAAACTAGGTCAAAATCATACATGCTCTTCGTCAAGACAATCACAGGTTTATAAATAGAATAGACTGTAGACACTTCATAACCTAAGAACACCTCCATCCTTATCCAAGGTAGACAGAAATTCATGCTTTATTACTAACTACTACGACACATATATACAAGCATGCTTATTTAACCGTGCAATGGATGAGACCCCAAAAGGCTTATACAATAATACCCATGTAACGAGCGTTAGGTCAGTGGATCCCAGACTATAAAAGCCTTAGGTCACTAGGCACAAAGTCCCCTCGTACTTAATAGCTCGAGTATTAAAGTGCTCACCCTGGTTAATTTTGCATATAAACAATTGAAACTTTTTTTTTCTCTTTTCTTTTTTCTGCTTTTTTTTCTTTTTTTTTATGCAATCTGGAATGAGAATTCTCAATTCCAGCCCAAGACTACTCATATAAATATGAGCCGGCTACTAGCCATTTGTTTCTAGCAATTATTGACAATTATTTACAATTTAGCATGAAATCACTGTTTTCCCCCAAACTTAGACTTAAGTGCTCCTACACTATCAAGGGAATAACGAAAATTCTAAATATAAACAAGTGATTAAATCTCAAAACATCCAAACAAGCATGACCCTAACCTAGCCCAAAAGCACCCAATGAGACTGTGTAATTGTTTTGTTTCTGAAACACATAAGTCAATTTCTTAGAAACTATAAGTCAACCCTCTATTCATCATTACCACACTCAATTAGACACCTACCTACCAATCAGAATTAGCTCGTCTAAAGGGATCATGAAATATGCATGCCATGAAATGCAACTAATATGAACTCACATGGTATACGAAAAATAAAAACAGAATGTCCTATATGAAACAAACGTAGATAACACGAATATACATGCATGAATTACTACTACTAATATGCAAAGCATAAAATCCTACATGAACACATAATACAACAACAACTACTAATCCCTCAAACCACCCCCAAACTTAAAATATTCAATGTCCGCATTGAATGGAAGTAAATACGAGGGAAAGCAGAAAGCATACCTACTCGTCGCCATCGTCACCTTCGTCACTCTCCTCACCCTCGTCGGATGAATCAGGTGGAGGATACGGAGTCCGAGCTCCAAATAGAGGCCACTGAACAGCAGTACCTGGCGACTGAAAAGCTGCATCCAAAGCTACGGCCATGTCCTCGGAATACTGGCGACTGCTAACATGCATAGCATCCAACCGCCTAGTCATGCGACGAAAATAGGTATCAAAAATTGACATATCCACTGTACACCGCGGAGGACCTGCCATAACAACTGCCGGTGCCCTAGAAACATGTGGCGGAACGCCCGCTCCCTGACCACCAGCACCACTAACAACATAACCTAGACCCCGAGGATGAGGAATGCCGCCCGACCACTCCACCATCCGGTTAATAGTAGCATCAGTAATAAAAGTCAGAGCTGTCTGCACCGGCTCACCTACGTACCATTTCACTTTCGCAGCATCACACAATCCCGTAATGATAGAAGCATAAGGGATACTAGCCGTTGAATTACTTCCCAAATACCGAAGAATAGTTTGATTAATCAGATAACCAAGGTCAACATACTCACCTTTTAGAATGCCCCATAACAGAATAGCCCTCTCAACAGTAACATCGGAAACATGGCTTGACGGAATGATATTAGAACTTATGAAAAAGAACTAAGCCCGTGCAAAACTAGACAATGATGCAGCCGGAAAAGTCCTTTTCTCGGTGGTACCCGACCTACACTTCCACTCCGTACCCGGAACACATAGCTCACTAATGATAGCATCAAGATCAACATCATCCCTAGTCTTCTTCCCCCAATCCGAAGCACCTCTAGGTTTAGGCGGTTGCCTAATCAAAGTACGAATCGCACGAGGCGAATAATCCACCTTCTGACCCCTAACAACCATGGAGTTATTCCTTGCTATCGAAGCATTAGCATAAAACTCCCAAACTACATTCAACTGGGCATCATTAGCAAATTCACAAAATAAAGACCAACCCCTCTCACTAACAATAGCTACCATCTCCTCATTATTACGTGGCATAAATCTCCTTTCCCGAATAACTCCTCTAGAATCTAACCGACCATACTCCGCTTTGGCATCCTCATTCACAAATTTTTCCACTCCATCTCCCACAACATCATTCTCATCCAAAGATGGACGAGCACTACTACTACTACCCACTAATCGTGGTCTCTTAGGAGCCATAATCAACAAATATCAAGCAAAGAACAACAATCTCCAAACAATTCACCAAACAAAGACCCCCCAAATTACACACTTCAAGAACCCTAGCTTGCAAAATTCACAAAATTCAAATAAAAGATAAGAGAGAATATTACCCAATTGAATCAAAGAGGTGAAATTGATAGATTAATCCCCAAAACTTCGAATTTGATTCCCCTTTTGCACTATGAATGGATGAAAGTTGAGAAGTTTTGGGTTATATATAAGGGTTTGTGTATGTATGGGTGTATGTATATGTAGGAGATGTAAGAATTGGAGATGAAATTAGAAGTGATAAAGGATTTGGATTTGTTAAAGATTTATAATCAAATTGAAATATGAATGGGATTTAATTTTTGTGCGGAGTTTTAATGATATAGGAATGATATATGAAGAAATAGGATGATTTAAGGCAAGAAAAACGTACTGGACAGGGGCTGGGCGCGCTGGCAGCGCGATTGGCGCTTATTGCGCAGGCTCGAGTTGTGTTTCATGGCGTAGTGTGCGCGGTTCGCGCAAGATGCGCAGGCGCGTCCTGTGTTTCCTGGCGCTCTCAGCGCGGGTTGCGCAGGCGCGTTCTGTATATATATATATTTTTTCTTTTTTTTTCTTTCACAACAACTTTTTTTTTCACAACACTCATTTTTTTTAGAAGACAACAAATACTACATCACTTGGGTTGCCTCCCAAGAAGCGCTTGTTTAATGTCATTAGCTTGACTGAGCTGGTTCAGATCTCCATGGAGGGTTTGTCAAGATAAATCACTTCCATCTTCCCTACGAATGCACCATCCACATATAATTTAAGGCGTTGACCGTTGACCTTAAATTTTGTTCCATCTCGTCCCATAATTTCGATAGCACCATAAAACTTGACTTCGGTAACAGTAAAAGGTCCGGACCATCTTGATTTGAGCTTCCCCGGAAAAAGTCGAAGTCTGGAATTGAACAACAACACCTTGTCACCAACCTGAAAATCTCTTCTTTGAATCATCTTGTCATGCATCTTCTTCGTTCTCTCCTTGTAAAGCCGAGAGTTGTCATATGCATCAAAACGAAGCTCATCTAACTCATTAAGTTGAAGAAGTCTTGCTTGCCCCGCAGCCTTCAAATCCATGTTGAGTTCTTTTATAGCCCAAAAATCGCGATGTTCCAATTCCGCTGGCAAGTGACATGCTTTACCATAGACCAACCGATAGGGAGTGGTTCCTATAGGTGTTTTATATGCCGTTCGATAAGCCCACAAAGCATCATCTAACTTCAAGTACCAATCTTTCCTTGACTTTGCAACCATTTTCTCCAAAATGCTTTTGATTTGGCGGTTAGAAACTTCCACTTGGCCACTTGTTTGAGGGTGATATGCAAGAGCAACCTTGTGAGTAACGCCATATTTCTTCAACAAAGTTTCAAACTGTCGATGGCGAAAATGAGAACCACCATCACTTATCACTGTTCTAGGAACTCCAAAACGTGGGAAGATAATATTCTTGAAAAGCTTCATAACTACCTTGAAATCATTGGTTACCGATCCAACTGCTTCAACCCACTTGGACACATAATCGACAGCAACTAAGATGTATCTCATCCCACAAGAACTTGGGAAAGGTCCCATAAAATCAACACCCCATACGTCAAATATCTCGACCTCAAGAATACCGATTTGAGGCATCTCATGGCGTTTAGAAATATTACCCGTTCTTTGACATGCATCACACGCCAAACAGAAAGCACGAGCATCCTTAAATAGAGACGGCCAAAAGAAACCGGATTGAAGGACTTTAGCAGTAGTTTTGGAAGGACCATGGTGGCCTCCACATGCGAGAGAATGACAATGCTTGAGAATGTCATGTACTTCGAACTCAGGAACACATCTATGAAAGATTCCATCAGCACACTTTCGATACAAGAAAGGGTCATCCCAAAAATATTGTTTAGCATCGTGATAAAACCTCTTTCTTTGCTGATAAGTCAATTCTGGAGGGTGAGATCCACTAACACAAAAATTTGTAAAATCTGCATACCATGGAGTTTGAGTAGCAACCGAAAACAGGTGATCATCTAGAAAAGAATCGTCAATAGGAGTACTTGACGCAATATCATATTTGAAACGCAACCGTGAAAGATGATCCACAACTACATCCTCAGCACCCTTCTTGTCTTTGATTTCCAAGTCAAACTCTTGAAGTAAGAGAATCCAACGAATAAGCCTTGGCTTTGCTTCTTTCTTCGCCAACAGATACTTAAGTGCCGAATGATCAGTGTGAACAATGACTTTGGAGCCAATGAGATAGGCTCGGAATTTGTCAAGAGCGTAGACCACAGCTAGAAGTTCCTTCTCGGTCGTAGCATAATTGACTTGAGCTTCATCCAAGGTTTTACTTGCATAGTAGATAGCGTGCAATACCTTGTCTTTCCTTTGACCGAGAACTGCTCCAACTGCATAATCACTTGCATCACACATGATTTCAAATGGAAGATTCCAATCTGGAGGTTGAATGATTGGTGCACTTATCAAAGCTTCCTTAATCCTGTTAAAAGACTCCAAACAAGCATCAGTAAACACAAAGGTGGCATCCTTAAGCAATAATTGAGTGAGGGGTTTTGCAATTTTTGAAAAATCTTTTATAAAATGACGATAAAAACCCGCATGACCAAGGAAACTCCTCACTCCCTTGACATTAACAGGAGGAGGAAGTTTCTCAATCACCTCAATTTTTGCTTTGTCAACCTGGATGCCACGTTCAGAAATCAAGTGACCAAGTACCACTCCTTTATTGACCATGAAGTGGCACTTTTCCCAATTCAAAACCAAATTCACCTCTTCACAATGTTTAAGCACTTTAGAAAGATTATGCAGACATACATCAAAATCAGACCCATAAACACTGAAATCATCCATAAATACTTCCATGATAGACTCTATGAAATCAGAAAATATGGCAGTCATGCAACGCTGAAAAGTAGTAGGGGCATTGCATAAACCAAAAGGCACTCTACGATATGCAAAGGTACCATATGGGCAAGTAAATGTAGTCTTTTCTTGGTCATCAAGATGTATAGGGATCTGAAAGAACCCTGAATATCCGTTTAAATAGCAAAAGTACTTATGCTTAGCAAGTCTTTCTAACATCTGATCAATGAAAGGGAGAGGGTAATGGTCTTTTCTAGTAGCAGTGTTTAACTTACGGTAATCAATGCACATTCGTCATCCGGTGACAATTCGAGTGGGAATTAATTCATCTTTATCATTCTTAATTACCGTTGTTCCTCCTTTCTTAGGGACTACCTGAACTGGGCTTACCCATTTAGAATCAGAAATCGGGTAAATGATGCCCGCATCTAACAATTTCAAAAATTCTTTTTTAACAACCTCTTGCATGTTAGGGTTCAACCGGCGTTGTCCCTGTATGCAAGGCTTATGGTCATCACCTAAGTGAATTCTATGCATGCAAAAGTCTGGGCTAATCCCTGTAAGATCATCAATACTATACCCAATAGCTTTTCTATGCGCACGCAAAACAGTAAGAAGCTTAAAAACCTGGTTATCATCAAGACTAGAGCTAACAATCACAGGACAAGTCTTTTCTTCATCAAGAAACACATATTTCAGATTAGGTGGCGAAGACTTTAGCTCTAACTTGTTTACCTGAGGTTCACTACAAGAAGTGACAGTATTGGTTACCTCACAATTTGGATCAGCTACACCATCCAACTCAAGAATAAATGAATCGACTTCAGCATGTCATTCTCCTTTGTATGCTTCAAGCATGAGCACTGCTTCTAATGCATCATTCAATAGAATCTGAGGCATCTCATCTCGGACAATTCCATCTATAACATCAATCCTGCAGCAAGTATTCTCAAGCAAAGGGGATTTAAGAGCAGAGGTTAGAGTAAAAGTAATTTTATCATCACCAACACTCAATGTGAGAGTCCCACTTTTAACATCAATAACAGCACCTGCAGTACAGAGAAATGGTCTACCCAAAATAATAGGTATTTGGCTGTCCTCTTCCATATCTAGAACTACAAAGTCTATAGGAATATAAAATTTTCCAACCCTAACAGGCACATCCTCTAAAATTCCAAGGGGATATTTTATCGAACGGTCTGCCATTTGCAAAGTCATCTGTGTACATTTTAATTCTCCCATATTTAGTTTTTGAAAAACCGAGAGAGGCATGACTGAGACGCTAGCGCCTAAATCACATAAAGCTTTATCAATGAACAATGCACCTAAATGACACGGGATTGAAAAACTACCAGGATCTTTAAGCTTAGGTGGAGACTTATTCTGTAAAACAACACTACACTCTTCAGTAAAAGCTACTGTCTCCACCTCACCAAAAGACCTCTTCTTAGTGAGAATATCCTTAAGAAACTTTGCATATGATGGAACTTGAGAAATTAAATCAGTGAAAGGAACTGTTACCTCAAGATTCTTGACAAGTGTCATGAATTTACCAAACTGATGGTCCACCTTAGTTCTGTTCATCCTGCTAGGGAATGGGAGCTTTGGCACAAATGGTGGAGGAGTAACTGCAGTCTTCTCTTTGTCCTTTTTCTTGCTTTCCTCAGTTTCACCTTCGTTTGCATCTTCAACGACGTTCTCTACCTTGTCTTCCTCAGAATCCTCTTTTTCTTTCTCAGTAGGAACATCATCAATAGGCATTGGAGGAGCATCATATGTACGACCACTCCTAAGAGCAATGGCATTCACATTTTCCTTTGGCTGAGTTGGTTGTGCTGGTAGAGAGCCTTATTGCCTTGTAGAGGAAGAACTAGCCATTTGAGCAATCTGAGTTTCTAGCATCTTATTATGTATTTCCATCTGGTTCATCTTTGTTTGCATTTGTAACAATACCTTCATCATTTCACCTTGATTATCAGCCTGTGCAGCTTGATTTGCTTGAGGAGCATAATTCTGAGGAGGCCTTTGGAATCTAGGGGGATTCATAGGTCCTTGATGAGGCCTATACTGTTGCTGTGGAGGAGGCTGATACGACTGTTGATATTGCTGCTGCTGATTAGGAACATTTAAATTCTGAGCATTATTGTTCCTATATGAGAAGTTCGGATGATCTTTCCAACCAGGATTGTAACTGTTGGAGTAAGGATTGTACTGCTGCCTCTATTGGAAAACATTTGCTTGCTCCATCTAAAAATGTTGTGAATTTTGAGCATGGTTCTGGCAATCGTTACCATAGTGGCCTTGAATGCCACAGACTTCACAAACAAGATTATTCATAGGAGCCATGGATGACAATGCATTGATACTCATAAGTTGAGTAGAGGGCTGAGATGTCTTCAATGAGTGGATCTCCTGAGTTAATGCAGCTAGTTGAGATGATAATAGAGAGTAAGCATCCACTTAAAATTTACCCCCTTTCTGCTCTCGGATTACTGAAGTGATTGGCAGCCAAATTGGAAAGAAAAGCATATGCATCATAAACTCCTTTGTCTAAAAACACGCCACCTGCAGCGTTATCAACCATCCCTTTTGTTTCAGGATCAAGACCATTGTAGAAGCGTTTAAGCAGAAACCACTTCTCAAGACCATGGTGAGGGCATGCACGTTGATAGTCCTTGAATCTGTCCCAAGCATCCCGAAGAGATTCGCCATAATCTTGCTTAAAACCCATCATCTTGTCGATCAAATCGTCGGTTCTGTTAGGAGGGAAGAACTCAGTTCAGAAAGCCTGAGCATTCTTATCCCACTCGGTCAGGTCAATATCATTCAACCATTTTTGAGCTTTGTCACGAAGAGAGAAACCGAACAACATGACTTTCAACTGGTCTGGAGTGACTCCCTGATGTTTAATTGTAGAACAGAGCTGTTGAAACCGTTGCAGATGATTTGTAGGGTCTTCAGAGGCAAGCCCAGCAAATTGATTTTGTTGGATCATAGTGAGCAAAGCAGGCTTGATCTCGAAATTTGCTGCTTGAATCGCTGGCATAGCAAGGCCAGTAGGTACCCCACTCGGAGAGGGCTGCGAGTAGTTCTTCAAAGATTTGGGAAGGTCCGCCATCTCAATCTTTGGTTCAGGTATCTCTTGCTGCTTCTCTTTACTTTGTAGATCTATGTATTGTTAACAAGAAAGTTTAGAATCTGGACTAAGAGGAGTTGTATCCTCTTTCGCTTGATCTTCTTTCGTTTGCGACCTGGTCCTGGGCATCAACAACTAAACAAGGAAAAGCAGTAAGATCGGTCTCAGTTGGAACAAGAGTTCCAAAGAGACAAGAGAAACAATCTAAAACAATCGAACTAAAATTATAGAAACTAGGCGTCTCCCCGGCAGCGGCGCCAAAAACTTGATTTGTAAAATTATGTATAACCGCAAGCGCACGGTATCAATTGTAGTAGATACTAGCAAATACGGGCCGATTCCTCAAGGAGACAGTTTCAGTTTCAATTCAATTATTATTAATTGTTTCTAGTCACAAACGATTATTAGAGGATTTTATTAACTACTAAAACAAATTTAACAAAGGTTTTAAATCAATTAATTAAGGGATCTAGGGCAATTCAGGTTCACTATGCTTATACCAAACAAATCACAAAGGTATAGCTTTTTAATGGGGTTAAGTAATTAAAGCAAAGTAATTAAAGCTCTAGTAGTAAAATCTTTCGATCTATTACTCCTATTGCAATCAATTAATCCGTGATATTGTGCAATTACACAAATTAAGAATTAGAACATATCAATCAGAATTACTCTTTACCCATCAATCTACTAATCAAATTTAACCCAAATCATGGTGCAAACATGGCTCCCCTTGATACCCTAGAATTAAATTACTCACTTATTCTAGGATTAAAACTAACAATGATAATCAAGAAAGCCATAATAAAATAAGGAGAAGATAAGAAATACCTTAATTCTTTGAATAATGAAGAACAATTAAATCCAAGAATTAAATTGAGCTTGCAAAGATGGAGAGAAGAAAATAAAGCCCTAGCTTTTAATATTAAGAAGTATGTAAAAATTGTGTGTCCAGGATCCCTTACAATGTATCCCTAGAAGTGTTTATATAGACTCTAGAAATCTTGCCCAGCATGGAAACATCCTAAAATACAATTAGAATTCAATTTAGGTGCAAGAAACTTCCTAAAATTCAATTAGAATTGGAAAAAGGGCAAAACTGGAATTTTTCTGCTTTGCTTCTCATAGAACACGCGCGCGAATTAATTCAGCACGCCTCCTGCACCTGATTTCTTCCTAAGGTTGTAAAAAATCTCCCAAGCTTCGCGTGAGCTGTAAGATCACTGAAAACGGACTTCTAGAACTCCAGATATGGCCAAAACAGTGTAGACTGCGCAACCTTCCCAGAAAATCCGAATTTTAATCAATAAATTCTCCAAACACGATAGAAGCATCAACCTTAATCAACATTCTCGTAAATCTGCACAACTAAGCAAAACACATCAAAACTACAACAAACTTGAGTCCAAAACAATCAATTTAAGCCGATATGGAAGGCTCCAAGTGGATATAAAACCAACTTATCAATCATCGACCGTTTAACTAAATCGGCACACTTTTTGCCAATCAACGAGAGATTTTCACTTGCCAAGTTGGTACAGCTGTATCTAAAGGAAGTGGTTATGCGTCACGGAGTGCCAGTAACTATCGTGTCTGATCGAGATTCACGTAGATTTTGGAAACAGTTTCAAGAATGTTTGGGCACTAAGCTTAAAATGAGTACAACCTATCATCCGCAGACCGATGGACAGAGTGAACGCACGATCCAAACTATTAAAGACATGTTGAGGACATGCGCACTGGATTTCAAAGGAAGTTGGGATGAGCATTTACCCCTAGTGGAATTCTCTTACAATAACAGTTATCATGCGAGTATTGGGATGCCGCCATACGAAGCCTTATATGGAAGGAAATGTAGATCCCCGGTATATTGGGACGAAGTTGGAGAACGCAAAATGTTAGGACCAGAGTTACTACAGCAAACAAAGGAAAAGATTGAAGTCATTCAGAAAAGGTTGATTGCTGCCCAGAACAGACAAAAGAAGTATGCAGATCGAGATAGAAAGGATATGAACTACGAAGAAGGAGAGCAAGTGTTACTGAAAGTCTCACCCTGGAAGGGAATTACGAGATTTGGTAAGAAGGGAAAACTCAGTCCGAGATATGTTGGGCCTTTTGAAATCCTCAGACGAGTTGGAAAAGTAGCGTATGAATTAGCTTTACCGCCTCACATGAACCATATTCACAATGTTTTCCATGTGTCGATGCTCAAGAGATATCATCCAGACTTAAGTCATATAATCGAGTACGAGCCTATTGAGATTCAACCGGATCTGACTTTTGTAGAACAGCCTGTAGCAATTCAGGATAGGATGGATAGGAAGTTAAGGAATAAGACAGTTAAGTTGGTAAAAGTTTTGTGGAGGAATCCTAGAGTTGAAGAATCAACTTGGGAACTTGAGAGCGAGATGCTCGAAAAGTATCCTCATCTATTTACTTAGGTGAGATTCTGGGGACAGAATCTTGTTAAGGGGGGAAGGATATAACGTCTCAGAAATTTTAGTATTTTTATATTATATTATTTGTTTATTTTTTTTAAATTGTGTATTATATGACGAGAATATTTTTGAGGAAGTAAAATATGTGTGATATTATTTATGGGCTTAATTGACGATTTATATGTGTCGTGTTTGCCCGGGTATTTTTAATTGTATTTTTGGAGATTTAATTCCATTTAATTGTATTATAATTATCTTCTGAGAATTTTGTAAAATCATTGGGATCAGTAAAAATTATGAAATCTTTTGTATAATTGACTTTATTAGTTTATTTGAGTTTTAAAAATAGTAGGTGGATTTATTGTGATTTTTAAAGATTTTAAAATTAATTTTATTAATTAATTTTATTTTATTGATTTAATCTTGTAAAATCGATATTTAATTCGTTTTTGATCCTAAAAATATTTTAAAAATATGTGGGTGATCGTAATTTTATACTCTTTATTTTAAAATTTTAAAATTTAATACCCCACCCATTTTTCTATTTAATTGTGATTTTTAAATGATTTTTTTTATGAATTTCAGCGAAAAGAAATTACGAAAATGTTTCTTTTAGTTTTTCCCCCAAATTATTTGTTCCTATAAATCCCTAATTGGGTTATTGTCTCAGCAGCGTTTTTTTTTTGTCTCTCTCGATTGTTCCAGAGCAACCTCTTCTCTCTCTTGCAAGGTCTCTCATCTCTTCCTCATGAGTATATATTTCTTCTTCCTTGTTCTGTCGCCCCCCAATTCCATTCGCTGCGTGTATTGTGTGTGCTGAGTTATACGCGGTGGTGGTGTTATAGTGTGTGTATAATCAGCTATGGGCATTTGTGTGGCTGTTTCCGTTCATGAAATGGGTCTTGGGCCGTGTGTGATGTTATATAGTCGGGTTGGTTTCGGGTGTGGAAGTTTCCAACCGGGAGCTCCACCCGCGAGCTACTCTTCCCTTTCCCCGATTTATTCCCCTGTTTCTCTTGTGTTGCTGTTATGCGAATTGGGAATTACTGTTGTCCAGTGAATGTTGTGACAGCAACTTCCTGAAGGTCTGTTGCTTTTTGGAGGTCGAGCAAGATGTTGGCTGTTTCATTTTCTGTCAGATTTCCTTCTTGATCTAGCTCAGTTTTTGAGGGAGTGGTATGCATTTCACTTTGAGAAATGGGTTCTTGTGGACCACTTGATGGGGGCTCATCCATGACTTGGGATGGATGATCAAAACCTGAAGGGTTGGGACTGTCCCCTTCTCTAGGTTGTTGAGAAGAAACAATTGATGGATTAAAGAATAAAGAAGGTGATGGTATAGAAGAGATTTCTGGCTGTTCCACAGAGATAACTAGTGGAACATCAAGAGTAGAAGTTTCATGACCCTCACTGTGCCCTAACTCCATGTGCATTTCTGAAAGTGTAGGCTCCTCATGAGTGAGTACATGAGGTTGTGCTGACTCTTTACAGGATGCCTTGGGAGACAGGCCAGTTTCAATAGATACTTCTTGTTGAGAAGAAGCACCTAGGGATGTGTTTGATTCCCTTTTATCCTCCACAGCCTTTTGTGAGACTGAGGGGTGGCTGACAGTGGTTTTGTCCCTCTTAGCTCTCTTCTTCTTAGACTCAAGAGGAACCACTGTGGGTTCACTTTTACTAACATCCTTATTTGCTGCACCAGGTGCATTTTCTCCCTCAACATTCTCAGAACTACCACAAACTCCAGTTTCCAAGGGTTTTTTCTTGGATTCTTGCAAGGCTATTTTTATGGCTTTAGTTTGTCTGGAAGGTCTGATTGGAATGAATGGTGTAGAAAGTGGGTTAACTGAATTTTGGTCTAATTCAGCTTCATTCTCAAGGGAGAAATTAACATACCCAGAAGATAGTTCAAAGTCAAGATTAGGCTCTTGATCAGCCACGTGTTTGGTGAAACAGAGTGGAATATGTGCATTCAAATTTTGTGAATTGAGTGCTGTGTGTGTATTTCTTTTCAAAACATTGCATTCCATGATTAGAGATGCATTATCATCAATACCACATAATGAATTTGAACACATTGTAAGAAAGCGAGGATAGACATGTACCTTCCTGCTCAGAGCTGACTTGAGTTGACTCATAAGCAGCTTTCCAGCATCCACTTTGTAACCATGGACTAGAGAGTGAGTGAGCTTCTTGATATATGAGGGAATTCCATTCCAGCCAGTGGTTTTGGTTGAGAAAACCTTCACCATGACATCAAAAATCATGCTCCATTCTTTTCTCAAAAACTTTCTGTCCATTTCACCAGTTGAGTACCAATTTGTTGTACCCTCTTCGAGGACAAGACCAGAATACCCAATCTTCAAGAAAAACTTCTTCAGTGTTTCATCACTTGCAAGTTCCTTGTATGATTCTTTAGCTTGCAGTCCAGTTCCCAAAGATTCGTTAATACCTTTTATTGTGAGGATGCAGGTAACGCCTTTGATTTTTCAGTTTATGGTGTCTTTACCTGCACCTCTTGGGACAAAGGCAGATTTCCAGAATTCTTCAAGTCTTTCTAGGTCCAATGAGGGTGTAGATGTTATAGCATGACCTAGATAGGACTTGTTGATGAAGGACACGAGTCCTTTGAAACCTTCACCAGCATCTCCAGCAGAGAGAATACCAGTAAAGTTTGTTTGAGAATAGGATTGTTTGGGTGCCATTTTTGCTTTGAGTTTTGCGAGAGAGAGATCTTTGCTTTTGAGAGAGAGAGGTGATGTTGAGTGTTGTGTGTTTAACAGTTGCTTACATGAAAATAGCAAATGTTTTACTGAAGAAGGGAAAGTAGTAATGTCTTAGCCCATTAATCAGTCACGTGGTGTTGTGGGTAGGTACTTTTTAGTGGCTGTAAATCGTGGAGGTAAAGTCTCAATTATATCTATCCACTAACCTTGACAGTAACCTGTGCGCTGTAACAAATTCAGTAGTAATTTGGGAGGATGACAACAAGTTTTGCTTGATAGTAATATCGGCGCAAGAACATGCTGTCACCATTAAGAAATTTATACAATTTCCTTTAAATTTCATGACAGAAACTTTTTCCGTTGTTGATAAGGAATTTGCTGTCAAGGCACATCGTGACAGCATCTTCACTTATTGACAGCAATTTGTGCGGAAATAATTTGTGTCGTGAATTTTAATCGACTTTGCCCATTGCTTAAAAGTAAAATTACCAATTAGCATTTTAATCGAGTTAATCACATATTTGTTAAGCAGGCACACATCCACATACATCCATACACAAACAAGCACATGCATACAGCAAACAACTAAGATGAGAGGGTAAACTAAGCAATAATACTGGGGAGATGAAACGATGAACTTTTTATTAAGAAAAACTTTAAAACAGTACAAGGTAGTTCTTAAGAACTGAACATCATTTCTTATTAAGCTCCGCAAGAGCTTCCACCAGCAGCTGCTCAACGACCTTCTCTATCTCCTTCTCCTCAGTAATCCCCTTTGCATCCATATAAGCTTGAAGCTTATCAAAGAAGGGATCAAGAGGGTGCTCAGCAGCAGCAGCCTCTAGCTTCAGTATCACCTCTTCAGCTTTGGAAGAGTTGGAGTCTTCTGAAGTTGACATTTCTGACGCCTTCCTCCTACTCATTCTCTTCTCTAGAGTTCTTTCAGTGTGTTAATTGAGAAATAAGGGTTTGGCCTCAATATTATTTATAACACATTAAGTGACTCTAGAGCTTCCTACACGCTTCCTTTTAATAAAGTATTAAACTTTAAAATAAGAGTCTGACAAATACCCGGGTACATTTCAAATGACACGACTACTCATCACTTACACGAGTGTGAATTAAGTTAATGTCACGTGACTACTCATTGCATAAGTTAAAACAGGCATGTAATTTGAATTTAGCATAGTCATAGCAAACATGCTGTCAATAAACAAGTAGCACATAAGACAGTAACTTCTCATGACAGTAACATTGAAAGCTACGGTCACAAGCTGCGATTTAACCACTTTGAAAATGTAAAAACTAGTAAGTTAACATACCAGATTTAGCATTCCCAATTCACTTACCAACCTGTTGAAGGTTGCTTCATCTAGTGGCTTCGTGAAGATGTCTGCACGTTGCTTTTCTGTTGGAACATAAACTAGCTTCACAGTTCCCTTTTCAACATGCTCTCTGATGAAATGATGTCTAATATCAATGTGCTTCGTCCTGGAGTGTTGAACTGGATTATCTGAGATGGCTATGGCACTGGTGTTATCATAATAAATGGGAATATTGGACAACTCTAAACCATAATCCATTAGCTGATTTTTCATCCAAAGAATTTGAGCACATTAACTTCTAGCTGTAATGTATTCAGCTTCTGCAGTTGAGGTAGACACAGAATGCTGCTTCTTGCTAAACCATGACACTAATCTTCCACCAAGAAATTGACAGCTTCCTATTGTGCTTTTTCTGTCAATCTTGCATCCAGCATAGTCTGAATCCGAATATCCTATCAAATTAAATACAGAATCTTTAGGATACCAAAGGCCTAAATTTGGAGTACCTTTGAGATATCTAAAGATCCTCTTGATTGCTACCAAGTGTGACTCTTTTGGATCAGCTTGAAACCTTGCACAGAGACATGTAGCAAACATAATACCTGGTCTGCTAGCAGTTAGATACAGCAATGATCCCACCATGCCCCTGTAGGTACTAGAGTCCACTTTCTTTCCTTTAGGATCCAAATCCAGATTGGTTGCAGTAGAGATAGGTGTCTTGGCAGGTGATGCATCTTCCAAGTTGAACTTTTTGAGAAGTTCCTTGACATATTTTTCTTGCAAATGAAGATGCCATCATCCTTTTGATGAATTTGTAAACCTAGGAAAAATGACAGTTCTCCTATCACACTCATCTCATATTTGTTCCTTATAAGAGATGAAAACTTTTCACACAGCTTCTCATTTGTAGAACCAAAGATTATGTCATCAACATAGATCTACACCAGAATGATGTCTTTGCCATGATGCTTGTAGAACAGTTTCTTATCCACAACACCTCTTACAAATTGAATCTCCAGCAGAAAGGTAGAGAGAGTATCATACCAAGCTCTAGGGGCTTGCTTCAGTCCATAAAGTGCCTTGAACAGTTTGTAGACAAAGTCATACAATTCAGCATCTTCAAATCCAAGTGGCTGTTCAACGTACACTTCCTCCTCTAGCTCTACATTGAGAAAAGCACTTTTGACATCCATTTGGAACACTTTGAAGTTACAGTGTGCAGCATAGGCTAGAAAAATTCTTATGGCTTCAAGTCTGGCAACAGGTGCAAATGTTTCATCATAGTCTATTCATTCCTATTGATAGTAACCTTTGGCCACTAGTCTTGCTTTGTTCCTTGTCACATTTCCACCTTCATCCAGTTTGTTTCTGAAGACCCACTTTGTGTCAACAACTGATTTCCCTTTAGGTCCAGGGACCAGCTTCCATACATTGCTTCTCTCAAATTGGTTGAGCTCTTCTTGCATAGCTATCACCCAATCTGAATCCAACAATGCTTCATCAATTAACTTTGGCTCAGTTTGAGATAGAAAGCAAGAGAACATGCTGTCAGCAGAAACATTTCTCCTTGTCCTTATACCAGTAGTGGGATCACCAATGATTAGATTGCTGGTGTGATCTCTGTTCCACTTAGTGGTTCTAGGCAAGCTTCTTTCTTGATCTGCTTGATCAGTTCCTCTTTGAGGGGTTGATTCTCCACCATTGATGGTTTCTCCTTCATGTTCTTTAACATCTCAAGAATCATTCTCATTCTGATGATTGGGAGTTATTTTTTGAGACTGAGCTGGAGTTTGAGTAACATCATTGGTGTTGACAACATCTCTTCCAAACTCAATGGTCTGAGTGCAAGTAGGTTCATCAGCAACAACTTCTTCTTCCTCCAAGTAACCTTGATTTTCAAATCTAAGAGGCTTCATTTGACCATCCTCTTGTAATCCAGGGAACTTGGTTTCATCAAATGTGACATTTACACTTTCTTCAATGACTTTATGATCAATGACATAGACTCTATACGCAGTCCTTTCCAATCCATATCCCATGAAAATGCCTTCATAAGCTTTAGCATCAAACTTTCCTTTCCTTTCATGGTTGTCAATCATCATGAAACACTTACTCCCAAATACATGAAAGTATTTGACAGTTGGTTTCTTTCCTGTTAACAGATAGTAAGGAGTGTTTCCATGAGTCTTGATGATCAAGGTTCTGTTCTGTGTGTATCAAGCTGTGTTAATAGCTTCTACCCAGAAATATATTGGTAATTTAGAATCATTCAACATAGTTCTCGTAGCTTCAATGAGAGTTCTATTCTTCCTTTCTACAACTCCATTTTGTTGTGGTGTCCTGGCAGTGGAGAATTGTTGGACAATGCCTTCTTCCTTGTAGAAGTTTCCCAATGTGGCATTTCTGAACTCAGTACCATTGTCACTTCTCAGATATTGAACTTTTGCATTCAGGGTTCTATCAAGAACTCTTATGTGATCAATGATTTCTTGAGCAGCTTCAATCTTTGTCTCTAAGAACTTTACCCAAGTGTACCTCGAGTAATCATCCACCATTACCAGGGCATATCTCTTTCTTGCAAGAGATTGAACATTTACTGCACCAAACAAATCCATATGAATTAATTTGAGTGGCTCAGTGTTGGTATTCACTTGCTTTGACTTGTGCACTAATCTTTTCAATTTGCCCATTTGATAATCCTCGCACAACAGGAATTCTTGACAGAATTCCTGTTGAGGTAGTCCTCTCACCAAATCCTTCTTCATCAGATATTCATATTCTTGAAATTGAGATGGGAGAGCATCTTGTGCCAAAGCATGCTTTCACCAACTGATGCTTTACTGTAAAAACAGTAAGCCTTGTCTTTCTTCACAGAATTTAAGTCTGCAACAAACATGCTTCCTTTCCTGACTCCTTTCAAGGAGAGGCTTCCATCCTTCTTGTGATAGATATTGAAAACCATAATATCAAAGTCAACCTTGAATCCCCTGTCACTGAACTGGCTGACACTGAGTAGGTTATGCTTCAATCCATCTACAAGAGGAATGTCTTCAATGTCAACATTTCCAATTTCCAAACAGCCATATCCCACAGTTTAACCTTTGCTGTTGTCTCCAAAAGTTATGATTGGGCCGGATTTCTCCACAAAATATGATAGCAGGGCTATATCACCTGTAATGTGCCTAGAACATCCACTATCGATGATCCACATGACTTGATTCTGCTTTTTTCCCTGCAAAACAGATGATTTTAATTTGCATCTGTACCCAAACTCTGTTGGGTCCTGCAGTTACAGCATTATTATTCATATCATTCTGTTTCACATTTGAATCAACACTAGAATCCTTCTGTTTGACTTCTTTCACAGTCCACTTAGGCTTAGAGTTAGACTTGGTCTTTCTCTTGGTGGGTGTTGCATTTTTACCAACATAGGCAGGCTTAGAAGTCTCAGCAGTTTGCATATAGGAACATCTTTCAGTAGACAGAATAGGCAAATTGAAACAAGTACTCATAACAACAATCTTGCATGGCATACAATCAATATTATTACAGACGTCCACTTCTCTTTGCATGATGGGGGTTCTATGTAAGTTACCACTAACATTGGTCGTATTAACCTTGTTCTTGTTGGGTTTCTTACAAACAAATGTTAAATGTTGAGATAAGCCACAATTATTGCAAAGCTTCCTAGGAGCGTCTTTAACATGAGCATTGCCATTCTTTTTGTCAATTCCTAACTTGTCATTCCTATTCTTAGGCTTGTAGGCATTTGCCTTGACAGTATGTTCTGAAGTTGCTGTTGATCTACCTTTGACAGTACCTTTCTTTCCCTCTATCTTGACAGCAGGTTTGAAAGTTGTTGTCTTGGGTTATCTCTTGACAGTATCTTTTGAAGTTTCTATCATATCCTTGTTGACAGCTACTTTAGAACATTCTGTCTGATTGCTTGGCAAAGTTTCTATCACAAGAGACTTGACAGTATCTTTCCCTTCATCTAGTGTGTTGTCAACGCACTCATCCTCATCAAGAAGCTCTTGTTTGATGAACAAGGAGGTTTCGTCAAAATCAGCTTGAAGATTTTTGAAAATCGGTTTGTAAACTCTTTTGAGAATATGAAGTTTGACAGCATCACTATCATCAAGAACAATTGCCTTTCCATGCCTCCTACCATACTCGAAGCCTATACCTACCTTTTGATTCTCAGTGTGATTATCATGATATTCCTGGACTAACTTAGAAGAGTTTCTAAATGCTTTGAGTTTAAACTCATTTTCTGCAATTTGATTCCTGAGAAATTCTTCTATTTCCTTAGCACAGACAATATAATTTTTCAATCTAGTATTCTCTTGAGCTAACGAATCTAGAGGACTGGTTCTAAGCAATAACATTTCATTTTCAGATTTGAGAGTTTCATTTTGTTTAGTTAACTTAGCAATTTCTTCGTGAGCAGCAGATAAACTAACATGAATGTTAAACATCTCAGCACTTAAATCTTCAATGGTATGCTTGTATTCAGTTTTAGACATATCAAGTAAGACTAGAGATGGTACCTGAGTTAAGGAACTAGAAGCTTCATCATCAGATTTAGCCATGAAGGCCAAGTTTACAAACTCTTCTTCTTCCTTCTTCAGAATCATCCCAGCTTTTCCCTTCAGCCACATAGGCTTTACCTTGATTCCTCTTAAACTGATTTCCAGATCCTTTTTCTTGATTCTGTTTTGGTCTTCTGCATTCAGTAGCAAAATGACCTAGCTCATTGCAGTTGTAGCACCTGAACTTCGACCTATCCACCATCCCGGTCTTGTATCCACCTCTCGTGGCACCACCAGCAGCTCTTTAAAAACTCCCCTTGTTGAACTTAGATGTTTGACCCTGTGGCTTGTATGACTTGTCCCTTCTGAACTTGATGTTCTTGAATCTCTTAGCCATATAAGCCATGGTTGGATTATCCATGCTTTCAATCTCTTCTATTGTGTAGAAGTCTTCATCTTCAACGTCTTTGAGCTGCAGAACCACCTTCTCCTCGTCATCCAACACTTCTTCAATCTTCAATGGTGGTACTTGTGTTGGTTGTGAACTTTATGATGATTCAGTTGGACAAGCTACTTGTGGTTCATGAGCTACAAGGGCTCCTGACATGTTTGCCAACTTTCCTTTGGTTCCAGTTTGAATAGCTTTCTTTTGAAAGAGTTCGAGTTCATATGATTTGAGCACACCATAAAGAGTTTCTAGAGAGACATCGCTCAAGTTTCTTCCTTCTCTTATGGCTGTGACTTTGTGCTCAAGATGCTCAGGGAGAGTGAGCAGAAATTTGATGTTAATCTCCGTTCTATCATAGAACTTTCCATGAATTTTTAACTCAGCTATTAGCTTACTGAACCTTTCAAACATGTGTGTGAGTTTTTCGCTTGGATTGGCCATGAAGGCTTCATATTGTGATACAAGGAATTGCCTTTGATTTTCTCGGACCTCTTCACTTCCTTCACATAGCAGCTCTATCTTGCTCCACATCTCTTTTACAGATGAACATCCCATGACATTACCACACATGGCTTTGTCTAAAGTGAGAGAGTCGAGTAAGATAAGCTGTAAGTAGTCATCCAAGGCTACTTTCTCCTTTTCGGTCTCTGTGTATTCTGAAGGCCTCTTGGCAACCTAATGGGCTAGAATGACTTCGTCATTTACAGTAGCAGCAGCTACTTCCTTTTGAGGAATGAAGGGGTCATTCTCAAGGATTCCCAAGTACAGTGGATGGGCAGCTTTGATAAATAACAAGATCTTTCTTTTCCAGAAATTGTAGTTCTCTTTATCAAAGACTGGAATCTTGATACCACTTAACTTCTGAATACTCGTCATGATCTTCAGATTTGTATATCAATCTATTGCTCTGATACCAGTTGTTGGTCCCGGAGTATATTGCAGAAAGGGGGGGTTGAATGCAATATAGATAATTTCAAATCTTTAGCTCAACAACAATGATAAAGATTGTAAACTATCTACACAAGAATTGCAAACACAAGTAGTAATTCAAGATGTTCTCACAAAATAAATGTTTTATTTTTTTTGTAAAGTGTTGCTACAACCTCGAGAAAAATGGTTTTCTCAAGTTTCGACTTCTTGTGAGAATCGCTTACAGAAAGAATGAGAGATGTGTCTCTATATAGACTAATCTTCCTTTTGCATCTCAGTCACATGGGTGGCGGAGCTGTTGTCGTTTTCAAGTGACAGCTCCTCACAATTTGCCCACACATATGACCTTTCCTAAAATGCTATACAAATAGAGTTATCTTTAAGCATAAGGCATTCTGGGTTCTTTCCAAAATTAGCTATAACAATTCTAGTAGATGGATACTTGTCATACTCTTGAATTGTCGAGCCTCGTCTTGTGATCTCTCAAGCTTCTGTCGTAGTCTTACAGGTCTGCTACAATCTTTGACGAATTGCAGCAAATCTGTTTCTCGAACATCTAAACTGTCACGGGGGTTTGACTGAGATAAAATCCCAAAATAAAATAATTCCGTGAGACAGTAACCCTTGCCGCCAAGTTTGCTGTCATAGGAATATTCAGTAGTTGACAGTATGAGCTCCCGCCAATGTTGTTATCGGAACTCCAAACTTGCTGTCAAGTGTGAGAATGTTGCTGTCCCCTGCTTCAGCCAATGTTGCTTTCAAATGAAACTTGCTGTCGTGACCTTGCAACATGCAGTCTTCTTGTAACGTTACCATCAATGTATTGACAGTAACTTTATTATTATTGTCGAACTGATGTATTCTCTTGAGGCTTGAACATATCAATGAACTTCTTCCAAGATACATACTTATTACATTACAGCAATTATTTGATTACAAGAACACACTCTGGCTGTGACAGTATGTTCTACTTAGCCTATACAAATAAACTAAGTACTAGTTAAGTTGTCTCTACGCTATCACCCATAAATCCTAACACCAATGTTTTAGAATATGAAATCCAAATTTAATCTTAAATTATGAAGTTTCAAAAAAGTTATATAAAATTTGAATTGAATATTCAGATTATATTAATTCAAAAAAGTTATAATAGAATCTGAATTGAAGATATCATTTTAATATTATTGATATGTTATGCGAATATATAACGCACGATTGTTTTATGAACATGAAATCCAAACTGAATTTTAGATTATGAAGTTTCAAAAAGGTTATATAAAATTTGAATTGAATATACCATTCTAATATTATTGATCTTATATGGATATAAAATGCACGAATGTTGTATGGACATGAAATCCAAATCAAATTTTTGGAGTATAAAACTTCAAAAAAGTTATATAAAATTTAAATTGAGTATTCAAATTATATTAATTGAAAAAGGTTATAAAAGAATCTGAATTAAAGATATCCTTTTAATATTATTGATATGTTATACAGATAAGTATTGCACGATTGTTTTATGAACATGAAATCCAAACTGAATTTTAGATCATGAAGTCTCCAAAAAAATTGTGTAAAATATGAATTGAATATACCCTTTTAATATTATTGATCTGATATATGGATATAAAATGCAAAAATGTTGTATAGAAATGATATCCAACTCAAATTTTTGGAGGATAAAAGTTCAAAAACGTTATATAAAATTTAAATTGAACATACTGTTTTAATATTATTGGAATGTTATATGAAAATAGAATGTAGAAATTTTTTATGGATACGAAATTCAAACTGAATTTTTGAAATATAAAACTTAAAAACAATTATTTAAAATTTGTATTGAATATATCATTTTAATAAAATTGATCTATTATATAGAAATGAAATGCGTGAACAATTCACTCGCAGTAGAGCAAATTTTAAATTGATATTCAATATGTTATTGTTAAAAAATCCTATCAATCGTGAAAAAAAATGAATTTTTTATTTAGTAAAAAATGATTTTAAATAAATGTTTGAGGATTATATTTTTAAAAATGACTACTTATTTAAAATACACTTTTTTCTTCAAATATAATGAGTAGACTATTAAAAACAAATGAATATTTGAGCATGGTCATGCATTTCATAGTCTCACTCAATCAAGAGACCAATAATATCTCTTCTATTAATAGAAAGGTTAAATCATTTATCTATCATTCATATTTCTCATACGACTCATAATATACCCGTTGTCCACTTTTATCATCACCCGGTCAAAGGTAACTTTTAATGTAGTCAAAATATATTAATTCTCGTATAGAATTATAATAATCTCAAGTCTAAGGATCATTACACTATTATCACTGTGAGTATTTCTTATGACATTATTAACATGCAGAATCTCACCGTGGGTCTATGCAGTGCCATGTAGAATATTACACGCACCTATGTTCTTGACTTTAGTATCACTATACCTATGACCAATGAGATGTGGTCATCAGTCAGCAAACATACTAATCTTTATGTATTAAGATTGTCCCAAATTAATAATGCTCGATTAGGGATATTTAGGAATATAAACACTCTTCATATAAACTCATTTTTAAGTCATGTACTTAAAGATATAGAATACGTGTTATATATTCCAAGAATATTTATTACTCTAACATTTATATTACAGTAAATAAAGATAAAATAAATTAATGTAGAATAATCCATATAACATAATCTTCAAATAACAAAATAGTATTTACTAGAAGTACAATTACGTTGTCTCTAGGGCACTAATACTATCACATCTGATACTGAATATCATCAGATTATATAAGATGTTCTAAAATATTAATTAATATTACTACTTTTAAACATGGTTCTAAAAAGCGCCGATTTGCCCGATAAATCGGCCGATTTATCGGTAAACAGCAAGCTGCGATCTATTTTCCAGTTATCGCCGGAAAAAACGGTTTTCAAGAAACCGGTCAAAATTCTTAAATTTCAAATTAAACTTTCAGATTATATTAATTCAAAAAAGTTATAATAGAATTTAAATCGAAAATATCATTTTAATATTATTGATCGGTTATATGGAAATGTAATGTTCATTTCATGAACATAAAATCCAAATTGAATATTAGAGTATGAAGATCTAAAAATGGTATATAAAATTTGTATTGAATATACCATTTTAATATTATTGCTCTATTATATGGACACAGAATGCATGTATCTTTTTGAAAGCCATATTGAATTTCAGAGTATTAGAAATCAAAAATGTTTTATAAAAATTGAATTGAATTTACTGTTCTGATATTATTGATCTGCTTTATGGACATAGAATGTAAAATATTTTATGGACATGGAATTCAAATTGAATTTTTCGTATTATGAAAGATCAAAAAAGCTAAATAAAATTTGAATCGAGTATACCATTTTAATATTTTTGATCGGTTATTTATACATGGGCAAAAATATTTTATGAAAATGGAATCTAAATTAAAATTTTGAACTATGAAAATTTAAAAAGTTATATAATTTTGAATTGAATATATCTTTTTAATATAATTGATATGTTATATGAACATGAAATGCATGAATAATTTCACTAGAACAAATTTAAAATCTAACCCCTACAACATTATCAATTGTATAATTATCAAATGATAAGCACTTCTACTTATAAATCGACAATTAATTTATTCCACATCTCTTTGATAGACCGAATGTTAGATTATATAAGATGTTTTAAAAATATTAATTAATATTATTACTTTTTAATAAAAAATCTTAAAATCCAATTAAATATTCAAATTATATTAATTCAAAAAAGCTATAATAGAATCTGTTAGGTCCCGAAGTATCGTAAAGGGGGGGTTGAATACGATACTACCAAAATATTTCGATTTTCAAGATTTTTGCGGATAATAATTTTTCGGATCTTGAAATCAAAATAACGAAACACAATTTCAGGAATATATCTTTATTGATAATAAACCCGAAGGGGTGTTACAACTTCAATTCAATGGATTAGCTTCAAAACCAGAACACTCCTAAGGATAGTTTAGGCACGAGGACCTTCTACCCGACACTTCCTGAAAGCGGGCTAAGCCGACTTTCCTACTAGATGGACTGTCTAGCAGCTTACACAGAGAAGATATAAGAGAGAGAAGAGAGAGTTGGGTGTTGAGGTGTATTTTGAAATGAAATACAACAGGCCTATTTATAGATTTTAGAATGTTACTATTTGGCCAAAATACGTAACTGATGACGTTTGTGTCTGTTTTTTTTTTCTTCTTTTTTTCTGCCGCCTGTCTGTTCTTCAAATCTACCCAAGACTTTCATTTCTTTTTTTTCAACATTTATATTCATGTGGGCTCCACTCGATGAATAGTACTTTTGGTTACTATTCATGAATAGTAATTTCGGTTACTATTCATAAGAATAGTACTATTCATGTGAATAGTGATTTCGATTACTATACGTGTGAATAGTTATTTCGGTTACTATTCATATGAATAGTGATTTTGGATACTATTCATTTTCCTCTTAATTTGGCATCCTTAAATATGCAGCTTCCAAAATGGAGGATATCAGTACTGCTCTAAACTCAATCATACATCTTAACAGTTTTTCTGAGTTAGATACTTCGATTCCTTTGTGAAGTGTTGACGCCTAGTGCAACTGGTCTGGTTCACAGACGACTAACATTCACTCATGGTCTTCGTATCATGTCTTTAAGAACACTGCTAAGTATTGTGCAACCATAAAAACTTTATCTCTGGAATCTTTTGGCCCTTCAACTGAATCATCTGTACATCTAATTTTGTCACTGAGGCTTGATCATGTTAATGAACTTCTTTCAGCAACTTGATCCTTGTTGATGTCTGTTCTTCAAATTTCACGATCCCTGTATAGAGTTAATATTATTTATCTTTTATCCTAGTTGAGTTATATATGTCATCTATTACATATTACATTACATTATACTTTACAGAATCTGAATTGAAAATGTCATTTTAATATTATTGATGTATTATACGGAGATTTGATGCACGAATTTTTTAGAATATGAAATCCAAATTGAATCTTAGATTATGAAGTTTCAAAAAAGTTATATAAAATTTAATTAAATATTCAGATTATATTAATTCAAAAATGTTATAATAGAATCTAATTGAAGATATCATTTTAATATTATTGATATGTTATGCGAATATATAACGTACGATGTTTTATGAACATGAAATCAAAACTGAATTTTAGATTATGAAGTTTCAAAAAGGTTATATTAAATTTGAATTAATATACCATTCTAATATTATTGATCTTATATGGATATAAAATGCACGAATGTTGTATGGACATGAAATCCAAATCAAATTTTCGGAGTATAAAACTTCAAAAAAGTTATATAAAATTTAAATTGAGTATTCAAATTATATTAATTTAAAAAAGTTATAAAAGAATCTGAATTAAAGATATCCTTTTAATATTATTGATATGTTATACGGATAAGTATTTTTAAAAATGACTACTTATTTAAAATACACATTTTTCTTTAAATATAATTATGTTTTTTCAAAAAATTTACAAAGCAATTTCGAACACCTCTGGTATATCTATGTTTTGGAATTAGAAAATAAGGTTTTTTAAACCGGACAACAAATTAGTGAAATAATGTAACACATATTTCTAATTTTATTTTGAACTTTTATTTTCAAGAAATCCAACATAAATTCTAAAGAAAATTAGTATAAAGGAGTGAAACAATGTAACAATTATTTTTCAATTTTAATATACATTTCGTATTTTGGAAAATTAGTTTGTTGAACAAATTTAAAGGCGTGGATTTTTTAAAAAGGATATTTTAGTCGTTTCAGTGATAAAAACGTGCCCTCGGCTCCAAAATTGAAACCGCCAAGTTTGCTGCTTATCAAGTGATAAGTGCATGTACTTATAAATCGACAAATAACGTATTCGTGCGCCCCTTTGTTTATCGTGTTCATCTCGTGAGAGAGAGTATAAGTAGCAGTACTACCGTTGTTTTTATTTTGTCCGAGACTCTCTCCTCTTCAAAAACCCTAAAATTGTTAGAATCTGAGAGCGAGAGAGAGATAGAGATTGAGGGAGAGAGATAATCGAAACAGTCTTTCCTTTATCCGCTCAAGGTACCACCTTCAATTCTATCTTCGTGCTTTTATCTATCTGCGATTTTCTTTGTGTGTGTTTGTGTGTGTGTGTGAATTGTGTATCTATATGATTGAATTTTGGCTTTGTTTTTTTTGTTTTTTTTTTGTGTGGAGAAATTTTGCGTTTTTGTGTGTGTGTGTGTGTATGTGTTTATTATATTTTTAAGGGCTTTAGATCTTTTTTAATATGATGTATCTTTTTCAAATGTGATGTAGGTGAGAAAGATGACGACTCTTAGCAGGGAGCTTGTGTTTCTTGTTCTTCAGTTTCTCGAAGAAGAGAAATTCATAGAAGCTGGTCACGAGTTAGTTTCTTTTTTCTTTTTTCTTTTTTTTTTCTTTTAAGCTTATATATGTATGTGTGTACATGTGTGTTTTCTTTATGTTTCATGTTTTATGCTGTTTTTTATTGTGTCATGGGAAAAGAATGATATTTTATCTAGATTTTGTTTGATCCTTGATGCTCCGTTTGGCTGTAGAGAATGAAAACGGGAAGGAATGATATGAAAATTTATGAACACAATTAATTAAAAGTGAAAGGATAGAGGTAGGAATGAAGAGTGAAGCAAATTAGTGTGTGATTTCTTTACGTACGAGTTTTGTGAAGAAAGTGAGTGGAGATAGAACGAGGAATTCATCTAGCTAGAAATTTGTGAGATTTTATTGTAGTTTAAATTCGTATGGATGGAATATAGGGGAGATGCAAATTATGAATGTTTTATTGTATATCTACCTAAGTTCATTACCTCCAACTGAACGGAGCATAAATATGTTTAGATAAACACTAAGAGATGGATGCTGCACTTATCAGTTTGTGTTTTCTAATGTTATTTGTTTTTACTTAATTTGGTTGTTATTTACATGGTGAAGATTGGAGCAAGCATCAGGATTTTACTTCAACATGCGGCATTTCGAGAAAATGGTGACAAATGGGGAATGGGATGAGGCGGAAAAGTATTTATCTGGATTCACCAAGGTTGATGATAACAGATATTCCATGAAAACTTTCTTTGAGATCAGAAAGCAGAAATACTTAGAAGCCCTAGATAGGTATGTTCTAACCTGATAAATTAAATGCTTGTTTCTTATTTTAATACATATAGGCGTATCAATTTTATTACTTCTAGTCCGAGTTACGAATATCAGTTATTCTTGTATTGTTTCCTTAAAACATAGGAAGGATCGTGCCAAAGCTGTTGACATCTTAGTGAAGGACTTGAAAGTGTTTTCAGCATTCAATCAAGATCTTTACAAGGAAATGACGCAGCTATTGACTTTGGAGAATTTTAGGTACGGAAAGAATGTTGGTGATTGTTTCTCTTCATTTATTATTTTTAAAGTTTGCTGGATTCTAAATGGCGTTCGTTCGTTTATTTATATTATCTCAATTGTCATGCAGAGATAATCATCAACTGTCTAAATATGGAGAGACCAAGTCTGCGAGGGCTGTAATGCTTTTTGAACTCAAAAAGTTAATTGAAGCGAACCCTTTATTCCATGATAAATTGACTTTTCCCAATTTTAAAAATTCTAGATTGAGGGCTCTAATAAATCAGAGGCAAGTATATCGCTATACATATTTTAAGCCAATATTTTGTGAAAGTAGTTACTTTTATTTCTCACGTACCTGTTGGGTTGCAGTCTGAACTGGCAGCATCATCTCTGTAAAAGTCCAAAGCCTAATCCTGACATAAAGACCCTATTTATGGACCATTCATGTGGACAGTTGCTGCCCGATGGTACCAGGGTTCCATCTCCCATTACAAATGCTGTGCTGGCAGCCGACTTTCCACCTTTGGGTGCTCATGGGGTAAGAAATATTAGATAGATACATTCTTTTTCATATTGCAACTACTGGACCATAGAATAAGACATTGATATTTGTTTTGGTTCTTAGCCATTTCAGCCGGCCCAAGGTCCTTTGCCAACAACTCTTGCTGGGTGGATGGCAAATTCAGCTCCAGTAGCCCATCCATCTGCTTCAGTCGGTTTCAGTCCATCTAACAAAGCAGGTATTGAGCTATAGTATCCGAGTGAGGGTTTGGTGTAGTTGTACCTTTTTTTCACATGTGATTTAAGTAAATTTTTTGAAATGTGTTGTTTGATATTCTTCAACTAGATCTTTATTGAATAAATATTCTAATCTTTTTAACAGCTTTGTTGAAGCGGTCAAGGACTCCTCCAACAAACAACCCAGCCATTGATTATCAAACCGTTGATTCTGAACATGTATTGAAGAGATCAAGACCTTTTGGAATATCGGACAATGTACAACATACCATTGCCTTAACCTTTTAGTAAATTTTATCATTTTTACTGCTCAATTTTGTTGGTTGCAGATGTTTATCTTGTTTAAGTACATATATCTTTCTATCACTTAAATATTCGTACTTCCATATTTCCTTTCCTGGGGATTTTGGATGCATGTATTTGTCTTTTTATCACTTAAATATTCGTACTTCGATATTTCCTTTGCCGGGGATTTTGGATGTATGTATTTGTCGAATGATTGTTTCTCCTGCTCCAAGTTAATACTTTCCAGTAAGTCATTGATCAATTTATTGTTAATCTGGATTCCGGACTAGGAACAACTTCACTTTACAAAATTAGTAAATATTTTGATTTGAATGCTTAGAAAATCTGCAATGTTCACTATTGTATGTATTTTTCGTATGACAATATGCACTCTATGTGTGTTTTACATCTCAAATTAATGGCTGAACTTCATTTTTGATCTATGATATATTCATGTAATTTCTTTCAACTATTTTATTTTATAAAATTTGATTATGCATTAATATCACATGATTGTTTAGCAGGTTAACAACCTAACTGCCAATATATTACCTATTGGGTACACAAATCAGAATCCTGGTCAGAGTTCATTCTCCACTGATGATCTGCCCACGGATGTTGTTATGACTCTGAGTCAGGGTTCTGCAGTGAAGAGTATGGATTTCCATCCAGTTCAACAGATTCTACTTCTTGGTTAGCTCCTACTGGTTCACAATAATAGTTATAAGTAATTCAGTTATCAGACAGTATATATGATCAGTGAGTACTGTCTTGAGTTTCTTTTGTTTTCCCTTACTACCTATATTAATAAAATTAACTTATTAGTTGGAACAACTACGGGAGAGGTCATGGTTTGGGAACTAGGAACATGTGAAAAACTTGCTCAAAGAAATTTCAAGGTTTGGGAACTTGAGTCACGTTCAAGGCCGTTGCAGGTTGGTTCAGATTTTATTTTATTTAAGGTTATATATTATGCCTACTATTCCCTGGTCCCATTTCCTCCAAAAGTATGTTAAATTTTCCAAGGGCCACTACAATAATGTATCAGGCATCTATAGCAAGTGACTACAATGCATCAGTTAACCGTGTCATTTGGAGCCCCGATGGCACACTTTTTGGTATGCTTGTATTTTATTTGAAGACGTTATACAGTTTGTGTTATGTTTATGATCGATAAGACAGTAAAACTCATAGTAAGTATTGTCAAATCACTTCAGGTGTTGCATATTCCAAGCACATTGTGCATCTGTACTCCTACCATGGTGGTGATGACCTGCAAGATAAGTTAGAGGTTTGTCATCTCTCTGATCTTTTCGCACTAACTAATGTTATATTTGATGTAGACTAACTGACACATTGATAATTATATTTAATCTCCAGATTGAGGCTCATGTTGGTAGTGTAAATGATCTCGCTTTCGGTTTTCCTAATAAACAACGTTGCATTATTACTTGTGGAGAGGATCAGTTGATTAAGGTTTGTTTTTGTATCTCCCTCTCACTTTTTGTGCACATGGCTAGATTGGAGTTTGCTTTTATACTTTGAAGCTCCCTACAGGTGTGGGATGCAAACACTGGGGCCAAGCAATATACCTTTGAGGGTCATGAAGCTCCGGTATATTCTGTCTGCCCACAGCACAAGGAAAACATTCAGGTATAATCGATGCATCTATCTAAATTGATATTAATAAGAAAGATCTTTCTTATTCCTCGTATGCTGTTGTTACATCTCATCTTTGATTTGATTGTGAATTAAGCTTGTTAATTCTGAAATGTATAGAAAAATTCTGGTCTAACCATTCATCAATTTACGAGAGGATAATAATTGAATTATTATTAGAAATGGTTGTTTATTACTTAATTAATAATGTCTTATTCATTCTTATTAATATTTTACAGTTCATATTATCGACGGCAACTGATGGAAAGATAAAGGCATGGTTGTACGACAATGTGGGTTCAAGAATTGACTATGACGCGCCAGGTCATTCGTCCAGTGCTATGGCCTACAGTGCTGATGGAACAAGGTCTGATAATTATATTTCAAGATTTAAATATTTCTTGGAAAACATGGAAAAATAAAGGCATGACTGTAGCATAATGCATAATGATATGTCTGCTCACCTCTTTAATCTTTATGCGTCTTCATGGCTATTTATATTATCTGGTGAGAGTATTTTGTCGTTTTATTACATTCTTTTACCTTGATGCCATTTATGTACCTTCCTTAATAGTCATACTACCTAGATGCCAAATCCAAAGCTATTTTTTTAAAAATAAGATGGGAAGCTCCAGAAAGGAGAATGGTAATTAGAGAGGGAGTGGGTTTCTTTGGAGAAAGATGGGAAAAGGGGTAGGGTGCGTGGATAGGTTCTCTTTTAAATTTTTTCTTAATTTTCAATTCTTCCCCTTCCTCTTTTTACTTCACGTAAGTTCGTAAAATATATCTTAATTTGCTTTTATAGTACCCCCCTTCCACTTATTTTGACCTTAGTTCCTATTTTATTTGCCCCAAAAAGTTTGTCTATGTTCAAAAATGAAGGTAAATCAAACTTAAAATATGTTAAAAATGTATAAATACGGTATTGTTAGAGTGTAGATATAGAAAATATAATGTTTCTATAGTAAATTGCTAAAAACCTTTTTTTTTTTTTTTATCCGTCATCCGTGGACAAAATGAATGGGACGGATGGAGTAATAAATTACAAATCCCTTTTTACTAACATATTCTTAAACTGAATTATCTGATTTATTCTTTATAAGAATAAAATGTCTAAATTTTTCAGAATTCATTTTAGGTATGAATATCGAGCTCATTTAGTTTTGTGATTTGGACAAATTTACTATCAAAAGTGTCTGGAATTTAACTCTGTTTAAGTACTTAATTTAGACATCCCAAGCATGTCTTTCCTGGTGCATGATTAAACGGATTGAACACCACCTTAAGTTTATCTTTATTTGCCGAAGTATCTATTTGACATAATTAGCTCCTCATAGGTTGTTCTCTAGCGGAATTAATAAAGAAGGAGATTCATACATTGTAGAATGGAATGAAAGTGAAGGAGCTGTTAAGCACACATATAGTGGGCTTGGAAAGCGATCTGGGGGGGTTGTCCAATTTGATACTGCCAAAAATAGATTTTTGGCTGCTGGTGATGAGCATATGGTGAAATTTTGGGATATGGACAATGTTAACCTATTGACGACTGCTGATGCAGGGGGTGGATTGCAAGTAAGGTTTTTAAGAGGGCAGTTGAGTCAGTTGACTACACATTTTCCTTTTTATCTGGGTATCCTCTTAATTATTATGTTGGTAATTGATATCTCTGCAGGCTTCTCCATGTGTACGATTTACTAAGGAAGGGATCTTGCTGGCTGTTTCTACCAATGATAATGGCATAAAAATTCTAGCAAATGCAGATGGTATAAAGCTACTGAGAACAGTTGAACGTCGTTCTTTTGATGCTTCTAGGATTTCCTCAGCAGCCATAGTGGAGGTGAAAGTTTGTCTTGCTTATGTGAATCATGTCTGTGTGTCTCTCTTCCTTTTATAATATATCTATGCACTTTTGTAGGCTATCTAACTTTTAAATTAATGACATATAGTATACACATATAGTGAAATATTGTATACACATTTGGTGCTTCTAATGCAACTGGCATAGCAAATCTGGTAGAACGGGTTGGGGCGTTGCGCCAGTGGCTGCCGTGGTTGCACTCGAGTATTTCCTGTCTACATACAGAGGACAAAATTCTTCCTGAAGCATATATCTTTACTTTCATTTGAGATCTCCTAGTCTAATTTATCACAAAATACGCAATGTAGCAAATCTTCTGTTAGTATAAAATAAAATCATGGTTATAAACATGATTATGTAAAAAAACAAGGCTATATTTATTTTTTAAAAAAAAGAGAGTTTAGCAACAAAAAACAAAACAAAGAAAGGAAAAAAAACTGCAAAGCTATTATGTAAAGTTTTTATATATTGTTGCTGAACTCTCTATTCGTGAGGGTATATATACATATATATACATATTTCTAACAAAATAAGCTTGTGATTTTTGTATGAGGATCTCACAACTGATGATCTTTTCCCATATAATTGCAGAATGGTGACAGTCACAATTTGCGAGACATAAAGCCCAGAAAAACAGATGAGTCTGTTGACAAATCCAGAGCTTGGAAGCTGGCAGAAATTAATGAACCATCACAGTGTCGTTCTGTGAGGCTACCTGATAACATATCGGCAATGAGGGTATGAGTTCCGATCAATTGCAACTAATCAAAGTTACTGGATAAAAATTTAACTCTTAATGCTATTTTTAAGTGCCTTAACACTTGACAACTCGTCGACTCTTTATTACAAATTTTTGTTGTGCTGATTTACTCTCCTTGTCAAACTTTAAAATATAGACTATTCTGTATTCACATAGTTTGATGGTCACGGTGTCAATATCACATAGTTTGATGGTCACTTGGTCAGTATCAGTTCCCAAGAATTTTGTTTGCCTGAAACCTTTGGATCATGTAGCATAACTAGCTAATGTTTTTAACTTGAGCTTATTACATGATATTCGCACTGCCCTCGTTCAATTTCAGGTTTCAAGGTTAATGTACACAAACACTGGATGTGCTATAGTGGCACTAGCAGCTAACGCGGTACACAAACTCTGGAAGTGGCAGCAAAATGACCAGAATGCTTCTGGGAAGGTACTGCATGATCGGATATAAAACTTACAAAGCAATCGGTATTTGGTAGCTTATATTGACTATTTTAATTCTAGGCAACTGCGAATTTTCTACCTCAACTGTGGCAGCCAGCGAGTGGAATATTGATGATGACCAATGATATTAGTGACAGAAATCCTGTGGATGCAGTTCCATGCTTTACACTGTCAAAGAACGATTCTTATCTTGTGTCAGCTTCTGGAGGGAAAATTTCTCTATTTAACATGATGACATTCAAGGTTTTCTCTCCTTCCAAAGTTTACTGTATATGCTATACTCGTATGATTGTCATTCTTTGACTGTAAGTATATTTAGGGATCAAAGTAATTTACTGGGACTAGTGAATGAGTAAATATAACAAATATATCCGCTCTCCCTGCTAATTGATTAATTTTTTGTACTTCTTTAACATAAAACATTATTACAAAATGTTACTATATAAATACTGATTTCTTTGCTATGGCTTGGTATCCTGCATTTTTCATCATCTTTTTGACCAGTATTTTATATGGTTTAAATCTTAAAGTCAGTACAAGTCTGGGCTTTGTTTAGGAAATCTGAAATATATATGTTGATACCTATATACTTTTGCATCGCCTATATTTTTCTAATCTATTTACTCTATTTTCGTGCTATTATACAGAGATTGACAACATGTATGCCACCTCCACCGGCAGCATCATTTCTAGCATTCCACCCACAAGACAACAATATTATAGCCATAGGCATGGAGGACTCTTCTATCCTAATATACAATATTCGGGTTGATGAGGTTGCTCCTTAGGCTTGAACCTTGTTTGAGAGTTTAAACGTATGATTTATAAGCTCTAAGTCAATATGTTCATTTACCGCTTCCTTTTGCAGGTCAAAATAAAGCTAAAAGGCCATCATAAAAGAATAACAGGCCTTGCATTTTCTAATGTTCTTAATGTGCTCGTATCTTCAGGTGCTGATTCCCAAGTAAGATCAGAGGCCCTTATCATATCTGTCGCATAATGCCTTCAATTATTGTGAAACTAGAAGTCTGTAGTAAATTAACAAAAGTAATCAAGTATCAGTGAACATAAATATCTTTTGTCTCTGCAAAATAACAATTTTAATAGACAATCTGATAGAAAGGGGGGAAATCAAATTTTGCATTTATATTCTTCTAAACTCTTTCAGGCTGCAATTTTATTGTAAATTCTTATATTTACATGTAAAATTCACTGACATAATTAGATTTCACAAATTGCATGTATTGATCATTTTGCATCAGGGAATTGGGTTTTAGGTCATGTATCTCTGCTCGTGGTTTTGTTTCAAGCTTTGGAGTTTATGGTTTATAGACATATTTTTCTTGCAACTCAGTAAAAAGTATTTGGACCTTGGACATGCTGCCTAGGCAGGCCATTTCACTCATTAAAAACTTGCATGTTGAGTTTGTTCTGCCTCGGTTATAACTATATGTTTTTTTTATACAGCTATGTGTTTGGAGCACAGATGGATGGGAGAAACAAACAACTAGACAATTGCAAATTCCAGCAGGTCGGGCTGCAGCTCCTCTTGCAGATACCCGTGTGCAATTTCACCAAGATCAGACCCATCTGATGGCAGTCCATGAAACACAGATAGCAATATATGAAGCACCTAGACTGGAATGCCTTAAGCAGGTGCTGTATATAACTTTGGCTTAACTAGTCAGATTAAGTGTTTCACTCTTGCTAAATATATGAAATTGCTTGCTTATGCTGTTTGGATGTATCTTGTTGGATGTCATGCTGCATTTTAATCTATTGTGCTGCACCAATTGCTCTTAGTTTTGCTAAAACTTATTATTAGGCACTTGTTCCGAATCTTACCCATTTTCTTTTTTCTTGTAATTAGTGGCTTCCGCGAGAAGCAAGTGGTCCAGTCACACATGCTACGTATTCTTGTGATAGCCAGTCCATTTATGTGTGCTTTGTAGATGGAAGTGTGGGTGTTTTAACTGCTACATCACTGCGGTTACGGTGTCGAATCAATCCTGCATCGTACCTTCCTGCCAATCCAAGGTTTGCATCGTCTGGTATTTCCTATATGGTTTTAATTCTGGTTTCACTTGTAATTCTTTTGCCTGACAACTTGACAATCACTTTGCAGTTTAAGGGTCTATCCACTTGTCATTGCGGCACATCCATCTGAACCTACTCAGTTTGCGTTAGGACTAACTGATGGTGGAGTCTATATACTCGAGCCACTTGAATCAGAAGGAAGATGGGGTGCGTTACCTCCAGAAAATCATGTCGGGCCGAGTACCATATCTGGCACAAATAATGTGGATCAGCCCCAAAGGTAGCTGTCTGTGGAACATGGTTTACAGCTGAGCCATGTGTATGCCTGAATGCGGTTTTGCACTTTGCGCCTACCATTATTTTACCCGTGGGGAATCTGCAGACTTAGGTTCTCTCTAGCGTAGGAAACATCTGCTTAAAACAGTTAGACTTGAAGAGTTTTGCTTAAAACAGTTAGACTTGAAGAGTTAGTTTAGTGGCAGCCTTGAGTTGTTACTGGATAGAACGAACAGAATGTTGCAATTTTTTTTTCAGACGAGAGGTCTGGTAAAACTGGTTTCTAAAAATGTTTCCAAATCTTTTTGTTTTGTTATCTATTCAGTTTACCTACAAAGGTTTATGTTTTTCATTGGGCATCTTAACAATTTAAGAAGCTGCTGTAGTTTTACTGAAAATTGTCCAAAATTAATATAAAAAATCATGCACCCGTTTAAATTTCTTGGTGGTGTTAATTCTCGTTACCAATTTATTTCTATTCCCACAGTTCTCTTTCCTGGTGTTAATTGTATACACAGATCTAGAAAGTAGAAAGTGCACCACTTTGATTTTTTCCATAATTTATGCTGCACACAAAATAGGCTCTCGATCGTACATACATTCTCTTCTGGAACATTGACGCATGGAGATAGAGAAACAGGAAAACTACTCACTAGCCATGGAAGGTTTCAAGGAGGTAACATGAGGATTGTTTCAAGGGTTTTGATGTTCATGTTGAAGCTGCAACATTCACCGAGGCGACGAGCTAGTGGGTTTTGAATATTGATTAATCAAACCTTTTAAGCCTGTCTTCATATAAAACTCCAACTTACATTCAGATCAAAAGAAAAAACCCGAAGCATTACAAACATGGTGGGTATAGTATTTATTTATTTTTGTCAAGAATATACATTCACGTATATGAATTGTATCGAAATACAATAATCGGCAAAACTGGAAAAAAGATTTTCTTTCATACAAAAAGTTTATTATCTAATCGAAACGCACGCATGTTGTCCCCGAACAATTAGATAATAGAACCTTTAAGTCCGAAAAGAAAAACATCCAAAAACTAAAAATACAGTAAGGCACAACAAAAGAAAACAACTAAAAATATAATCAACACTCCAAAAATGAGTGTTGATCCAATCTTCAGTTGTCTCAAAACCGCCTGTCATCAGCACTCCTTAATCACAGTTTGTCACCAGCTTTGCTTCAAAAAAACTTCCACTCCATAGAAATATCATGGCATATCTTCAAAATTCTCAACCCAAATAATAGGGACACAAAGGGAAACAAAGAAGGACCTTGTTAAAAACCAACAAGAACAAAACCCTTTGGGAAAAAAACTCAAGTGGGAAAAGAGTGTCCTCTATGAAACCCAAAATCAAAGAAACACAGGAGGCTCTTCAGACAAAGACATTTTATAAATTTTCGCTCCTTTCTCCGTCCATCATCTCTTCACCGTCCATCATCTCTTCACATATAAACTGCTTCCTGAAATTTAAAACACAAAAGTAAAAACAAAAAAACAAAAAAACATTACTCTAGCCAAAAGGAGTATCCCTTTGGCTAGATACCTTAGTCCACAAACACTAATTCGTCCATTAACGATAGATAGGCGACAGTTAATAGCCACCTATGTAAGGTCCAAAACCGATAATTTCGGTTCAAATAATGGTACGGTATGGTGGGTAAAGTATTGATTAAGAAGATTACATCAAATCTGTGGACAAATGGGATATAAATATCAAAGTCATACTAGCTCTATGCAAGTATATTATTTGAGTCAGGTATTACAAAAATGACTCCAATTATTTAGTATTTTAAAAATTTGTATCAAGTTCATCTGGAAATGATTAGATTGATATTAAATTTTAACTTTTAAATGATTAAGAATATAGTGGCGGACGTAGAACGAAATTTCAGGGGGTTTCAATATAAACTGCAAGTCGTAAGTTAGACCGAAAACAATCAGGTTGTTATGAGCATGAATATAAGTTTGGACATGCACAAAACTGAACCATGGTGTTTTTTTTTTTTTTTGAAGGAAATTAAAAGTTTCATTAATGAGTAGAATCGCCTGCTAAAATAGGCAACCAATCAGTCGGGACACACCCCCCACTGAACACTCGATCTGGGATAAAATAAGAAGCTCCAGCAACATGGTGAGCTAGCTTGTCGGCAGATCGATAAACAAAGCATATAGAAACATTTCTCATATCAGATAACAAGCTTTGGCACTCAGCAATAACCTGACCAAAATAAGAGTATAAAGCAAAGCTAGTACGGATTGCTTGGATAGCAACTAAACAATCTGATTCTGGCACCACATGGCCCCATCGTTTTTGTTTATTCCAGCCCAGCGCCTCGCGGATTCCTACAGCCTCCGCCAACTCAGGTTCCACCACACCAGTACGAATACCTGTCTGAGCTTCGAGCAACTGACCCATACAGTCTCGCGCAACCATCCCAAACCCATAACGGCCATTGTCCTCAAAAATAGCTGCATCTGTGTTCACTTTAATATATTCTCTCTGCGGCTTGACCCATATTAGTGCTCCATCCTTGACATTTGTAGAAGGAGTGGAGGGGACATAACACTGCATTCTTCCATTGTTTAAGAAACAACGATGCAGATAGGACAACTTTATCTACTCGAGGAACAATATTATGCCAAACCAGTGACTTACGCGCGCCCCATATCGCCCAACACAATACTACAACATCACACATTTGATCCTTAGAGCGAACAAGCATCATAGACTCCAACCAGGTTAAAATATCAGTTGCATCAGACACAGAAATATACCAACCTAGCCTGTTCCAACACTGGGACGCAAATGGGACAAATATCAGGTGCATCACCGATTCCTCTGCTTGAAGGCACATGGGACACATTACAGGCACTGGAACTTTTTTCATAAATAAGTTTAACCTGGTATGTAAACACCCTCTCGCAGCACGCCACACTAAATCCTTTGCCTTGGGAGGAATTTTCAAATTCCAAAATTTCCTCCAAAATCCGGAATTAATATTAGGATTTGGCTTTGAACAAGTTTATAAGTGCTTTTTACAATATACATATCCAACGAATCTTGATTCCAGTAATAACAATCTTCATAAACATTATCATTAAGAGGAATACTATGAATCAGATTCTGATCTCTCTCATTGAACATATCTGAGATGATGTCAATATCCCATTGGCGTACCCATTGGACCAAAAGAGCCAAATTTATGATATAACGTGAGGACGCAGTTCAGTAGTCTTATTAAAGTTAGTACTGTAAGGTTTTGGATGAGACACACCATCAAATACCTTGTAAAAGTGAAACAGCTACATACAAATTTAACGGCTGCTCTACCATCTCCAACCACTACATAAACATTACATATAGGAAGGATATGGAATGTGTATGCATATATAGCATAGCAGTGTAAGAATACAAGATATATATGCTGGTCATGGTCGTTGACAGGGAAGGGGGGGGGGTCCATCCCCGATTAAGATGATACAAATTTTCAAACTTGTGACAAAATAGAGTCCTTTTTGCAATGGATGACTCACTTGATATATTTGGATGAAATGAACAATGATCTTGATATTTATCCCGTAGACAAGCTTTTAAAAAAAGCAGATAAAGATATTGTGAAAATTTAATATCTATAACAAAAAGAATATGCACAGCTCACTGGCCAAACAAACACTGCCAGGCCTCAACACATTGCCATCTAAGTGAAATGGTACTTGTTTACCATTACCCTACTGCATAAACACATGGAACCTACATATAATCCAAAGCCATGTAATGTATTAAAGTACACTTGCAGCAAAATCTCCCACAACATCCTTGCTTGACTTATATAGTCTTGTACCACAACCAATTTCGCGTATAGAAAAACCTCATTCACCACCAATCAAGGCTTGAGCTGCGACCCTCTTCAGTGATTCATATGCTTTCGTTAGATCAGATTCAGTGTGAGCAGCAGAGACGAAACACTTGATCCCAATAGGCAAATTGCATTTATCAAGTGTCGATCTTTTTGAAGTTGTTACAAAGATGTTCTCTTCTTTCAATAACTGCACATGCAAATTATGTTAGGAAATTGAGAAAGCACGTAATTGCTGGACCAGAAGAATCTTAAGAAAACTTACACGATCAGCAACATCTTGAAGCAATTGTTGGTCACCTTTTTGCGAACCCGTTGATTTTTTCAGCTTTAGATAAACAATGGGAGATTGTCTATCACTGGCAATCTCAAGACCGTGTATGCCCGACAGACCTGCAATTGCTTAGAATATAAGAATCCAAGACGACATAGTTTAAACCAAATTAAATAGTAACCAAACAGTAAGCACTACTTAACATCGGCCAACCAAGAATGTACTTAAATGCAAGACAAGTAACTAAAACCTTTGTGCATTATGCTTATATTTTTCTTCAAGTTTGTAATCAGTTGAGGATTGTCTTCTAGAATGTTGATAGCAGTAATTGCAGCACTAGCTAGGTATGGGGGCAATGAAGCCGAGAAGACATAGCCAGAACTACTGAGACGCTGCAAAAGATATATATATATATATAAAACATCAGGGGAGTGAAGCTAGAGTGTAATCAATTATTAATTTTATCTAGAAATTATAACAAAAAGTATAATTCTTTTTTCGCTGCAATTTTACTTAACAAAATTACTCTTTACACAACAGTACTTTTTTAAAAGAAGTGGTTTTATGAACCGTTTCTCCATACTTGGTGATCAATAACTCTAGCACTCCCTGTGCAGAATCCGCCTTCTGTAGCCAAAGCATTTCCCATGGCAGCAGTCACGATATCTATCTTCTCAATCTACAACATTGTAACTTTATAATACCACAAAAGATATTTGATCAAGTAATGCAACCAAGAACATCACTAAACATACCGGAACCCTGCAGTGTTCAGTTAAGCCTCTACCAGAACTACCAAGCACACCAATTGAGTTGCTCTCATCTAACACCACACGGAATAAATATTTTTCTTTAAGTCTGATAATTTCTTCTAGTGGAGCAATCTGACCAGAGTTCTGCATATTTGCCAGAAGAATATAATTAAACAATGCACTTCTGCATCACAGAAGAACTACTTAATATATTCAACAGCCAAAAAGAAAGATTATGTCGCAATATCCAATTCCGTTTCTGCAACTTTATCATAGCAATAAACTTTATCCCTAGCTTAAGAAGTTGAATTTAGGACTTAAGGAGAAGAGATGGCCAGTGATTTTTTTTTTTTTTTTTTTTTTTTGCTTCCTACACACTACAAGTTAGATCACCCACGTTACTGTTACTTCTCATATGTACTTTTTAAAGATATAAATTAATCAACAGTAAATAAGTCAGATTTTAAAATCTATGCATATTTCCTTCACATGGAAATGATTTTTGTTGACATCTTACCTATAGAAGCAAGTTACCCCTTCATAAAACTAATGTAAAATTTTATTAGTAGTCTAACATTGCAAGACAATTCAGGAAACAGACCTGAGAAAAAAGTCAAAATGTACCACGAAAGGAAAAAAAAAATGTAAGTTCCCATTTCGGAACAGACAGAGTGCCTTTATAATATAGATGATATCGCAAATCTTGTAATAATAATAACAATAATAGTAATAATCAAGCTATAAATGCTAGTTCCAACATTTTGATGGATATAACAGGTATTCCATCGAGATATCCCATCTGCTTAATAATTAAAAGCGCACTTTGTATACTCAAAAGTAATAAAGTTGAATGAAAGTATTAAAGTTCAAAATTGAAGGAAAATTCACTTCAAGTCAGTGATAAAAGTATTATTTTACTTGTATAAAATGTGTGTACTATTAAGTACAGTGTTTTTTTTTAAAAGAAATCAGAAATTACATAAATTACTATGTTAAATATAATACTAATTGCCTTTAAAATTACGAAGTCAAAATGGTACATTTTTTTTGTGGAAGAGTTAAGGGCCATACTGTCAAAATGCATATTAATCCAAATCAAATTACTTGTAAATCTTATTAACATCTAACCTAGTGCTTCTAGGCTCTAAATAATTTACCACGATACTGTTTACCACAATACCGCCATTAAAATACGTAAATTGCTACATCTGAAGTGAGGAACAAGAAGTTTCATTTCTCGCAGATTAGGATGATGTCTACATTTCAGAAACTTTTTACACACAAAATAAACCATACTGAATAGAAGTTACCTGATATACAGCTTCAACCACGATGTATCGCCTTAGCTTCTTCGCTCTCTTATTATCACGAGTGACTTTCTCTAAAGTATCTCGTAAAGACTCCATATTATTGTGCTTGAAGTATATGATTGTACTTCTAGACAGGAAAAGGCCATTCTGTATTCCCCAGTGGACACCTTCATCCCTGGAAGGAAAAAGTACAAGTTTGAGATAGTTCTATCACCGGTGACTTTTTTCCTGAATAAAACAGATAAAACCATTGTGAAAGAGTCCTGGCTAACTACTTCAGTCATTAATACTTAAGAAATCAGTTAACTCACGCTATCACGATGTCCCCTTTCTTACAAAATGCTGGAATTGCGCTGAACATGGTGGAAAGTCCATACGAGTATAATATGGAATCCGGAGTTCCCAAAAAATTGGCTATTTTGGCCTCACAATCAAGGTGAACATCTACACAAAGCAGGGTTGTCAACATCAGAGTTTTATCATGTAAACAATTAAATGTATAATAGTATTTCAAAATTAAACTCAAACATCGATCACATGATCCTTCCTCAATCATCACAAATGTTGTTTTGTAAGCTTTTTCACATGGTGGAACTACCAGAGAAAATCATGCAGTGCTACCAGATTGCAAAACATGCGAGTATTCAATCATACCGATCGTTCCATAAAAGCCACGAGGACCGCAAGAACCAACACCATATTTCTCCAGTGATGAAGTACAAGATTCCTGATGCAAGTTGTTGGTTCATAATTTACTTAACTGGAGTCAAACTCAATGCTGGAAAAATAACTAATATTAATGATTACAGGTTTCTCACAAGCAACTTTTCATGTCCGATAAATCCAAGGTAATTTGCAGAAGCAAAATTCACGACCTCTTTACCGTTGATTACTGTATGTGTCCCTGCGGCACTGCATAAGAAGCAACTTAATGAATATATATATGTATGTATGTGTGTGAATTTTACAAAAGCAGGAAGAAAGATAAGAAGAGTTAACTGACAAATCAATATTGATGCAAGCAGGTGTTGCACCCACTAATATGTTTTATATTTAATATTAGGAGTGCCATCAAATATTAAGATAATGAAACTGTGAGTCTGTTATATTATGCTTGAGTTAAGGGATGAATCATCTCTATTCTACAAAGAATTGTTGACACAACCTGGATACATTTTTTTTTCATATGATCATTTATTGTATTCAATGGTCTTTATCAATTAACATATATACATAGAAATGTCCGTTACTATTAGGATGTCTTAATTCAGTGATCTAGCTGTCAAACCAATACAACTCCATAGACGAGACTTCCTTGCCCTTATGTATTTACTCATAAAATTGTAATTGCTCTGACCCAATGCTAACACTAGCATTAAAAAAAATATTTCTATGATGAACCACATGAAACTCCACTAGTAGTGGAAGGAAGATGAATGACAAGTTATATGACTCACTCATAACTACTTTATTGATGTACTCTTTTTGCATTTTTTTTTTAAAGTTTAAGTGACAACAATTGAGAGAACTTGACTAAGAAGACGAACATAAAACCAAACCCAAACCTCAGATCGAGCGATGGCAGTCTCACCGTAGTTTTCCAGTATGATACCAACACAAAATATTGATTCCTAGTTTCCTACACGCCCTAGACTTGACAAACCTATGGCTCGTAAGAGTTTAAAGGAAAAAAGAACAGTGCATGGTAAAGAATAAAAGATGTTACTATTACCTCTCTAGAACTGGTGGCTCACATTTCATATCATCTGTAATAGGTGGAATGAGGGACTCTGGAACCCATTCATGACACAGCTCATCAATTTCCTACACATATGAAGTGATGTCATTCATCATACCACACCTTACCATGACTAAAAATAAAGGTGAAAGTTATACCTTCTCAGTCAATGGTCGTTTAGGTGGCTTGTAACTTTTCTGAGAAAGTAGGAAGAGAATAACTACTAAGAGAAGACCCTCCACAAATAGATGTCCTACGAGTGCAACAAATATAAAAAAGGGCTATCAAGCCATTAAGGTGCTACAAGTACCTCATTCGTTTTCTAGGAACTAGGAGAACATACCTCCAATGTGCACCCCGAAAACAACTACACGAGAAGAAGGAGCATCAATCGCAAATGTTATCCAGTCAGATGCAGATTTTACCATATTTGTACAAGCTTCTGCCATTGTGTCCCATATCTCCAGTTTGCTTGCGTCCATTGCTTCAACCACTACACGCCACAGATGTTTTTGTTTGAATAATACATTACTCACTAGCTACACAAAAATCTAACATCACAAAATGATCCTTGACTCTGAAAGTTAGTTCATATGTTATCAGTTGTAACTTGTACAAGTACCATATAGCTAAATAGGTAGTTCTTCTACAGGGCCCACATCAATTATTTGCAACAAAACTTGCATAAAGCATTTGCACTACTTTTTCCCAAAGAGCTTATGAATAGTGTAAGGAGGTCTTATTGAACGAACATTCACATTTCAGAAGACCAATAAGTTCAACCTCTAGTTTAATTTTATCAAATACTTATTATCATTATATCGTGAAAGGATTTAAGTAACATTAGTTGTTATAGCTTTACGATCCAATCTAACGAAATGTTAATATTGACCGCCAAAAAAGTTTAATTCTTCAGTTTTCCAACTAACAGTAAATTGGTCAAAATAGCCGACCCACTAGCAAATCAATCCAAAACAATGTAAAGATCAGAATCCAATCACTCATGCATTATGCTTTTTTCACCTTCCGTTACTTGCACCCCTACCAATCTATCTCACTTCCTAATTTCAGATTCCAATTAAAACTTTCATACATCTTAAAAAACAGAAGTGAAACTAGTAAAAACTCTGCAATTCGAGGCAACACCATCAAAAGACTAGACCTTTAAACAGGTAGATGTAATAACTACATACATATATCCATTATAGGAAAGATGGCAACAGAAAGTTGACAACTTTATGATTCTTGATAGAAATAAATAGCTTAATAATCATGTCACTAGAATCTTGACTTGTACATGGTACAAAATTCAAAACTGTGATAATGCACACATAAATATAACTGTAAAAAATAAAATAACATACAGATAAAATCCATAATTGCATATAAGTACTAATCATCAACTAAATGATTTTATATTTTAAGGGTACTTATAGAAAATTATCAAATAATGAACTGCAATTATTAATTATTAAGCGCAACATAGATATAACAGAAAGGGAGAAATAGATCAACCAACAAGAAAATTAAATCGAAGGAGAGAAATACCTGAGGAAGGGGGGGTGTTGTGTGATTTGTAAGTGGGGATTTGGATCCGAGCTTCTGATGAATACTAGTGTAGTATCTATTATTTTATTTATTATTACAGAGTTCATTTTATTTTTTCTGGATGTACTTCTGTGTGTGTCTCCGTGTTTTAAATCGATTTAAAAGTATTGGAAAATCAGTAATAATGAAAATTATATTCTATTATATATATAACTAGTTGATAAAGCCGCGCTTCGCGGCGGCGTTACAATATTTTTAAAAAAATTCAATACATTTACGTTATATTATAATATTAATATTAAATTTTAATAATTAAATAATCTTTTCTAATGAATCAATTTCTTGTTAAATACGATTCTTTCGATTGAGCCGCTCTCTCGTTAAAACCGAAATCCCAACTTTTTAACATCAATATATATATATATATATATATATATATATATATATATATATATATATACAGTCTTTCAATAGAACTTCTAATCATATATTTTTCCTATAAATTCGAACTCTTCTCCTTTATAAATTTGAACACCTATTCTACTTCTAATATGCTAATTGATATTTTCATATTTATTAGTGTTTTCTAGAAAATTAGAAAAATCGATTGAGACGATATTAGAGCGCCACCTAAACTCCCGCTATCCTCCTTTATATATATATATTGACTAGTCGATAAAGTCGCGTTTCGCGGCGACGTTACAATATTTTTTAAAAAATTTAATATGTTTATGTTATATTATAATATTAATAATTAAATTTAGTAATTAAATAATCTTTTCTAATGAATCGATTTCTTGTTAAACACGATTCTTTCGATTAAGTCGTTTTATCGTTAAAACCGTCCCAATTTTAACATATATTATAAAGATTTATATAATAATTTTTATCCATAAAATCGAACCGTAAAAATAAAAAAATTATGACATCAGTATCAAATTCTAATAGCTAATACTCTTTTCTAGTGAGTCGTTTTCCCGTTAAATACGTTTCGAGCCGCTCTTATTTGGAACTGAAATTCTAACTTCATTATATAAAGAGTGTAAATTGTAATATTTATATTTTTTAAACTTTCTAATATTTTGGATTTTTAAATGATGAAAATACATCTTATATTTTCTGTATATTATATAGCTTCCGCATGGGAATGTCTTATATGTCTGCTTTATATATTCAAACACATATTTTACTTTCTAATAGAACGTTTATTCATATGCTTTTTCTATAAAATTGAACTCCTATTCAACTTCTAATAGAACTTTTAGTCATATGCTTTATAAATACTTATTCTACTTTCAATAGAACTTCTAATTATATAATTTAAGAATATCGTACTTTCTATAAAATATTTAATTATATGTCTGTAAAAACCAAAAATCTAACTTTTGCATATATCACTTGTATGATAATGTTTATCCATAAAAATTAAATCCTAAAAATAAATGAAATTTATAACATCAATATGATAATTAAATAGCTTATTACAATTTTTTATAGTGAGTCGTCTTCCCGTTAAACACGTTTCGAGCCGCTCTCGTTTGTGATCGAAATTCCAACTTTATTACATATTATTGATGATACTTATCTTACACATCAACTTTTTTCCTTAAACCTAAAAAATTGAGTGAATTTCAATTTATACTTTCTCTTGACTTTCTAAAATTTATGGAGTTTTAGAAAATGAAAACATATCTTATTTTTTCTTTATATTATAGATACTTCTGTATTTATTTAGGATTCCTGCATGAGAATGTTCTTTTATTATGTTAACACATCATTTCTTTTTTTTTTTTTTATAAATACGATGACTTTTTTTAATTGGATTTATGAATAAATTTTCCTAATATAAGTATAATTTAAGAAGATCGTACTTTCTATAAAATATTTAATTATATGTCTGCTCTATATATTCAAACACATATTTTACTTCTAATAGAACGTTTATTTATATGTTTTTTCTATAAAATTGAACTCCTATTCTACTTCCAATAGAACTTTTAGTCATATGCTTTATAAATACTTATTCTACTTTTAATAGAACTTCTAATTATATAATTTAAGAATATAGTACTTTCTATAAAATATTTAATTATATGTCTGCTCTATATATTCTAATACCTATTTTCCTTATAAAAAAACTTTTATTTATATGTTTTTTCTATAAATTCGAACTCTATTCTCTATAAATTCGAACTCATATTCTACTTCTAATAAAACTTTTAATCATATGACTTATAAATACTTATTCTACTTCCAATAGAACTTCTAATGTTCTTTATTATGTTAACACATCATTTTTTTTTATATAAATACGATGACTTTTTTTAATTGGATTTATGAATAAATTTTCCTAATATAAGTATAATTAACTGATATAAAAAAGTATAATTTAAGAAGATCGTACTTTCTATAAAATATTTAATTATATGTCTGCTCTATATATTCAAACACATATTTTACTTCTAATAGAACGTTTATTTATATGTTTTTTCTATAAAATTGAACTCCTATTCTAATAGAACCTTTAGTCATATGCTTTATAATATAAATACTTATTCTACTTTTAATAGAACTCTAATTATATAATTTAAGAATATAGTACTTTCTATAAAATATTTAATTATATGTCTGCTCTATATATTCAAATACCTATTCTACTTTTAAAAAAACTTTTATTTATATGTTTTTTCTATAAATTCGAACTCTTATTCTCTATAAATTCGAACTCCTGTTCTACTTCCAATAGAACTTTTAATCGTATGACTTATAAATACTTATTCTACTTCCAATAGAACTTCTAATCATAAGTCTTCCCAATAAATCCGAACTTCTAATCATAAGTCTTCCCAATAAATCCGAACTCTTCTTCTCTATAAATTTGAACACCTATTCTACTTTTAATATGTTACGTGATATTTTCATATTTATTATTATTTAAAATTCAAAAATTCTAGAAAATTAGAAAAATAGAATGAGACGATCTTAGAATGACACCTAAACTCCCGCGTATCCTCCTTTATATATATATATTGACTAGTCGATAAAGCCGCGCTTCGCGGCGGTGTTACAATATTTTTTAAAAAATTCAATACAATTACGTTATAATATAATATTAAAATTAAAATTAAATAATTAAATAATCTTCTCCAATAAATCGATTTCTTGTTAAACACGATTATTTCCATTGAGCCGCTCTCTTATTAAAACCGAAATCCCAATTTTAACATATATTATAAAGACTTATATAATAATTTTTATCTATAAAATCGAACCGTAAAAAAAAAATATGACATCAATATCACATTCTAATAGCTAATACAATATTTTCTAGTGAGCTGTCTTCCCGTTAAATACGTTTCGAGTCGCTCTTATTTGGAACCGAAATTCTAAGTTCATTATATAAAGAGAGTTAATTCTAATTTTTATATTTTTTAAACTTTCTAATAGTTATGGAATTTTAAAAGATGAAAATACATCTTATATTTTCTGTATATTATAGGTATTCCTGTATTTATTTATAACTTCCGCATGGGAATGTCTTTCTGTTATGTTAACATATCAAAAAAAAATTAAATACGAAAACTTTTCGTTACGGGAATAATATTAAATTTATGGATATACTTTTCTAATGCAAGTATAATTAACTTGTATAAAAAAAATTAATATAAAGGATTTCTGGAAAAAAAGATATATAATTTTAAAAAAAACGTATAACACGTCTCCACCGTCCTCGTATTATACTTTCAATAAAACATTTTATTTAATGTATTTCTTATATATTCAAACATCTTTTATACGGTCTTCTTAATGAACTGCTTTCTCGTTAAACACGGTTATTACTATTGATCCGCTCTCTCGTTAAGACCAAAAACCTTACTTTTACATATACATTTGTATGATAATGTTTATCCATAAAAATCAAATCCTAAAAATAAAATAAAATTTATAACATCAATATGATATTTTAATAGCTAATACAATCTTTTATAGTGAGCCGTCTTCCCGTTAAACACACGTTTCGAGCCGCTCTCGTTTGGGATCGAAATTCCAACTTCATTACATAATATTGATGATACTTATCGTACGTAACAACTTTTTTCCTTAAAACCAAAACCTAAAAAATAGAAAAAATTCCAATATATACTTTCTATGGACTTTCTAAAATTTATGGAGTTTTAGAAAATGAAAACATATATTATTTTCTTTTTATATTATAGATACTCCTGTATTTATTTAGGATTCTTGCATGAGAATGTTCTTTTATTGTGTTAACACATTAATCCTTTTTTTTTTTTTTAAATACGATGACTTTTTTTATGACAATAGTATTGGATTTATAAATAAATTTTCCTAATAGAAGTCTAATTAACATATATAAAAAAGTATAATTTAAGAAGATCGTACTTTCTATAAAATATTTAATTATATGCATGCTCTATATATTCAAACACCTATTATACTTCTAATAGAACTTTTATTTATATATTTTTTCTATAAATTCGAATTCTTATTCTCTATAAATTCGAACTCCTATTCTACTTCAAACACCTATTCTAATTCTAATAGAACTTTTATTTATATGTTTTTTCTATAAATTCGAATTCTTATTCTCTATAAATTCGAACTCCTATTCTACTTCCAATAGAACTTTTAATCATATGTCTTATAAATAGTTATTCTACTTCTAATAGAACTTATCATATGTCTTCCTTATAAATTCGAACTCTTCTCCTTTATAAATTCGAACACTTATTCTACTTTTAATATGTTAATTGATATTTTTATATTTATTAGTGTTTTAAATTCTAAAATTCTAAAAAATTAGAAAAATAGATTGAAACGATCTTAGAGCGCCACCTAAGCTCTAGGATCGAAATTCCAACTTCATTACATATTATTGATGATACTTATCTTACAGAACAACTTTTTCCTTAAAATCAAAACCTAAAAAATAGAGTGAATTCCAATTTATACTTTCTCTAGACTTTCTAAAATTTATGAAGTTTTAGAAAATGAAAACATATCTTATTTTATCTTTATATTATAGACACTCCTGTATTTATTTTGGATTTCTGCATGAGAATGTTCTTTTATTATGTTAACACATCAATTCTTTTCTTTTTAAATACGATGACTTTTTTTATGACAACCGTATTGGATTTATAAATAAATTTTCCTAATAGAAGTCTAATTAACTTACATAAAAAAGTATAATTTAAGAAGATCGTAATTTCTATAAAATATTTAATTACATGTCTGCTCTATATATTCAAACACCTATTCTACTTCTAATAGAACTTTTATTTATATGTTTTTTTTATAAATTCGAATTCTTATTCTCTATAAATTCGAACTCCTATTCTACTTCAAACACTTATTCTACTTCTAATAGAACTTTTATTTATATGTTTTTTTCTATAAATTCGAATTCTTAATCTCTATAAATTCGAACTCTTATTCTACTTCTAATAAAACTTTTAATCATATGCCTTATAAATACTTATTCGACTTCTAATAGAACTTCTAATCATATGTCTTCCTTATAAATTCAAACTCTTCTTCTCTATAAATTCGAACACTTATTCTACTTTTAAAATATTAATTGATATTTTTATATTTATTTGTGTTTAAAATTTTAAAATTCTTAAAAATTAGAAAAATAGATTGAAACGATCTTAGAGCGCCACCTAAACTCCCGCGTATCCTCCTTTATATATATATTGATATTAAATTTTAATATTCAACACGGTCTTTTCTAATGAGTTTCTTTCTCGTTAAACACGGTTATTCCTATTAAGGCACTCTTTCCTTAAGACCAAAACCCTAATTTTTACATATATTACTTGTATAACAATGTTTATGAATAAAAATTAAATCCTAAAAATAAAATAAACTTATAACATCAATATCAAATTCTAATAGCGAATACAATCTTTTTATAGTGAGTCGTTTTCCCGTTAAACACGTTTCGAATCGCTCTCGTTTGGGATCAAAATTCCAACTTCATTACATATTATTGATGATACTTATCCTATAGAACAATGTTTTTCCATAAATCAAAACCTATAAATAGAGAGAATTCCAAATTTGACTTTCTCTAAACTTTCTAAATTTTTTGGAGTTTTAAAAAATGAAAATATATCTTATTTTCTCTTTACATTATAGATACTTCTTTATTTATTTAGGATTCCCGCATTAGAATGTTCTTTTATTATGTTAATACATCAGTTCTTTTCTTTTTGAATACGAAGACTTTTTTTATGACAATAGCATTGGATTTATAAATAAATTTTCCTAATAGAAGTATAATTAACTTATATGAAAAATATATAATTTTAGAAGATCGTAAAAAATGTCACCACCGTCCTTGTATTCTACTTCCAATAAAATATTTAAACATATGTCTGCTTTAAATATTCAAACACCTATTCTACTTTGAATAGAAATTTTAATTATATATTTTTTCTATAAATTCGAACTCTTATTGTCTTTAGATTCGAACTCCTATTCTACTTCTAATAGAAATTTTAATTATATATCTTATAAATACCTTTAATTATATATTTTTTCTTTAAATTTGAACTATTATTCTCTATAGATTCGAACTCATATTCTACTTCCAATAAAACTTTTAATCATATGCCTTATAAATACATATTCTACTTTCAATAGAACTTACTCTTGTATTCAACTATTAATGGAACTTTTAATTATATGTCTTTTCTTTAAATTTGAACTCTTCGGTTCTATAAATTCGAACACCTATATTATTACAATTATTAATACATATAATTATTAATACAAATATTTTAAAATCTTTATCTCATATCCAGAAGAAAAAAAAGATTTAAAAGGCTCGATAATGCAGACATGCAAAGTGGCAAATTAATTCTATAAAAGAACTATGAAAGAAGTAATCGAAATATAAACTAAACAATTTTACACATGTACCACAAATAGTATTACAAAAATAGGCGTACCTGTAAATAGACTTCATGCAATTGGTAGCTCACTTTGTTAAGGTTTCGTAACTTATATTTTCAAATATTACATACATGTTTTAAATCGGAATAAATGAACTTTTCGATCGATACCACGAAACTTGAGTACCAATAGATATCCATATTATTGCTTGATAGCAATGTTGTAAAAAGCGAAAATCAAACTTAATTGATAAAGATATTGTCCAAGGATTAATCGATTATTTGAGGACTAATTAAAATGATTAATCAAATATTCGAGTTATTAATCAGTACGACAACTCATGAAAAAATAATTAATCGATAATTAATTCTAATTAATCACCGATTTTTAGAACAATCGATTTTTAGAACAATGCTTGATAGGTGTCACAATCTCTGATCCATGTTTCCCTTATTCATTCGTTCGGTTCCAAAGTTGTGCACGTATATAATATTCAAAAATGATGATAATAAGATGCCACCTTTCTCCGGTAACAAAGTGAGGTAAAAATTTGAATATGGAGTCGCCCATTAAAAATTGTAATCAGGTAAAGTTACCTGTACCGAAATTTTTGATTCTCATAAACGAAATCGCCAAAATTGATAAGAATTAACGTGATTATAATTATAATGTCTTCTTTTTATATTTGAACTTATAATCTTTTCTACTTCTAATATAATATGATTATCTTTTCTAATTCTAATATGTTAAAAGATATTTTTATATTTATTAGTATTTAAAATTCTAGAATTTTAAAAATTAGAAAAATAGATTGAGGCAATCTTAGAGCGCCACCTAAGCCCCCGCGTATCCTTCTTTATATATATACTAGTTGATAAAGCTGCGCTTCGCGGCGGCGGCATTACATTTTTTTTAAAAAATTCAATATAGATTTTCGTTACATTTAACATATTTTCGAAAGACTTATATAATAATTTTAATCCATAAAAATCGAATCCTAAAAATAAAAATAAAAATTATGACATCAGTATCCAATTCTAATAACTAATACAATCTTTTCTAGTGAGCCGTCTTCTCGTTAAAACATGTTTCGAGCCGTTCTTATTTGGAACCGAAATTCTAACTTCATTAGCACTTATCTTTTAAATAACATTTTTTTCTTAAAAATTAAAACCTTAAAAGAGAGAAAATTCTAATTTTAACATTCTTTAAACTTTCGAAGATTTATGGAGTTTTAAAGATGAAAATACATCTTATATTTTCTGTATATTATAGATATTCCTGTATTAATTTATAGCTTTGGCATGGAATTATTTTTCTATTATGTTAACAAATCAATTTTTTTAAATGCGAAGACTTTCATTATGGGAATAATATTGAATTTATGGACATATTTTTCTAATGCAAGTATAATTAACTTGTATAAAAAATTAAAATAAAAGAATTTTAGGAAAAAAAGATATAAAGTTTAAAAAATCGTATAAAACGTACATTTCCATCGCCCTCGTATTCTATTTCCAATAAAATATTTTATTATATATATTCTTTATATATAAAAACATATTTTCTACCTCCAATTAAAATTTTTAATTCTATGTATTTTCTATAAATTCAAACTCTTCTTATTTATAAATTAGAACTCATATTTTACTTACAATAAAACTCTTAATTATGTGTATTACAAACACTTATTCTACTTCCAATAAATTAGTTTTTAATTATATGTCGTCCGTATAAATTCAAACTCTTATTTTCAATAAATTTGAACACCTATTATGTTTCTAATATGTTAAGAGATAGTTTTTTAGTTATTAATATTTAAAATCCTAATTTTCTAAAAAAAATTATATATTTTTTTTCGATTATATCATTAATATTAAATTTTTATATTCAACATGGTTTTATTTAATGAACCGCTTTCTTGTCAAACATGGTTATTCTTTTTGAATCGCTCTCTCGTTAAGAACAAAACCCTAACTTTTACATATATTACTTGTATAATAATGTTTATCCATAAAAATTGAATACTAAAAATGAGATAAATTTTTATCATCAATTTTAAATTCTAATAGCTGATGCAATCTTTTCTAGTGAGCCGTCTTCCCGTTAAATACGTTTCGAGTCGCTCTTATTTGAGATCGAAATTTTAACTTCATTACATATTATTATACAACTTTTTTCCTTAAAATCAAAACCTAAAAATATTGTGAATTCCAATTTTTATTTTCTCCAAGCTTTCTAAAATTTATGGAGTTTTAAAAATAGAAAAACATCTTATTTTCTCTTTATATTATAGATACTTCTGTATTTATTTAGGGTTCCCGCATGAAAATGTTCTTTTATTTTGTTAACACATCTATTCTTTTTTTTTTTTAAATACGAAGACCTTTTTTATAAGATTTGTACTGGATATATGATTTTTTTTCCTAATAGAAGTATAAATAACTTGTATAAAAAATATATAATTTTAGAATATCGTAAAAGACCTTGTATTCTATTTCTAATAAAATTTTTAATTATATGTCTTCTCTATATATTCAAACACCCATTCTACTTTCAATAGAACTTATAATTATATGTTTTTTCCATAAATTCGAACTCTTATTCTCTATAAATTCGAACTCCAATTCTATTTCTAATAGAACTTTTAATCATATGTCTTATAAATACATATTTTACTTCCAATAGAACTTCTAATTATATGTATTCCCTATAAATTTGAACTCTTCTTTTGTTAGGAATATGTTGTACTTGATGATAACTTCACAATCAATCAAATTGTTTAAGGTTTTGTAGCTGTCAACGGATGAGGATTTATAACTCTATCCGTTGACAGGTAGCTCATCAACGGATGAGGTTTTGTAGCACACTGCAGTATCTCTATGTTATCAGTTGATAGTGTTTTTATCCACAGTCATGTTGACTATCAACGGATAGGCAGAATAGGGTAGCCAATTGTAAATAAGCTATGCTAGTGTATCAACGGATGAAGACTAAACTCTATCAACGGATACAACTCAAATCCACTCTATCAACGGATACAGCTCAAGTCCCAATATCAACGGATACTGCTCTATACATCATCAACGGATGTCAGTATACATCATCAACGGATAATCATTGACACTGTTTTCTATGATTAGCTGGAGATTAGCAGTTGATAAGGACATGTTTGACTGACAGATCACATGAGTTTATAGTAGATACAAAAACCAGTATGGCAGCCATACTTTGGAAACACAGAAGAAAGAATCATTCCATTTACACTATGAATACAAGAAAGGTGCAGGAGACATGTCTGAACACAAGGACAACCTTTCGGCTACATGTGTATTTGGAGTGTAGTAGCAAGTCAACTAGAATTAGATTAGTATTATCTTATTCCAGTAGTACTTGTAAAACTTGGGATATATAACCAAGTGTAGCAACTCTTTGTAGGATTAAGAAAACAGACATATTTGCTTAGGGTTTCTTGAATATCCTTAGAAGCAAAGAGTTGTAAAACGGCAGCTGTGTACATTTTGTATCACAGAGTTTTCTTCAAATAAAAGCTTCAGGTGGTGCATATTAACCACCTGATTTTATATGTGTTTGTGTTTAAATCTTACATTGCAATTATCTCTTCATAAGTTTCTGAAGTTCTTATCAGAAATTTATAAATATCAAGAATTGTATTCAACCCCCCCTTCTACAATTATACAAGTGTGTAATCTGGGAATAACAATTGGTATCAGAGCAAGCTTCTAACATATTTGAAGTTTAAAGATCAACACACTTCCAACATGTCTAAGAAGGATTATGGAGTGAAGATTCCAGTTCTTGATAGAGAAAATTACTTTCACTGGAAAGTAAAAATGCGTCTACATCTCTCGTCTATTGATGAGGGTTTTGTGGATTGCATTGACAAGGGTCCTCACGTTCCAATGAAGACAGCAACAAGAGTTGGCCTCGCTGATGATGTGCCTGACACTTTCATTCCCAAACCTATTTCTGAGTGGAGTCTTGAAGATATTGCAGAAGTCCACAAAGACAAAAAGGCCATGAATATTCTGTTCAATGGTCTAGAAACAGACATGGTTGACAATGTTATTAACTGCACTACCGCCAAGGAAGTATGGGACATTGTTCAAACCCTGTGTGAAGGAACAGAACAGGTAAGGGAAAACAAGATGCAACTACTAATCCAACAGTATGAACATTTTCACTTTAAGAGTGGAGAAACATTGAATGATACATTTAGTAGATTTCAAAATCTACTAAATGGTTTGAAACTGTATGGAAGAGTCTATCAAGTTAAAGACTCTAATCTCAAATTTCTGAGATCACTGCCCAAGGAATGGAAGCCAATGACTGTTTCTCTAAGAAACACTCAAGAGTACAAGACATTTACTCTTGAAAGGCTCTATGGAACTTTAAAGACCTATGAGCTGGAAATGGAGCAGGATGAAGAGATTGAGAAGTCTCAAAAGAAAAGTGGGTCAGTTGCACTCGTTGCCAATTTGGAGCAAAAGGAGGAAAGGACAGAAACTGCTAGTTCTGCACCAAACAGGGAGGTTTGTAAAGGTAGAGCAGAATCAAGCAGGAGCAAGGAAAAGGTGTCTGAGGAATTGAATGCCCTTCAGCAGGATGAATTGGATGAGATAGATGAGCACTTAGCTTTTCTATCTAGGAGATTCTCTAAGCTGAAATTCAAGAGAAACTCTGGGATGGCCAAGCCATTTAACAAGGATTTTTCCACAAACAACTATGTGGATAAATCCAAAATTAAATGCTACAATTGTGGGATTGCTGGTCATATGATAAGTGAATGCAGGAAACCTAGATCTGAGAACAAGGGAAAGCCAACTGAGGTTGTTGACTATAAGAAGAAATATTTTGATCTTCTCAGGCAGAAAGGAAAGGCATTCTTGACCCAAGAGTATGACTGGGCTGTTGATGACAATCATTCTGATGATGATGCTGAGTTAGTCAACCTTGCTTTAATGGCTGATTCTGGAGAGCAGGAAGCAAGTTCAGCTAGCAATCAGGTATTTTCTACTAATCTCTCTGAGCTCACTAAAGAGGAATGCAATAGTGTTATAGATGAAATGTCTACTGAACTATATCACTTAAGTGTTACTCTTAAATCACTTACTAAAGAGAACAATAGAATTAAAGAGTCTAATCTGTTTTTAAGTGATAGAAATGCTGCTCTAGAATCTCAATTTCTAGAATTTGAGAAAATGAGAGTTGATTGCAATAATGCTAAAAGTGAACTTGAAGCTGTGTTAAAAAGAGAACTGATTTTAAAAGACCAGCTTGAAAAAGAACAAGGGATAATTGCTAAATTTCAAAGTTGTAGGAATATTTCTCAAAACATAATAGAAGTTCAGGGAATAGAATCATTTGTGAAGGATACCTGGACTCAAAGGAAAAAGGAGCTAGAACCTGGCCTTGAGGATCTAGAGACTATTTGTGAATCAACGGATAGTGATCATCCGTTGACAGATGAACCGTCAACGGATGAGAGGTATCCGTCGACTAACAAAAAGTCTGTTAGTAAGAAGGAACTTAGGAAACTGGATATCAAGTATGGTCCAGTAAACAAGAATTTTGTTAGTGGTGAGTGCAGCAAAACCAAATCCAGTGGGAAGGCTAAGACAGGTGATTTACACAACAAAAAGGCTGTTGGTAAATCAGACAATGAAAAGGTAGAAATTGAGGGCAAAAAGAAAAAGAACAGAAATGGTAAGATAGGCATCAACAAGAAAAACAATTACTCTCCTGACAAGTTTGCTCCTAGGAAAACTTGTAGTAATTGTAATAGTGTCAATCATTTATCTTCTAATTGCAAGATTGTCAACAAGGCTCCTGTTCATGTACCTCAACCAATGCCATGTATGCCTGCAATGCCTGTTATGCCTGGTTTGTATCAAAATGCTAGTTTTTCAAATCCATATGTGAACATGCCATATGTGTCTAATCCATACTTTCAATCTATGAATGTGCCACAAATGTCATGGAACCTACCTAACATGAATAATATGTATGCCAATTTTCCACACATGCATGCATCCAATATTCATGCAAATGAGCATTTGTCAAACCCCATTACTCAAGCATCTACACCTAAGATGAAGAATGCTAAGAGTGCAAAGTCAAAGGCTAACAAGAAAGGACCCAAGGAAGCTTGGGTACCAAAATCAACTTGATTTGTTTTTGAAATGTGTGCAGGGAAACAGAAGGAATCTATGGTACCTAGACAGTGGATGTTCTAGGCACATGACAGGAGATTCAACCCTGCTCACAGAGTTCAAGGAAGGAGCTGGCCCTAGAATTACCTTTGGAGATGACAGCAAAGGATATACTAAGGGATATGGCCTGATTTCAAAAGACAATGTCATCATTGAAGAAGTGGCTTTAGTTGAAGGTTTAAAGCACAATTTGCTGAGTATCAGTCAGATTTGTGACAAAGACTATGAAGTAAAGTTCACAAAAGAAGCCTGTGTTGTTTCTGCCAAGGAAGACAACAATGTGGTATTGACAGGCTTTAGAAAAGGAAATGTTTACATAGCTGACTTCAATTCAGCATGCTCAGAATCCATTACTTGTCTCTTCAGCAAAGCAAGTAAGGATGAGAGTTGGCTATGGTATAAGAAGCTGTCACATTTGAATTTTAAAGTTATGAATGATTTGGTAAGAAAGGATCTTGCTAGAGGAATCCCTCATTTGGAGTTTGTCAAAGATGGGCTATGTGATGCCTGCCAATTAGGGAAACAAAAGAAATCATCTTTCAAAAGCAAGACAGAGTCATCCATTGTTAAGCCTCTTCAATTGCTGCATATGGATTTATTTGGTCCAGTAAATGTCATGTCTATTTCAAAGAAGAAATACTGTCTGGTGATTGTAGATGATTTTTCTAAGTTCACATGGACTTTCTTCCTGCACTCCAAGGATTGTGCAAGTGAAATCATTATCAATCACCTCAGAATGCTAAACAATGGTTCTGAAGACAGAGTACAAAGGATCAGGAGTGACAATGGTACTGAATTCAAGAATTCCACAATGAAGATTTTCTGTGAAGAGAATGGAATTGTCCATGAGTTTTCTGCTGCCAGAACACCTCAACAAAATGGGGTTGTTGAAAGGAAAAACAGAACTCTCATTGAAGCAGCTAGAACAATGTTAAGTGAATCAAGATTACCAACATATTTCTGGGCTGAAGCTGTCAACACTGCATGCTTTACTCAGAATATTTCCTTGGTCAATCAAGCTAGAGGAATGACTCCTTATCAGTTATTAACCAACAAGAAACCAACTTTAGCTTTTCTACATGTCTTTGGATGTAAGTGTTTTGTGCTAAGGAATCATGGAGATAATTTAGGCAAATTTGAAGCAAAGGCAGATGAAGCTATTTTCGTTGGATATGCAGCAGGGAAAGCCTACAAGGTCTACAATCTAAGAACCAACATTGTTATGGAATCTGTACATGTTGTGTTTGATGATCAAAAGATTCTAGGCCTAAATGATGAAGGTTACCATGAAAAGTTGGAATTTGAGAATGAAGGTGAAGGAAGAATGTACTATGATGATGATGAGGAGAATGAAGATCATGACCACAGAGATCCACCTAGAGCTGTTATACCAACTAGAAGTGATGCTTACACTGAAAATGAAGCATCCGTTGATAGTCATTCTGGAGCATCCGTTGACAGTCATTCTGCAACATCCGTTGACACTATTAGAGATGCATCCGTTGACAGAAATTCTCAAGCATCCGTCGACAGGCAAAATGATGCATCCATTGACAGTCAACTTCATAACTCAGCAAGGACAACAAACTCAGGGGGAGTTTCTCAAGGTCAAAATTCAATGCTAAATCAACATGATCATGGAAATGAAGCAACCTCATCAAGATCAAATCTTCCACCTGCAAGAAAATGGACTAGAAATCATCCATTTGAGTTAATCATTGGTGAATCAAATTCAAGAGTCCAAACTAGAAGGGCCACTCAAGCAGAATGTCTATACAGTAGCTTCCTGTCTCAAGAGGAACCTAAGAAAGTGGAAGATGCCCTTCGAGATCCAGATTGGGTGTTAGCAATGCAAGAAGAGCTAAACCAATTTGAAAGAAATAAAGTATGGAAACTTGTGCCCAAACCTGATGATAGAAGTGTCATAGGTACTAAATGGGTTCTCAAGAATAAGACAGATGAAAATGGCATAATTGTGAGGAATAAAGCTAGATTAGTGGCAAAGGGCTATTCTCAAGAAGAAGGAATAGATTTTGATGAAACTTTTGCTCCAGTAGCAAGACTTGAGGCAATAAGAATCTTTCTAGCCTATGCAGCACATGCCAATTTCAAAGTCTATCAGATGGATGTCAAAAGTGCCTTTCTAAATGGGGAACTGGAAGAAGAGGTCTATGTCCATCAACCTCCTGGTTTTGAGGATCCAGAATTTCCAGAATATGTATATCTTCTCATGAAAGCACTTTATGGTTTGAAGCAAGCACCAAGAGCCTGGTATGACACTTTATCTCAATTTCTTTTGGAGAACCACTTCACTAGAGGTACAGTAGATAAAACCTTATTTCATAGGGATATTAATGGCTCTTCAATACTTGTTCAAATCTATGTAGATGATATTATTTTTGGGTCTACAGATGAGAAACTTTGCAAAAAGTTTGCCACACTTATGCAAAGTAGGTATGAAATGAGTATGATGGGTGAATTAACTTACTTTCTTGGCCTACAAGTAAAGCAAGTTAATGAGGGCATTTTCATAAGTCAAACAAAATATATTTATGATCTCTTAAAGAAATTTGACTTAATGGATTGTACATCTGCTAAAACACCTATGGCCACTGCAACTAAGCTTGAGTTGAATACTAAGGAAAAGTCTGTGGACATCTCAAGTTATAGAGGCATGGTAGGTTCACTTTTATACCTAACAGCTAGTAGACCTGATATAATGTTTTCTACTTGTCTTTGTGCTAGATTTCAAGCTGATCCTAGAGAGTCTCACTTAATAGCTATTAAAAGAATTTTCAGGTATCTCAAGGGAACACCAAACCTTGGCATTTGGTACCCAAGAGAATCTGGTTTTGATCTAACTGGCTATTCAGATGCAGATTATGCAGGTTGCAGAGTTGATAGGAAAAGTACTACAGGTTCCTGTCAATTTCTAGGAAACAGGCTTGTGTCATGGTTCAGTAAGAAACAAAACTCAGTCTCCACTTCTACAGCTGAAGCTGAGTACATTGCGGTTGGAAGCTGTTGTGCACAGATTCTATGGATGAGAAACCAACTCATTGACTATGGTCTAAAAGTTGAGAAGATTCCAATTTTCTGTGACAACACAAGTGCTATTGCCATCACAGGGAATCCAGTGCAACATTCGAGAACCAAGCACATTGACATCAAATACCACTTCATTAGAGAACATGTGATGAATGGTACAGTAGAAATGCACTTTGTGCCAAGTGAAATGCAGCTTGCAGATATCTTCACCAAGCCTCTTGATGAATCCACATTCACAAGATTGGTAGGTGAGCTAGGTATGCTTAACTTGTCATAATTTCTAGTGATATTTGATTTCAATGAATTGAAGCTGGAAATGTGTTTTGATTTACTTGAAAGTTAAAACTTTCAGAAAAAATTTTTTGCAGAAATTTTGCCTAAGGCAAAATTAGCTTATCAACGGATATCCTTTTATCCGTTGATAGTATAAACACATTACTAGATTTTTGCATGTCAACGGGTAACAGGCTATCCACGTCATCAACGGATAAACTGTATCTCAACCGTTCATTCTATATCCGTTGATACACATTTTTTTTAACCGTTGGTAACCGTGTATATCTAATCATGGCTGTACTTATTCTCTTTTTATTTATTATCTGACAGTTACTTTTGGCCAATGGAGTAATTACTTTTAATTATTTCATTTTTAATTCTTGAAAAATATAAAAGGCGGACTTGTACTCTCACATCTCACTTTTATTCATTTTCAAGCATATCAAAAGTTAACTGCATCTTCTTCCCTAAAACTCTCTGTAACCAAAGTTCAATCACTTCAATGGCGCCTATTGTTAAGATGATGTCCTCCACTGGGTTTACCTATGAGAAGAACAATTTCGCGGCCTTTGTTGACACAGTGAATGCTCCAGAAGCTTACCACACTTTGATGAGTTTCGTGAAGAAATGCAAACTGTCATATGCTATGACGGCTACCACTCCATTAATCCACGAGGTAATTGAAGAAATGTGGACATCTGCTGAGTACAATGGCACAGACGGTACAATTGCTTTTTCTTTAAAGGGTAAAAACTATGTGGTTAATTCTGATGTAATAACTGCTTGTTTAAAATTGCCTGAGAATAATTGTCTGAAAGTACCTACTGATGCTGAAATTGTTGCCATGCTTAATTCTATTAATTATGCCCTTAGTACTGAAAACTTAGGGAAAATTGCTAGAAAAGGAATGGTTAAAGAATGGAGCTACTTCTGTGATGCCTTCATTAAAACTTTTTCAGGAAAAATTAGTAATTTTGATGCTGTTACCCAGTCCATGCTAACAATGATGTGTATGCTTTTAAATGATAAATTCTATAATTTTGGCACATTAGTTATGTATGAGATAGCTGCAAAGTTGGGTAAAAAGGAAACTAGGAGCAAGAATATCTACTTTGCTAGATTTTTAATGCTCTTAGCACTGCATGTGTCTGAGAATAAGCTATCCATTGCTAACCCGGATAGCAAGTTCCAATGTTTTGTTCAGGAGAAGAGAGTCTTAATTGACCTGATTCGAATGAACCTCAATGCAGGAGTACAGTTGGTATATCTACCAATTGTTCAGGTAACTATCTCTAACTCTGAAGCCCCTATCTCCAACCCCCAAATTTCTTTGCCTTCTAGTGTCACAATGGAGTCTGTAGTTGTGACCAAACAGGCTCCTACCAAAGTGACCAAATCCAGAGTTCCAAAACCACATTCTAAAAGGCAAACCTCAAGTGTCTCTCAAAAGACACCTGTTGTAAAATCTACCAAACCTCTTGAGGGGAGTGTGAAGGTGGTAGTGAGTGGTGAGGGACAGGGTGAACATCAAAGAAGCCCTAAGGATAAGGAAGGAGAGATGAGTGCAACCACCATTTCAGTCTCTCAAAAGACTGCTAATGTAACTACAGGCCAAATTCTAGTTACACTCTCCCAAAAGAGTGTGACTACTGAATCAAGTTCCCCACAAGGAACACTGCACAAGAGGGTTAGGGACACATATAGCCCAATCTCAAAAACCTATGGAAGAAGAGTGAAATCTAAAACCACAGGGGAATCACAGGGTGCACACACTGTACAGGAAACTGTACCTTCTCAAACTCAGTTTGATGTGGCTTCAATAAATGTGGAGTCACAGCCCCTTGATCTTAATCTTCAAATCGACACACATTACAATCCACCATCACCAACTCCTTCTCTGGATGTGGATATGATATCTACATCAATTCCTGATTCTCCATCTTTAAGATTCTTGGAGAAGCCCCACTCTGTAATTGGTGGTCATCATCTTTTAGATGATTTGTTGGACCATCAATCTTCCCTTCCAGAATTCTCAACACAGACTGTGGCCTCAAACTTAAAATCAATCTCCACAGATTCAGTGTTGGTTTTCTCTTCAACGGATATAATTATTCCTTCCTCAACGGATATCCTTCATCCGTTGACAAGTGTTTCTCCATCAACGGATGCGCCTCTATCTAGCCATCCGTTGACAGCTATAACTACTCCATCAACGGATATTCCTTATCCGTTGATAACTCACTCTGCCACTGCTATATCTGACATTCCAGTGTCAAGTGTAGAGGAGTTCTCAGTAGTTGAAACACTTTTAGGTTTGAGGGAATGGAGTGAGAGGCTGCCTTGTGAGCAGGCAAAAGGAGAGATAAATAATGAGAGGCTGGCCATTTCTTCCGATCAGGCAAAAGGAGAGTTTGAGAGTTCCACCTTAGTAGGTGAAGGTGAGGGTGTGAGAGGTGTGAGCCAAGGGGAGCCCTTGATGCAAGAAAAGAGAGATGAGGGGAGAGAAGGGACTACAGGAGAGATAAGGATGGAAGAAGCAGCCATTGCTAGTGAGTCAATGGGGGTTGAGGATGCATCCAAGGAAATGGAATTTCAAAGAGAATATCAGTCCATGATTGACTCCATTTCTTTGGATGCTGAAACCTTTACTCACCCTGTTCCTGCCTATCAAATTCTGGCACAACAGGGCAATGTGGAAGCAGAGGAGGCAATGCACCTAGTGCACACCTCACAATCTCTACTTAGAGCTAAGGAATCTATAGCAGCTCTGCCAACCACTGCTGAGAGTGATGAATTTGACAATTCTGAAGATGAAGACAGCCAGAGCTCTGAAGATGAAGGTGGTAGCAGTATTCATGATTTTGCATTTGCTCAAAACTACACCTATCATCAACTTGATATGGAAATCATAAGGCAATATAAATCTGCCCTGGCTGAGCACCCAGAAGCAGATCCACAGAGAAAGGTTGTTCTTCAACAGGCAATTGACTCCCTAAAGTTACAAAAGATGCAAATGGTGATTCAGAGATCCAATTTAGAGGAGGTCAAACAAGAAATCAAGGATGTGAAGATCTCTGTGGATTCCAAGCTAGAGCAACTAGCTCCTACAGCCACTCAGAGGGTGTTGCAACAAAGGTTTCTCAAAGAAGACAACCTGGCTAAATCTGTGCAACTTCTCAATTCAAGAGTGGAAAAGATGGAATCCCAGATGGAGCAATTTCTTCAACATCAGAAACTGCAAACCCAACTGCTAGAAAAGTTAGTTGCAGCCCCAACTTCTAGTCAAACCCTTGATGCTAACAAAAAGGGGGAGAAAGTGGAAGAGGCTGTGGCAACTACAAGTCAAATCTTAATTTCTGAAAGAAGGGAAGCAGCAAGTGAGGGGGAGCAGCAGCCTACCATAGTGGTCAATCCACAAGAATTCATTGTCACAGCTTCCCCCAGCAAATCCAAACCTCTATCTGAAGAGTTTGATCTTTCAAACTTGACAGAAGAAGAAAAGCTAGCCAAAATTGAAGCTCTCCAAAAGATGAAAGAAGAAAACTATGAAAGGATAATGAAGACAGAAAGATTGATCAATCAATCTATTGCATCAACTCTGTTCTCTAGCCAAACCTCAGCTCCAACAATATCTACAACAATTCTGAAGGTGCTCACTCCAGCAATTGTGGCTCCTACATTCTATGATGCTGAGCCTTCTCATGTTAAGGAATTTGAACCCTACATCAAATCAAGACCCTTCTCACCACCAAAAGCAAATGGGAAGAACAAGTTACAACTGGACTTTCCATTTCCCAAGGATGATGAAGAGAAGTTGATGGGTAAGGCAATCAAGGAATTCAAGGAGAAGACTAACAGTTGTGTAAGAGAATGGATGGCTGTAATCATAAGGAATGGAAAAGTTCTAAACATATCCAACAGCCATCCTAGATTTGTTGAAGCCAAGAGAGAAGAGACTTCAAGGCTGCTAAGAGATCTCAACCAAGCACTGAATATCAATATGAAAACTCAGATGAGAAGCAAGCAAGGCTGGCTCAAGAGTTATTGGATGAGGTAGAGGATGAATTGAGGGAACCTGAGGAAGTCCCCAAATTCAAAAAGAAAGGGAAATCAGTCCCCAAATCCAAGAGATTAAAATCACATGCAAGGAGGCCTGTCTCTCCAGAAACTGAAAACAAAGAGACAGTTGGTTCATCACAACCTATTGATGTAAAAGTATTCAACCCAGATGTAAATTTCCATGGTGAGCCTATAGTACCTAAAGAGGAACCAATGAATCTTGACTCCATTGAGGTTCCTTCATTCTTGCTGAAGCCTCAACAGAAGCCTACATAGAAGAAAAGGAAACCAAGGAAGCAACCTTCAAAGGAACTAATTCAAGTTGCTAGGGTACCTGCAATTGTCAGGCAGCCAATCTTGGAAAACAAGGATGATTTTATCTATCAGGCAGATATTGAAGAATACTCTGACATGAATCTTTATCTGGATGAATTGTCAGAAGTAAGAGGAATTGACAAATATAGACATTTGCCTGAAAGATTGGTCTTTGTATACAAGGGAGGAACGGAAAGGACATGGCCACTACAAAGGGTTCTTGGAGAAAATTATCATACCTTAACCAAAGTGTTCTCTGCAATCAAGAGATACACAGGGTTCTCCAAGATAGCAAAAGGGGAGATACTGGACAAAATAGAACAAATAAGGAGGGATTGGAACTCACCATCAAGTCTACCAAGGAAAATGAAGATCCCATACAATGGATAGAAAATCCACCTCCAACCTTTCTGGATGATGGAGTTCAGGGATGAAGATGGTAATAGGAGATTCTTCAGGTTAGAAGAACAACTACCAAAGGCTAGTTCTCAATACCTGAGATGGCTACAACAGAAGCTAAATCCAAAGGTAGATGAAGAAGATGCCTTCTATAGGCAACTCCAAATACAGATTGAGTCCAACTCTGCCAAGGAAGGAAAATCAAGGGTGATGCCAACAAGAGGAAAGAAACAGTCCTAATCTGCTCAGTCTAGAGGAGCACTTCTCTGTAAATTTCTCAAACTTTCAGTTTTTAATTATTGTAGCTTAATACAATTTATGTATTGTTCTTTATATATCTTTAGGAATGTTTTGTTATCATCAAGGTCCTGAATTTATGCTTTATTGCCATCAAGTATAAATTGGGGGAGATTGTTAGGAATATGTTGTACTTGATGATAACTTCACAATCAATCAAATTGTTTAAGGTTTTGTAGCTGTCAACGGATGAGGATTTATAACTCTATCCGTTGACAGGTAGCTCATCAACGGATGAGGTTTTGTAGCACACTGCAGTATCTCTATGTTATCAGTTGATAGTGTTTTTATCCACAGTCATGTTGACTATCAACGGATAGGTAGAATAGGGTAGCCAATTGTAAATAAGCTATGCTATGTAATTCTGTCTAAGTGAAAGTGTATCAAAGGATGAAGACTAAACTCTATCAACGGATACAACTCAAATCCACTCTATCAACGGATACAGCTCAAGTCCCAATATCAACGGATACTGCTCTATACATCATCAACGGATGTCAGTATACATCATCAACGGATAATCATTGACACTGTTTTCTATGATTAGCTGGAGATTAGCAGTTGATAAGGACATGTTTGACTGACAGATCACATGAGTTTATAGTAGATACAAAAAGCAGTATGGCAGCCATACTTTGGAAACACAGAAGAAAGAAGCATTCCATTTACACTATGAATACAAGAAAGGTGCAGGAGACATGTCTGAACACAAGGACAACCTTTCGGCTACATGTGTATTTGGAGTGTAGTAGCAAGTCAACTAGAATTAGATTAGTATTATCTTATTCCAGTAGTACTTGTAAAACTTGGGATATATAACCAAGTGTAGCAACTCTTTGTAGGATTAAGAAAACAGACATATTTGCTTAGGGTTTCTTGAATATCCTTAGAAGCAAAGAGTTGTAAAACGGCAGCTGTGTACATTTTGTATCACAGAGTTTTCTTCAAATAAAAGCTTCAGGTGGTGCATATTAACCACCTGATTTTATATGTGTTTGTGTTTAAATCTTACATTGCAATTATCTCTTCATAAGTTTCTGAAGTTCTTATCAGAAATTTATAAATATCAAGAATTGTATTCAACCCCCCCTTCTACAATTATACAAGTGTGTAATCTGGGAATAACATCTTTTCTATAAATTCGAACACCTATTCTACTTCTAATATATTAAAAGACTTTTTTTATATTTATTAATGTTTATTCGAACTCCTATTCTACTTCTAATAGAACTTTTAATCATATGACTTATAATTAAATACTTATTCTACATCCAATAGAGCTTTTAATTTTATGTCTTTCCTATTAATTCGAACTCTTCTCATCTATAAATTCGAACACCTATTCTACTTTTAATATGTTAAAAGATATTTTTATATTTATTAGTGTTAAATTTATGGAGTTCTAAAAAATAAAAATAAAACATCTTTTCTCTTTATTATAGATACTCATGTATTTATTTAGGGTCCCCACATGAGAATATTCTTTTATTATGTTAACACATCAGTTCTTTCTTTTTAAATACGAAGACTCTTTTTTATGAGATTAGTATTGGATTTATGAAATTTTTTCCTAATAGAAGTATAAATAACTTGTATAAAAAATATATATATAATTTTAGAATATTGTAAAAAATGTCACCACCGTCCTTGTATTCTACTTCCAATAAAATTGTTAATTATATGTCTCCTTTATATATTCAAACACATATTCTACTTCTAATAGAACTTATAATTATATATTTTTTCTATAAATTCGAACTCTTATTCTTTATAAATTAGAACTCCTATTTTACATCGAATAGAACTTGTAATCATGCTTTATAAATACTTATTATACTTCCAATAGAACTTCTAATTACATGTCTTCCTTATAATTTCAAACTCTTTTCATCTACAAATTCGAACACCTATTTTACATCTAATATGGTAAAATATATTTTTATATTTATTAGTATTTATCTGTACTACTATTCTACTTTTAATAGAACTTTTAATCATATGCCTTATAATTAAATATCTATTTTTACTTCCAATAGAACTTCTAATTATATGTCTTCTTTATAAATTCGAACACCTATTCTACTTCTAATATGTTAAAAGATATTTTTATATTTATTAGTGTTTAAAATCGAAAAATTCTAAAAATTAGAAAAATAGATTGAGACGATCTTAGAGCGCCACCTAAGCGCCCGCGTATCCTCCTTTATTTATATATATTGACTAGTCGACTAAGCCGCGCTTCGCGGCGGCCATATAATATTTTTTTTAAAATTTTAAATAAAGATCATTTAAGAAGAAAAACAACAAAAATATATTTATAATATAAATATAATTTGGTGAACACAATATTGTACAAATTAAATATACATAGATGATAAGATAAATTATTCATATATTTTTCTATACTGATTTTGTCTTACGATATTTTGGGCCGACACCCGTTGTATATATTATGAAAATACTAAGCATACACAATAAAATTTAAATACTAAAATGCTCTTTGACTTTGACTTACCGATTTTGCCTCACAATTCTTTTTTAAAATTTTAAATATATCTAAAATATCAATATAAATTAGAGAACACAATATTGTATAAACTAAATATACTTAGATAATAAGATAAATTATTCATATATTTTTTTATACCGATTTTGTCTCACAATTTTTTAGGCCGACACCCATTTGTATATATTATAAAAATACTAAGCATACACAATAATAAAAATTTGAATACTAAAATACTCTTTAACTTTGATTTATCGATTTTGCCTCACAATTTTTAGGCCGACGCCCGTTGCATATATTTTAAAAATACGAAGTATATACAATAATAAAAATTTAAATATTAAAATCCTTTTTTTACTTTAATTTCAATTTAAAAAACATAAAAAGCTATAAGAGAATCAGTGTAATTAGAATTTGAAAGTGCAAAATCATAATAAAGTATGATGCTAACTGTGTTTAAAGAAAAATACACATATTTAAAACATGATAAAGTATAAGAGTGTTTAAATATTTAGTGTAATTATAACAATGTTTATAATTCATATAAAGTATGATTTTTTTTATATAATATTTTTGGACTACATAAAATTGTTTATAAATCGAGTAAATATGATTACAAACATGGTGATAAAATTTGATTATTAGAAATAAAGATTTTATATATATAAGAATTTAAAATTTATTTTCTATTTCGAATATATAATATAAGAAGATAACTTTTTTCTTCTATTTCGAATATATAATTTTTTCTTCCTAACAAATTCGAAAACCTTTTCTATTTTGAATATGTAATTTGAATTCTTCTTCCCTACAAATTCGAGAACCTTTTCTATTTCAAAGATGTTTATGTTAATGTTTATATTAATGTTAAAAAAGGAAGTTTTGATTTCTTTTCTAAAAAATAGGATTTAAAGAAGGAAATTTTATTTTAGTTATTTAAAATAGAGGAGCTCTAGAAAAATAGATAAATATGAATCGAACGATTCTAGAGTTCCACCAAACTCCCAAGGAATTTCCTTTATATATATAATAGATACTAGTCTACTAAGCCGCGCTTCGCGGCGGCCTTATAATTTTTTTTAAAATTTTAAATAAAGATCATTTAAGAAAAAAAATGACAAAAATATTTTTATAATATCAATATAAATTGGTGAACACAATATTGTATAAATTAAATATACATATATAATAAGATAAATTATTCATATATTTTTCTATACCGATTTTGTCTTACGATTTTTTAGGCCGACACCCGTTGTATATATATTATAAAAATACTAAGCGTACACAATAATAAAAATTTAAATACTAAAATACTCTTTGACTTTGATTTACCGATTTTGCCTCGCAATTCTTTTTTAAAATTTTAAATATATCTAAAATATAAATATAAATTGGTGAACACAATATTGTATAAATTAAATATACATAAATAATAATATAAAATATTCAAATATTTTTCTATACCAATTTTGTCTCACAATTTTTAGGCTGACACCCGTTTGTGTATATTATAAAAATACTTAGCATACACAATAATAAAAAATTAAATACTAAAATGCTCTTTGACTTTGATTTATCGATTTTGCCTCATAATTTTTAGGCCGACGCCCGTTGTATGTATTTTAAAAATACTAAGTATATACAATATAAATCGAGTAAATATGATTACAAACATAGTGTTAAAATTTGATTATTAGAAGTAATGACTGTATATATATAAGAATATAAAATTTCTTTTCAATTTCGAATATATACTATAAGAATATAATATATTTTTTTCTATTTTGAATATATAATTTCTTCTTCCTAATAAATTCGAAAACTTTTTCAATTTCGAATATGTAATTTGAATTCTTCTTCCCTACAAATTCGAGAACTTTTCTATTTCAAAGATATTTATGTTAACGTTTATATTAATGTTAAAAAATGAAGTTTTGATGTAAATGTAAATTTCTATTAATTTATGTTGGCATCATGTGTGTCCCGATCTTAGATTAGATTTTTAACTAAACTGTGCTTGTATAGACTTTGGATGGGGGGACTTTGACTTTGAGTCTAAATAGTAGTTAGAATGCGAGCAGGTGTAGTTGTGATTCTGAGTAGGTGTAGTACTGATTCTGGTTTCCAATTTTCGATTTTTTTGTATAGACTAAAAATAAAAAATCTTAATATTTTTATAATATCAATATAAATTTTAACTTTGATTTATCGATTTTACCTCATAATTTTTAGGCCGACGCCCGTTGTATATATTTTAAAAATACTAAGTATATATAATATAAATCGAGTAAATATGATTACAAACATGGTGATAAAATTTGATTATTAGAAGTAATGATTGTATACATATATAAGAATATAAAATTTCTTTTCTATTTCGAATATATACTATAAGAATATAATATATATTTTTTATTTCGAATATATAATTTCTTCTTCCCAACAAATTCGAAAACTTTTTCAATTTCGAATATGTAATTTGAATTATTCTTCCCTACAAATTCGAGAACCTTTTCTATTTCAAAGATGTTTATGTTAACGTTTATATTAATGTTAAAAAAGGAAATTTTGATTTTTTTTCTAAAAAATAGGATTAAAGAAGGAAATTTTAATTTTACATATTTTAAATAGAGGAGCTCTAGAGAAATAGATAAATAGGATCCAAGCGATTCTAGAGCTTCACCAAACTCCTGGGGGTTTTCCTTTATATATATATAATAGATTGATTATATCCTATTAGAGCATCTCCAATGGTAATAGCTAAATTCATTAACTATATAATGATTATTTAAAAATTTGCTGAACTGTAAGATGTTTTACTCCAATGGTATTAGTTATAATGAATAGCTATATTTTAAAAATAGTATTTTATTATTATTTTAATAATAATATATATAGAGATTAATGAGCCTGAGACATATCTCAGGTAAATTCCATGAGATATATGGGATTTGTATACAAATATGGGATGAGTATTTTTGTAAAATCAAAAATTTTTAATTAGCCCTGCGAGCCCAATCAAATATATAGTATATTTTTCAAATATCTCAGGAAAAGTTCCCTAGATCAACCTCATGATCTTTTTTCTCATATATATATAAGTAAATAGGATCGATGATGTGTCATGATATAAGTGGAGATAATGAATTATAGATATTATCTATATATATATTATAGTTGTCCTCCAAATATAGAGGATGTCGAGATGATTATCTAAAAATTTACCTAACAGGAAGCTTGGTTGGAGAAGAAAAAATATACATATTATCTAAAAATTATGTCATGTCATCAATTTTAGCTAATAGGTGTGTAGTGTTTGATATGCTCTTATATAATAAGAGTAAAAGAGATAATAAACGAGTACTACCATAGGTCAAGAGTTCGACTCCTAACAACAATTTTAGCTAATAGGTGTGTAGTGTTTGATATGCTCTTATATAATAAGAGTAAAAGAGATAATAAACGAGTACTACCATAGGTCAATAAATAAAATTTAAAGTCACTAATAAAGCTTAATTAATAAGCGCACTGAGTTTATACTTTTGATTTATTTATAACTCGACCTACAAATCTTCTAATCATATTTTGTCTATGCTTGCTTTTGTGAATAAATACATGTATAGTTGTTAGTTAATTATATCTTATTATATAATACAATTAATAGGAATATTATAAAAAAGTAACACCATAGATCAAGAGCTCATATATAATATTTTAAATATATATAAATATTGATACTTTGAGTTCTATTGACACTTGATTTTTGACTCAGACAATCCATTATATTTACAACAACTTTGTTTTGTGTGGAAATTTCCAACTCTAAATCATACACATTTGTTTAGTGCGTGTCTGGCATATATTAAAATATGTAATTTTTATCTTATTATATCCTTATATTTATATTATATCCTTTATATATAATATGCGTAAAAGAGATCTTATCCATAATTTTGGTCACTGTACCGCCAAACAATATCAACTGTCGAATCTAATAATTTTAAAAATAGACGATCAAGATTATATCATATTAAAAATAAAATTATAATCTAAAAAGGATATAATTAAAAAAGGTTGTATTAGAATCGAATTTAAAAAAAACAAAATTATAATCTGAAAAGGATATAATTAAAAAAATTGCATTAGAATTGAATTTTATTTATTTATTTATTACTGTTAAAAAAAAGTTCACATTTTCTATTTGGGCTATATCTCGAGATCTAAAAATCACATTTGGATGATTTTACAGCCCACGCTAATCTCATAAAATTATCTTTAATTTTGTGATGATTTAACAATTATTATCCAAATGGAAAAACTCAGAATCTCAAGATAAAATATAATTACGAATTTTTACATTAATCCTATTCAGTGTAGAAGGCCTACATTGGTAATTCTATTCAATGTAGATGTTAGGAATAATTCATTAGTTGTGATGCTTAGAATAGAATAATCATATACTTCTTGTAATACCCTGATCTTATAAAGGGTTTAGCACTTAGTATAGAATGAACAAGTTATTCAGAAACTGCAGAACAGTGAACAGTGTTCAATCAGGAACTATGCGTCACAGACTATAATTCAGGAACTATGGACAGATCCTGATACGACAAGTCAAATCCTGATGCTATGATCAAATCCTGATGCTATGATCAAATCCTGATGGAATGATCAGATCCTGATGATGATGTAATCCTGATGTCATTTTGGATGCTGCGAAAACTAGAAAGTGCTATATAATAGGATCAGTTGTTTTTACAATGGCAAGAAGTATGCATGAAGAAAAGAATCGAACTATTGATGGAAACTATCAACTGGAAGACAGAGAATTACCATGTATTGATTATTACTTTCTATTATTAGTTGATAGGTAGCAATATAAATACTCTCTCTATATCATTGTAATATGAGTGATTTTGTGAGACTTGTTATCGTAGTGAGTATACGAGTGAACAAACAGAGAGAGGTTTGTATTGAGAGCAGCTGCTAAAGGTATTTGTGCACCTTTGGTAGAGTTTGTATTTGATCTTATTAATATAAACAGTTTGATCTATTCGTTTGTTCTTGATTATTTATTTGAGCAATAGACAGACACGATTATTAATACTTGTATTCAACCCCCCTTCTACAAGTATACTAGGGCTAACAATTGGTATCATAGCAGGTTGATTACGATTAATCAAAAAGATCTACAATCATGTCTGGTTACAAGGATGGTAATACCAAGAATCCTATGCTCAAGAGAAACGAGTATACTCATTGGGAAGTGAAGATGTTGCATCATCTTGAGGCAACAGACCCTGATTTTTTTTATTTTTTTTGCTAAATAGACCCTGATTATCTTGATAGGATAAGAGATGGACCATTTGTTCCAACGAAGCTGTATCCTCAAGTAACTGTTGAAGGAAAAGTTACTCCAGAGTATACAGGAGGGAAGCCTAAATCTGAATGGTCGGATAAGGACAAGGAGAACGTTATTAAAGATGCTAAAGTGAGGAACATACTATTCAATAGTCTTGATTCTGTTCTCACTAACTATGTTCTCTCTTGTAAGACTAGAAAAGAGATATGGGACAACATGAAGGTTCACTGTGAAGGAACTAAACTTGTCAAGAAGAATATGAGGGCACTTCTCATACAACAGTATGAATACTTTGAATCCAAGTCTGGTGAGTCACTTACAGATACCTTTGATAGGTTTACCAAACTCATCAATGAGATGGCCATGCATGGCAAGTATTATGACTTGGAGGATATGAATGCAAAGTTCAAGAAAGCCTTGCCTGATTTCTACAATGAGAAGATATCTGCCACTGAAGAAGCTAATGATCTAGATGAATTATCATTAGAGGCAGTTTATGGAAAATTGAGGGCTTATGAACTTGATAGGCAGCAGAAGAAGAGCAGAAGTGAAGGAAAGATGAAAACCGTTGCACTTACTGCTCAACCTAAATCACAGAAGCTTCCAGAAGAACAGTTGATTAAGCCTGCTGTAAAGATCACAAGGAAGAAGAAAAGCAAAGATGATTCTGAGTCAGAGACTACTGATATAGACTCTAACAATAACGCTTCTGAAACAGATATGCAGGAACTCTTTGCTATGTTCGCTAAAGCTTTGAAGAAAGGAAGATTCAACAGGAGAAGATTTAGCAACAGATCATTTCCAAAGAAAGAAGAGAAGAAAGGTGACAAAGGCAAGAGTACAATCATCAAGCTTCATAAAGCAAAGATCAAGTGCTTTAACTGCAGTGAGCATGGACACTTTGCTAGTGAGTGTAAGAAGCCAAGAAATTCTGGAAAGGGTAATGCACTCATGGTCACACAGAAGGATTGGGTAGATTCCAGTGATTCTGAAGATGAATTGGATTATGACAACATTGCTTTGATGGCAAGTGCTTCAGACAAACCTGGTTTTCCAAAGAAAACTTCCTCATCTTCTGTTGTTTACACAAAATCATGCAAGCATACGTGGTCACAAGTAATATATGAATAAGTCAAGTTCGTTCCCACAGAGATCTGGTTTAGGTTTCAATTCAGTTAATGCACCTATGCAACAATGTATGGTTTTTATTCAGTGCTAAGACAATTAACAAATTTGGGTTTTGATTAACTAAAATTAACTAAAAAGCAAATTAACAAACTAAGAATTAATTAACTAATGAGAATTGGAATCAAATTACTTATGCGAGAGAAAACATGGGATCCTAACTTCATTAAATACTTCGCTTAGATCTGACGCCTTTAATCAATGCATGTGATTATTATGATATCTGATCAGACAACACGAAACAAGTATAGGCTACCTCTCAGTATACGAATTACAAACTACTCATACATTCATAAAAGAGATAGAAGATGGGTAGACACCAATTATGTTTAGACCCTATATGTCTATAAGATTTGAAAACATAACGGTTTAAGCACAAGTTATCCATTGAGATCACATAGGGCAGCTTAAGATGGTTAAAGTTACGCTACAAATCATGATGTCAAAACATACATAATCATATGCTAGCATGGCAAGTTCTAAATCTCAAGATCCACTGTCGCTTCACAAGAGATTAACAATACAATTTAGATGTTAGCTACGCAACTAAAAGCATTAAGTATAACCATACGAGGATATCAATAATTCACCACACACAAATCTTTAAAACAATCAAACTACTAAACTACATAAATAAATCCGTTAGAATCCTATGACAACGATTAGTTCATAATCGAACGGCTCGTCATCATGGGATCTGATGAAACCATGGTAATAAACAAAGTCCGAATAAAAATAATAGTACTAAAGTAAAAAAGTTAAGAAAACAAATTCAAAATCGCCTAAATAGAAGAAACAAAAAGTAGATCTAGATCTCCATATGCTGTCACGTCCTTCCGGGAATCCTTCTCCAAGTCTGAATCTCTATCTCTCGGCTCTCTTTGTGTTATTCTAAGTCTTCGTACGTTCAATGATGATAAAGTGTGTTTATATAGGCCATAGGAGTCTTTTCCAGCAAGAAACTACCAAAACATAATTAAAATAGAATTTCTGCAGTTCGGCACAAAATACGTTTCCTAAACTGATTCTGTTTTGAAGGAAAATTCGTAACTGACTTTTCTTCAGCATTTATGGCCTGTTCCAGTTGTATTTGGACATCTAGATCACTTTAGAATGAAAGAGAATTCCGTTATCATTGCGTGGACTGTAAGATCGTCCAAAACGGACTTGTAGAACTCAAAATATGGCCAAAACAGTGCATCAACAATTCTGGCAGAATAGGACCCGCGCCGCAGCGCACCTAGCCGCGCCGCAGCGTGCCCATGCTGCTGCCAGACCGTGCCGTAGCGCCTGTAGCCGCGCCGCAACGCCCGTGGCTTCTGCCGGAAGCTGATTTTTGATGTTTTTCTTCGTTTTAACTCTTTTTTCCTTCGTTTCTTTTGCAAGTTGTCATTCTTCACTTCTTGAACTCAAATCCACCATAAAATATGCAATTTATATCTTCCAACCTTAAGTTAACAACCCTGCACAATCTCAGTAAAACGAATCAAAAACACGACATACTTGAGGTCAGGACACCAATTTAAACTTAAACTTAAACTGATGCTTGTCCTCAAGCATAAAACAGACTCGATACTACCTAATGCAATGCAATGCATGAATGCAACTAACATGAAAATGCAACGATCCCCTTAGATTAACCAAAACCAATCAACAAGAAAATATCTCAAAGAAATGCAATACGTCCAAACAGAGCTCGACTAAGTCCCCGTATACTAACAATACATGAACAGAAACGTGGGTGTGTGCGATGCTCATCAGATATACTCCTAACACTAGATCAAAATCATGCCTATTCTTCGCCAAGACAATCACAGGTTTATCAATAGAATGAACACTAGACACTTCATAACCTAGAAACACCTCCATCATCATTTGAGTTAGACAGGAATTCATGCTTTATTACTAAAAAAACTACGACACATAATACTATACACAATACACATGCTTATTTAACCATGCAATGGATGAGACCCCTAAAGGCTTATACAATAATACCCATGTAACGAGCGTTAGGTTAGCGGATCGCAGACTATAAAATCCTTAGGTCACTAGGCACAAAGTCCCCTAGAAGTTAATTGCTCGAGTATTAAAGAGCTCACCCTGGTTAATTCTGCAAATTAACAATTCACACAACTCTTTTTTTTTCTTTTTTTTTAAGTAACAACTAACTTGGAATGAGTGCGTTTCGCTCCATCTTATCCAACCCTAGACTACTCATAATATATGAGCGGCTACTAGCCTTTTGACACCTAAATTTTATTAACAACTAGCATGAAATCCCTGGTTTCCCCCAAACTTATATTTTAGTGCTCCTACGCCATCAAGGAAATAAAGAAAATTCTATATATAAACTAGTGATTAAATCTCAAAACAACCAAATAAGTATGACTCGACTTAGCCCAAAAGCAAACGATGAGTTGTGTAAAGATTTTTTTTCTGAAGCATGCAAGTCAATTTTATAAGAACTATAAATCAACCCTCTATTCATCAATACCACACTCAAATAGACATCGACCTACCAATCAAAATTAGCTCATCCTAAGGGATCATGAAAATATGCCTTGAAATGCAACTAAATGGACTCACATGGTAGACAAAAATAAAATAACAAAATGTCCTACATGAAACAAAGACTCAACTAACACTACTAATCCCCAAATCACCCCCAAACTTAAAATATTCAATGTCCCCATTGAAGGCAATAAAAGGATAGCAGAGACATACCAAACTATCAACAAGGCCACCCTCCTTAGGTGGTGAATTTGGTGATGGATAAGTGGTGTGAGTTCCAAAAATAGGCCAAGTGACCTCTACACCTTCCGCACGGAAATAGTAATCCAGAATTATGAAGAATTGGGGAAAATGCTCTTTTATTGAAAGCAGGAAATCCATGGGTTGCCTCCCAGGAAGCGCCTTTGTTTAAAGTCTTTATCTAGACATGGCAATGGCTTTTTCTCTTGAAAATTTCTACACCGTATCTCTATATGGCCATTTAATTATCTTTTCCGGGGCTACATCCTTGATGACAAGTTTCAGCCTTCTTTGCTCCTCAAAAGTGTCAGTAACATTGTTCTCTTCACTACCTGACAAGTTAGCAACAATAATAATAATAAGCAAAGTACATGATTGACCCAAATATGCATACCTCAGGTGATCTGGTGGTTTAAGCTCGAGTTTGGAAGCTTCTTCAACATGATGATTTTCATTATTAACTACCAAAGACTGATCAAGAGTGGAAATAGACGGATTAAGAATGGAAGTGGGTGGTTCACCAACAAAAGTCTTAACAACAGACTTAGGATCAAAAGAACTATCCTCAAGTTGAATTTCATGCTTAAAACAAATAGCATTCAATTCCTCTAACATCTCATCAGAAGTAAAATTCCTATACAACTCATGAAGATCTTTATTACCCTCATACTTTAACAAAACATCTTTCTCAAGAAAAGACTCAATTGCACTATCCTCAAGATTTGACCATGAAATAACCTCATCAATCAGCACCTGAGAATCCCAAAGATCAGCCACGCCTAATTCCTCATCTTCAGTATCAGACTTTCCTTGTAAAGCAACGTCTAATGGATTCGACTTCAACATCTGATCAAACGCTTTATTCTGGCCAGTATCAACCCCTTCCACTCTAAAGCACTCTTCATTTTCCGCAGGAAATTTCATGGGCTTGAACACATTAAAAGAGACAGTCTGATCTTGCACTCTCATTGTGAGCTCTCCTTTCTGAATATCTATCAAAGTATGGCCAGTAGCGAGAAAAGGCCTTCCCAAGAAGATGGGAATCTTCTAATCTTCTTAAAAATCAAGAATCATGAAATCCACAGGGAAGATGAGCTTATCAACTTTTACCAAAACATCCTCCACGATACCTCTAGGATATGTGATCGATCGATCAACTAGCTGTAAGGAGATGTTTGTAGGTTTTGGATCCGGTAGACCAAGTTGTATGAAAACAGACAAAGGCATGAGATTGATGCTAGCTCCCAAGTCACACAAACACTTGTCGAAAGATAAGTTGCCAATAGTGCACGGGATGGTGAAACTTCCCGGATCTTTAAGTTTAGGAGGCAACTTCTGTTATAGAGCAGCACTGCACTCTTCGATCAAAGCCACAGTCTCCAATTCCTCGAGCTTCAACTTCCGTGAGAGAATACCCTTCATGAACTTGGCATAGCTCGGCATCTTTTCTAAAGCTTCTGCAAAAGGAATATTAATGGACAATTTCTTGAAGACGTCCAAAAATTTCTGAAATTGATTTTCTTGACTTTTCTGCAAGCGTCGAGGATACGGAGGAGGCGGATAGATCTGATTGCTCTTTGTAGACTGCTCCGGAATAGACTTTTCAGAAGACTTCTTACTCTTTTCCACTTCACCGTTCAACTGATCAGCCACCAAGTCAGATTTCTCAATTTCTAGCCCTGCAGATTTTTCAACCTGTTGATTCTGCACTTCTTCATCTTCCTTAGATGGTGATTTCTGCTCAGTTGTAACCTTTTCGGATCTCAAAGTTGTTACTTTCACCTGTTCTTTGACTTCCTTCTTGCCTGGATTAGCCTCCGTGTCACTAGGAAGAGTTCCTTGTGGCCTATTCAACAACAGATTAGCAATCTATCCAATCTGGTTTTCCAAAGTCTTGATAGAGACTGCTTGGCTCTTGCACATCAACCTTAATTCTTCCAATTCAGATTTTTCAGTAGAAGATTGCCCCGCACTAGCATGAGGCTGTTGCTGAAACCCCGGAGGTTGATATGGCCTAGGGGCATACTGTTGCTGAAAATTCTGCCCTTGCTGTTGCTGAAAAATCTGGTTCTGCTGTTGCTGAAAATTCTGAGGATTGTAAGGCCTTGCTCCATATTGTTGACCTAGAAACTGCTGATTTTGATGCTGGGATTGTAGCATGTCACCCTGATTATTGCTCCAACTAAAATTCGGATGATTTCTGTTGCTCGGATAAAAAGTATACGGGCCTGGTTGTTGCTGATTCTGAAAGTTGCTCACAAACTGCACTGATTCATTATAAATGGCACATTGATTCGTCTCATGTGCGCCTGCACATAGCTCACAAACACTAGCTACTTGACGAACTCCATGATTTGCCAAAGAATCTATTTTCATATTCAATGCCTCTAGCTGAGTTCCTAGAGCCGTGGCTGCATTAACATCAAGAAGTCCTACCACCTTTTGCTGTGGCATTCTCTGAGTTGAATTCTGATATTCATTTGCTACCATCATCTCGATAAGATCATAAGCCGCCTCGTAGCTCTTTGCCCATAAAGCTCCACCTGATGCTGCATTTAGCAAAGGTCTAGATTGTGCTGCCAACCCATTATAGAAACCATTGATCACCATCCAGTCTGGCATACCATGATGAGGACACTTCCTAAGCATCTCCTTGTAGTGTTCCTAAGCTTCACACAAAGATTCACCCGACTGCTGAGCAAACTGAGTAAGTGCATTCCTGATTGCTGCTGTTTTAGCCATGGGGAAAAATTTAGTGAGAAATTTCTGAGCAAGATCCTCCCATTTCACAATAGAACCTGCTGGTAGAGAGTGTAACCAGCCCTTAGCTTTATCCATCAAAGAGAATGGGAAAAGTCTCAATTTGACAGCATCTTCCGACACGTCGAACTTGAAAGTGTAGCAGATCTCGTTGAAGTTCCGGATGTGCATATTAGGATCTTACGTAGGAGCACCCCCAAACTGAAATGAATTCTGTACCATTTGAATCGTACCAGGCTTGATTTCAAAGTTGTTAGCTGCAATGGCTGGTCTGACAATACTAGATTGGATGTCATTGATTTTCGGCTGAGAATAGTCCTTCAAAGCCTTAGTTTCTGCTACGCCTACTGGTTCGCCCATATCTTTCGCTGCTGCAAGTTCTTCTTCCAATTTACGAGTTTGAGAATGTGTTCGCATACACGTTCAAGTACCTGAAACACCAAGAAACAAACAACTATGTAAGAAACAATCCGAGTCAGTGAACTCTAACGACCACTGATGACAAGCACATAAACTAAAAATAAAACACCGATGATCCCCGGTAGCGGTGCCAAAAACTTGTTTACACAAAATCACGCAAGCTTACGTGGTCACAAGTAATATATGAATAAGTCAAGTTCGTTCCCACAGAGATCTGGTTTAGGTTTCAATTCAGTTAATGCACCTATGCAACAATGTATGGTTTTTATTCACTGCTAAGACAATTAACAAATTTGGGTTTTGATTAACTAAAATTAACTAAAAAGTAAATTAACAAACTAAGAATTAATTAACTAATGAGAATTGGAATCAAATTACTTATGCGAGAGAAAACATGGGATCCTAACTTCATTAAATACTTCTCTTAGATCTGACGCCTTTAATCAATGCATGTGATGATTATGATATCTGATCAGACAACACGAAACAAGTATAGGCTACCTCTCAGTATACGAATACCAAACTACTCATACATCCACAAAAGAGATAGAAGATGGGTAGACACCAATTATGTTTAGACCTCATATGTCTATAAGATTTGAAAACATAACGGTTTAAGCACAAGTTATCCATTGATCACATAGGGCAGCATAAGATGGTTAAAGTTACGCTACAAATCATGATGTCAAAACATACATAATCCTATGCTAGCATGGCAAGTTCTAAATCTCAAGATCCACTGTCGCTTCACAAGAGATTAACATTACAATTTAGATGTTAGCTACGCATCTAAAAGCATTAAGTATAACCATATGAGGATATCAATAATTCATCACACACAAATCTTTAAAGCAATCAAACTACTAAACTACATAAATAAATCCGTTAGAATTCCATGACAACGATTAGTTCATAATCGAACGGCTCGTCATCATGGGATCTGATGAAACCATGGTAATAAACAAAGTCTGAACAAAAATAATAGTACTAAAGTAAAAGAGTTAAGAAAACAAATCCGAAATCCAGAGTATCGTCTAAATAGAAGAAATAAAAAGTAGATCTAGATCTCCGTATGCTGTGACGTCCTTCCGGGAATCCTTCTCCAAGTCTGAATCTGTATCTCTTGGCTCTCTCTGTGTTATGAAGGGTGTTGGTTCATTTTATGATGATAGAGTGTGTTTATATAGGCCATAGGAGTCTTTTCCAGGAAGAAACTTCCAAAACAGAATTAAAATAGAATTTTTGCAGTTCGGCACAAAATACATTTCCTAAACTGATTTTGTTTTGAAGGAAAATTCGTAACTGACATTTCTTCAGTATTTCTGGGCCGTTCCAGTTGTATTTGGACATCTGGATCACTTTAGAATGAAAGAGAATTCCGTTATCTTTGCGTGGACTGTAAGATCGTCCAAAACGGACTTGTAGAACTCAAGATATGGCCAAAACAGTGCATCAGTAATTCTGGCAGAATAGGACCTGCACCGTAGCGCACCTAGCCGCGCCGCAGCGTGCCCATGCTGCTGCCAGACCGCGTCGTAGCACCTGTAGCCACGCCGCAGCGTCCGTGGCTTCTGCCGGAAGCTGATTTTTGTTGTTTTTCTTCGTTTTAACTCCTTTTTCCTTCGTTTCTTTTGTAAGTTGTCATTCTTCACTTCTTGAACTTAAATCCACCATAAAATATGCAATATATATCTTCCAACCTTAAGTTAGCAACCCTTCACAATCTCACTAAAACGAATCAAAAACACGACATATTTGAGGTCAAGACACCAATTTAAGCCGAAATGAAGCGTTCCAAGTGGATATAAAATCCACTTATCATCTGTTAAGGTATCAATTCACTCTCTTGATTCATTTAATAGCTTAAATTCTGATGAAATTAAAACTATCCATGTTAAGTTTAAAAATCTTATGACTAATTTCAGAATTCTTACTAGTGAAAGAGATGATCTTAAGATTAAGAATGATGAATTAGTTGGTAGGAATAATTTTCTAGAATCTGAGTTAGTTCAAATGGAGCATTACAGGTTAATTTTGATCAGGCTAAGCATGATTATAGTGTTATTCTTGAGGCTTATGACTATGTCAGAAGAGAACTAGAGGAAGAGAGAGATAGGTTTAAATCATGGAATACCTCTTGCAAAAAGACTCATGACATTATAAACAATCAGATTCCTGGTAAGGTTAATGGTTTAGGTTTTGACAAGGCTAGGTGATAAGTGGATTTCATATCCACTTAGAACACTTCGTATCGGATTAAATTGATTAACTTGACCTCAAGTATTTGGTGTTTTTGATGTGTTTGCATTGAGTTTTGCAGAACTAATAGCTGGAGGCATTGGTAGTGTTTATTGACATAATTGTGGTGGAATTTAGCTCGGGAGTAGGAGGCCAGAAGCAGGCCAGAGATATATCAAGAAAAGAAGTATCAAGGAAATATAATAAAGGAGGGCTTGGAGTTTAAATAGCAAGAGTTGGAGGCTAATTAGATTAATATTCGAATTTTCCGGGTAGGTTGCGCAGTCTCCACTGTTTTGGCCATATCTGAAGTTCTACAAGTCCGTTTGAGGCCCGTAAGCAGACGTTGGAAAGCTTGGAAGAAGACGAATCTGTTTGTAGCAAAGTGGTCCAGCAAATAGGGCGTGGGCGCGCTTGAAAGTGGCGCGGGTGCTCTGGTCAGAGCTGTTTAGAAATTCGATTTCAACTCTGTTTGTATTTTCTTGCTGTCCAAGACGCTCGGGGCTATATAAACACATGTAGACATCATAAGAGACACGTTTTTTTTTTTTACAGAGAATCAAGGGAGACAAGTTAGAAAAGGATTCTCAACGCTCGTGACAAGCAACGAAGATCTAGATCTACTTCTTTTATTCTTCTAATTAGGCGATACTCTTGGATGCTTTTGGATTTGTTTTCTAAACCTTATTACTCTAGCACTATTGTTTTTATTCAGACCTTGTTTATTATCATATTATCATTAGATCCCATGATGACGAGCCGTTCGATTATGAACTAATCGTTGTCATGGGATTCTAACGGATTTATTTACGGAGTTTAGTAGTTTGATTGCTTTAATGATTTATGTATGATGAATTATTGATTTCTTCGTATGGTCGTGCTTATTCTTCTTGGATGTGTAGCTAACATCTAAGTTGTATTGTTAATCTTTATGGAAGCGACAGTGGATATAGAGATTTAGAACTTGCCATGCTAGCATAGGTTTATGGATGTTTTGACATGCATGATTAGTAGTGTAATTTTAACCATCTTACGCTGCCCTATGTGATCTCAATGGATGACTTGTTCTTAAACCGTTATGTTTTCAAATCTTATAGACATGTAGGGTCTAAACATAATTGGTGTCTGCCCAGCTTCTATCTCTTTTGTGGATGTTGAGTAGTTTGGTATGCGTGTACTTATTTCGTGTTGTCCGATTAGTTATCATAACCATCACATACATTGATTAAAGACATCAACTCTAAACGAAGTATTTAATGAAGTTAGGATCCCATGTTTTATTTCTCATAAGTAATTCAGTTAAATCACATTAGTTAATTAATTCTTAGTATTGTTAATTTGCTTGTTAGTTAAATTAGCTAATCAAACCACACTTTTGATACTTGTCTTAGCAGTGAATAATAATCATACATTGTTGTATAAGTTGCATAATCTGAAATATACCAGTCTCTGTGGGAAATAACTCTACTTAATCTTATATTACTTGTGACCGCGTACGCTTGCGTGATTTAGTACGAACACTAGGAATGAAAATGAAGTAGCTATTGTCATTGATGATAGAAAAGTAGAAGCTAGCACATCTAAATCTGAAGGTAAGAAGATAGTTTCTGAACCTAAACATGTTAAGTTTGTTGATTCTAATGGTACCCCTGTTGTGCACAAAAGGATTAACAATAATAGTTAAGATGAGAGAGTGTTAGAGAAACCTAAGAATGTCAACATAGGCTTTCTGTCTAAGTCTCAGTTGAAATAGAGACTTGAAGGTCTTTCAGAGTCTAGGAAAGTCAAGAGAAATAGGAATGGAAAATAAGGTATTAACAAGGAGAATAATTTCAAGAATGTACCTGATGCACCTAGGAAAAAATGCTTTAAATGTGGAAATCATAATCATTTGGCCCTAGATTGTAATCAAAAACCTTCTTGGAAAACTGAGTCTAGATTCCCCAAGACTCAAAAAATTCAGTACCAACCACAGAATGCTTGTTATCATTGTGGTAGTTTATTCCATTCTATTTACATGTGTAGAGATTATCATAAACTGTATTATGACTACTATTCTTTGAAATCTGAAACTCCTAGTCACAAGCAGTTTGTGAAATCAGAGTCTAAGGCAAACTTTGAAACAGGTAGCTTAAAAGTAAAATCTTCAAAGCCTATTTCTAAATCTAGTAAGAAAAGATCCAATCAATGTTGGGTCCTAAAAATTTCTAACTAGTTACTTTTTGTTTGCAGGGTACAGGAAAGATGCATTCAATTATCTTGGACAGTGGATGCTTTAGACATATGCTAGGAAAGAAGTCCTTGCTTACAAAGTTTGAGAAGAAAATTGGCCCAGTAATATCTTTTGGAGATGGCAACAAAGGAGAAACTCTGGGATATGACTCAATTGTTTTGGGGAATGTCATCATTGAAAATGTAGCACTGGTTGAAGGCTTGAAACATACTCTTTTAAGCATAACTCAACTAAGTGATAAAGGTTACCAATCAATCTTTGACAGTAAAGGATGCAAAATCATGAATATGAAGAATGGAGACATTGTTCTAACTGGTCAAAGACATGGTAACATTTATGAAGCCAGCTTGAGTGATTCAACTAAAGGAGTTGTCAGATGTCTTTACTATAAGGCATCAAATGAAGAAAGCTGGAAATGGCACAAGAAACTCTCACATCTCAACTTCAAGAAGCCTAATCATCTTGTTAAGCACAATCTAGTGAGAGGCCTACCTCAGGTGAATTTTGTGCAAGATGGACTTTATGATGCGTGTCAGCTTGGTAAACAGAAAAGAACCACTTTCAAGAGCAAGACAGAAAATTCAATTACTAAACCATTTCACATGTTACATCTTGATCTATTTGGTCCAGTAAATATTATGTCTATCAGCAAGAAAAGATATGCTCTAGTTATAGTGGATGATTACATAAGGTTCACATGGGTATTCTTTTCCACAAGAAAGATGAAGCTCCTCAGCAAATCATTGAACTTATCAAGAATATTCAGAACAGCTCCAAGTACAAAGTTAAAGTATTAAGGAGTGACAATGGAACAAAATTTAAGAATTCTATCCTGGAGGAGTATTGTGTAGACAATGGAATCTCTCAACAATTTTCTGCACCTGGAACACCTCAGCAAAATGGTGTAGTGGAAAGAAAGAACAGATATCATGGAAGCAACAAGAACCATGCTTGCAGATGCAAAGCTTCCAACCTACTTCTGGGCAGAAGCTGTCAACACTGCACGTTTCATTCAAAATTACACCTTGGTGAATAGTCATAAGAAGATTCCCTATGAGATAATTAAAGGAAAGAAGCCAAGTGTGAAACATTTTCACATCTTTGGATGCAAATGCTATGTCCTGAAAGTTCATCTAGAACAATTATTAAAATTTGAAGCCAAGTCGAATGAAGCAATCTTTCTAGGATATTCTGCATCAAAGGCCTTCAAAGTATATAATCTCATAACTCACATTGTTATGGAATCAATTCATGTTGCATTTGATGATAAGAAATTTGGGATTCTACAAATTGATGAGAGCCATGACAAGTTAGAATTTGAAAATCTTAAGGATTCTGAGATACTCTCCAGTGATGATGAAGGTTCTCCAGTAGAAATCTCTGTTACTTTTCACATGAATGCTACTGTTGAGGGGGAGCAAATCAGTCAAGGGGAACACAGTACCAGTCAGGAGCAGACCAACCATTTAGAGTCTACTCCATTAGGAACTAACACTTTTGGGACTAGTAAAGGAAGTTCAGGTACTGGCAGCAATACGGAATCTACTGATTCTACTTATTAAGGGGGAGCTTCAGCAGGCAATGAACACTCTTCTACAAGAGATACCACTAACTTAAGGGGAGAGTCTATCAGGAGCAATCTACCACCTGTTAGAAAATGGACAAGGGATCATACTGAAGATTTAATTATTGGTGATCCAAATAGTGGTGTTCGAACTAGAAGATCAATTCAAAATGAATGCTTGTATAGTTATTTTCTCTCGAAAAATGAACCTAAGATGGTAGAAGAAGCCTTACAGGATCCTGATTGGGTAATTGTAATGCAGGAAGAATTAAATGAGTTGAGAGAAACAAAGTCTAGAAATTAGTACCAAGACCTAAAGATAGATCTATTGTTGGTGCAAAATGGATTTTTAGAAACAAGCTAGATGAATCTGGTATGATTGTAAGAAACAAAGCAAGACTGGTGGCCAAGGGATACTCTCAGGAGGAAGGAATTGACTATGATTAAACCTTTGCCCCTGTAGCAAGATTGGAAGAAATCAGAATGTTTCTTGCATTTGCAGCTCATTCAAAATTCAAAGTATACCAGATGGATGTAAAGAGTGCTTTTCTAAATGGCAAACTTGATGAGGAAGTATATGTGGAACAACCACCTGGTTTTATTGATCCTAAATTTCCAAATCATGTCTATAAACTTGACAAGGCTCTCTATGGATTGAAGCAGGCACCAAGAGCATGGTATGAGACTTTGTCTAAATTTCTTCTTGAAAATGGCTTCACAAGAGGTACAATTGACAAAACTCTATTCTTTAGAAAGGTTAAAGGTGATTTGATTTTAGTTCAAGTTTATGTTGATGACAGCATATTTGGTTCTACTAATGAAAAGTTATGTGCTAAATTCAGCAAGCTTATGCAGTCTAAGTATCAGATGAGCATGATGGATGAACTAAATTACTTTTTAGGCTTGCAGGTCAAACAAATTGAGACTGGTAATTTCATTAATCAGTCTAAGTATATCAAAGATCTATTAATAAGGTTTGACTTTCAAGACTGTGCTATTGCAAAAATACCCATGGCTACAGCCACTAAGCTAGACTCTGATCCTAAGGGCGAGGGTAATATGTGTTTATTTTTTTAAGTAAATTACAGTATATATTTTAATTTGTTTTTTAGAAGGTCCGAATAAGTTTTTTAGAAAGACTTTAACTAACCAACCAATTATACCCTATTTTCCTTATAAAAGTGTAGTACAGATAGATAGATAGTATACTTATTTTTCGTTTTATTTTCGTTTTTTTTATTTGTTTACTTATTAATAATTTTTTAGTATAAAATTGTTTAAATTAATTTTAAAAGATATTGGTTTCTCGAAAGAGTCTGAAGAGAAGTTGGGTGTTGGTGGAGAATTCTAATTGAAATATAATCGAAGTAGTATGTAAAATATGTGGTTTATTTTTCTTAATTAAAATTAAATACATTTTGATTTGTTTTTTGTCTTTTCAAAGGTGTTACCAAACTTTTTAGGAAGATGTTAACCAACTGACCAACGAACCACTATTATAAGGGAAACAAGGTATATTTGGTTAGTTGGTTGGTTGGTTAACACCTTCCAAAAAAATTGTTAACACCTTCCTAAAAGTAATAAGTTAAAAAAATATATTAAAAATATAGTTAAAAGAGTATGTAGTTAAATTTAAGTTGAAATATAATTGATAGAGTTTGTATTTATGTAAAATTTGTGTTTTATTTTTTTAAGTAAATTATAGTATATATTTTAATTTGTTTTTTTAAAAGGTCCGAATAAGTTTTTTAAAAAGGCTTTAACTAACCACCCAATTATACCCTATTTTCCTTATAAAAGTATAGTACATATAGGGGTCAAGTGGGTAAAAGCACATTTTCACCACTGTACTATTTTTGGATTTGCAATTACATTACTGTACTACAAACAGAATACTGTACTTTAGCATTTTTAGCAACTTCACCACTCCCGTCAGTCAAATTATAACTCCGTTGGGTTGACTAACGGGAGGGTGATGTGGCAGTCCTAGTTGTCCCTCCACATCAGCAATTACAACACAGCTGCATAAACCCAAATTAAACACTTCCCCCAAGACAGATTCCATAGAAAACAACATGTCTGAGTGCTTTAATTCTTGGATTTTGAGAGCAAGGTATATTTTATCATTTAATGTTATGTATGCAGAAGATTATATATGTTATTAATTCTTAGATTTTGAACTTGACATATGCTTTTGTGTTGTAGGTACATGCCAATTATTGACATGTTGACTGCAATCCATGATCTTGTCATGGAAAGAATGCATCAAAAAAGAGATGCCATGAAGAATGTGGATAGTGTGCTCATACCAGGAATAAGGAGATAGTTGGAGCATGTGATTAAAAATAGCTGTGAGTGTAGATGTTTGTGGGATGGGAGGCAGAACTATGAGGTTAAATGGAGGGGGATAGGGTTTTCTGTGAACTTGCAGGAACATACACGTTCATGTAGGGTGTGGCAACTAACAGGTATACCCTGCATCCATGGTGTTACAGCCATTCTTAATTGCAGGCTCAATCCACTTAATTTTGTTTCACATTATTACACAAAAGCTACATATATGAAGTGCTACAACCACTATTTAGAAGTGCTTCAAGGGGAACCTTTCTGGGAGAAGGTCCTAGGGGACACCATCCTTCCACCTCCAATTTCCAAAGTACTGAGGGGTAGGCCTAAAAGACAAAGAAGAAAGGAAGGTTGGGAGAGGCAAACTTCTACTTCACAACAAATGCACAAGATTTCAAGAGTAGGCAGAGTAATGCATTGTGGCAACTGTGGGGTTGCAGGGCACAACTCCAGGAAATGTCCTCGACAACCAAGGGCATAACCAATGCCACAAAAAAAGAGGGGAAGGAAGACCAATGAGGAAAGGGCAGAGGAAGGGTAAATTGCAGAGGAGGTCAACACTGGGGAATTTCAACTTATGGAGGAGGCAATGAGGCAGCAAACAACAACTCAAGCTTCACAAGCTAACTCTTCTATTGTGGACTGAACATGTGCTATTCTTTTTAGTATTAATAACATTTTGTGACTTTTGGTATCGAGACTATTGTACTGCTATGTGCTTTTGTGCTATTGTGTTTGGTATCAAGACTATGGTTAATTAGTGTGTTTGGTATCAAGACTATGTAATATTATCTTTTGGTTAATGAGTAATGGTATGCAGCTGTGTTGTAATTGCTGATGTGGAGGGACAACTAGGACTGCCACATCACCCTCCCGTTAGTCAACCCAACGGAGTTATAATTTGACTGACGGGAGTGGTGAAGTTGCTAAAAATGCTAAAGTACAGTAGTCTGTTTGTAGTACAGTAGTGTAATTGCAAAAATCCAAAAATAGTACAGTGGTGAAAATGTGCTTTTACCCGTACATATAGATAGTATACTTATTTTTCTTTTTATTTTCTTTTTTTTAATTTGTTTATTTATTAATAATTTTTTAATTAAAATTGTTTAAATTAATTTTAAAAGATATTGGTTTCTCGAAAGAGACTGAAGAGAAGTTGGGTGTTGGTGGAGAATTCTAATTGAAATATAATCGAAATAGTATGTAAAATATGTGGTTTATTTTTTGAATTAAAATTAAATACATTTTGATTTGTTTTTTGTTTTTTTAAAGGTGTTAAGAAACTTTTTAGGAAGGTGTTAACCAACTAACCAACAAACCAAGATACAAAAAAAATATTTTTAAAAATTAAAAAAATGTGTTAAATATTCCAAATTCAATTAAATTGTATATAATTTATTAAAAATAAAATACCACGTGTTTTATAGAATTATAAACATTTTTAATTATATCCCGATTAGAATACCACCCAATTATACCCTATTTTCCTTATAAAAGTATAGTACATATAGATAGTATACTTATTTTTCTTTTTATTTTCCTTTTTTCAATTTGTTTATTTATTAATAATTTTTTATATTAAAATTGTTTAAATTAATTTTAAAAGATATTGGTTTCTCGAAAGAGACTGAAGAGAAGTTGGGTGTTGGTGGGGAATTCTAATTGAAATATAATCGAAATAGTATGTAAAATATGTGGTTTATTTTTTGAATTAAAATTAAATATATTTTGATTTGTTTTTTGTTTTTTTAAAGGTGTTAAGAAACTTTTTAAGAAGGTGTTAACCAACTAACCAAGACACAAAAAAATATTTTTAAAAAATTAAAAAAATGTGTTAAATATTCCAAATTCAATTAAATTGTATATATTTTATTAAAAATAAAATATCACATGTTTTATAGAATTATAAATATTTTTAATTATATCCCGATTAAAATCATCGCCTGCACACACTTCTTCCGAATCTATCTTCTACAATTTTAGGTTATTCTAAACGATCATTTTTAAAAATCTATTTAATTTTTAAGATATTTTACATTAAATTAAAAAAAATCTTTAAATTAATAACATTTATTTATGTAATGAAATAAACTGTGGAACATATTTAAATTTAAAATTAATAATAAAATTTATTAAAATAAATTAAAATTTTATATTAAATCAAATAATAAATATATCAATTCATAATAATAATATATGATAGTCCGTGCTTTGCACGGGTTATCGGCTAGTATTCTTTGATTGATCAAAAGGAATGTTGTGTTTGGAGTAAGATGTATAGTATTGAACTACTCGATTTTTTTGGGCGACATGTGTTAGTGTCGGAGGGATTTTTAGGTGGTGAGATTTTACTTAAAAATCTCAAAATGTTTTATTGTTATGATCGGAATACAGATACCATCACGCGCCTTACAATTGTTCTCCTAGTAAGTAATACACGCCTAGTTTGGTTTTGCTTGAAGGAATGAAGTCTGTTTATCTAACAACCTAAACCCGTCGTGCGACTGCTATATGCTCTAGATATCCTTGGCGATTTGATCAATTCATTAAATAATTAATCATTTGTTTAAGGTCATTTCAAAGTGTGTGGCCTTTATAAGTTTTTGATCATCATATGTGTAGTTAAAAGAGCAAGACGATATCATTTTTACTGCTTTGTAATTATGGTTTGCCTCTTTCTCAGTTGTTTGGTTTGTTCTTAAACTTATTATTTATTTGTTTTGTTTGAGTTTTGTTTTTATGCGGCTGCCTTATCCTTTATTACCGTTACAGGTTCACGATTGAAATTCTTTAGTTTGTCGCGTTCTTTTTTAACCAACGTTTATTTTGTCCCTTTTTCGAGATCTCTCATTTTGGTTAAAATATTCGAATGTATCCTTTATTATTTTCAAAATCTATTTCCCCAAAGTGCTTAGAATCATGTATTTGTTGTATTTGATATTACAAAATGTCATTACTTAAAGTAATGCACAAGAGCTAATAAAGTATAAAAAGACATTGAGCCCGTTTGACTAAGCTTAAAATTATTGTTTATGGCCTAAAGTTGCTTAAAGTGATAAGTGAAAAGTAAAAATTTTAAGTTAAAATCTGTTTGGGTAATTTTATTATGGGTATCTTATGAATTATTAAAAATGTTAAAATAAAAATAAATTTGATAAATAATTAATTTGAATGATATTATTAACTTTTATCAAATGAAATCATCAAAATAAAATAAGTCATTCAAAAACGTATCCTACCTACTTCTGGCTTTAAGCTATTTTTTTAACTTTAAGTCATTTTCTGACTTATTACACAAATAGATATTTTTCAACTTAAAATCAAAAATCACTTTAAGCTCAGGCTTTAAGCCCGAGCCAAACGGGCTCATTGTCTGAGACACAATTCTACAAAGTGAAATTCATCAAATACATTACATTAAAATTAAATTATTATGTAGATTGCATAGCGAAAATGCGTAGTTAGCAAGATGAAGTGAATGTTCCAATATTATTTCTTTTACAATGTTAGATCATTTATAATGAGTTCTAAGGTTTCTATACCCATGCTAGGCACAAACTCCTTCAAATACTTAATTGTTAAGTAAATATATTATACTTTGTAGAAAAATATGTAAATTGAAAATAAAATTCTGGTTTTTAATTTAATTTTTTTTTTGCCACAAAAATTGATTATATATATACATTCACGTATAAGTAGTTAGATATAATTAATTGCAATGTAATTAAGTAGATAGTAATAAATAAACATTTTAAATACGAAATTTTAATTGATGTGTATTAATGAATGCTGAGGGTCAAAATATTAGTTTCAAGTGGATTAAAATGGAACAAGTTGTGGTGGTATTATATATATAATAGAGGGTCAAAATATTAGTTTCGGGTGGATTAAAATGGGACATGTTGTGGTATTATATATATATATATATATATATATATATATATATATATATATATATATATATATATATATATATATATATATATATATATATATATATATATATATATATAGGTCATTGCTCCATGAAGAACACCCTTATATAAAGAACAATGAAGAACACTAGAAAATTAATCTAAACCATTGAATCAATTATGATCTAATTGCCCCGCAATGGGCATCCACACAATTAAAATGCACCCTCACATACTAGATTTTCAAAAAAAATTATTCAGATGAATAGTGCCTGCTGACGTGGCATGCCACGTCAGCAGGTAACCCCCCCATTTGGTGACGTGGAGTGCCACGTCAGCAGACACTGTTCATCCGATTATTTTTTTTCTTTTGAAAAAAATGGGTCGGGTTAGTGTGTGTGAAGATGCATTTTAATTTTGTGTGGATGCATTTAATGTGGTTTAGAAGTGTTCTTTATTGTTCTTTATATAAAGTGTTCTTCATGGAGTGCAATTCATTGATAAATGGATTTCATATCCATTTAGAGCATTCCAAATCGGCTTGAATTGATTGCTTTGGCCTCAAGTTTGTCGTAGTTTGGATGTGTTTTGCTTAATTGTGCAGGGTTGAAGAAATGTCGATTAAGGGTGTAGTTTCCGTCGTTTTGGAGTTGATTTAAGATAAGGAATGAAGAATGGAGGCTAATGTCAGCTACCAAGATGTATACAAGTCAAGAAGGATTAAAGACGGAAGCTCGTGCAAAAGGAACGAGAAGAAAAGGCTAAAAAACGAAGAAATAATGCAGAAAAAATCCATCAGATTGTAGCCAGGTAGTCTGCACAAGATTTCGAGCAGACTGCGCCAGAAATGAGGATTTTATACAGATTGCGCCCGTGCAGACTGCCCCAAATTCGCGCAGGGTGCGCCAGAAGTCGCTAAAAAATTACAGTTTGGCCCTTTTTACGATTTTGGCCATATCTTGAGTTCTACAAGTCCGTTTTGGACGATCTTACAGTCCACGCGAAGCTAACGAGATTCTCTATCATTCTAAAGTGGTCTAGATGTCAAAACATGAATGGAACGGCCCATAAATACTGAAGAAAGGGCAGCTACGAATTTTCTTTCAAAACAGAATCAGTTTAGGAAATGTAATTCTATTTTGGTATTTCTTGTTGGACAAGACTTCTAGAGCCTATATAAACACATCCTACCCATATAAATCAATATATCTTATACATAATATAGCTTAGAATTGCAAGGGAGAAAAGGAGAGCAAGATTGAACGCTCGTGACAAACAACGGATCTAGATCTACTTCATCTTTTGTATCATAGATTTGTTTTCTCAACTCTTTGTTTTATTAATATTATTACTTTCTTTCATATCTTGTCTTCTATCATGGTTTCATTAGATCCCATGATGACGAGCGGTTCGATTATGAACTAATCGTTGTCATGGGATTCTAACGGATTTATTTATGGAGCTTTAGTATCTTGATTGCTTTAAAGATCTTTGTGTGATGTATATCTGATATTCTTGTATGATTATGCTTAATTGATAGATGCGTCGCGAACATCTAATTTTTTAATCTCTTGTGAAGTGAAAGTGGATCTTGAGATTTAGAACTTGCCATGCAAGCATAGGTTCATGATTGTTTATCAACGTGATTCGCAGTGTAAGATGAAAATACTTATACTGCCCTGTGTGATCATTATGGATAACTTGCTCTTCAACCGTTATGTTTTCAAATTCTATAGACATATAGGGTCTAAGCATAATTGGTGTCTATTCATCTTCTATCTCTTTTGTGGATGTATGTTTAGTTTGGCATACGTATGCTGACAGGTAGCGTGTACTTGTTTCGTGTTATCCGATCAGATATCATAACCATTGCATATAGTGATTAAAGGCGTCAGATCTAAGCAAAGTATTTAATGAAGTTAGGATTCCATGGTTCATCTTGCGTAAGTAATTCGATTTTAATTATCATTAGTTAAGTAATTCTTAGTTTAATAGTTTGCATCTTAGTTTAATTTAGATAATCAAACCCCAATATTGTTAATTGTCTTAGCAGTGCATAATAACCATACATTGTTGCATAGGTACAAAACTGAATTAAAACCATAACCAGATCTCTGTGGGAACGAACTCGACTTATTCATATATTACTTGTGACCACGTACGCTTGCGTGATTTTGTGTTAACAAGTTTTTGGCGCCGCTGCCGGGGATCATCGGTGTTTTATTTTTGGTTTATGTGCTTGTCAATAGTGGTCGTTAGAGTTCACTGACTCGGATTAGTTACTTATCTATTCTTGTGTAGTTCGTTGGTGTTTTAAGTACTTGTCAGAGAGCATTGACTTTGAAGATGGATTTTCTAAATTACTATGGAGTTCATCAGGTGGTTAGTGTTTGTGAGCTATGTGCGGGCGCACATGAGACGAATCAGTGCTGGAGCAACCAAGGTGGTATTCAACAACCTCAGCAGCCTTATCAGCAGTATCAAGGTCAACAATATGGAGCACAACCTTACTATCCTCATAATTTTCTGCAGCAGCAGAACCAGGATTTTCAACAGCAGCTAGGGCAGAATTTTCTACAACAGTATGACCTGTGGCAATCTGAACCTCTGAGTTATGAGGAACAACCATATTTCAATACCATCCTCAAAAGTACCAGCAAGATGTTCTAAATACGTCAAATTTTTTTGGTAATGAAGAGTTTCAACATCAGCAACCTACTCCTACTTTTCAAACAGATGAGGTTGATGCTATGGAGGAGCTTTGGAGGCTTGTAAAGAGTAACGAGGAGTCTATCAATTCTTTGGAGACACTAGTTGCTCAAGCTGTGAGATCATTGGAACAAGAGAAACATCAATTCATACCAGAGGTAATTCCAGAAAATAACGGTGACTTGGAGCAAGGTACTGCATGCATAATTAAGGAAGTCAAATTCCAAGGTGAGGTGAGCGTTCACAAGCCATGTGAGGAATTTGATCATGTTAGGATGGTGGATGATTTGGAAAGGCCACTATTTGGGACAGACATTGGTGAGCTACACAAATTTCGAGAATTGGTATGTGCGTACCAAGAGGCTGATGACCATGGGAAAGATTCAAGTCTTCTACTTGTCTCAGATTATAAAGATGGAGGTAGCGCATTAGAGCCAATGGAGGAAGTTCTCGTTGAGGAACCAAAGGCTTCAGCAACTTACATTTACCCTCCTCCATTATATTCAAAACGAAGCTCGCGAATGTGTGTTGTTCTATAAATTGACAGATTTTGGGTCAACCGAGGAAGGCATTGGAACGGGATATAGTTGTTATACGAATAGGCCAAGCGAGGAGAAGGGGCAGAAAGTGTGTCGCCGTGATGATGATGAAGTCTCACGAAGAGAAGACCAGGACAACTATTATCATCCTTAATGGAAGCATGGCGTAGTCAAGCTAATTGACTCTAAACAAGCGCTTCGTGGGAGGCAACCACGCATTTGTGTTGCATTTTGTTTTGCATATTCCGACAAGTAGGTATGTTTTTCTATTTTTCCTTATATTACCTTCCATTCAATGGGGACATTGAATACTTTAAGTTTGGGGGTGGTTTGGGGATAAGTAGTATGTGGTAGTTGTTTGTGTCATTATGTTCATTTAGATATCATGTTTTGCATGCTTAGTAGTAATTCATTCATGTTTTGTTCGTATTATTGCATGTTTGTTTCATGTAAGGCATTCTGTTTTTGTTTCGTATACCATGTGAGTTCATTTTAGTTGCACTTTCATGGCATGCATTTTTCATGATCCCTTAGAATGAGTTAATTCTGATTGGTAGGTAGGTGTCTAATTGAGTGTGGTAATGATGAATAGAGGGTTGATTTAAGTTCCTATAAAATTAACGTGCATGTTTCAGAAACACAATCTTTACACAGTCTCATTAGGTTGCTTTTGGGCTAGATTGAGGTCATGCTTGTTTGGATGCTTTGAGATTTAATCACTTGATTATAGTTAGAATTTGCGTTATTCCCTTGATGGCCTAGAACACTAAATTCTAAGTTTGGGGGAAACCAGGGATTTCATGCTAGTTGTCAATAATGGCTAGTTGTTAAATGGCTAGTAGCCGGCTCATATTTATATGAGTAGTCTAAGGTTGGAATTGAGAATTCTCATTCCAGATTGCATATATGAAAAAAAAAAGAAAAAAAGAAAAAAAAAAGAGAAAAAAAAAGTTATGTGAATTGTTAAATGCAAAATTAACCAGGGTGAGCTCTTTAATACTCGAGCAATTAAGTTCGCGGGGACTTTATGCCTAGTGACCTAAGGCTTTTATAGTCTGGGATCCACTAACCTAACGCTCGCTACATGGGTATTATTGTATAAGCCTTTCGGGGTCTCATCCATTGCACGGTTAAATAAGCATGCATTGTTGTGTATATTATTATGTGTCGTAGTAATAAATCATGAATTCTTGTCTAACTTGAATGATGATGGAGGTGTTCTTAAGTTATGAAGTGTTTACAGTTTATTCTATTTATAAACCTGTGATTGTTTTGGCGAAGAATAGGTATAGTTTTGATCTAGTTTTTGGAGTATTTCTGATGAGCATCGCACACACGCACATTTCTGTCATGTATTGTTAGTATACGGGGACTTAGTCGAGCTCTATTTGGATTTAGTTGCATTCTTTGAGATATTTGCTTGCTAGTTGGTTTTGGTTAGTTTGAAAGGGATTATTGCATTTTCATATTAGTTGCATTCATGCATTGCATTGTTATTGCATTGTTTAGTTAGATGGATTTTGTGGGTACATTCGCTATAGGCGTTCACGAGACCTTACTCGTCCACTAAGGCTGCCTAGGGGTTTAAAGGGCTTGTTGCATATGCCAAATGCAACCGTGATCACCTACGGAAGTGGTACTAGTTAGATAGTTTGTAATTGTTTATGCTTGAGGACAAGCATCGGTTTAAGTTTGGGGGTGTGATAAATGGATTTCATATCCATTTAGAGCATTCCAAATCGGCTTAAATTGATTGCTTTGGCCTCAAGTTTGTCGTAGTTTTGATGTGTTTTGCTTAATTGTGCAGGGTTGAAGAAATGTCGATTAAGGGTGTAGTTTCCGTCGTTTTGGAGTTGATTTAAGATAAGGAATGAAGAATGGAGGCTAATGTCAGCTACCAAGATGTATATAAGTCAAGAAGGATTAAAGACGGAAGCTCATGCAAAAGGAACGAGAAGAAAAGGCTAAAATATGAAGAAATAATGCAGAAAAAATCCATCAGATTGTAGCCAGGCAGTCTGCACAAGATTTCGAGCAGACTGCGCCAGAAATGAGGATTTTATACAGATTGCGCCCGTGCAGACTGCCCCAAATTCGCGCAGGGTGCGCCAGAAGTCACTGAAAAATTACAGTTTTGCCCTTTTTACGATTTTGGCCATATCTTGAGTTCTACAAGTCCGTTTTGGACGATCTTACAGTCCACGCGAAGCTAACGAGATTCTCTATCATTCTAAAGTGGTCCAAATGTCAAAACACGAATGGAACGGCCCAGAAATACTGAAGAAAAGGCATCTACGAATTTTCTTTCAAAACAGAATCAGTTTAGGAAACGTAATTCTATTATAATTCTATTTTGGTATTTCTTGTTGGACAAGACTTCTAGAGCCTATATAAACACATCCTACCCATGTAAATCAATATATCTTGTATATAATATAGCTTAGAATTGCAAGGGAGAAAAGGGGAGCAAGATTCAACGCTCGTGACAAGCAACGGATCTAGATCTACTTTATCTTTTGTATCATAGATTTGTTTTCTCAACTCTTTGTTTTATTAATATTATTACTTTCTTTCATATCTTGTCTTCTATCATGGTTTCATTAGATCCCATGATGACGAGCGGTTCGATTATGAACTAATCGTTGTCATGGGATTCTAACGGATTTATTTATGGAGCTTTAGTATCTTGATTGCTTTAAAGATCTATGTGTGATGTATATCTGATATTCTTGTATGGTTATGCTTAATTGATAGATTGATAGATGCGTCGCGAACATCTAATTTGTTAATCTCTTGTGAAGTGAAAGTGGATCTTGAGATTTAGAACTTGCCATGCTAGCATAGGTTCATGATTGTTTATCAACGTGATTCGCAGTGTAAGATGAAAATACTTATACTGCACTGTGTGATCATTATGGATAACTTGCTCTTCAACCGTTATGTTTTCAAATTCTATAGACATATAGGGTCTAAGCATAATTGGTGTCTATTCATCTTCTATCTCTTTTGTGGATGTATGTTTAGTTTGGTATACGTATGCTGACAGGTAGCGTGTACTTGTTTCGTGTTATCCGATCAGATATCATAACCATTGCATATAGTGATTAAAGGCGTCAGATCTAAGCGAAGTATTTAATGAAGTTAGGATTCCATGGTTCATCTTGCGTAAGTAATTCGATTTTAATTATCATTAGTTAAGTAATTCTTAGTTTAATAGTTTGCATCTTAGTTTAATTTAGATAATGAAACCCCAATATTGTTAATTGTCTTAGCAGTGCATAATAACCATACATTGTTGCATAGGTACAAAACTGAACTAAAACCATAACCAGATCTCTGTGGGAACGAACTCGACTTATTCATATATTACTTGTGACCACGTAGGCTTGCGTGATTTTGTGTTAACACTTATATATATATATATATATATATATATATATATATATATATATATATAGTATGGTTCTAGGGAGAACCAGTTAATCAAGAAAACTGGGCGAACCCATCTAGACCATTGATTAATTATCATTTAAATCAATTTCTTTAAATTAGACATAATGGCAGCACTGTTAATAGTTTAAAAAATTAGTCTAGATACAAAGTCAAATTTGACACACAAATTAATCATCAATTAGCATATTTGGAAGGTATCGTGATTGAATATTATCACAATCTGTCACAATCTTCAGAAAAATGAATTTTTTCTGTAAACCCTGCCATCGAAACAATATAGGGAAAAAGAAAAAAATACAGATTCAACTATGTTTTCTATACAAGTTTGATCTGGGTTCTCAATAGGTTCCATTACGTATTCCACAGAATCATAAGTTCTTGTTAGAACCTGGGTTCTCAATAAGTTCCAATATTGAGAAGCTAATTTACATAACTTACAAAAATCTTATTTCTGATGTATGTTCGATACATGTTCTATGGATTCAGTATGCAGGACGATTCTTCCCATATAGATTCAGAGACTAGTTCTTGATACAATTCACGCCAAGTTTGTTGCAGTTCAAACATGACTATGTCACAGATTCCAGAAGAATCAAAGGATTTCAAACTACATCTCTTCGTTTGTTGGAACCCAAATGTATTGCGTAGTTATTCTGGTCGAGAATAAGAAAAATGGGTCTCTACTAGGTGTTGGATCTTTAATTTTAAAAATGATGGTGAATACCGTATACTTCTCTATTAATTTTATCTAATATGTATGTCTTCCTATGCCAAGCAATTAGCATAGCCAAACTCACATGTGCCAGTTATATTGAAAACTGAATTATCTAAAACTCTTATTTAAATGCTCTGCCTATAAAGGTGTATATTGGAGTACAGATTAGCACAACAAAGACTACCAGAAAAAACAATGGAAATAGCTTTGCTTCATTGTGCATTCCCTATATGTATTTTCTTATTGTTTTGCTTGATAATCTATGTTGTTTATGATTTGTGCCTGAAAGCTAAAATCCTTCGAGCCAGGCTTAAAATGCAAGGAGTTGATGGTACTGCACCTATTTTTGTTCTAGGAAACATTCCTGATATACAAAAAATCATGTCTAAGGTATCGGCAGAAAATGCTTCAACTTATAATTCGAAGGAGCCCCTGTCACTTGACTATCGGTCTTTACTTCTTCCACATATTAGTCAATGGACCAATCAATTTGGTACTTTTATATGCTTTTACAAGTTTAAATTCTTCAATTCAAACATGCTTTATTAAATATACGTGTGCAACCAGAATTTTAGTAGTTCTCTACCTTTGATTTTCCAGATGTAATGTTAATATCAATGACAGGTGAAACTTTCACTTTTGCTTTTGGAAAAGGTACAGATTTTGTTTATAGGAGATGGCGAACTGGTAAAAGAGATGGGTCTTTGTAAATCCTTGGACTTAGGGAAGCCATCTTACTTGCAGAAGGACATGTTAGAATTCCAACTCTTGTTAAAGTCAAATAAGAAGGCTAGCCAATAGTAAAAAATGGAGGTTAGTCTTAGATGGTAAGCTTGAAATAAATAATAGTGATGTAAGCAATGATGTTATCTTGTATTTTGAACTCTATAAATAGGCTCATTGTATTGCCATTGTAGAACACACCGAAGTGTAAGAGAGCAGAGATACAGAAAGAAAGAGCTGAAGCTCTTGTGTGAGAGAAAGAAAAGAAATTGTAATTTCTTCTTATATATATACAGTTTGTTGTTTGAGTAAAAAATATTTGGTATAAGCCCATACACGTTTCCAATAAGTGGTATCAGAGCTAAGGTTTCGTTCGGAAAAGAAATTGGCAAATTTCTTGAAAAAAAAATTTCCGGTCACTATTTCTGTCAGAAAATACTATTCATCACCGGAGAAGAAGACACTGTGCACGCCGTAGAAGACGAAGTACTGTTCATACATACAGCACTGTTCATACGAATTACTATTCATACGGTACTGTTCATACAAAGTACTGTTCATGCATACGGTAATGTTCACTTATACTTTGCAAGGATATTTTTTTTGAAAGAAAAAAACATGGCAAATATGATGCAGCCACAAATTCAGTTATTAACGGATACAAATTATGAAAGATGGAGTATCGAAATGAAAGAGATACTCAGTTCTTACGACATTTGGGACATAGTAGAAATCGGGTACAACGAGCCCGCAAATGCAGTCGCTGAAGCAGCTCTTCAGAATGCCGAGAAGATGGCATTAATGGAGTCTCGAAAAAAAACAGTAAGGCATTTTTCATGATTTTTCATGGTGTCGATGAATCCACCTTTGATAAAATTGCATAACTAAAAAAGACAAAAGATGCATAGGAGATTTTGCGAAAATCATTCCAAGCTATCAAGAAAGTGGAAAAGGCGATGCCTCAAGTACTCCGTGGAGAGTTCAAAAATATCAAAATGAAGAGTTCAGACAAAATTGGTGAATATGTTATGCGTTTGAAAATGGTGACAAATGAGATGAAAAGGAATGGTGAAAGGCTTGATAAGGTTCAGGTCATGGAAAAGCTTCTCCGCTCCCTGACAAGAAAATTTGATCATGTTGTTACTTCTATCGAGGAGTTAAATGATTTGTCAACAATTTCGATTGACGAGCTTGTAGGTTCGCTCTAAGCACATGAGCAGCGGATGAATAGATATGATGATGATACGAGCCATTTTGAAAAAGTGTTGCAAAGTAAAGTGTCCATTAATGACAATTCTGATGGTATCATCAGCATTCAGGGGGAGCACCCAGAAAAATGCGGAGTCTAGATAGTATTTATGAGGCAACATGTCCGGTACAAACATCTTTTGATTATTCTTTATTTTGTTTAATGGATGAGTGCGATCCAGTTACATTTGAGGAAGCTTCTGAAGAAAGCAAATGGAACAAGGCCATGGATGAAGAAATTGGTGCTATCAAGAAGAATGATACTTGGGAGCTTACAAGTCTTCCAGAAGGACACAAAGAAATTGGTGTCAAATGGGTCTATAAGACCAAGACAAATTAAGAAGGCAAAGTGGAGAAGCACAAGGCAAGGTTAGTGGCTAAAGGCTACAAGCAGAGACATGGAATTGACTATGATGAGATGGATGTGAAGTCAGCATTCCTGAATGGGTATCTCGAAGAAGAGGTCTATATTGAACAGCCTCCTGGATATGTTCAGAAAGGTAAGGAAGATAAAGTCTACCGGCTAAAGAAAGTACTGTACGGGTTGAAACAAGCCCCGAGAGCATGGAACACAAGGGTTGATGAATACTTTCAAAAGAACGGTTTTGTGAAGAGTCCATACGAACATGTACTCTACACCAAAACAAATTCAGGGGGAGATATTATGATCGTGTGCTTGTACGTGGATGACATGATCTTTACCGGAAACAACCCTGGTATGTTCAAAGATTTTAAGAAAGTTATGACTAACAAATTTGAGATGACAGATATTGGTCAAATGTCATACTTTATTGGAGTTGAAGTCAACCAAAGCAAAGACGGGATTTTTATGTCTCAGAAAAAATATGCCGAGCAGATTTTAAGCAAGTTCAGAATGGATGAATGCAAGCCAGTGAGCACGCCCGCAGAAACGAGCATAAAGCTTAGAAATGATTCAACTAGGGAGTCGGTAAATCCGACATTGTTCAAAAGTTTGGTTGGAAGTCTGAGGTACATAACTTTCACTCGTCCATATATCATGTATGTAGTTGGACTGGTTAGTAGGTACATGGAGAAGCCGAAGCAAGATCACTTCATGGCAGCTAAAAGAATTTTGAGGTACATAAAAGGTACACTTGATCATGGTTTGTTTTACACGCATTCTCAAGATTCAAAATTAGTTGGCTATTCAGATAGTGATTATGGTGGAGATTTGGATGACGGGAAAAGCACTTCGGAATATGCTTTTCATATCAGTTCGGCGATATTTTCATGGTCATCAAAGAAGCAACCGATAGTTGCTCTCTTAACATGTGAGGCAGAATACATCGCAGCAGCAGCGTGCGTATGTCAAGCTATGTGGTTAGGCTACATATTGAGCGAGTTAAATCTTGCAAAGGAGGATCCATTTACTATATACGTGGATAACAAATCTACTATCTCACTTGCAAAGAATCCGGTGTCACACAGTCGAAGCAAGCACATCAACATCAAATATCATTTCATACGAGAGCAGGTGAATGATAAAATTTTGAAGTTGGTGCACTACAGGACCAAAGAAAATTTAGCAGATATTTTCACGAAGCCGCTGAAGCCGGAGTTATTTCACAACATGAAGATGAAGCTTGGAATGCAAAGTCGAGTTTGAGGGGGAGTGTTAGAATTCAAACTCTTCTTGAAGTCAAATAAGAAGGCTAGCCAATAGTCAAAAATTGAGGTTAGTCTTAGGTGGTAGGCTTGAAATAAATAATAGTGATGTAAGCAATGATGTTAGCTTGTATTTTGAAGTCTATAAATAGGCTCATTGTATTGCCATTGTAGAACACACCGAAGTGTAAGAGAGCAGAGAGACAGAAAGAAAGAGCTGAAGCTCTTGTGTGAGAGAAAGAAAAGAAATTGTAATTTCTTCTTATATATATATATATACAGTTTGTTGTTTGAGTAAAAAATATTTGGTATAAGCCCATACACGTTTCCAACAGGACAGGGGGCCTCTATTGGGAAAAGGTGTTCTCACAACAAGTAAAGAGGTTTGGGCTCACCAAATAAAATCCATTGCTCCTACTCTCTATGTGGACAAAGTTAAGATGTATATTGTTATGCCATATTTTGGCATGTCTAATATTCTCCCAAATTTCTAATAATATTAATTATTAATTCATATTAATAATTATTACTTAATGTCTAAGTTTTATCCTCTCTCTGAAATGAGGAAAGAATCAATCTTAAACAATCAATAACGGAAAATATCTCCAAACGATATTCTTCAAATCAGGAAGATATCACAACGATAAGATTAAATCAGATAAAATCAGTAATTACCTAGATTAACGAAGTTTATCCCTAAAGTCCCTAAGGGATAGACACAAATCAATTTCACAGAACTGCGTGGGCTTGATCCTATATAAACATATAGGTACGCAGGCATCTTGGCAGAAGAGATGACCGATATACGAGACAAATCGAGACACCTGCCAAGTCCAGCCCCCTCTTTTTTACAAATCCTAAATCCCTAAAACAGCCACATACTCATAATTTCACTCTACTATTCCAGCAAACCTCCGATTTCGTGTTGTTACGAAATTCCTCCAACAACATTTGGCGCTAGAAGGAGGGCATTAATTTTATTATTCGTGGAGGACGAATAATTTTTTACTTTCACAAGGGTTTTCGGGTTTTATCAATAGACCAGAGGAACGAAGCAAGTGCGGCGAAAAAGAGAAAAAAAAAATACTAAGGCAGGAGACTCACGCCCCGAGTTCGTTCATATACATGAAGAAAGAAAAAGGGAAGAAGAAAAGATGGGACCTGCAAGGGGAAATGGCAATCAAGTGAACATGATGACTGGTGAGTTGAGTAAAAGGCATGACAGAGGTACATCAACACAAGGATTAAAAAAAAATGGAAAAGACAAAAGAAGCCAAGTAACTTCAGAATAAAAGAAGTCACGTGAGGCCATTCAGGCGAGTGGGAAAAGAAAAGAAAAAGGACCAAAGCAGAAGGTGAACACCACAACGGGTATTGAAAAAGATAAGAAAAGCATGCAACTCGAAAATCAATCGGCTCGATTTCAATATTCAAAGATAAGTTTTATAAAGATCTTCTTAATTTAATTTTCTGCAATTAATTATCCTGCCGTGCATGCATAATCATGTTTTTAAATATTTTTCACAAAAAATATTTATTATTCAAAAAATTCGTGCGAGATATCTATTTTTATACTTGTAAAATTATTGCGATTTAGAAAATATCGTACGAGATATTTATGTTGATGAATTGCGGATATTTATGTTGATTGATTGCGGATATTTTACAATCCCGTACGAGCTGCATGCTTTGAAAGAAAAATACATATACGATATGCATTATTTTGTAAAAGATTTTCTACAAACAACGGAGCATTATTTTTGAAGAAAATAAATATCGCGACATTCTTAAAAGAGCATATTTATTATTGTGTTTGGATTGCTTGTAAAATAATTTTTCATATGTCGTCGCGCATATATGTCAAAAATATTTTCAAACTTGCGAACTAAATTGTCAAGTAGGGTAGCCTGGACAAGCTATAAATCTCGCAATGCTATAAATCTCGCAATGCTACATGCTTAGTAAAGTGCAGTGCAACACCATCTGGATTATTGAAGGGCCATGAGATCAAAATCGCATGGGTGGAGGCATCCCTATGCACAATTACATTGAAGGCCCATGAGATCTCTCACAATCGCATGGGTGGAGGCATCCCTATGCACAACTACATGTACATCTACATGTACATCTTATCTACATCGAAGACTCCGCAAGACACATCATTATGTGATTGCATCAAACACATCCTTACGTGGTTGCATCAGACACTTGAAAAGCGTGTATGCCAGTTCGGGATATATACAAGCGCCAAGGTCCTAACTAGACAACAAGGATCACAATGGATTTCAAACAAATTATTTATACTCGCACATTTGAAAACCTTGGCAAATATATATCTTATAGTGGTCATCGCATGCTATCATACTTGCATCCGCATACGCCTAACGAGCACAGTGGTGCTCTAAATGTTTTTTCTAATCATCTATTTTTAGTTTTTTCAGCGACTCAAGAAATTTGGAAGCGTAAAGAATGCTTAGTTCTCCATTGCAGCAAGCTACACCGAAGAACTGGGGGCTAGTTGTTATGCCATATTTTCGCATGTCTAATATTCTCCGAAATTTCTAATAATATTAATTATTAATTCATATTAATAATTATTACTTAATGTCTAAGTTTTATCCTCTCTCTGAAATGAGGAAAGAATCAATCTTAAACAGTCAATAACGGAAAATATCTCCAAACGATATTCTTCAAATCAGGAAGATATCACAACGATAAGATTAAATCAGATAAAATCAGTAATTACCTAGATTAACGAAGTTTATCCCTAAAGTCTCTAAGGGATAGACACAAATCAATTTCACAGAACTGCGTGGGCTTGATCCTATATAAACATATAGGTACGCAGGCATCTTGGCAGAAGAGATGACCGATATATGAGACAAATCGAGACACCTGCCAAGTCCAGCCCCCTCTTTTTTACAAATCCTAAATCCTTAAAACAGCTACATACTCATAATTTCACTCTACTATTCCAGCAAACCTCCGATTTCGTGTTGTTACGAAATCCGTCCAAGTGGCTGTTGACTATTTCACCAAGTGGGCAGAGGCCGAGCCACTTGCTACTATCACTGCAAAGAAGCTCAAGGACTTCGTTTACAGGGCAATTGTGTGTCGTTATGGGATCCCATATCAACTCATTTCGGATAATGGAAAGCAATTTGACAGCAAGGAGATGAAAGAATTCTGTGAAAATCTGGGGATAAAAAAGAGTTTCTCAGCTGTGAGCCATCCTCAGACGAATGGCCAAACCGAGGCCATAAACAAAATTATAAAGCACACTTTGAAAGCTAAATTGGAAGAGAGCAAAGGCAATTGGCCTGAGGAGTTACCTAGGGTCTTGTGGTCATACAACACGACCCCACGAACCACTACTGGAGAGACCCCCTTTTCTTTGACCTATGGTTGCGAGGCCATGGTTCCGGTGGAAGTAGGCTCGGGGTCATTCAGAAGGGAACACTACGATCCCGATGAAAACGAGGTCAATCACAGACTCTATCAGGACATGATAGAGGAAACGAGAAGCGAGGCCCAGCTACGCCTCGCGGCCTACTAACAAAGGACAGCTAGGTACTATAATGGGAAAGTCAAAGCACGATCTTTACAAATAGGCGACCTAGTGCTTAGAAGGGTCATGCCCAACACTAAGGTTCCAGGCCATGGAGTTTTTGGTGCTAATTGGGAAGGACCTTACAAGATCTATGCTACTCTTTCAGAAGGAACCTATTATCTCACGGACACGAAAGACAAAGTTATTCCGCGAGCTTGGAATGCGGAACATCTGAGAAAATACTATCAGTGAGGGCCACGCCCCTGGTAGCCTCTCTCTACTACTACTTAGCATGAATAATTCATACAAAGTACTGGGGGGTAGTGATCATATAAATTTGCTTGTCTATTAGCATTTATACTTTAAGGTCCAAGCCATCTCAACGACGCTAGGATCGCACTTGAAAATATCTCAAAGTAACAGTTCATAACTGTTATTATCTACAACGAGTCTAAGCAAAAGGAACACAAATCTAAAACTATTCAAGGCACTTCGCATCTGCGAACACAGGTTACATCAGTTCATTTTGAAGGATGAAGTAATTACGAAGCTAATACTATTGCATATCTCAACATCTCAAAAAACAAGGGAAAAAGCTAGAGTTAAAGCAACAGTAATGTAGGGACTGGGGACCGCAAGGTCAGATTACTTGAAGATTAATGATAGGCAAAAAAGGAGATTCTTGACATTTATGCGAAAAAATAAATGGATCGCATTGCGATCCCAAAATTCTTGGGAAACAAATAAAGTTAGAAAAAATTAATATTACACTTGCGAGGCATTCAAGGGGTGCCCGCATCCCCAGTTCAGAGTTACAGCAAATTATGGAATAAATTTATGAGGCAGGTGGGTTCTGATTAGCATCGGTGGCCTCCTTGGCTATTCTCGCCTCTTCCTCCAGTCTCGCCTCCTCAGCATCCTCTTCTGCGATCTCCTGTTTTAGGATCTCAGCATATTCAGCATTTCCAGGCCCAAGCCGGTCCCAGTCAAAGTCAGGGATCGCACGGATGAATCCCTTCATGAAAGTGACTTGGCCTTGGGCGAGGAATTTCTCTTCAGCAGATGATAGTGAGGCTTGCGCAGCAGTTAGATCGCCTTGGAGCTTTGCGATCTCATCAGCACTCTTCTTAGCAGCCTCTTCGCTGGACTTCTGCAGTTCCTTAAGAGATTTTTCAAAATCATTCCTCTCTTTCCGAGCATTCTTCAAATCAGTGCGAATCGTGGCAGTCTCATGAGAAAGTTGCTTTTTAAACTCAGCCTCCAGGGATCGCTTATCTTCAACCTTCTGGAACTCAAGAACCTTGTTCTTTTTATCTAATTGGAAGAAGTTTTTTGTATGCGCAGCTTGACGGATGAATGCCTCAGCTAAACACTTGGTTAAAGCATTGGCATTCTCCTCGGGAGTGGCTTTCCACCAGTTGGACGCCTCAGCCTCTTCGGTATACTTGTTCCCCAGCGAAGCGAAGAGATGCTGGGTCGCAGTGGCATTCACGGTACGGGTAGATGGCTGAGGAGGCCCACCAGGCTGCCCGTCCTTCTTAGCCTGCTTCAGAGGGCTCGCTTCAGGAGATGTTTTAGCTTGATCCCCGGCCGGATTTGCTTGAGATGAGGGATCGTTGACTGGTTTGGGAGCTGTTGGAGGGAGAACTTTTAAAACAGGGACCGCTTTCGAGGTCACCCCTTTCTTGCCACTTTGAAGAAACGAGGGAGCTTGACCTCTTCCACTGCGAGCAGACATATCTGTAGAGAAATAAAAGACAAGTTACAAACAGTTTTAAAGATACGGCACAAAGTAAGATAATTAAGATACAAAATTGAAAGACAGTTATTCATATGGAGGGCAAAGGATATGCGATGAAATATGTAAAAAATGAGGGGTCATATCGCTGTATAAGAGTACCCTCTACATCCGTTATCACGACATGAGAAGACGAGGCCTCTTCTCGCAATTTTCTTTTCTTCGTGGCACGCCCCGCGTTAGAAGGCCCCGCTTCAGGAGAAGCACCTATTCCCTCCTTGAGGAATCCGCATTCTACTAGGTTATTTAGAGAAAGAAGAGTCCTAATGTTTCTCTCTTCTGTGGTGGATTTTATTAATACATCATCGGCTCGCTGTTTTTCATCGCCTCTTAAGACGGTGCGAACTGGACCGACTGCGATGCCAAAGGAGTTGTTAGTTTGTGAACAAAGAACAAAGAGTAAGACAAAGGGTTACAGCCTCGATAGCTTACCAGGAAGGTAGTTGAAGCTCGTTTTAACTCGGGGAACCTCGTGGACATAGAAAAAAGGCTCCTTCCACGAGCCCGCATTACTTATTCCGCCAGGGAGAAGGCTTTTCTTATTAAATTCTGGACACACGGAGAAATAGACGTTGCCAAAGTCCTTGGCCCCACATTGCTTCATCTGCAGGAAGTAGCCCATTGTCTTCGCATCCAGGGGCGGATATCGAAGCTTGTGGTAGAGTATGTACAGGGCAATCATGGATCGATATCCGTTGGTGCTAATCTGGATGGGGGCTAGAAAATATGTCTCACAGACATCCTTGATGAATGGGTGGAGAGGAGAAGAGACCCATATCTTCATCAGAGGGACCGTTAGAACCATTCTGGGCACCCTGCCTCCATTCTCTTCGTGATTAAATCGATAGCATCACATTTTCTTCTTAGGCAGAATGATCTTGCCTTCAGGTTGGAACCTCTCGACCCCCTCTGTGATAGTCTTCACAACCAAGGTTGAAGACATGTCGCGGCATGCAAGGATGCGAGGTTCGCCTGGCTTAACCTTCGAACCGGGCTCAATATCCTTAGGGTTAGGCCCACCAACATATATAACTCCCTCTAGCTCTGGTTGAGGGGTGGGGACGTAAGGATTGGGCTAAGCCTCAGGAACATAGTCATAATCTTTGAAGTTTACGACTCTAGCCACTTCATTGAGGCCACCATCATCCGAGGAAGGGTCTTCGTAGTCATCATCATCATCAGAGTTGGCTTCGTTGTCGGCGCCTCCCTCAATATCATAATAGGCATCGCCTAATGAATCTATTGGAGAATCGCTTATATGAATGGGCGACATGGTTTGAGATGGGGGTATTCTGGCAAGGATTTCTGCTGCTTGAGAGCTAAATGCATCTCCTTTCTTTGTCAACATTTCAATGTCATGTTTGATGTCGGTCATCTCGGTGTGAGGCTCGTTCTGGGCTGGGAGTACATCTAAAGATTGGTCCTGTGAGCTAGCAGGACGTTTGTATCGCCAATTATCTAAGGGCACTTCTCTGGTATATTCTTCATTTGACCACTGCGATTCGAAGTATAACTTAAATGAGCTCTCGCTAGTACTTACTGCTCTTGCGATGTTAGCAGCAGCCGTTTCGCTAATTTGAACGTTGGGCATCGGGGAAGGTGTCCTTGAACTGTCATCTTGCGACATCTGAAAAGAAGTGAAATGATTAAGTGCGTGCTCTTACAGAAAGCAAATGAAGGAAGAGAAAAGAATGAATAAATAGAAAGGCTCTATGTGTTCCTAGGGGATCGCATCTAGGTCTCTGGAGGGATTGCATCTATGTTCCTATGGGAAGAGATCGCATTTCTATCGCAGCGAGGATGGGATCGCATATTCAAATTAGCATTATGGGATCGCAGTCAAAAGGGTTCGCATCGCATACAATTAAAACTATCTAATCATGCAATTATGATGAAGAACAACAATTTAAATGCAACAGATGAATGAAGACTTACTTTTTCTTGAAGAAGATTGAAGAAATCTGAAGAAAGTTGAGGTCACTGGTATTAAAGCCTGAAAATTTCTTGCGTTTGATCCGGGAGCAAACTGGCAGCACTTCGGTAATGTGTTTATGAAGATAAAGAAGGAAATGATTGTGACGGGAGTATATATAGTCATCAGGAGAGAGAAAGATACAGCACACGTGTCATCATCTCAACCGTTGAACACGCATCTCGAGACACAACGGCTGTCAAACCTCTTCAAATTCTTGGGGTCGCGACTACTCCAACGGTCATATTCATGTCAGTAACGAGTCATGGCCTCGCATTGCGGCATCACCTGGTTGATATTTGAGTCCACATCGCATCTCTAATGGCAACATGGACTCGGGGGGTAGTTGTTATGCCCAAATCTGGCATGATAATTAAATTGATTTAATTAGCTAAATTAATGGTTCATAATTGACTATGGGCCTAAAAGATGACAATTGGGCCACTAAAGTTCACAATTGGGATCAGCTCGGCACAACTACAGGGCCACCTCGCTCATGATCCGGTCTAAGGGACCGCTTCGCTGATACTCCCTCCTTGGGATCGCTTCGCGATACCAACACATCTGCTGGATCGCTATCTCTAATTCTTTATTGGAAGGCTCATGGCCAGACCCAAGGTCGCATGAGTAGTTGGACATAAGGGATCGCTTCGCATGGCCAGATCCCACGAGGTCGCATGCTAGGTCCTGATTAATTCTCTATTGGCCAAGTCTATCCGTTCGAGACTATGGGCTTCCACAACTGGGCCATGGATCACGGATAGGGTTAATGATTCACTGCCATGTCAGCCCTAAACGAGTGGGCTTGGACTTTGGTTTATCTCCTAAAACCCTAGTCCGCCTAGGTAACTTGTTGCCTAAGAACTACGTCAGGCTTGATCCCTATAAATAGGGTACGTAGGCACCTTGATACGGATGAGAAACAGTTTACCTGAAAACACCTATCAAGTTCAGCCACATCTAAACACACAAACCCTAATCCCCTGTTTTTCTTTCATTAACAAAATATCCGTATTTTGCTCTGTTAATCCAGCAAACCTCCAAAATATTGTTATACAATATTCTCCCTTATATATATAACATATATCTTTATCTTCTGTGCTTAGATAAAATTATTAAACTAACAGTCTTGAGCTTACAAGCTGTATTTTTTCAAATAAGACATCTTAATTACAAGACATCTACTACTTCTTCGAAAAGCATCCTCACAATGTGTTTATAGTGCTTGAATCTGGGAACACACTAGTCAGATCATGGGAAAACTGCTTGAAATCGAGTGTTGCTAGTTCAGCGGAGTTGCTAATCTGGTTAATCTTTTGGTAAACCTTTCAGCAAAGAACATGGGAGCTACTTTCATGGCACCATTTTGGGCGACATGAACCTTGTAAAGTTGAGTAATACAAGCACATATCAAAAGATAACGAAAGGAAAGGCTGAAAAAGAGTTGAGTTAGAATAAGTTGTGTTAATGTGTGCTCTCGTGAAGAATCTCCTAAAGAAGAACAATATAACTGTCATATGTTCTGTTTATACTCTTAATTTAAGTATTAGTCGTAGCTATCAAGAGACAGGTGTTTGGCTTGGGTACTTTTGAGACTCAACAATTTTTTCTTGATGTATAATTTCAAATTTTCTCTTTCTTCATGGATTCTACTAGGTGTTTTGATATTTTTATAAACACATAGAAGAATCTCAAAAATATCATGTACATGAACTATTTTAATAAATATCATTTTTTAATAAAAAATTAATATAACACCTTAGATTCTTGTAGGTGTTTTGATGTTTAATGTGGTGCAATTTAAATTTGTAATTTTTATTTTGTAATATTACCATTTAGATTTCTAGATTCTACTACTTGTTTTGATATTTGTAGAGAACACCTTGAAAAATTTCAAAATTACCATGTTCAATTTTGTTTTTTTAAGAAATATTATTATTTAATAAAAAAATTGAATACTACACACTAGATTCTACTTTAGAGAATATTCAAAACATATCTTAAAGAATCTCAAATTGGTCTATAACAAATTAAAAATTTACATTCTTCTTTGCTTGCATTGTATTATTTGGTCTACGTACCGGAACAACTTAAAGAATCTTTAAGAGATCAAATTAAAAAATCTTAAATAAATTATAAAAAATTAGTAAACTTTTTTAATAAAATTTTTAATAATTTAAAAAACATTTTTCTACTATTTTAAATAATTAAACTAACATTCTTTTCCTTCTAAAAATTAACACATTAAAAAACAATTAAGAAAAGATTAGTCAAAAATTAACAATTTTTAATAAATATAAATGTTATGAAATATTTTTGAAACACTTTAGAGAATCTTATAATACTAAGTCCAATTTTATCAATATTATAACACTTTAGTTAAATGTCAAAACACTTAGTCAAATTTAAAATTTACACTAAAATTTAGAGAATTTTGTAGTACTTAATCCAATCTTATCAACATTTTAATATTTTAATTAGTCGAATTTTATGAATGTCAAAATACTTACTAAAATCTTCTTACTCTTGAAACACTTAGTTGAATCTTATTATAATTAGAACACTTAGTCGAATTTAAAATTTACACTGAATTTTATATAAGATTCGTCTGCGTGTAATATTTAAAATACTTAATGAAATCTCAATGTTAAAACACTTAGCCGAATTTTATCAATGTTAAAGCATTTAGTCGAATCTTACTATTATTAAAATTTACATAAATATTTTATTTAACATTCAACTACGTGTTCTGATAGGATAACAAATTAAATTAAATTTATATTTAAGAAAATAAAAATAATCTCAAACCACTTTAGAAAATATTCAAAACATATCTTAAAGAATTTCAAAACACCTTAGAGAATTTCAAATTGGTCTATAACAAATTAATAATTTACTTTCTATAAAACACCTTAAAGAATCTCTAAGAGATCAAATTAAACAAAATCTAAAATAAATTATAAAAAATTAGTACATTTTTTAACAATATTTATGATAATTTTAAAAATAATTTTATATTATTTTAAATGATTAAACTAACATTTATTTCCTTCTAACAATTAACACATTAAAAAATAATTAAAAAAAGATTATTAAAAAATTAACATTTTTTAATAAATATAAATGTTATGAAATATTTTTGAAACACTTTTGAGAATCTTATAATACTTAGTCCAATCTTATCAATATTATAACACTTTAGTTAAATGTCAAAACACTTAATATAATCTATTAGCATTAAAACACTTAGTCGAATCTATATATTGTAAAATTTTACATTGTATTTTATATAAGATTCGTCTACGTGTAATATTAAAATACTTTGTGAAATATTCATGTTAAAACACTTAATAGAATCTTATAAATGTTAAAATACATAGTCGAATCTTATTATTATTATTATTATTATTATTATTATTATTATTATTATTATTATTATTATTATTATTAAAATTTTCATAAATATTTAATTTAAGATTCAACTACGTGTTCTAATAGGATAACTAACTAAATTAAATTTTTATTTAAGAAAATAAATATAATTTCTTATATTTGTATAATATTATATTTAAATTTATACTTTTTTTTTGAATTTGATTAATTATTTTATTTAAGGTTGAAGTAAGCTACCCATAAAGTAGCGTGAAATTTATTAGGATTTAATAAAACTCTACATTTAATAATGAACTTTAAATGCAAAATTTTCAATGTATAGTAATAATTTATATATTGTAAAAAAAGAATATACAATAGAAAGTGGAATATGTATTCTAGTTCTAGAAATTTGTATACCACGTAGAATATTTTTTTATAAAAAAAGTATCATGTTGAAAAAGGAATGCAATTTGCATAATAGATACAAGTTGATTAAGATTTTACTTCCTCCCCGATGAGTTACCTGATTGATTGATTGGTATTAAATGCATGATTCAAATTGTAAGTTAATGAATATATTTATTATATTTCTTTACCAAGATTGTCCTTCTATTATAAAAATAAAAAAGTTACCTTTTTTCTATGTGTAGATCTAAAACGTTAGATCATTTTAAAATCAGGGGTGGATTTGTGGATTTGGAGATTTCTTGGTTCTCTCGTGAAGTGAGATTCTCCCTTAAGCATAGGCCTATATATATATATATATATATATATATATATATATATATATATATATATATATATATATATATATATATATATATATATATATTAAATAATAGATATTATTAGATTAGATTGTACGATCTCGAAAACTTAAAATTGCACCCAGAATCTGACAGGAAAGCTTCCACCAGAATTTGAGAAACTAACTTTCCTCCAACTTATGTGAGTACCACTAAAATTACCCCCTCATTTTGTTTTCCTTTCCAAATATTTATGTATAGTGGTACCTAATTTTTGTTAATTTATTCATGATAAATGCAGAGATTTAACTCACAACTACATCCAGGGCACTCTACCTGTACAATGGGTCTCTATGAAACTTCGTCAGATGTATGTAATATGCTTCTTTTATATATAAGACCTCTGCTGCTAATAGTGATTGATTTTAAGCCAACCCATTTTACATTTTTTAATTTTAACTAATGTTAATAGATTAGGCATATTCCCGATAATCTTGATTCCGGTGAATAACCTTAAATTGTGTTATTACCAAATTCCTTTGTTAACACTTATTTATCATGTTGTAATTTGATACACCGATGAGTGTGGCTACAGTTTACTCCTTGCGAATCGCTTGACGGGTCCATATTGAATATCCAGCTAATATTTCTATTAATAGTATTGGTAGTAGTCTAAGTAGTGTAGATAGTGGCTGAGTTAGTTATGCCACCTCAGCAAAGTTAGTTGGATCAGAATGATCATATATGTACAACTTTACTGTCATTTTGACAATTAATCAAGATGTTAACATTTCATCCTTCTCTCTCTCTCTCTCCCTCTCTCTCTCTCTCTCTCTCTCTGCTTCTTTATTTTGTTCATCTGAGCTTCATTTAACATAGTATCAAAGTGTTAATGGTGATAGATCTACATCTTTGTTGCTTCCGCTCATTTTTCTTTGTTGTTTCCGTTCGATTCTCCAGTTATTTCAGGAGTTTTCGTTTCTATTGTACTTTCGTGACTAAATCTTCACGATTTGATGATCTCTTTCTATAATTGATCTTCAAATTACGTCTCTTTTGCTTAGTTGATGTTCTTTCTGCGTATCTCTTATTGTGTATCTCGTTCTTGTTCTAAATCTCTCTGAATTTTCTTGATCATTTTTCGTTTTGATCTCTCATCATCGAGAATTCGTTGATATCTCTTTTTGTTACCTAAATCTATACATATTGTTATCTTGATTGTTAGCTTACATAACTGTTCATTTTGATGAGTAATACAATGGCTGCTACTACTAGTACAAACGCTTAGACTAGATCACATGTTTCAACGAATCAAGATGCATCAAGTGTGTATTATATACATCCTTCAGATGCTAACACTACTCAGTTAGTTTTGGTCAAATATAATGGAACAGGCTACAGTAATTGGAAAAGTTCTATTATGTTAAGTTTATCTGCCAAGAATAAGCTAGGATTTGTTGATGAATCAGTCGTTAAGCCAGATGCTAGTTCTTGTGATTTCAAAGCCTGGGAAAGATGTAATGATTTGGTTTGTTCCTGGTTACTTTGTAATTTTGATGATTCTATATCCAAAAGTGTTCTGTTCTTTAAGACTGCTCGAGAGATTTGGTTAGATTTAGAAGATAGGTTTGGCTATGCTTTAATGACATAAATCTTCTCTATTGAGCAACAGTTATCTGATTTGCATCAAGGTTCTAAAAGTGTATCTTACTTCTTCACTGAAATTAAAACATTGTGGGATGCTATAAGTGATATAAGTCCATTGCCTTGCTGCACCTGCAACAAATGTACTTATAATGTTACACAGAAGGTTCTTCAAATGCAACAAGATCATAGACTTTTGCAATTTATGATGAAGCTTAATGATAAGTTTGCTACTGTAAGAGGCAATATCCTGATGCAACAACCATTGCCAAGCTTGTCTAATGCCTTTAGAGTGTTTTCTCAAGAAGAAAGGCATCAAGAAATTTCTCAAACTGTTGCACAACATGAATCTTTGGCTTTTGTAGCTGATAATAAAAGGAATTTCAGAACTGGTAATAATACTGGGAATAGTACTACTAGTGGTGCTTTTCAGAGACAGGGTGGTACTACTTATGCAGGAAAAGGAAGTGGTTCTGGAAATTTCAGGAAGGGTACCTATTTTTGCACACATTGAAAAATTGCTGGACATAGTGTGGAAAGATGTTTTAAACTTCATGGTTACCCTGCAAATTTCAAGCCTAAAGATAGAAGAGTTGCAGCAGTATCTATGAATTCTTCTGAGGACAAATCTGAGACAGAAAACACTTCTATATCTGCAGCTCAATATCAACAACTGATGGCATTGCTTAACAAGCAATCTCTTACTCCTAATTCACAGACTTCACAAGATCATTCTGAGCATGCGATGTTAGCTGGTAAGACATGTTTACTAGTTGATAATTTTTCTAAAACAGAGTGGTTGATTGATAGTGGTGAAACTGATCACATTTGCTCTAATCTTAGTTTGTTTTTAACTTATAAACCTGTTATTGGAGATCATGAGTTCATTGTAATACCTGATGGAAGGCAAGTTCCCATTCTACATATAGGATCTGTCAGAATTCGAAAAGACATGATTCTGCACAATGTTTTACATATTCCTCAGTTTAAGTACAATCTGCTTTCTTTTCGAAGATTGTACTCAGATATGAATTGTTCATTGGTTTTTGATGGTCATAATTGTGTCATACAGGACCATTTACAGAAAAAGAAACAAATTCTTCTTGGTAAATCTCGAGGTGGCCTATACAGTACTTCAAGTTTCTCTCAAGCAACTGTTGACAGTAAAAGCTTTCTCAGTATTAAGGAAGATCTCGGTATTTGGAATTTAAGGCTAGGGCATGTTCCTTTTGACAAGTTAAAGTTGATTTCAGCTCTATCAGGATTGAAGAATTCTTCTACAGAGCTTATTTTTCAAATTTGTCCATTAGCAAGAAAAACAAAAGCTTCTTTCCCTCACAGTAGTATCAAGACTAAAGCTCCTTTTGAATTGATTCATATAGATGTATGGGGACCTTATAAGGTCAAATCTCATTCTGGTTGTAATAAGTTCTTGACAATTGTGGATGATTTTAGTCGTTTTACTTGGATACATTTGTTGAAATATAGAACTGATTGTATCAAAGTTATGCTTTATTTTATTGCTCATGTAGAAACTCAGTATAAGGCAAAGATTGAAAAAGTAAGTTCAGATAATGCTCCAGAACTGTGTCAAGGCCTTATGAGAGAGTTATTTCTTCAAAAAGGAATTCTACATCAGATTAGTTGTAGTCATACACCACAACAAAATGGTGTTGTGGAACGTAAGCATAGACACTTACTTGAGACAGCAAGGTCCTTGTTTTTTCAGTCTAAAATACCAGATAAGTATTGGAATCACTGTGTTCTATGTGCAACCTATCTCATCAACAGAATTTCACTACAAAGCATTGGGAATGATACACCTTATCATAAACTTACTGGTATTTTTCCATCTCTTGATCATTTGAAAGTTTTTGGTAGTTTATGTTTTGCATCTACTATTTCTGATAATAGGAGTAAGTTTGATCCAAGATCAATCCCATATGTTTTTCTAGGATACTCTTCCACTAAAAAAGGCTATAGAGTTCTAGATTTCAGTAATGACACTATTTTTGTTTCAAGAGATGTCACATTTCATAAATCACACTTTCCATTTCATTCTCATAATAGCCCAACTATTTTTCCAGCAAAAATTTATTTGCCTTCTGTCACTACTCCTTGTTTACCAGAAGAATCTATAGTTGAACCTTTCTCTACTGGATCATTACCAGTATCATCTCCTGTTGAATCTTGTAGTATAGATTCCGAGTCATCACTGGTTCATGATCTTAGTTATACTTCAAATTTGGTTTTTAATGACAATAATGTTCTGCCTTTGAGAAAATCTACTAGAAATCATAAACCTCCATCTTATTTGTCATCTTATAAATGTCATACTGCTTTTACACCAACTCATTGGTGTAATTTGGTCCATACACCTAATATTTCTGATACTAAGTGTGATATTCAAGAGCCAAAGAATTATCAAGAAGCTGCTGCTAATCCTATTTGGGTTGCAACTATGCAAACTGAGTTACAAGCATTAAATGCTAATCATATAGGGGATTTAGTTCCTCTCCCAAAGGATAAAAAGGATATAGGTTTTAGATGGGTTTTTAAAGTCAAGCTTAAGTCTGATGGTAGTTTGGAAAGGCGTAAGGCCAGACTTGTTGCTAAGGGTTACAATCAGAAACATGGAATTGACTATGAGGAGACTTTTTCTCCTATTGTTAAAATGAGCACAGTTAGAATTTTATTATCTTTGGCTGCTTCTAAACACTGGCAGTTACATCAACTTGATGTAAATAATGCCTTCTTACATGGGACTTTGAAGGAGGAAGTTTATATGAGTGTTCCAGAAGGTGTTCCTAATCCACATAACTTGGTTTGTTTACTTCGAAAATCTATCTATGGATTGAAGCAAGCATCCAGGGAGTGGCATACTAAGCTGGTTTAAGAATTGTTGTGTCAAGGTTTAACACAGTCAAAAAATGATTATAGTTTGTTCATTAAAAAGCAGCATAATCTCATTTGTGTGGCAACTGTGTATGTTGATGATGTTATCTTAACTGGTGATGATGTTCAGGGTATTCATAGTTTAAAAGCACATTTGGATGCTAAATTTGGAATCAAAGATCTTGGTAACCTTCATTATTTTTTAGGAATTGAAGTTACACATTCAGCTGATGGTCTTGTTCTTTGTCAGCAGAAGTTTGCTAAAGAATTATTAGTTGAGTCTGGTATGGATGTTTCCAGTCCTACTTGCACACCTTTGCCTGTCCATCTTAAACTCTCAAATTCTGAGGGAGAGTTGATTTCTAATCCTGAACTTTATAGGTCTATTATTGGCAAGTTGAATTATCTTATTAACACAAGACCAGATTTATCTTACACAGTACAGTGTTTAAGTCAATATATGCATGCTCCTCGTACTAGTCATTTGAAGGCTTTACATCATGCTGTTAGATATATTGCTGGTACTATTACACAAGGTATTTTGTTAAAAGCTACAGATCAACTGCAATTTCAAGCTTTTTCGGATGTAGACTGGGCTTCTTGTGTAGATTCATGACGTTCAGTTACTGGTTATATTTTGTTATTTGGGAAATCTCCAATCACTTGGAAATCTAAGAAACAAAGTACTGTTTCTCATTCCTCTGCAGAAGCAGAATATCGTGCAATGGCTTCTGCAGTTGCAGAGGTAACTTGGGTAGTTCGTTTGATTGAAGAACTTGGTGTTTCTAATCTAAAACCTATTTTGTTACATTGTGACAATCAGTCTGCACTCCATATAGCTAAAAACCCTGTATTCCATGAACGTACCAAGAATATAGAGCTCGATTGCCATTTCACTCGAGACAAGGTGTTGGAAGGGTTATTACAGCTCACTTATCTTCCCACTCGTTCTCAACTGGCTAATGTTCTAACCAAGATTGCTCCTTCTGCTCAGTTCAACACTCTATTGTCCAATTTGGGAGTGTTTCCACCTCCCAACTTGAGGGGGGATATTGAATATCCAGCTAATATTTCTATTAATAGTATTGGTAGTAGTCTAAGTAGTGTAGATAGTGGCTGAGTTAGTTATACCACCTCAACAAAGTTATTTAGATAAGAATGATCATATATGTACAACTTTACTGTCATTTTGACAATTAATCGAGATGTTAACATTTCATCTCTCTCTCTCTCTCTCTCTCTCTCTCTCTCTCTCTCTCTCTCTCTCTCTCTCTCTCTCTTTCCTTCTTTATTTTGTTCATCTGAGCTTCATTTAACAGTCCAATACCAGAAGAGTATGGAAGCATTGCTACACTAGAAAAACTGTAATTTTTTTTGGCATTGGCTCCCTTTATTTGAGTAATTCGGCTATTGTTGGAAAAATTCTTTTAAGGTTTTTTTTACGTATATGTAAATTGTGACAGAGAGCTAGATGCCAATCAAATGTCAGGAAATATCCCACCAAAGCTTGGCGATCTTCTTGCTATTTCGGCAATGTAATTCTCTACCTGCATTGTTTTACACTATTGGTAAGACTGCCCGGTCCATGTATATCTTATTGTAACATGCATAAATGTGTTTCAACCCCTTTTAACTTCTAACGTCTAAACTATCTTAATTACAAAGATTTTAAATTATCTATTTTTTTATGATTGGAAAATCTCTCTGTCTTCAATTTACTGGACCATTGTCGGACACACTTGCCAAGCTGACTTCACTGACGGACTTGTAAGATCCTAATATGCTTATGCATTCCTTTTTGCTTTTACATAAATATATAATTATGTTGGGATTCAAGAAAACAATGGTGTTATTCTGAATCCCTTCTCCCTTGTTATGTGTAACATCTAATTGTTCAAATTGTTCTCTTAATGCAAATGTAGTCGAATTAGTGATAACAACTTCACTGGGAAGAGATACCTAACTACATTCAGAATTGGACAAACCTTGAATGGCTGTAAGAATTTATCTTATTTATCTGTTGGAAAAGTGTATGTATATATAAGAAGAAATTACAATTTCTTTCTTTCTCTCACAAGAGCTTCAGCTCTTTCTTTCTATCTCTTTTGGTGTATATTGTATTACAAGCTTGCTGGGTGTCTTATTTATAGGCTAGAAAAACTAAAGTATACATCATGCCTTAAATATTGAGAGAGCAACTATCTGTTGAGAGAGCAACTATATGTTGCTTCTTTGATGACCATGAAAATATTGCTGAACCGATATGAAAAGCATATCCTGAAGTGCTTTTCCCGTCATCCAAATCTCCACCATAATCACTGTCTAAGTAGCCAACTAATTTTGAATCTTGAGAATGCGTGTAAAATAGACCATGATCAAGTGTACCTTTAATGTACCTCAAAATTCTTTTAGCTACCATGAAGTGATCTTGCTTCGGCTCCTCCATGTACCTACTAACCAGTCCAACTGCATACATAATATCCGGGCGAGTGAAAGTTAGGTACCTCAGACTTCCAACCAAACTTTTGAACAATGTCAGATTTACCGACTCTCTCGTTGAATCATTTCTGAGCTTTATGCTCGTTTTTGCGGGCGTGCTCACCGGCTTGCATTCTTCCATTCTGAACTTGATTAAAATCTGCTCGGCATATTTTTTCTGAGACATAAAAATCCCATCTTTGCTTTGCTTCACCTCGACTCCAAGAAAGTATGACATTTGACCAATATCTGTCATCTCAAATTCGTTAGTCATGACTTTCTTAAAATAATCAAACATACCAGGATTGTTTCCGGTAAAGATCATGTCATCCACGTACAAGCACACGATCATAATATCTCCCCCTTGATTTGTTTTTGTGTAGAGTGCATGTTCGTACGGACTCTTCACAAAACCATTTTTCTGAAAGTATTCATCAACCCTTGTGTTCCATGCTCTCGGGGCTTGTTTCAACCCGTACAGTGCTTTCTTTAGCCGGTAGACTTTATCTTCCTTGCCTTTCTTAACATATCCAGGACGCTGCTCGATGTAGACTTCTTCTTCAAGATAACCATTCAGGAATGTTGACTTCACATCCATCTGATAGATCTTCCATTGGTTCTGAGCTGCAATTGCTGTAAGAAGTCTTATGGTATCAACTCTTGCAACTGGAGCGAATACCTCATCATATATAGTCAATGCCATATCTTTGCTTGTAGCCTTTAGCCACTAGCCTTGCCTTGTATTTTTCCACTTCTCCATCTTGATTGGTCTTTGTCTTTTAGACCCATTTGACACCAATTGGTTTGTGTCCTTCTGGAAGACTTGTAAGCTCCCAAGTATCATTCTTCTTTATTGCACCAATTTCTTCATCAATGGCTTTGTTCCATTTGCTTTCTTCAGAAGCTTCCTCAAATGTAACTGGATCACATTCAGCCATCAAACAAAATAAAGAATAATCAAAGGATGTTTGTACCGGACTTGTCGCCTCATATATACTATCCAGACTTCGCATTTTTCTGGGTGCTCCCCCTGAACTGCTGCTACTACTACTTCCTGAACTCGATGGTGTCGAGGCAGGAGTTTGTTGATTTGGACTTTGTGGAGGAGTTGGATCATCATTCTCGCCATCTTCAATGTTGGTGCCATCACCATCATCATCATCATCATTAAAAAATAAACCTGCAACTTTTCTTTCTTCCACGCTCCATCTCCAGTAATCAGATTCATCGAACTCAACATCTCGAGAAATGATTAATTTCTTCGTCAGGGGATTATAGAGTCTGTACGCCTTGCTTCTTTTGTCATATCCGGTAAAGATACACTTCTCGCCTTTGTCATCAAACTTCTTTCTTTTCTGATCAGGAACATGGGCATATGCAACACACCCGAAAATTCTGAGATGTCCCACTGATGGTTTGCTGCCACTCCATGCTTCATTTGGAGTTTTGTTTATAACACTTTTTGTTGGACAGCGATTCAACAAATAAATGGCACATAGAACGGCTTCAGCCCAGAAAGTCCTTGGCATATGTTTTGCTTTCACCACGCTCCTTGCCATGTCTAGAATGGTGCGATTCTTTCGTTCTGCAACACCATTTTGTTGTGGAGTATATGTCGTTGTCAACTGATGATTTATTCCATGTGCTCTGCAAAAACTTCTAAACAAGTTTGAAGTATACTCGCCTCCTCTGTCTGATCGAAGTACCTTCAAATAATGGCCACTTTGCTTTTATGCCATAGCTTTGAACTCCTTGAATTTATCAAGAGCCTCCGCTTTTTCTTTCAAGATATATACCCAACTTTTCCTGCTGAAACCATCAATAAATGTTAGGTAATACCTGTTTCCTCCAAATGATGCAATATCAAATGGCCAGCTATATCCGTATGAACAATCTCCAACGGCCATCTAGCTCGCCATGATTTTCCAACTGGAAAGCTTTGTCGGTGTTGCTTCCCTTTAACACATGCTTCGCACAACTGATTTGGTTCATTGATTTCTAGCAAACCATCCACCATCTTTGTCCTTGACAATAATTTCAAGCCAGTAAATCCAAGATGACCAAATCTCAAGTGCCATAACCACGAGTCATTTTTAATGACTGACTTCAAACACTTCTGCACATTTGTCTGTATATCAAGTGTGAAGAGACGATTCTTTGACATCTCCACGTTTGCAATTAATTCTCTAATCTGATTTCTGATGATAAGAGAATTATCCTGCATCTGTATGTTATATCCCTTCTCCACAAGTTGTCCAAGAGTGATGGTATTACTTTTCAAAGCAGGTATATAATAAATATCATTTATATACTTTATATCACCTCTCTTTGTCACAATCGTAACAGTGCCTTTCCCTTTGACTGGAATTTTTGACGAGTCACCAAAAGTAACTTCTCCGCTGATGGTGTCATTTATCTCCGTAAATAATTCTTTATGGCCACACATGTGATTGCTAACGCCAGAATCAAGATACCAAATATTTTTCTTGCCTTCTTCATCTCCTTTGTATGTGAGAAACATAGCAGAACCCACATCTTTGTCTTCTTTTGTTGCGGCAAAATGACTTCTTTCTTCCACTTTTGGAGATCTACACTCATAACTGAAATGACCATATTTGTTACAATTATAACATTGTAACTGAGACTTATCACCTCGTTGTTGGAATCCGCCTCTTCCTCGGCCTCTAAAATTTTGACCACGACCAGATGGTTGATAGCCTTCATTATTCTGGCCTCTACTGAACGTCTGTCTTCCACGTCCTTGTCCACCTCGGTAGCTACCTCTATAGCCACCTCTGCCATGTACAGAACTGCTAGTGCCAGAATTTTCACCGATAGACATGCTGCTTTGTAAAGCTTTCTCCAAATGGCTCGTATCATCATACTGGTTCATCCGCTGCTCATGCGCTTGAAGTGAACCAACTAGCTCATCGATAGAAATTGTGGACAAATCTTTCGACTCCTCGATGGCAGTAACAACAAAATCAAATTTTCTTGTTAGCGAGAGGAGGAGCTTTTCCATGACCCGAACATCATCGAGACTTTCGCCATTTCTTTTCATTTCGTTTGTCACCATTTTCAAACGCGTAACATATTCACCGATATTTTCCGAGCTCTTCATTTTTAAATTCTCAAACTCACCACGTAATACTTGAAGCCGCACCTTTTTTACCTTTTCAACACCTTGGCATGATTTTTGCAAAATCTTCCATGCCTCTTTCTCTGTCTTTGCATTTGAAATTTTTTCGAAGGTGGATTCGTCGACACCTTGAAAAATTATGTATAACGCCTTGTTGTCTTTTTTTCGAAATTCTTTTAACGCCGTCTTCTTGGCATTAGAAAGTGCTGCTTCAGTGGTAGCATCTTCGGGCTCGCTATAGCAGCTTTCAACGATATCCCAATTATCGTACGAACCGAGTAACACCTTCATTTGGATACTCCAGTTTCCATAATTTGTAGCCGTCAACTTTGGAATATTTTGTTGCACCATATTTGCCATATTTTTTTTTAAAAAAAATATCCTTGTACAGTATAAGTGAACAATAACGTATGAACAGTGCCGTATGTATGAACAGTACTTCTTCTCCGGCGTGAACAGTACTTCATCTTCTACGGCATGAACAGTGTCGCCGGAACAGTAACTTGCCGGAAAATTTGCATAATTTTCAGAATTTAACAACCAAGCTCTGATGCCACTTGTTGGAAACGTGTATGTATATATAAGAAGAAATTGCAATTTCTTTCTTTCTCTCACAAGAGCTTCAGCTCTTTCGTTCTATCTCTTTTGGTGTATATTGTATTACAAGCTTGCTGGGTGTCTTATTTATAGGCTAGAAAAACTAAAGTATACATCATGCCTTACATCACCTATTTTTAATTTCAAGCCTACATATTTGACTAGCATAACATGCAACCTACCATATTTTGTAGAATCAAACTTGACAACCCAGCTGTGTTATTTGACCTTGATGCATGAAGAGGAGAGTTTGATTTTGATTTCTAACATTATCAACATCTGTGTTTTCTATCACTGCAGTACATGTTTATTTAAACAGTTAAATTGTCCAATGCAGAGAAATTCAAGCTAGTGGTTTTGATGGCCCAATACCTGACTTTAGTCTTTTGGCCCATAGCCACTAAATATTAATTAATTTAATGAATTAAAATGATAATATTTTTAATTAATTAAAATCAAATATTATATATTAATTTAATTTAATAATAAGGTTATATACTAGGAGCCAATAAACTAAAAATTGAAATAAAAGTAGAATATGGTATTATATAAAACTTAGGACTCCATTAATTAACATTTAAAAAATATCTATTAATTAATTGATATTTTAAAGTATCTACTAGATACTACCAGATGCAACGTTGTATTTGGTTGCATATATGGTTGCGCAGCAGGTTACATATTTTTACTACGAAACAAAATAGGTTCTGTAGTAGAACCCTATTATTTCGGGAATTATTTTTATGTAAAATAATTTTAATGAAATAAATTAAAATTTATGAAGAAAGAAGATTGAAAAAATTATATAAATTTACTAATTTTATTAAAATTATTTATAAATTTACTATACCAACACACTGTTTAGCACTATACCCATATGGCTTTTCTGCAGGCTGATTCCTTACCACACATGCCAACACACTGTTTAGCACTATACGGCTTTAGCCTCCAAAGAGAAGTGGGATTAACTTGCCTTTAACATGTAGACTCGTGACTTCATTAACACCTCCAATAAGCTGTTTCCCTATGAACATAGCTGGTGTGGTCGTTTTACGTCCCAATGCCTTGTTTTTTTCGAAATTTAAATTAAAGTTGAGCTAATGCCAAATCTGAGCTGAATGAGTATTTTTTAGCTTGTAGAGATTGATGATCTTGATCGAGTCTACAACAGGTGTTAAGCTGGCTGTCTAGCTACGAGACAATGGGTACCAGCGACAGAGCTGTGACTGTTGAGTTTGTACTTCTAGTCAGTTCTAAAAATCGGTGTAGGTGATCGATTAGTCAGCGCCTAGGCGGTGCAAAAACGTCTAATTTTTGCAAAAATTGGTCAACAAATGTTTTTCCTAAAAATCAACGATTTATCAGATTTAGGCGGATCTAGGCGGGATTAATCGGTAAAAATTTTAGGCGGAATTATTCTGTCAACATATAAAAAAATGGTCAAGTTAAGAATAAAACTTTAAAAATATAATTTTTTAATAAAAAATATAATTTACACATGAAAGGGTAAATTCACTCATCATATTTGATAATCTCTCTCTCTCCCTCCCCTCCCCTCCCCCTCCCTCTCTCCCCTCCCCCCTCCCCCTCCCTCTCTCCCCTCCCTCTCTCTGTCTTTCCCCTTTTATGGTTTTTTTAATCTCTCTCCCTCTCTGTGTATCATAGGTCAAGGGACTCCTATAAACTACATAACAAAAAAATATTAAAAAATATATTTAATTATATACAAATATAGAGAGAATAATCAAAATGCCCCATACAACAAGTATGGCCCGGCACTACCCCAGATGATGAATTGCGTGTACCGCAACAGGTTTTTAAAAAAATTGCGCCTGTTGCGCTATTTCGGGCAGCAAAATAACTCTGATACGGAGTACCGTACCCCGTATTTGCCTTGATGCTGAAGACGAAACAGCACAACAGCTAATACGACAGACGAAATAGCGTGTTTGCGGGGTATTTAGGGCCGATTTCCGAAATGGGGTAGGGAGGGCCATGAAGATTGGAAATGGGGCATTTTGGGCCATCACCCACTAATATATCCCTTTATTATTATATCCTTATATATAATAAGCGTAGAAGGTATTATTATTATTATTATTAAAATTGTATTTGGTTATTTCTAGAACTATCTTCAAATAATAATAAGAATATTTTAATAATCAAAACGAATTATAAGTAAAATTCATAAATTAAATAAAATTTTGAACTTAAAAAATTGTCAATTTCTTCTCTTGCTAAGAAATCTAACGACTTAATGAGAAATATATAAGATAACATAAGATACTAAAGAAATTGCAGTCTGAGTCCGATGGTACTTAGTACTAATAGATTAAATTTATTAAACATGGATTCAGTCTCATGATAAACATCGATGCATTTTAAGGTAATTTTTTTATGTGACTCCATTAATAGCTGATGATTTAATCTTGATCGTCTATTTTTAAAAATAATAGATACGATGATTGTAATTATTTTGGCAGTGAGAAAAATTAAGGGACCAAAATTATGGATAAGATCCCTCTTACGCTTATTATATACAAGGATATAATATTTATTAGTTTTTTTAATATAGTTTTAAATGCTCTTATATAAATTTTTAATTTTATATGTTGTTTATGATAATCGAACCCTTGATCTATAGTAGTACTCTCTTATTATCCCTCTTACTTTTATTATATAATAGGATATAATAGCATTTCCATATTATAATATTCTTTTTAACATTCAATTACAATATAACCATTTTTAATTATATCCTTTTCAGATTATAATTTTCTTTTTAATATGATATTATCTTGATCGTCAATTATTGAAAATATTATATTCGACGGTTGAGATTATTTTGGTAGTACAGTGACTAAAACAAAGGTTGTGCAGTGAGCAAACCAAAATTATGGATAAGATCTCTCTTACACTTATTATATATAAGGATATAATTTATTTATTTTTTTGGTAAATTATAAGGATATAATTGTATTTCGTTGTTAATAAACTATCTTCAACTAATAACAAAAGTATTTTGATAATCAAAACAAATAATAAGTAGAATTCATAAATCGAATAGAACTTTTAACGTAAAAAATGGTCAATTTCTTCTCTATTTTGTTTCTGCATTGGAAAATAATTGTTAAAACATTAATAAATTAAAGATAATTTTATTAATTTCATGTTGATTATAAAATTGTCCAATCAAATTTTAAGAATTCAAGATAAGGTACAAATATTAAATCGAACGTAAAACCTTATATATATATATAGGGTCTTGCTCAGGTGAGAACCACCACTTATGGTGAGATATGAGATCTAATCCTAGCCACCCATTTAAATACATTATATTCATCTCTTACCATTCATTTAATATTTTAATATTTTATATTTGGAATTTCACCATCTTCTTTCTAATTCAACCACCCACCACCACCTCCGACGACCACCAGAAAATCACCACCGACAAACATAAAATCACCACTGTCAAACCAGAAATCACCACCAGAAACACAAAAATCACCACCGACAAACACAAAATCACCACCAGAAACACAAAAATCACCACTTCGACCACCTGTAAACAAAAAATCACCACCGAAAAACGAAAAATCACCACCACAAATCACCCCATCGGCGCCGCCACCTCCGAACACCATCAACAGCTCGAAAATCACCACTTCTCAACCACCTTTAATTCGATCTAATCAATCAGTTTCAACGTAACTGTTTAAATCAATTTCAAATCACAGCTCCAAACAATATAAATAATAATAAATGAAATTTTTTAACAAAAATAATAAACAAAAATTCAATCAATCAACTATATGTACGAAGAGATTGATTTTAAATTATAATCACTCTTCTCTGCTAAGCAAAATATAGAAACTTTGTGTAAATATAGGTGTATGTATAGTTTTCACCGAATTGTTGTGATTTTGTTGTGATGGCGTATGGAAGGCGGCGGAGATACTGCTGGTGAAGATGGTGGTTAGAGAGGAGAGTCTGAGTGCGAGTGTGTGTATATGTTTGTGGTGGGTATTCGGGTGGTGGGGACAGCAAGCGGGGGGGCGATGGGTGGAGGCAGGTGGTGGTAGGGGGCGGTGGATGGAGGCGGTTGGTGGTTGGGGAGGTGGGTGTGTATGTCAAGTATGTGTATCTGTTGTGTAGTGGGTCTGTGTCACGTGTGTGTTTAATTTTGTGTGGTTAGGATTTAAAATTGTTTAAAAATTATAGGGCTGAGATTAGATCTCAGTTCTCACAATAATAAGGGGTTCTCACCTGAGCAAAACCCTATATATATAAATATTAAACCTTATATATATATATATATATATATATATATATATCAATTTTTTAACAACAATTTGATATTTAAATTAATAACATATGAAATATAAAAAAATTAACATAGTTATAGATATTAAAAAATGAACCGTGCGTTGCACGGGTTATAAACCAGTTAATATAATATAAGTGAGCTCTCCCAATTTCGCTAATCACAATAATATAATAAAAGACAAATTCTCATAATTTCCTATAATAATATACTAGCCTATAACTCGTGCGATGCATGTTTGCTTGTAAACTTTTTAATTATATTTGATTGTTAAAGTTTTAAGTTGTATATATATTTTTATTATTAAAATAATTTTTTAACTTTATAAATCTCATGTATATAAATATTATTGTAATTATTTATTTTGAATTGTTACTTTAAAATACATACATAGATATATAAATATTACATAAAAATTATTATTTTTAACTTTTATTTAGGAAAAGTGAAATTTATCTGATCATGTAGACCTTTTTTCGATTTTTATACAAAATTTTCTATATTGTAAGTGTTTTCCAAATTTTGTATAATTTTTTACTATATAGCTTATTACACGTGTGATGCACGGATGTTTATTTTAATATTTTTTGTTTTATTACCCATATTTTCATATATATTTTTTAATTAGTAGGAAAATAAATTATAGAAAATAATAAAATATTATAATACATGTTTGATAATATTTTTAACAATAGTGTTTTAATTAATAATATGTTGTTGACGAGAATTGAATCTTAAACTCGTGAGAGTAGTTCATAAAATAATATATATGTTTAATAGAAATATGTTACTAGTAGGATTCAAACTTGGAACCTGTAAGAGTATTTTAAATGTTAGAAAAGCAATATTCTTTTAGCATTAGATTCAATAGTTCTCATTTATTTATTTTAAAATCTAACGGTTGTTATTGAGTGTACCAAACCGATAACCAAATATACCCTAGTTTGCTTATAATAGTATAGTATAGATAGGGCCAATATAACATAGATTATTACGTAAATATTTTCTTAAATTTTTAGTTAATTTAATTTTATTTGTTCTTTATACTTGAAATAGTCTCCTTGACATCTTAATGAATCCTTGTGAAAATGGAACTCGTAGTCGTAGTAGGACTCAATGTGTATATATTATTATACTGCTTAATAATTTTTAATTTTAAACTGTTTTTTTAGGAAAGTGCTAAAATTATTTTGGGAAGGTGTTAACCAACCAAATATACCCATGCTTATAATAGTATAGTATAGATATTACCATAGAGGTTAACATCCCCGCTCAAACTTATGATACTGAAGATCGAGAATTTGTCAAAATAAAAGAAAAAATAGAATCTTTTAACTTCAATCAACAAAATCACCCATTTCAATCAGCTTTCTCGTTCATGTGATCACCTCTTCAGCCTTCTTTTCTTCATTTTTGTCCTCATCGTCGTCACTATAATTTCTATCATGATTCTTCTCAAAATCGATCTCTTCTTTTTCTCAATAATTCAGTTCTTCTTATTTTTTTTTGTCGTTGTTGATCCAGACAAATCCACCACAAATCAATCATCAATGTTGTTTTTTCTTATCATCGTCTTCGTTCTCAAGACTTTCATTCACGCCCACACGATCTCACGAATATTTTTTTCACCGACAAATTCTTGTAGAATTTTTTTTTTCACACCCACAAACTCTCATATGATCTTTTTTTTTCTCACCCACGAGCTCTTGCTGGAACTTTTTTCTCTCATCCACGAATTCTCGCAGGATCTTTTCACACCCACGAACAAATTCTTGTAGAATTTTTTTTTTCACCGACAAATTCTTGTAGAATTTTTTTTTCGCACCCACAAATTCTCATATAATCTTTTTTTTCTCTCACCCACGAGCTCTCGCTGAACTTTTTTCTCTCATCCACGAACTCTCAGGATCTTTTCACATCCACGAATTCTCTAGGGTTTTTTTTCCCCTCACCACTAACTCTTGATATCATGATAAAATAATTTTTGAATATATTCTCATTCAACATTGGAGGCATAAGCCTCAAGTTCATTATGATATTACAATTATTTATATACCCGATCCTAATCAATAATAATGGAAACTAATATAATATAAATATAATATAAGCGAGCTCTTCCAATTTTGCAAATCACAATAATAAAAGGTAACTTTTCATATTTTTCTATAACAATATATATTATCATACACGTTAATAGATATAATAATATAAATACATAATAAAAAAGGTTTGACAAAATATTTAGCTCTTGCATAATCATATTGTTCCTTTTTATTATACGATATACGATCAAAATATTTTATTTTAGAACAATGATTTGAAGTGCTAATAGGTTCGATCATTTTGTTCAATTGAATTCCAAAATCTAAATCCATTAAAAAAAATGATATTTATACTATACTATAATAAACGAAATGGGGTATAATTTATAGTTTGGTTAACCCCTATTTTTGGTTATTCCCTCATTTTTGATTATCCCACATTCACAACAGTTAGATCTTCAGCTCAAATAGATCACGATCGTAAGATACAACAATACTAAAAATTGTTATATACAGAGGTCTAAGGTTCGATTCCCGCCAACAACATAGTAATTTATATTTAATACTAACTATTATTATATACAAAGATGCAATGTTCGAATTCTTCCAATAACATATTAAAATTAATATTTATAATATTATTACATTAAACTATAAACAAATTATAAAAAATTAAAAGTACAAAGCACTATAAACTAGGAGTACCTAATAAATATTTTTTTAAAAAAATTGCTTAACCACCTACCGCGCAGTTGGCCTTCCCCAGAAAGATCATAAGAATGATTTATTAAAATTATTTTTTTAGCGAAGAGAATTTCTAAAGCCTAAATAAACCAGAATGTTTGCAGGCAACACGTCTTAACAGTACTAAATTACAGAATTACAATATTTTGTTCAAGACGTGCATTTATTATTTTAAAACTTCATGGTATTTAAGGTTTTTCCTTGAGTTATTAGCCAAAAAGTCCACCTGACAAATAAATTTAGGCTCCTGCATCGACATCTGTTCGAATGTATGTCGGTTTTAAGACTTAATAATGCTCATTTTCAAGATTTGTTTTTATTCATGTACCTTTAGTAGCTTACATGTATATGAAAAACCCAATTTAAAAATGTTTACATAATTAATGACTTTTTAGGTAGAGACTAAATACATTGAAGAATCGTTAGCAATTGACTAAGCTCTACAAAATGAGTTGAAGAATCGATGTTATATATACGTGTGTACATCTACAAGCAAATCACAAAACATTAACCAAGAAACAACTATTGTCATGCATTTCATTACTTGCCTTGTTTCTCTATTTTTCATGCTCTGTATCCTCTTCCCTCTAATATCTGCGTCGAAAGACTCAATCTGTAATGACACACCTTTTCCACCCTTTTGCAAATCAGTTTTACCATCAAATGACTCTTTTTCCATACATGACCTTGGTAGGTACTCTGTTAACCAATCAATATCATCAGCAAAATCCTTAATGTCATTAGTACAGGGTTTTCTTGATCACCAGGACTCTACGTCGTCCGAGAACATGATTCATGTTCTGGAAGATTGCACACTTCTTCAAAGCCTAAATGTTGATTACTTGTCTAAGACTCTGCAAACTATTCGTTCGACGGATGCTTTAGCAAGTTTTGAAGATGAAGATAATTTGTTGACCTTACTTAGTGCAACCCTGACCAACCAACAAACGTGTTTAGATGGTCTTCAATCAATTTCTTCCCCTTCAAACCCTCAAAGCACTCTTCAAGCTCCATTATTCAATGGAACTATGCTATACAGTGTATCACTTGCAATTTTTAGGCATGGATGGGTCTCTGCTACAAGACAGAGCAGAACTCTCATAGAGCGAAAACTTGGTAGAAAGCCAACATCTCCCGGTCTGGTGCTTTATCCAGGAGGTAACGTCGTGAAGGTAAGCCAGACAGTGATTGTAAACCCCAGTGGTGGTGGAAATTTTACAACCATTAGTGATGCTGTCGCTGCAGCACCCAATAATACTGATGGAAGCAATGGTTTCTTCGTGATTCGTGCTGTGGCTGGTATTTATAACGAGTATGTTAATATAGCATCTTCTAAGAAGTACTTGATGATGATTGGAGATGGAATTAACAAGACAATAATTACTGGGAATCGCAGCGTTGCTGATAACTTCACTACATTCGACACTGCAACACTTAGTAAGTTACTGAGCTTAAACTTGTTATCAACTTGATATTTATGTTATTGCAAAAATTTCAAAACTTTCTCAAGTTAAATGATATCAGCGAAATTTTTATGTCATATAGCGGTTATCTAAATCCCTGGTCAATTTCTTCATGTACTTCAAAAAAAATGAGAATTACTAACGAAATGAAATTCTGTTGCAGTTGTAGCTGGGCAAGGATTTGTTGGCGTCAACATGACCATCCGTAACACAGCCGGAGCATCAAATAACCAAGCAGTGGCAGTTCGAAGTAATGCAGACACTTCAACATTCTGTCGTTGTAGCTTCGAAGCATATCAGGACACCTTATACACTCATTCTTTAAGACAATTCTACAGAGAATGTGATATATATGGAACTATAGATTTCATATTTGGAAATGCAGCAGTTGTTCTTCAAAACTGCAACATTTTTCCGCGGCTACCTCTTCAAGGCCAATTCAACGCTATAACTGCACAAGGTAGAACTGACATAAATCAGAATACCGGAACCTCAGTACAAAATTGCACTATTACACCAGCTGAAAACCTGGGATCAACTGCCACTTATTTGGGCAGGCCTTGGAAGCAGTACTCAAGAGCTGTTTATTTAGAGTCGTTTATGGATAGCTTAATTAATCCTGCTGGTTGGACTGCCTGGTCTGGAGATTTCGCACTGAATACGTCTTATTATGCCGAGTTTAACAATCGCGGACCAGGATCGAATACTAGCAACAGGGTTACATGGGAAAGTTTTCATATAATTAACGCAACAGATGCCGTAAATTTTACTGTTTCCAACTTCATTTCTGGAGCAAGCTGGTTGCCTGCCACAGGGGTTCCATATAATGCAGGCTTATAGAGAAGGCAACTCGAATATTATTAGTATTATATTATTATTAGTAAATTATGTATTCACTAAAAAGATTAGGTTGTGGAGCCAATTGTTGTTTATGTTGAATTCGTAATTTATTGTCAATGTTTGTATAATCTTGTGCTTCATCTTACTATATCAAGTCCCTTTTAAAGTAAACTACGCAATGCAAGGGCATATTCTAGATATAATTAAACTATTAGTTTGTTCGGGAATTTTTTATACATTTGCGTGTTAGAATGACAATTTATGAGTTATGCGACAAGTAAAGTTAGTACAAATTTCTTCATTTATGAAGAAAGATAGGAATTTGAAGTTAGTCGTCAAGGTTTGTGAGGAGAGTCAGAAAAGGTTGGCTCAATTTTTAGCTGAAGATGGTGCAAGGAACAGGAACAGACTGGTGGTTTTTAGGCGTTCATTTGGCCGTGTTAGGGAGTTGTGGAGACTAGACATGGGTTTAGGTTCAATTGCTGATGTCTTTGATGAGTACTCAGAGGATGAGTACTTGCATGAGATTGTCAACAATGAGGGGGAGTTTGGCTTGGCTGAAGGGTCGGATGATGATGAGGGCATCTGGTTAGCCCAGGATGTGAATATGCCGAATATGGGTGCAAGTAACAATGTTCAGGTGGTGATTGGTCTTCCAGCTAATGGTATAGACAATGAGGGTTTTGTTAATTCAGCTGTTCAAGAAGGGATTGATCATTCTGGTGCAAGGGGAGATGGTATTACAGAGCTGCCTGATGTTAGTGGCCAAGCAAGGAGTGAAGCTATTGGGGATCAAATGCAGGAAGGCTGATTGGAGTCGTTGATTAAGATTGAGTCAATTTTTATTACTAGCTTATAACTCGTGCAACGCACGGCTCTTTTTCTGATATTTATTATATTATTTTTTTATTATTTATTTGTATTAGTTTACATATCAAATTGTTGTTATGAAATTGATATATATATATATATATATATATATATATATATATATATATAAGATTTTATACGTACAATTTATTATGTGTTTTATTTTGAATTCTTAAAACTTGATTTGTATGATTTTCCTTCGTCTGTTGGAGCAGTTATGGTCCTAAAATTTTCCTTTCACCAACTTCTTCCCAATACACTGGCGATCTACACTTCCTTCCATACAAAGCTTCATACGGTGGCATTCCTATACTCGCGTGGTAACTATTGTTATACGAAATCTCGACCAATGGCAGATGTTCATCCCAACTTCCCTTGAAATCCAAAGCACAACCTCTTAACATATCTTTTATAGTCTGAATAGTCCTTTCACTCTGGCCGTCCGTTTGTGGATGGTAAGCTGTACTCATCTTAAGTTGGGTTCCTAAACATTCTTGAAATTGTCGCCAAAATCTCGAATTGAATCGTGGGTCTCGATCAGATACTATCGAAATAGGAACTCCATGACGTGACACTATCTCCTTCAAATTTAAATGCACTAACTTGTCCAATGAGAATCTTTCATTAATCAGTAGAAAATGTGCAGACTTCGTCAATCGGTCAATGATAACCAAAATCGCATCGTGATTCGCTTTAGTCTTTGGCAATCCTACTAGTCGATCCTTGCAAGATACCTACGTACCTTGATGAATATCAAGAATTAAGCCAAAACGTAGTTCTTGGTGATGCCCTCGGGGCTATGGCGGCAGGGGCACACGAAGGACATAGTGGCTTGGATGTCCTTATTCGAGGATTAAGCCTAAAACGTAAGTGACGTATTGAGCTCTGCCCAAAAACGTTGTTGTGAGAATGAGGGATCAGGCCCTTTATATAGGCATTGGATGCCTTGGAATTAGGGTAGAGTTTGGTAACTTGGTGGACAAATTACCAACTCTAGGCCCGTTTCTAGATCATTCCAAGAAGAAGGTGGATATCTATTGGACTCATGTGTCTTGGGGACTACTCCTTGTAGAATTTGGGTCCTTGTTAGTGTGGCGCCCTCAAATCCGGGGTGAGATTTGAGCCCACTACAATACTAGTTTAAAATAACCGGCGTGTATATATATATATATATATATATATAGAGAGAGAGAGAGTCCTACTCTACTACAAACTAAAAACCAAACCCTAATCTAACATTTCAAGCTAATCTAATAACCAAATTAGGGGTACCCCAATACAAAAAAGTCTTATAATTCTACCATCTATCTTTTCATCGAAAAAAAATTAAAAAAAATATTTTTTTTTAAAAAAAAATGATGACGTGGCAGCAGGTTTTTTTTTTGTTTTTTTTTTTATTTTTAAATTTTTTTTTTTGATGAATGGATAGATGGTGGAATTATAAGACTTTTTTGTAAAGGTGCCCCTGGCGGGGCCCTTAGAATAAATGAAATATAAGAGATTTAGTTTTAGTTTGTAACCTGTTGCTCTGATACCAACCTGTGGCGCCCTCAAATCCGGTGTGAGATTTGGGCCCACTACAATACTAGTTTAAAATAACCTGCATATATATATATATATATATATATATATATATATATATATATATATATATATATATATATATATATATATATAGTTTTGAAAACAAACCCCGAAACATACCAAGATCACAACAGGTTACAGTATGAAACAGAATCTATTCCAAAAGATAAGTTATTACAATTTACTAATATCGTTGGGTTGACCCGATAAGGGACCCACACCAACGACCAAATGTCTAAGTTATTACATCTAATATAATTTTAACTCATTACAATATTACACTACCCAAAAGCCTATCCAACAACTATAACAAAACCTCAGAGGGAATCTGAATCTCGACTGTCTGCTCGAATCCTGGAAACCCTATGATCATAGTCTTAGGCGATGTCATCTTCTGATTTCACTGAAAGGTTAGATATAACACAAGGGTGAGCAACAAATTTGCTCAGCAAGTATATATATATATATGTTGTCAACTGGATAATCAATTTATAGATTAGAATTGGATTCTTATTTTTTTCTTCGACGCTATGAGTTAAAGTGGATGATCAGTCACACTAAAACTCCGGATATACTCTCTTGGTATATCCAAATACTCAACTGGATCCATGGCCCAATTTGGCCTAACATAATACTCATGTACGGACTGGCGTCCTCGGTCCTAAAACATTTTTATTTTATAAAACTTCAAATTCTATTTGTTTAATACTCAGGCCAGGGGTCGGGACAATCGACTACCCTATTCAATTAGAGTCAAGGTATAACTCAATAATTCAGACAAGAGATCAGATATCTAGCATTTTATTCATTTTCAATGAGGAGTAATATTTCAGGTTCAGCGTACATAGAATCAAGTGAATATGATCAAGTAATTATGATTCAGCATTAATGAATTGATTTGATAACAAGGGGAAAAGTAAATCAACACAACATGATGTATCTACAGAGGTAGGGTCGTACAATCAAGTACAAAGGGAACAACATTCGATATAAATTGAATTGATAACAAGGAAGAAAGTAAACCAACACAACATGATGTATCTACGAAGGTAGGGTTATATAATACAGTATAAATGAAACAATATTCGATATATTTGAAGAACAGGTTAAGGTTACTTTCCTGAATCGAGAACTAACTGGCTATTCCGCTTTGCCTTTGCCCTTGTCACTGGGACCTACTTCCTTCGAATATACTACTTCAGTACTCTATTTAATACTCGACGTACTACTATACTAATTCTACCCATTCGTTAATCCCTTAATATAATACAAAAACGTATCAAAGTAAAAGTAACAATACACTGGTACATAAACATTTTAAACCTTACTAAACAACAATTAACAATTAGTCGATTAGGGATTCAAGTACAATCCAATTACCACATTTATATAATTAACTCGCAATTCAAATAATTAAGATTTTAGAAAAAATTTGACGGGATCGTTTTATTTAACGAACTACTCGTCGGAATACAACCGACCCAAACAATTCAATACCTAATATAAAATGCAATCCCAACCAACATTTCAAATTATAACTAATTAAATTAAACGGCATACAATTCTCAGAAATTTAAATACGAAACAATTTGTATGATTTATAAGATTTATCTCGGCTCAGGTATACATCATCGCCTTATTTACCCCCGACTCAAATTAAATCACCGTCGAGGGGGAAAAATCCCGAGGGTGCTCTAATTTGGGTCTCCGACTCGAGACTCCGCAAAAAAATATTGTTCGAATATTTAACCATTTATTTCTCCGAATTTATCATCCACAACCTCTGTTTATAATCACATAAATCATGAAATAAATTAACAAGGCAGTGTTGCAACAAGTCGAAGCACAGAATCAAGCCACAAAGATTACAGCAGGAATTTCACAGAACACCAACACCACTTCGAAGCATAACCAAAAACACAAGGACATAACCCAACCATACTTTGAACCACCAGCATATACTTATGTACATACAGCCTCAAAACACACCCACACACGCTTGTAAGCACACACACACGTACGCTCTGTTTCAGACGCACACACACCGGAAGCCCAACATCACCATTCACGCAGCACGGAGGGAAGAACTCGAACAAAATACCCAGGAACACAACCCACCGTATACAGCCACTCACAACCACAACACAACAATTTATAGATGCCCACAATAGTTCGGAAAAAAAAACAGAGGGGAGAGTGTTAACATCGTATAACCCAGCAGATTAGAGACTTACAGGAGGATATAATCCACGAGAGAGAGAGATTCAAGGGGGAGAGGGAGAGATAATCAGAGAGTTTAAATTAAAAGAGAGGAATCGAGAAATCTCTAGAGAACCGACTAAGTAACTGATTTGGGGAGAATTGAATTTAGGGATTTAGATGTTAAAAGAGGAAATAAAAAGGTTTTAAGGACTTTACAAGAATTTCTTAATTAAACAATTAAAAATCTATATCATAATATAACATATAAATAAGTAATAATGGCGAAAAATCAAAGTTTTATTTTTAAAACATAAGAAATGAAATTATCTATCTCCCCATATCCTTAAAATATTTTTAGGATCAATAACGAATTAAATATCGATTTTACAAGATTAAATCAATAAAATACAAATCAATTAATAAATCATTTTAAAATCTTTAAATATCATAATAAACCCATCTACTATTTTTAAAACTCAAATAAACTAATAAAGTCAATTATACAAAAGATTTCATAATTTTTACTGATCCAAATGATTTTACAAAATTCTCAGAAGATAATTATAATACAAATAAATGAAATTAAATCTCCAAAAATACAATTAAAAATACCCGGGCATACACGACACATATAAATCGTCAATTAAGCCCATAAATAATATTCCACACATACCTCACCTCCTCAACAATTAATACGCCATATAATACACATTTAATAAAATAAACAAATAATATAATATAAAATTACTAAAATTTCTGAGACGTTATATCCTTCCCCCCTTAACAGGATTCTGTCCCCAGAATCTCACCTAAGTAAATAGATGAGGATACTTTTCGAGCATCTCGCTCTCAAGTTCCTAAGTTGATTCTTCAACTCTAGGATTCCTCCACAAAACTTTTACCAACTTAACTGTCTTATTCCTTAACTTCCTCTCCATCCTATCCTGAATCGCTACAGGCTGTTCTACAAAAGTCAGATCCGGTTGAATCTCAATCGGTTCGTACTCAATTATATGACTTAAATCTGGATGATATCTCTTGAGCATCGACACATGGAAAACGTTGTGAATATGGCCCATGTGAGGCGGTAAAGCTAATTCATACGCTACTTTTCCAACTCGTCTGAGAATTTCAAAAGGTCTAACATATCTCGGACTGAGTTTTCCCTTCTTACCAAATCTCGTAATTCCCTTCCAAGGTGAGACTTTCAATAACACTTGCTCTCATTCCTCGTAGTTCATATCTTTTCTATCTCGATCCGCATACTTCTTTTGTCTGTTCTGGGCAGCAATCAACCTTTTCTGAATGACTTCAACCTTTTCCTTTGTTTGCTGTAGTATCTCTAGTCCTAACATTTTGCGTTCTCCAACTTCGTCCCAATACACCGGGGATCTACATTTCCTTCCATATAAGGCTTCGTATGGCGGCATCCCAATACTCGCATGATAGGTGTTATTGTAAGAGAATTCCACTAGGGGTAAATGCTCATCCCAACTTCCCTTGAAATCCAGTGCACATGTCCTCAACATGTCTTCAATAGTTTGAATCGTGCGTTCACTCTGTCTATCGGTCTGCGGATGATAGGGTTGAGCAAAAATCCGAAAAAATCCGAATCCGAATCCGAATCCGAATCCGCTAAAAACCGCTAAAAACCGATCCGTATAAAACCGATCCGAAACCGAAACCGAAAAATTAAAAACCGAAACCGGATCCGATTATGCGGTTTCGGTTTCTTGTCAGATCCGATCCGAAAAAACCCGAATCCGATCTGATTAAAATAAATAAATTATATATATATATATATATATTATTAATAAATACACATATTTTTTAAAATATAATTGCTAAAAATTTGGAATGGGTGGTTGGGCTTTGTCACCAGTCTGCAGTCATATGCATCTTGGATTTTTCTTGGCTAGGATTACTGCAACTACATTATTATCTTGTTACCAAGATTGTCCTCGGAATGGATAGATATATTAAGTTAAATATGTACAAGATAGTTTAGCAATTACAGTACATAATAAGATTGAGTGATTATGTTGATTGTTTAGCAATTTCTCTAGATTGACCATTAGCATAAACTGTTCTAACTCAACGAAATTTATTATAAAAACTTTGGTATGCTATTTCGGAGGAAAAATGGACTTTCTATGCTTAAAAATTCTTGTAATCATATTTATTTTATCAATTTTATTTGAGGCGGTTTTAAAACCGAAACCGAACCGATTGCAACCGATCCGACAATTTTGAATCCGAAACCGAACCGCCGGTTTCGGTTGCGGTTTCGGTTTTAGATTTTAAAACCCGAAGAGTTTCGGTTTCGGTTTCGGTTTTATCATAAATCCGATCCGATCCGATCCGTGCTCTCCCCTAGCGGATGATAGGCTGTACTCATTTTAAGCTTAGTGCCCAAACATTCTTGAAACTGTTTCCAAAATCTGGAGTTGAAACGTGGATCTCGATCTGACACGATAGTTACTGGCACTCCGTGACGCATAACTACTTCCTTTAGATACAGCTGTACCAACTTGGCAAGTGAAAATCTCTCGTTGATTGGCAGAAAGTGTGCCGATTTAGTCAAACGATCTATTATCACCCAAATCGCATCATGATTGGCTTTCGTTCTGGGTAGTCCGATTACAAAGTCCATAGCTAGGTGCTCCCATTTCCACTCAGGAATATCCAACGGTTGCAATAATCCACTGGGTCTCTGATGCTCGGCTTTGACTCTCTGGCATGTATAACACTTACTAACCCATTCTGCAATTTCTCGATACATATCTGGCCACCAAAAATGTTGTTTCAAATCCCGATACATCTTGGTGCTTCCTGGATGGATAGATAATCTTGAATTATGTGCTTCACGTAAAATCTCCTGTCTTAGCTCTGCCACGTTAGGTACCCAAATTCTCGAAGAAACACGTAGGATTCCTTTATCATCCTTTTGACTACATATTTCTTCTCCTGTTAACTCTCCTATATCATGGTTCATTACTTCCTCTTGACACTTCTTTATCTTTTCCAATAATTCTGGCTGGAAAGTCATCTCATATATCATTTCTGTAGTAGGAACTGGAATACACACCTCTATTTCCAATTTATCGAACTCCTTATGTAACTCTGTTGCCGTCGTCAACATGTTCAATTTTTCTTTTCTGCTTAAGGCATCGGCCACCACATTCGCTTTCCCTGGATGATAATTTATAGAACAATCGTAGTATTTAATCAACTCTAACCATCTTCGTTGCCTCATATTTAACTCCCTTTGAGTAAAGATATACTTTAAGCTCTTGTGATCGGTGAAAATCTCGCATTTCTCTCCATATAAGTAATGTCTCCATATTTTCGGTGTAAACACTATGGCTGCCAGTTCCAAATCATGGGTAGGATACTTTTGTTCATGAGGTCTCAGTTGTCGAAAAGCATACGCAATTACTCTGTCATGTTGCATAAGAACACATCCCAAGCCTTTATGAGAAGCATCGCTATAAATCACAAAGTTTCCTTGATCATCTGGAAGTGCCAAAACGGGAGCAGTTACTAACCTTTGCTTTAATTCCTGGAAACTCTCTTCGTATTTGTCATTCCAAAAAAAGTTCTCATTTTTCCTGGTAAGTTTCGTTAACGGTGATGCTATCTTGGCAAAATCCGAAACAAACCTTCGATAATATCCTGCTAATCCCATGAAGCTTCTGACTTCTATCGGTGTCCTCGGTCTTTCCCAATTCATGACGGCTTCAATTTTCGATGGATCCACTGTTATGCCTTTACTACTAACCACGTGCCCTAAGAATTGAACCTCTCGTAACCAAAACTCGCACTTTGAAAATTTCGCATACTGCTTCTCCCGCCTTAGCGTCTCCAATGCTATTCTCAAATGATCTGCATGGTCTTCCTCCGTCTTTGAGTATATTAAGATATCGTCTATAAATACGATCACAAATTTGTCTAAATATTTCTTGAAGACTCTGTTCATTAGATCCATGAATGCTGCGGGCGCGTTCGTCAGTCCAAATGCCATAACTAGAAATTCATAATGCCTATACCTGGTTCGAAAAGCTGTCTTGGGCACATCTTCTGGCTTAATCTTGAGTTGATGGTAACCAGATCTCAGATCAATCTTAGAGAAATAAACAGCGCCGTTCAATTGGTCAAACAAGTCATCAATCCTTGGTAACGGATATTTATTCTTGATGGTTAACTTGTTTAGTTCTCTGTAGTAAATACATAATCTCATACTCCCATCTTTCTTCTTCACAAACAACACCGGTGCTCCCCACGGAGAAACACTAGGCCTGATCACCCCTTTATCCAACAAGTCTTGCAATTGCGTAGCCAACTCTTTCATTTCAACTGGTGCCATTCTATAGGGTGCCTTAGAAACGGGTTGCGTCCCTGGAGCTAAATCAATCGCGACCTCTATCTCTCTGTCTGGAGGTAACCCTGGCAATTCATCGGGAAAAACATCTGGAAATTCGTTCACTATAGGAATCTCCTCCAGCTTAGTTGTTTGTTTGTTAAGATCCACTACATGGGCTAAGTATGCTTCACATCCTTGGCGTAATAACCGCTTAGCCTGAATCATCGTCAGAAACTCCTTCCTTTGCTTCTGGCCTCTGAATAGAACCTCCTTACCGTTTGAATCTCTTAGTGTTACCCTCTTATTTTGACAATCTATATGTGCTCCATAACTCGACAACCAATCCATCCCTAAAATTACATCAAACTCTCCTAAACCGAAAGATATTAAATCCGCCTCAAAACAGTGCCCTAATATCCCAACTTTACACTGAGGATATACTTGACTTACAGGAACTCGTTCGCTATTTGCTACTTCTATATGTAATACTTCCTTCAAGGGTCTAACTTCACAATTTAATTTATTAGCAAACTCCTTAGACACAAAGGACTTAGAGGCTCCGGAATCAATCAATACCTTTGCACATACTGAATTAATAGAAAGCGTACCTGCAACTACATTCGCATCTCGAACAGCATCCTTCAAGGTCATATTGAATGTTCTGGCTATTGGAGGAGTTGGCCTGGCGGGTGGCCCTGCTATCCTTAGAACTTCATTGACTGGTGCTAGGGCCTTGCAATTCCTCGCAATATGCCCTGGTTTTCCACACTTATAACACATAATGTCTGTCTTAGCTGCTGGAGTCTGATTCGGACATTCATTTGCGAAATGCCCTTTCCGGTTGCACTTGAAACAGGTGGCGTGAGGCTTCTGACAAGGTCCTGGATGCTCCTTACCACAGATTTTACATTCTGCCAAAGGTGGTCTCTGTTGTCTTGCTTGGTTCATAACCTGCTGTTGACCCCCTTGCTCCTCATTACCTCCATCGGGCTTCTTGTGGACCCCAGACTTCCCTGACTGGAATCCTGGTTTCTTGCCACCACGGATGAGAGAACTTCCTTGCTGCTGGTTCCCCTCACTAAATCCTGCCTTTCTTTTCTTTCCTTCCCTCTCTTTCTGGGACATCTCACTCTCAACTTCTGCAATCATGGCTTTCTGAACTACTGCTGCATACGTATCTAATTCCAAAATAGCCAACTTACCTCGAATCCAAGCTTTCAACCCTTGCTGAAACTTTTTGGCTTTCTTCTTCTCAGTATCCACATAAGCTGGTGCAAACCGAGCTAACTCTGTGAACTTAGCTTCGTATTCTGCAACGGTCATGGTACCTTGCTTCAGCTCTAAAAATTTTATCTCCAATTGATCTTGCATGTATCCTGGAAAATATTTCTCCATAAACAACTCCCTGAATGTCGCCCAAGTAATCAAACCTTCAGGCTGGGTCGCTTTCATTGATTCCCACCAATAATTTGCTTCATTCTTCAAAAGATAGCTCGCATATTTTTTTTTCCTGTTCCTCCCCAACTCTAACCAATGCAAACGCTTTCTCAATCTCCTTCAGCCATGTATTGGCTTCTACTGGATCCGCTGACCCTTTAAACTCAGGTGGCTTAACTGCCTGGAATGTTTTAAAGATCACTACTGGATTGCCCTGTTCCTGGTGCTGTTGTTGCTGATTTTGCTGCTGCTGTAGCATGTGTTGCTGAAGCTGTTGTTGCTGTTGTATTATCTGTTGTTGTTGTTGTGCTAGATTAGCTGTCTGTTGGGTAAGAATTTGAAAAATCTGGGCTACAGCTGGGTCCATCTGATTATTTGGGTTTTCTGCAGTTTCCGGAGGTTGAGACATATTCCTACACAGAAGTTACAATTTAATATCACAATTTCAAAAGGTATAAAAGTGCATCAAACAACTGTACCTGATCATATTCAAAGTTACATCAATGTTATACTGATATCAAGTGAAACAATCTCAATATGAATAATGTGGCCCACAAGATATAACAGGATATGCTAATAGAACCTGGTTAAAAAAATGATCACAAGGTTTTATAACTGAAATTAAAATGCATGAAGGAAAATGACATGATATATATAACAAAAATGAACAGCTACAATATCATATATATATATATTGGATCAGTACAACGCATTAAGCGCTTCAAGGTCATCAAAAGTGGGGGTACAACTAGATATACAGCTATCCGCTACTCAACAGCGCAGAAATACAACCACCAAAAACTGTGTCCTACTATACCCACACTGCTCTGCTGATGAACTACAACTACATCCCATACATCATAAATACATACACAAAACATGAGTGAAGTCAGCTACTGTCTACATAACTCCACCCTCAGCTACACCATCCAAACCACTAAGCATCATGCTCAATGGCCTCCAAACCCTCTAGCATATAAGTAACCAAGTCTCTCAGCTCCGCTATACTCGGCTCCCTGCCACCTACCGTCATCCCCTCAAGTTGAGCTGCTGCTATCATTCTAACCACCATCACATCTCCTCTCACACTCATGGCAGTAGCATCAGAGGAAGAAGGCATAGGATCAAGGCATGGCCTCAGATGCACTAGCCTCGAGAACACGTCTGGGGGTAAATGAATCACCGGGGTCGCTGAAGCTGGCTCCTGGGGATATCCTGGACCGCGAATCACCCGAACGGCTAGAGGCTGAGGCACCGGCCTCTGATCAGTAGGAGACTGTATCGATACATAATTAGTATACTCGTACTGTACATATCCTATCTCAAAATCCAAAATCATAACCAATGATCCTAACTCAAACTCTATAGGAGTCTGATTAAACGTGATCCTGCTTAATACAGTTCTAACCTATCTATTTCAGGGACTAGTAACCTGTTGCTCTGATACCAACCTGTGGCGCCCTCAAATCCGGGGTGAGATTTGGGCCCACTACAATACTAGTTTAAAATAACCTGCATATATATATATATATATATATATATATATATATATATATATATATATATATATATAGTTTTGAAAACAAACCCCGAAACATACCAGGATCACAACAGGTTACAGTATGAAACAGAAACTATTCCAAAAGATAAGTTATTACAATTTACTAATATCTTTGGGTTGACCCGATAAGGGACCCACACCAACGACCAAATGTCTAAGTTATTACATCTAATACAATTTTAACTCATTACAATATTACACTGCTCAAAGCCTATCCAGCAACTATAACAAAACTTCAGAGGGAATCTGAATCTCGACTGTCTGCTCGAATCCTGGAAACCCTATGATCATAGTCTTAGGCGATGTCATCTTCTGATTTCACTGAAAGGTTAGATATAACACAAGGGTGAGCAACAAATTTGCTCAGCAAGTATATATATATATATATATCAACTATAAAACAATGATAAAACAAATCAATAATGATACTCAGAACTCAGGGTCAACTGATAACAACTGTTGTCAACTGGATAATCAATTTATAGATTAGAATTGGATTCTTATTTTTTTCTTCGACGCTATGAGTTAAAGTGGATGATCAGTCACAATAAAACTCCGGATATACTCTCTTGGTATATCCAAATACTCAACTGGATCCATGGCTCAATTTGGCCTAATATTATACTCATGCACGGACTGGCGTCCTCAGTCCTAAAACATTTTTATTTTATAAAACTTCCAATTCTATTTGTTTAATACTCAGGCCAGGGGTCGGGACAATCGACTACCCTGTTTAATTAGAGTCAAGGTATAACTCAATAATTCAGACAAGAGATCAGATATCTAGAATTTTATTCATTTTCAATGAGGAGTAATATTTCAGGTTCAGCGTACATAGAATCAAGTGAATATGATCAAGTAATTATGATTCAGCATTAATGAATTGATTTGATAACAAGGGGAAAAGTAAATCAACACAACATGATGTATCTACAGAGGTAGGGTCGTACAATCAAGTACAAAAGGAACAACATTCGATATAAATTGAATTGATAACAAGGAAGAAAGTAAATCAACACAACATGATGTATCTACGAAGGTAGGGTTATATAATACAGTACAAATGAAACAATATTCGATATATTTGAAGAACAGGTTAAGGTTACTTGCCTTAATCGAGAACTAACTTGCTATTCCGCTTTGCCTTTGCCCTTGTCACTGGGACCTACTTCCTTCGAATCTACACATAAAAATATACTACTTCAGTACTCTATTTAATACTCTACGTACTACTATACTAATTCTACCCATTCGTTAATCCCTTAATATAATACAAAAACGTATCAAAGTAAAAGTAACTATACACTGGTACATAAACATTTTAAACCTTACTAAACAACAATTAACAATTAGTCGATTAGGGATTCAAGTACAATCCAATTACCACATTTATATAATTAACTCGCAATTCAAATAATTAAGATTTTAGAAAAATTTTGACGGGATCGTTTTATTTAACGAACTACCCGTCGGAATACAACCGACCCAAACAATTCAATACCTAATATAAAATACAATCCCAACCAACATTTCAAATTATAACTAATTAAATTAAACGGCATACAATTCTCAGAAATTTAAATACGAAACAATTTGTATGATTTATAAGATTTATCTTGGCTAAGGTATACATCATCGCCTTATTTACCCCCGACTCAAATTAAATCACCGTCGAGGGGGCAAAATCCCGAGGGTGCCCTAATTTGGGTCTCCGACTCGAGACTCCGTACAAAAATATTGTTCGAATATTTAACCATTTATTTCTCAGAATTTATCATCCACAACCTCTGTTTATAATCACATAAATCGCGAAATAAATTAACAAGGCAGTGTTGCAACAAGTCGAAGCACAGAATCAAGCCACAAAGATTACAGCAGGAATTTCACAGAACACCAACACCACTTCGAAGCATAACCAAAAACACAAGGACATAACCCAACCATACTTTGAACCACCAGCATATACTTATGTACATACAGCCTCAAAACACACCCACACACGCTTGTAAGCACACACACACGTACGCTCTGTTTCAGACGCACACACACCGGAAGCCCAACATCACCATTCACGCAGCACGGAGGGAAGAACTCGAACAAAATACCCAGCAACACAACCCACCGTATACAGCCACTCACAACCACAACACAACAATTTATAGATGCCCATAATAGTTCGGTAAAAAAAAAACAGAGGGGAGAGTGTTAACATCGTATAACCCAGCAGATTAGAGACTTACAGGAGGATATAATCCACGAGAGAGAGATTCAAGGGGGAGAGGGAGAGATAATCAGAGAGTTTAAATGAAAAGAGAGGAATCGAGAAATCTCTAGAGAACCGACTAAATAACTGATTTGGGGAGAATTGAATTTAGGCATTTAGATGTTAAAAGAGGAAATAAAAAGGTTTTAAGGACTTTACAAGAATTTCTTAATTAAACAATTAAAAATCTATATCATAAAATAACATATAAGTAAGTAATAATGGCGAAAAATCAAAGTTTTATTTTTAAAACATAAGAAATGAAATTATCTATCTCCCCATATCCTTAAAATATTTTTAGGATCAATAACGAATTAAATATCGATTTTACAAGATTAAATCAATAAAATACAAATCAATTAATAAATCATTTTAAAATCCTTAAAGATCACAATAAACCCACCTACTATTTTTAAAACTCAAATAAACTAATAAAGTCAATTATACAAAAGATTTCATAATTTTTACTAATCCCAATGATTTTACAAAATTCTCAGAAGATAATTATAATACAAATAATTGAAATTACATCTCCAAATACAATTAAAAATACCCGGGCATACACGACACATATAAATCGTCAATTAAGCCCATAAATAATATTCCACACATACCTCACCTCCTCAACAATTAATACGCCATATAATACACATTTAATAAAATAAACAAATAATATAATATAAAATTACTAAAATTTCTGAGATGTTATAGTTAGACTCAATATTGGAGTCCTATAATCAGCTGAATAATTAATTACGAATTTAATAATTAATTAGGGTTTTGGGCCTCATAATTGGGCTTTAACCTTGGACTAATTTAGGCTAATTTAATGCAACATTAAATGTGTCTTTAGGGCTTACTTTCGGCCCATATCAAACACATAAAAACATCAATCGTAGCTTATCTTTCAATCATTAATATTTTCTTTCGAATTAAAACACATTACTTTTTAAATTTAAAACTAATCTTACAATCATTAATATGTACCCGAAAATATCACACCATATTTTTCAATTATTAATAAAATATATTAAAAAATTTTATACGTTGTTTATAATAAGGAAACATTAATATAATCCGTAAAAATGAGTATATTAAATTAAAATTAGTTAATTATATAATAGCCGAAACATTAAAAAAAAATTTACCTATATTTTGGTATATGTTTTTTGATATTTTGTGAATCTACTTATTTACCCTTCATTATAAAGAAAAATATGTACGATATCTATACTATCAAAACACCTAAAATAAATAATAACATAATATAATTAATGGTAATTAGTCGATTGTCTTTTTCACATTTACTTTTAGTTGAAAATATTACCTTTTATAAACACCTAAAATAGCAATCATATCATATCTTCCATTATATCATATCTAGCAATAATTAATATATAGCCAAAAATATCACACCATATCTTGTCACTAAAAAATATAATAGAAATCTGTATACTACGATAATGACCATTAGATTTTTAGTAAAAAATCAGAATCGTTAGATCTAATGATTAAATATATTATATGATTAAATTAATTTACTAAAATTTCAAGGTTCGAATTCTATCAACGACATATTTACTTTAAAATTTTATAATAAAAATTTTAAATCATGCATATCGTTAATTAAATTTATATTAAATTATTAATATTAAAATAAAATATTGTAAATATTGATTTTAAAAATATTTATTTGGAACATAAATTTTTTTTATTACATATCAAAAAAAAATCCGTGCATCGCACGAGTTATAATCTTGTAAATACATAATTGACAATTTCTTTAATGTTAGGCTCATGTTATTTTGTATAGAATTCTATAACTTGTTCTGTGCATCTAATATTATTATTTATTGTTTTGGACTTAATGAAGAATTGATCCCAACTTAAGTATCACAACTTAAGAATTAAGAGCACCCGGTGGAAAGGGTGGTTGTTTGGTATGCATGTTTTTGTTCGGGAATTTTGACTTTCCAGGAATTAGTTTTTAATATTGTTGTTTGGTTACCAATTTTATAAAATTTACCAAGGAAATAAAAATACCTACGTAATATAGGAAGTGGCTGACCCACTCCTCCTTGGTTATCCACGATTCTTGTACAACATATCACATAAATTGACAATATTATCCCACAAAATCGGAAAAGGCAGGTAAAATTAAGCGGCATTTTTAGTTGAAAATTGCTGATATACACGTATATAGATACACCTATATATATATATATATATATATATATATATATATATATATATCTTCTTCAGTTATCATCTTCTCTATATAGAGGGAATTCAGCAACTATTTCAAGGCTCTCGGTATGTAGATCTATTCTTACTCTTACTTTTTAGATGTGGGTTAAAAGAGATTTTGTGAAACAGATGCTTTGAATTGTTAAGATGAATTGAAATTTGCCATGAATGTTATCATTGATTCAGTTTTTTTCCAATATCCTCCGAATATTATGAATCGATTATAAGATCACTTTTGTTTATCATGTAACTAATTAGATTTATTATTTTGTTGTGTGAAACTTGTGTATCTTATACAGTACAATCATGGCACGCACACCTTTGAGTAATCGAAAAAAAATTCTGACTACGTGTATTGTGATATAGACATGTCACGATTATACTTATGGAAATTATTGCTGAGTTGGTGCATTTAGTTGCTCTTACAAATATTAACATACCCAAACCGATACCTATGTGTTTGATAATTCTACTCAAGAAAGATTGTATGCTAGACACTTAGATCTTAGGCCAGTGATTGAATAAAGTGATGTAGCCTGTATAGATAACCTGAGAATGGATAGATCTTGTTTTTATAAGTTATGTGAGATGCTTAGAGATGTTGGAGGATTGCGTGGGAACAAAAATTCGAGTTTAGAGGAAGTGGTTGCAATATTTTTGTGTATAGTTTCTCATGATACAAAAAATCGGAGAACGCAATTGCATTTTAGAAGAAGTGGTGAGACTGTATCTAGACATTTTAATTCAGTTCTTCAATCTATTTTAAATGTCATCATCTCCTACTGAAAAAGCCTCATCCTGTAACTGAAGATTGCCAAGATGAGAGATGGACGTGGTTTAAGGTAATTTTTAAAAATTAAAACACATTCATAAAATTTTCTTGGTATTGCAAATTTAGTCAATATATACATCATTAAGAATTATTTATATAGAATTGTTTAGGTGCTTTGGATGCAACACACATTAAAGTTCATGTTGGTGATAAAGTTAGATACAGAAATAGGAAAGGAGAACTCACTATCAATGTGCTAGCAGCTTGCACTCGTGAAATACAATTTACATATATTTTATCAGGATGAGAGGGCTCAACACATGTTAATAGAGTACTACATGACCCACTTTCTAGAAAAAAATTCTTTTAAAGTCCCTCAAGGTAATAACAAAAGTGATTTTTTCTACATTAATGAGAATAAATTCATTTTATCTAATTTAGACGATAATAATTTTATGTATTTGATTTTTCTAGGAAATTACTATTTATGCGATGCTGGATTTATGAATTGTGAGGGATTTTTAACCCCATTTAGAGACCAACGATATCATTTGAGTGTGTGGAGGAATAGTACTCAACCAACATCAGTCGAGGAATATTTTAACATGAAACATTCTAAGCTAGGAACGTGATAGAAAGGTGTTTTGGATTGCTTAAAATGCAATGGGGGATTTTAAGAAACACTACTTGGTATTCTAGAAAGACTGTTTGCAGAATCATATTGGCTTGTGCATTGCTACATAATTTTATTCTGAAGATTCCTGATGATTATATATATGCTTACATTCAAGGCTTGTTGCTTCCCGATCATTCAAATCAGTAATTCATCAATGTTTATTTATATCCCATTAGCATATAATGTGAGTTCTACTCATATTAAGTTATGTGCTCCTCTTCTGACAGAAGACTTCTGTTATTAACAATCATATTTTGGACTGGAAATATTGTTATTCGAAATTTTATCCTTCTTTGTTTTTATTTTTTATTTGACAAAAATAAGTTATCTTGGTATGTTTATATTTTTTGTTTGATTGTTTGGGAATTTGTAGCAGGGTTACTAACTACTTTGCATGAAGAAGCTAATGTTAATAATTTTTTGAAAGTGAAGTTTTTTTTTGGGAAAATTAATTAATAGGTTCTTGAACTATTCAGTTTTTATTGTTCAGGTCCCTTAACTAAAGATTCCGCATTTCGGGACCCTAACGTTTCAAAAAAATTGTTTCAAGTCCCCGCCGTTTACAAGATTCTGGCGCCGTCAATTGATTCCTGCAACCTGCATTTTTTAACACGTCAGCTAATGATTGTTCAGTTGAAATAAAAGAAAAAAAGGAAAAAAGGAAAAAAAACGTACAATTAAAATATAACCATCAACATATCTAACATATCTATATACACATATATACACACTATATATATATATATATATATATATATATATATATATATATATATATATCTTGTATTAGGGTTCATATTTCAATTTTAGGGATATTTTTTTAACAGGTGAATTGAGATGAAATCGAGCGGAAGTTGTAGCATAATGAGCTCAAGAGTGGGTTTGAAAGCACCATTTGTTTGTAAATACGGATTTGAGTGTCCAATTTAAACCTCTCACAAACCATATATGAGTATATCTACTCGGTTATAAATATAATGTATATAACGTTTGATAAATCACATGATTTAATTTTTTTTCCTTTTTTTTTTGTTTCTTTTGAATTTTTTCTTTAATTTTTGCAATACCTAGTCATTAGCTGATGTGTTAAAAAATGCCACGTGAAAGGAATTAATTGATGGCGTCAGAATCTTGTAAACGGCGGGGACTTGAAATATTTTTTTGAAATGTTAGGGACCCAGAATGTGAAATTTTTAGTCCAGGGACCTGAATAATAAAAACAAAATAGTTCAGGGACTTATCAATTGATTTTCCCTTTTTTTTTTAAAAAGAGTAATCATATTTGAGATCATTACAGTCAATCTGCACATATTATATGAGAAGTAAAATAATTACCAAACAACACGAGTGAAATGGATAATCAGGAAGTTTAATTTCCAGCATGACAACCAAACAATAATTTTACACTTCCCAAAAATTCTAAAAACACATAAAATTAAACTTCCCAGGGAAGTTAATTCCTACTATACCAAACAACCACTCATATGTAATGGGCTTCCCAAAAATTCTAAAAACGCATAAAATAAAACTTTCCATGGAAGTTAATTCCCACTATACCAAACAACCACTCATATGTAATGGGCTTGATGTATACGCGCAGATAAATTTACGGTAAAACCTTTATATTAGCCCATCTTCAAGAGTTTTGGACCAATCCAGTCCCGCTCCGGCAACAATTTGGTCCATTTCAAATCATAAAATGATTAATTCTAAGTTTTGTAAATAAAAACACTTCATCTTTTTATAATTAATAATAATATTCTATAATCAATTATTTATTGAATTTATTTACTAAACTATAATTAAATTTTAATTATATTAATAATAGTAAATACATTTACTTATTATTTAATTATTATTTTTATAATATATGCATTAAATGTTAAATATTACATTCAAAAACGAAAAATACAAATCTATACTATTATATAAAAACTGAAACATTAAAAGTTTTGGTACCTGTTTTTTGGTACTTTGTGAATTTACTTATTTACCCTTCAATATAAAGAAAAAAATATATTAAAACACCTAAAATAAATATTAACATAATATAATTAATGGTAATTAGTCGATTGCTTATTTCACATTTACTTTTAGTTGAAGATGTTACCTTTTATCATATCTTCCAATCATTAGTATTTCCTTTCGAATTAAAATACGTTACCTTTTTGATTTAAAACTAATCTTACCATCATTAATATATATCCGAAAATATCATACCATATTTATCAATTATTAATAAAATATATTAAAAATATATTAAATTAAAATTAAAAACTATTATAAAAAAACCGAAACATTAAAAGTTTTGTTACCTGTTTTTTGGTATCTATTTTTTGGTACATGTTTTTTGGTACTTCGTGAATTTACTTATTTACCCTTCATTATAAAGAAAAGAAATATATTAAAACACCTAAAATAAATATTAACATAATATGATTAATGGTAATGAGTCGATTGCCTATTTCACCTTTACCTTTAGTTGAAGATGTTACCTTTTATCATATCTTCCAAATCATTAGTATTTCCTTTCGAATTAAAATACGTTACCTTTTTTATTTAAAAATAATCTTACAATAATTAATATATATCCGAAAATATCATACCATATTTTTCAATTATTAATAAAATATATTAAAAATCTGTATACTTTGTTTATAATAAGGAAACATTAGTATAATCCGTAAACATGGGTATATTAAATTATATTAAATTAAAATTAAAAATATATAAAAATTAATGATTATATAAAAACATAATTGTAATATTTTGGTACCTGGTTTTTGATACTTCGTGAATTTTCTTACTTGCCCTTCATTATGAAGAAAAATATATATTAAAACACCTAAAATAAATAATAACATAATATAATTAATGGTAATTAGTCGATTTCCTTTTTCACATTTACTTTTAGTTGAAGATATTACCTTTTATCATATCTTCCAATCATTAATATTTCCTTTCGAATTAAAACACGTTACCTTTTTGATTTAAAACTAATCTTACAATCATTAATATATACCCGAAAATATCATACCATATTTTTCAATTTTTAATAAAATATATCAAAAATCTGTATACATTATTTATAATAAGGAAACATTAGTATATTCCGTAAACATGGGTATATTAATTTATATTAAATTAAAATTAAAAATATTGATTATATAAAAATATAATTGTAATATTAAATAAAATTTATAATATAATAAAAGAAATCCGTGCATCGCACGAGCTTCGAAAGTTTTTCGGTTCGGTTTTTGGCACGTTCATCCTATTTATTAAAATAAATAATAAAATAATATAATTAATTATAATTAACCAATTGCTTTTTTAATTAAAAATGTTTACTTTTAATTGATGATATTATTTTTATAAACACCTAAAATATCATAAATCAATAATATTTTCTTTCTAATTAAAACACGTTAAGTTTTAATTTAAAACATAATCTTGTAATAATTAATATATACCCAAAAATATCACACCGTACCTTCTAATCACTAACAAAATAAAATGAAAATTCGTACGAATAATGACCGTTAGATTTTTACTAAAAGGTCAGAACCGTTAGATCTAATGATTAAATATGTTATATAAATAAATTAATTTACTAAAATTTCAATGTTCGAATTTCATCAACGACATATTTATTTTAAAATTTTATAATATCAGTTTTAAACCATGCATATCATAAATTAAATTTATATTAAATTATTTAAATTAAATTTATATTAAAATATATTAAATAACGATTATATAAAAAAATTTATTGTAACATAAAATAAAATGTATTATATATCGAAAGAAATTCGTGCATCATACGGGTTATAAGCTAGTATTAATTAAATATAAAAACTTTGTTAAATAATACTCATTCTTGGTATTAGTATATTCTTACGATAGATGATTAATTAGTGCATTTGAAAATGAAGGTGAAGGATCTCAAAGTAACTTAAATAGGTATAGGCAATATATTGCCTTTCGAGTATTTTGGAGGAAGGAGAGATTTAATTTAGAGAACTAAATGCTCAATTTAGTTCATATTGCATTTTTATTTAAATTATATCTTAAATTGAGTTTGAATATTTATCAAAAATATCTTCTTTTTTTTTAATTTTTTTTTTGTAATTTTACCATCTTCTTAAAATATTTGCAAAAATTATTTTTTCAATAGAAATAATTTGCAAAAAAATCATCTTATTTGATACAAACATATGTAATGTTGCATCTGGTTGCATTACAAATAGTTACATTTGGTTCGTATTTTTGCAAATAAGATGTTATTTTTGTAAATTAATTTTTTTTAAAAGTAATTTTGCAAAAAACTTTTTGGGTTTAGATTTTTATGAAAAAATCCATTAAGTTTTATGTATTTGTAATCCTTATTTTGTATGTTCAATGTATTTTTTTAATTTGAATTTAAGACATGCAAGCATATTCAATTTAACTAAATTTTAGTATTTTGTTAGTATAAAATGAAAAATAATAATTATAATTTTAGTTAATCACATCTATAAATATCTTAAACTAAATTATATCTAATAAACTAAATAAGTAAATTTGAAAAGATATTAATACTATCGAAAACACAATTCATTAATCTAAATTTGATCGAAAATTTAGGTTATCGTTGAATGAATTTGGACCTAAATCAATTTAAATTTGGACGAATAAACCATTCTTGGAATTGCCCTTATATATAACAATTTCCTTAACATCTAAATTTAAACATGTTCATTTTTACTAATTTAAATTTATTATAGTTTTTTTTTTTTTTTTGACACGAAATTTATTATAGTTCGTGACTTGGGTTTGTAACAAAACAGCTCATTAGCTCTCCTATTATAATGTGATGTAAGATGAATTTCATATATAAAGATCACATATAACCTATTTCATTCGACTCGAAGTCATATACTTGATAATAAAAAGAATCGTAAATAGAGCTGTAAATGAGTTAATATGTCCATAAATAATTCGATGTTCGATTCGAAAAAAGTTCGATTAGAGTTTGATTCAATTTGTAAATGAGTCGAACATTAACACAATTTTAAGATTCGTCTTGTAAATGAGCTGAATTTGAGTACGACATAGTTCGGTTCGAAAGTTCGCGAACAAATTTGATTATATAGTTTGTGAACAAGTTCGTTAATATAATTTGTGAACCAGGTTCTTGAACCAGCTCGTGAATATGGTTCATAAATGAGATCGTACATAAATGAGATATATATGCTCGTGAACATATTTAATTATTATTTCACAGAAATTTTTAAATTCAAGATAACTAATAAATATTTGTATATGTGAATATTTACGAAATAATATGTTAGTATATTTTGTCAATTTTTTATTATTAAATTTATACATTATTTTATTATAAATAATTATATTATAACATATGTTACATTGTAAATAATAACATTAATTGGTTGTGTAATAACAAAATACGATCCAAATTTGATTTGTTGACGAGTGTAAATTAGAAGTATGTTTTTCGTTTTCGAGATTTTATCTACTTTTTTATTTATTTTAATGCAATAAAAGAAACTTTAAAAGTTGAGATATTCGTGAATATGAGATCATAAGATATTCATGAGTTTGTATTTATGAGACGTTCATGAATAGTAACTTGTAATACATGTTTGTGAATAACTCGCGAACAAATTTGTGAATAACATTTTTGTTAATGTATTGATACACAAATCAAAATATTGGTTCAATAGAAAGTCAAGTTCAACGTATTTATAATGTACTAATAAATAAATTATTAAGACTTGGATTCTATTAGATTCATTTATACCCCTAATAGTAATATTTGTTGAAATGTATAAAGCTAACATCTTAATATTCGCTACAGAGAGGCTTATTTGGTGAAGGTATTGTGCTCGTTTAGTTCCTCCTACAAATCATGAAAGCATTAGGCATGTGCCAACTTGACTCCGCAATTTTTTGTCAAGGAAGTCAACTAGCTAGTTGACATTCCAATATCAGCTGATGTTTACATTTATTATTAACCTAATGAAATATTCCCTCTATTTTTTAAATACCTTACTATAATCCACTCTTTTACTAGCAAATTTAGAAAATAATAATTAAGACATCTCTTAATTCTATTGCACATGCTCTCGCGACTTGAAGGAACGTTAAAGTATGTTGCCTCTTTTTAGTTGGAGTGAAATAGAAGTGAAAAATACCATTTAAAGTTATGGAATGTGGGAAGAATAATGCGTGCCTAAATATATTAGTTTTATTTATTAATTAGTTAAGTAATGCGAAACATAGAAATGAACAATTTATATGTAAACCCGAAAGCAGACAGATCTGTAATCTTAAACTGGGAGTGAAATTATGAGATGGAGTTTTCAGATCTAAAAGCAAGCAACAATGTTATTTAATTTGCCAAGTCAATTCACCTTTAGAGCATCTCCAATAGGGGTTGCCAAGAGATTGTCAAGTTCTATGTGGCATGGCACCCTTGGTTGCCCACCTATTGGAGGATCAATGTTGCAATCAAGTTGCCAACCAAAGTTGTCAAAAATTGGCAACTTCCCCATTTAGTTAAAACACATACAACTTCCCAAAAGTGTATTTAACTTTACCCTTTTTTATATCTCCCACATTATTTTATTATCTCTTTAAATGTTTTTCCTTTTTTTTCTAAATATCTCACATATCTAATATCATTAATGCACATGAGAAGAAAAGAAAAAAAAATATCATTATGTTTGCACTATTTTCATTTAATCAAATGATATTGATGTAAAGATAATATTATTTTATATTTAAAAATTTAAATCATTTGATATTTTATATTAATGTAATGTCAAAAAAAGGAAAAAAAATCATTACAGGAGGGAATTAAGTATTTTAAATATCCAAATTTTCAATTTTATTTAGAATATATAAATATAATATGTGTTTATAAGATAATATAAAATTGATGTATGGGACCACATTGGCAACATTTAAAGTTGCCAACTATTGGAGTAGATTTGTAACAAAAGTTGCCAATAATGAGATGGAGGAGAGAAGAAATAAAAAAGTAATATATGTGATGATGTGTTAGAAGTTGACAACTATGTTGGCAACTTCTATTGGAGATGCCCTTAACCGGACACATGTAGGGGGTGTTTGAGGGAACTTTTTTCCAGAAAATTTATTTTAAGATAAAGTTAGAGATTTCTAACTTTCCAACTTATTTTCCAACTTATTTTTGCAACTTATTGAATCTCAAATATACATTAAATATTTGTATAAAAAAAATTATTAAAATATAAAATTTTTATCCGAAAATAAATTCATAAGTCCATAATAAAAGTTATGCCAAACATGCACGTAATACCTCACCTTTATGATTAATTAACCATACAAATATTACATGTGCTTAAGTCAGCAGCCATTTTTAAATTGAATATAGATCAACAACATTCACCACTGAACACAATAACTTATATTGTTTTTGAAAAAGAAAGGAATTAATTTAATAATAAAAAATCATACGGCATCTACACTAATGATCGAGTCGAATAAACAATAAATTGCAATCGCCTATTAATTATATTAGAGTAAATATTCATGAAGAATGTATATTATATTTTAACATGTGTAACAAATATTTTAGTACAATGATTTTTATAACATATCATATTTCCAAAAACCTCTACCATGCGTATAAATATAAATTTTCATATATTTACATCAAAAATCCTATTTTAAATATCCGATCACAAATTTTAAAATTTTGCAATATGTATAAATATTAATTCCCATATATTTACATAAAAATTCCTACTTTATATGTTCGATCCAAAATGTGAACGTATAAATTATAATGGCATGTTTGAGAGAACTTTTTTCTAGAATAAGTTAATTTATTTTAAAATAAAGTTAGAGATTTCTAATTTTTTTCTAAAAGAAGTTAACTTTCTTTTGCAACTTATAGAATCTTAAATATACATTAAATATTTGTATAAAAAAATTATCAAAATATGAAATTTTTACCCAAAAATAAGTCCATAAAATTTGAAAAAAGGTGAACCAAACAAACATACGTTGATGGATCCCCACCCGTTGTACTGTCCCACCCTGCAGTATAGAAAAAGGGCCTTCTAGACAACTAGCCAGTTTGCTGCAAAGCCTACACCACAAGTGCTAATACGTTGATACCCTCCACTCCTCCAGTGTATTTTTAAGTTTTTTGAAATTATAAATAAATAATTTATAATTTAGGATCAAAATTTGATTAATTGTAAAATAGAACTATTATTTGAAAATGGTGGTAGCTACAATATATGGTCAGTTTGCTTTATATAATAAGTAAACCAATTTGAAAGTCAACTTACATGGAGTATAAAACAACAGGCCAATATGACCTTTTTATATACATGTGCACATTTTATAATATACAAATTACAAACATGCAAGAAGAGTTTATCAAGTAGTACTACTTTCTTCCCAAAAAAAATTATAATTTTATATTTTTTCACGTATTTCAATATACTCGATTAAGTTACTTATAAATAATACTATTTTTAATTTTATATTTTGTATAAAATTATAGGATGAGAAGTGACTCATATTTTTGGGACATAATGGATAGAAGGAGTATCACATAACCTTTTTTTTTTTTGAAAAATAAGTATCACATAACCTTAAAAATTACTCTCTCGTCCCATTTGTTTGACCCATTCTTTTTTGCATACATTTCAATATACAAATATTTATAAATAATATTTTAAAAACATTTTATTTTATATAAATATATAAATTCCATATTTTTATGCAAACCAAAACAAATTAAAAAATATAATTCACAAACACCCAATCTAATTATATACTATTATATAATAAGAGTAAGAGAGATAATAAACGTGTACTACCATAGGTCAAAGTTTCGATTCTCACGAACGACAATATATTATGCAAACTTAATTTTTATACAACAAATTCTAAATCTACTAGAAAAGGCCTATTAATGTATATATATTAATGATGTAGGTGCACTATCCAAGTTATTATGTATGTGCATTACACAGTTCATCTTTCTCTCAAGCTACTAAAGTATAAACAGGTTAGGCAATGTATTGGTTCAGGCAGACCACTTACCACCATGGTGAAATAGTATTACAATCAGTAATCGCGAGGATGAGATATTAAATAAAATAAAACACAACAATATGCCTCTAACAACGATTTGAATTTATTCATGTATCCGAATAATAAATTGGTAATGATCAAATAAGAATTGATAACACGATTATTAATTACTTTGACATATCTGACCGACCAAGCATATTGTTTAGAACCTTTAGAAACTTTAGAGGATTATAACAAGCATATTGTTTAGAACTTTTAGAGAATTGTAACAAGCATGTTGTTTAGAACCTTTAGAGAATTATAGTAATTATAAATAATAAATTATATTATATTATATAATAAGAGTAGAAGATATAATAAAAGAGTATTATCAAAGGTAAAAGGGAGTAAGAGGGATAATAAAATAGTACTAACATAGATAAAGGTTCAACTCTCACAAACGATAATATATTGTATAAACTTAACTTTTTATACATAGAGTTTTAGGAAATTAAATATAATATTTTTTTATTTATAGTTGTTATAATCCTCTAAAGATTCTAAATAACATGCTTGGTCAGGAATGATCTGTCAATAATACTAAAAATTGTTATATATAGAGTTCTAAGGTTCGATTCCTGCAAGTTGTTATATATATAGTTCTAATGTTTGATTCCCGCCAACAACATATTAATCTATATTTAATACTAAAAATTATTATAAAAAGGTGTAAGGTTCTAATCCTTTCAATAATTTATTAAAATTAAAATTTATTATATTATACTATATTATAAATAAATTATAGAAAAAAAAAAAAAAATAACCCGTACTTTGCACGGATTATAAGCTAGTACATTAAAATTGCGTCAAAGGATTGTAAACTTTATTGGACTGAGGTAGTTTATATAGAGCCATTACCATTACGAAGGCTATTGAGATTAGCGACCAGTAACCATGCATTCTACTTGCTGCACATTGGCTCTAATATTTTTAACTCTTCATTTAGTTTCTCCCTCAACATCTTTGTCAACAGATACAATTTGCAACCGCACCCTTTATCCATCCTTCTGCAAATCCACCATACCAGCCAACAACTCTATTTCCACACAGGAATGTGGCAAGTTTTTTATCAAACAATACATTTCCACAAATAATGACTTGCTTTCGATTATCGATGGATACCTGAAAAACCAAAAAGAACTACCCCTGTACACGATACGAGCTCTCGAAGACTGCAAAAATCTTGGGAGCTTGAGCATAGATTTCTTAACAGATACACTTAATTCTATAAGTTCTGCTAGTAAACTTGAAGCTTCTAAAGCTATAGATGTACAATCATTGCTAAGTGCAATATTAACCAACCAAGACACTTGTTTTGGGGGAGTTTCCACTATAGATTCACCTTCAGACATCAAAAAAGACCTCGAAACACGACAAGTAAACGCAAGCATGCTAGGTAGTGTCTCACTCTCAATCTTTCTGGATGGTTGGGCAAATGATACACATTCAAGTACGACGGAGCGTGATCATTCCATGAGAAGACTTTACACAATTGGGGATAATGTGATAGTGAACACGACAGTTGTTGTAGATCCTAGTGGAAATGGAAATTTCACAACGATTAATGATGCTTTAGATGCAGCTCCCAATAATTCTAATGGTATCAACGGGTATTACTTGATTTATGTTGTGGCTGGAGTTTATGAAGAGTATGTCAACGTAATCAAATCTAAGAAATATGTGATGATGATCGGAGATGGAATCAATCAAACTATAATTACTGGCAACCGGAGTGTGCCTGATGGCTGGACAACATTCAACAGTGGAACATTCAGTAAGTTAACACTCCATTAGATCCCATATTATATTACTATTAATTTGTTTTCAGACTTTGCACCCTCTTGTCACTGGGGAAATGAGATTTATTTTCAAGTCCTGTCACAGCCTTAAAAATTGATTAAAAAAAAAAAAGAACTCCGACGGATCTTAGATCATTATTAAGAAATGTGTAATAAAAAAATATCGACTATGGATCTTTCCGACTACTAATTCCGCCACTGCTTTGCTTGTTGTCATTTAATGTTTATTCATGTACTATCTATTACATCTGGTATCTCGAGTATCCCAGTAAAAGATACTCCATGAGTTTGATTATTTACGCATTATTAGACGGGGTTACAAGTGTCTGATTACATGAGTTTTGAATGAATTTATTACTCATTAATCAATTTTTGTCCTGAAAATTTGTTTCAGTTGTCACGGGACAAGGATTTGTTGGTGTGAACATGACTATTCGAAACACAGCAGGAGCAGTTAACCATCAAGCTGTTGCTCTTCGTAATAATGCTGATTTATCAACATTTTACAAGTGCAGTTTCGAAGGTTATCAAGACACCTTATATCCCCATTCATTAAGACAATTCTACAGGGAATGTGATATATATGGAACTATTGATTTCATATTTGGAAATGCTGCGGTTGTTCTCCAAAATTGCAACATTTATCCAAGGCTTCCGTTGCAAGGCCAGTTCAACGCGATAACTGCACAAGGTAGAACAGACATCAACCAAAACACAGGGACTTCAATACAAAATTGTACTATTTTAGCGGCAGAAGACCTTGGTTCAACTAAAACTTATCTTGGGCGACCTTGGAAGCTGTACTCGAGAGTTGTTTATATGGAGTCATATATGGATAGCTTAATTGAACCTGCTGGTTGGAGCATTTGGTCTGGTGATTTTGCGCTGAATACGTCTTATTATGCTGAGTATAACAACATCGGACCGGGATCTGATACTACAAACAGAGTGACATGGGATGGTTTTCATGTGATTAATGCTACCGAAGCGGTGAATTTCGACGTTTCGAATTTTCTTGCTGGTGAATATTGGTTGCCTGCTACTGGAGTTCCATTCAGCGTTGGGTTGATGTAGAATGAAACTGGGGATCCCCAAGCAGTTGACTCAAGTTTCCAAAAAATGTTTATCATAACAGAAAAATTTACTGTAACCTATTATCGCAAGGGAATTTATGCTTTTAATATCTAAAATGCTAGACGGTGCAGATTAATATCTTGTGTAGTTTTTATAGGCAAATAAAAAGGGGCTCCGGTCTATGGCAAATGTAGGCCATAGACTCATTATTCAACATACGATTTTTGCACCGTTGAGTGGTTGATACAATGGTTTAAAAAAAATCAATATCGTATCGCAGAAATTTTCTACGGTACGGAGAAATTACCAAAATACCCCCGCCTATGGTGTGAAAATAGGAGGGCATTTTGATAATTTCTCCGTACCATAGAAACTACTGCGGTACGGTGAACAGTTGATTTTTTATGTGAAAACAGGGGGCAATTTGGTAATTTCTTCGTACCGCAGAAACTTTCTGCGATACGATACAAATTTTTTTTATACCAGGACCGTTGGATTAACCCTCCAACGATCCAGAAACCGTATGTTGAATAATGGGTCTATGGCATACGTTTGCCATAGACCGGGAGCCAATAAAAAGAGGAGGATATAGTTTATAGTGTTGTGTAAGATGAAACCATCCATTATACCAACTATCTTATAGCCGGTGCAAAGCACAGGTTAGTTTTAAATACTTTAAAAATTATATGATTAAATAAAATAGAGTATAATAATTTATTATGGATATAATTTAACTTTTTAATTAATTAATAAAATTATTATTAATAATAATAGTTATTTAATAAATGATATGTATTGATTAGAACTAATAATATAAAATCTTAATGTAAATTTGTTATTGATGGGATTCGAACTTTGGATCTTTAGAAAAGGGATTTAAATATAGAATATTCTTTATTATTAGATCTAACGACTATTATCTATTTACTAAATATCTAACTGTCACTATTCTTTTAGATGGTTGAAGTCTGAAGTGCTAACGCGCCTTATATTAGAATCTTAGTAAAGCAACCTTTCGCCTGAACAAGCCTACTTACTAATTAATAAAGCGGCAACAAGCACCCTCCCTTCTTGCTTTAGTTTGATTGCAGCTAGCGCGATTGACTACTAGAATAGAAAATCAAGGCTCTTCTCCTTTTTACGAATCTACAACTCTCTTTACTGAGCGAGACTCCACCCATATCCGTACTGGTGGTTATTCTTTTTTTCCATTCTATCATTTGTTTGACAGCTTAAATTAGGTCCCGTTGAACCAAACAACCAAATTATACCCCTGTTTGCTTATTATATAATATATACTAGCTTATAACCCGTGCAACGCACGACTCTTTTTCTAATATATATATATATATATATATATATATATATTATTTATTTGTTATTAGTTTACATATCAAATTGTTGTTATGAAATTGATATATATAAGATTTTATACGTTCGATTTATTATGTGTTTTATCTTGAATTCTTAAAATTTGATTTGGATGCTTTTAGAGCCTACGTGAAATTAACAAAATAATTTTTAATTTAGTGATGATTTAACAATTTTCTCCAATTAAAACTACCAAGAAACAAAAGAAAGATGAAATTGACGATTTTTAATATTGAAAATTCTATTTTATTTAGGAAATCTACTTATATTTTGTTTTGATTATCAAAATAACCTTCTTATTATTTGAAGATAATTGTACTAACAACCAAATACAATTTTAATAATAAGTGTAGGAGGGATTTTCTCCAAAACTTTGGTAGTTGGTAGTCTGGTCCTCAATACGATAAAATAAATAAGAACTGTAAGATCTTAAAATAAATAGATAAAAAAAACGTTGAATCTAGCATAAAAAATATTTAATATTTCAACATGTAAACTAAAAAGTGTATTTATATTGAATACGAAAAAGTGCTTGTCAACGATTTAAATCATATATAATTAGGTTTTCTATATTGAATAGGATTATTAATGTAGGTATTCTACACTAAATAGGATTAATGTAAAAATTCGTAATTATATTTTCTCATGAGATTATGAGTATTTTCATTTGGACAATAGTTGTTAAATCATCACTAAATTAAAGATAATTTTATGAGTTTCGCGTGGATTGTATGAAAGGCATATGACATAGCCTATTTGTAGTTCGAGGACTCAACTCAACTTAAGCTTAGTTTGTAATAAGTAAATAACTTTAACTGTCACAGGAATCTCAGGAGGTACTATCTGTCAGAAGAAAAACCCTAAAGTCAATCTATAGTTTTGATGTTTTACACTGGAAGAAGTTCAGATTGCTGATCAAGCCTCAGTATAGCATCAAAGAAGTGGATTTATTTCTAAGACAGAGATTTCTAGAGTGACAGGTTCAGACAGTATACAGTGAAGTACAAGAAGGAGAAAGAGATGAGAAGAAAAATGAATCACATTATTAATGTGAAAATTAAAGGACAGTCATTGAGGTTAGTCGTTCATGAACCAGACAGTACATGGAACGTCAACAATATATTCAGTGGTATTCTTTTATTACTTTCAGTGATTCAGAAAAGAATTAAGACAATCCAAGGATATATAATTATTCTTGTTTAATTAATTTAAATCAAGTAGTCAATTTAATTAATTAATTAATTCATCTTGAATTAATTCTTTAATTAAATTAATTATTAGATTAATTAAATCAGATTAATTATTTAAGTAAGAATAAATTAAAATGATTATTTATTAATCAATTTTAATTAATTCTGAAAAATGAACTAGCAAGACAATCCCTGATTGTCTTGCCGATTGTCTTGAAGGTTAAATTCAGAACAGCAAGACAATAGGAGATTGTCTTGCCGATTGTATTGGTGAAGAAATCAATAAAGCAAGACAATTCCTGATTGTCTTGCCGATTGTCTTGATAATGATAATGTCTGAATAGCTTTTAAAAAGTAGAATAAAAATCTAATTTGATTGTCTTGACGATTGTCTTGGCAGTTCAATTTGATTGTCTTGATAATGATCAAAAAGAAAAAGCTTCAGACAGAATGATAAATTTGATAAAGCAAGACAAAGATATCTGAATTTGATTGTCTTGACGATTGTCTTGGAAGAACCTGATTGTCTTGACGATTGTATTACCTATTGTCTTGGCAGTACAAAACTGGTTGTCTTGGAAGAAGAAATTGTATTGAAGATTGTCTTGATAGTTATAATTGAAGTTAAAGATGTAGAGATTTATATATATCAAGACATCTCGACAGAAGCAATCAGCAAGGAAAAAGAACACAGAAAATATTACATTCAAGAACTGAATTCTCTCTTCTCTCTCATCAAGAACAAAGCACAAGAAGCAGAAAATTATTTAGAAAATCAAGTTCATCTTATTTTTAATATCTGATCCGATAGAACTGATTTCCTTGATACTCTTGTACTATTAGCGAGTTTTTACTCCTAATCTATATCTTGATTTTTATTAACAAATCTAGAGAAATTCATGTTGAATTTTCTAATTTGTTTTTATTAACTAGATATAAATTCTGTACTGTATTTGTAACAAACCCCTCAAGTTAATATAATTTTATATTCAACTTGAATTTTGTTTCATTTAATTCCGCTCAAATTTGTCAACATATAAATTAAAATTATCCGGACAAATTTCGATAAAACAGTACTGTTTGTATTCAACCCCCCCTTCTACAAACAGATTGGACCTAACAATTGGTATCAGAGCCGGTTGGTTGATACACAAACCAAAGATTCCATATTACTCAATTAAAAATCATCCCCGAATTTTTTAACTCTCTTAAAAAATTCATCATGTCTTCTAAAGTCGGAACTGTGAAAATTCCCATATATGACAAAAACAGTTATGATATGTGGAAGAACAAAATGTTAATGTTCCTCGAGGTTGCAAATCCTAAATACATGAAAGTCTTATCAGAAGGACCAATAATACCTTTTGGATTAACTCCTGAAGTTGTTACTGATGGAAAAGTTGTTACCCCTGCAAAGCTTGTACAAAAAGATTCTTCTGAATTCACTCTTGCTGAAAGAGAGGAAGCTGGACTTGACATTAATTTAAGACTGATTTTAATAGATTCTCTAGACTCTGTGATGTACAGTCATGTGATTAACTGCAAGACAGCAAAGCACATGTGGGAAACCATTGAAACTGTGAATGAAGGAACAGAGGAAGTTAGGGAGAATCGACTGGAAATTCTGACATCTGAGTATGAACACTTTCGATCAGCATACAATGAAAGTATTCAAGATGTGTTTGAAAGATATAACAAACTTGTCAACAATTTACAGATGCATGGCAAGTACTACACTCAGAAAGAGATCAACAGAAAATTTCTACTGTCAATGCTTGTTCATCTAGAACATAGAATTACAGCTATCAGAGAGTCGAGGAATCTAAGTGAAATTACTGTAGAAAGACTCTTTGGTGTTTTAAAAACCTATGAACTGGAACAATCTCAACAAAAGGAGATTTATGGAAAAGGAAGAATTGCTAATACTTCTACAGCTCTTATTGTTGAGAACAAACAGGAAGTGGAAGATAAGGTTATTCAACCCTGTAGTGTTGACAGTGGCAAGCTGGAAGTTGAAGTTGGTCAAACGAATGCTACTCCAGATGAAGGTGACTTCTATTCATTAGAAGAACTAGATCAGTTGGAAGATGAGTCCATGGCTTTGTTGGTAAGGAAATTCAGTAACTTCAGATTCAGGAAGAATCCCAAGTTCAGGTACAAATCTAACTATAACAGGTTCCAGAGAGGAGGTTCTTCATCCTCAAGTAACAGAGGAGGTTACAAAACTGGAACGGTTGAAAGAAGTAAAATTAGATGCTACAACTGTAATGAACTTGGACATTTCGCTACTGAATGTCAGAAGCCAAAACAAAACCAAAGAAAAGACTTTGGATCTGAGAAGAAGAAGACAGGAAGAGCCTATGTGGCTGCTGGAAAGAGTTGGGATGATACAGACTCTGAAGATGAAGAGTATGGCAATCTTGCCCTGATGGCAAAATCTGATAACTCCAGTGGTACATCATCTGAGGTATCATGTACTGAAAGTCAATATATTTATCAACTTACTGATACACTAGGTAATGCTAATAGAGAGATTGAAAGGATAAATTTGTTAAATACAGATCTTAGTAATCAATTATCAGAATTACATGATGTACAAAATTGCCATGTTATACAAAAATCAGAAATAAGAATGCTAAAAGAACTTGAGAGGTCTCTAGCAGAGATAGTGGTTCAACAACGTGAAACAATAGCTGAACTAGAAATAAGGGTTAGTGCTACTTCTAATTCTTGTAAAGTGGCTAAAGAGTTATTTAACCAACAAGCAATTAATCAAACCGTAGGAATTGGGTTTGATTATAATGAAGCTATTGGACGAAAAAGCATTAATACCCCTAATCGTGTCAGTGTTGTAGATAGGGGTATACCATTAGTGCTTAAGAGTGTTAGTAGCCCACTCTTTAAGAAATCCATAGCAGAACCTTTAGATACAACATCTTTAATCATTAAGGAAGAGATGCGCATTGAGGATGTAGCTAATGGCGTAGTCTTAGAAAGTAATCAAGTTGTTAAAAATGATAAAGATAGAAAGACTGTGTTTGTAAAAGCAGAAAGAGTTGGTGAGTCTACTAGTTCATTGAGAACTAGTAGCAGAAGTAACAACATGAATAAATGCAACAACAAATCTACCATGCATGCTATTCCTGTTATTGATACTGCTCATAAGAAATGTGATGCTGTTAATTGCATGTCTTGTGCTTTTAATATAATGTCTGCTTACTTTAACGGTAATCATGCATGTGTTGATAAGAATGCTCCTAGACAGCAAATGAGCAGAAATAAACATGTAAGATCCAGGACTATAACATCACCTAATTCTAAGATTAGGACCCCAAGTCCTTCTCAGGATATGGTGAAGACATGGTTACCCAAGCTGAAACCAAAACAAGTTAAAGCTGTTTACAGGGTTAAATGTCCAGTACCTAAAGAAAATGTTGTTAAAATAAAAAGTGTTGCTTTGCCTGATAAAGGTCAATTCTTTAAGTACTCCGGACCCAATCAAATTTGGGTTCCGAAGAAAGTCTAACCAATTTGTCATTGCAGGGTTTGAAACAGGTTGAACGAGTCATGTGGATTCTGGACAGTGGATGTTCAAGGCATATGACCGGAGATAAAGCCCTGCTGACAAATGTGGTGGAGAAGGCTGGCCCAGTCGTTACCTTTGGAGATAACAGCAAAGGTAAAACTGATGGATATGGCAGATTAGAAGCTGGAAATGTTATCGTTGAAGATGTCTCTTTTGTGAACGGCCTTGAGCACAATTTGCTCAGTATTAGTCAATTCTGTGACAGAGGTTATGAAGTGCATTTCAACAAGAATAATTGTCTAATATCACACAAGAGAAATGAAAGGCCGCAGTTAACTGGAGTAAGAAAAGGAAACTTGTACATAGCCAATATGAACTCTGGAAGCACAGAAGAAATTAGATGTTTTTATTCAAAGGCATCTACTGATGAAAGTTGGTTATGGCACAAGAAACTTTCTCACCTAAACTTCAAAACAATGAATTCTCTAGTGAAAAGAGAGTTGGTGAGAGGTTTACCGTCGATTGAATTTACTCAAGAAGGTCTATGTGATGCTTGTCAAAAAGGGAAGTTAAAAAGGGCAACTCACAGGAGCACTAACATATCATCAATAACTGAACCATTACAACTTCTCCATATGGATTTGTTTGGTCCAGTTAGTGTGATGTCTATGTCAAGAAAAAGATATGCTCTTGTGATCGTTGATGATTTCTCAAAATTCACATGGGTACTATTTCTGAACTCAAAAGATGAAACTCCACAACTGGTAGTTGATCACATTAAGTTAATTGAGCTGGATTCTAATCGTCCAGTAAGAGCTATAAGGTCAGACAACGGAACTGAATTCAAGAATGCAGTTCTGAATGACTTTTGCACTGAAAAGGGTATAACTAGACAGTACTCGGCTCCCAGAACTCCTCAGCAAAATGGGGTAGTTGAAAGAAAGAATAGAACCTTGATTGAAGCTGCACGTACTATGCTAAGTGAATCAAGGCTTCCATTGAGCTTTTGGGCTGAAGCTGTCAACACTGCATGCTATACTCAGAATCGTACACTTATCAATAAAGACTTAATGAAGACACCATATGAAGCTCTACATGACAAGAAACCAGCTCTCAAGTACTTCCATGTATTTGGGACAAAATGCTTTGTGTTGAAAGAAGGAGAAGATCAAGGTGGTAAATTTGAAGAAAAAGCACATGAAGCAATATTTATTGGTTATACTAGAAGAGCCTACAAGGTGTATCTTATTGATCAACAGAAAACCATGGAAAGTGTCAATGTAACATTTGATGACACAAAACTCCCAAGTATCCAAAATGAAGATCCATCTGAAAAGCTTAAGTTTGATGACATGTCAGACTCAGATTCAGATGATGACAATCAACCTGAAGTTGTTGCTGATAATAATAATCCAAATGTTGGTGGTAATGATCAAGGTGATGCTGGTGAAAACAATATTAACTTTCAAGACACCACTAACACTCTTGAACCATCAACAAGCCAAACTGGCAACAACTCAGGGGGAGATAATGAAGGGTCAACAAGTCATACTCAACATCATACTGAAGAACAAGGCGAATCGTCAAGATCAATTCTTCCCAGACAAACTGTTTGGCATAGAGCTCATCCTTTTGAGCTGATTCTTGGTGATCCAGATGTTGGTGTGAAAACAAGAAGAGCTTATCAGAATCAATGTAACTATTCTGGGTTCCTGTCTGTCATGGAACCTAAGAAAGTAGATGAAGCTCTATCTGATCCTGATTGGGTGATTGCTATGCAAGATGAACTCAATCAATTTAAGCAACTAGAAGTATGGAAGCTGGTGCCCAGACCTAAAGATAGAAAAGTGGTGGACACAAGATGGGTATTCAGAAACAAACTAGATGAAGATGGCACTGTGATAAGAAACAAAGCAAGACTGGTAGCTAAAGGTTATTCTCAAGCTGAAGGCATTGATTATGACGAGACCTATGCTCCAGTGGCAAGACTTGAGGCCATCAGAATATTCTTGGCATTCGCATCCTATTCAAGATTCAAAGTTTATCAAATGGATGTCAAGAGTGCCTTTCTGAATGGTAAGCTAGATGAAGAAGTGTATGTAGAACAGCCTCCTGGTTTTGAAGATCAAGATCATCTGGACTATGTTTACTTTCTTTACAAAGCTATCTATGGTCTTAAGCAAGCCCCAAGAAAATGGTATGACACTCTTTCTGAATTTCTAATAGAGAATGGTTTTATAAGAGGTGTCATAGACAAAACTCTCTTCACTAAAAGACATAAGAATGATATAATACTAGTCCAAGTCTATGTGGACGATATTATATTTGGGTCTACTAATGAGCTTCTATGCAAGAAGTTTTCTAAGTTAATGCAGGGTAGGTTTGAAATGAGCATGATGGGAGAACTGAAATTCTTTCTTGGATTACAAATAAGTCAGAGATAAGATGGAATATTTATTTGTCAATCTAAGTACATCAAGGAACTCCTCAAGAAATATCACATGGAGGAGTGCTCATCAGCAAAGACACCATCAACTATAGCTGTCAAAATTGGTTTATGTGAAAGTTCTGCCAAGGTAGATATCACAGGCTATAGAGGTATGATTGGCTCTTTGCTTTACCTAACTGCTAGTAGACCAGATATAATGTTTGCCACATGCTTGTGTGCAAGGTTTCAAGCGAACCCTAAAGAAATACATCTCACTGCTGTCAAAAGAATCTTAAGATATCTAAAGGGTACGCCTAATTTAGGCATCTGGTACCCTAATGAATCTGGTTTTACTTTAATTGGATATACAGATTCTGACTATGCAGGAAGTGTTGTAGACAGGAAAAGTACATCTGGGAGTTGCCAATACCTAGGTGGAAGACTGGTATCTTGGTTCAGTAAGAAACAACAAACAGTTTCCAACTCTACAGCCGAAGCTGAATATATAGCTGCTGGAAGCTGTTGTGCTCAGATCTTATGGATTAGGAATCAATTAATGGACTATGGCATTGTATTGGAAAATATCCCTATTTTATTTGATAATACAAGTGCCATAGCAATTGCCAGCAATCCTGTGCAGCACTCAAGGACAAAGCACATTGACATAAGGTATCATTTTATAAGAGAGCATGTAATGAATGGTACAGTGGAACTACTATTTGTAGGCTCTGGAGATCAAACTGCAGATATTTTTACTAAGTCGCTTAATGAATCCTCATTCACTAGAATTGTTAGTGAATTGGGTATGTTAAACAGTCCTAGTAATTAATACTGTTAATATCTGAAATTTGATCTTTAATAATTTTGCAAGTGATTATTCTGTGAATATTTGTTGTTTGAAATCACTTGTATAATTATTTTACCAACTAATTTTCTTGCTTGTTTAGTTATTTTTCACCTTGTTTATTCATAATTATTTAATACTCCATATTTCTATATTTTTAGAATATTTGTAGATATTTATTTCTATTTTAATAATTATTTTATTAAATGTTTTGTAATGTTTGTCCTTTTGTTATTTATATTTGTTCTCATAAAAAGATTAATCCATGTTTCTGTAAAATATTTATTTTTAGTATTTTTAATAATATTAGAGTGTATTTTAATTGGATTAATTTTGCACATTATTTGTATTTTATTAGCATTTTAATTAGCAGTTTAATTAATTTTTATGATTGTGATTATCATATCAAGACAATCGCCAAGACAATCCACTGATTGTCTTGGAAGGTTATTTTGTTGATAATAAAATATTTTTCAAATTTTTATTCTGTTTTCATTTTATTTTTACTCAGAACAAACGATTGTCTTGATAGTTTTGAACTACCAAGACAATCGGCAAGACAATCAACTGATTGTCTTGGAGTGTTTTTCTCTATTTTCAAAAATTAAAAAAAAATGTGTGTTAATTTGTTGATTATTCAGTTAAATAATTGATTGTCTTGATAGTATTTATACTACCAAGACAATCGGCAAGACAATCAAACCGATTGTCTTGTAGTGTTAGTATATATTTTAATAAAAATAAAAATAAAAAATTGTTTTCATTTTCTTTTATTTTTCAGAATTGTAAACGATTGTCTTGATAGTATTTATACTACCAAGACAATCGGCAAGACAATCAACCCGATTGTCTTGTAGTATAGATTTGTACTTAAAAAAAAACAAACAGAAAAACTGATCTCAAAAGCAATACAATCAGTTCATTCTCTCGTGTATTTACACAGAGCCTTGATATAGATACATACAATACACACAACTCTTGAAACGAATTGCTGTCAAAATTTCCTCAACCAAACTGAAAAACAAGACCTGATTCAAGTAGATCGTTCAATTATCTTTCATTTGAACCGATTACTTTCAAGTTTGGTTAAGTTTTTGAAAATCAAATTTTTCAAAAATTAGAATCGGGTTTTGACTGTTTTGGGAGTTCTAAAATTTTTCTGAGAAATCTAAAAATAGATTGAGATTCCCAGTGATCAAGAGAACAGCATATAAATTTTTGAGATTTTTCTGACAACTTTGAATTAATTCGAATTTTTAATTAATTTTAATTAATTATTAATTCTGAAAATTTTCGAATTGTTTTAATTTTCTTAAAATTAAAGTGTGTTTTTGTATTTAAAAATGGCTGATAATTTTGAGATAATGAAACATAGTTTGGTTGGCTATTTTAATCCGAACGATTGTCCCTACGATCGATTTAGGCCTTGGATACGATTTTTGAATGACGATTCAATTATCCGAACTGCCATTTCGATTGAAGCCCCAATTAAGATAGGACCACTGAGATTGATTTGCACAGAATCTGTGGTGTCTGAAGACTTGACCTCATTCTCGTTTGATTTTGATGGTACACACCACGTCGTGACAGAATCAACCCTAACTACTGTTTTGGGTCTCCCAGCGGATAATTATGATCCATTTCCAACCAGTGAGCAACTCTATCAATTCTTCATTGATATTAATTATCATGGAGTAATTGATATGAACAACCTGAGCAAAAGGAATCTGGTTCAACCATGGGATGCATTCTTCGACACGATCTCCAAGGTATTTGCTAATTCAGCCAGAGGTAATTTTCACTTACTCACCTCTATGTTACAAACTATTGGTTATGCTGTTGCTAACAACCGTAGAATCAATATTGGTAATCTACTTTGGAATACTATTATTAACAGGATTGTTAAGGCCAGAAAGGATTTTGATGAGGGTAAGAAAGTTCTATGTTATTATCCTAGATTTTTAACTCTGTTATTTAATCATCTTGTTCCTGTTGGTCAACAAACAGTTTTTAGGAATGACAACCCTATGGTATCAGGCAGGCAAACCAAGAAAGTATTCACTAGCCTTGATACACATAGAAAGTTGATAAATGTGCCAGTGTATATTACACCATATTTGTCTAACTTCATAAATCTTCCTGTCATTCCTCGACTTTTGAATGCACCTGAACCTGAACCTCAAGATGTACCTGTCCCTGAACATCAACATCAAATGGAACAATCTATTCCTTCAGGTACAGCTAATGCATCAATGGATCAGGTATTATCTTCTATCTCTCAAACTGTTTCTGGAGCCCAAGTGGCTGATAGGTCAGACCAAGAGGTTGTAGAACCACAGCCTCTATCCCAGGTCTTAGAGCCAAACACTGTGTCTAACCAAATCTCTAAACCTAAAGCCAGAAGCAAGTTGATGACAAAAAGAGCTGATAGAAGAAGTGATGATGTGAGTGATCCCACAGCTCTGCCTCCACCAAAGAAGAGAAGAAACCTACTACTTGAGGCATCTGTTAGCCCATCCATTTCCTCCCAACAGGATTTGGACATTGAAATGGCCGATGAACTGTTACTAATTTCATCCTCTCAACAGGATGCAATTATTGAAATTCGCCAAAGGGTCGTGGCACCTTGTACAGAGTCAAGCACACCTCTATTACTCACAATGGGGGAAAACATTAACTTAGAATCTGATGTTGCTAAGGACACTGAGCAAGGAGTGCACGATAGGATTGTTACTGTGCCTACCATTGTTACGGTAGAAGAGCCTTCACAGGCTTCAGAGGGAAATCTTGACTCTCTGCCAAGCATAATAAAGTCATCATCTCCCCTCCCAGGAGGAATATTCCTGGCTCCCTCAAGGGATTCTTCACTCGCAGATTTATCTGGTGAAAGTGAAAGGCAACTTGGTCATCCTATCACTGAAGAAATTCAGTTGTCAAATCCAAATGAATTGATAGAGATGACTGAGGATTGGGAATTGCGAACTCCCATTGCACCACCACTGACCTCTCCAGAAGAGGCTAGGGTGATTTCTTATGCAGGTACAGCTCAAGGAAAGGAGCTAGTGTTGAGTGATGTGAGGACCACCTTAAATATGAGTGAAACACATGCACGAAAGGAGAGTGACATATCCTTGAGTGAACATCAGGTGAGCGCACACACTGACACAAACACTTTGTCTCTAATGGCTCAAATCAAAGAACTGTAAAAGAAATTGATGGAAACTGAGGCTGAAAAACAAGTTTTGAAAGCACAAGTGGATGAACGGTCTTCTTCTTCCACCTCTGTCAACAATCAGCTCATGATCATTCGTGACGATGTCCACAATATAAAGACTACACTCACTCCAGCAATCAATACATTGATACAATCTAACTCCCAGGCATCTACAGAAAGAACAGACATTCTAAATGCTATTGACAGACTCTCTAATAGGGTTGATGAACTTCAAGTGGAAATGCATGAATCTGCTCAATCATATGCTACAACCTTTGCAAATCTTGAAGAGAAGTATGATTACATGTTTGAAGGACTTGATCATCTATACAAAATTGTTAAACCTACTCATAATATCACACCAGAACAAAGAGCATACTTTGAAGACTATGATGATAATAATGAGGGGGATAATGATGCAAATAGGGAGCTTGACAGTCAACGGAAGTCTGTAGAGGATTCCTCAACTAAGGGGGAGAAGTCTGGAGATGGAGCAGGTAAGTCTGGAGAAGCAGGAGGTAGTAAGTCAGGAGGACAAGGGAGGCATAAGGAGAAGTCTACCAAGGGAAAAGAAAAAGCTGCTCAAGCTGCTCATGATCAGGATGCATTTGAGTTTGATTTTGATCTCAGGAATAGTAAGTTTGAAGTACATCAATTAAATGATATCGAAGAAGATCTTTCAAATTGGCAAGATGATCCTGTGTTTGAGAAGGAACTGCAAGAGGAGAAAGCTGATCGTCTGATGAGACAAGCTAAGCTTGAGAAGACCAGACAGGTAGTGAATGAAAGATTGAAGCTGAAGCAAGCTGAAGATGCAGAGAAACAAAAGCTACATGCAATCAGTGTACAGGAAAGGAAAAGGGATATTCAGTTGAAGATTGGTCCAAAGTGGGATAGAGCAAGAGAGATTTTTGATTCTATTCAGAACACTGCTAATGATGATGAACGTTTACTCCAACTACTTCAACAGTTTCAAGAGACCAATCCAGATTACTTGCAATATATGGATGCACTGATGCTGGAAATTTCAAGGATAGTTGCTGGATTTGATAGATGTGCAGATCAACTGATAATTCAGATTGACTCTCGTACAATGGGTTCTCTCTATGTGTCACTTCAAATCTTTCAACAGAGAAGCTTGATGGAACTGTGGATTATGTCTACAAAGGTAAAAAGGTTTTCTGAACTGAATATTTTACTTCATGAAAGACTTTTGGAGTTTGCTCAAAGGAATAGTCCACAAGTTATCCAAACTCCACATCATGTTAAGTTTCTCAAGGGTAATACACTACACTCTTGTTTTCTTGATTCTAAGTCAATGAAGTTATACACTGCATCTCATCTGGTATGGTTAGAACATATGCTGAGGACTACAGGATTCGAAGATAAAGAAAGTATCTTTGTTGCTGACATTATTCGATCATATGCTTTAACTGGATTTGAAAAGAAATATTACATTCTTCGGAATCGGCTTTGGGGTAACCTTGGAATCTTGCCTAAGAAACCTAAAGGTCTTATGTCAGATTATGAACGTGTACTTGACAAGGATTTGATCAAAACCTTGGATGATCAAGAACGATTTGACACAGAGAATATCAGAAGATTCCTAGAGCAAGAAGATGAAGTTGAACCTGGAGAGATAAGGGATGAAGAAACTTCAAAGTGAAGATCAGCTCTACATGTAATATCTTTAGAGCTTAGATAGGTCAAGATAGAAAAATGTATTATATGATCAGTCTAGAGGATCATCTATCTTGTATTTATCTTTTATGTTTGAATCTGGAAAATGTTAAATATAAACCAGAACTTTTCGTTTATTTACTTTGTGTTTAAAGTTTTAACTTTTACTAAGATAAGTTGAGTTAGTTGAGTAATCCTCTAGGAATTTGCTTGTTATCGTCTAACAAACAAATAGGGGGAGATTGAAAGGCATATGACATAGCCTATTTGTAGTTCGAGGACTCAACTCAACTTAAGCTTAGTTTGTAATAAGTAAATAACTTTAACTGTCACAGGAATCTCAGGAGGTACTATCTGTCAGAAGAAAAACCCTAAAGTCAATCTATAGTTTTGATGTTTTACACTGGAAGAAGTTCAGATTGCTGATCAAGCCTCAGTATAGCATCAAAGAAGTGGATTTATTTCTAAGACAGAGATTTCTAGAGTGACAGGTTCAGACAGTATACAGTGAAGTACAAGAAGGAGAAAGAGATGAGAAGAAAAATGAATCACATTATTAATGTGAAAATTAAAGGACAGTCATTGAGGTTAGTCGTTCATGAACCAGACAGTACATGGAACGTCAACAATATATTCAGTGGTATTCTTTTATTACTTTCAGTGATTCAGAAAAGAATTAAGACAATCCAAGGATATATAATTATTCTTGTTTAATTAATTTAAATCAAGTAGTCAATTTAATTAATTAATTAATTCATCTTGAATTAATTCTTTAATTAAATTAATTATTAGATTAATTAAATCAGATTAATTATTTAAGTAAGAATAAATTAAAATGATTATTTATTAATCAATTTTAATTAATTCTGAAAAATGAACTAGCAAGACAATCCCTGATTGTCTTGCCGATTGTCTTGAAGGTTAAATTCAGAACAGCAAGACAATAGGAGATTGTCTTGCCGATTGTATTGGTGAAGAAATCAATAAAGCAAGACAATTCCTGATTGTCTTGCCGATTGTCTTGATAATGATAATGTCTGAATAGCTTTTAAAAAGTAGAATAAAAATCTAATTTGATTGTCTTGACGATTGTCTTGGCAGTTCAATTTGATTGTCTTGATAATGATCAAAAAGAAAAAGCTTCAGACAGAATGATAAATTTGATAAAGCAAGACAAAGATATCTGAATTTGATTGTCTTGACGATTGTCTTGGAAGAACCTGATTGTCTTGACGATTGTATTGCCTATTGTCTTGGCAGTACAAAACTGGTTGTCTTGGAAGAAGAAATTGTATTGAAGATTGTCTTGATAGTTATAATTGAAGTTAAAGATGCAGAGATTTATATATATCAAGACATCTCGACAGAAGCAATCAGCAAGGAAAAAGAACACAGAAAATATTACATTCAAGAACTGAATTCTCTCTTCTCTCTCATCAAGAACAAAGCACAAGAAGCAGAAAATTATTTAGAAAATCAAGTTCATCTTATTTTTAATATCTGATCCGATAGAACTGATTTCCTTGATACTCTTGTACTATTAGCGAGTTTTTACTCCTAATCTATATCTTGATTTTTATTAACAAATCTAGAGAAATTCATGTTGAATTTTCTAATTTGTTTTTATTAACTAGATATAAATTCTGTACTGTATTTGTAACAAACCCCTCAAGTTAATATAATTTTATATTCAACTTGAATTTTGTTTCATTTAATTCCGCTCAAATTTGTCAACATATAAATTAAAATTATCCGGACAAATTTCGATAAAACAGTACTGTTTGTATTCAACCCCCCCTTCTACAAACAGATTGGACCTAACATTGTATAATCATCCAAATCTAATTTCTATATCTCGAGATAGAGACTAAATAGTAAATATGATTTTTTTTTAATATTAATAAATAAATAAATAAAATTCAGTTCTAATACAATCTTTTGTATCCTTTTCAGATTATAACTTCTTTTTAAAATTCAATTCTAAAACAATCTTTTTAATTATATCATTTTAGATTATTATTTTCATTTTAATATGATATAATCTTGATCGTTTATTTTTAAAAATATTATAATTGACGGTACAGTGACCAAACCAAAGTGACCAAACTTATATTGAATAGCATTATCAATGTAGGACTTCTACACTGAATAGGATTAATGTAAAAATTTGTAATATATTTTCTCTTGAGATTCTGAGCATTTTCATTTGAATAATAATTATTAAAACATCACTAAATTCAAGATAATTTTATGAGGTTCGCGTGGATTGTAAAATCATCCAGATCAGATTTTTAGATTTAAAGATAAAATCCAAATAGTAAATATGAATTTTTTTAAATACTAATAAATAAATAAATAAAATTAATTTTAATACAACATTTTTTAATTATATCCTTTTCAAATTATAATTTTCTTTTTGAAATTCAATTTTAATGTAATCTTTTTTTAATTATGTCCTTTTTAGATTATAGTTTTTTTTTAAAATTTATTTATAATGCAACCTTTTCTAATTATATCCTTTTTAGATTATAATTTTTTTAATGTAATCTACTCTTGATCGTCTATTTCTAATCCAACGAATCATATGATTTTGGTAGTCCAGATCAAAAATTTGAATAAGATCCTTCTTATGGTTATTATATATAAGTATATAATAATAGTATAGATAGATAGCACTTAATGGCAACTCAGAATATTTTTCGTCCAACAACGAACCAGTGGTCTAGTGGTAGAATAGTACCCTGCCACGGTACAGACCCGGGTTCGATTCCCGGCTGGTGCAAAAGAGTAATGATGACGAATGCACCAATTGCAGCCGGAAGGGTCCGCTGCTTAACCTGATTAATGAGGGAAAAAGGTGCTGCTGAGCTCTGAATGTTTTTTGTGTTTCTCATAAAGAATTATTTTTTTAAGGCACTTGTAATTAGGGCTGTCAAAAAAATTCGAAAAATCCGAAATCCGATCCGAATATTCGAGTTCGTATCCGGAAAAAATCGGATATTATCTGTATCCGAAGTCAACCGGATATTATCCGTATCCGTGTCCGAACATTTAGGATACGGATATGTATATAGGCGTATCTGTATCCGAAATTAATTAATTATTATTCATAATATATTTTATAATTTATGTATGTACTTATATAAATTGGAGATCCTAGTAGATCACTACTATTTTCAATATGACTCGTAACTAGTGCTTTGTCACGGATTATTGTTTTTATATTTTAAAAAATATTTTTGAACGATCCAACCGTACGGATGTCAATATATATCTAATATAATTATATTCTCAAATTTTCAGAAAATAAAAAATTAATTTGATTGGAGATCTTAGTAGATCACTAATATTTTCAATATGACTCGTAACTAGTGCTTTGTCACGGATTATTGTTTCTATTTTTGAAAAAATATTTTTGAACGATCCAACCGTACGGATGTCCATATATATCTAATATAATGATATTCCCAAAATTTCAGAAATTAAAAAATTAATTTGATTGGAGATCTTAGTAGATCACTACCATTTTCAATATGACTCGTAACTAGTGCTTTGTCACAGATTATTGTTTCTAATTTTTAAAAAATATTTTTGAACGATCCAACCGTACGGATGTCAATATAAATCTAATATAATGATATTCCCAAAATTTCAGAAAATAAAAAATTAATTTGCTTGGAGATCTTAGTAGATCATTACTATTTTCAATATGACTCGTAACTAGTGCTTTGTCACGGATTATTGTTTCTATGTTTTAAAAAATATTTTTGAACGATCCAACCGTAAGGATGTCAACATGTATCTAATTTAATGATATTCCCAAATTTTCAGAAATTAAAAAATTAATTTGGTTGGAGATTTTAATAAATTACTAGCAAATTTAAAAATATGTTTAAACTTAACTTATGTTTAATTATTTCCCTTCTTAACAGAAGAATCTTGTAGCTCAGTTGGTTGTGATGTTCCACAAGACTCAAGGGTGCTCCAGGTTCGACTCCTTGCTCATGCAACATTTTGAAAAAAAAAAACATCAGCTTTCCGGATTTCGGATCCGGATAACCTCCGCCGGATCCGGATTCGGATATGATTTTCAGATACTTTCGGATTCGGATATGATCAAAAAATTTCGGATCCGGATATGGCAGTATCCGTGTCCGTTTTATCCGGTTGACACCCCTACTTGTAATCTTGATGCCAGTAGCAGATTTATTAGGTGATTAAACAGACTGAAACAGAATCAAAGCCAAAATACTGGTTTCTGAAGAAGCTTACTCCAGTTAGAACAATATATAAACACTGGATCCGTATCTTGATCCAGTCGATTTAATGGCATCTTCATAAAGTCTTACTAAAAAATTATGTTGTATCTTTGATCAGAGTTTTCAGTCCCCGAACTTAATCTTGACAAGTTTCACAAAAGCACAGCACACAAGTGGAATTCTGAATCTAACTTGACGGCACACATCCTTCATGCTAACCTAATCCTCACCGCCATTGCAAATAATTAAATAGGGGCATGCATTTTGTTGCAAAGGATGGCTCGGATAACATTGATCAAAATTTTATTGCTGCATTAACATGTCCCTTATTACAAAGGAAATCTGCACTTTGAAGTACAGTAGTTCTGACCAAAAGTTGAACTCGTATCTTATATAATTTAAAATGTGACATATACTGGTACCAGATCATAATTTCATAAGGAATATAGAGATGTTCAATATAGACAGAACACATATGGTACCAAGCTGAGCTATAGGGATCTCTGGATTCTAATCTGGTATTAACAAAATTGCGTGGTCTGGCAACTGTCATATCTGTCATTATCTTAGAAACAGGAGCAATGCTGATGCACACGCTGCGAACATACATGACCAAGATTGACCTTCAGTTAATACTTCCTGACATACGCACATGGCAAGATGAAAATCGTAAGAACAAATAGAAGCATTATAAAAACTTGTTCAAAGCAGTCAAGAATATTATGGTGAATTCTAAAGCAAAAGTAAATGCAAATGTTACTATCTTTATGTTTACAAATAATTGCTAATAAACTAAGAAATGGAACCTTAAAACGTACTGTCGATCAGGGTACCCAACCAAATCATCGAAGCTGGCTACACCAGTTGAAACAAAAATTAAGGATTGCCATTGTAGATACGTAGAACTTGACTTCAAGTTTTGTTCAAGATAATAAGATGGATGGTTAAAGGAAACTTTACATATATGTGGATTCCAAGAATATTTACTTTATCTTGACAAGAATCAAAATTATTCTATACCCTAGTACCATTATCTAAAGGTATAACCACTGCAGCAAAACAATTCCATATATACAGAAAGAAACAAACTTATACAATGCATTTTGGTGAAAATTTAGGCAATCTTCACGCAAATGCATCTATATGACAATAGGTCACAAGAATAAATGCTGTTAAAGAAAAAAAGATCCATTTTGTGACTTCTACTAACACCTTAAGGGTATGTCGAGAAATTTTATTTGGACAAGGAGGTTGAGTATTGTCACGAAGATTGGTTCCTAGAGCCAGGGGCGAACACTGTACAGCTGAGTCGCTGACCGTGCCCCCTCCCCCGGTCTCTAATAGAGTGAAGGCACTACATACTTTCAGCTGAGTTTTAGGTGTTTTCTGCCATAGTTTCACCCTGGTTTGATACTTGCTAGCATAGAAAATTGTGTTGATTTTTAATTATCTTTTACTTTATACATTGTAGTTATTTATTAAATAGTTTAATTGTTACTAGATTATCTTTTACCCGAGCGGTGGCGAAGGTTCTACTAGTGCGAGAAGAGGTCTAGAGTTCAAATTTTACCTCCCCCTCTTTCTTACTTCAAATTTTTCGCACTGAAATTTGTCAACTACCCAGAAAAAGATTTTTAGCTTAACTAAGAATTAGTAAGTCAACACCAGATTTGACTAAGAACTATTTGTCTATGCTCCTGTATTTCAATCTCGGAATCAGTTTTATTAATGAAATTTGGATCCGTCATGGTCTCAATTGGAAAAAATGATAAAAAAATACCCATTTTTGAGTTAAGAATGACAAAATTAACAATTTTCAAAATGTATGGTTATTTTTACCCGATGAGATACCCAACTGGTAATTGGGTATCTCATTTTGTATAAGACACCCAACTCATAAATGGGTATCCCTATAAAGATACCCAACCCGTAAATGGGTATCCCAAAAATTAAAAGTAAAAAAAAATTGTGATACCCAACTCACAAATGGGTATCCTATATAAAATGAGATACCCAATTCACAAATGGGTATCCTATATAAAATGAGATACCCAACTCACAAATGGGTATCCTATAAATACATATCACTTTATTTAAAATTATGATATAAACTTTTGAAAAAAAAGGTAAATAATATCTATTATACATATAAATCAAGGCACAAATCAAGGCACAAGTTGCTTATTTTCTCCTTTTACATCAATTTCACCTCTGTTTCTTCTTTTATTTTCTTACTCTTCTCTTCCACTTAGAGATAGGTTATCGAAATTAAAAGTAGGTTGTCCGAGAAGAAGAGTCCATTTTCCGGATGGTGTTCAGATCCGGATCCCAGTGCCCGTGTCAGGGTCGTTTCCTGTCGACACGGGTACGGCTGGGTATTCTGAAGAGTCTGAGCATCACAGGCGGGAAATAATTTCAAGCAAAACAATATCAAAAAGCTTCTTAGGAATTACATCTTCAGATATAACAAAAGAAGTTAATAAGATATTGAATGTTCCATTTGGCTAAAGCATCCACAAAATCCAGGTTTCTCAAATATTACTCTTTATTAACTAAATCGCATAAATTTCTTCTCATTTCCTTATAACAATCACTATTAATAATTTATTCTATGAAAAAGAAGTGCACTGGTTCCAGCTATTATTCTTTAAGAATACTTGTCAAATAAATGCTGGAACCACCACCACAACATAACGTTCAGGACCTCATACTTTAGCTCCCACTTCAGGCACAATGCTTAAAATATATGCCCCGACATATTTCACGTGTGAAACATAGCCCTTGCCCATCAAATAGCTTTAGTGCCTTTTCTATCGGAAGATGATGTTGAATAATCTTCATTTAGAAATTTGAAATTTTACCGTCACACTTTGTATTGTATCTGTAGTTTTTAAGATTTTTATGAATAGATACTTTTTATTGTCTATGCCACAGGGACTTGAGTGCTAAAATCTATTTTTGGAGGTGTCTAGTCTCAGCTTCTCGGCATGTCTAATTCTAAAAACATGGAAATGAACATGACACTAATGGACTTAACTATTGAAAGATAATTAGTATGGGCTAAATTGACATTACACTTTGGTAAAGAAAAAAAAAGTTCATGTAAGGTAAACACAATCAAGTGTATCACTGTATGTGGGTTACTTAGCAAAAAAAAAAAAGAAGAAGAAGTGTTTGTGGGTTGGGGTTTTCCTTGGAGGCTGGAAGATCCAGATTAGACTGCATACCCATGTCCATGTTGTATCTCTAGAAAAGGGTAACTCAGCAAAAAACAGCAATCCAAGTATGCTGTTTTAGTAAATATCCATATTTCCATTTCAGGTAAAGACCTTGTGAATTATAAGTCTTCCAAAGACCAAAAGAAAATTTAGGAACTTCAGGAGTTTAGGTAATAGGTTAAGTGAGAAGATCACGCAGAGATATTTAAAACACATAGGCATGCAAATTTTCCTCTCGGCTAAATTTTATATATGACTCCTTCACATTTGATAAATAAAACATTTTTGCTGAAAGAATGTTCAAGATACATACTAAAGCAATCAGCAGTTAAACTGAAAGATCCAGGATAGGACTTTGAATGCCAATTTAACAAGACAAAAGACACTAGAGCCGGGAGTATCATGTAGGAACCTTAATGCCTAGAAAATTACCAGACCCTTTCATGTTAAACACACTGGCAGTTTCCCTAAATCCGATCACATCCCCTTCATATATCAGGGAAAAATACTTTTCTAAACCGTGTCTTCGATCATTTTCTTTATAATGACATCAGATACACACATATACAAAAAAAGCCTTATCACACCACTGCGATATTATATATAAAGTTGAAAGGAATAATCTCATAGCAGACATCTTTTTAGTGTCAATACTCAGTTATAAATAAGCGAAAAGACTCTTTCCTAGAGTCCGAAAGACATCTTCTGGCTTTGTAGTGGTGATGCCCCATGTCCTTTTACCTCATTAATTAGTGTAAGATTAAAACTGATTTTGATGCGACAATATAAAAGTTGAAACCAGTTTTCGCATAGAATTCTCAATAATAAGAACGAAGAAACAGTTTAGACCTGTCTTTGCAGATTGTGATAATTCCTGATCATATAAGGAGGTCATAGCAGGCGTCTGGTATGTTTATTAAATACATCACACCGTCATACAGTCAATTAAGAAAGTAGCATTCAAATAAATACTACTTAGGTCTGTTCCAACATGTTCTAGATCGAAAATCTTTGTTCATTTCACTCTATTTTGGATTTACCGCTATATTAGTCTAGATGAAATTTCTACATGTTGTGAACTGAGAAACATATAATCGTTGCATTATGAATTTCCACAAAAACATCCATTAATTAAAGAACCTGCATTTCTATAGAAACCATACTGTATAAAACATGTTATATCACTCCATTTACTTCTATTTCCGGTTGTGAACTGAAAAACATATAATCCGAGCACTATAAGTTTTTCCACAGAAACGTCCATTAATCAAAGAACCTGTATTCCTATAATAACCATACTGTATAAAAAGTGGTTTATCACTTTATTACTTCTTCTAATTATAGTAGAGTGATCTGTGTAAATCTAAGGAAAAATATTTCAAATTTTACAACTTGAATAGGTATCATACCTTTAAAGATAAAAAAGTTGAAGAGGCAGATGAAGATTTAAGTCCAGAATAGCCAATATCATAAGAGATGCTTCCATCAGCTTTGAAGAGTCCAAAATTTCTCTCTGAAGTCGGACCAGGCTTTGAATTTTCATTAAACATCGCAAAAACGTACACCTTTAGCACCATTTTCGGCCTCAGTGGTGTCCCTTTCTTCTTGGCGAGCCTTTTACGCAGATTATAATTGTAGGTTCTTGCATTATTTACAGTAGCTGCAGCTTCATTGTCATCACCATGAGAAGCCCAACCTGTCTCTGTAATTATAACCTCCATTTTTTTGAATCCAGCATCTTCAAGAGCGAAATAAGCAGCATCAACCTGGGCATCAAGCATGTTGTCATAATGAAGTTTGCTTTTTTTATCATTTATTCCATCTGTTGACTGGAAAAGAGCATAATTTATATCAATTGTATCTGGACTACCCATGTAAGCCAAAAAAGGATAAGCATTTAAACAGAACGGGGAACCAATCTTTGAAAAGAACTCCAAGAGGGGCTTCATGTATTGAGCAACGCCCTCCTTAAAAACACACGAAGAAGGTGGGTAGGAATCGGCAAAAACAGCCTGCGAGTGAGCAGTGGTAATTTGAACACCTTTTAGTTGAAGCTCTTTAGTAGCATTATATATATTTTTTGCAGCACCCAATAGAGCTGCCCAAAGATCCATATCACCCCCTCCCAAAATTTCATTTCCTATTGCAATACCCACAATGTTGGTCTTGGGGAATGCCTGCACATTTTCTTTAACCCAAGTCAAGGCATGATCTGCATTAGTACTCATCTCTTTCACAAATCCATTTGGAAGTCCTACCACCAATTCAAGCCCAGTCCCACTAAAGGCATCAAGGACACTGTGATCAGCATCATATATTCGTACATTCTTTATTTTAGATGCTTTGAGTAGTGTAACAACTTTATCAGGTTCGGGAATGTTATCCGCGATCCTTCCATAATTTATCCCATAAGTTCCTGTGAATGCTTTCACTGCCAAGTGCCCTGAAAAGGAAAGATAGGGAGACAAAAACATATGTGCACTATTATGTCTTTTCCTTTATACTTATAATGCAATTATAACTTGATCATTGTTTAGTCAAATTAAATTCAAGGCACTTTCCCTATCACTCTCCTAAAGATATAAAAGAACCTAAAAGTTTAACACGGTTGGATTCATAGCATACTAATTATCACACCATGAAACAAAACAACACCGCCTTGAGATTGGCACAGAACATGTGGAATCAGTTGTGCATCAAAACAATAATAATTCATTCACAAAATTGAATTCCAAGTTCCAAGCAATATATAAACTTCACAAGGGGGTAAATGGCTAAATTCATCACTGTACTATATGAAAACTTTCACTTGGGTCACCAGCCCAAAAAACCTTTCAAACGAATTACTGAACTAAATATAACTTTCAATTGGGTCATTGTACAATAAAAAAATTTCACTACCGTTAATTTTTCGTTGACTTAACGGAAGTCCGTTAACTTTTTACACATCAACTTACATCTCGGCTCCACATCATCATCCATGTCATCTATCTAAAATATAATATATTTTTATTTAACAAAAAAGAAAAAAAAGTAACACAAATTAAAATCTTTAATACAATCTCTCCTCTCCAACCAGCAGCCGCCGTCCACCTTCAACCGTAGCTCTCTCCTTCAACCGTACCTCCAACCCTTCTCAAACCACTCCGCCTTCCCACGCCTCCACCTTCAATCCATTCCGCCTCACAGCCGCCGCACCGACCATCTCTAACAGTTCACCTCGTCGCGTGCAACAACCCACCCTTCTCTCCTTCAACTCAAACCCACCGCCTCCTCCCCCCTCGACCCATCTCCTTCGAACACCACCGTCTCACACCACCAGCCGCACCATCATTCCACCTCCATCTCCCTCCCCTTCTCCAAATTCCGTCGCCCCCATCAATTTATCACACCACCACCGCCATTTAATTCCTCTCCCAACCCATCTCTTTTCCCATCTCCCTTCACCTCAACCCACAACCCACTTCACCTCCTCCGTTCAACACAGCCACACTACCAAACTTGGACGAAAGTCGTACCCATCCCTCTCCCCTCTCCATAATTTCGTTCAGCCTGCCCACCACTACCCTTCCTCCTTATATTCTTACTGAATAATGTTTTGTGTGTGTTTGTTTTGAATTAGGTTTCGAGTCTTCTGGTTATACATTTGGGTGTTTGCAGTGCTTCTCGACTTTTTGTACCTCCATCAGTTCACGGGATCAACTAATTCATCCTAAAATCATATTTGAGAATGGGAACAGTGACTGGAATGCAACTCTGGTCATCAGACTGTGGAACTGAGCCATTCACTCTCATATCAATTTTTTAGCTTTAAATTCTTCACAAGATGATATGAACGATACCTGGCTGCTGGCTGTCTACCTTTATGTTTTTGTTTTTTTAACAGCCATTGTATGTTGCCCCAACTGTTTGGAGTTGGTAATCAAAAAGATCAGATTGAGACACAAGATGAGATTGAGAGAAGAAATCGAAGAGAGATTAGAGAGTAATCACCCACCTCCCTCCCCTTTCAATGTCGGTGTATGTATGTGTATAAAGAGAGTAGTAAGTAATATATTTGGGTGTTAATTAAATAAAATGGAATTAATTATTATTTAAAAATAATATCGATCAGCCACGTAGGATTCCACGTAATCATTCCGTTAGTCAATTTAACGGAGATTGACGGCAGTAACCTATTTGAAATATTTTGATAGTTTAAGTGTTTGACTGAAAGCTTTTTTGGGCTGGTGACCCAAGTGAAAGTTTTCGAATAGTACAGTGACGAAAACGGCCATTTACCCCTTCACAAGGCTATATACAAACCTATTCTTACTTACAATATTAAGATAGCTTTTGTCCTAAAAAATATATCATATTAAAAAACTTGACTCGCTGTCGAACCTATTACAATCACGAGTGATACTGGCCATATAACCTACGCATAACATATAAATTCTCCATCCCCCATGCTGAATTTCCTGATCGCATATTTAAACAACAGAAAGAATATCATCTTAATACTAGGTCCCCTTTAATCTTACGATGAAACTGACTAGTTACCACGGTAAAATAATTGACTAGAACTGAAAGATGCAAATAATCAATCAACTCAAGCACTAGGCCACTTAATTAAAAATCATAGCATATAACAAACTGAACAATCAAGTATAAAAAGAAAAGGGTCATTCAGATTAATCAAAATGAGTGCCTAATCACATGAATTATACAATTTACATACATATACGTAGATACAACATGTGGATCATAATTTAAGAAAAAAAAGTAGAAAAAGGCAAGAAAACTACCTTTCGGAGTGAAGAAAACCAGGAGCAAAAGAGAAAATCGAAGAAGAAACAATCTTGAAATCCTCATTGATTTAAAAAATCAAATCTTTGAATCCTCATATAAATCAGAATCACAAAAATTTTAACTTGTAATGATATTAAAAAGGGGTATTAATAAGGTTTCTTGTCTTGTCTTCTTGTCTTAGTCTCCTACTTGTCTGACTCTTATTCCACAAATTTAGTGTAAGTGCATCAATACCCACATATACATACAGATGATTATACGTATATATACGAGGAGAAGTTGGTCGACGGAGAAAACAGGGAACTCCGGCGAGAAGAAGTGGGGAGGTTTTGGCGGTCGTTTTCAATGAGTACTGATTCTTTTTGGGTAAGAGAGTTAAGTGTGTGTGTGTGTTTTTGTTTTGTACTTATTTAATGCCCCTTCCAAGTGAAGTGCGTTAGACTAAGGAAACTGATTGCTAGTTGGTGTGGTGTTGTGTTAATTGCTTTGCTTACCTTGGTCCTTGGTTATGTTTTGAACATCTGTCCTATTATATATTTGTAAAAAAATAAAATTATTATTAACCATTTTTTTTAACAAAAGAAGTATTATTGGCTTTTAGTTTTATGTTTATGTACCTTTAAACTTTTGGAGAAAATCAAAATATTATTAACCTTCTTTTAAGAAATGAAATATTATTGACTTTAAATTATATGTTTTTGTGCCTTTAAGCTTTTGGAGAGCCAAGCAATGAAATTGTAATTTTGTAGTAGCTCATGTTTTTTAGTTGTGTGGTGCTAAGTTTAATTTAGTACCATTATAATTGGGGGGCCATGCATACACCACACCACACGGTATTCAACTTTTGAGTCGGCCATTTTTTTATATATAATAATGATAATAATAATATTGTACCACTAATACTTAAATCAACCAATTTATTATTTTATATTTGTGTTAATATATTAATTCTTTTATATTTGTATAATATTTTGATTACTTGTTGTGTAGTTTTGTTTAGTACAAATATACTAGTTAAAATGAGAAAAAACATAGTTTTATTACAAATTTAATAAATTTATAATGAAAGTGCATATCATTTATATAAATTTTATTATTCATGGTTCATCTTTTACAATTAGGATATATAATATACATGCAAATAAATAATTAAACTATAACATAATTGTTTTATAGAATATTACCAATGTGCTACATTTCTTTTTTATTTACCTAGTTTTTAATAAAAATAGATCGGATTTATACAAATATAATATCATAAACTTCATCTATTTATTGGAAAATAACATATTTTTTCAAATATTTTATTGGTAATTCCAAAAAAGGAGCTCACATAAAAAGTGTGTCCAAATACTTAGTTCATGGAAAAGAGTTAAATAGAATTTTGAGAAATATTGTTCATTAACAAAGCAGAATAAAGAGATTATGAAAATGTTTTTTCAATATTGAAAAATGTAACCATTTTTGGATATTTTTAAATATCTTTCCAAAATATTTTTCTTATTAAATGTATTTTACTATCAAAAGAAATAAATAATGAAAACAATTCTATAATTCAAACAAACGGAAAAAATGATGAATTTTAAAAGTAGTTTTTTAATAGGAAAATAATTTTTTAAGAGCTTGCTAATACTTTATGTAGTGTTGGTCAATGGTGACTCGGACGGGACCAGAGTCAGCTGATGGTGACCTGTATTTTTTATCATTATCAACCATATACATAAAGTTAGTTAGGCCGATCGGGTTTGGACTGGATAAGTTGAATTTATATTCAAATTTATTTAAATTTTTTGATCGGATCAAATTAAGTTTAGCATTTTTTTATAATTAATCTATATTCATTCCGAATAATCGGATCGGATATCCAATCTAGTTAAAATTTTTAGAAAATAAAATTAACAATAATATTAAAATCTAAAATGATATAACAAACGATTTTAAAATATAGGAGTACAAATTAATATCTAAATACAAAAAGCATATTTATCCGTCCTGAAATGTACTAGATAAAATTAAAAATGATTAATAAATGAACTCTAAGCATTAAAATAATTCAAAATATTTTGAAAGAAAAATATTCAAATTAAAACATCAATCCAATTTTAGATGCAATACAATGATAACGTATTTATCACAAACGTAATACTTTTTTCGAGTTATAATATAAAATACTATAAAAGAATTTTGGATATTATTTGATTTGAAAATTATACATTATTGTTATAATTTTAATTATATTTAGAGTAAAGTACACTTTGTGTACCTCAACTTTGGCGAAGACACCACTTCGCATACCATAGTTTCAAATCTGCCACGGGCAATACCAAACAAGCTAAATACTTAAAATTTGTGCACTGCCATCTAATTTCCTCTAACGTCGTCAAATGCCTAGGGGTATTGTTGTCTTTTCCAGTAGCAGTTAAAACAACAATAAACTCACAAACTTTATGTCAAAATATTTTAAAGAATATTTAAAACAGAAAACTGATTAATTAAAAATTAAATAATCCTAATTAAATTAATTAAAATTAACTAATAATTATAATAAAATTATTCACTAAATGATCACATTTATCAATTAAATAGATTAATTAAATTAATAATTGAAATTAATTAAAATAATTAAAAGTATTTAACTTTTAATCGTTTAAGAATTAAAAGTAAAAAAATAAATAATTTTTGAAAATAAAAACTAAATACATTATTCAGAATTATTTCTGATTTTGAAAATGTTATCTTAGAAAATAATTTATGAATTTCAGAAATAAACTCAGATTTTTAAAAGTTTTTTTTTTATACTGTTATTGTTCATCATCCCCTTCACCTGGATTTCCGGCGCGGTCGTCGGCGGGAGAAATTCCGGCCACTCCCCCACCAAGTTCGTTTCTCAACCGTTTTACAAGGTTTTTGCAGCTAATCAACTCTGTTACCAGTTTAACAGCCTTATACTTCCAACATACTAAACAAACAACAAGAAATCTGTAGAAACAACTCGATTCCGGCCAAAAATCGATCAAGCTCCGGCCAAATTTGTTTTTCGTCATTTCTTAACCAAACTTAGCGATTAAGGTGTCAAATCGAAGCTTAGAGAACATATAATCTACCCATAACAATTATACATACGAACGATTAACACAAGCTATGAAAGAATCAATTTTATAATCGGTCAAAACTTTCAAATTCGTTTATCACATAATCGGGAACATTTGATGCAAAGTTGAATATATCCTCTAGAATCTATACAAACCATCAGAATCATCAAACAATCACTGGAAATAAAAGCCCCAATTTTAACCCCAAGAACCCTAATTTCCCAGATTTCAAAAATAATTCATGTAAATTCAAGAATTATGGTTCAAGAGTAAAAGACAACAATACCCCTGGGCATTTGACGCCGTTAAAGGAAATTAGACGGCAATACACAAACTTTAAGTAGTTAGCTTGTTTGGTATTGCCCGTGGCAGATTTGAAACTATGGTATGCGAAGTGGTGTCTTCGCCAAAGTTCAGGTACACAAAATGCACTTTAACAGATCGGATCATGTAAAATCCATATCCTTTTTAAATGGATCAAATTCTTATCGAATTGGATTTTTATCGGATCGAATTTATTTTATAGAAATTCATACCCGATTATAAGATCTCAAATTGCATAGGATCAAATCGGAGCTCCAGAACATGCCTATATAAAGTAATGCATGCTTCCATTTTACGTTAGGATTTTAGAGGGAGGAAGGAATTAGAAAAGGTTAAACTATTTAATCAATGCAAAGAGTTGGAGAAAGAGAATTTGACGAATATATTAGGTTTTTAATTTGTTATTGTAAAAATACTATCTTTGGAATTATATTGCATTTATACTATTTTTTTAAAAAAGGTTAATTTATTTGCAAAAATACTATCTTATTTACTAGAGCTGCGCAACAGGTTGTATTCAGTTGCATATGAGGTTGCATATGCAACCTGATATGTAACTGAATGCAACTAAAAACTGAAAATTATGCAACTGAATGTAACTAAATGCAACAAAAAACTTAAAGTGAAATTTTCATTTTTCTGCCAACTTCCAGTTGTATATAAGGGCTGCGCAAAAAAAGAAAATTCAACTTTCAGTCTTTAGTTGCATTCAGTTGCATATGCAACCTATGCAACTGAATGCAACTAAAACTAAAAGTTCAATTTTCATTTTTTCCTGTTGCGCAGCCCTTATATATAACTAGAAGTTAGTAAAAAAGTGAAAATTCAAATTACAATTTTTAGTTACATTCTATTGCATATGCAAACTATGCAACTAAAAACTAAAAGTTAAATTTCATTTTTTGCTGCTGCGCAGCCCTTATATATAACTGGAAGTTGGTAAAAAAATGAAAATTCAAATTACAATTTTTAGTTGCATTCAGTTGATGCGCAACCGTTACAAATAAGATAGTATTTTTACAAATAAGATATATTTTTGCAAATTATTTTTTTTAAACAAAGTATTTTTGCAAAAACATTTATACACAATGATATTTATGAAAAATCCCTTGAAAAAATTGCATAAAAGTATTTATATAACATCGATTAAGAAAATTTTTTTATGAAAATTATTAGTTTATTAAAAATTTTGTAAATCTTGAGAATCAGATTTATTTTATATTCAAAATGTTATAAAATATATTATTTTATAAAACATATTCATATATTTTGCAAAATATGTTATGTGAAAATAATTTTTTCATTAAAAATTAAGAAAATAAATTGTAGGAACATGTTCACCTACCTAAATATATTTTACAGAATAATTTATTTTACAATGGAATGTAAACAAAATATCGATGATTTTTCAATATGTTTAATGAAATAGTAATTTTTACAAAATATGTTTCATAAAATAATATATTTTATAATATTTTACTTGTAGAACATATTTTGATATCTCTAATAATATAGTTGTTTTCATAAAATTTAGTTCTATTAATTAATATAAATTATTATAAAAAGATATTAAACTAAAAATATTATTATTATTACCTTGATAATGTTCATTTACTCGATTCAATTTTATTATATTAAAGCAAGTACAATGAAACGCCAAATTTAGTGTATAAAATTTAATTTTATTAATTAATATAAATTATTCTAAAAAGATACTAAACTAAAAAATGTTATTAAACCCGAAACCCGAAACCCTAAACCCTAAATTCGTATACGATTTATTCATCGTTCCAAATATTTCTAAACCTAAAATGGAACTGTTGAATCCCAAAGGTTAACCGTTGAAACCCTGATGGAATACAGATAAAATTTAAAATTTTAATAAAAAAAATTGAATCCAGCGGCCTGATTTTTAAACGCTAACGCGTTTAACGCGTTTAAAAATCAGGATAAGTTAGGGTTTAGGGTCTAGGGTTTAGGGTTGTAAACAACCCTAAATCCTAAACCCTAAACCCTAAGTTCGTATACGGTTTACTAGTCATTCTGAATATTTTTAATACCCAAAATAGAAAAGTTGAACCCTAAAAGTTAACCGTTGAACCCCTAAGGAATACAGATAAATTAAAAAAAATTAATTAAAAAATTGAATATTTCTAAATCCCAAATGGAACCCGTTAAACTAAAATAAAAATTATTTTAATCCCAAAAGATGTTAAAGCCTTACGCATTTTTTATATGCGTAGTATATATACGCATTATACGCATGCGTATGGAAGCTTATTAATTGAGCCACAAAGTTGACCACGTGGCTGGAGACACAAACGCAGTCATTGTATATATGGAACACGCATTGACACAATGCGTTTGGGGAGCACGGATATACAACATGCGCATTAGGTGGGTAAAAAAGGCGGTGCTTTCCGCTGGTGGGTATTTTAGACAATGGGTTCCTAAAAGTAATGTATTTTGGTCATTCTTTCAATTTAATGTCATTGTTATAATTTGATATTAAATATAAAAAATATTTGATATTAAATATAAAAAATATTAGTTTTAGTGAAGTTATTTGGATGCAAATATGTCTACTTTGTGTCAAATTTGATAAATGAATCTAGCCATATCCTCAAATAATTATAAATATAATGTAAATTGGTCTTATTTAAATGAAATTGGATAAGTTGGAAAAAAAGTTAATTAAATATAAAATATGTGATTGTAAAATGCAAATAGTTTTAGAATGCATATTAAATATTAATATCAAAATTAATTTTTTAATATCATATAATAATTATAATTATAATTATTTTATTAAGACTTACGCTATTAGAAACGAAAAATTGCCCAAAATACCCACTTTTTCCTACCCACTAAACAAAATACCCATTTTCCAGAACACTGACCAAAATACCCCTTGAACACGCCACTCCAAGTAGCGCATCCCTTCTACTGTAGCATCTCTCCTCCGTTCCATCTCTCACATCTCTCTCCCAATCTCTCCGCAACTCCCGAACTCTTTCCGTCTCTCTCCTATTTCCGGCCACTTTCACCGAATCTGAGCACAACAAAAACATCACCGTACCTTGCTCTCCAGTTTGCCCAATTTATTTTGATGAATCTGGCCCCGCATGGGCTACAACAAATTCGCCGGAAAATCGAGGGAGAAAATTGGGTTCGATTTGGGGATTGAAAATCCGGCAAAACAAATGGTTTGAAATTAGTGTAGTCCTGTAGATCGTCGAAAGGCGGTTTGATTGGTGTATAATACATTATGGGAAAATGACTGGAACGGACAATGGTTGGGTTTTATGTTTTCCGGTGAAAATCGCCACCTGTGAGCCGAGGTCGCGTAATTCTCAACAAAAGTGATGATAATGTTAGATGACATCATCACGCAAGTCCCAAATGCGTTACACTGGATACGCCGAACGAGAATGCGTATCTTAGCTAGGGTATTTTGGGCGGTACATTCGCGCGATGGGTATTTTGGTTACGAAATGATAAAAAGTGGGTTTAGAAACATCTTTAATTATTTTTTATGGTACATTTCAATAGTTTAATAAAACTACAATAGAATATGAACATAATAATATCTTAGACATTATATTAATGAATAAGATTGTATCTGAAGAAAAGAATCTTCTTTCCTGTGTCGATCACCTTTTCTAGTTTTCATGTATTCGTGTGTGTATCATATATGTTTGTGCGTATATGTGTAGCTTTAACTTTTTCAACAACAAAAGAGAAATCACTCAAGAAAAAAAGCTATACATCTTACTTGAACCTTTTTAGTGTCACAATTTTAGAGGTGTTGATTTAGAACCAGGGAAGATTCAGGACAAGGACATTTTTCTTTCGAAGTAGATTTACAATCATAATTCATAACCAGTTATTTAAAATGTGTACTTTTTGAGGATTCCTTGTTCGAGGGGTTAATCAGCAAACATGGCAGGTAAACAAATTACAAGCGTTTCTTTTAAAAAAATTAGCAAAAACAAATTTAAGTTTGTACTAATATATTTGGGAAAGAAATTGGTTGAAGATCATTTTTAAATGAAATTTTTATGTGTGATGGGGGATGCATTTAAAATGTGCTACTTGTATCATTTGTTATATCAATGAAATAAAAATGTGTTCTGAATATAATTACTTAAAATTTAGAGCACTATAAACATTTTCTTTGACATAACTTGATCTTACATGTTCTAATTTTATTATGCAAAAATATGGTTCTTAAAAAAAAAAAAAAAATTGAATTTCGCTTGGAAAGGCAAAAGACCAAGTAGCAAATGAGGCAAAAGGTATTTCACTACATTTGTCAAGCTTTTGAAAAGAAAGCTGTTATTGGGCTGTTAAAAGCCCAAAAGCAGTCGTCAGGCCCAAAATTTAAAACAATAACCTCTGAAAATGACAGAAACACCCTCAAAAGTAGGGATGGGAACGGGTCGGGTTCGGTTCGGGTTTTGCAAAATCCAAATCCAAATCCAAATATTTTCGGGTTTCGGGTTTCGGATCGTATCGGGTTTCGGATCCAAAACTCAATATCCAAATCCAAATCCGTCGGGTTTCGGATCGGATCGGGTTTTTTTCGGGTATTCAAAATTAAAAATAGTGTAAATAAGTCGCTTAACAAAAAAATAAAAAAAATAGTGTAAGTAAGTTAAAATATGTAATCCAACATGTATATTAATTTTATCAATATTCACTTCAGTCAGGGTGCTAACTAGCCATTAGAGTGTAGTATTCTATTGTTATCACCACCGACATCATCATCCAGGTATCACGACTCAACAAACACATCAAGCTTTTAATATATACCACGACTCAACAAACACGTCAAGCTTTTAATATATAGTAACTAAGTTTAAAAATGGTTTTAAATCCTAATGGGCCTAAGGTAATGTGGTCTTATTAGAGCCCAATATGTATAATATGTATTTATAATATACATTTATATATAATATATAATATATAATTTATAAAATAAAATAAATAAAAATCGGGTATTTTTCGGGTTTCGGGTTCGGCTCGGGTTTTGATCGGGTTTCGGGTTTCGGATCGGATTTCATGAAATCCATATCCATATCCAAAATATTTCGGGTTTAAAATTTAAATCCATATCCATATCAAATCCAAAAAATCGGGTTCGAATTGGATAAAAAATCGGATTTCGAATCGGATATCCGTCGGATCGGATTTTTTTCCCATCCCTACTCAAAAGCTTGGAAATAAACATTTCACAAGTGATGAGGAAATCCAGTAATCTTATCCTTTGTATTTCCAAACTGTCCATACCTCACTTCTTTGCCACCTAAACAAAAATAAACAGAGGAGGAGGAGATAAAAAAATGGCAGCAACATTTGTATCAAATGCAAGCACTTTTCTCCCTTCACTCTCATCAGCTACTTCATGCTCAGTTCATGCACAGAACCAAAGACAACTAGTTGTCTGCAAAGCACTGAATTCTAATGAACCACCTTTTCCTGCACTCATTCTTTCCAAAAGAAACATGTCCATTGGCCTTACCACAACTTTCTTGATTTCTTTGGCTGGAAAAGGCTTATGTTCCGATGCAAATGCCGCGATACTAGAGGCCGATGACGATATCGAATTGTTGGAGAAGGTGAAGAAGGATAGGCAAAAGAGGCTTGAGAAACAAAGTGTTATTAGCTCATCAGATCAAGAGAAAGGTGAGACCTTTTTTTTTTATTTCTCTGTTGGATTATTGTACTGAATTTTTTTTATACACATTTTCATGTTTTGATTTGTCTCTATTGAAAACAATAACCTTGAACTACTTGGTAGATTTAAAAGGTAATATTAGTCATTTTATTAGCATAGCTGATCAAAAAATGATCATCATCCGAGTTGATTGAGTTTGGTCTAAAAGTCATTTGGTTGAGGCATAAATGAAGAAATGTACCTATTGACCAAATACAGAGGCATACTGGGATGCATATTAACGATTTATTGGCTTGGAACTAAAACTAAGAATAGTAATTAAGCCAAAAAGAAAAACTTTGATTACTAATTACAGCATCTTCGATGGAGAAGACCCCTTAGCTAAAATTATAAATATAATATCATACATAAAATTTATGTAAAAAAAAAAAAATACTCCAATGAGACATTATCCTTAGCAAAAAATTTAGATGCTCTTTTCGTTGACTATATTTGGCCAACCTCTAGAGACATGTATGGAATATTTTATATGATCTATTACCTTATAAAAATATATTCTACAAAAGCAAAAAAAGAATTTTGGGGTGTAGAGGATTCACGGATAGCGTGGTGGCAAATTTTCATCTCTCCCCCTATTCCCCCCTAGCGGCATCACAAGCCTCCGAAACTTTAGCGTTAACATATAATATAAGATCCATATAAAATCTCCCTCTAACACCTTAAGGTTTTACATGAGTTGGTTACTTAACATGATATCAAAGATTAGATACGTAGAGGTCTAAGGTTAGATCCAGTTGGGACCTTCATCTAAAACCTCAAAGTGTTGGAGGGAGGTCATGAATTTTATATTATATGTTAACATTTAGTCCCCCTACTTAAATGGCCCCAAAAGAAGAAATATTTATACTGTTTTTTTGTATCCTTTTTCTCGGTTATATCGGAAACAATTTACAATCTGCAAGTACAAGCTGTGATGAAATCATGAAAGTGTTACACACAGTAGTTCTACATGCGGAATGTAGGGTCCCATGTTGCTGCTGAGTATTTGAAGGAAAATGGTCGAGCTTTATTTAAGCCGTCCAAGTCAGCTTAGATTAATGTTTTGTTACATCTATTGTATTTGCTGGTCATGTTTTACCTTTCCATCTTGTTAGTTTTTATTGTTTACAAAGATGTTAACTAAATGAAGCTTGAAAGATGCTTCAATTCCCTCATAATTCAAGGGCAAACAAGAGTCTATAAATAGACTTATAGCTGATCAAAAAGAAAAGAAAACAGCTTACATGGACAAGCCCATGTTCACCATACTCATCACACAACATGATTAACACAAGCTATGACAGCACACATACACACTGCAATGACAAACACAAGCACACAAACACACGTTGATATTGCTGTCATTGACAGCTTATTCATCATGACTCCAACATTGCCTCCCTTAAACTGAAAACGATAGTTTCAGTTTAATCTTTCACACATTCCAAGCTTCTCTCTCAATCGAACATAAGACTCCAACTTCAAGGGCTTAGTTAAAATGTCAGCTACCTGATCATTTGAACTGCAGTGTACAAGCTTTACAACTTCATCCTTAGTAAGATCCCTCAGAAAATGAAACCTGACGTCGATGTGTTTGCTACGACCATGCATAACTGGATTCTTTGATAATTTTATGGCAGAACAATTATCACACCAAATTGTAGTACAACATGGCTGCACTAGACCTAATACTCCCAGAATTCTTCTCATCCACACACATTGACATGCACAAATGCTGCAGCTATGAACTCAGCTTCTGTAGTAGACAAGGTTACCACTGGTTGTTTCTTTGATGCCCAAGCAACTGCTCCTCCACTTAACAAGAAAACGTAACCACTAGTACTGCGTCTAGTGTCTATGTCACCAGCATAATCACTATCTGTGTATACCATCAAATCTTCTGTTAAGCCTCTTTTATAAAACACACCAAAACCAAGTGTACCTTTGATGTATCTCAGCACACGTTTAGCTGCCTGCATATGCTCCTCTCTAGGGTCTGACATGTATCGACTTAGTAAACACACAACAAACATTAAGTCTGGACGTGTTGTTGTGATGTACATTAGACTTCCAATTAGCTGCTTGTACAATGTACCATCAACTCGAGTTTTATCTCCATCTTCAGACAACTTGACTCCTGGCACAATAGGATTCTTCACATGATTTGCATTCTGCAGATTGAATCGTTCCAGAATCTCTTTAGCATATTTCCTTTGACTAATAAAAATTCCATTGCTGTCTTGCATAACCTCAACACCCAAGAAGTATTTCATTTTTCCTAAATCTGTCATCTCAAACTCCTTTTTCATAGAGAGCTTAAAACGTTCAAGCATTTCTTCATTGTTTCCTGTGAAAATCAGATCATCAACATATAGACTAACAATGAGAATTTTATTACCTTCTTCTTTGACAAACAAAGTATATTCATACTCGCATTTTCTGAAACCTTCTCTGGTAAAATAAGCCTCAATCTTCCTGTACCAAGCCCTAGGGGCTTGTTTTAGGCCATATAAGGCTTTCAACAACCTGTACACCTTATGTTCTTCTCCCCCTTTTATGTATCCTTGTGGCTGCTCCACAAAGACTTCTTCAGTAAGTTCCCCATGCAAGAATGCACTTTGACGTCTAACTGGTAAACATTCCAGTTTTTCTGAGCTGCCACAGCTAGTATCATACGAATAGTATGTAGGAATTTATGACCGTAGCGGAAGTGTAAATCACATTTACTTGCATAAAAACCTAATTAATCATGTATATAGATTTAAAAATTGTATGAACACAAGAAAAATACCTTGATAGCTTTCCTGGGATTGTTATGAATGTGTCTATGATTTCCAGCAATCACCCCTCAAGTGTGGAGTGCTCTAATGGTATCCACCAAGATCAAATATCATATAGTAGATTAAGAACAATTGAGAAAATTAATTAAATGGTTTGGAATGATTTTGATGAACTTCAAAAGCTCTTCATGATCTTCTAAACCTCCTGGGATGTTTTGTGTTATGTGTTTGTGATATCCTCCAACTCTTGGATATGTTTGATATTTAAAGAAATAAAGTCCTTACTTTATCTAATTAAATAATCATTTAATAATTAAAACCCTTTTAATTATTAATCCCATTCTGAAAATAATTCTCTCATAAAATTTAATTTCTCAAACTAAATTTTGTAATTAATAATTATTAAGAACTTTTCTTAATTTATTTATAATCTATTAAATCTCATTTAATAAATTATAAATAATTGCTAATTAATTATTTATTCAATAAATAAATAATTCATAGCCATTATTAATTATTCTCATCATCTATAAATATTTAACATTTTTATGGTGTGACCCTTTAGGTTCAATATTAAGCCGGTAGTAGAAATAAATAATAATAAACTATTTATTATTACTTATACGAATTACTAATTAATTCGTTAAATATAATTACATAAGTAATTAATATTTATTCTACATCGTGAGTGATACTTTTGAATATATCGCGACTATCCGGATAATATGAATTCATTGCTTAGAATATATAAAACCTATTCAGCAAATGGTTACCGTACAATCAATTCCTTCTACCCGACAATATCCCGATTAAATACAAGGCATGGATCGCGTGTCAAGCCTATTTAATTTAATCATATAATTTCTTATACATTATGTCTAGTTCATTTGAATTAGAAACTCTTTCTAACTTCAATTACTCTGGCCAGAGATTCCAGAACTAACATAGTAAGAACATCATAGGATATTCACTTTCTTTTACTGAAAGGGGTAAATTCTTTATCGATCGTTAACTATCTTCATATACAAATTCCTATACCCGGAATAGAACTAATGATTGTCCCTTGAGGACTTAGAACTAAACCAAAACATAGTTCATTGTATATAAGATTACTTTAACGGTCTCAAGTCTAAGGACACTTGTACCACCATCAACTTATGAACAACTATTAACACGTGAGTAAACTCCATTAGTCGTTCATTAGATCAAGTCACGTTCAGTGAACTTATTCTCCAATAAGCACCTACATACTAGCTATAGTGTCACCACACGAATGTCTATGAGAACAGACATCCTTCCGAGGAAGCAAGCATAGTATGTACCGATCTTTACGGATTGACTAACTCCCAATTAGTTATCCTACGATCGGGAACTATTTAAGTTTAGTGTTTTCATCTTCTAGATCTCATTATTATAATCTCATTATAATTCTAGAAGCTTTACTCTAAACTATGGAACTTCTTATTTAAACACTTTAAATAGATAAAGCCCGTAATAAAAACAACAAGTCTTTTATTAATATAAATAAAATCAAATAAGATTACATGAAAGTATTTCCTAACCCATCACACATGATTGGGTTTAGGACAAAATACTATCAAACTCCCACTTGTACTAAAGCCAATCACTCTGGTATCTTATACCCATCTTATCTCTATGTCGATCAAAGTGAGCCTGAGACAATGCCTTAGTAAATGGGTCCGCTATGTTGTTATGTGTGTCAATTCTTACGATGTTGACATCCCCTCTTTCTATGATCTCTCGAATCAGATGAAAGCGCCGCAACACGTGTTTGGAATTCTTATGGGATCTTGGTTCCTTAGCTTGAGCTATCGCAGCGTTGTTATCACAATACAACACTATAGGATCCTCAATGCTAGGAACTACTCCCAAATCAGAAACAAATTTCCTCATCCAGACAGCTTCCTTTGCAGCTTCACATGCAGCTATATATTCCGCTTCCGCTGTGGAGTCAGCCGTTGTAGGCTGTTTGGAACTCTTCCAACTAATCGCTCCCCCATTTAGAGTAAATACATACCCTGACTGGGATCTGCTACCATCGCCTTCTGATTGAAAACTAGAGTCAGTATAACCCTCAATTTTCAATTCAGATCCACCAAAAACAAGAAAAACATCTTTAGTCCTTCTCAAGTACTTCAATATGTTCTTCACTGCTTTCCAGTGTTCTTCACCTGGGTTAGACTGATATCTGCTCGTCACACTAAGTGAATGAGCAACATCAGCTCTAGTACATAACATCGCATACATGATGGATCCTATTGCCGAGGCATAAGGAATCCTACTCATGCGAACCCTTTCCTCATATGTCTTTGGAGACATCTTCTCGGAAAGAGTAATCCCATGACTAATAGGAATGAGACCTCTTTTCGAGTTCTCCATGCTAAACCGTTTTAGCACTTTATCGATGTATGTACCTTGGGATAGGCCAATCGTTCGATTAGATCTATCTCTATAGATCTTCATCCCTAAAATATAGGATGCCTCTCCCAAGTCCTTCATAGTGAAGTTCTTTGATAGCCAGACCTTGACTGATTGTAACATCGGTATATCATTTCCTATTATAAGTATGTCATCCACATACAATATAAGAAATGTTACCGCGCTCCCACTAACCTTCTTGTAAACACATGGTTCATCTAAGTTTTTGATAAAATCAAACTCTTTGATTGTCTCATCAAAACGGATGTTCCATCTTCGAAAAGCTTGCTTCAAACCATATATGGATCGAAGCAGTCTACATATTAGATTTTCGTTTCCACTGGAAACAAAACCCTCTGGCTGTGTCATATACACTTCCTCTTCAAGTTTCCCATTGAGGAAGGCCGTCTTTACGTCCATTTGCCAGATCTCGTAATCATAGTAGGCTGCAATCGCAAGCAAAATCCTAATGGATTTGAGCAAGGCTACAGGCGAAAAGGTTTCATCAAAGTCAATCCCTTGTCTTTGTTTGAATCCTTTTGCCACAAGCCTGGCCTTATAGGTCTCCACCTGGCCATCTGCTCCTAACTTTCGTTTGTATATCCATTTGCACCCAATGGGTTTAACTCCTTCAGGTGCCTCAACCAAAGTCCACACTTGGTTTATATACATCGAGTCCATTTCGGATTTCATGGCATCCTGCCATTTCTCTGAGTCATTACAACTCACAGCCTCTTCATAAGTCATAGGGTCCTCATCATCAACAAATGACAAATCATCATCATTTTCAATGACAAGCCCGTAATATCTTTCGATTGGGCGGGACACTCTCTCTAACCTACGTAAAGGTTGTTCTACAGAAGGTTGTTCTTTCTGAACAGGTACTTCTTCTCTAATCGTTGCATTTTGTGGTTCTTGAACTTCATCAAGTTCAATATTTCTCCCACTGTTTCTATCAAGGAGGAACTGTTCCTCTAAGAAGTGTGCGTGTCTAGAAACAAATATCCTTTGATCAGAAGGATCATAGAAATAATATCCATGACCTTCTTTAGGATATCCCACAAAACTGCATTTCACGGATCTAGGTTCCAACTTATCATGTTCAACTTTCTTGACATAAGCTGGACACCCCCAAACCTTAACATGTTTAAGACCTGGTTTCTTCCCACTCCACATCTCATGTGGGGTCGTGAGAACCGATTTAGAAGGCACCTTGTTCAGTAAATACGCTGACGTCTCTAAAGTATAACCCCATAGTGATACTGGAAGATCAGTAAAGCTCATCATTGACCTCACCATATCTAATAGAGTACGATTCCTTCTCTCAGATACTCCATTTAATTGTGGAGTATAGGGAGGGGTCCATTGAGAAACTATACCATTTTCTTTAAGATAACCTAAAAACTCTCCGCTTAAGTACTCACCTCCTCGATCTGATCGAAGAACTTTTATACTACGTGCGGTTTGTTTTTCTACTTCATTTCTATATTCCTTGAACTTTTCAAAAGCTTCGGATTTGTATTTCATAAGATATACATATCCTAACCTGGATCGATCATCCGTAAAAGTAATGAAGTATGAAAATCCTCCTCTAGCACTTGTTGACATTGGTCCACATACATCTGTGTGTACCAAGTCTAACAACCCCGCAGCTCTCTCTCCATGTCCAGTAAATGGAGATTTAGTCATTTTACCCATGAGACAAGACTCGCATGTACGATATGATTCAAAATCAAAATGTTCTAGTAACTTATCCTTATGTAATGTGCGAAGTCTGTTCTCACTAATATGACCTAGTCTGCAGTGCCATAAATAAGTTGGATTTTTATTATCTCTTTTTCTTTTATTATTAGGTTGTTCAATTTGAAACAAATTATGTTCTAAGTCACATATATACAAACCATTATGTAATGTACCGTATCTATAAGTAATATTATTTCTCTTAATTAAACATTTATTATTCTCAACAATAAATGTAAAACCATCCGAATCAAGTACAGGAATAGAAACAATATTTCTTACAATAGATGGTACATAATAACATTTATTCAACACGATAGTTTTGCCCGTAGGCATATGCAAAGGAAATGATCCTACAGCTGCAGCAGCAACTCTTGCTCCATTGCCCATCAATAGAATCACTTCATCTTCCCCCAGAGATCTACTTTGCTTTAGTCCCTGCAACGAATTGCAAATATGAGACCCACAAGCAGTATCCAATACCCAAGTAGAAATATGACTTAAAGACATATTTAGTTCAATCATGAACATACCTGAATCTGAAGCGGTAATCTCATTGCCCTTCTTATTCTTTAACTCTGCAAGGTAAACCTTGCAGTTCCTCTTCCAGTGTCCCACCTTGTTACAGTGGAAGCAAACTCCTTTGCTTTTCGGGTCAGCCTTTGGTGGAACAGGCTTATTCTCACCCTTTTTCTTATTCTTCGGCTTCCAGTTCCTCTTCCTCTTAGTAGAGGTACTGGCACCGATCATAAGAACAGAACCCCTTTTGGAGGGAAAATTCGCCTCAGCAGTTTTCAGCATGTTGTGGAGCTCAGCTAAGCTGGCATCCAGCTTGTTCATGTGAAAGTTCATAACGAACTGCGAGAACGAATCCGGGAGTGACTGCAAGACTAAATCTTGGCATAACTCCCCATCCATGACAAAACCTAACTGCCCTAGATGCTCAATCAGATTGATCATTTTAAGCACATGGTCATTCACAGACGACCCTTCAGCCATTCTACATTGGAATAGCTCTTTCTATATATCATATCGAGCGGTTCTCCCTTGTACATCATAAAGCTCCTGTAGATGTATCAGAATGGTTGGAGCATCCATTTTCTCATGTTGCTTCTGTAACTCAGGTGTCATGGATGCTAGCATGACACATTGAGCAACATTAGCAGCATCTAACCATTCATCATACACTTCTCGTTCATGGAAAAGTGCATCATCAGAAGGAGGTACAGGTAAAGGCGAGTCAAGCACATAATCCTTCTTCTCAGTCCTGAGAACGATTCTCAGGTTTCGAAGCCAATCAGCATAATTGGGACCAGTCAATTTGTTCGCATCAAGTATGCTACGGAGTGATAGAGTAGAAGACATGATCTATAAATCTGAAATTGTGAACACATAACAACATTAGTAGATATCCAATTTTATTATAACACCTTATGAATCGGGTCTTTATTCATAGGTGGCTCCCACAGTTTTATTAAAATTATACAACCCTCAAATGTATAACTTAAGCATTCTCAATGCATGTGAGAATAGGGATCCTACTTTCCATTATATAACCTCGGCTGTAGCACGAAACGCTATGTAATGTTCCATAGGCAGATAACTCTTTATCAATTACATCTCATGTTATTCCCTAATTCCATTTAGCCTCTTGAATTATTGAATCACGGTTGTAGCACGTCTAAATTCAATATTCTAAGTCAAGTGAGACCCAACATCTCGTTAAATTAATAAGATCTCAATAGCCCACGGCTGTAGCACGTAACGACAATTGGATTCTAATTAATTATACGCATCTCATGTAATAGACAAGTAATTCCTATTTTTGAAAACGAAGCCCTCGGCTGTAGCACGAAACGACAAAGCTCAAAACTAAGAATCACTTTCTGCCATGTTGGAAGGCTATGACCGACACAAGCCCGTTGTGACATTGGCCATTTTATTACTTGATATTAAATAACGAGGGATTTTATATTATTTAGGTTACGAAACGTTTTCGTTAAAACCTAAAGTCAAACATGCATTTTATATACGATATATAAAACTATATATATTATCTCATGGCATTTCTATGCACACATATATATAGGCAAACATGTTATATCATGTTAAACATTGTTAAACATCTATATGAAACAATATTTGTATTTTAAAGCATTTTAACACAATTAAAACGGACTTTAAAACACTTGCGGAAGCTATAACCATTTTAAAATTAATTTTTAAAATTTATTTGACCACTCCATTAGATCCGTCTCGAAAAAACGAATCCAACGATATATTATACGCCTCAAACGGAGTTACGGATCAACGGGAAAAATCAAAATACGGATCAGGGTCATTTCTGTCACATACAGACCCTGTAACGCATTACCAGAATGCGTTACAGGCCAAAAATAACAATTTTCCTGTGTAACGCATTCAACAGACGCGTTACACATGGATGACGTCATGCTGACGTCAGCATACCGACCCGTGACCGACCCGACCCAATATCCGACCCGACCCGACAACCGATCCGACCCGACCCGGCACGTGAGCTGCACGCGCGGCGCGTGAGCCGCCAGCGCGTGACGCCCACGCGCGGTGCCCAGTCGCGCGCAGTGCTGTATTATTTTCAGTCGACAGAATATATATAATATATATATATATATTTATAAATCTTCTGTCGGCCTGATCTTTCCAGCCCACAGCCCAATAATACAATATTTTGGGCCCCCAATAATACTACCCATCTAGATATTTTTATAAATAATATATATATTTATAAAACAGATTATTATTAATTAATTTCTAAACTCTTTAAAAATCAATAATAAATAATCTATCCATGGGAAAATTATGAAACTTTTTCTGGGACTTCTACAACACTTGTAGAAAATATATCAGTGATCAAAATTATTTTAAAAAATAATTTATTAATTAATTCGTAATTAATTTGATTATAGCCTCCTAGAACTTCAAAAATTCATAACTAATTCATACAAGCTTGAAAAATTCCGAAATATTTTCTGGGATCTATATACATGCAACCTATGCTCTGATACCATTGTAGGAATTTATGACCGTAGCGGAAGTGTAAATCACATTTACTTGCATAAAAACCTAATTAATCATGTATATAGATTTAAAAATTGTATGAACACAAGAAAAATACCTTGATAGCTTTCCTGGGATTATTATGAATGTGTCTATGATTTCCAGCAATCACCCCTCAAGTGTGGAGTGCTCTAATGGTATCCACCAAGATCAAATATCATATAGTAGATTAAGAACAATTGAGAAAATTAATTAAATGGTTTGGAATGATTTTGATGAACTTCAAAAGCTCTCCATGATCTTCTAAACCTCCTGGGATGTTTTGTGTTATGTGTTTGTGATATCCTCCAACTCTTGGATATGTTTGATATTTAAAGAAATAAAGTCCTTACTTTATCTAATTAAATAATCATTTAATAATTAAAACCCTTTTAATTATTAATCCCATTCTGAAAATAATTCTCTCATAAAATTTAATTTCTCAAACTAAATTTTGTAATTAATAATTATTAAGAACTTTTCTTAATTTATTTATAATCTATTAAATCTCATTTAATAAATTATAAATAATTGCTAATTAATTATTTATTCAATAAATAAATAATTCATAGCCATTATTAATTATTCTCATCATCTATAAATATTTAACATTTTTATGGTGTGACCCTTTAGGTTCAATATTAAGCCGGTAGTAGAAATAAATAATAATAAACTATTTATTATTACTTATACGAATTACTAATTAATTCGTTAAATATAATTACATAAGTAATTAATATTTATTCTACATCGTGAGTGATACTTTTGAATATATCGCGACTATCCGGATAATATGAATTCATTGCTTAGAATATATAAAACCTATTCAGCAAATGGTTACCGTACAATCAATTCCTTCTACCCGACAATATCCCGATTAAATACAAGGCATGGATCGCGTGTCAAGCCTATTTAATTTAATCATATAATTTCTTATACATTATGTCTAGTTCATTTGAATTAGAAACTCTTTCTAACTTCAATTACTCTGGCCAGAGATTCCAGAACTAACATAGTAAGAACATCATAGGATTTTCACTTTCTTTTACTGAAAGGGGTAAATTCTTTATCGATCGTTAACTATCTTCATATACAAATTCCTATACCCGGAATAGAACTAATGATTGTCCCTTGAGGATTTAGAACTAAACCAAAACATAGTTCATTGTATATAAGATTACTTTAACGGTCTCAAGTCTAAGGACACTTGTACCACCATCAACTTATGAACAACTATTAACACGTGAGTAAACTCCATTAGTCGTTCATTAGATCAAGTCACGTTCAGTGAACTTATTCTCCAATAAGCACCTACATACTAGCTATAGTGTCACCACACGAATGTCTATGAGAACAGACATCCTTCCGAGGAAGCAAGCATAGTATGTACCGATCTTTACGGATTGACTAACTCCCAATTAGTTATCCTACGATCGGGAACTATTTAAGTTTAGTGTTTTCATCTTCTAGATCTCATTATTATAATCTCATTATAATTCTAGAAGCTTTACTCTAAACTATGGAACTTCTTATTTAAACACTTTAAATAGATAAAGCCCGTAATAAAAACAACAAGTCTTTTATTAATATAAATAAAATCAATTAAGATTACATGAAAGTATTTCCTAACCCATCACACATGATTGGGTTTAGGACAAAATACTATCATAGTATCCCACCTTGCTACTGGAGCAAAAACTTCATTGTAATCTACCCCTTCTGTTTGAGCATATCCCTTGACTACCAACCTTGTTTAATATTTGTCTACTTCTCCTTTCTCATTCAGTTTTGTTTTATACACCCATTTAACTCCAATTTTCTTTGCTCCTTTTGGAAGATTCGTAAGAACCCAAGTATCATTTTTCTCTATTGATTCCGGTTCGACTTCCATAGCTTTTAACCATTTTTCTTCTTTGCTAGCCTCTTCAAATTTTACTGGATCTTCTACTGATGCAAACATTACGAGACTAGCCATTTCTTCTTCACTTTCTTCTCCCCCAGTCTCGTAATCCATCAGATAAACTGGCCTTTTTCTTAATCTCTGAGTTTCAAGTGTTGAGGCTTGAACAGGTGTTACTACATCTTGAGTTGCTGGTTCTGTATCTTGCCTATTGTCTTGTTCTTTTTCAAGTTCTTGACCTGCTTCTCCACTGTCTTCTCCTTCTTCTGAATCTACATAACTCAGTTGCTTTTCCTTTGTTTTCAGCCCCCAATCCCAGCCTTTTTCTTCTTCAAATACCACATCTTTGCTTGTTATAATTTTCTGTGTCTTTGGATTATATAGGCGATATCCCTTTGATTCACTGCTAACTCCAATGAGGACACACATATTGCTTTTACCATCAAGCTTTGTTCTTGTCTGATCTGGAACATGAGTATGTACTATACAGCCAAACACTCTGAAGTAATCTACTGTAGGTTTTATCCCACTCCACATTTCTTCAGGTGTTTTTCTTTCTATCACTGTGGTTGGACTTCGATTTAGCACATGCACAGCCCACCTTGCTGCCTCATTCCAGAACTTTCTTGGAACTTCTTTGTCATTTAAAATGCATCTGACCATCTCCATAATTGTCCTATTCTTTCTTTCTGCAACTCCGTTTTGCTGTGAAGTGAAAGCAGTGGTGAGTTGCCTACTGATTCCAGCTTCTTCACAATAATCATTGAAGTCATTTGATGTGAATTCCCCACCTCTATCTGTCCTTAAACATACCAAAGTTTCTGCACTTTCCCTTTCGACCAAGCTTTTGAATTTTTTGAAGAAACCAAATGCTTCTGACTTGAGTGACAGGAAGTATATCCATATCTTCCTGCTAAAGTCATCAATAAAGGTAAGAATGTACCTTTTTCCACTGCTAGACATTGGAGAAATAGGACCACAAATATCAGAGTGTATCAACTGTAGTTTTCGTGATGCTTGCCACATGCTCTTCTTTGGTATACTCTTGCGATGTTGCTTTCCTATCAAACAACTTACACACTTATCTGCTTCTTGTGTGTTAAAATTTGGAATTCCTTTCACCATGTTTTGAGATTTCAATATTCTTAAGCCATTATAGTTTAGATGCCCATATCTTCTATGCCAAAGTTGAAGATCGTCTGTTGTTGATACTTTCAAGCATTTTACAGCTGCAATGGAGTTTCCTTTGGATGCCATGACTTTAAACACCTTGTTTGCTGTCATTTTTGATTGTATTACCAGTCCCCTTTCAAGGTGATATATCTTACAAACTCCATGATGCATTAGAATCTCACATTCCTTTTGCACCAACTGTCCCAAGCTTACCAGGTTGCTTGTCAGTTCTGGTGCCAAGTACACATCTGTGATTACATGTGATCTGCCATTAATACGTAGATTCACATCACCTTTTCCAATTACTGACAAGAGTGAATTATTTCCTAGCTTTACTGAGCATCGAAAAGTTTCATCAAGCTTAGTGAACCAGGCCTTGTCTCCACTCATATGATTGGAACATCCTGAGTCCAAAAACCATGTCTCTTCCTTTTCTTCTTGAGTTGGTGTGTATGCCATCAACAGTACGTCTTCTTCTTCAGCAATTTCTGCATAATTTGCATCTTCCTCTATCGGACATTCGTATTGAAAATGTCCCAATTTGTTGCATCTGTAACATTTCACTGTTGCCTTATTGAACCTTCCTCTACCTCTACCTCGTCCATAACCTCGACCATAACCTCTTCCTCTTCCTCTGTTACTTCGATCTTCATACGTGACTTTCAGTACTTGCTCCTCTCCCACATTGTTCTGTTTCTTCATCTTTTGTTCATGTACTAACAATGAGCTTTGTAATTCATCAACAGAGATATGATCAATATCTTTGGATTCTTCAATTGAACACACTATGTAATTGAAGTTTTCAGTCAACGTACGCAAGATCTTTTCTACAATTCTGACATCTTGCATGTCATCTCCACAGTTCCTCATATAATTTGCAACTGTCATCACCCTTGTGACATACTCAGTGATGGATTCTCCATTTTTCATTTCCAAAAGTTCAAAACTTCTTCTCAACGTCTGCAACTGTGCACGTTTCACTCGTGCATTTCCTTGATACTTAGTTTTCATAGAGTCCCACAGCTGCTTTGATGTCTCCTTCAAAGTGATGGTTTTGAGAATTGTTTTGTCAATTGAATTGAACAAATAATTCTTTGCCTTCAGATCCTTTAGTCGTGCTTCAGCAAGACTCTTTCGCTGCACATCAGTCAGCACATCCTCCTTGGCTGGTTCTTCCACACCATCCTTCACAACACCAAAGTATTCTTTCGATCTCAGGAGATTCTCCATGAGGAGGCTCCAATGATCGTAATCCCCATCAAACTTTGGTATGCACGGTTGTGTAGAACTGCTGGAATCACCCATTGCACTTGCTGTAAGTGTTTCATTCCCTCACTCACTCACTGTAATTGTTTCACTCTTTCACTCACTCACTGTAAGTGTTTCACTCTCTCCCTCTTTACAAAACTAGCTCTGATACCAGATTTGTTAACTAAATGAAGCTTGAAAGATGCTTCAACTCCCTCATAATTCAAGGGCAAACAAGAGTCTATAAATAGACTTATAGCTGATCAAAAAGAAAAGAAAACAGCTCACATGGACAAGCCCATGTTCACCATACTCATCACACAACATGATTAACACAAGCTATGACAACACACATACACACTGCAATGACAAACACAAGCACACAAACACACGTTGATATTGCTGTCATTGACAGCTTATTCATCATGACTCCAACAAAAGAAGCAATAAAGAAGCATAGCACGAGAAAACATGAGTATGAAGATTTAATATATTAGATATACATTTTATTTATCTTATTACCTAAGAACCAAGTTTTTTATCTATATTTACAAAATAAAAACTGAAATATAGACAAAAATGAAAGCATAATTGTCCTAACATAATTAGTAAAGAATTAATTCTGGACATTTATTTCATGACCGATTGTTGCTACCAAATCAGCCTCCAATTAATAATGTAAGTATATTTCAACAAATCTGATTATAAATAGTATACTTTGTTTATTACCATTAATGTTCACATAGTTTATTTAATAGCACCGCATGTTAAAATCTTATTCTTCAGGATATTTGCAAGATCTTGTTTACAAGCTTAGCAAAGTAGGTCAAGCCATAGAAAAGAATGATCTGCCTACTGCTGCTTCTGTTCTTGGTGAAAAGAGTGATGCAGAATGGGTTCAAAAGACAAATGCAGCCCTCGCCAAGGTCTTTTTTAAAATCCTCCAAGACACATATGATCAATCTCTTGTTTAATTGATACTCATGTTCTTTTTTTTTTTACTTTCTGAACAGTTGAGCTCTAGCCCTGAGGAAAAAGCTGAAGCTGATACCATTAACTCCTCTTTGTCTACTTTGATATCGTCAGGTTAAGCTTTAACCAAAGTATAAAACTCATTCCAGTAAGCATCACAGGATCAAGATTCTCCTTGTCCGCGGGCACACGCGATAGTTAGATTAAATATACATCTGAAACGTAGCACATAGTCTATGTGTTCACCTAGCCTTCATACTATCTCATCAGTAAAGTTGAAAAGTGTAGTTTGAACCTTCAAAACGGGCCTGTAAACAATTTTAGAATTTGGTATTTCCGGGATTTCCAGACAACATCTCCCAGTTTAGAGCAACTTTTTTTTTGTAAAACCGACACAGTAATGAGTACCTCCAACCCTCGGCACATTCAATGAATCTGTGACAATTTGCATATACTCAATGGTGCCTATCATAACTATTTGGAACTGTGTCTCATTGTACTGGCTTTGTGAATCTGTGACAATTTGCATTAGAAATATGCACCTAACTTTCAGCAAGTGTTGGAACCAGCTCTCATGTAAATTGTTTCCTCTTTTGCATTTTGCAGTAAGCCAGAAAGATATCAAAGCCTCTACAATAGCCTTTGTAGCATCTGCCAACGCATTGGAGAAATGGACAGTATTGACAGGATTGGCTGGACAACTCAAGGGGCTGTGAGTTGAAGAAGAGGTCCTGTGTATTTATACTGAAATTTTTACAAGAGATAACTTGATCAATTCTATTGATTGAATTATACAAGAGTTAAATTGATCGATTATATTAGTTCCTCACTATGGATAATTTTCTTACAATTCCCAACCAGTACTGTATATCAAAATCAATAGAAGGCTAATTCGCCTACACAATTTTGGTGGTTCACCTAATATATTTGACTAGTGTTTTTGTAATTAAATCCCGGGTTGTCCATGCAACAGTTCTTCACACATTGAGAAAGCAAAGTTTTAAAAACAATATTCTTTGGAATATCATATGCCTAAAAGGCATGGCAACATCCGGCTAACATGCATGCACTTACAAATCAAAGGAAATGAACTCATAGTCATAGATCAATTATTTGTAAAACTACTTGTCACGGATACTGAAAAGTTGTCTGCATAGCACTCCCAAACAATGCAAAGGTGCATTTGAGGGTTGTTGAAAGAACTAGCATGCTAAAACGACATAAGTTCAGACAACATGTTCACTGATGCTGAAATTGTATGCAACAATCGAAAGCCTAATTGGTGAATTTACATAAGGACATCCCACAAACATTTGAAATCTATCATTATAACAAGGAAACTACAGTCAATAGCCTAATTTAATGTGAATACTCAAGTCTTGACTCATCTGGCATTGCCATTGCTGCCATTCCCAGTAACCTGCCCCTAGTCCTTGCTCATTACATCATTTTTTTTTCAGCAGTTATAGAGCCCCAGTCAATGTGCTCAACATTTACCGTTGTACTGGTGTCCTGTTTCCCCTGCTCCCCCATACCAGCCTCTGCGTGTGCCTCAATAGGCGTTTCTCCCACTGCTGCTTGGAATTGTGCCTCAACTGGTGTTTTCTCCACTGCTGGTTGCAGTTGTGCCTCAAATGGTGATTTCTCCAAGGATGCTTGAAATTGTTCCTCAATAGGTGCTTTCTCCGCTGCTGCTTGAAACTGAGCCTCAATAGGTGCTTTCTCCACTGCTTGCAATTTTGACTCAATTGGTGTTTTCTCCACTGCTTCTGGCAACTGTGCTTCCTGCATTTGTACTCCATCATTTATGGATATTTCAGTGGTGTCAGGTACTTCCTTAATATCTGCTCCAGTCTTCTTGCCACATCCAGAATCATCAGGCTGTTTGACATCTCCACTAAGATTAGCTTCTTCAGCAGTGGTATTCACCATTTTGTTATCAGTGTCTTGTGCTTTATCTAGAGCGTCCTTTCCATCATCCTTAGCTGAATATTGTGTTTTATCATTTTTGTCCTCATGACTAGCGTCACCAGCCTTCTCAATATCCTGCACTTCATCTTCATTTTCATCTTGCTTTGCTACAACTTCCTTCTCAGTTTTTTCTGCTTCTTCCATTTGAACTTCATTCACCAAATCATCCTCAGGAGCACCCTCTTTCTCTTTCCCATCCTTCTCTTCAGTGGAAGATTTTCTGCTCCTCTTCTCAGAAGGATTACTTTCTGGCGACGGGGATGCTTTTGCCTTCTCAGTTATTCTTGCTGATCTTCTAGGTGTTTCAATTGTTCCCCAATTAAACTCAGATATCCCAGGACCACCAGGGTGTGATTTAAGATACTGGTCCAACTGCTTCTTGTTACATATTTCTTCACCTGTCGGAGCAGTGAATATGATCTCGTCCTTCTTCCTTGCCCCTCCTTGCTTGGGCATGAACTACACAAAAACACAAATCGTTTTGTGAGATTCAACTTATTAGAATTAATATATTGCTAAAAAGAGCTATGATCACTGAACCAGAGGGAAAACAAAGAAGTCGCCTACAAAAAAAGTGGCTAAGCATTTAATCTATATAAAAAAAATATATATATTTTTACATCCCAGATGAATGATACTGTCAGTCTAGACAAGTAGGATCCAGGCTCAAACACCATGGTTACAAGGGCAGATGGTGAGTGGTGACCACAGACCAGGTTCTAAATATCCTAAATTAGCTAGTAATAACTCATATAGTGAATGTTGGAGTAACTGGAAAAGAAATACAGCACCATGGAGGCAAACGACAACAAGAACGAAACATATCTAGTTCCATAAATGATCAACTTAGACATTTCAATTTCAACAACTGATATTGCAGCAAGTGGGGCAAAAGGAAGAGAGGAAGACCGAAGATGTACATGCTCAGAAGTTTTGAGCCAAATGCATTTGCATGCGGGAAACTTTCCATAAAACATCCACAGTTTAACCAGGTCAAAATAGTTTAACCTAGTCAGAATATTGACACATGATAACAACATATTTTTGGAGTGTAGATAATTATCCTAAAGTCACGCTGACATACACACAACAAAAGAACTCTATTAGGAACATGACAATAGACTTTTCTATCCGTAGGGTATGACCATTGATTTTTACATGATACGATCAAGTAATTTTTAATTGGTGAGTTTTTTGCAAAATTTTACGATAAATGCATGAACACATATTAGAAGAAAACTGGACAAATTTCATAATAATACCATTCCTGGAAATCACGCTCTAATGGTTTCTCTTACCACCACAAAGTCACTATACATCAGATGGTTATCATTCATGCATACAGCTGAAAGAAAATGAGAAATTACTGGTGCTCTATCGAGATAAGATATACTCCCTCCGTCCCAGGGAATTGTTTACATTTGCTTTTTGCACGGAAACCAAGATAGTGGGTGTAATATTGTTAAAATAATTGAGTTAGTGGGTGTAATAGTGATTTTATTGTTAAAATAAGTGAGTTAGTAGGTGTAATAGTGTAAAGTGTTGAAAAAGTGGAGTGAAGTAGTGGATGTAATAAAGTATTTTATTGTTAAAAGTTACTATTTTAGGAAACGTAAAGAATTGGTTGGGACATCCCAAAAAGGAAAGTGTAAAGAAATGAATGGGACAGAGGGAGTATCAAATTGTTCAATGACACTTAATAACACATTTACATCACTTCCCAACTGAAACATAGGCCAAGTCTATCTGTAGACTTCAACCATGTTACAATGGATAATTCCGAAGTATCATGATCATATTCTTGATGCCAAATGCAAGTTTTTCTGCACTTCTTATTTCAATCACAGACCTAAAGTTTCTACTGTGACCTCAGCAGCGGTCCAGGTAATATATACACGATCCACTAAAACTACAGCACTATAAATACTGTCATTTTCAACCATACAAAAGGGGGATGGAATTATTTGAGCATTAATTTTCACACAGCAGTACAAATAATTTATCATAGTATAGTACTAGGTGTCACAAATACAAAGATGCCATATACTCCAACATCTTTGTTCTTGTAACTTTTTTAATGGTATCACGCACAATCTACATAAGATTGTCAAACAGTTTGCCGCTGACAACTCATTCGCACCCATCGTCTGTAAGGAACAGAAGTACGATTTTATGTACTGAAACTTCCACTATTTTAAGTGTGGGCGTAGCTACATGGGTATGGTCGGGGCAATTTCATCAACTGAACTTGCAATTATACATATTAAACACATTTAGGTTAAAAATTTATACCTAAATTAGAATTCTGACTCCGCCTAATGTCAAATTTAACCCAGCCAACTAATTTTTCTGGTTCCTTGATCTGTAAGCTTGGTATTTATAGAAAACCTAAAGTTTACTGATTCTGTCTTCAACATCCAGACTCCAGAGCAATTTTTACTACTTCCAAAATAGACTTTTATGATATGTAGCAAGTGATAAACAGATAGCCTTTTAAATACTTCCGTCAAACTTGAAAAAATGCGATGAGTAACATTGGATGTCAAAAAACATTTTTGTATGTGAAAACACTATACTAAGAGAAACTATGTTACGTATTCGGTAATATGTAGAAAATGAAAATTCTTATGGATAATTAGATATTTACTCTTTCACAGATTACAGCATCGAAAACATATAAAACGCCTCTTCAGTAACAACATAACTCAAGATAACTACAAGCAGGTGGATGTTATTGTTCAAAACAAGTTCCACGACAATATGACATGAATACATATGACAAACATTAAAAAAGCACGCTACAAACTGTTGCATCTGCTTAATATTTATGTTGTTGTCTTATCAAAGAAACACAAAAAAAACTCCTAAACATGATAAAAAACAATTCGAGAGTTTAAGCAAACCAAATTTTACCTCAGAGCTGTATATGACAATATCATGGGTACGGAATACAAACTACAGATCATTTACGGTTTAAAATCTCAGAGTATGTAAACCCTCTCCCCAAAAATGTTATCACTATAAAAACACACATATATCCGTAAATGGAAGTCTTAGGGTTATTTATTTGTATTATCCCCCGAAACATCACATAATAACCTCATCATCTCCAGATTTAAATGCATATCTTATATGTGGTTATGTAATGAATCAAATTACGACTCCATCTGCTCAGTCTACCCACAGACTCCAACTTATTAACATACAAAAGTTTCCATTTCGGCATGGCACTTGACTTGTGCTTCATATTGTAAATTCTCGAAAGGGAATGTAAGTTAATTATACTTGTAGGTGTCGTAAATAACAAACAGAAAAGGCAAGAGGGAGATGCAATTCTTATTTGGATGAGCATACAGACACACATGAATTACACACACATAAATAGAGGGATATAATTGAGTAAATGAAGGAAAATAGGCTAGTTGAGTTAGGCACCAGAATCCAATTAAGATAACCTCGAGGAAGACAATAGGAAAGAATACATAAATTAGACCTGAATTCACACCGACAAAACAAAAAAGCTTAAAAAGAAACAACAAGAACCTGTAAATATGAAGATACTATTAAAGAAATATATCTATGCAAAATCTGGACAGAGGACATAGGGAGGGAGGGGGAGAGAGAGAGAGAGAGAGAGAGAGAGAGAGAGGGAAATAAGAGATGTTCGAGGGAGAGAGAGAGATGGGGTGGACCTTTTTAATCCAACCAGAAGGAGCTGGAAGTTCCTTGTAAACAGCTTCTTCTTGTTGTTGTTCTTGCTTCTCAACGGAGCTCGCCATTAGATAAAATTGAAATAACCAAGTGTGTGTGTTTTGTGTGTGTGGGATTTAGGGATATAGAAAGGCTGGTTTGTTTGTTTGTTATCTCCTGAAATGAAACGTGATGCACCTGCAGCGCGTGCGTGTGTTATATTTTAAGATATACTCCCTACTACTCGCAGTTCAATGACCCACTCTCACCGACTTCGTTATCCACTATTTACATCTTTTTTCAATTTTCTTTTAAATTAAATTGTACACATTCTAAAAATAACTAATTAAATCTTCAACATTAGGGACGTGTAAAAAATTTTTAACCCCCCCCCCCCCCAAATGATAAATTGTAAAATTTTCATTACTCATTATTTTTGATATCAAAGAAAATTAATTTCCAATTATATATATTTAAATAGAATGAATTATACAATTATGTTTTATACTTAATTCAATTAATTCAATATACATTGTTCTACAAATTCAATTAGTATTTGTGAGATTCAAAATAAAGATTCATATATATTTAGATGATATCAAAGATAAAACAACATTTTCGAAACTTTGCACGTAAAGAAACACTCAAAAATATAAAAAATATTGATTAATAACTTTTTAATGCTTTACGAAAACACCACATTCAAATTTTTAGTTGCTAACAAAGAAGGTTAAGGATGAGTTTCATATAAATTCAAATTTTAAGAACCCTAAATTCATATTTTACAAAAGGGTAATACCTATATTTTTATGATTATTAAGAACTTATTAATTTATAATATTATTGGGATCATATATTTATATAGGGTTTTCTAAAAAATTATTGATATGGGCTGAAGATAAACCCTAGAAATACATTCAATGCGGTATTAATTAAACCTATGTTGGTATAAGGTTAAAGCCCATTAATGAGGCCCGAAACCCTTGAATTGATATTAATTTCGTGGCTGTAAAATCAACCAAAAATAAGACTTCGAATTTGAGTCGACAAGGAAACTAAATCATATCAGGAGTGGTTTCCAAGGCATATACCTCGAATACTTATCTTCTTATCTGTTAGAAGGCTCTAGAATTGGGCCTAAGCTGTGGCTTGCCCACCAAGACACCTAATTTTACTCTAACTCCAAGGCATCCAATGCCTATATAAAGGACCTGATCCTTCAACCTAGAACTACGTTTTTTGGCTTGATTCTTGATATATTGCAAGATATGTAGGCATCTTGTGAGGACCCGAGTTAAGTCACGAAACACTTGATCAGCCATTAAAGCTCGAAGCTCCCCTTAACCCTAGCATTCAATATGCAATAAATATACCCTACTTTTTATTCCATAACATTTGGCGCCGTCTTTGGGAACTTCGGATATCAACCATGGTTACCACCCGGAGAACACCAACACTTTCTGAAACCATCACTAACACCACCGCACCCCCGATCGGGGAACAAGTGCCCCCAGGGGCAAATTCTCAACCGCTGGTCACTCAGCCATAAGGAACTGAAGCGCAACCTCATGAGTCGTTACCCTTAGTGACGAATCCCACTACCCAAGGGAAGAATCCCCTTCAGATGGTGGTCGCCCCTCTCGGAGGGCAGTCCGCTCCACCCACCGCTCAGATCTCTACTACAGTGATCCCCGCAAGCACGAACTCGATATATGGGTTGCCCAATTATCCCCCGTATCAAGCCGGACCAAGTGGTCACGCCCTCCAGATACACGAGCCATACAATCCACCTTACATCAGAGGTTTAGGACCCAATCAAGGCCAACAATACTATGACTACTCAGGCCCGTATTCTGATGACTCATCCTCGGAAGAAGATAGGGATGAAGCCCCGAGGAGACGTCGTCCAAGTAAGGAACCTATTGGACGCCGAAGAACCCATGATCGACCTCCCTTAACGGCTGCTGAAAAAATCAAGGCTCATGAGGCCAAAATCCAAAAATTAAAGGAGGACATAGAACGGGAGCGACAAAGACAGAATCAGGGCCGACCCCCACCAACAACAGGAGGAGAAATTCCTTTTGTTGATTTGGAAGGAACCCCAAGGAAAGAGAGGAGGGCTGAGGTCCCTAGAAGAGGAAACATGAGGATCGGAACCCCTAGAGGCGACCCTAAAGACCTAATGCAACTTGGAGATCCTGATGATCCAACTCCTCCATTCACTGAGGAGGTGATGAATGCGCGCATATCACGAAAGTTCAAGATGCCTACCATAAAGGCTTACGATGGAACGGGAGACCCCGCCAATCATGTAAGGACGTTCTCTAATTCACTACTACTATAACCTGCTAGCGATGCTTTGAAGTGTAGGGCGTTTCCCCAAACCCTAGCGGGCATGGCGCAACGTTGGTACAGTCGCCTACCACCAAATTCCATTGCCTCTTTCAAAGAGCTGAGCACTGCTTTCGTCAGCCAATTCATTGGTGGAAGGATTCATTAAAAGGATTCCGCATCCCTCATGACTGTGGTTCAAGGGAAGAATGAGAATCTTAGAGATTACTTCAAATGGTTCACCAAGGAGACGCTCAACATTACTGATTTAGAGAACAAAGTGGCCATGGTGGCTTTGCAGAATGGGACTTCGAATGTTTATTTCAAGATGTCATTGGCCAAGCATCCCCCTGAGAACATGACTGAGCTTCAACAAAGGGCGAGTAAGTATATCAAAGCTGAGGATAGTCTAAAGAAAGAGTCAGTAACGGGAAACACCGGGAATGGTGACAATTCTAGGAAGAGAAAGACGGAAGAAGAATATGATGGGAGAGATAAGTACCCGCGCACGGGCAGAGATTCTGATTCAACCCCTAAAAAGGGTAGTCCAGGACAAAGGTTTACGGATTATGCAAGGTTGAACGCCCCAAGAAGCCAAATCCTGATGGACATAGAGAAGGATAGGGACGTAAGATGGCCGAAGCCACTAAGGACAGATCCTGAGAAGAGAAATAAGAACCAATACTGCCGATTCCACAAAGACGTGGGGCACGATACCGACGATTGTAGGCAACTAAAAGATGAGATTGAGTTCTTGATCCGTAGAGGAAAGTTAAATAAATTCTGCAAAGATGGGGATCGAGGAAACTCGAGATGGGATTATGATAGGAATGATGAAGATCGTAACCGTAATCCACAGCCCCGGGGGCCAGTGATAAACATGATTTTCGGTGGCCCGACAACGGTCGGGTCAAGCAGAAATTCCAGAAAGGCATATGCACGAGAGGTGATGCACATTGTTGGGGAAGCACCAAAACGTGCAAAAACGGAGGTCTCGATTGGATTCGATGACTCGGACCTTGAAGGGGTGAAGTTCCCCCATGATGATCCACTGGTGATTTCCCCTGTGATAGGCAACTCCCAAGTGAAGAGAGTCTTAATAGACAATGGAGCATCGGTGGACATTCTGTTCCATGATGCCTTTTTGAAGATGGGATACACTGAGTCTCAGCTGACTCCGTCAAACATGCCCATATACGGGTTCAACGGAGTAGAATCGAAAGTTGAGGGGACAATTCAGCTACCCATGACTATAGGGCAGGAGCCATGGGAGGCAACTCAGATGTTAAATTTTTTGGTCATCAAAGCCACGTCTACCTATAATGATATCTTAGGCAGGACGGGACTCCATGCATTCAAGGCAGTTGCCTCTACATATCATTTGAAAATTAAGTTCCCAACCAGAAACGGTGTGGGAGAAGAAAAAGGAGATCAAAAAATGGCAAGGAGTTGTTATGTGGCCGCTTTGAGGCCTGATGGAACTGGGGGGCAGGTCCTCCCGATTGAGGATATGGACAACCGTGAGGATGAAGAACGAAGAGGAAAGCCAGCAGAGGACTTGATTCCCATACCTTTGGAGTTGGGAGATCCTGAGAAGGTTACTTACATTGGAGCATCTCTGAAAGACCCCTTGAGAAGCAAGCTGATTGCCTTCCTACAAGACAATAATGACGTCTTTGCATGGACAGCAGCCGATATGCCAGGGATAGATCCCCAACTGATAACACAAAACTTGAATGTGGATCCGGAACGGAAGACGGTGAAACAAAAGAAGAGAAATTTTGCACCTGAGAGGCAAGAAGCTATAAAACAGGAAGTTGATAAACTCCTAGAAGCGGGTTTCATTGAGGAAATTCAGTTCCCAGAATGGTTGGCCAATCCTCTAATGGTGAAGAAGGCCAATGAAAAGTGGAGGATGTGCATAAACTTTACTGATCTGAATGATGCATGCCCAAAGGACTGTTTCCCTTTGCCAAGGATCGATATGTTGATAGATGCCACAGCTGGGCACGACATGCTGAGTTTCATGGATGGCTTCAATGGCTACAACCAAATTAAGATGCACAAGGACGACATCCCTAAGGTATCATTCATCACCGACTTTGGTGTGTATTGTTACCTGGTCATGGCCTTTGGACTGAAGAACGCAGGAGCTACCTATCAGAGGTTGGTAAACAAGATTTTTGCCCATCTCATTGGAAAGACTATGGAAGTTTATGTGGATGATATGTTGGTGAAAAGCCTACACAAGGTAGATCACATCGAGCACCTACGTGAAGCATTTGAAGTGCTAAGGCACCATAAGATGATGTTGAACCCAACCAAATGTGCTTTCGGTGTTGGGTCAGGAAAGTTCCTGGGTCTCATGGTCTCAAAACGGGGAATCGAGGCTAACCCCGACAAAATCAAGGCTATCTTGGACATGGAACCACCACGTTCTATAAGGGACGTACAGAAATTAACCGGGAGGATTGCTGCATTGGGGAGATTCGTCTCCAAATCTGGGGACAAGTGTTTGCCATTCTTTAAAACCCTGAAGAAGGTAAAAATCTTTGAATGGACAGAGGAAAGCCAAGAGGCCTTTGAGCAAGTGAAGAAGTATATGGCTGAGGCCCCATTGCTAGCTAAACCAAGTATGGGAGAAATCCTCTATCTCTACTTGGCAATTTCAGATCAAGCAGTGAGTGTTGTGCTTGTGAAGGAAGAAGACAAGGTTCAGAAACCCATATACTATGTGAGTAAGGTTTTACACGGAGCAGAGTTGAATTACTCCACCATTGAGAAGTTTGCCTTAGCGTTGGTGACCGCTTCTAGGAAGTTACGGCATTATTTTCAGGCACATAAGATAGAGGTCCTTACAGAACAACCGTTAAGGAATATTTTGCACAGCCCTAAAGCTAGTGGTAGGCTCATCAAGTGGGCAATTGAGTTGGGAGAATTTGATGTTAAGTTCAAGCCAAGGACGACCATCAAAGCCCAGGCATTGGATGACTTCGTGGTTGAATGTACCATCGACAACCAAGAAGTCGGGGGGCAAGAGATAGTACCTCAAGAAGGCAATGAACCGCATAAGGAGGATAAGGAACCCGTGCTCGAGGAGAAGGAATACTGGATGCTCTATTTTGATGGGGCATCAAAAACAAAAACAAGTGGTGCAGGTCTTGTTCTGCAAAGTCCCGATGGATTCGCGATTGAATACGCCCTGAAGTTGGACTTCCCAACAACCAACAATGAGGCAGAGTATGAAGCTTTGATAGCCGGGCTTGGTCTGGCAGGGGCATTAAGGGTTAAGAATCTTAAAGTTTGTGGAGATTCAAGGCTAGTTGTGGCCCAAGTCAATGGAGAGTTTGAGGCAAGGGATGAAACCATGGCCAAGTACTTAAGGCTTGTGAAGGCAGTAATGACTCAATTTGATGAGTGTTACATAGAGCACATTCCGAGGGAGAAGAACATCAAGGCCGATGCCTTATCCAAGTTCGCCTCCTCCGAGATAGAGAATTACTTTGGAAGTGTATACTTCCAAGTTCTGAGAGCCCCTACCATCGATTCAAAGTTGGTCGCGCTTATTGATGTCAGGGAATGTTGGATAGATCCCATAAAAGCACACCTCGAGACCGGTTGGCTCCCGACTAATGCCATGGAGGCACGAAAATTGTCTGTGAGGGCTTTAAGGTATGCACTAATTGAAGGGATACTATACAAGAAGTCTTTTGTGATTCCATATCTAAAGTGCTTAAGACCCGAGGAGGCCAAATCCGCTATTGAGAAGGTCCATGAGGGGATTTGTGGACAGCACTTGGGGGGCAGGGCCCTAGCTCACAAGATAGTTAGACTCGGGTTCTATTGGCCTGAGATGATGGCCGATGCTAAGGATTACGTGAAAAAGTGTGACCGGTGCCAGAAACATGCACCAGTGGTTAGGCAACCGCCAGAGATGTTGACATCCATCAGCTCCCCCATTCCCTTTGATATGTGGGGGATGGATATACTTGGGCCATTTCCCATGGCCACTGCACAAAGGAAGTTCTTGATAGTTGCTATCGATTACTTTACGAAATGGATTGAAGCCAAACCGTTGACCAAGATTACGACCAAGCAAGTCGCGCAGTTCCTGTGGGAGAACGTCATGTGTAGGTATGGAATACCACGAATCCTGGTTACGGATAATGGGTTACAATTCAACAACAAAGAATTTAGGGACTACTGTGATGATAATGGAATTGAGCTTCGGTTTACCTCGGTTGCCCACCCTCAAGCCAATGGGCAAGCTGAGGTTGCTAATCGAATCATCCTTGATGGACTTAAAAAAAGGGTAGAACGCTCTAGGAGCACCTGGGTGGATGAATTGCTACCCATACTCTGGGCGTACCGCACCACCTGTAAGGTGACCACTGGGGTAACCCCATTCATGTTAGCTTACGGAGCTGAGGCTATAGTACCCGTAGAAATCATGCATACATCTCCACGGGTGGAACCTTCGAACCTGACACCAATAAAGAAGGAATGAAGCTGGTCCTCGACCTAATAGATGAGGTAAGGGATGAAGCTCATGCTAGAAATGTTGAACATCAGAAGAAAGCCTCCTTCTACTATAACCTAAGGGTGAAAGAAAGGTTCTTCCGTCAGGGGGACCTAGTACTTAGAAAGATTGAAGCATCCGGAGTTGGACAGAAGGGGAAGCTGGCTCCAAATTGTGAAGGCCCATATCGGGTCAAAGGCACACTGGGACGAGGATCATACAAGTTGGAGACTTTGGAAGGAAAAGAGTTGCCTCGCACTTGGCATGCATCGAACCTCAAAGTCTATTATGTTTGATTATCCTAAGTAGGATATAGCTTATATCTAATAGGAAAGTAGAAATAAGGTCGACGAAACCATATCAGAGTTTGCAAACTCCGAGTAAAAAGTAGAGTATTATGTAAGGGTTGAACCCATTTCAGAATTTATTAATGCAATTTGGTTTTCTTTACTCAAGTTCTATGTTTGTTATGTATCAAAGCATATTTGAATTGCTAGCCAAGAAAGGCCAAGTACAAATGACAAAATAATTAAGTAAAAGAAAAATAGGAAAAATGCATAAATAAAACCCCAGAGGGTTAGTCCGGTACAAATATAAATAAGAAATATTTTTCGATTCGAATTTTTCGAAAAGGAAGGAAAAATTAAAAAATCCAAGTAGGGCAAGAGCCCCATTCAGAAAATCTCGCTCGAAAAATAAAGATTCGAAACAATAATTTTCGATTGCTACTTATCGAATGAAGACCAAAAATGGACTGGTCCCACCTATCAATTCTCATTCGAAAATTGGGAGGATAAAAATGGGGTGGCCCCACTTGAAATTTTCCAATCGGAAAAAGTTAAAAAAAATTGCCAGATGAAATTGCCGAGCAGGAGGATAAAAATGGGGTGGCCCCACTTGAAATTTTCCAATCGGAAAATGTTTAAAAAAAAAAAATTGCCGGATGAAATTGCCGAGCAGGAGGATAAAAATGGGGTGGCCCCACTTGAAATTTTCCAATCGGAAAATGTTAAAAAAAAAAAAAAGGAGAGTCCAAACGGAATTGCCGAGCAGGAGCAAAAAATAGGGTGGCCCCACTTGAAGTTTCAATCGGAAAAAGTAAAAAAAAATGGAAATTCCGAACAGAATTGCCGAGCAGGAGCAAAAATGGGGTGGCCCCCACTTCATGTTTTCAATCGAAAAAAAAATAAAAATGGAAATACCGAGCTGAATTGCCGAGCAGGAGCAAAAATGGGGTGGCCCCCACTTCATGTTTTCAATCGGAAAAAGTAAAAAAAAAAAAAAATTGCCGACTGAAGGTGGACGAATGAGAATGAATGGTCAAATTACAATTTGACCCTTGAAGTTTTACATTGGTTACAAGTTAATTCCTAAATTATTAGGAAAAATTAAGAAAAATACCTGTGGGTACCCGAAAATTCCTAAATTATTAGGAAAAATTAAGAAAAATACCTGTGGGTACCCGAAAATTCCTAAATTATTAGGAAAAATTAAGAAAAATACCTGTGGGTACCCGAAAATTCCTATATTATTATGAAAAATTAAGAAAAATACCTGTGAGTACCCGAAAATTCCTAAATTATTAGGAAAAATTAAGCAAAATACCCGTGGGTATATGAAAATTCCTAAATTATTAGGAGTAAATAAAAAAAATATCTACGAGTACACGAAAATTCCTAAAATATTAGGAAAAGTACAGAAAAATACGAGAAAAATTATAGAAATATTTTCGAGTGATAATTTATGATAAAAATGCATGAAAGCTCTATAAAAGTGCCGAAATTGTAAAAACAAGCAAAAGTTAAAAACCCCGAATGAGGCAAATCGTCGTAAATGTGTAGGTCGCTCCACTTTACAAACAAGACGGTACATGTGAAACACTAGTGTACAGATAAAATCCCAAAAATAATAGGGTAGGAAAAGTCCCGGGTAAGGGATAAAAATGATCCTGAATCTTAATATAGACAATTATAACTTCAATGAAAACCTGATCAGTTTTCCTAGAAGTTGGGGGGCAAATGATATGGGCTAAAGATAAACCCTAGAAATACATTAAATGCGGTATTAATTAAACCTATGTTGGTCTAAGGTTAAATGTAACGTCCCGACTTCCCAATACTATAAGTATACTTTTATAATAAATTATTGGATTTAATTAGATAAAATGGATTTTTTATACAGGGGGATTTTTAAAAAATTCGGCATGAAGTATTCGTAATATGGACTATTCACCTGTATTTTGAACCAACCAAATTCATAAAAAGAAAATAACTGCAATTCCAACTACTTAAGAAACATAAACACCTGTTCAACCTGTCCTAACCGATCAGGTGAACCATACTACTATGCCCTCCCGATCATAAAACAAAATCGGGGCACACAACCAAAATTAAATACATACAAGCTGATAACCAGACATTAAATCATAATACAACACCCCACTACTAACCCGGATCTCTAACAGGTAGTGGTATGAAACAAGCAACTATTAACTAAGTTATTACATTACAATACTAAATCCTTAATCAAAAGTTACATACACACCACAAATATAATTACAACTAGCGGGCACTAATTTAAAAATCTGGATTGCTATCCAAAGTCCAACCTTTTACTAGAGCCAAACTAGTCTGTCTACAGTCCACCACAAGTTCTTCTCCTGATATAGCTCCTACGTCGTATCCTTTTCTTCCTTAACTGAAAAAGGGTTATAAACAACAATAAGTGAGCCAAATGCTCAGCAAGTAACAATATAGATGCCAAAAATAAAATCAACAACAGGAGTACGAATACAACGATATAGGAATCATTCTTTGAGTGTTTCCAAATTTTGACAATTTGTAATTCATTCCCAAAAATAGGGAGAGAGAGAGAGAAATCAATTTCTCTTTTGATATCAAATTTCCCACCTTTAAAACATTTAAATTAAATTAAGCTTTTTATTAAAATCGGACAATACGGGTGATCAGCCACGTAATGTCCCCATACCGGACACTAGGTCCCTCTGGACTTTGAAAATTGGGTTCCCAATTAGGCAACACATTGGCCTCTATTGCTGGACTAGGACCATCCTAGCCTCTTACGCCAAATTAATGTGCTGGACTAGGACCACCCTAGCCTCTTACGCTAATTTAAAATAATTAATTAAATGTATGTAAAATGGGTCAAGTTTCAACAAAAGAATTTCTTATACAAAAATTCAGAGCAGGGAAATTTTCTGTTTACTTGAAGGACAAATGGCTAAAGGTCAAATAAACAATTCGATTTAAATGCATAAGGCTCACAAGGTAGAGTTCAAGTGTCATTCACACGTATTTAACAATAAGGGTTTATTAAGCTGTTGTCAATTTAGAGGGGTAATACAAGGTGGTATCAAATAGGTTATGGCTCGGGAAAAGCAGGAATATAAACAACAAGGATTACTAATTAATTGAAAATAAAACAAGGATTAGGGATTTAAAGTTTAATTTAAGAGTTACAAGGCATAGATAAGCTAGTGTGGATTAAGGAAATAAATATGACATAAGGTTTAAGCTAGCACAAAAGGCATGTCATACAATAAGGTTTTCAGTTCAACAACAGTTAAAATAAGTAGGGAAGTGCAATAGTTTAAACAGCAGTCTATAAGGGTAAACACGAAGGTATAAAGGATCAAGCAATAGTTAGTATGGTTTAACAGTATAATACAAGAGATTCAATAATTAACTTGAAAGGAACAACAGTAAGTTATCAAAATTTAAACAACAGTTTATGTATAATTGAAGAGATCTGAAATTTGATACCAGATTCGAGTTACTTGCCTTAACCAAATATTTCCACGCTAGTCACTTAGCTCAAAAAACTCTCAGTCTTTGCCTTTCCTTTATCCTTTATGTCTATGTCCTTCGAACCTACGCATATAAAAACACTATTTCAGAATTCTATTCAATGTTCGACATTCCTCTACAAATGTCTAATCTAAATCTACCCTTGCGATAATCCTTAATTTTATTGACTTAATAATAATATCAACCCTAGTCCACTGACACACATGTAATGGTAATCGATAAACATTTAGCAGGAAATCATTTAAATAAAATATAGTCAAATACCACTCCAAATTAGAAGTATATATACATATATATACTCGAGAGTGTATAACTAGAATTTTAGGGAATCAATAATTATTAGAAAATTCGACAGCATCTCCTTTGAATATTGAACTACCCATCGGAATACAACCGACCCAAACAAGCTTTAACAACCATATTTGAACTATTTATATTACCAAAACCAATAGCAAACAATTTAAGTTAAAAGTATTATAAATCTGGATTAAATCAACAACCGAATATACAATTCGTAAATTAAAACACGAACTGAAAAATAGTATATAATTGATGAAATAATACTTGGCTCAGGAAATCATCATTGCCAATTTCCACCGACTCAACTTAATATCACTGTCGATGGGGCATAATCCCGGTGGTACCCGAAATTGGGTCTCCGATCCGAAACTCCGCACACAAAAAAAATTATACGGATAATTAACATCTCTTTTACATCATAACTATTGCATAATCATGAAATTTTCAAGTCTATTACAACTAGAAATTCATGAAAATCGATATACCGAACCAACCAGGTCCTCCTCAGCCAAGAAGGAGCTCACGGTGGAGCTTCCTGTTCGAATGCTTCAACACCGGAGCCCCACCCAACTGAGCAGCAACACCAATCAACATAAAACATTCAGAACCCCCAAATTCGATGCACACGAACTCACACATAACCCATATCTCGACAATTCACACACATACACACAGAGCCAAATACTCATACACACAATATACACGCTGGACTATACATACACACACTACGATTCGTGAGTAGCAAGGGAAAAAAGAGAGATGGGTTGGTTTCTTTCACTCACCATATATATATACATATGCGTATAGTGATTGGAGAGGAGGGAAAGAGAGTTCACGAGAGGGAGAGAGAGAGAGAGTTCAGGAACTAGAGAGAGGGAGTCGAGAGAAAAGAAATGTCGAGAGAATTCTAGAAGGGTCTCAAGAACACAGCTGGGAATTGAATTGGGGAATTGGGTAATTAGGGATTTAAAAGGAAAGGGAAAGAATGATAATTTACATGCTGAAAAATAATTAAAAACCAATTTAAATCACTTCCAAAAATCATAATAAAATGTAAAATTGATGGAACATTAAACTTTTCATTTTTAAAATAAAGAGTATAAAATTACGATCACCCACATATTTTTAAAATATTTTTAGGATAAAAAACGAATTAAATATGAATTTTACAAGAATAACTCCCTAAAATGCAAAAGAATTCATAAAATCATTTTAAAATCCTTAAAGATCAAAAATAAATCATCAAGTATTTTTAAAAGTCATATAAATTCATAAAGTTAATAATACAAAAGATTTCAAAATTTTTTACTAATCCCGATGATTTTATAAAATTCTCAGAAGATAAATAAAACATGATTCAAATAGAATTTAATCCCCAAAAATAAAAATAAAAATACGTAGACTTATCTGACACATATAAATCATCAAGTAAACCCACAAAACGAAATCACACATATTTCACTTCCTCAAAAATAATCACGTCACATAATTCACATTTAATATTAAATAAATAATTATAAATATTACAAAATTTCTAAGGCGTTATATTAAAGCCCATTAATGAGGCCCGAAACCCTTGAATTGACATTAATTTCGTAGCTGTAAAATCAGCCAAAAATAAGACTTCGAATTTGACTCAACAAGGAAACAAAATCATATCAGGAGTGGTCTCCAAGGCATAAAACTCTAATACTTATCTTCTTATCTGTTAGAAGGCTCTAGAATTGGGCCTAAGCTGTGGCTTGCCCACCAAGACACCTAATTCTACTCTATCTCCAAGGCATCCAATGCCTATATAAAGGACCTGATCCTTCAACCTAGAACTACGTTTTTTGGCTTGATTCTTGATATATTGCAAGATACGTAGGCATCTTGTGAGGACCCGAGTTAAGTCACGAAACACTTGATCAGCCATTAAAGCTCGAAGCTCCCCTTAACCCTAGCATTCAATACGCAATAAATATACCCTACTTTTTATTCCATAATAATTATTATCTTATTATTTTATCGAAATTGATCATTTTTTGAACTAGTACAATTTGGGATCGGAAGAAATTATTAACTTAGAGAGATTATTAATTTAACGAGGTTTTAATGTAAGTTGTATGTCCATGTTCGTGCTTACAGATATTATTACATGTGCATAAGGTCACGTGCTATGCACACTTGTGATACTCCTTAGGTTTTGATGATCACAAACAGCAAACCAAAAGGCTTGTTAGTAGATATAAAACAACATACTTTTTTTGTATGTGGTAACCTGGTTTTGCAGGGTATTTTAGCTTACTGATTGTTTAATCAGTATATCAAAAACAACAAGCCAAAGTTGGAATACAATGACAGTTTGGCAAGCCATTTGTGCAGAGACAGATCACAAACAACACGCCATTTGTCAACAGTCCAGAAAGTTTAGGAGTGCGGAAATCAAGGAGTTTTTATAGGAATGGACTTCTAAACAGTTGTAAGGATTGTTTATTTGAGGAATACGTATTATATATGTATCTGAGCTGAATTTAAACATATCTTTTTATTCAAAATTGATTTCCTAAATTATAGGAGGTTTTTTCAATTAAAACTCTTATTCTCTTTTAAATATCTCCTATATGTATTTCTCTGTTATTTCTTTCTGAAGAACAGGTCTCAAAGACTGTATCTTTTCTTCTTCTTCTTTCAAACGTTAACATTAACGTTATAAACAAAACTAACAATTTTAAGCGTTGGATTAGATCCGAACATTGGAAAGTTGTTGCTTGGTTTATGATCGTTTATGTTAAGGGCTTTATATACATGTTCTTGACTTCAATTATTCGGTTGCTGAAAATACAAGAACCTCAAGAACATAAAACAACTCGGTTTCACTTTGCAAAATCTTTCTTTCGATTGTCTCAAGCTCATTTATATATATATATATATATATATATATATCGTATTGTTTATTTAGAGAATCTATAGTTTAAATTGTATCATTTAATACTTGTATTGTTCTGATTGTAATTATTAGTTGTTGGATACTTGGCTTGGAATAGTAGGGATTCGAGGTTTGTGCTAGAGAAGTATACTAGGGTAGTATAGCTTAAAGAGCAGAATCTATTTAAGATCTATTCAGCAAGCCATTTGTATCAATAGCTGGGTTTGAGAGAGATATATTGTTGTATCTTGTAATCAGTTTATATTGATCAATAATATATTCTCTTACGAGGTTTGTAAGGGACCAGGACGTAGACCATAGGGGATTAGGGGTCGAACCTGGCTAAAAGTTTGTGGTGTTCTTTATTTTTCCTGCACTTTACTTACTGCTTGTGCATTCAGCTTACCATTTACATTCAGCGTACCATTTGCATCTGTTAAAATTGAAATTAGTAAGCTGTTTCTGGTAAATTGTTAAAATTGGATACAGTTTGCCATTTACACCTATTCACCCCCCTCTAGGTGTGCATTTTCATTTGGTATCAAAGCTTGGTATACTAACATTTCTGTAACAGGAAAGTATCGATCAAAATGGTTGAACATTATCTCGAAGAAAAATCTGATTATAGGGTTCCTCTCCTCACTGGCTCGGAAAATTACAACTGGTGGAAAGGTAGAATGAAAACATACCTGTCCAAGAAGCCACTGGTCTTGAGAGTTGTGCAGAAAGGAAACAGAATCTACAAACAACAAGCCAGCAGAATCTACAAACAACAAGCTAGCAGAGTCTGATGAAGAATCAGATGAAGAACTTGCACTCATACAAAGGAAGATCAAGAGGCTGATTGAAAAGAAGAACAGAATGAAAAGGGAAAGAAGAGGTTTCTCCAACAACAAGAAGGGCTCTAAGGACTCCAAGGAGCAAACTTGTTTTGAATGTGGCAAGCCTGGTCATTATAAAAGGGATTGTTACAAGCTAAAGTCAAAACAACCTGCTGCTTTCAAAGACAAGAAGAAATCAAAGGCTCTACTGACTTGGAGTGATGATGATTCAGATTTCCAGTGATGACTCAAGTGAAGACATGGTGAATTTGGCTCTTATGGGACTGAATGATGAAGATACTTCACAAGGATCCATGAAAGAGGCCTTTGTGAATAGTGATGATTCTGAGTCAGAAGATGATACTAGTGAGGTAAACTCAATTAATTTTGATTTACCTTCTACTCCTACAATGCAAAATGAACTAACCATGCATGTACCAAGTAATGTATCTATTATTGAGTTAATGGAATTGAAAAATGAGAATAATGAGCTTGGAAAGAAGAATGCTCATTTGAGGAAAATCATTTCTGATCCAATGGCTGAAAAGGCTCCTGCAAACAATCATGATGATCTTATTGCTGATTTAAGGAGAAAATTGTTCAATTCGAAGGAGTAAACAAAGTGATTCTAAGGAAGAATGAGGTGCTCATGAAAGAACTCAAGGATCTGAAGTCAGAGATTGATGCTAAAGATGAATGTCTAAAAACACTCAAGCTTAGAGAGGCTAGTCAAGCTGAGTCTTCAAAATCTGCTGAAAAGAGATTTCAGCAAGCTGAACTCATCAAACAGCAAGTTGATCTGATCACTCTCTTGGAAAAAGAAGTCAAAGATCTCAAGCAAGGCATGGAAACTTTTATTCAAGGAGAAGACAACTTAAGGACAATGATGAAGAAGACTAATGTACCTTTGGTCAGAGAAGGTGTTGGCTTAAACTTCAATAGAAAGGTGATGTACTCAAGTATGATGGAAGGAATGACATACCCTACAACTATGCTATGCCTTGGAAGATATTCAACAAATGTGGTGGTAAAGGTCATCTGGAAAGGAATTGTGTTGTACAGGTCAATCATATGAGGAAAACATTATACCAGAATGGACCAGTCAGACAACAATCAGCATACCAGAATGCTTTTGGCAGAAGACAAACAGCTTACCAACAGAATGGCAGAAAGCAGAATCAGTCACCAAAAGTTGTCCAAATGTGGATCAAGAAATTTGATTTAAATGTTTTATATATTCTTGCTACTAACCAATCTGGACCCAAACCTATATGGGTACCAAAACATTGAGTTGGTGTTTCTTTGTTTTGTAGATATGTCTTGCTGCTAAAGTGAAGTCAAACAATGGATTTTGGATAGCGGATGCACTAGACATATGTGTGGAGACAAGTCTCAGTTCATAAGTCTCCAAATGAAGAAGGGTGGAAGAGTTACTATTGGAAATAGCAAGACTTTTCGAATCCTTGGTACAGGTTCTATTGGTAATAGTAATATTTCGATTGATAAAGTTCAATATGTCAAAGGTCTTACTTACAATTTGCTTAGTGTCACTCAATTATTTGATGATGGGCATCTTGTTCATTTTGGCATTGATAAAACTATTATTACTATTGGTACTAACAAAGTCCCCCTAGTTGCTAGAAGGGAAGGATATATATATATATATATATATATATATATATATATATATATATATATATATCTTGGACTTTGACAGGCAGGAAACAACATGTTGTTTGGCTGCATTGGACAATGACCCTTATATTTGGCATAGAAGATTGGGACATGCACATATGGACTTGCTCAACAAATTGTCAAGCAAGAAACTGGTCAGAGAGCTACCCAAAATCAAGTATGCTAAGACAGAGGTCTGTTCAGCGTGCCAATTGGGCAAACAGATTAGAAGTTCACACAAAGCAAAGAAAATGGTATCAACTTCTAAACCTTTAGAGCTTCTGCACTTGGATCTCTTTGGTCCAGAATCTTATAATAGTATTGGAGGTAAACAATATGGTTTTGTAATTGTTGATGATTATTCTAGATTTACATGGGTATTGTTTCTTCGTACTAAAGATTGTGCTTTTAATGAGTTTGAGAAGCTGATTAAAGTACTTGAGAACAAGCTTGATACAAGACTGGTAGGTATAAGAAGTGATAGAGGAGGTGAATTTATTCACAAAGACATCATTGGCTATTGTGAAGAAAGAGGAATCTCCCATGAATTTTCTGCTCCAAGGACTCCACAACAAAATGGAGTGGTGGAAAGAAAGAATAGGTCACTTCAAGAAACAACAAGGACCCTATTGCAAGAAAGCAAGCTGCCTAGAAGTTTTTGGGCCGAAGCTGTGAATACAGCATGCTATGTGTTGAATCGAGTTCTAACCAGGCCTATTTTGGACAAAACTCCATATCAATTGTTGAGGAACAAGAAGCCAAATATCAGTTACTTCAAGATTTTTGGTTCAAAGTGTTTTGTGCTCAAGACAATTGGTAATGATGGTAAAATCTATGCTAAATCTTATGAGGCTATATTTCTTGGTTATTCTTTAACAAGTAGAGCTTATAGAGTTTATAATATTAATAAGCGCATTGTTGAAGAATCTATTGATGTTACTTTTCAAGAACCTAATATTGATCGGTCAAGAGACGAGGAAGAATTTGCAGGTGAAAGTGAAAGCATGCAACCTCAAGTTACTGGATCAAATCAGCAAGATAATAGCACTGCTGAAACTGGAAGTCAACAAGCCAAGAAGGATGCAAACACTGACAATCAGCAGGTTGGAACTTCAAATCAGCAAGCTAAAGTTGAAGATGCAATTTATAAAATGGCAAAAATGGCTTTGGAAGGTCCTAGAGGTTCAAGGGCTACTGAGAAACTACATCTCTATGATGGAGAAGATCATTCACCATCGGCAAAGATGAGAAAGACAACTCATGAGGAAATAGCTCAACATTCTTTACCGAGGTCAACAAGGACGGTCAAGAATCATCAACCAGAGTTGGTTATTGGTCATATTACAGATGGAATCACTACAAGGAAAGGGAAGGCTAATTTTTATGCTCATGCTGCTTTTCTAGCTCAAGAAGACCAAAAAATGTCAACGATGCATTAGAAGATGAAAATTGGATTATGGCTATGCAAGAAGAATTAAATCAATTTGAAAGATGTGATGTTTGGGAACAAAATGGGTATTCAAAAATAAAGTTGATGAATTTGGCACCGTTACTCGAAATAAAGCAAGGCTTGTGGCTCAAGGATATAATCAACAAGAAGGCATTGACTTTGATCAAACTTATGCTCATGTTTTTCGTTTGGAATCAATAAGGATGCTTTTGGCCTATGCATGTTTTAAGAAATTCAAGCTATATCAAATGGACGTGAAGAGTGCGTTTCTAAATGACTTGCTGGAGAGGAAGTTTATGTCAAACAGCCTCCTGGTTTTGAACATGAACAGTATCCAGACTATGTATTCAAGCTAAAGAAGGCTCTCTATGGTTTATGGCAGGCCCCTAGAGCTTGGTACAAAAGGCTTAGTAAGTTTCTTCTCAAAAATGGATCATTCGAGGTAAAATTGATCCCACATTATTTATTAAGCAAAATGGTAAAGATATTCTTATTGTACAAATATATGTGGATGATATCATCTTTGGATCTACTAATGAATCTATGTGTGACTGGTTTTCTAAGTGTATACATAGTGAATTTGAGATGAGCATGATGGGTGAGCTTAATTACTTCTTAGGTCTTCAAATCAAGCAATCTAAAGATGGAATATTTGTGCATCAATCTAAGTATACATAGAATCTGCTCAAGAGATTTGGCTATGAGGATGTTAAGCCAAAATCAACTCCTATGACCCAAAATAGCAAGCTGACTGCAGACGAAAATGGTAAGGATGTTGATATCGAAAGGTATCGAGGTATGATTGGGTGCTTACTATATTTAACTGCTTCTAGACCTGACATCATGTATAGTGTATGTGTTTGTGCAAGGTTTCAATCCAAGCCTAAAGAGTCTCACTTAAATGCAATTAAAAGAATTTTTCGATACTTAAGTGGTACCATTTCTCTTGGTTTGTTCTATCCTATCACAAATACTTTTGATCTTGTTGGGTATAGCGATGCAGATTATGCAGGTTATCAAGTTGATAAAAAAAGTACTAATGGTGTTTGTACATTCCTTGGACAAAGCTTGGTTTCATGGAAATGCAAAAAATAAACTTCTGTTGCTTTATCCACGACCGAAGGAAAATATCTAGCTGGTAGCTGTTGTTCTCAGATTTTATGGATGATTCAAACACTAAAGGACTTTGATATCAAGTGTGGAAAGATTCCAATTAATTGTGACAACACTAGCACCATTAATATTTCGAAGAATCCGGTGAATCACTCAAGAACGAAGCACATTGATGTTCGACACCATTTCTTGAGAGATAATGTTGCTAAAGGCAAGATAGAGCTGGTTTTTGTTCCAACAGAATTTCAACTAGCTGATATTTTCACAAAGCCCCTTGCTGAGGAAAGATTTTCAATCATTCGAAGGGAACTTGGCATGTGTTCTATGTGAATCAGCACGCTGAATGGTATAAGCTGGTCAGGTTAGCTTACTATTTATTTTATTACCATGTTACAATTGGTATACTGATTGCATTATATTCTGGCATACCCTTTGTTGATCTTAATTTTATGTGTTTTAATTTTTTTTGCTCATGATCTTAAAGACTCTTAGTTTTTGATGGATTAAGAGGGAGAACTTTAGGAGAATGCTTAGAATGATTATTATTCTGAACTTGCTCATGCTGGATGTGGTATTTGAACTTGATGTTTTTATGTTTAAGTTGATTTTATATGTGATCTTTGGTGATATATGTTTTCTGTTAAATTATTGTTTTATATCTAATCTTGAGATGCAGGTATTTAGGGGGAGTTATTCTAATTCTCCTAAATTAGTTATAATCATCAAAAAGGAGGAGATTGATACTCCTTAGGTTTTAATGATCACAAACAGCAAGCCAAAAGGCTTGTTAGTAAATATAAAATATCATGCTTTTTCTGTATGTGTTAACTTGGTTTTGCAGGGTATTTTAGCTTACTGATTGTTTAATCAGTATATCAAAAATAACAAGCCAAAGTTGGAATACAATGACAGTTTGGCAAGCCATTTGTGCAGAGATAGATCACAAACAGCACGCCATTTGTCAACAGTCCAAAAAGTTTAGGAGTGCGGAAATCAAGGAGTTTTTATAGGAATGGACTTCGAAACAGTTGTAAGGATTGTTTATTTAAGGAATACGTATTATATATATATATATATATATATATATATATATATATATATAGTTGCACTCCATGGCAAACACCTTATATAACAAACAATAAAGAACACCTCATATCTCATAGATCCATTGCCCCTGGCGGGGCCACCCAATACAAAAAATTCTTATTTTTTTAGGCTCCATCCATCTAGCAAAAAAAATAAAAAATTTTTTTTTGAAAATTTACTGTTCACGTGATGACGTCATGATGACGTCATCACGTGAACAGTAATTTTTTTTTTTTGCAGACTTGATAGAGGGTAAAAAAATAATAACTTTTTGTATTGGGTGCCCCTGGCGGGGCCAAAGGATCTAATATATCTAAGGTGTTCTTTGTTGTTTGTTATATAAGAGTGTTCTGTATGGAGCAAAGGCCTATATATATATATATATATATATATATATCTGAGCTGAATTTAAACATATTTTTTTATTCAAAATTAATTTCCTAAATTATAGGAGGTTGTTTTCAATTCAAACTCTTATTCTCCTTTAAAAATCTCCTATACGTGTTTCTCTGTTATTTCTTTCTGAAGAACAGGTCTTAAAGACCATATCTTTTCTTCTTCTTCTTTCAAACGTTAACATTAACGTTATAAACAAAACTAACAATTTTAAACGTTGGAAAGTTGTTGCTTGTTTTATGACCGTTTATGTTAAGGGCTTTATATACATGTTCTTGACTTCATTTATTCGGTTGCTAAAAATACAAGAACCTCAAGAACATAAAACAACTCGGTTTCATTTTGCAAAATCTTTCTTTCGATTCTCTCAAGCTCATTTATGTGACGCCCTCCCAATCCGGGGTCTAGATCGGGGAGTCGCTAACACACTAGATACAAATACCCTAAAATAAATAAATATAGATATAGCACGCTGACTGACCCCAACTCTACTCACCTGGATCTTCACAGGTAATGGTATGAAACAAGGAAGCCAACGTCTAACTACTTATTATTACAAACCAAATTCAATTTATTATTACAACCCTTGAATTCAAATTCTTACATCATCTAGTTTTCACAAACTCATTCTAACATTCTCAACTACTGAGCTGACTGTGTATCTACCTCTGATTCACCTATCTACCTTATTTATATTTCTCTATTTTCAAGTTTTGTATATTGATTACTACCGTTTACTACTACTTTTCATCTTCTCTTTTATCTCTATATAATCTTACACACATACACAAGCACTCTTTATAAATTAAACTAGCTGGTGATAAAATGGCGGGTGAGAACAATAATAAAGAAGAAGTGAAGAATGAGATTAATCCAAATCAAATGGAGGAGGCTGATTTTCAATATATGTAAGTACGGTCATAATGATTGAGAAGTTTAAGAATAAAATAAATACTTCTAATGGTCATTTTCAATAAAATTAACCTGATAGTTAATGAGTCTTAATACGTGTGTACAAGAGAAAAGAGACTCTGGAGGGAGTAATATCTTTTCTAATTGCTTATGCAATGGATTATCATATAATTTTATTAAATTAATATTTTTTAAGGTGATAATTTTTCAATCGATTTTAAATCATAATATGTATTAAAATTTAATAAATTTTCAATTATAATAATTAATATTTTTTTTTAAAAATCATTATATTAAATTTTCATCTCAACTTTCGCATAAAATAATATTTTTGATTAAATACATGTTTTTGTACACTTAAAGAATATTAAAAAAAAATTAATGTTATCTATTTGAGATAAATTTTCTTGTCTAATATCTTTCACGCTTTTCATTATCATCTCAAATGTCTTCAACCGGTAGATGTGATTTTCGCATTATGAAACATGTTCATATAATTAAAAATGTTTTTGAATTTATAAGTAACTGCTTTGTCATAAAAGTGTTAACGGACATAATTTTAATATACATGTTAAATTTAAAGAAATTACATACATTATATATATTGGTGCGTAGAGAATAAATTTTAATTATTTTAAAATTAGAAATTTAAATCTCTCCTATGTGAAGTGATAATTTTTCTGTGTTTGAAGGACATCACTTAGAAGGTTCTACTGTATATTTTTAATTATACCTTTAAATTCAAGAACTCTCTATTTGGCGAAAACAATTGGCTCATTTTTATTTGGTGTGTAATTATTGAGTGAATTAGGTGATGGCCCTGTCAAAAAAAGAATAAGGTGATGGCTCCGTTCCTAAAGATGATTTCTTCCCAGTTCTCATCAGAGGAGCATAAATAATTTCGAAAGAAGCAATGATAATTTTAAGAATTTTTTACCATTTAGTCTGGGTTTACTTATTCGGATCAGTTGGACATGAATATAGCTCCCAATTCAGGGTTTAGCAGTACACATAATCTAATGTTCGGTCCAATCGGGGACCTGAAACAAGACAAAGCAGACAACATATCCTCTGGGAATCCTGGCCGTGAAGTCTCCTCCCACAAAAGAAGACTAGGAGGAGAAGAAAAACTGATCAGCCAATTTTTTTTTCGGAGAACAAGCCAGCCACTGATCTACCAGGGCAATTATATGAAGTATGTTATTCTATTATATTTCTTTAAACAAAAAAAAAACCCACCCCTGCTGCTAGAATTCAGAAGTGAACAAAAAATGAATGTACTTACCTGGCGAAACGAAATGTACGAACAGAACCTTGTATTTTTTTCAAGGAAGTTAAACTTGCGACTATAATCACCTTGAACACACCAGAATTTTGCAAATGCTAAAAAAGAAAAGGAAAGAAAAAACACCGATTTATCTTTGTCTATGTACATGTGAAAAATTAACCACATTCCTAGATACAGCCAACTTCACTAATGAAATTTTGTCGTTCAGAGCATGATTTGCAATTGCCCTTTCCAAAGCTCATATTTCTCCTAACAATGTATAGTTTTCCTTTTTCAGCAGCTATACACCAAGAATTCAAAAAAATCAATTAAAACTTGCAGAAAGTTTCGAATAAAAAAGTCTTCATATATTTGTCACACACCAATATCAACCTCAATCATACAAGCCTTCTTGTTCCCATCTCTCCACTAAAAAACCAACCATCTCCTGTCAATTGGAGCCATTTATAGTAAGTAACAGCCTGCATATTTCATGAACCCCACACAAATCTAGCAAGATTGAAGTGCTTACTGAAAGAGGAATTGGCTTATGAAACCTTTTGTTAGTCCCAAGCAAGCTCTCGTAAGTTGCATTCCAACTACAAGAACAAGATATATTAGACATATATAGCAATACCTTCTTTCTTATAGAAATAGAGGTGTCACTTATTACAGCTATGGAGAAGGCAAACCATCAGACATCATTTATTTTAACATATTTTTAAACGACAGCATACAGGTCATATGGCAAACATTACAATTGCGAAATTTCATTCAAATTAATTTTATACAGTACCCCCATCAAAAGAAAAATTAAGCATTTAAGACCCATGACTCTCGTAATAGTTACACCTATGGTGAAGAACAAACCTCAAAACAGGATCCCGATTTTTTGGTTCATTCTCCGAACTTTTAGCTTCGGTCCACTGAAGTCTCGTCTGCTTCCACCGAAGATAACCTGTTATCAGAAGATCTTAAAGATTATTTACAAGGACAGAAACAAAATTATAAACAATTACAACACATATACAAGAGAAGAAAGATAATCAAGTCACTATAGAGCACAAGTGTCCACAATAGTTTCATTGATGGTTGCTAGAAAGAATTCCTAAATTCTATTGCAATTCAAAGCCTTTTAAAGGAAAAAAAATTTAAACTTACCATGGTTTACGAATTCGGAATGATTGCAAGTGCTGCCGGTGAGACTTTGATTTGAGATACTGATAGATGATAAGCTTCTCTGAGACTGCAATGCACTGTTATCGAGGTCATATGTGCTGGTGCTCCAAAAATCATCTGAAAAACCAGTCTTTTTTACTGTCTGGCCTTCAATCGCTAGACCCTTTGATGGTTTATCCGCATTAGTAATTGGTTTTGATTTATTACAGCAACCAAAACAAGTTCTGCTCTGTTACAATACAGGTTTAGTATGCACGATAAAAAAAGGTATACATCAAACAGTTCTATGACAATATTTAGCTGGTTTCATATACAAAAGAAAGCAAAAATTGCTTATTAAATTTCGCAAAGCTATTAAAAAAATTATACTTGCTTCTGAAAAATGTTTTTTTCAGAAAAATGTTTTTCTGTTTGTAAGTAGTCCGTCCCACAATGTAAAGCGGATAATAAAGCCCATCTTAAAGCCTATATCAGTTCATTACAGCACTTTCTCACTTTCTCTCTTTGTCTGAGGCTGCATATCACATTACACAGGAACCAAACTTTTCTTTATTTATGGTGTAAAACCTTAGATTAGGGTTTTTCACTTTTTTTTTTTTTTTTACCTAAAATGAAGTTAGAAATTTTAAAATAAAAATGCATATTTGCAGTTATTTACGCAGCTTACAACATTATTTAATATACAGTTACACCTCTTTAAAGTAATAGTCTCGGGACCAAGAAAAAAAGTTACTTTATTAAATTTATTATTCATCGAGAGTAAAAATATTCAATTATTTGGCAAAAAAAAATCATTATGAATTTTGCCCGAGCAAATTTTGGCTCACCCTAGATCAAAAACCTAGCTCCGCCACTGCTTGCTTCCAGTAATTGTTTATAGATTCATATTATTTATAAAACTAAAAACTTAGAACACCACCGGCTACTTTGATGTAGCTATTCAGGGCTTTACTTTCTTATTTTCTTAATCTTACCATGGAACAGAATGACTACAATATTGGCTTAACTGGTTAACCATTAAGGCAGCTTAATAACAATGATATATATGTGTCACCACACCAAATGCCTCTTTGAGCAAACTCCGTGTTGGACTATTAGCGCCATGTTTCCAGGGTAAGAACTCAGAAGAGGTTAAGCAAGACCTCAACAGATTTCTAAATTGGTAGTAAATCTTGTATGCCGTTAGTTGTACTGAAATTAGAATTCCAATAAGACCAACCTTAATCAACCCCTTTGCTCATAATGCAAACGGATAACCCAATAAATGCACCATTGTGTTTACAACTCAATAACATATATGATCATACAAGTGAACAATATTAGTGAACATCGTAGAACTCGTACAATAATAGCGTATTGTATAAATACAAATCAAACAAGTCAATTTACGCAAATTCATCAAAATCACAAGTAACCAAGTTCACCAATTTTATCCATTTCGTCATCATTAAACACTAACTCAAAGAATTCGAAAGACATAAAGATTGAATTTTTATTATCCCAAAGCTGATTAAATAAAAACCACCTAAAAACTAAACAGAAATACAAAATTAACAAAAGAGTTGAACAGTATTGGCCCTAATTCAGCTTAAAAAAAAAAATTAATCTTTTCTTCATTAATTAAGAAAAACAAAAAATAATCTTTTTGCTTACATACTGTTGTGGGCACTGCATATATAGAAGTTAAAAAACAAATAGATATAGGTACAAGAGAAATCAGTACTTACCCCATGTAATCAAGAAAGTGATTGATCCAGTCAGTTAAAGAACCATGACAAATCATAGTTATATACCCGTGTATGTATATGTATTTAAAGGTTAGATCATACTATTAAATTTGATGAACAAAAACTGGATAAATCCAAAGACAAGAATTAAGGAAGAAGTGGGCGACTAAAAGGAGCTTCTTCAACATTCAACAATAATAGTAATACATTTGACCGAAAAGTCATACATTTGTTTATTTGCTCTCACGTATAATTCAGTTTGTTACTATTATTACAGTACATTTTTTTACTCCGGGTTTTCATTTATTTACATTTTTCTTCTTTTGGGAACTTTGTGAAGGAATTGATTGCGCCTTCTTTCCATGGACTTTTTTGCCCACATCTAATTTTCTTAGCTTGCAACTTTGCAAGTAATCTCCAAGGATGATATGTAAATTTATAAGCTAAAATGGTCTTCAATAATTATTATGTAAAATTTTAATTAAAGGGAAGGATATTCATTCCAATGGTATTATCTAAAATAATAATTATGTAAAATTATACATAAAAGGTTTATTGGTTCGACAAATATAGAAGATCAAACATGATTATCTATAATTTTTTGATAAGGAGAAGAAGGTTGAAGTGCAATGATTTTTAGATATCCTATAAAGAGTGACACATAGATGCCACCTATGCACCATAATTTAGCTAAGTAGAGGTGTAATATAAATAAAAATTATAATCTATTTCTCTATCTATTATATATATAGGGTTGAGTTTCAGTAAAAACTTTTTTAAATACAAATTTACAAACTTTTAACACATATATAAATTTGTAATATAATAATTAAGATTTTATTGAATACACATAATTAAAATCGGAAACATATTTATAACATTTAATAATTTATTAAAAACAAATTTGCTACTTTTTTATGTGAAAATTTAAAATTCTTTTATAAAGGATGTTCAAGAGATATATAACTTGAGTTTAACATCATCCGTTGAACAATAGTTATACTTGTTGTGTTGAATCCAGATATATAAAATAATTTTACATTAGTATAATTAAGAAAAGTGTATTAAATTAATAATATTTCATATTTCTATATCCTAATTGGGTATTGATGAATCCCAGAAGGATAGTTGGGAATTTTGTAATATCTATTCAACAAATTATGAACTACGGTTCAATACACCTCATATTAGACAAATAAAATTTTATATTTTTATACCCTATTTTGGTATTGGTGAACAGCAAAAAGATTTTGAATAATTAAATAATGTGTATTCAATAAAATTTTAATTATTATTTGATAAATGATGTTGAACCGAAATTATAAATATGTTGAACAAAAAAAGTTCTAAGTTTATATTTAAAAAAGTTTGTATTTGATCATGTTCCTGTATAGATAATATACCAACATACACCTTTTAAAAAAATATTATTGGAAGGGATATCATACATCTTTTTACCACTACATTACTCAATTACATGTGTTGTAAATCATAAATATTATAGATGTATGTGTGTGTCGTTTGAGTGAAACAATTTCTAATATTTTAATTATTGCGACATATTAACAATTTTTTGTCATGATCTTATTTTTACATTTATTGATTTGGACTATAATATATTATATCAAAATATCAAATAGTGATACATAATAAGGGTTTGATTATATTATAAAATTGTAATAATTAAAATCAACATAATAATAATAAAATTATGATATAACGATAATTCCCTTGACCACTCATTTATACGTGTTTTCAATAACACCACACACACATGATATCTCTGTGTGTAGTGTATCGCTTAAGCGAGAAATATTTTGTTTTATATAAATAAAATTTTATTTCCCAGTTATACACACCAGATTGGAGAAGGGGGGTTGAATACAATCTCAACAATCTCAACTTAATTCTTTTCGAATTTGTGAGGTCTTAGACAGTTTATAAAAAACAGATAATAAACAAGATAGATAAACACAAGATATAAAAATTTCAGGTGGAGTTTGAGAGGTCCACTTGAGAGTTTGTATTTGAAGAAATACTCTATGTAGAAATACATAGCTACGGATTACAATGTTTTAGTGTTTACAAAAAAACCTAATGCAATATTCGCTATGCTCTGTGTTTTCTCTCTACTAAAACTATGCTGCTCATACAGCTTATTTAAACTATATGAAGATAAGTAAAATACGTAAAATGTAAAGATACATTTTTGGTATATCTTGTCACAAACACATGCTTGAAGTGATAGCCATTTCTGGAAATATATTGAAGGCCTTCTCTTCTTGATTTGGACAATTCCAGCATGCTTCAAGTCCGTGTATGTTTCTTTCTTGATAAGTTACTAAGTTCTTGAGTTGACTTAGCTTCCAAGCCCACGTGATGCTTTATGAAAAAGATCTTTTGGATTTGAATCTTCATCTCTGAAAAGTAGCTTTATCAAAAAGATAATTTTTTCGAAAGTCAATAAGCTTTTCTGCTTATTGACCTGTGCTTGAACTTCCAAGATAAAACAACTGATCCTTATGCATTCATCAAGATATCCTTTGAATTCTTCAATAGTAATGTAATCATGTTGGAGGTTGCTTCAACTCTTATTCTTGCCCTTGAAGTCGGATAAACAATGACTGATTTCACCTTTCACTTGGAAGAGTTTGAGCCTTCAAATATTTACAATTTGACTCCCTACTCGTAACATCCTTTTTATAATTGATCACTGTCTATAAGTCACGGGTTGCAAAGTAATTTTGGGTTTGGTCTCCATTCGATATGTTCCATTAGAGAACTCTGGCATTACTGAGAATCCAGGCTGAGTTCTCGAACTGATGGATTTTGAGTTCTCGAATGTTGACTTCTCGAATAGTCCCTTTTATTGAGTTCTCGAATGACTTCTCGAACAAACTATTCTGTAGACTTCTCGAATAGCCTATATTGCAAACTTCTCGAATAGAGATAACAGCCTGACCTCTCGAACTGGGACTTCTTGAATAACCCTTTTTGTAGAGTTCTCGAATCCACCAAGTCTAAGTTAACTCGAATAGAGTTATAGCAGTGGTTAGACTTCTCGAATTTACTTGCATGGTTATAGCAAACTCTCTTCTAATTACAGATACTTGATTGTAGCATCTCATGGCTTGTTGCAAAAATACTCTCTAACTGTTTGCAGAGTTCCATTCTCAAGATGTAGCTTTAGTTGATCTGCATTTCAGTTAGCTTCCTGATTTATTTGTCAGCTTCGATTCCTTGATTCATTTTCTACCTTGTGGTATTTGTTATCATCATCTATAGACATGTATGTCTCCCCCTATTTATGTCTTCAGGAAAAAGACATAAATCCAGAGAGTGATGATAACAAAAACCACTATTCAGATTTTTCTTTCACTAGGACAGAAAATATTGATCAAGCTTCCATGACACAAGTTCTGGCCTGTACTACTCACCTCCCTTTAGAACTTAGAACTGCTCCCCCTATGTATAGCATCCATTCTGAGAGACTGTTATGTTCCTCCACTTGCTGGTTGGTTTGAAGGTCTCTTCTTCTTTGGTGAGAAATGTCACTTCTCCCCCTTTGGCTTTATCCTACAAATTTCTCCCTCTTTTGATAAATGATAAAAAGTTTCTGAGCCTTCTCCCCCTAAAGGATGAAAGTACTAACCCTTCTCCCCTTTTTGTCTAAGGAAAAATTCTGAAGAAAATTCTGAAGTTCCTTCTCCCCCTTTTTTGTTATCACAAAAAATAGTGATGTAGTAAGAATGAGATTCAGAGGGATGAGAAGCTATAGTCTGCATAAAAAAAAAACTTCTCTCTTAATCTCTCTGTTTTTGCATCAGGATCTCGTCCTGGCTCACTTCATACAACTCACCTTCCCTTACTAGAGGGGTACTCAATCTTTCCTTTTGCTCTCCTGGAAGAAATAGGAGACCACTCTTGTACACAAACTCACCTTTTGCCCTGGAGCAACCAGGCCTCTCCTATTTTTCACCCCCTTCCCTCAATGCTAAAAATAGATCATAAAGATTCCATAAAGATTGTAAAATTATGGGTATAGAGCATTGATGTACAGGAAAAGAACTAGAATTCAACAAACTGCCCTGTTAAGAGCTTAGAGAACTCAGAGTTGAATGTTGGCTTCTTCATGAAATAAGATGAAGAATCAAGAGTGTTTGGAGTGTGTGTTGAAGTGTTGCATTGTCACAAATTAGGTATCCATGAATGGGGCTGAATCCTCTCATTTACAGAAGATTCATCAACCTGAATTTGAGAAATAGTTACGAGTAACCTGTGTCTGCTCCTCCTGTGTCCCTACAACTTGTACTAACTTCTAGCTAGAAGACAAGTATGAGAAGGTTGCACAACTGTGTCCCTTACCCTCACTGAGTGTGTTCCTGGTTGAGAACTTGATTCAATAGTTAAAGTCTGTTGAGAGACTGAAACTAAAAATGTGAATGTCCTTTTTAATCACTATGCCTTTTTGGGAAGACATAGGATGGCTAGGCTGGTTTTACACACCCTTACCTTCCTTGTTCTTGTGGTTTCTTGATGTTCACCACTTCCCTCACCCTCACTTTCCTCCTGTTCAATCCCCTCAAGTTAAGATATAAAAGATTTATTAACTACATTTTGTTGAGAAACTGTAGAGGGGGTTAAAGATGGTAAAAAGTGAATATATGGTGTGCTGATTGGGTAGAGAATCTGGGGGACATTCCAGCAATTCTCATTTCAGCTTAGTAAGGCAAAGATATTAGGACAAGAAAAGAAAAATGCTGATAAATTAGAACTTAGTACCTGAGCTAGGTGTATTAGTGACACCCTTGGCTTCTAGAGATAAGTTGACAATGTTGTTGAAGCTGTACATAGGGAAAAGAAACAATTTTATAGAAATAGCCATGGATATTCATTAAGTATCTGCAAATCTGTTAAATCTAACCCTAATGCCTTAATTATTCAACTTAAATCAGAGTTCAATCAGCAAAGAAAAGTTACCAATTCATGTGTTCAAGATTAACTAATTAGTCATGTTTAAGCAGAGCCCAGAATAGTTATTTTGACTTTAATATTAATTCTAGGTGTTTTACACATGGCAAATGATAGAATCGTAGAACCTGGTAGATCGGATAACCAAGTTTGCTTGTGAAACACCAACATATCATCATCGTCTTTTGTTGATAATTCAAGTCCTTGAAAATACTTCAAGTAAGAAATGAATATGCAACTGTGTAGCCATTATAGCTCACTGATTGATTAGATGAATATGTTAATTAGAATTAAAACGCCATGAAAAGGTTTTAAGATGAACAATAGATCTAACCAGTTTGTATCGAGCAAACTCAAACTAAACTGATTAGACTGAAATTAAATTAATGAAATGTGTACTTAATCACTTAACAAATCAGAATTAAGCATAAGTCAGGTTAATCTTACTAATCCATAAAGGTTAGGTTATTAACAAACTTAGGTGATTTAACCACAAACCAAACTATCTTATCTAAGTGTTCTTTGTTTAATTAGATCGAACATTAATCTAACAGTAAAAACCATTTGCAGAAACATGCAGAGAAAACATATGTCATGCAGCAGATTTAATCAACAAAGAAAACATAATATAGATAAGCAAATTTCATTAATATATAAAAAAATTACAAAAATGGTCGAAAGGACCATTGATAAACACATAAAAAAAACATAAAACAACTCCTCCCAACCCCAACCTAAAGATCTAACTAGGCTGCTGGTGACGGGCCGTTGCCTGAATCCCTCCTGTTGCGAGCTTGAAGGACTGCCAGAGCTGCGCGCATGGCAGCTATGACACGTTCCTCTTCAGCAATGAGCTCATCAATCTTCTCGTGCAGTGCCATCACATTCTGATAGAAGGGCATGGCTTCAAACTCTTCGATTGAGACTTTTAGGATACTTTTTGTCATCGTGAAAGAGGTAGAAGAAAAAAGAGGATTGTTTTTGAAAATGTAAGTCTAAATGATCCCCACCCCTGCCTATTTATAAGCCAAGAAGTCTGAAAGACGCGACTAATAACTAGGGGTTAAAACGGGTGAAAGGTTAAGCAAAAAGTCACACCTCTTAAACACACTAACGCATGCAAAAGAGATTACATGGTGTCCTAGACTAATCCTGACAGATCATTTAGAAAGAATAAAAAGTAAAATATTATGTGTGTAACTTGTTCCAAAATCATTTATGCCTGACAGCTTGAGTCTATTCAATTAAGACAAATAATTCTAGAATATAGAGCACACATAATATTTGATTATTCTGGACAAATAATATTGCAATTAAATGACATCAACAAATAATTAATCCATTCGATATCTTAAATACTAACCATTCGACATTACCCGAATATTAACTGATTCGATATCTTTTGATAATTAACTAGTCGATATCTCTAGCAGAAGGCTAGTTCGATATCTCTAGAAAATTAACTATTTGATATCTCAAGCATAATATTCATTCGATAACTCAAATGGGTGATCATACTTATTCGATATCTTCAGGAAACTAAGTGTTCGATATCTCCAGAGTAATCATGCAAATAAGCAGATTAAACAAACAAAATCCAGAGAATAAAATTCATTGGCCGCAATCAATTAAACAGATATTTAGAGATCATGAGAAATTTAACATACCAAGCTCACTTACCAACCTCGAGAAGGTTGCTTCATCCAGAGCTTTAGTAAAAATATCTGCCAATTATTTTTCACTTGGAACAAAATGTAGTTCCACAGTACTTTCCATCACATGCTCTCTGATGAAATTGTATCTGATGTCTATGTGCTTGGTTCTTGAATGTTGCACTGGGTTCTCAGAAATTCCAATTGCGCTAGTGTTGTCAGAGAAAATTTGAATCTTCCCAACCTTAACTCCATAGTCAAGTGTTAGCACAAAATCACGCAAGCGCACGTGATCACAAGTAATATAGAATGAAGTAGAGTTCGTTCCCACAGAGATTGTATAATTTAGTTCTTGTACCTAAGCATCAATGTATGATTATCGTTCAATGCTAAGACAATGGACAAATTGGTTTTGATTATCTAAATTAACTAAGAAGAATTAATTAACAACTAAATTAATTAACTAAGGGATTTCGAATTACTTATGAGATGGAAAATATGGGATCCTAACTTCAATACAAACTTCCTTTAGAGATCATGCCTTTTATCAATACATGTTGTGGTTACGATAACTAATCGGACAGCACGAAATAAGTATACGTTACCTTTCAGTACACGCACACCAATCTACACAATATCCACATAAGATAGAAATCATGCAGGCACCAATTATGCTTAGACCCTATATGTCTATAGAATTTAAAAACATAATGGTTGAAGATCAAGTATCCATAAGATTACATAAGGTAGTATGAGACGGTTAGAAGCACACCACAAACATGAATAACATCATGGACTTATGCTAGCATGGCAAGTTCTAAATCTAAAGATCCACTGTCGCTTCACTAAAGATTAACAAGATAGATGTTAGCTACGCATCTATATGAATTAAATACAACCCTGCAAAGATATCGCAAATTCACCACACATATATCAAGTTAGGCAATCAACATCTAAATTCCATAAGTACATCCGTTAGGACCCCATGACGGCGATTAGTTAATAATCGAACCGTTCGTCATCATGGGGTTTGATGAAAACATGATAAAGATGAAGAAAATAATGATGAGTAAATCAATGATAACAAAGTTTATAGAACAAATTCGAATAATGATCAAGCATCCAAAAGATACGCCTAGTAAGAATACAAGAAAACTATGTCTAGATCTTCTTGTTGTCACGATCCTCGCCTTGACTTCTCAATCTCGTGCTCAAAAGTGTGTATGTGATGTGAAGTAATCTGATCTCTGGTGTCTGGTGGTCTCTAAAACGCGCCCCAAGGTATGTATTTATAGCCCCAAGTTATCCCTCATCCAAGCAATTGCCGTTTTTGAGTTAGAAAAGAATTACGGCAAATTCCATCTTTGATTGCTAATAGAATTGCAAATTCCCTGAATAACTATGAATTTAGAACCTTCTCGCCGTTCCAAATAATTCCCATAAGATTTGAAGTTGATTCGGCATCAATTTCCCAATTTAAATCAGATTCTGGAAACTTTCTGCACTTCCTGGCGGTGGATGGCGCGCCCGCGCTACTTCTCAGTACAAACTTAGCGCGACCGCGCTGCTCAGAATTCTTCAGTAATCCTATCGCGCGCCCGCGCTGTGGTGCAGTGTAATTATGGCGCGCCCGCGCTGTGTTGAATTCTGCAGAACTTCACTTTCTTTGCTTCCACTCTACTGATTATCGTTCCACTTCCCTTGCAACTGCTCATGCCACAACTTCTGAACTTCACAACCAAAACAACTACACACCTATATTTCCTGCATAAATCTCACAAAACACATTAAATCACAATGATACTTGAGAACAAAGCAATCAATTCAAGCCGATTTGGAACATTCCAAGTGGATATAAAATCCACTTATCATCAAGCAGTTGATTCTTCATCCATAGAATTTGTACACAACAACTTCCAGATGCTATATATTTAGCTTTTGCAATTGAAGTAGAAACTGTATTTTGCTTCTTACTGAACCATGAAACCAGCATGTTTCCTAAGAACAGACAGGTGCCTGTGGTACTTTTTCTATCCATCTTGCAACCTGTATAATCTGCATCTGAGTAGCCAATTAGATCAAAACCAGAATCTATAGGGTACCAAATGCCAAGGTTTGGTGTTCCCTTGAGATACTTGAAAATCCTTTTAATAGCAACTAAATGAGATTCTATAGGATCAACTTGGAATCTTGCACATAAACATGTAGTTAACATAATATCAGGTCTACTAGTTGTTAAATATAAAAGAGATATGACCATGCCTCTATAGATTGAAATGTCCACCTTCTTTTCCTTAGTATTCTACTCAAGCTTAGTGGAAATGGCCATGGGTGTTTTTGCAGAAGAGCAATCTGCTAAGTCAAATCTTTTTAAAAGATCATGAACATATTTGGTTTGACTTATGAAAATTCCCTCATTCACTTGTTTAACTTGTAAACCAAGAAAATAAGTTAATTCACCCATCATGCTCATTTCATATTTACTTTGCATAAGTTTGGCAAACCTTTTGCAAATCTTCTCATCTGCAGACCCAAATATTATATCATCTACATAAATTTGGACAAGTATCATAGAGCCATTGACATATCTATAGAAAAGAGTTTTATTAACAGTACCTCTGATGAAGTGATTCTCTATAAAAAAATTGTGAAAGTGTGTCATACCAGGCTCTAGGTGCTTGCTTCAGGCCATAAAGTGCTTTGAGCAGATAATACACATATTCTGGAAAATCCGGGTCTTCAAAACCAGGAGGTTGACTAACATACACGTCTTCCTCCAAAATACCGTTTAGAAATGCACTCTTGATATCCATTTGATAAACCTTGAAATTGGCATGAGCTGCATAGGCTAGGAAGATCTTGATTGCTTCTAACCTTGCCAATGGTGCAATGGTTTCTTCAAAGTCAATTCCTTCTTCTTGACAGTATCCTTTAGCAACTAATCTAGCTTTATTCCTTGTAATTATGCCATTTTCATCCATCTTGTTCTTGGATACCCACTTAGTATCAATCACTGATTTGTCTTTAGGTTTGGGTACAAGTCTTCATACTTCATTTCACTCAAACTGGTTTAGCTCTTCTTGCAATGCTAAAACCCAGTCTGGATCTAGAAGAGCATCCTCAACCTTCTTAGGTTCTTCTTTAGAAAGAAAACTGCTGTATAAGCATTCTTCTCGAGTTGCTCTTCTAGTTTGGACTTTTGTATTAGAATCACCAATTATAAGTTCAAATGGGTGATCCTTCGTCCATTTCCTTTGTGGTGGTAAGCTTGATCTTGATGAAGTAACTTCATTTTCTCTATATTGATCGTCTTGATTTGTTATTGAGTGTTGACAATGAGAAGCTCCCCCTGAGTGTATGGACCTTGTGTTGAGTGGAATCCTAACAGAGTTATCAACAGATATTTCCCTTTGGTTCTCAACAGATGTTTCAAGGTGATCTTTAACAGATGGTGTGAATTGCTCTTCGACAGATGGTCCATTCTACACTTCAACTGATGGTCCAGGTCTATTTTTCATACCGATCAATATCCCTTCTTCATCATCATCTTCACTTTCACCACCACTTGTCTCATTCTCGAATGAGAGTGATTCATGGAAACCTTCATCTACTAAACTTGATATTTTCTTGTCATCAAAGACAACATACATGGATTCCGTAAGGATGTTAAGTCTTAGGTTGTAGACTCTGTAAGATTTCCCAGCTGAATACCCAACAAAAATAGCTTCATCTGCCTTTGAGTCAAATTTCCCAAGGCTCTCACCATAGTTCTTCAATACGAAGCATTTGCATCCAAAGACATATAGAAAGTTAATTGGTGGCTTCTTGCCTTTGAATTGTTGGTGATATGTCATGCCCTTTGCTTGATTGACCAAAGAAATATTCTGGGTGTAACATGCAGTCAGCCCAGAAATATGTTGGAAACTTTGATTCTTCAAGCATAGTCCTTGCAGCTTCAATAAGAGTTTTGTTCTTCCTCTCCACTACACCATTTTGTTGAAGAGTTCTTGGTGTAGAGAATTCTTGAAAGATTCCTTCTTCTTCATAAAACTCTCTCAACACTGAATTCTTGAACTCAGTTCCATTATCACTTCTAATCCTTCTTACTTTGAAGATTGGATTGTTGTTAACTGTCTTGATATGCTTGATAATGATTTCACTTGCCTCATCCTTAGAGTGCCGAAAGAATGTCCAAGTGTATTTAAGAAATCATCAACAATTAAAAGACATTACTTCTTGTTTGACATAGACAATACATTAACTGGTCTAAATAGATCCATGTGCAGTAGCTGTAAGGGTTGATCAATTGATGACATTGAATTAGATTTGAAAGAGGCCTTCTTTTGCTTCCCTTTCTGGCATGCATCACACAGTCCATCCTTGGAAAAATCCAATTTTGGGATACCTCTAACCAAATCCTTCTTAACCAACTCATTCATGCTTTAAAACTTAAGTGTGACAGTCGCTTGTGCCAAAGCATCCTTCTTCTTCACTTGCCTTGCTGAAGAGGCATGTAGCAGAACTTGCACTTATTGAATTGAAGTTAGCAATGTATACATTCCCTTTCATTTTTCCAGTCATCACTACCTTGTTGTCGTTTTTCTTGAAAACAAAGGTAATGCTAGGGCCAGCTCTCTCCTCAAACTTAGTGAGCAGGGTAGAATCTCCAGTCATGTGCCTAGAACAACCACTATCCAGATACCAAAGATTCTTTTTATCTCCCTGCACACATCAAAATCAAATCAAGTTGATTTTGTTCCCCAAGTTTTTTGGGTCCTGCCTTGTTCGCCTTCCTTCTATTCTTCAAACCCTTACCATCCAAGGGTTCTGATTGAATTAAATCAACCTTAAATCTTGGTGTAGGTCTTTGAAGAACAGGATATACCTCTTGCTCATATGCATTAAAACTAGATGTAGAATTAGGCATAGTCTGTGCAAACATGTTATTCATCATCCATGGCAACTGATGCATATTAAAAGCATTGTAATATGGATTATGCATGAATGGCATGTTAGCATACTAACTAGATGCATGAGCAGGTTGGACAAACATGTTTCATAACATTCATAGCAAGTATAGACATAGGCATAGGCATACTAGGCACATATGCATCTTTCACAGTTTTACAGTTGGTAGATAAATGTTTAACACTACCACAGTACCACACTTTACACACTCTTTCCTAGGAGCAAATTTATCAGGAGTGTAGTTGTTGTGTTTGTTAATTCCTACCTTGCCATTTCTATTCTTCTTTTTAGCCTTAGCCTTTATTTCAGTCTTTTCTAACTTATCCTTCAATTGATTGATGGACAAGTGGCCTATGTTATCCTTTTCAACTGATATAGTTTTGCCACATTCTCCAACTACAATGTTTTTGCTGATAGGTCCGTATTGGTTATTCAATTTGACCAAGGTTGCTTTGCTGACAGGTTTCGACTTCAATGGACATTCCTCATCCATTGAGTCACTGTCTGAAGCAACCTCCTCATCAACCTCTAACTTCGCTTCTGCTAATTTGCAGAAAGAATCAACTCCTTGGACATTAACAATTTCCTCGGTTATTGCCTTTGATCCTTTACACTTAGAAATTAACTCTTGTTCCTTTTTTAACTGTTCTTTTAAACAATCTTCTCTTTTTAGAGCCTCAAGTAATTCACTTTTTGCATCCTGGCAATCTCTTTTCATCATTTCAAACTCAATTAACTGAGTCTCTAACAGAGTATTCCTATCACTTAACTTAACATTTAGATATTTAATCTTATTGTTCTCTTTGTTAAGTGAATTTTAATGTGACATGCATGTTATATAATTCAACAGACATTTCATTAACAACACTATCACATTCATCTTTGGAAAGCTCAGTCAGGTTTGTAGAGAATACCTGGTTGCTTGCTGAACTAGCTTCTTCATCATTCTCGTTTGCCATGAGTGCAAGATTGACAAACTCCTCCTCTGCAGTTTAGGAACAGACCTTCCAGTAGCTGCAGTTCTAGTTGCATCTCCAACTGCAGAGTTAGCCTTCATAGGGATATGAGGGCCTTTCTCTATGCAGTTTACATAGCCTTCATCAATGGATAAAAGATGTAAGTGGATCTTTACTTTCCAATGAAAGTAATTGTATTTGTATGCTAGAAGCTTGCTCTAATACCAATTGTTATTTCCCAGTTATACACCACGAGATTGGAGAAGGGGGGTTGAATACAATCTCAACAATCTCAACTTAATTCTTTTCGAATTAGTGAGGTCTTAGACAGTTTGTAAAGAACAGATAATAAACAAGATAGATAAACACAAGATATAAAACTTTCAGATGGAGTTTGAGAGGTCCACCTGAGAGTTTGTATTTGAAGAAATACTTTATGTAGAAATACACAGCTGCAGATCACAATGTCTTAGTGTTTACAAGAAAACCTAATGCAATATGCGTTATGCTCTGTGTTTTCTCTCTATTAAAACTAAACTGCTCATACAGCTTATTTAAACTATATGAAGACAAGTAAAATACGTAAAATGTAAAGATACATTTTTTGTATATCTTGTCACTAGGGGTGGGAATCGGATAATTAGGATACGAATTCTACTATATCCGGATCCGTATCTGGGAGTTTAAAAGCATATCCGGATTCGTATCCGTATCCAGGAAATAGAGAAGGAAAATATCTGGATTCGAATTCGTCGGATAAATATCCGGATACGGATACTATCCGGATCCGTTTTTTGTTAATTCATGACTCAACTCATCAACATCACCTTCGTTTAATTCACACATCTCCGCCGTCGATCCACTCACACTCTTCACCAGAAACTCAAACACGCCGTTCGATTCCGCAAGCGACGGCGGAGACGCGATCGCTAACGAAGCCGATCGATTAATATGCGGGAGGCGAAGCTGGAGGTACTGGCTGGGACGAGTGTAGGAGGAGATGAGAGAGGGAGAGGAGGAGACGTTGAGAAAAATTTGGAAGAGAGAGTCGGTGGCTGGAGAGATTGAGGAGAGAGAGACGGTGGAACGGAGAGCGGAGGCGGTTGAAAAGAAGCGACGGAGGGGAGTCATGAGAGAGATTTGATGAGAGAGGGGAGATGGTCAAGGTTGGCGCCCGCTAATTTGGATCCTCCTGTCAAAAGTTGGGGATTTTAAGGTGTAATATACTCTATAATTGTAATTGATTACTAAGGAGTGAGGTCTGAGGCGGCGATTAGGTTTTTACTTTTTCGTTAAGGACTCGAGAGCTTGACTTTAGTTTAGCTGTTTAGTTTAGGACTTTAGCATTTAGGTCGACTACATAATACATATTCATATATTCTTTCTTTTTTTGTTCAAAATTAATATTTTTTTTAATGTTAAAGTCTTCTTAAGTCTTAACCTTAGAATTAGTTCATATAGTAAGTGAAAATATATTATAAAATTTATATTAATAATATGTTAATAAATTTTAAGAATATATATATATATATATATATATATATATATATATATTGTACCTTTAGTTTCGGATTTGGATATTTTCGAATACGAATATGCCTATATCCATATTCGTATCCGTATTTGTCGGATGCAGATACGGATAATATCCGCTTTTTCTCGGATACGAATGTAGATATTTTGAACGGATATCGGATTTTTCGAATTTTTTTCCCAGCCCTACTTGTCACACACACATGCTTGAAGTGATAGCCATTTCTGGATATGTCTTGAAGGTCTTCTTTCCTTGATTTGGACAATTCCAGCATGCGTCAAGTCCGTGTATGTTTCTTTCTTCATAAGTTACTAAGTTCTTGAGTTGACTTAGCTTCGAAGCCCACATGATACTTTATGAAAAAGAACTTTTTGATTTGAATCTTCATCTCTGAAAAGTAGTTTTATCAAAAAGATAATCTTTTCAAAAGTCAATAAGCTTTTCTGCTTATTGATCTATGCTTGAACTTCCCAGATAAAACAACTGATCCTTATGCATTCTTCAAGATATCCTTTGAATTCTTCAGTAGTAATGTAATCATGTTGGAGGTTGCTTCCACTCCTATTCTTGCCCTTGAAGTCGGATAAACAGTGACTGATTTCACCTTTCACTTGGAAGAGTTTGAGCCTTCAAATATTTATAATTTGACTCGCTACTGATAACATCCTTTGTGTAATTGATCACTATCTATAAGTCACGGGTTGCAAAGTAATTCTGGGTTTGTTCTCCATTCAATATGTTCAATTAGAGAACTCTGGCATTACTGAGAATCCAGGCTGAGTTCTCGAACTGATGGATTTTGAGTTCTCGAATGTTGACTTCTCGAATAGTCCCTTTTATTGAGTTCTCGAATGACTTCTCGAACAGACTATTTTGTAGACTTTTCGAATAGCCTATATTGCAGACTTCTCGAATAGAGATAACAGACTGACTTCTCGAACTGGGACTTCTCGAATAACCCTTTTTGTAGAGTTCTCGAATCCACCTAGTCTAAGATAACTCGAATGGAGTTATAGTAGTGGTCTGACTTCTCGAACTCTTCTTTCCTTGACTTCTCGAATTTACTTGCATGGTTATAGCAAACTCTCTTCTAATTACAGATACTTTATTGTAGCATCTCATGGCTTGTTGCAGAAATACTCTCTAACTGTTTGCAGAGTTCCATTCGCAAGATGTAGCTTTAGTTGATCTGCATTTCAGTTAGCTTCCTGATTTATTTGTCAGCTTCGATTCCTTGATTCATTTTCTGCCTTGTGGTATTTGTTAACATCATCTATAGACATGTATGTCTCAACATAAAATATATGAATTGCATAATATATTTTTAATAAAAAATATTATATATAAGACTAAGTCAATAACTAAAGTATTTTATTCATAATTTGAAGTTCCTGATTATATATAGAAGTATTATTTCAATGGTAATCGAACTTAGACCTCTAAGTTAAATTGTACATCTTCATGCCATTCGACCACACATTCACATGTGTTTTAAATCATACACACAATATGTATATGTGTGATATTGATGAAATATTATTAATTAAATATTATTGGATTTTAAATGAGTTTTGGACTTTTTACTGGTTATCATTTATCAATTAAAGAATTACGTAAAATACATAATTGGGTTATGAAACAATATAATAATTAATATAATGGATGCTATACATTAATAATATATTAGAATAAAAAATATTGAGGTGTTAACGTAAAATAAAAATTGTATATTACTACTTAATATACAATAGTTTATTAATCAAACTATTCGGGTCGTAAAAATATTTAGCTTTAAAAAGACGAATTCTAAAAATAACACATTACCTTTTACATACAAATTAGATAATATTTGATTTAAAACTTGACATTTTATAGGAAAAAAGGATCATATATTATATTTGCTGCATTATTTATGGAAGTAACTCAAAAAAATATGTATACAAGGTCATGTATAGTATATGACTTGCTGAACTTATATCATAGAAGACGAAGATTATATAATTAATATTAAGTTTAATACAACAAAGCATGAGAGTGAGACTTTAAGTTATAATAGTCAATAGTATTTCATAAAAATTAATATTATTATTGGTTAGTCAAATCCATGTCATATAAAAATAATTATGTTTTAAAATTTAGTAGCAAAAATTTGAATTTTTATATTGCATGTGAAATTTATTTAAATATGTGTAAAGAATTAATATTGGAAATAAAATGAAATATTCAAAACAAAATCATATAGAACAAAATCATATAGTGATTAGTGCATACTAAAATTAATATTAAATATTGGATCATACACATTTTATAACTGCATCACATACGTAATATTAAACAATTATATTTGAAGTGTATACTGAAAGTTTATTAATTCAGAGGTTGAGTTAGTAGTATCTCATCAACTAACCAATTGTACTTTTAGTCAATTAAATGATAAACAATTTAATCTAAATAAATGAATACCCATGGGCGATTATATTATTTCATTTATTGAAATTATTCTTTATCGATGTCAACATATAGGACAATACAAATTATTTATTTGACGATTTTATTGATTTATCAAATATTTATTTACTAAGATACAGTTGATAAAAAGGTGAATTTTTAGAATTTTGAAAAAAATTAAAATATCAATTGAAAAATTATAATTAATTTTAGAAAATAAGTAAAGCTAGAGGCTCGTGATTCGCACGGACTTTTAATAATTAAATAAGGTTTTCTCAACAATGCATGCATATACAAAACTCACTAAGAGAAGCAACAAGCTCATTCAAGTCATTGATCTATCTTTTCACTGCAACTAGTATATTTGGATGAAGCTGTATTTGAAAAAAAAAAGGGTGAATTAATTGTCAGAGTATGAACATTTGGCATATGATCAATTTCAACTTATGATGATAGAAGTACAAAAAAAATTCTCAAGCTTGATAAGCCTGTTACACGAGGTAGATCAATCAGTCAATTCCTCAAATATTAATTATTTGATGTTTTGAAAGTTAGAGACGGACATTGGAAAAGAAATAAAGGCAATGAATGACTAAAATGAAGAGATAAGAATAAAACAAATAAAAGAGTCAGAAATATAGTATTTTCGGTTAAAGCCAGTAAAATCCAATATTTTTTGTGTTGCCCGTTTAAATTATAAACTATTTTAGCAGTATGTGTGTGGGTGATAATATAAGTTGTGTTTTGTTTGACGACACGTTCATATATGTAGTTTTCTTGATCCAAGTGTAACACAATCTATTTGGATTAGTGAACTTTTAGGTTTACTAAGATCAAGCGTGTAAGTAAGGTGAGGCATAGGAAAGGCCCTGAGCTTTTTTAATTGTTGGATATAAAAGAGTTGGATATGAAAAAATGTTGCATATGTGTATATAAAGGAGCGATGCGACACGGTTTGAGTATTATAGAAATCCAATATCTTAAATTGTTGTTCAAAATGAGGGGTATGAACAATATTGGAACAGTTCCCGTAGATATTATTGGCAAGGTAATGGAGTTGCTTTTGGTCAGAGGGTTTGAAGATTGTTACAATTTTTTTTGCTTGGGCAAGAAGACCAGCTATGATACTTTCCCTTCTACATGGGCTTCCTCTACATGCTATGTACAAGTTTGCTAATGCAGGTACTGATGCACACAAATTTTGTTTTGAGCGTTATTTTGGTATTGCTGAGAGATTAGGGATCGGTGATACAATATTGTACAGGAGTTGTCATGATATTCTTCGCGGATTGGGAAATAGTCATGCTCATTTCACATTGATAAAAGGGCTTGCTAACCAGGAACATTTCATGCCTATGGTAGCTAATTTTGCTCTGCGCCACTTTTGTAAGGAAGACTGCACTGCAGTTACAATGCAACGGTTGGCTGGTATATACGAGCACCGAGAGTATACCAACGATGTTGTCCAAGCCCTTGTTCACCTGGGAAGCATGTATTCTTTTGCAGGGCACCCCGAGGTTAATAAGGTCGAACTCAAAGGCCAACATTTGCTTGTCCGCATCATTGATTTTATGTTTTGGCAAGTTGGCCAAATTCCTTTTTGAGTACTCAAAGTCATCTGCCAGGTTGGTCCAATGTTTCTCCCATAGCTGTAATGGGTTGCTAATTTCATAGAATACTAATAAAGTGACAGAAAGATCACGCATTTGAGGCATACTTGCACATAGAGAGGCATCAGCCAGTACGATAAATTATAATCTAACTATCTATTATATTATTAATAGCCCAACATGGGTCTATTAATTCATGAGGCATTTTATTCAATCTAAAATCATGAGATATTTTTTTATTAAATTTAAAATTGCTAATTTACTCTTTTATTTACTATTTTTTCACACATTCTTATCACTAGACCATTCACTCTAATGGTGTTAAAATTACAAACATCATATGTGTCTGTGGGAGCGTGTGTGTTTGTGTTTTTGTGTGGCTCGGGTGAAAGAGTATATTGTATTTCAATTATTGCGACATGCTAACACTTTTTAATCATATATCTATTGATTCATATTATAATATATTATATTTATATCAAAACATAAACTAATGATGCATAATATATAGTTTAGTTATACATTTTTAATTGTAATAATTATATTAATTAAAATTTAGTATGTGGTAATAATTTCGTAATACAACCAAACCATTCATTTATACATGTTTTCAAACAAAAATGTGATATCTCTTTGTGTGGCGCATGAACGGGACAATATTTTAATGAATAATAATTATATACAAGAGTAAGTCAATAACTAAAATGTATAAAAACTGCTAGCCCTTTTTGACTAAACATGCGATGAATTGGTATATTTTGGACTTGACTTAATTTTAAAAAATATTCAATTTCCGATCACAGTAGTCATAATATCGATCATGATTGTGTATTTGTACATATTATTTTTGATATTCTACTCATTAAGAAAAAAAAATTAAAATGAAGATCTTATTGTAACATCTTTTGGAAGCCCGAATGCTTCCTATGTACCGAGCAATATTCTGGAGTCAAAGTCCTCATGCATTTGGTAGTACTTGGCTAGAGTATTGTTGTTCATGTACTCACAGTTGTATGTTTGAGATGGTTTGAGATCGATTGGTCGTGAGAATTGAAATGCTTTGCACTTGTGGTTTGGATCCATTTACCATAAATATTTTGATAATGTACAATTAGGGGATAAGTTAATTAGTATATTAAGTTGTTGAGAACATTCGAAAGTAGACGTGAACTATCCTTTATTGAGCCTGGAATTGACATTTAGGTGCAAGGTGGTATGAGAGAAAAGTAGAAGTGCCATTGACAGTTGAGTATGTATTGCATACTGGGATTAACCAAGGTTGTAAAAACTGATCATATATGTATGTATTGCGCCTTCCATATATCATGTTGTGGAAACTCATAAAATTAGGCCCTTTATAACCTAATAAAGAAAAAAGTTTATGGTAAAAAAAAGTTTATTTGGACGTACAAAATTAGCAGGTTGATCACAAACATATCCAAACTGAAACTGTAACACCCCCAGATCCGGGGTCAGGGATCTGGCCGTTACGACCTCAATATCCATCCATAAAACCAATATAAATGAGATTACAACCTTGTGACCGAAAACAACAACACACCCGTTATAGTCCCAGAGATGAAATTAGAGTAACAACCAATTTTATTAATCACAAGTTTGAATTATTACAACCCAAAGAATTTTCATTAACTATAACATGCTCTTTGCCATCCATTTACATATGCCAAATAAATAATTACATTAGCTACTTGAAAGCTAATATCTAGCCTACCAATAGCTTCTTACTCAGCAGTGGCAGCTATGGTCTCAGCAGTTAATCCTCTGACTGGCTTGCACCAATTTCGCCTTGTGCGGGCCATCCAGTCTAGCTGTTGTTGTGATATAATAGATAAAGAAAGGGTGAGCAATAGCCCACCAATAATAATATAACTGAATAGTGATTATATATAACAGTTCTGAAATATCGAAAAGACCCTATGCCATAGCATTATTTATCATAAAGAGGAATTTGCAGGAAATATTACAATTCCAGACACAGCCACTTTTTCACCTGCCAACCCCGATAGTGTTGCAGAAAATTTCCAACATTCGAAAGTTGAACTAATACTGGAGCATTGACGCGCCAGGAGACATAACATTCACGATGATCAGTCGCAGGTTATGCTCCCCACCTCTTGTTCTCTACATGTAGAAGGAAGCACCGACAGATTTACTTGTCTACCGCCCTCTGGAACCCCCCGGCCAACGGTTTGGCCATTGCTGGACCGACGCCACTCGGTCACTTACACGGCTCCTAGTTCGTATAACATCCATAACTCTGAAACATAAATTTCATCCCCCGTTCCCCAAGTATAATACTTGTTGATAAGACTCCACAAAGTAGTCGTATTTAGAAAGGAAAATTTACCAGTATTTCCCAAGCTGTTGCTTGTTAATGGATACCAACTTGTTCAAACACTCTTACCCCTCGAGTGATGAGGAAGTAACAAAAGATTCAATCGATGAATAGCAACCAAGTTACGAGTGAAAAGAATAGTTTCAATAGATTTATGACCGGGAAGTCAACAAGATAAATAACATTTCTCAAGTAAGGTTCCCTTATAATATAAGAGATAGAATTGAATAAAGAATAGAGTTTCTGAGAACCTTCCTTGATAAAATAATATTAATAATTAGGCTCTGGAATAACTTACATAAGATTCGAAGGTCGAAGATAGTATTCGAATGATATAAATCATTTTTAATCGAGTCAGAGGAATTAGATAAATATTCCAAAGAATATTTATTAAGTAAAAAAAATATTGAAGGAATAATCCTAATATAAAATATTACTCGGAATAATCCTCGAATTAATATTCACAAATGATATTCATTAAATATTTAATGAATAAATAAATAGTACTTAATAAATAAAGCTCAAATGAATATCCGAAATAATATTCACTGAATAAATATTGAATATTCGAACTAATAATACTTATTGAAGAAATAATTATCAATTGAATATTTGAATAATATTCACCGAATAAATAATGAACAAATGAATACTTGAAATTATATTCTAAATGAATATTCGAAATAATATTCGATAATTGAGTCGACTTTAAATGAATCTTGAAGATAATATTCATTGAATAAATAAAGTTCAAGTGAATATTTAAAATAATATTCAGTAAGTAAATAGGAACTTAAATGAATATTCAAAAAGTAATATTCATTTAATGAATAATATTCTAAATGTATTTCAAAATAATATTTATTTAGTAATCCAAGCTTTAAAGGAATATTCGAAATAATATTCGATAAATGAATCGACTTTAAATGAATATTGAAAAATAATCTTCATTTAATAGATAACGTTCAGATAAATATTTGAAGTACGTTAAATAAATAATCTTAAACGAATATTCAAAATAATATTCGTCAACCAAATAATGGAAAATATTTACTTACATATTTTCCCTCGAAAGTAGTTACGCTATATCAAGAAGTACAGACTCCCGGTCTATATTCAACGAATACGATATATATGCCCTTCTCTAAGGGACTTAACAGCATCCGGCTTATAACTGATACGTTATCTATTAGCTTATAAGCCAACAATAATCAAGGAACAAGTATAACAATATGAATTGAAAACAGGCATGCATGCAATGGCATATGTATAGCAACTGTCATATATATATATATATATATATAGGCTAGCGTTCAAATAGAAACCAACCTTAGAATAGAAACTAGAAACCTACACTAAATAAATTATATTTCATTTATTTTAATGGCCCCGCTAGGGGCACCTTCACAAAAAACGTTTAAAATTCTTGGCTCTATACAACAAAAATATTAAAAAAAAAAAATTTTAAAAAAAGTTACTGTTCATGTGTCACGTCATCACGTGAACAGTAACTTTTTAAAAAAAAAAAATTTTTTATATATTTTTGTTGAATAGAGACAATAATTTTAAACGTTTTTTATATTGGAGTACCCCTAATTTGGTCATTAGATTAGCTTGAAATATTTAATATAGGTTTAGTTTCTAGTTTCTATTCTAAGTTAGTTTCTATTAGAACAAGACCCTATATATATATATATATATATATATATATTATCACAACAACAGTTCCAAGTATTGGAAACTTGCCTGGTAATCCTATAGGGGTCGTGTGCCTCGGGTCAATCCGGTGATCTATAAAGAGTCACAATATCCGAGGTTAAACACTTAATACTTTTAAAGGCTAAGTACAAACTTAACTTAAGTCGAAACACGTTTTCGAGTTTTCTCGTTATGCTCCCTCCAGTGTAACTTTTATTAACTTTGTTAGGATCCGACATCCGCTCGTTATTAAGGCATGTCATCACACTTACACTTGGTATATACTTAAGTCGTATAAGTTCTAAGGTCGATCGTTTGCGAACCAAGATTATATCTCGAGTTTTATCGTCCGTTTTCTAAGTGGTTCTCCCAAACTTATACCAAGTATCCATTTTAGGGGTTCATTCGTATTTAACCTCGACTCGAACATTTTTATCAAATCGAAAAATGATCTGAATGACATGTGGTTTCCTTTAACACCTTCCTTATGGCCTCTAATACTTAATTACCAAGATTCGTCACCGAATTACACATTTTATCGAGGTCCAATTTTAACTACGAACTCGTACTTACGATTTCGAACGACTTTTACGTATTTAACCATAATTCCTAAACCGTAAGTCCGTTTCACATGATCTTTATATCAAAACAAAGATTATAACATAATCTATCTTATAATGGCAGGATATGAAGCTGGATAGTGAGTTATAGCTACTGTCAAACATGATTTCTTAAGGTTAACAAAATTTCGGCATTACGACGACTATATATCGAGCGTTTCTAAATTCGTAACATCAAAACCAAGCCACACCGGGCATATATCCAACTTATACACATGATTATTATCTTAACAATTCCATGAATATCATGCTTCACCATCATAATCATCATATTACTAAAATCACTAAACCACTAACTAATCATGCTTATAACATCACCATAATCATAACTAAGTTAATATCCATCAAGAACATGCATAATCTCAAAGTAAGGGCTAGGGTTTCAAGAGTGTTATACCTTCCTTGGTGTGTATATGAGCCTAACAAGCATTGATCTAGTCCTTAGAACACCTTATGATAGCTTAGATCAACCAAAGAATCAAGAAAAACAACATTAGTTCATGAAGGTTACTATTCATCACCTACTTTGATGATTTTTTTGAAAATGGAAAACATGGATATTGGAGCTAATATTTCTAGGAGATTACTTTTACGAATTATAGGACTTACCATAAAAGTTTCAAGATCAAGCAATGGTTGGAAGGGGGGTTTTGATTCTTCAATTTCCCTTGAAGCCGAATGGGAGTGAAAGGGAGAGAGTGGAGAGTTTCTTGCTTTGGTTGCTTGGTTGATTGATCTATAATGAATTATTGAATGTCCTTGGATAATATCTAAGCCATAAAGTCACTTTAATAAAGTGATTAAGTCATTGCATGCATCATCTTACCAAGTGTTGGTGTTTAAAGATGTTGATGATAAGATTAAACTAAGCATTTGGTTTTATTCTCTAAGTATGCTAGTTGCTCATGTAACTACTTGGTTACTTGCTCTCCACTAGTACATGCATGCACCTTGGTTCTCTGCTTGTTCTTTGTCCGGTTATTGCTCAATTCATTGATCGTTCGGAGGAATACCTCGAAGATTTCTAGTTAGGGTTTTACCGGAAACCGTCTTAATGTTTATACTATCATTCTCCATTCTCTTTAATAATTCTTGAATCCGTATTCCTTAAATCTTTTCAATAATCCCTTAAGTCTTTCAATGTCCAGGGAAATCTCGGGGAAAATAAAAGTGCTATTTTTCACAATCCGATAACTTTTACATACACTCTTTTTCCCCCTGGATCATTAATACGAACTCAGAAATCCGTTCCGGGTACTTCTATATAGTATCGTCTAATAATATTCCTATTTCAACCAAAAACACTATTCATCACTTATTCTCTCTTTATTCCTTATAATTAGAAAAATGTCCTTGCGCTTTCCCGAGCGTTCCTTAACCCTTTTTACGGAACCACTGGACTTATACTAGATATCGATTTGGATGACAGGAGACTACTTCCTCTGTTTGTATGCCATATCCTACTTTCTTGACGATAGATTATTCTTACCTAATTTGTCAACCCATTGCATTCTTCATGACATATAAATATTGGAATCCATATCAATTCCATAATAAAAATTTTAATTCCTACCAAAAATCGGGGTTCTTACAGAAACCAAATATGGTTGAATATGAATTATGCTTCGTGGGAGCCAGAACTAAGGGGGCATCTAGAAAATTTGGACTAAATAATTAATTTTCTGAATGATACGAATGATTAAGAAATTTGAAATCTGAACAAATAATATTGTTTGGTAGAATAATTTTGTAAAACATCTCAATCATTTAATTCACAGTATAAACATATGTTTGTTTTATAAATTTTAATTATGCTTTATATACTATGATCTCATACAACAGTAATGTATATATATTATAATAAATTATTAAATAAAAAGCGAACATCATAACAAAAATACAAAAACCAAATTAGGAAAACTAATGTTATTATATTGTGAATGGCAATAGATTAAAAAGTGGGGGGGGGGGGTGTAACACGTTTATGTAATGTAGTGTAATATCCCATATAGAAATAGTAAAGTTTTGTATTGTTTTTTGTAAATGGTCGGATTAGCAAGGGTTATTGAATGGTAATTCCTAACACAGCACATATTGAGTGAATAAGTGTGATATTAAAAGTTAAATTTCTAATATTTTCTTGAGAGATATCACAAGCATGATGATGTACCAGAATCACACAACTTAAAAGTAATGGGATTGTTATTTAAAAACAATGCATCATAATGTATTATTAAGAAATTGTAAATCCAATTGTTGGTGGATGACAATGTCAAAAGGTATGAAGTAATGTAAAAGAATGTTTTTGATAGACCAAATAAAAATCCTGCCTTAAACATTGGTTTTGGGACATATATGGTTAAAATTTGTTGGATGGTTTATAAATGCGGAATTGGAGGAGTAAGCCGACCTTTTGCCTCTTGTTGACACCTGAGGCGACAGTGGTTGGAGCATCCATAGATCCAGATAATATGTTGGGCTGGGAACAGTTTTCAGCGACTTTAAAAACCCTAGTTACAGTGTATTCCTCACATCCCAGAATAATGTTGTAAGGAGTAATCTTGATCTGAAAGGCACAAACCTTGCCAATGATGTTACGGACCACCGGAGGAATGCCTTCCATCTTTGCTTCCTGTAGTATGTGTTATTTCCAAGTTAGACACCACAAGATTGTAGAAGGGGGGTTGAATACAATCTTGATGAAAATTCTTTCGAATTAACAAGACAGCAGATGGATTAATGATGAACATGTTAAACTATATAACAGAAAGTAAAAACATAAACAAACATATAACACTCATTAAAAATTTCAGGTGGATTTGTTGAGTCCACCTGGGGGTTGTATTGAAGAAAATAACCTGTGTAAAGATTACACAGCTGCGAGTACAAGACCTAAGTGTTTACAAGAAAACATAATGAAATATGCGTTTAAGCTCAGTGTTTTCTTCTCTACTTGTCTTGCTATAATTGAAGGTATATATATACTTCAAGTTTACAAAGCCTACAAAATAAATGAATATTACAAAGTCAAAGTATTCTGTAGGTTTTCTGCCACTCCTTGTCTCTATGTGATGCAATTTTGTCTGGATTGTCTTGGACAGATATTCACGAGATATACCAGCTGAATTGTTTGAGAGAATAAGGAATGTTTCTTTTTCTTCTTCGTTTCCAAAGACTGGCTTCCATACCCTTTTTAAGTCTATCAACCCATGTGATCTGTCAGGCTTATCAAGTCACTATCAACCGCTAATATCAAGACATTATTGGTTGTAGCATATTATCTGTTGGTGCAAACATCGATCGATAGGTTGATTGTTGTTTGCTGGAGTGTCATATCCGTTGACATAGAAGCTTCATCGGTTGAAACATCACTTCACTTATACAGAATTACATAGCACAGCTTATATACAATTAGCTACCCTATTCTGCATATCCATTGATAGTCAACATGACTTAGGAATTCTAGTAACTATGACAGTAACAAACAACTTATCCGTTGAGACTTAAAACAGTATGTTACAGACTTATCAATCGATAAGCTGCCTTATCAACGGATATTTATAAGTTTGATATCCATTGATAAGTTACAAACTTAACTTATACAAATATGTTTCTCAAGGTGTTTTAATGTGCTTATCATCAAGGACATCATAATTCCTAACAATCTCCACCAATTTATGATTGATGGAATAATAACCATAAATTAAGAGCCTTGATGATAACAAAACACCTTAGCATGAATACAGAGTTTAAGGAAAAACATTTGTATTGTAATAAGCTCAAAAAAGTGCATAAAATGAACTGAGTCAAGTTAAAGAATCATACTTTTACAAGGGATGCTCCTTTAGACTGAGCATATCATTGCTTTCTTCCCCTTGCACTCCTCAAACCATGGATTTTTCTTTTGTTTACCTCAAGTTGTTCCTCTAGAGATTTATAGATGATCTTTTCTTCTTTGTGACTTGGATCCAGCATAGACATTAAGTATTGCAAGTACTCATTTCTAGCTTTTTCCAGTTGATCTTGTATTCTGAAAAATCTTCTACAATTATGTTCATCTCTGAATTCCATTATCCAGAATGGATAGAAATGAACCTTCCTTCTAGGTTCATATGGAATGTTTAGCTTCTTAGGCAAACCCTCCTTTGAAGTCAAGCTATTTCTCAATTCATTGACCTTGTTGAGGATTATGGCATTAGCTTCTGGAGTAAATCAACCAGTTCTTTTCATTAAGGATAATATCCTCCACAATTTGCTGTAGCTTTCATTCAGCACTTGATGTAGGGGCCGGGTTTTGCTGTTTCCTCCTTTATAGGTGAAAATCAATCTTTATGGTAACCTGACTGTCCTATATGCAGCACTCACATCACTCACATCACCCAAGAAAAGATTAACACTTGAATACTCTTCAATATCAGCAATATAGAGTTCAGTATCTTTCTTGGCAGCCTCCTTTGTAACGTGAGGAACCACAGCAATCTGAATTGATCTAGCTAAAGGTTGTTTCCTAATTCTGGTTCATCTCCTTCCAGGTGAGAGTCTGATCTTCGAAAATACCAAGCCATTGATGTCAAAGTCAAATTCCAAAGGTTCTTCCTTTATGAAATCAATGGGATTGGAGGTTTGAGTGGGTTGCTGTGTATCTTGGGCTGGAGGTATTGTAGGTTGAGGTTGTGTTGATTCAACTTGATCTTCTGGTTCTGGGCTCAAAGTCCTTTTAGTAGAAGCCTTAACTCTAGCATTAGTCCTGACTCCACTTTTTCTTCTCTTGCACGCAGACTTTGTGTTCATTTTCTTTTTCTTAAATTTGGCCTCTTCTTCTACGGCCTCTTGCTTCATCTCTTCTTCTAATTCTCTTACCAGATTATCAGCCAATCTAACTTCTTTCTCAGTGTATTCAGCAGGTTGTCTAATAATTTGACCAGCCTGGAGTAACCTTGCAGTTTCTTCAGCCTTGGCCACAACAAAATCTGGGTAACATGCTGGAACACATATTTCCACTCCATCTCTGTAGATAAATGCAAGATTCTCTCTGAGTCCCGCACATATTTTAGCCTTTTCTTTAAATTCAGCAAGATACTTGCTCATCAGTTTGAATTCATCTGGATTTGGTAATGGAAAGTCAACTCTCATGGTGTTCTTACCATTTTTCTTCACAGGTGACTTCTTATGTTTGAGCATAGGCTTGAATTCAGACACATATGATGGCTCCCCTCTGGCTTGAGATTTAGGAAGCACAAACTCTGGAATTAGTACTTATTTGGTTGATGTGCTTATGGAGGGAATTAGTACTTGAGAAATTTAAGGATTAGTAGCCAGCCTTGTGGCAATGGAATCTTCAGGTTGAATGGCTGATTCCTCCTCACTAGATGGTATTACTGGAACTGTTGGAATTGGAGTAGAATGAAGTTGCTCCCCTTCACTGGTGGAATTCCTTACAATAATCTTCTCCCCCGTTCTGTTAGCATCAAGGGTTTGAGTTGTAAGCTGATTCAGTAGTCTCTCAAGGAGGGCAATTTATCGATTGTGAGCCTCAAGAATGAGTTTTTGATTTGCAATCACAGTGCTCATTTGAGACTCCAACTTGTCAACTTTTGCAGACAAAGCATCAACCTTCTTGTCTGTATCTGCATCTTTCTTCAGCTTGGATTCAAGCTGCTTCATGATAAGGGGAGGAAGGATGAGCTCCAAGTTCTTTGACTGAGTTTCTAATGCATATCTGATTGCAATCTTGAAGTCATCCTGGTCCACCACCCTTTGATTGAGAAGACACTTGTGCAATTTGAGAGTAGCCAGAAAATTCTCTTGCACGTGCTTCAGAGCTGGTTCAGCATCCTGTAAAGTAGCCACAGTCTTCTCATACTGTACTACTAGCTCTTGGTGAGCATCCTTGGAGATATAAGCATTTGACATTAACTATTCTGGTAAATCTCAAGGTTGCTGTGAAGGTTCTTCATCTTCACCTTCTTCTTCGAATTTAGACTCATACTGAAATTCATTGGTAGCATTTGGAGGCAGCTTGGTAAGAGCATCTTTAGCTCTCTGCATAGATTCATTAGAGTGTACCAAGTTCAGCTGCTGCTCAGCCTCCACATTGCCCTGTTTAGTCCAAGAATCAAGGTCTGGATCAGGGTGAGTAAAGGTTTCAGCTCTAAGATCAGTTTTATCAATGCTTTTGTGAGATGCCTGTTGATAGAAACTTGTTCTGGGGGCATCATCAACCTCCATTGACTCACTTGCAATGGCTTCATCCACCCTTATATCTCTTGTACCTGATTTTCTCTCATTTTGTCTCTCCTTTTGCATCAGGGGCTCCCCCTGGCTCACACCTCTCACACCCTCACCTTCACCTACTAAGGTGGTACTCTCTTGCTCTCCTTTTGCCTGGCAGGAAGAAATTTCCAGCCCCTCACTCACATTATTTCCTTTTGCCTGCTCACAAAGCAACCTCTCACTCCCAGTAATGACACTCTCTTCCCTCATTCCTAGAAGTGTTTGAACTACTAATGTTACTTCTGCTGTAGTTACAGTAGACTCAGTAGTTACAGTAGACTCAGTTGAAAGAGTAAACTGTCTTAGAGTGAATATAGTAGTAGGAAGAACATTGATCAAAGGATGTTGAATATCCATTGATACTGTAGTTGACGCTACCAATGGATAACTGTTGTTAGGCATAATCATCGATGGACAAACACTTGGCAACGGATGAGAAATATCCGTTGATGGAGTAGAAGAGATAGTAGTTAATAGAGAGACTATGGTTGAATCTGTGCAGATTGATTTTAAAGTAGGAGGCACAGTTTCAGCCATAGTTTCAGGAAGAATTGGCTGTTGGTCCAACAAATCATCTAAAAGATGATAACCGGCAGGTTCTGAGTGGGGCTTCTCCCTTAGAGTTAAAGAAGGAGAATTTTCTTGTGATGTGGAAAACATATCTACATCCAGAGATAGAGATGGTGAAATTGGAATATGTGGTGTGTTTGTAGAAAGAGATTGGGGCTGTGACTCCACATTTACTGGAGCCATATCAAGCTGAATTTAAGAAGGTTCAATCACTAAAGATTGAACTGTGTGTGTACCCTGTGCACCCAAAGTAACTTTAGGTTTCTTCTTTCTTACAAAGATTTGGTTGGTGAAGTTTGGCTAGTGGTGTCCCTTACCCTCTTGTGTAATGTTCCTGGTTGGGAACTCTTTTCAATAACAACACCCTGTTGGGAGGATGCTACTAGGGATGTGTTTAATTCCTTTTCAACATTAACAGTCTTTTTTGAGACTTCAATGTGGCTAGGTTGGGACTCATTCACCTTTCCAACCTTATCCTTAGGGTTTCTTTGATGTTCACCCTGTCCCTCACCACTCACTACCACCTGTTCACTCCCCTCAGAAGTTATGGTAGTATTTACAACAAGTGCCTTTTGGGAAACACTTGAGGCTGGATTCTTTGATTTGGATTTAGATTTATGTTTGGTTGCTTAGGTAGGAGACTGTGGGGTACTAGTTCCAGCCTCCATAGCAACACTAAAGAATCTTGAGATTGAGTAGAGAAATCAGGGATGAAAAATCTTTACCTCAATTTGATAAATGCATTTAGTCAGCTTGCAGTTTGAAGAATGTCTTCTTGAGTTCATTAAATCAAGAACAAATAAACTTGTTATTGAAGTCATGTGATATTCAGTAATGTGTGGAATCCTTTTTCTTAAAACTGCTAAGTCATGATCACAATTGAGAATGTCATGTTAAACATTTTAATTAATCAAATATCAGATTTTAATCAAGTAAACGAGTACACATAGGAATAACACATATGAACCAATTAGCAAATAATGAACTCAAAGATGGAAATCAAACAACTTTCATTAAAACGATCACAAACACTACAAGGATAGTTCATTGACATTACAAGAACTTGATTAAAAACAAAAACAAAATAAACAGAAGCCCTAATTATCCTAAGAACTAGGAGGGACTTCTGGGTTCTCCATCTTCTTGGCGGCAACGGCACGGCGAGAGAAGATCCTCGACATCGTGACAGCGAGGCCAATGATCCTCTCTTGCTCCTCCAGCGCCGCTCGGATCCATTCCAAGTCTCTCTCTTTAGCTTCTCTGGCCCTTGCTCCAGCTGCCAGTTCTTCCTCGATGACAAGGTTCAGAAGTAAGGAGCTCAACTCCATCTCCTGCTCGTAGGAAAGCTTCTTGAGAATGTCTACAGGGACTCGATCAGCAGAATAACTGACGCCATCAACTACCATGGATGACATACCGTAATCAAAGAGAATCTCATCTATATAACGGAAGTGCATGAAGAAGTCCATTGAGGAAAAGTAAAGAGGAATTTGAAGAGATGGGAGTTTGAAGAAAGGAAATGATAGAATGAAAAAGGTTTATAATTGGCTGCAGTATAAATATAAAGTGTTTGGGAATATGAAACGACGAAGAGATACACCTTTAGTTACCAGTTTTAATTGCATGCAAGCCTAGACTAGACCAGTAATCTCTCTCTTAGATTCCCTAGAAAGTGTCATGATTAATCCTATTTATCCTATTAAAACAAGTTAATAGAAATACGCAAGAATAATAGGACAATTTCTAAAAAATCTATTAGCACATTTAGCACATAAGCATGCAAGCACAAAAACCAAGAAAATATTCGTTCATGAATTGATAAATAAGATTTGACAACACAGTCATGACCAAAAAATAAAAAGATAATTACCCAGCAGATAATAGAGTGAATTCTCGAGAAGCAAGTTTCCCGTTGACATGTATTATTGAACTAATACACTCAAAAAGAAACTTATTATCCACCGAGGTATATAAAATGTTAATCCGAATAACTTGTAGAAGGGGGGTTGAATACAAGTTATGTAATCGTGTTTGATTTTTGCTCGAATAAATAAACAAGAATAAACGAATAAATTAAAATATTTGTATTAATAAGATCAAATACAAACTCTACCAAAGGTGTACAAATACCTTTAGCAGCTGCTCTCAATACAAATCTCTCTCTCTGTTTGTTAACTCGTGTACTCACGACGATAACAAACCTTACTCTTACTTTTTTTATTACAATGATATAGAGAGAGTATTTATAATGCTACCTATCAACTAATAACAGAAAGTAACAAACAATACATGGTAATGTTCTGCCGTCCAGTTGATAGTTTCCATCAATAGTTCTATTCTTTTCTTCATGCATACTTCTTGCCATTCTTCAAAACATCCGATCCTAAAATATAGCTCTTTCCAGTTTCCGCAGCATCCATAATGACATTAGAATTACATCATCATCAGGATCTGATCATTCCATCAGGAATTGACCATAGCATCAGGATTTGACTTGTCGTATCAGGATCTGTCCATAGTTCCTGAAATATAAGTCCGTGACGCACTGTTCTTGATTAAAACTCTGCAAATACTGACTAACTTATATATCCTATACAAAGTGCTAAATCCTTTATAAGATCAGGATATTACTGTTCGGACTAATTCACGCAATCGTACGCGGTCAAAAGTAACGTAGAATAAAGTGGAGTTCGTTCCCACAGAGACTGGTGTAAAACAGAATATGCACCTATGCAACAATGTATGATTATTATTCACTGCTAAGACAATATTAAAGTTGGGTTTTAATTAACTAAATTAATTAAGAATCAATTTAACAATATTAAAATCTAATTAACTAACGTGATTTAGAATTGATTTACTTATGGGAAAATAAACATGGGATCCTAACTTCATTAAATACTTCGTCTAGAGTTGATGCCTTTATTCGATGCATGTGATGGTTATGATATATGATCGGACAACACGAAACAAGTATAGGTTACCTGTCAGTATACGAATACTAAACTACTCATACATCTACAAAAGAGATAGAAGATGGGTAGACACCAATTATGTTTAGACCCTATATGTCTATAAGATTTGAAAACATAACGGTTTAAACACAAGTTATCCATTGACATTGAGATCACATAGGGCAATATAAGATGGTTAAAATTACGCTACAAATCATGCATGTCAAACATCTATAAACCTATGCTAGCATGGCAAGTTCTAATCTTTAGATCCACTATCGCTTCAATAAAGATTAACAATTTAGATGTTAGCTACGCATCTAAAAACATTAAGCACAACCATACGAGGATATCAAGAATTCATCACACACAAATCTTTAAAGCAAACAAACTACTAAACTACATAGATAACCCCGTTCGAATCCCATGACAACGATCAGTTCATAATCGAACGGATCATCATCATGGGATCTAGTGATAACATGATAATAAATAAGGTTTGAAAGAAAATAATAATGCTAGAGAAATAGAGTAAAGAACAAATCCGAAATCCAGAGTATCGCCTAATTAGAAGAATACAAAAGTAGATCTAGATCTTCTAAGCTTGTCACGAACGTAGGAATCCTTATCCAAGTCTGAATCTCCGTCTCTCGGCTCTCTCTGTGTGTTGTATTAAGTGTTGGTACGTTTAAGGATGAAGGATGGTGATTATATAGGCCCCCAGCAACTTGTCCAGCAAGAAATACCAAAAAAAAACCTATTAAAAGTCGAATCACGATTTTCTGTCAGGCGACCACCGCGCAGCTGCGCTCCTGGACTGCGCGGCTGCGCTCTCCCATGCTCCACATGCGTGGCTGCGCCCCTGCTAACTGTCGGTTTGCTGATTTTCCTGAATTTTGCTCGTTTTCTCCGTTTCCACTTCCGTTTCTTTTGCCACTTCACATTATTCAATTATTAAGCTCAAATCCACCCTATAAGATGCTAAAAGTACCATCCCACTTCAAGATAGTAGCCCTGCATATTCTCACTAAAAACAAATCAAAAACACAACATACTTGAGGCCAAGTTAATCAATTTAAGCCGAAACGAAGCGTTCCAAGTGGATATAAAATCCACTTATCAATTACAAGAAGTATATGCAAATTCTATTTTAAATATCATAACTCATGAATTATTCCTAACAATCTCCCCCTATTTTTGCTTTAAAATCTGAAGCATAAATCTGAGTTATCTGAGTTGTTGATGTCAAAACATTTAACAATTCAACCTGAATAGAATTTAAGTATTTCCATGTGCATGAAGTTAAGTACCTCCTTTCTTCAGATGTAGATATAGTATCTGGTACTTAGAAGAATTCAAACTATTTTGATGCAGACTCTGACTGATTGATTACTTGCTTTCCTATAAATCTATGACTAGATTTATCAGTATTAGCGTCTGTTTCTTTTCTTTTACCACTTCCATGTCGAAATTCATCTCTGTCACCATCAATCCTTACTTTATCTCCCCTAGTCTGTTGTCTCTTAATCACCATAATCTCCTCCTTTTTGACATCAGCAACCTTAATGCCAAGAGATTCAGTGATAGAACAAAGAAGATTCATCAGAACTGCTTGATTCGCCATAATAGTGACTTGGTTATCTTTAAGTATTTGAAGTCTTGAATGAATAGCAGTTTGAGAATTCTGAATATCCTCAATAGCTTTAGATTGTGAAAATTCCTTGACTTCAGTTTTGTAAGTGCTCGTTGTATCTTCAGACTCAAATTCAGAAAGAATCTTATCATTAATCTTTGTAGAAGAAGTTGCCTGTGTAGCATGTTCTACAGAAGTAGGATAATATTCAAGTAAAAGTACTTGAGTAGAATTACATACATCTTCATCTTTCTGATCTGGACCTGAAATATGATCATCCTGTCCTTCACCAGTATTCTGTGTACTAACACCTACAAATCATGACTCCTCCATAGAGTGATCAGATGTTGTCGATGCCTCAATTCTTGCTGATATTGGAAGTACATACAAAGGAATACTAGGATCATTAGGAATTTCATCTGGTACGTGTTGAGAAAAAGACTGTCTTAGCCTTTCACCCCTTCTATTGATAATCCTTGCATGCCTCTCCCTTTGTTGCTGAGCTTTAACTTCTGGCTTTGCATTGTGCTTTGCTAAGTCCTGTTTCTCATACATATTAATAAAAGAATAAGTACCAGCATCCATACCAAGATTTTTAGACCAAGACTTAGGAAAAACCTGATCCCAAAAATCAAACGATGGTGGTTTCCTAATTTTCTCTCCCTCGCTATGGAGTTGATCATCCATACCCTCATTCTCACTTTGACTATCTAAAGTCAACTCTCTTTTTACCTCACCTTTTTCCTCGTCAGGAGCTAGCCTCTCAGTTTATAGATCTAATCCATCTTTTCAAGTGTATCACTAAATTTGGAAAAGTGCTCTCATGACCTACAGAAAAATAGGGTTTAAGAGAAATTTTTATACATGAACTCACATGGAGAGAGGGTTCCTCATTTGGCAAGGGGCTTGAGGTTTTCTCCATGGATTGAGCTACTATAGTTTCTGAACCCTCACAAACATCTACTATCTTTTCAGAAAGTACAGGCTTCAGTATACCACTTTCAGGATCTACACTAGACTCTAATGCCTTCAGTAATACTTCATTAGGCACCACAGTTTGTGTGTCACCGTCCTTAAGTGTTGTTTGCTGAGACACACCCTCAAGACGGATAGACTCTAATTGAACAATATTTGTTTGATCTTCAGGAAAATCAATCAAATTCATTCCACTCATATCATAGGGTATCTCACTTACAATTGCAGCCATCACAGAAGACCTTTCAGCGTCAGCCATCACAGTTCCTGAGTCATCCAACCTCTGACTAGATGGTTCTTGCGTTGCAGTGACTGTGATATTATCTATTCTACTATCCACCACTGGTGCAATAGTATCTCCTATTGACTGCATTTCACTATCTACTACCTCATTTTATTCACCTTGAGCCGGGACATCTTCAACAATGTAATCTCTGTGAAATAGATATGTATGAAGAGATTGAAGTGCACCATGCTTATTAAGTCCAAATGACTTGTGTAATTCCTTTCTGACAGATACATAGAAAGGCATCTTCATTAAATCAAGTCTTTGATGTAACAGTCCATATTCTTCAAGAAATGAGAGTTTGAGAACTCTTTCAGCCAGAAAATCTAGAACAGTCCTGGAAACCTTAACTTTTACAGATATAACCTTCATAACCAGTCTGTATGTCAATGTCGTTTCCCATGAAGAATCAATATCAAGGCCTCTCTTGTCACTTGTTGACTTAGATATAGCTTCATTTTTAGAGACTTGCAGAGTGTTAGTTGTACTAGACACTGTGTGTGTAGGTGACAAATGAATCTTTCTCCTTGTTCTCCTGGTATAGTGAGTAACAGATTTATCTTGAGAAGATTCAAGAGGTGCAGACTTATTAGTGATCTTGGGTTGAGATCGTTTTTCAATAGACACAATCTTTTGAGAAACTGTACCTGGTAATTGTTTTCCCTTTTTAAGAACTACATCCTTTTAAGAGACTGCAGCCTGGCTGTCGGTAGGTTCTTCATCTCTTTGTCCAATCTTAGAAAGTTGAATTGCTGCCTTCAATTCTGCTCTCTCAGCAAGAGATATATTATCTTCATCTTCACTAGAACTACTACTAGAAACAACAAATCTTCTCTTCTTTATAACTGGTGCCTTTTGAGAAACACCAGAGGTTGGTTTCTTTGAAACAATAGGCTGTGGATCAAAACTTGGTTCTGGAATTGTTTCAGAGACTGTAATGTGTTGGGTTACTTGGGTAGACACAGGGGGGTTCTCCACCAAATGAGATTCCTGAGTCATTTCACCACAAAAGAAAGAAGAATTGTAGAGAGTAGGAAGATGAGTTGTAAGGAGTACCTGAACATGATATGGATAGTGCATTGCAGGTATCTCATCTAGATTCTTTTCACTGTCCTTTTTTGTTATGTCAGAGAAAATTCTCTTTTGCTGTATATAAGAAGGAACAAGGTGTTCTCTACCAAATCTAGCTTCAACATCAGGAATAAAATGGTTAATGAACAATTGCATAAATCTATGATAATAAACCATTTTCCTACCTTGATCTCTTGACCCAAGTTTAATACACATCTGATTTAAGATAATCAACTACCTCAGCATTCTCCCAAGCTTGTGAAACAGCAGCTTGATTAATTTGTGGAGATGCTGTCAATGCATAACTTAATTGTCCTTTCGCCATAAAGTCCATAACTAGGTGAAAATCAGTTGACACCCCTTTCTTGTTGGTGATAGCTACAACATGATTGTTTGTCATAAAATCGAAGTCACCAAACTTGAAAGCTACTGATTTGGGTAGTCTTCTTTGAGCAGCCATTGATTTTTGATCTGAAAAGAACTTGAGAAATCTTGAAATTGATTAGTGATTTTGAGAACTCAAGAGTGTTTTTGCTTTTAGAAAATATGAAACCAAAGAAAGCAATAAACAATTAGAGTTTTAAAACAAGTATATTTAAAAAATCCTTCAGACCCATTAACCCACGTTTACACGCAGGTTGACAGGTGGCAGTCCCTGAAAAATGCAATTACCCACAATTTTTGGAAAATAAAATCCAAAATTGATTTTAATTAAACAAATCAGGGTATAATCAGGATATTAAATTTGATATTCAATAATGATCAGCTTCCTTCTCCTGAAGTGATCTTCTCATCATAATAACCACAAATCCTTATATGGTTTCTAAATAAAAATGATCATAAATCCTGATGTGATCACATTTTATTTCCTGATCAGTTTCATCCTGATTCCAGAGACTCAATTTGGAGTTGCATACGTGGCATTTTCTTTTTCCTGAAAAAGAAATAAACATTAATCTAGAATAGAATAATTTTGTTAGATACGTTCAACATTTCTTGAAAATACAAGAAATACAGTCACGCGTGGTAATAATGACTAACTGCGTTGATAATCTCCAAAAGACTGTTCAGCTTATCACGTCTTTCTATAAAAACAACTGACATCTTATGACATCCTCTACTCCAAAACCTTTCAAGTTTTCTCTGTACACAAAAACTTTTCTCACCAAATGGCTTTCAACCCAGATATCCACATGAACCCTAACTTTCGGTTCATTTCTTCTTTCATGCTCTTGATGATCAGGAGCAAGTGGACTATCTCTTAGAAGAGATGACTTCTCTCATCGAATTAGATATGGTTGGAATCAACCCAAATAACGTCCAAAACCCTCCTCTTGAACATCTACCAGTTGAACAAAATCTCCCTCTAATCTCTTCATAACTTGAGGATGAACAATTTGGTGAAGAGCCTGGGGCTGATTTTGATGGAGATGTTATTCATTTTTCCATCAATACTCAATAAACATGGGGTTGTGTCAGCTGCTCTCATTCAAGTCACCAGACAAGGAATCCAAGAGCAGATGGTACTGGTCAAATCCCCCAAATGGATTTTGGCATGCTCCTCGTCCTCAATCTAAGATGCATGGAAGAAGCAAGAGCCAGTAACCATAACATTAGACAGGAATAGGATTATCAGTAGAAGTTAGACAAAAAGAAGTTTGTATTTCATTTCCATGTATGTAAATTCTTTTGATAAATGAAATTACAAGATTTCTTTTCTATCTACTTGTCTCATGTTTGTTTATTAGTAAGATCTGAGTAAAGTATAAATTACCAGTATGCATGTGTTAAAAACTAACTAGAATAGACTTAATAATTCTTAGAATTAGACCACTGAATAAAAATGAACTTCAGGATTTGAAACATTAAGTCATAGACTAAACAATTTTCACAATCGTGATACTGACGCAGAAATCCTGATGACGTCAGCATCCTGATAGTAATCCTGATCCTGATGATTATTAAGAAGTCTATCATACTATAATTTACCAAGGCAAAGTGTTACAGCTAAAGAGTTTTAACTAACAGATATAGATCCTGACAGAAATATCAAGTCTATAAGCTGAAACAACATACCTTGCTACCTGTGCAGATGTTAAATATCTAGAAATTTAACATTCCTAACTCACTTACCAACCTAATGAAAGTGTTCTCATCAAGTGGTTTTGTTAGAATATCTGCAATCTGTTTGTCAGTAGGAACAAAATGAAGTTCCATAGTACCATTTTCAATATGTTCTCTAATAAAATGATACCCGACATCAATGTGCTTAGTCCTTGAATGTTGAACTGGATTTTCTGCAATTTTGATAGCACTAGTATTATCACAAAACATAGGAATATTACTAAGTGTCATACCATAATCCATCAACTGATTTCTTTTCCAAAGGAGATGTGCACAACAACTGCCTGCTACAATATACTCAGCTTCTGCAGTTGAGGTTGAGACCGATTGTTGCTTCTTGCTTGCCCAAGAAATTAATCTGTTTCCTAAGAATTGACATGTACCTGTAGTGCTTTTCCTGTCTATCTTACACCCTGCATAATCAGAGCCTAAATAACCAATTAGAAAGAAATCAGATTCTCTAGGATACCACAAACCAAGATTTGGAGTTCCCTTGAGATATCTAAAAATTCTCTTTACAGCAACTAAATGAGATTCCTTAGGATCACTTTGGAATCTAGCACATAAACAGGTAGAAAATATTATATCTGGTCTACTTGCAGTTATTACAATAATGAGCCTATCATGCCTCTATAACTAGTGTTATCCACACTTTTACCCTTGGGATCAGAGTCTAGCTTAGTGGTTGTAGCCATGGGTGTTTTTGCAACTAAACAATCTTGAAAGTCAAACCTTTTTAAAAGATATTTGATATACTTAGACTAATTAATGAAAATACCAGTCTCAGTCTGTTTAACCTGCAAGCCTCAAAAATAATTTAGTTCACCCATCAAGCTCATCTGATACTTAGACTGCATAAGCTTGCTAAACTTAGCACATAACTTTTCATTAGTAGAACCAAATATGATGTCATCAACATAAACTTGAACTAAAAGCAATTCACCTTTAATCTTTCTAAAGAATAGAGTTTTGTCAATTGTACCTCTTGTGAAGCAATTTTCAAGAAGAAATTTAGACAAAATCTCATACCTTACTCTTGGTGCTTGCTTCAGTCCATAGAGTGCCTTGTCAAGTTTGTAGACATGATTTGGAAATTTTGGATCAACAAAGCCAGGTGGTTGCTCCACATACACTTCCTCATCAAGCTTGCCATTTAGAAAAGCACCTTTTACATCCATCTGGTATACTTTGAACTTTGAATGAGCTGCAAATGCAAGAAACATTCTGATTGCTTCCAATCTTGCTACTGGGGCAAAGGTTGCATCATAATCAATTCCTTCCTCCTGAGAGTATCCCTTAGCTACCAATCTTGCTTTGTTTCTTACAATCACACCAGATTCATCTAGCTTGTTCCTGAAAACCCATTTTGCACCAACAATAGATCTTTCTTTAGGTCTTGGTACTAATTTCCAGACTTTATTCCTCTCAAATTCATTTAGCTCATCCTGCATTTTAATTACCCAATCAGGATCCTGTAAGGCTTTTTCAACCTTCTTAGATTCATTTTTTGAGAGAAAACAACTATACAAGCATTCATTTTGAATTGATCTTCTAGTTCGAACACCACTATTTGGATCACCAATAATCAAATCTTCAGTATGATCCCTTGTCCATTTTCTAACAGGTGGTAGATTTCTCCTGCTAGACTCTCCCCCTAAATTAGTGGTATTTCTTGTAGAAGAGTGTCCATTGCCTTCAGATGCTCCCCCTTGATCAGTAGAATCAGTAGACTCCATAATGCTGCCAGTACCTGAACTTCCTTCACTAGTCCCTCAAATGTCAGTTCCTGATGGAGTAGACTCTGAATGGTTGGTCTACTCCTGACTGGCACTGTGATCTCATTGACTGATTTGCTCCCCCTCAATAGTAATGTTTGCACTAAATCACGCAAGCGTACGTGGTCACAAGTAATATATGAATAAGTCAAGTTCGTTCCCACAGAGATCTGGTTAGGTTTCAATTCAGTTCATGCACCTATGAAACAATGTATGGTTTTTATTCACTGCTAAGACAATTAACAAGATTGGGTTTAGATTAACTATAATTAACTAAGAAACAAATTAACAAACTAAAAATTACTAACTAATGAGAATTAAAATTGAATTACTTATATGCGAGAAAACATGGAATCCTAACTTTATCATCTACTTCACTTAGAGTTGATGCCTTTAATCAATGCATGTGATGGTTTTGATAACTGATCAGACAACATGGAAGAAGTATACACTACTTCTCAGTATACGAATACCAAACTAAACATACATCTACAAAAGAGATAGAAGATGAATAGACACCAATCATGCTTAGACCCTATATCTCTACAGAATTTGAAAACATAACGGTTGAAGAACAAGTTATCCATATTGATCACATAGGGCAGCATAATATCTCTATTTACGCCACAAATCATGATGTTAAAACATCAACCTATCCTATGCTAGCATGGCAAGTTCTAAATCTCAAGATCCACTCTCGTTTCGCAAGAGATTAATAAATTAAATGTTCATGACGCATCTAAACACATGAAACACAACCATACGAAGATATCAAGAATTCACCACACATAAATCTTTAAAGCAATCAAACTACTAAGCTACATAGATAAATCCGTTAGAATCCCATGACAACGATTAGCTCATAATCGAACCGCTCGTCATCATGGGATCTGATGAAACCATGATAAAACAAAGTATGAAAAAATACAAATAAACCTAAGTAATTGATATGTAATGATGTTACAAATTACAATGGTAGGATGTGTTTAAATAGGCTCTAGAAGTCTTGCCCAGCAAGAAAAACAACCTACAATACAATTAGAAATAGGTTTGGATACCAAAAATACAACTAGAATTCGAAATAGGGGCAAAAAGGACATTTCAGGATTTTTTCCAGCGACTTTATGCGCTCCAGGCGCGTGTTTATGCGCTCCAGGCGCACAAACTTGCTGTTCCTTGCACTCCAGGCGCCCATTTACGCGCTCCAGGCACACAAACTTCCTGCCCAGAATTTTGATTTTGCTTTAGATTGATATAAAATTCTCCAAGCTTCGGGTGGACTGCTTACGGGCCTCAAACGGACTTATAGAACTCCAGATATGGTCAAAACAGTGTAGACTGCGCAACCTACCCGGAAATCCAAATTTTCCACAATTTGTTTATTTCTCATCCGTTTTCTCTTCCGATTCTTTTGTCACTTCCCGTTCTTCAATTCCTTGACTCATGAACCTTCACGGTAGCCTAGGGAAAGACTTCATTCCTCATTCCTATGCTCGAATTCAACTCTAAAATTGACGAAAACATCAACCCTAATCGATATTTCATGCAAACCTGCACATTTAAGAAAAACACATCAAAAATACCACAAACTTGAGTCCAAGTACACCAATTTAAGCCAATATGGAATGTTCCAAGTGGATATAAAATCCACTTATCACACCCCCAAACTTAAACCGATGCTTGTCCTCAAGCATAAACAATTACAACTAACTAACTAACTAGTACCACTTCCGTAGGTGATCACGGTTGCATTTGGCATATGCAACAAGCCCTTTAAACCCCTAGGCAGTCCTAGTGGACGAGTAAGATCTCGTGAGGGCCTATAGCGAATGTACCCACAAAATCCATCTAACTCACAATGCTATGCAATGCATGAATGCAACTAACATGAAAATGCAAATGATTTACTACTAATATCCTACCATACCTTCAAATCCTCTCATGCCATATCAACTTAAGAATCAAAGTAATAATGCGATGTCTTGGTGTCGAAAGCGCAAGCATTCACATAGTCTACTCAGTGAACATGCATAAGTTCTCACAAGTCCATGTCAAGTGTAAGAATAAGTTAGTAAACATGCTAAGCCTACAAGAGTACATCTTTGAGACAAAACTCGGGATCTCATACGCAAAAACGAGCAAATACTCATAATCCACCCACAAAAGAATATTCTCTCAAGAACAAGGGTAAGTGTATCACTCAATTCCAACAAAATCATAAGCATGCTTGACATTTGGTATCAATCTAACTCTTAACACAACATACATCAATGACGATAATCAAAAGGTCTTTATTTGGGTTGTAACGGGGCTAGGGACAAGGTATGTCAAATAAGCCAAAACAGGTGAAGTGCCAAAAGCTAGTAAGTACCATGATGAATCATACACAACACCCTATTTTTCCCCCCACATAATTTATTATTTTTCTTCCAACAAAAATGCTCGACTAGTCGACTAAAGTAAGATCACAACAAACACAAACATGCTTTCATAATATTTTTTTTTTCTCTTTTCATTCATTTTTTTCCCCCGAGAGCTAGATAAAACAATAATATAAACAATAACAATGATCCCATGAATTTATTACATATGTCGACTATCAAGTAAACAACCAAACCCAATTTCAATATTTCCCCCAAAAGTATGACCAACAATAAACCCCTCCTTGCACACCTTATTACTCCCTTAAGCACTCTACTAGCCTTTGACAATGTAGGTTCAAAATAATGTAGGCCAATACAAGAAAAAGGTCTAGGCAAGTAATGTGGTGTGTCACCGAAAAAATAGGATTAAGCTCAACGAGTTAACTAATTGATCATGTAAATATGGTGTGGTAATATGGGAAAATATGTAGTTATTCCAAAATGCCTTTATCATTTTAATCGTCAAATAATGTCAAGCGTTTCAAGAAAGACCTCAAACAACTGCTAGCAATGCAAACAATCTGTGGACACTCAAGCAAACGAATAAATTGCAACAAATATGCAATAAGGCTCAAAAACTCACTCGGTGGAAAAACATACTCAATCCCAAGCAAAATCTCTCTAATGCACCGACTTGTATTCAAAGCGTGCAAACTAAATCATCTTGCACATATTCATGTCCTTCTAATTACTTACAACATTCAATAAGTCTACTAGCTTCAACTTACTAGTGTATGTGTGTGCACAAGAACAAAGCATATCACTTCTCATCAAAAACGTCAACAACACAAAATTCCTATCAAGCATGGGTGCAAATGCAAACTACTATGAACTCACATGATATACGAACATAAAAACAGAATGTCCTATATGAAACAAACATGCAATAATACGAACAAAACATGAATGAATTACTACTAAGCATGCAAAACATGATATCTAAATGAACACAATGACACAAACAACTACCACATACTACTTATCCCCAAACCACCCCCAAACTTAAAATGTTCAATGTCCCCATTGAATGGAAGGTAATACAAGGAAAAGTAGAAAAACATACCTACTTGTCGGAATATGCAAAATAAAATGCAACACACATGCGTGGGTTGCCTCCCACGAAGCGCTTGTTTAGAGTCAATTAGCTTGACTACGCCATGCTTCATTAAGGATGACAATAGTTGGCCTGGTCTTCTCTTCGTGAGACTTCATCATCATCACGGCGGCACACTTTCTGCCCCTTCTCCTCGCTTGGCCTATTCGTATAACAACTATGTCCTGTTCCAATGCCTTCATCGGTTGACTCAAAATCTGTCAATTTGTAGAACAACACACATCTGCGGGCTTCGCTTGAATATAATGGAGGAGGATAAATGTAAGTTACTGAAGCCTTTGGTTCCTCAAAGAGAACTTCTTCCATTGGCTCTAATGCGTTACCTCCCTCTTTATACTCTGAGACAAATAGAAGACCTGCATCTTTCCCATGGTCATCAGCCTCTTGGTACGCACATACCAATTCTTGAAATTTGTGTATCTCACCAGCGTCTATCCCGAATAGTGCCCCTTCCAAATCATCCACCTTACTAGCATGATCAACTTCCTCGCATGGCCTGTGAACGCTCACCTCACCTTGGAATTTGTCTTCCATAATTATGCAAGTAGTACCTTGCTCCAAGTCACCGTTATTTTCTGGAATTGCCTCTGGTATGAATTGATGTTTCTCTTGTTCCAATGATCTCACAGCTTGAGCAACTAGTGTCTCCAAAGATTTGACACCTTCCTCATTACTCTTCACAAGCATCCTAATCTCCTCCATTACATCAACCTCATCTGACTGAAAAGTAGGAGTAGGTTGCTGATGTTGAAACTCTTCATTACCAAAAAAATTTGACGTATTTGGAAAATCTTGCTGGTACTGTTGAGGATGGTATTGAAAATATGGTTGTTCCTCATAAATCAGAGGTTCAGATTGCCACGGGTCATACTGCTGCAGAAAATTCTGCCCTAGCTGCTGCTGAAAATCCTGGTTCTGCTGCTGCAGAAAATTCTGAGGATAGTAAGGCTGTGCTCCATATTGTTGACCTTGATACTGCTGATAAGGCTGCTGAGGTTGTTGAATACCACCTTGGTTGCTCCAGCACTGATTCATCTCATGTGCGCCCGTACATAGCTCACAAACACTAACCACCTGCTGAACTCTATTGTAATTTAGAAAATCCATCTTCAAAGTCAATGCTCTCTGACAAGTACCTGAAACACCAACGAACTACACAAGAATAGATAAGTAACTAATCCGAGTCAGTGAACTCTAACGACCACTATTGACAAGCACATAAACCAAAAATAAAACACCGATGATCCCCGGCAGCGGCGCCAAAAACTTGTTTGCACTAAATCACACAAGCGTACGTGGTCACAAGTAATATATATATATATATATATATATATAAGTCAAGTTCGTTCCCACAGAGATCTGGTTAGGTTTCAATTCAGTTCATGCACCTATGCAACAATGTATGTTTTTTATTCACTGCTAAGACAATTAACAAGATTGGGTTTAGATTAACTATAATTAACTAAGAAACAAATTAACAAACTAAAAATTACTAACTAATGAGAATTAAAATTGAATTACTTATATGCGAGAAAACATGGAATCCTAACTTCATCATCTACTTCATTTAGAGTTTATGCCTTTAGTCAATGCATGTGATGGTTTTGATATCTGATCATACAACACGGAACAAGTATACGCTACTCTCAGTATACGAATACCAAACTAAACATACATCTACAAAAGAGATAGAAAATGAATAGACACCAATCATGCTTAGACCCTATATCTCTATAGAATTTGAAAACATAACGGTTGAAGAACAAGTTATCCATATTGATCACATAGGGCAGCATAATATCTCTATTTACGCCACAAATCATGATGTTAAAACATCAACCTATCCTATGCTAGCATGGCAAGTTCTAAATCTCAAGATCCACTCTCGTTTCGCAAGAGATTAACAAATTAGATGTTCATGACGCATCTAAACACATGAAACACAACCATACGAGGATATCAAGAATTCACCACACATAAATATTTAAAGCAATCAAACTACTAAGCTACATAGATAAATCCGTTAGAATCCCATGACAACGATTAGCTCATAATCGAACCGCTCGTCATCATGGGATCTGATGAAACCATGATAAAACAAAGTATGAAAAAATACAAATAAGCCTAAGTAATTGATATGTAATGATGTTACAAATTACAATGGTAGGATGTGTTTAAATAGGCTCTAGAAGTCTTGCCCAGCAAGAAAAACAACCTACAATACAATTAGAAATAGGTTTGGATACCAAAAATACAACTAGAATTCGAAGTAGGGGCAAAACGGACATTTCAGGATTTTTTCCAACGACTTTATGCGCTCCAGGCGCGTCTTTATGCGCTCCAGGCGCACAAACTTGTTGTTCCTTGCGCTCCAGGCGCCCATTTACGCGCTCCAGGCGCACAAACTTCCTGCCCAGAATTTTGATTTTGCTTTAGATTGATAGAAAATTCTCCAAGCTTCGCGTGGACTGCTTACGGGCCTCAAACGGACTTATAGAACTCCAGATATGGCAAAAAACAGTGTAGACTGCGAAACCTACCCGGAAATCCGAATTTTCCACAATTTGTTTATTTCTCATCCGTTTTCTCTTCCGATTATTTTGTCACTTCCCGTTCTTCAATTCCTTGACTCATGAACCTTCATGGTAGCCTAGGGAAAGACTTCATTCCTCATTCCTATGCTCGAATTCAACTCTAAAATTGACGAAAACATCAACCCTAATCGATATTTCATGCAAACCTGCACATTTAAGAAAAACACATCAAAAATACCACAAACTTGAGTCCAAGTACACCAATTTAAGCCGATATGGAATGTTTCAAGTGGATATAAAATCCACTTATCAAGTAGCATTCTTGTGAGAAGTAACAGAGATTTCTACTGGAGAACCTTCATCATCACTGGAGAGTATCTCGGAATCCTTAAGATTTTCAAATTCTAACTTGTCATGGCTTTCATCAGTTTGTAGAATCATAAATTTTTTATCATTAAATGCAACATGAATTGATTCCATAACAATATGAGTTCTGAGACTATATACTTTGAAGGCCTTTGATGCAGATGATCCTAGAAAGATTACTTCATCCGACTTGGCTTCAAATTTTCCTAATTGTTCTGGATGAACTTTCAGGACATAGCATTTGCATCCAAAGATGTGAAAATATTTCACACTTGGCTTCTTTCCTTTAATCATCTCATATGGAGTCTTTCCATGACTATTTACCAAGGTAAAATTTTGAGTGAAACATTCAGTGTTGACAGCTTCTGCCTAGAAGTAGGTTGGAAGCTTTACATCAACAAGCATGGTTTTTGCTGCCTCTATGAGAGTTCTATTCTTTCTTTCCACTACACCATTTTGTTGAGGTGTACCAGGTGCTGAAAACTGTTGAGAAATTCCATTGTCTACACAATACTCCTCCATGGTAGAATTCTTGAATTCTGTTCCATTGTCACTCCTTAATACTTTAACTTTGCACTTGGAGCTGTTCTGAATATTCTTGATGAGCTCAATGATTTGCTGAGGAGCTTCATCTTTCGTATAGAGAAAGAACACTCATGTGAACATTGTGTAATCATCCACTATAACTAGAGCATATCTTTTCTTGCTGATAGACATGATATTCACTGGACCAAATAGATCAAGATGCAACATGTGAAATAGTTCAGTAATTGAATTTTCTGTCTTGCTCTTGAAAGTGGTTCTTTTCTGTTTTCCAAGCTGACAAGCATCACAAAGTCCATCTTGCAAAAAATTCACCTGAGATAGGGCTCTCACTAGATTGTGCTTAACAAGTTGATTAAGCTTCTTAAAATTGAGATGTGAGAACTTCTTGTGCCAATTCCAGCTTTCTTCATTTGATGCCTTACTGTAAAGTCATCTAACAATTCCTTTAGATGTATCATCCAAGCTGGCATCATAAATGTTACCATGACTCTGATAAGTTAGAACAATGTCTCCATTCTTCATATTCAAGATTTTGCATCCTTCACTGTTAAAGATTGATTGATAACCTTTATCACCTAGTTGACTTATGCTTAAAAGTGTATGTTTCAAACCTTCAACTAGTGCTACATTTTCTATTATGACATTCCCCAAAATAATTGAGCCATATCCCAGAGTTTCTCCTTTGTTTCCATCTCCAAAAGATATCATTGGGCCAGCTTTCCTCTCAAACTTTGTAAGCAGGGACTTCTCTCCAATCATATGTCCAGAGCATCCACTATCCAAGATGATTGAATGCTTCTTTCCTGTGCCCTGCAAACAAAAAGTAACTAGTTATAAATTTTTGGGACCCAAAATTGATTGGATCCTTTCTTACTAGATTTTTAAACAACAGACTTTGAAGATTTTACTTTTGAGTTACCTGTTTCAGAATCAACCTTAGACTCTGATTTCACAAACTGTTTGTGACTAGGAGTTTCATTTTTTAAAGAATAATAGTCATAATACATTTCATGATATTCTCTACACAAATAAATGGAATGAAGTAAACTACCACAATGATAACAAGCTTTTTGTGGTTGGTATTGAATTTTCTGAGTCTTAGGGAATCTGGACTCAGTTTTCCAAGAAGGTTTCTGATTGCAGTGTAGGGCCAAATGATTATGATTAACACATTTATAGCATTTCTTCCTAGGTGCACCAGGTACATTCTTGTAATTATTCTATTTGTTAATACCTTCTTTTTCATTCCTATTTCTCTTGGTCTTGTTAGACTCTGAAAGACCTTCAAGTCTCTGTTTCAACTGAGACTTAGACAGAAAGCCTATGTTGACATTCTTAGGTTTTTCTAACACTCTCTCATCTGAACTATTTTTGTTAATCCTTTTGTGCACAACAGGGGTACCATTAGAATCAACAAACTTAACATGTTTAGGTTCAGAAACTATCTTCTTACCTTCAGATTTAGATGTGCTAGCTTCTACTTTTCTATTATCTCCGATAATAGCTACAGGAGTTTCATTCTTAACCTTGTCAAAACCTAAGCCATTTACCTTACCAGGTATCTGATTGTTAATAATGTCATGAGTCTTTTTGTAAGAAGTATTCCAAGATTTAAACCTTTCTCTCTCTTCCTCTAGTTCTTTTCTAACATAAACATAAGCCTCAAGAATAACACTATAATCATGCTTAGCCTTATCAGAATTTAACCTGTAATGCTCCATTTGAACTAACTCAGATTCTAGAAAATTATTCCTACCAACTAATTTATCATTCTTAATCTTAAGATCATCTCTTTCACTAGTAAGAATTCTGAAATTATTCATAAGATTCTTAAACTCAGCATGGATTGTTTTAATTTCATCAGAATCTAAGCTATCAAATGAATCAAGAGAGTGAATTGATACTTTAACAGAAGATGGATAAGTTATCTTTGGAGATCCAGGTTTGTCTGAAGCACTTGCCATCAAAGCAATGTTGTCATAATCCAATTCATCTTCAGAATCACTAGAATCTGCCCAATCCTTCTGTGTGACCATGAGTGCATTACCCTTTCCTGAATTCCTAGGCTTCTTACACTCACTTTCAAAATGTCCAAGCTCGTTGCAGTTAAAGCACTTGATCTTTGCCTTATCAAGCTTGATGATTGTACTTTTGCCCTTGTCACTCTTCTTCTCCTCTTTCTTTTGAAAAGGTCTTTTATTAAATCTTCTCCTGTTGAATCTTCCTGTAAGAACCCAGATTTTTGTTAGAATTAAAACTTTTATTATGTAATGGAGTATGAATGAATAGTGGTTACGAATACAATGTATCAGTGGTTTAATGAATGAATATTTAATGGATTTGGATTCAAACGTTTATATGCCATTAACAATGTAATTGGTTGACAACTTAGGTTAGAATAATTTATCTCCTAGAAAGTAAAATACGGTATCCCAAAGAGGAAGGTTATTCTCATGTCATCCAAATCGATATCTGGTAGTTCATGTCATCCAAATCGATATCTACTATAAGTCCAGTGATTCCGTAAAAGAGATAGGGAACGCTCAAGGAAGCGCGAGAACATCTTTTTAAGTACAAGGAATAAAAGAGAGAGAAAATCAATGAATAGTGTTGTTGGTGGAAATTGGAATATTATTAGACGACACTATATAGAAGTATTCAGAATGGATTTCTGAGTTCGTATTAATGATCTATAGGCAAAATAAGTGTATCTAAACGATATCAGATTCAGAAAAATAGCACTTTTATTTTCTCCAAGATTTTCCTAGACACTGAAGGAATTAAGGATTTATTAAAGAGATTTAAGGGATTTAGATTCAAGGATTATAAAGGAGGATTGAGAATGGTAGTATAAATATCAAGAAGGTTTCCGGTAAAATCCTAACAAAAAATACTTGAGATATTCCTCCGAACGATCAATGAAATTGAGTAATAACCGGAAAAAGAAACAAGCATAGAGCCAAGATACAAGCATGTGCAAGTGGATAAGAGCAAGTAACTAGATTGGTTATCAAAGAAACTAGTAACATTAGCAACTAACTAGTTAGTTAGCTTGCATGACACCATTCCACCACTAAAACACAACACATGTCCAAGAGATGATGCAATGGATGACCTAGTCACTTTATTAAAGCTACTTTATGAGATAATATCTAAATAATTCACATTATGCAAGAGAACCAAGCAAGCAAGCAAGCCAAACAACTCCACCATTCTCTTCCTTATGCTCCATTCGGCCTATCCTCTAATTCCAAGATCAAAGTGCAACTTCCCACCATTGTTAAATCTCAAGATTAATTAGGTGAGTCCTATAATTCATAACTAAGATCTCCTATGAATCTTAGCTTCAAATTCCATTCCATTCTTGAGTTATAAAATCATGAAGGTTGAGGATGAATAGTAACTTTCAAGAACTAACATTAGTTTTCTTGTTTCTTTGGATGATCTAAGCTTGGTTAAGGTGTTCTAAGGACTATACAAGGTTTATTAAGGCTTATACACACTCCAAGGAAGGTATATCTCACCTAAACCTTAGATCTTACTTTGAGTTTATGGATGTTCTTGGTGGTTTTTAGATTAGTTATGATTATGATGTTATTATAAGCATGTAAGCATGATTATGTAGTTGTTTAGTTGATCTAAGTAATATGATGATTATGATGATGAAGTAAGATGTTCTTGGACTTGTTAAGATGTATGGTATGCCCGGTGTGGCTTGGTTGTGATGTGATAAATTGCGAAATGATCGATTTATAGCCGTCGTAATGCCGAAATTTCGTTAACCCTTAAAATTCGTGCATAAAAGTAGGTGTAAATCTCTGACCTTAATTTTTATATGGACTGGCCTTATAGATCTCGAGTCATAGATCGTTTTGGCGTGAGAATCGAAACAAAAGGACTTACGGTTTAGGAGATATGGCCGATTTAGTAAAAGTGGTTCGAAGCCGTAAGTGCGAGTTCGTAACTGAAATTGAACCCCCTTAACATGATTAATTCAATGGCGAACCTTGATAATTAAATATTAGAGATCATAATTAAGGTGTGAGAGAAGACCTCATGTCAAAAGGATCGTTTCTCGATTTTATAAAAATGCTCGAATCGAGGTTAAGTGCGAATGAAACCCTTTGAGGAACACTTGGTTATAACTTTGGAAAAACCACTTAGAAAATGGACAATAAATCTCGAGGTATAATCTTTGTTAGTAAACGACCAACCTTAGAACTTATACGACTTAAGTACCTACCAAGTGTAATTGTAATGACGTGCCTTAATAACAAACAAGTGTCGGATTATAACGGTGTTAATAAGAGTACACTAAAGGGTGCATAACGAGATAACTTGAAAACGTGTTTTAACCTAAGTAAAGCATCTACTTAGCATTTCAAAAGCGTTAAGTGATTAATCTCGAATATTTTTATTGTTTATAGATCACCGGACAGACCTAGGACACACTACCCCCACCGGATTACCAGGCAAGTTTCCAAACATTTTGGAACTGTTGTTGTGATAATATATATGATTTGAATGTTGTTATACATATGCCATAGCATGCATGCCTGCTTTCAAAAGTATGGTGATACTTGTTTTATGACTTGACGGGCTTATAAGCTAGATATGTGATATATTAGTTATAAGCCAGATATTGCTAAGACCCTTAGTGAAGGGCACATGATCTTCATTCTTCAAATATAGACCGGGAGTCGGTATTTCTGTATATATATTGTGATTATTTTCTGAGAAAAATATTTAAATAAATATTTTTCCATTATTTATTTAATGAATATTATTTGAATATTCATTTGAGTTTTATTTAATGAATATTATTTGAATATTCATTTGAGCTTTATTTATTTAATGAATATTATCTTAACTATTCATTTCAGGTTGATTTATTTATTGGACACTATTTCGAATATTTATTCGAGGGTTATTTATGAGCAATATTTTATATTAAGAATATTCTTTAATTATTTATGATTTAATAAATAATGTTTGAATATTTATTTAATTCTTCTAACTAGTTTTAAAAATGATTTATATTATTCAAATATTATCTTCGACCTTCAAATACTATATAAAATATTTCTGAGTCTTGTTATGATTATTTTTATCAAGGGGAGGTTCCCAAAACTTTATTTTTCATTTAAATCCATCTTCCAAATTATAAGGGAACCTTACTTGAGAACTGTTATTTATTTTGTTTGACTACCCGGTCATAAATCTTTTGAAACTATTCTTTTTACTCGCAACTTGGTTGCTATTCATCAAATTGAGTCTTTGTATTACTTCCTCATCGTTCGAGGGGTAAGATTGTTGGAACAAGTCGATATCCATTAACAAGCAACAGCTTGGGAAATATTGGTGAATTTTCCTTTCCAACTAGATGCGACTACTTAGTGGAGTCCTATCAACAAGTATTATACTTGGGGAAAGGGGGACGAACTTTACGTTTCAGAGTCATGGATGTTACTCGAACTAGGAGCCGTGTAAGTGGCCAAGTGCCACCTGTCCATCAATGGTCCAACCGTTGGCCGGGGAGTGCCAGGGGGCGGTGGACAAGTAAATCTGTCTGTTCTTCCTTCTACATGTAGAGAATAAGCATGAGATGCATAACACACGACTGATCATCGTAAACGTTATGGCTTCTGCGCGTCAATGCTCCAGTATTAGTTCATCTTTCAAAGTTGGAAATTTTCTGCAACATTATCAGTGTTGGCAGGGTTGAAAAGTGTTCAAACTGGAATTGCAATTTTTCCTGCAATTTCTTCCTTATGATATATGTTGATATATTGCCCATATCTTTGCATAGCAGATATGTCTACGGAGTATATATTTTGAGTTACCTTGTAACTTCATATTTTACATTATACTGGCACTATGTTCGTCATTGCATGGCATATGGTTTCAAAAATATTCTTTTAAAACAGTTATGTATTATTTTTTAGTTATATATTATTTTTGGTGGGCTATTGCTCACCCTTGCTTTATTTATTATATCACAACAACAGCTAGATCTGATGGCCCGCATAAGGCGCACCTAACGCAAGCAGGTGACAGACATCAGAGGGTTACCCGCTAATGTCATAACCGCCATTGCTGAGGTAGGAGCAGCCAGTAAGCTAGACCGGTAGCTTTTATGTATCAGACTTACTTATATGTATGACTTATGTTTATCAACGGCAAGAAACTATTAAACTTATTCTGTAATCATTTTGGGTTTGTTATAGCTTATAACTTGTGGATCCTATGATTAGAGAATTATTTCCATTTCATCTCTGGGACTATAAATGGTTGTGTGGTTTGATATTATTGCGGGGTCAAGCATGCTGCTTATTTATTTTGATTCAAGTGTAAGTAGTATTGATGGAAAATGAGACCGTTGATAAGTGGATTTTATATCCACTGGGAATGCCTCCGTTCGGCTTAAATTGATTGTTTTGGACTTAAGTTGTTGTAGTTTTGATGTGTTTTGCTTAGTTGTACAGATTTACGAGAATGTTGATTAAAGTGGATGCTTCTATCGTTCTTGGAGAATTAATTGATTAAAATTCGGATTTTCCGGGAAGGCTGCGCAGCTTATACTGTTTTGGCCATATCTGGAGTTCTAGAAGTCCGTTTTCAGCGATCTTACTGTCCACGCGAAGCTTGAGAGATTTTCTACAACCTGGGATAGGAAACAAGTGCAAGAAATATGCTGAATTAAATCGCGCACGTGTTCTTGTAAAAGAAGGCTGGGAATTTACTGTTTTGCCCTTTTTCTAATTCTAATAGTATTCTGGGCAGTTTTTGGTACCTTCTTTAAATCCAAATTGTAATAGAAGGTAATTTCTTGTTGGTCAAGATTTGTAGAGCCTATTTAAACACATCCTACCATAGTAAATCATAACAATTCATAGCTTTTAATCGTATCAAGGTACTTTCGATCTTCAATTCTTTCTTCAATATTATGTTTTCATTCATTATCATTATTATTATGTTTTCTTTGTTAAATATGCGTAACTAATTCTCTAATCTTTCTGCCCAGATTTTTTCCGAATTTTGTTGTTTTTCAGCACAAATTCAACCCCAAATTTTATTCCAACTCTCATCCCCTTAATTCCTAAATCCTATTTTTATCCTAGATCAATTCTAAACCTCCCAAATCTCTCCTCCACTCTAATTTTTTTTTATCTCATCTATCCATCATCTTATATTTATATCCACCTATACATACAAATCCTATTCCTCTTCTATTTATTTAATTCTCTAAAAAATCAATTCTAAAGAGGAATTAATTGCAAGTTCACCTCTTTGATTCGTATTGGTTAAATCTTTTTCTCTAATCTTATTTTTATTACGAATTTGTGTTCTTGTAAATTGGGATTTTGTATTATTCTTGGAATTTGGGCTATTTTTGGTGTGATATTGCTTGGTAATTATTAGTGGAGCTTTATGTGAGTTGGGCATTGATTCTTATGGCTCCTAAGCGTGGGAGAGGTGATGCTAGTGTTGCTAAATTTTCATCTTTGACGGCGGAGGTTGAATTTAATCGGTTGTTGTCCAGGCCGATAGCTAAAGAAAAGGGATTTTTGCCATGTTGAGTTGCGATGGGTAAGGTTGTCAGGCGCATTGTAGGTATGTTTTCTACTATCCCTTGTATTTACTTCCATTCAATGCGGACATTGAATACTTAAGTTTGGGGGTCGTTTGAGGGATTAGTAATTGTTGTTGTATTATTTGTTCATGTAGGATTTCATGCTTTGCATATTAGTGATAGTTCATGCATGTATGTTCGTGTTATTTACGTTTGTTTCATATAGGACATTCTGTTTTTATTTCTGTATACCATGTGAGTTCATTCTAGTTGCATTTTCATGGCATGCATATTTCATGATCCCTTAGAACGAGCTAATTATGATTGGTAGGTAGGTGTCTAATTGAGTGTGGTAATGATGAATAGAGGGTTGATTTATAGTTTATATGAAATTGACTTATGTGTTTCGGGAACAAAATTTTTACACAAACTCATTGGGTTCTTTTGGGGCTAGGCTAAGGTCATGCTTGTTTGGATGTTTTGAGATTTAATCACCTGATTATATTTAGAATTTTCGTTATTCCCTTGATGGCGTAGGAGCACTAAAGTCTAAGTTTAGGGGAAACCAGGAATTTCATGCTAGTTGTTTAGTGTTAATGGCTAGGTGTCAAATGGCTAGTAGCCGGCTCATATTTATATGAGTAGTCTAGGGTTGGAAATGAGAAAGGCTCATTCCAGATCGCAGAAAAAAAAAAGAAAAAAAAAAGAAAAAAAAAGTCAATAAATTGTTTATATGCAAAATTAACTAGGGTGAGCTCTTTAATACTCGAGTAATTAAGTCTGAGGGGACTTAGTCCTAGTGACCTAAGGCTTTTATTGTCTGGGATTCACTGACCTAACACTCGCTACATGGGTATTATTGTATAAGCCTTTTGGGGTCTCATCCATTGCACGGTTAAATAAGCATGCTTGTATATATGTGTCGTAGTAGTAGTAATAAAGCGTGAATTTCTGTCTACCTTGGATAAGGATGGAGGTGTTCTTAGGTTATGAAGTGTCTACAGTCTATTCTATTTATAAACCTGTGATTGTCTTGGCGAAGAGCATGTATGATTTTTGACCTAGTTTTGGGAGTATTTCTGATGAGCATTGCACACACGCACGTTTCTGTTCATGTAATGTTAGTATACGGGAACTTGATCGAGCTCTATTTGGATTTAGTTGCATTCTTTGAGATATTTGCTTGTTAGTTGGTTTTGGTTAGTTTGAAGGGGATCGTTGCATTTTCATATTAGTTGCATTCATGCATTGCATTGCATTAGGTTAAATGGATTTTGTGGGTACATTCGCTATAGGCCCTCACGAGACCTTACTCGTCCACTGGAGCTGCCTAGGGGTTTAAAGGGCTTGTTGCATATGCCAAATGCAACCGTGATCACCTACGGAAGTGGTACTAATCAGGTAGTTGTAATTGTTTATGCTTGAGGACAAGCATCAGTTTAAGTTTGGGGGTTTGATAAGTGGATTTTATATCCACTGGGAATGCCTCCGTTCGGCTTAAATTGATTGTTTTGGACTCAAGTTGTTGTAGTTTTGATGTGTTTTTCTTAGTTGTGCAGATTTACGAGAATGTTGATTAAAGTGGATGCTTCTATCGTTCTTGGAGAATTAATTGATTAAAATTCGGATTTTCCGGGAAGGCTGCGCAGCTTATACTGTTTTGGCCATATCTGGAGTTCTAGAAGTCCGTTTTCAGCGATCTTACTGTCCACGCGAAGCTTGAGAGATTTTCTACAACCTGGGATAGGAAACAAGTGCAAGAAATATGCTGAATTAAATCGCGCACGTGTTCTTGTAAAAGAAGGCTGGGAATTTACTGTTTGCCCTTTTTCTAATTCTAATTGTATTCTGGGCAGTTTTGGGTACCTTCTTTAAATCCAAATTGTAATAGAAGGCAATTTCTTGTTGGGCAAGATGTCTAGAGCCCTATATAAACACATCTAGGGTATTATTTTGGGATGTAATTCATAACCTATTTTCAGTACTATTCATACTTTAGATCTAGAACTATTTTGAGATTGGAGAGAAAAGGGAGAGAATCAATTGGAGAAGAAGATTGAAGGAAGGAGCGAAGGGATTCGTCCGGAGTTCAAGACACTTCAAGATTTGTATTCTTTGTTCTTAAATTCTAAACTCATAATTTTTGGTTTTTATATATATACTTGTTTTGTTCAATTATGAGTAGTTAATTCCCTTTATCCAAGAGTTGGGTAGTATTCGTTGATTTGTCGAGTTTTTTTGATTTCTCTTGTTATTGTTAATCTGTCATTGAGGGCTTAATTCAATTAGAAGAGTAGCTAACTTTTGATTGAATCTGTAGGGATTATAACGAATCGGGAGAAGAGTTGTAATTCTAGTACATGACATGATAGACACAATTTAATTATTGAATCGGGAGATTAATAAAAGAATTGTGAAACTGTTAATCCTTGGTTTTAATAGTTTATGATTATACTTTGATTGACCATGGGAGTGGCGATTAGGGGATGATTGTAGGCATTATGAATTACCTTGGGAGAGGAATTTATAAACTTTAGAAGGATTGTTTTAAACGAACAAGAGACACAAATTAGACATTCTTGGTAGTCAATTGAAGAACCCCAAATCTTGGATTATTTTCTCTCATCGTTATTATATAGTTTTTATTTGTTTATTAGTTTAATTTAGTTAATAATCATAATCACCAATCTATTCTTCCACACTTCTGAACTGCTTGAGATAAAAGACTCAGAATTAGAATTGATATCAGTCCTTCCCTGAGAACGAACACACAAAAATACTACTAACAACCGTAACGACCAGGTCCCCGACCCCGGATCTGGGGCTGTTACACTTCCTTTCTTGAAAGCTTTACCAAACATAGCAAAGAGTTCCCGCATATGTAACATCCCTGACTTAGTTCATATATTATATTAATATAAAAGGAATTATTGATATATTTTCAATAATAATTATATTCTCATTCTTACTTATTTTAAGAGAATGGAGAATAGGTATTAATAATTTCATCAGGATTACTCTAGGAGTGTTATTTAGTTATCGAGAAATTCTAGATTGTAAAAAAACGTATTTCCAATATATTGAAATACAATATTATGAGGAATAAAACGAGTATCTAAAGTGAAATATGATAGTGTATGATTCCTTAGAGGAAAAGGAATTAAGGTTCGATAGCATATTAGTAATGTATAAGGAAAATAAGTGTATGGAAATGCAATCGGTTTTCGGAGATAAGCATTTTTATAAAATCTCCGGGAAATGAATAGTAACTATGGAAAATGAATAGTAACTCAGGGGATGAATAGTATTTTTGGTGGGAAAATGTTTTCAGTCAGTCAAGTGTAAAACGTTATTCTAAGAACTTTATCCTTCTACAACAAATACAAATTCAACTCCTAAGGGTCCTCAAAAGGAGTTGGAATGTTGTAAAAGTAAGTTATTAAACTTCCAGGATTTATATAAAATGCAAATGAATACTCCATACGAAGGTATGGACGAGAATACAATTAAGAAATTATGAAGAGTATTCATTGAAAAAGATATTTTGAAGAGCTATTTAAAATTCATAGAAATGTGAATAGTAAAAAAAATTCAGGAGTTTTAGGACTACATTTTAAGTCCATCTTTCAGGGGTAGTTGTAAAACATTAAATAAGAATTTATCATGACTTTAGAAATCATTTTGGGATTTAGGAACCTAATTCTACACTAATTAGTATATAAAACCGAATTATTAAGTGATAAGTAAAAGAATAGCTTATAAAAGAAGCTTCGCAATGCTTCCATGAGAAGCCAGGGGATAGAAGAGTAATTACACCTTATCTAGATAGACATTATCTATCCAAAATCAGATTCATCTTCTTCATCTTAGTCTAGGGGCCGATTGGAGCCATGGAAGAAAGCATGGAAAAAAAAACTTCTAAACTTGCTAAATACATGTTAGTTGAATCTTATACTAATATATAAGATATATAACACCTATACCAACACATGCACACATCTAGTAATGGCTGGTGGAGGAAGAGGAGATCAAGAACAAGAAGGTCTTGCTAGAGTTCAAGGGGTTTTTACAAGGAGCAAGCTAGTAGTGCAAGGGTATAACTTCTAACCCTTAAATTTAGTATTTCTTTAAGTTTTTATGCAATAAAATAATGAGTTATATAATCTGAAAATTTGGGTATTGAGCTTGAATGATTGTTGTTGATTGTATGAAGTTATAAGGTGGAGCTTGATGGTGGATATTGATAAATGATGAATTTATGGGGTTATAGAGAGATTAAGCTAAATAAGGCAGTTTCTGCCCTATTTTTGTGTAGTTAATTCGAGGTAGATGAAGGCCTATTTTGGCCGTGGGTTGTAAATGAAAGTTGTAGTAATCGGAATCTAGTTTGCGTGGCCGAAACGGTACGCAAATCGGATTAACGAGCTAGGAGTTATGGCCGTTTTAGTATCGGGTGTCCAAGACCCTCGGGATTGTCCGAAAAATGAGTTTAGGAAAATTATTTCACCTAGTTAAACTCCTTATTTAGCCTTGAAAAAAATATGTAAGGTGTATAGATGATTAAGGAAGATGTTGGTGAAATTTGGTAATTTTTGGAACATTTTTGGATTTATTAAAAATGTTAGAGTTCCGCTGATTTTTGGGACTGTTTTGGCAGTTTTTGTATCAACTTTGAGAGAGCATTTGACATAGCTATACTAATCGTTTAAAGTTGAAATTCGGAGGATAGTAAGAACTTATGTTAGAGAATGAAATGGAAAAGGGTTTGTGTGAAAATGTTAAGTTTTGAAATTATGAAAAATGTTGGAACATAAGGGTTTGATAAGGGTTCTAAAGGAAGTGAAATTTAAGGAAGCGTTTCCGGATAAGATTTCGGACGAGTTAGGAGACTCGTTTGGAAAAAGTTAAAGAATGAAAGTTGTAGAGTTATGTGAGAGATATGTCTATACCAAATATGGTAATTTTCGGAAATGTAATGAGAATAGTAGTAATTAGCAAAAAGGAGAGAGAATAACATACTTTCTTAGTAATAGTAGTTTTACTTAAATATCATAATTATATCCATAAAAGTGTTTTATGGATATTAGGGACTGATTATAGTTTATATGGATGAAGGTTTCCAGAAAGGAGTCCAGTATCATAACAAGGATTATAGCACGCTCAGGAAGGAAGCGAGCCAAGGTGAGCATTAATCACCTTGATTACTCACAAATTATATGTGCTACTTATGGAAATAATGATATGAGTACCTGGATAAATGAGATGAGTTACTTGAATAAGACACGGGAGGTATGTAGATCTATATGATTACATGGAAATGGAAATAATTGATTATAAGACCCTACGTGAGTACTGCAAATAATATTAATCATCAAACTGAATATATGAGAATGGTTATATGAATTGATATGATAAGTGATAAATGAAATTGTTACATTGCTGTAATTAATGTCATGGAAATGTTATACTAAGGTGAATAAGTACATGTTTGAGATGTGGATTACCTGGAATAATATGATTATATTTATTATGTGATCAATATGGATTACATGGAAGGATATGAAGGTAAATAAGTATATGGGAAGAAACAAGAAACATGATATATGATGTGCATAGTGTGTCATTTGCATTTCACTAAATAAAGGCGTTGTGACTGTCAAGACTTTAGGGAAATTAATGGCCTAGCTAGCCGGGAAAGTCCTTGAGACTATAAATATGGAATATCCCGGGAATAAAGTCGACTATAAATAACAAGAGCCCTAGAGGCTGGGAAAAAAATAATGCGAGTCCTTGGGACTATAAAAATGGGATATTCCGGGAAAAGATAATAATCACTATAAACATGGGATCCAAATATTGGATGCCGGGAAATTTTAAAGTCGAGTTGGTCAGTCACAACAAAGTAAAGAAACAAAGTGAATGAAATGGTAGTCACATGCATATGTTGCATACATGCATAGTAAATGATTACTTAGATTGATTGATGATTTTCTAGAATGAAGTGAAATGAAGTTATGTGAGTATGTGTTTAAAAAGGTGTTCAAAGAGATTATGTGAATATATATATGTTGATATTATGAATTTTTATTCTACTTGCTTATTGAATATGAGCGTGATTAAATAGTTCAATACAAAGGAAGTAGCTAGTGATTTCAAGGAAAAGTATGATTTTGGATTACACTAAGAAAAATTTTCATATTTATAAATGAGACAAATTTTGGTAATATGTTTTTATCTAGTAAATACTGAAGAAAGAGTATTTCGGCTAAATACATGATTAAGCCTATAAAATGGAATATAGAAGGAGTTTGAACACTAAATAGGAAATAAAATAGAAGAAATGGGATATGTTGTTATGAGATCATTATAAGAAAATTGGATGTCGTTATAAAATGGAACTAAATTATTGTGGGTTATATAAAAAGATTATATGCTTGAGTAAAGTTAGAATGATTTATGTTCACTGAGTTGCGACTCATTCAAATCGCTAAATTTTTAAGGTTAAGTTCAAGTCGGCTAGATGATGCTCCAGAGTCCCTACTCCTCTACATTGTATACCTATATATATAGTTAAGTAGATGGTTCCGCATTTGTAAAAATTTAATACAGATATTTATTGATTTTAATTATCTGTTAATTTGAGAACTATATATATAAATGATGTCATAATTGGTTTTAAAAGGAGAGGTCTTTGACACATATCTGTTTCAGAATCACTGGTGTCAAAGTCTGTATCTGTAGTCTCTGACTCAGAACTTTCTTTGTTTTTCTTCTTCCTTGTGTCCTTTACAGTAGGGTGAACCTGTTCTTCTGGAAGCTTCTTTGATTCAGGTTGAGCAGTAAGCGCAACAGTTTTCATCTTTCCTTCAATTTTGCTCTTTTTCTACTGCCTATCAAGTTCATAAGCCCTCAATTTTCCATAAACTGCCTCTAATGATATTTCATCCAGATCATTAGCTTCTTCAATTGCAGATATCTTCTCATTGTAGAAATCAGGCAAGGCTTTCATGAACTTAGTATTCATATCCTCCAAGTCATAATATTTACCATGCATGGCCATCTCATTGATGAGTTTTGTAAACCTATCAAAGGTATCAGTAAGTGACTCACCAGACTTGGATTCAAAGTACTCATACTATTGTATGAGAAGTGTCCTTATATTCTTCCTGACAGTTTTAGTTCCTTCACAATGAACCTTCAGATTGTCCCATATCTCCTTAGCAGTCTTACAAGAGAGAACATAGTTAGTGAGAACAGAATCAAGACTGTTGAATAGTATGTTTCTCACTTTAGCATCCTTAAGAACATTCTTCTTTGTCCTTATCTGTCCATTCAGATTTAGGCTTCTCTACTATATGCTCTGGAAAAACTTTTCTTCCAACAGTTTCTTGACCAATGATCATTGTTGGAACAAAAGGTCCATCTCTTATTCTGTCAAGATAATCAGTATCTGTTGCTTCCAGGTGATGCAACATCTTCACTTCCCAAAGATTATATTCATTTCTCTTGAGCATAGGGATTTTAGTATTACCATCCTTGTAACCAAACAAGATTGCAGATCTTTTTGATTATTCGAAATCAACCTGCTCTGATACCAATTGTTAATCCAAATAACTTGTAGAAGGGGGATTGAATACAAGTTATGTAATCGTGTCTGATTTTTTCTCGAAGAAATAAACAAGAACAAACGAATAAATCAAACTGTTTGTATTAATAAGATTAAATACAAACTCTATCAAAGGTGTACAAATACCTTTAGCAGCTACTCTCAATACAAATCTCTCTGTCTGTTTGTTCACTCGTGTACTCACGACGATAACAAACCTTACTCTTACATTTTTTATTACAATGATATTGAGAGAGTATTTATAATGCTACCTATCAACCAATAACAGAAAGTAACAAACAATACATGGTAATGTTCTGCCGTCCAGTTGATAGTTTCCATCAATAGTTCTATTCTTTTCTTCATGCATACTTCTTGCCATTCTTCAAAACATCTGATCCTAAAATATAGCTCTTTCTAGTTTCCGCAGCATCCATAATGACATTCGAATTACATCATCATCAGGATCTAATCATTCCATCAGGAATTGATCATAGCATCTGGATTTGACTTGTTGTATCAGGATTTGCCCATAGTTCCTGAAATATAGTCCGTGACGCACTGTTCTTGACTAAAACTCTGCAGTTACTGACTAACTTATATATCCTATACAAAGTTCTAAATCCTTTATAAGATCAGGATATTACAAGAAGTATATGCAAATTCTATTCTAAACATCACAACTCATGAATTATTCATAAAATAAAATAAACTAAACCCAGAAATGTTTGAACATCAACGGATAATGGACATATTCGTTGATAGGCAAATTCTGACTTAGATAGAATTTTGTACCTTTTCTTGAAAAAGAAAATTCAACCTATTTCTTGCTGCTTAGCAACAAGCAAATAACTAAAATGGATTAGGAGAAATTCAGCATACCTACCTCACTTACCAACCTTGTGAATGATGATTCATCAAGTGGCTTGGTAAGATATTGTTAGTGTAGGTGCCCTAGAGGCAATACATTGTTTCTTTGAATAAACCTTTATGTCATTTGATCATTCAATAAACGTATTTATTATGACTTTAATTACTGTGATATATTTGTTAGCATAATAAATGTCCTTAGAATCATGATACACATTGTATAGTTTAAGTACATGACTTGAACTTGAGATTATATAATATATATATATATATATATATATATATATCATATTCTTAAAGGTCCCTAGTCGAGTATTATTATATAGGACAATAATAATACATAAATAGACTAGTATGTTGTTTGACTGATAACTACATCTCATTGGTTATAAGTATGGAGATACTAAAGTCAATACATAGGTACATGTAGGAGTACATGGTACTGGACAGACCCACAGTGAGATTCTTCACATTTAATAAAGTCATAAGAAAGACTCATAGCGATAATGGTGTAATGATCCTTTGACTTGAGATCATTATATTTCTATACGAGGATTAATATACTTTGACTACATTAAAAGTTACCTTTGACCGGGTGATGATAAAAGTGGACATCGGGTATATCATGAGTCGTATGAGAAATATGAATGATAGATAAAGGATTTAACCCTCCTATACTTAGGAGAGATATTATTGGCCTCTTGATTGAGTGAGACTATAAAATGCATGGTCGTGCTCAAATAATGATTTGTTTTAATAGTCTACTCATGGATCAAGTAAACTCGGATTAAATGTTGAAGAGGATGACTAAATACATGCCTCGAGTTTAATCTATAATATATGGTTAAAGGGATTATATTACACGGTAACATTAATCACGAAAGGTTTAATATGGATCACCATTTAAATTATTATTACTTGGGTAGAAATGATGTATTACTAGATGCCGCTCTTTGTTTACGATTTTAATTTAGACTTTAAAATCGTTGCCAACGTAATAATAACCTCTAGGGTCACACACTTAGAATGTCTTAAAAGGAGTTTTAATTTAAATTGAGAATTTAAATTAAATCATTATTAAATAAAGAATTGGTTATTTAATTAATTGGACTGGTCTTAATTAATTATCTAAGTAAATTCGAATTTAATAAAGTAAGAACAGAATTGGGTTTAAAGAAATCCAATAATAAAATCAAAATAAAATTAGAATTGGGTAAGGAAGCCCAATTCGGTTTTTTGATTTTAGCCCACTATCTCTCATATAAATACATGATGATGTATTACTTTAGGGTGAGGGATTTCATAAATTCATTTTATTAAAAACCCTAGCAGCTCTTTGAGAGGCTAGAGAGAGAGGTTGTTCTTCGCGGGCTAGTACCTGGCTCCTCGGATCGTTGGACGGTCGGATATTCATCTGGATTACCTTAGAGACACAGATCTTGACGTGAAGATTGTGTGTGGTGATTACAAGCTAGGATCTCCGTTGAGTTCGTGAAAGTAACGTTTTAAACGTATGATTCGTTTCTCCATAATCTGTCCATAATTATACATGGATCCTGGTTTGGGTTTCAAAATTTTGTTTTATTTACATTATTCCGCTGCGTTTTATGCCTCGGAACCCAACAATGGCATCAGAGCTACGTGTATAAGGGGCTGATTTGGTTACGTGTTTACTGTATTCGATGCATGTATGCATGTTATATGAATCTGCCATGAAACAGTTATGAGATATGTCGATTATAATATGTTATGTCGTTCATATATGATTCTGTTATGTTGAATATTATGATATAATGATACAAGCATGTTTACAATCTGTCATGACTGATCAGTATACGATTTTTGTATGTTATTCATGTTGTCTGGTTTATATAGTGATATAAACTGTTGGACAGATTGTGTATGGACACGATCTGTAAACTGGGATACGATTTGAATGTATATGATACATGCTTCCAGAACTGTATATGATGCAGTGGCGGAAGAGGCTAAAAGATATGATCTTTTGTTAAGAAATTGATGATTTCTTAAGAGGACGAGTATTCTGGAATTAAAAAAAATCCCGAGTTCGAGCTGACCAAGGCTGCCGCCCCCAGACCCCTTCCCGGGGCTGCCGCCCCCGGACCACCGCTCGGGGCTGCCGCCCCCGGACCCCCGCAGTGTTTGTTTATATGTTCTTAATTGTTTATTTGAGCATGGTGCTGGTTATGGCCTTAAGACCCTTAGTTTAATGGTTTATGGTTTTATAAATACAACTTGCATGTCGTTTTCTTCATTCATGTAATTGTTTAACCTCGAATGTAACTCGAGTTTTATTATGTAAGTACATTAGTATAGGTTGTATTCAATTATTCAATGTAATGTACTTGAAGATTGAAGGACGATCAATGAGGAGAAGCAACCAAGGAAAAAGAGAAGAATGAAGACTTGTAATTGTATTTATATTTATCCACCATAGATTGAACTTGATCCTTTCATTAGCTTGAAAAGGATCATTTAGGATAAAGGCCATAACCAAGCACGTTTACTTACTGCACTTTACATATATATGAATGTATACGAATTATAATGTATGTGTAGAGATAAAGATGCATGTTTGATTATATTAATCATGTATGTATTAGATACATCACCCATGTCATGCCTGCTTAAACAAGTTAAAATCTGTAACGATTCGAGATTTTAAAATTAAACATAACGATCATGAGATTTCTGCGTTTATGAAACACGGAATTAAATACGAATTTTCAATTATTTCGATATGGGGAGATTTTGTCAAAAACGGGTTTTACCTGTAAGGAAGTTGGGTATTAAGCGAAGCCACTTGTGACTCCTCCAACAACCTGGAAATCAAACTATTGGTGAATATTGATTTGAAGTATTTAATTCAAGGAAAAAATTGGGAATCTCTTTATGATGGGATCATGGTCATTTTAATTCTAAACCCCTTAACAAAATATTAAGTTTTAATCGGATGCTTTCCAATGAATGAACACTCATCAAATCCTAGATCGATAAGGGGAAGGGCTGTCAGTGGCAGGGGACTCCTGTCTATCATGGTGAGATGCGACGAATATAAACGGTTATATTTGGCCATTGTATCATTGTGTCTAACTTAAATGAGTCGTCATAATATGGTGGAAATAAACGGTTATATTCAACTATTATGAACTTAGAAGCATAGAGTTTGGTTGAAAATCTATTTGATAGATAAGATCAATCGTTGATCACCAAACTATCCAAGAATTATATATGATATAATTGACAACTGTTGTCTACCTAAATAATCATGTTTTAAGGACTACCAGTGGTTGACTTAGGACATGACGAAATATGGATCTTGGCTCACTAGAAAGATTTATGGGATACACTTTCCGAATTAATAGTAAGGGCTATTGATTTGATAAAAATAGTGGGAGATATATTATGAATATATATCATAATCATTTGAACATAATAATTTATAAATTCAGACAATCTAATGTTTATTTTGTGCTTTTATCATTGTAGATACTAAGTAATGGCAAACAACACAAACACACTAACCGTACGATCAGTCCTTGAGAAGGACAAGCTGACAGGAGGAAACAACTTCCTAGACTGGCAGAGGAATTTGGGGATTGTCCTCAGGCAGAAGCGTAAGCTTCATTGCATTGATATCCCTCCGCCAGGTCCCCTTCCCGAGGGCGCTACTGCTGAGGAAATAGCGGCCCACACAAGGGATGAGAATGATGCAAATGATGTTGCATGTCTTATGTTGGAAACTATGAGTACTGAGCTTCAAAGATAGCATGTGCATATGGATGCATATACTATCAATGAGCACTTACAAAGCATGTTTGCAAGCCAAACTCGTCAAGAAAGGTTCAACACGAGTAAGTCACTCTTTAATTGCAAACAAGGGGCAAGTGAACCAGTTGGCCCACATGTTCTGAAGATGATTGGTTACATTGAGTACCTTGCTACTTTGGGTTTCCCGATTGCTGCGGAAACTGGTATTAACCTAATCATGAATTCTTTGAATAACAAATTCACTCAGTTTGTTGTGAACTACAATATGAATGAATTTGACAAAACACCTACTGAATTGTTGCATATGTTGAGAGCATATGAGACCAATATGAAGACAGCTGAACCCGCTCCCATACTGATGGTGGGCAATAAAGGTAAGGCCAAGGGGAAAGGCAAGTGGAAGGGTAAGAAGAAGATTGGATCTGATTCTACACCCAAGCCAAAGTCAGGTCCCAAACAGGCTTTGAAGCCTAAAGGTGGGGTTGCTAAGGGTGAATGTCACTACTATAAGAAAACTGGTCACTGAAAGAGAAACTGTCCTGTTTACTTGGAGGATCTGAAGAAAATGAAGGCTGTTCAGATTTCTGGATCAGGTATTTATGTTATAGAAGTCAATCTGTCTACTTCTACATCTTGGGTATTGGATACTGGATGTGCTTCTCACATTTGTATAAATTTGCAGGAACTGCAGAGAAGTAGGACTTTGGCTAAGGGAGAAGTGGACCTACGAGTAGGCAATGTAGCAAGAGTTGCTACTTTAGCTGTAGGAACTTATTATTTATCTTTGCCCTCTGGGCTTGTTTTAGAACTTGAAGACTATTTTTACGTGCCTGCGATTCGCAGAAACATTATTTCTGTTTCTTGTTTGGACAAGAAAGGTTTTTCGTTTACAATAAAGAACAACAGTTGCTCTTTTGCTTTGAATGATTTAACCTGTGGTGTTGCGCGTTTGTTTAATGGTTTATATGTTCTTGATTTAGATAATCCTGTCTGTAATATAGAAAACAAACGACTTAAAGTTAATGACTCAAATCAAACATACCTCTGGCATTGTCGTCTAGGCCATATAAATGAGAAACGCATATCCAAATTACATAAGGATGAATATTTGGATAAGTTTGATTTTGAATCATACCAAGAATGCGAATCTTGTTCGCTTGGTAAGATGACTAAAGCCCCTTTCACTGGTAAAGGTCAAAGGGCCACTCAACGTCTGGAGCTAATACATAGTGATGTATGTGGCCCAATGCGTGTGATGGCTAGAGGAGGATACTACTACTTCATAACATTTACTGATGATTCAGTAGATATGGATATGTATATCTTATGAAGAACAAATCCGATTCTTTTGAAAAGTTCAAAGAATACAATGCTGAAGTAGAGAAGCAAATTGGCGGTGGTGCAAGTATTAAGATCTTACGATCCGATCATGGGGGTGAATACTTAAGCACCGAATTTAAAGAGTATTTAAAGGAGTGTGGTATTTTATCACAACTCACTCCGCCAGGTACACCTCAATGGAATGGAGTTTCAGAGAGGAGAAATCGCACCTTGTTGGACATGGTGCGATCGATGATGACTCATGCAGATCTTCCAATAAGTTTCTGGGGTTATGCTCTAGAAACAGCGGATTTCACACTTAACCGTGTTCCTACTAAGAAGGTTCAAAAGACTCCATATGAGATATGGGAGGAGAAACGGTCAGGCATGAGCTTTATGAAAGTTTGGGGATGCAAGGCGTTTGTGAAACGTCAAGTATCTGACAAGCTTGGACCTAAATCCGAAGAGTGCAATTTTGTGGGATACCCTAAAGAAACAAAGGCGTATTATTTTTATAGTCCTTCTGAGCAGAAAGTGTTTATTGCTCGAGATGCTGTCTTCATGGAAAGAGATTTTGTTTCCAAAAGAAATAGTGGGAGAACTATAGATCTCGATGAAGATCGAGAATCACAAAACAAAACTGAACCTGAAGTGGAACAAGAGCAGGATGATGATAATGCTCAACAAACACGGGTTGTTCGTAGATCTGGTAGAATTCGCCATGAGCAGAGAGATATGGATTTCTCTTGACTCAATGTGGTGATTTGATGCTCATAGATGAAGATGAGCCTCTCACATACCAAGATGCTATGAACAGTCTAGACTCTAAGAGATGGCTTGAAGCCATGAAATCCGAGATGGATTCCATGTATGAAAACCAAGTATGGAATTTGGTTGATCCACCTGAAGGGGTAAAACCCGTAGGGTGCAAATGGGTTATCAAAAAGAAAACTGACATGGATGGAAATGTTCATACCTATAAAGCAAGACTGGTTGCAAAAGGTTTCAAACAAATTCATGGTATTGACTATGATGAAACTTTCTCACCAGTGGCTATGGTCAAGTCCACAAGGATTTTGCTTGCAATTGCAGCATTCCATGATTATGAAATCTGGCAAATGGATGTCAAAATAGCCTTCCTTAATGGAAGCCTTGAAGAGGATGTGTACATGACACAACCTGAAGGTTTTGTCGATCCAAGGATTGTTGGCAAGGTATGTAAATTACGTCGATCCATTTATGGATTGAAGCAAGCCTCTAGAAGATGGAATATCCGTTTTGATGAAATAGTCAAAGAGTATGGCTTTGTTCAAAATGAAGATGAACCTTGTGTTTACAAGAAGGTTAGTGGGAGCCATGTGGCATTCATAGTACTATATGTTGATGATATACTACTAATGAGGAATGACATACCTTCTCTAAAGGCTGTTAAGACTTGGTTAGGGAGCAATTTCTCTATGAAAGACTTAGGAGAGGCAACCTACATTCTAAGAATGTGGATCTATAGAGATAGATCTAGAAGGATGATCGGTCTAAGTCTGAGTACATACATTGATAAGGTTTTGCATCATTTTGGTATGCAAAATGAAAAAAGGGGATTTGTCCCAGTGTCTCAAGGGATAACGATCTCTAAAGACCAGGGTCCAAAATCATTAGATGAGAAGGACCACATGAGTAAGGTTCTATATGCATCAGCAATTGGATCTATCATGTATGCAATGGTATGTACTCGCCCAGATGTTTCGTATGCTTTGAGCATGACGAGCAGATACCAGTCTAATCCAGGTAAAGGTCACTGGACGGCAGTCAAGAATATTCTAAAGTACCTGAAAAGGACTAAAGATTCATTCTTGGTGTATGGAGGAGAGGAGAAACTGGTTGTAAAAGGTTACACCGATGCAAGTTTCCAAACAGACAGGGATGATACTGTATCCCAGTCTGGTTTTGTATTTCGTCTAAACGGAGGTGCTGTAAGCTGGAAGAGTTCAAAGCAAGAAACAGTAGCTGATTCTACAATGGAGGCTGAGTACATTGCAGCTTGTGAAGCAGCTAAGGAGGCTGCTTGGATTCGAAAATTCATTACTGATTTGGGAGTGGTTCCATCAATCGCAGATCCCATTGATCTATACTGCGATAATAATGGAGCCATTGCACAGGCTAAAGAACCTAGATCACACTCCCGATCCAAACATATACTCAGGAGATTTCACCTTATTCGAGAGATTAATGAAAGGGGTGACATACACATATGTAAAGTGCACAAAAATGATAACATTGCAGACCCACTGACCAAAGGCTTGTCGCAGCAGAAGCACGATGGTCATACTAGTTCCATGGGTATTATATACATGGGTGATTGGCTCTAGTGCAAGTGGGAGATTGTTAGTGTAGGTGCCCTAGAGGCAATACATTGTTTCTTTGAATAAACCTTTATGTCATTTGATCATTCAATAAACGTATTTATTATGACTTTAATTACTGCGATATATTTGTTAGCATAATAAATGTCCTTAGAATCATGATACACATTGTATAGTTTAAGTACATGACTTGAACTTGAGATTATAATATATATATATATATATATATATATATATATATATATATCATATTCTTAAAGGTCCCTAGTCGAGTATTATTATATAGGACAATAATAATACATAAATAGACTAGTATGTTGTTTGACTGATAACCACATCTCATTGGTTATAAGTATGGAGATACTAAAGTTAATACATAGGTACATATAGGAGTACATGGTACTGGACAGACCCACAGTGAGATTCTTCATGTTTAATAAAGTCATAAGAAAGACTCACAGTGATAATGGTGTAATAATCCTTTGACTTGAGATCATTATATTTCTATACGAGGATTAATATACTTTGACTACATTAAAAGTTACCTTTGACCGGGTGATGATAAAAGTGGACATCGGGTATATCATGAGTCGTATGAGAAATATGAATGATAGATAAAGGATTTAACCCTCCTATAATTAGGAGAGATATTATTGGCCTCTTGATTGAGTGAGACTATAAAATGCATGGCCGTGCTCAAATAATAATTTGTTTTAATAGTCTACCCATGGATCAAGTAAACTCGGATTAAATGTTGAAGAGGATGAATAAATACATGCCTCGAGTTTAATCTATAATATATGGTTAAAAGGATTATATTACACGGAAACATTAATCACGAAATGTTTAATATGGATCACCATTTAAATTATTATTACTTGGGTAGCAATGATGTATTACTAGATGCCGCTCTTTGTTTACGATTTTAATTGAGACTTTAAAATCATTGCCAACATAATAATAACCTATAGGGTCACACACTTAGAATGTCTTAAAAGAAGTTTTAATTTAAATTGAGAATTTAAATTAAATCATTATTAAATAAAGAATTGGCTATTTAATTAATTGGACTGGTCCTAATTAATTATCTAAGTAAATTCGAATTTAATAAAGTAAGAACAGAATTGGGTTTTAGGAAATCCAATAATAAAATCAAAATAAAATTAGAATTGGGTTTAAGGAAGCCCAATTTGGTTTTTTGATTTTAGCCCACTATCTCTCATATAAATACATGATGATGTATTACTTTAGGGTGAGGGATTTCATAAATTCATTTTATTAAAAACCCTAGCAGCTCTTTGAGAGGCTAGAGAGAGAGAGAGGCTGTTCTTCGTGGGCTAGTACCTTGCTCCTCGGATCGTTGTATGGTTGGACATTCGTGTGGATTACCTTAGAGACACAGATATTGACGTGAAGATTGTGTGTGGTGATTACAAGCTACGATCTCCGTTGAGTTCGTGAAAGTAACGTTTTAAAGGTATGATTCATTTCTCCATAATCTGTCCATAATTATACATGGATCCTGGTTTGGGTTTCGAAATTTTTGTTTTATTTACATTATTCCGCTGCGTTTTTTGCCTCGGAACCCAACAGATATCTGCAAGTTGTTTTTCACTTGGAACAAAATGAAGTTCCAAAATTCCCTCCATCACATGTTCTCTGATGAGCTGATATCTGATGTCTATTTGCTTGGTCCTGGAATGTTGCACTGGGTTCTCAGATATAGCAATAGCACTAATGTTGTCACAGAAAATTGGAATCTTTTCAATCCTTACACCATAGTCAAGAAGTTGATTTTTCATCCACAAGATTTGTGCGCAACAACTCCCAGCTACAATATACTCAGCTTCTGCAGTAGAAGTAGAAACTGAATTCTGCTTCTTACTAAACCATGATACCAGCTTGTTCCCCAAGAATTGACAGGTGCCTGTAGTACTTTTCCTATCAATTTTGCAACCTGCATAATCTGCATCTGAATAGCCAATTGGATCAAAACCAGAATCTCTAGGGTACCAAATGCCAAGGTTTGGTGTTCCCTTGAGATACCTGAAAATCCTCTTAATAGCTACTAAATGAGATTCCCTAGGATCAGCTTGGAATCTAGCACATAAACAGGTAGAAAACATAATATCATGTCTAATTGCTGTTAAATACAAAAGTGAACCAACCATGCCCCTATAACTTAAAATGTCCACTTTCTTCTCCTTAGTATTCAATTCAAGTTTTGTGGCAATGGCCATGAATGTTTTTGTAGAAGCACAATCTAAAAAGTTAAATCTTTTTAAAAGATCATAAACATACTTAGATTGGGTTAGAAAAATACCATCACTAACTTGCTTTACTTGTAGGCAAAGAAAGTAAGTTAGTTCATCGTATCAGGCTCATTTCATATTTACTTTGCATAAGTTTGGCAAACCTTTTGCAAAGCTTCTCATCAATAGAACCAAATATTATATCATCTACATAAATTTGAACAAGTATCATAGAGCCATTGACATTTCTATAAAAGAGAGTTTTATCAACAGTACCTCGAGTGAAGTGATTCTCTATGAGGAACTGTAAGAGAGTGTCATACCAGGCTCTTGGTGCTTGCTTCAGGCCATAGAGTGCTTTGAGAAGGTAATAGACATATTTTGGAAAGTCTGGATCTTCAAAACCAAGAGGTTGACTCACATATGCCTCCTCTTCCAAAATGCCATTCAGAAAAGCACTCTTGACATCTATTTGATAGACTTTGAAATTGGCATGGGCTACATAGGCCAGAAAAATTCTGATTGCTTCCAACCTTGCTACAGGTGCAAAGGTTTCATCAAAATCAATCCCTTCTTCTTGACAGTATCCTCTTGAAACCAATCTAGCTTTGTTCCCTGCGACTATGCCATTTTCATCCATCTTGTTCTTGAATACCCACTTAGTGTCAATCACTGAGTTGTCTTTAGGTTTGGGTACAAGTTTCCATGCTTCATTTCTTTCAAACTGGTTTAGCTCTTCTTGCATAGTTACAACCCAGTCTAGATCTAGGAGGGCACCCTCAACTTTCTTAGGTTCTTCTTTAGATAGAAAACTGCTATATAAGCATTATTCTTGAGTTGCCCTTCTAGTTTGGACTATTGCATTTGAATCTCCAATAATGAGTTCAAATGGGTGATCTTTAGTCCATTTCCTTTGTGGTGGCAGGTTCATCCTAGATGATGTAGCTTCATTCTCCTTATGCTGATCATTCTGATTAGTTGTTGAATGACAACTCTGAGAAACTCCCCCCTGAGTTTGTGGCTCTAGAAGTTGGAGTTCTAATAGAGTGATCAATGGATAATTCCCTTTGGCTCTCAACAGGTACCTCAGAGTGATTTCTAACAGATGGAGTTTCCTCAGTATCCTCAAATGATGTGCCACGCTCTTCACCTTGAGCATGCTGCAATCTCACACCAGTTGACACTACTTTTTTATCATCTTCACTGCCTTCACCACTTATCTCATTTTCAAATGAGAGATCTTCATGGAACCCTTCATCTACCAACCCTTGGATTTTCTTATCATCAAAGACAACATGTACAGATTCCATAACTATATTAAGTCTTAGGTTGTAGACCCTGTAGGATTTCCCAGCTGAATATCCAACAAAAATAGCTTCATCTGCCTTTGTGTCGAACTTACCTATGTTCTCACCTTGATTGCTCACGACAAAACATTTGCAACCAAAGACATGCAGAAAGTTAATTGTTGGCTTCTTTCCTTTGAATAGTTGGTAAGGAGTCATGCCTCTTGCTTGGTTTCTTGTGCCATAGCCATCCTTCTTCTACACTTGCATTGCTGAAAAGACATGTAGCAGTATTTTCACTTGTTGAATTGAAGTCAGCTGTGTACATATTTCCTTTTCTGTTGCCTGTCATCACTACCTTGTTGTCATTTTTCTTGAAAACGACACAAGCTTCAGAAGTGAACCACACATTTTGACCTTTATCACACAGTTGACTGATACTAAGCAAGTTGTGCTTAAGACCATCAACTAGTGCTACATCCTCAATGACAACATTTCCATGTGAAATCAAGCCATATCCTCTAGTATATCCTTTGTTGTTGTCTCCAACGGTAATGCTAGGGCCAGCTTTCTCCTTGAACTTAGTGAGCAGGGTAGAATCTCCAGTCATATTCCTAGAACAGCCACTATCCAGATACCGAAGATTCTTTTTGTTTCCCTGCACACACCAAAACCAAATCAAGTTGATATTGGTACCCAAGTTTCCTTGGGTCCTGCCTTGTTAGCCTTTTTCTTGCCCTTCAAATCCTTTCTACCCAAGGATTCATATTGAGAAAAATCAATCTTAACTCTATGTGTAGGCCATTGAAAGCCAAGATTTGAGATTTGCTCATATGCATTGTAAATATCAGAACTAGGCATAGTCTGTGCAGGTATGTTATTCATCATCCATGGCATCTGAGGCACATTGAAAGCATGATAATATGGATTATGCATGAATGACATGTTTGCACATTGGCTAGATGCATGAGCAGGTTGGGCATACATGTTAGGCATAACATTCATAGCAGGAATAAGCATAGGCATGGGCATATTGAGCATAAAAGCATTTTCAACTTTTTACAGCTAGCAGATAAATGATTAACACTACCACAGTTCACACATTCTTTCCTAGGTGCATACCTATCGAGTGTATAATTTTTGTGTTTATTAATCCCTACCTTGCCATTTCTGTTCTTTCTTCTACCCTTAGCCTTTGACTCTACTTTCTCTAACTTGTCTTTCAATTGCTTGTTGGACAAGTGGCCTATGTTTGCTTTATCAACTAATTTTGGTTTGCTACATTCTCCTGTTACAAAGTTTTTATTGACGGCACCATATTGATTGTCCAATTTAACTAAGATTGCTTTACTGACAACTTTGGCTTTCGATGGATAAGTTTGATCAGTATCCATCGATCACTCAATGTTCAATGGATAATCCTCCTCATTATCCGTTGATACACTGTCTGAAGCAGTCTCACCAACAACTCCAAACTTCGCTTCTTCTAATTTGTTAAAAGAATCAATCCCTTGGACACTACAAATTTCTTCAGTAGTGGCCTTTGATCTTTTCCACTTAGCAATTAGATCTTGTTCTTTCTTTAACTGTTCCTTCAAAAATTCTTCTCTTTTAAGAACTTCAATCAATCCCTCTTTAGCATCCTGGCAGTCTCTTCTCATGGTTTCAAAATCAATTAACTGAGTTTCTATTAAAGCATTCCTATCAATTAACTTTTCATTAAGATCTTTAATCCTCCTATTTTCTTTGTTAAGCGATTTCAAGGTAACATGCATGTTATACAATTCAAGAGACATTTCATCAATTGTACTAGCAAATTCTGCTTTAGAAAGATCATTTAAGTTTGTAGAGAATACCTGGTTGCTTGCTGAACTAGCTTCTTCATCATTTTCATTTGCCATGAGGGCAAGGTTAACAAACTCTTCTTCTGCATCAGAATCTCCTTCAGCAGCCCAATCATTGTCTCTTCACACAAATGCTTTCTCCTTTTGCTTGAGAAGATCAAAGTATTTTCTCTTGTAGTCAACATCTCCAAACTGTTTCTTCTCATACTCAGCCTTAGGCTTTCTGCATTCATTGGCAAAGTGGCCAGCAATTCCACAGTTAAAGCATTTGAACTTTGATCTTTCAACCATATCTTTGGATGGTTGATAACTCTTCTTGAATTGCTTGCCTCCTGCTGGATTCTTCTTGAATTTTAGCTTCGAGAAACTTCTTGATAAGAATGCTAGATAATCATCCAAATCATCAGATTCATTTCCACTAGATGCATCAAGTTCTTCAATCAACTTGTTTTTCCCTCTGCTGATTCAGCTCCACCTTCACAAGTCTTTGGACTTGGTGTGGCTTTTATGCTCTCCATCTTCTCACTATCCTGGCTTGCTAGAATATTGGCTACCAAGGCAACAACTCCACCTTTCTTCTGAATCTTCTCCACTTCCTCATCTTGCTGCATCTCAAGCTCATAAGTTTTTAGGATGCCATACAGTCACTCAAGTGTAAAATCCTTGTAATCTTGAGAATTCCTCAATGAGACTGTTACAGGCTTTCATTCCTTAGGAAGAGGTCTCAGAAACTTTAGGTTGGAATCCTTGGTTTCACACTTTCTCCCATACAACTTTAACCCATTCCGTAGTTTCTGAAATCTACTGAATATGTCTGTTAAATTTTCACCGGAAACATAGTGAAAGCGTTCATATTATTGTATGAGAAGCTACATCTTGTTTTCTCTGACCTGCTTAGTTCCTTCACAGATTGTTTGAATAGTGTCCCATACTTGCTTGGCAGTGGTACAGTTGATAACATTATCAAACATGTCTTGGTCGATACCATTGAACAGGATATTCATGGTTTTCTTGTCTTTGTACATCTCTTCCAAGTCTTCGCCTGTGAACTCAGCTTGAGTTTTTGGAACTGGCCTTCCAGCAGCTGTAGTACCAGCAGCTTTACCAACTCCAGAGTTAGGCTTCATTGGAACATTAGGACATTTCTCTATGCAATCTACATAACTTTCGTCAATAGCAGAAAGATGAAGATGCATCTTTACTTTCCAGTGAAAGTAGTTATCTTTATCAAGCATCGGAATCTTTACCCCTGTGTCCTTCTTTCCCATGGTTGTTGATCTTTAATCTTCTTATTTGTTAGAAGCTTGCTCTGATACCAATTGTTATTTCCCAATTAGACACCACAAGATTGTAAAAGGGGGGTTGAATATAATCTTGATGAAAATTCTTTCGAATTAACAAGACAGCAGATGGATTAGTGATGAACAAGTTAAACTATAGAACAGAAAGTAAAAACATAAACAAACATATAACAATCTTTAAAAATTTCAGGTGGATTTGTTGAGTCCACCTGAGGGTTGTATTGAAGAAAATAACATGTGTAAAGATTACACAGCTGCGAGTACAAGACCTAAGTGTTTACAAGAAAACCTAATGCAATATGCGTTTAAGCTCAGTGTTTTCTTCTCTACTTGTCTTGCTACACTTGAAGGTATAAACATACTTCAAGTTTACAAAGCCTACAAAATAAACGAATATTACAATGTCAAAGTATTCTATAGGTTTGCTACCACTCCTTGTCTCTATGTGATGCAATTTTATCTGGATTGTCTTGGACAGATATTCACGAGATCTACCAGTTGAATTGCTTGAGAGAATAAGGAATGTTTCTTTTTCTTCTTCGTTTCCAAAGACTGGCTTCCATACCCTTTTTAAGTCTATCAACCCATGTGATCTGTCAGGCTTGTCAAGTCACCATCAACCGCTAATATCAAGACATTATTGGTTGTAGCATATTATCCGTTGGTGCAGACATCGATCGATAGGTTGATTGTTGTTTGCTGGAGTGTCATATCCGTTAACATAGAAGCTTCATCAGTTGAAACATCACTTCACTTATACAGAATTACATAGCACAGCTTATATACAATTAGCTACCTATTCTGCATATCCATTGATAGTCAACATGACTTAGGAATTCTAGCAACTATGACAGTAACAAACAACTAATCCGTTGAGACTTAAAATAGTATGTTACAGACTTATCAATCGATAAGCTGCCTTATCAACGGATATTTATAAGTTGGATATCCGTTGATAAGTTACAAAATTAACTTATACAAATATGTTTCTCAAGGTGTTTTAATGTGCTTATCATCAAGGACAACATAATTCCTAACAGTATATTTTAAAAAAATCATGAGTTGGTTAAAGGCTTGGTTTTTGTTGTAAAAGTAGGTTTAAAATCATAAGCCTATACCTCGTCCTGCTCCACCATGATTTTTTTGTAAAGAAATGCCAACAAGCTGCTCTGTTTCTTTGTTGAACAATGTCACTGTTGTAGATCCATTTTGATCTTGAACCCGAGCAACAATCTTGAACCTGCATGGAACACAATCTTATTTGAGGTATTGCAGTTATCCTAGATTTTTTGCAAACTCTAAAGTGGCAACTGATAAATTTAAGGGAACAATGTGTTTGTTGTGTGTGTGTGTGTGTATCTTCGTAAATGATTAGTTTGAGGGAAATGATATAAAGCCGGTGCGTGTTGTCCATTTTTGTGAAACGGGCAGAGGTTTATTACGACAGTTGGAAGATGAAATTTTTTCGTAATAAAATATTAGCTTTACCGCTGGGCCAGTGATTCCATTTCCTCGTTACAATTTAGATTGTAAAACTTTCCATTCAAATCTCGAAGGGCATGATCATAAGTAGGGCAACAATGATAATACCAACCATTTTCGTCAAGGATGGTAACAATTTTTCCACGACAGATGCAACAGACTGCCTGTATAGATTTGTGTTAAATGTATTGAAGTTTTTTAGCACAGTGGAATTTTTTATATAAGTTGGGCAAGACCTAAATGTAGTGGAGACCAAAGTCATGGAGTTACCTGTGTGCCTGGTGGAATTACTGTCTCAAAGATACTTGTTATTGGTAGTTCATGGGCAACGTCTCCGATCGACGTAACAAATTTCTGAACAGTTAAAGGAGGTAATGCCTCCTGTTTTACATTGGCGCCCGCTGTTAAAGCATCCTTTAGGTCATTTAGTGGGGCATAATCAATGTTCATGTAACAACGATTGGCATCAGTATTTGATAAGAAAACTGCATCTGCATGTTTACTCAGTTGTTAGTTAGGGTGGGTAGACATATATACATAAATAAATATACTTGTATCATATTTGGATGAATGCTTGGGTGTGAGGTTATGTGTATTGTAGTCATCCAGTTGTTGTCGTAAGGTGGTTGGCCAAGTATGACCTTGAATTTTACCTGAGAATTTCTTTGCCAATAGCCCTGTTATGACTACGAAAACGGGACCATCCTTTGAAGTGGGTAATAAGTCCAGAAATTCCATTGCCCTATTCTCTAATAGCATGCTTTCAGTCATGGGCAAACAACAGTAATATGTGGTTACTTTTGGCGATGGGTTTGTCCCTGTTCGGGGAACTTTAAAAATTCCATTGGTATGTAAATTTACGTAAATACAATTACATTTCAAAAGTCCCAATACCATAATTCATAACGTAATACAAAGAGGATTGGTGTGTTTGTGTTTTAAGGTAAAAATTTTAGGATTTAGTTTTAAATTGAGAAAAGCAATTCTTAATGAATAAATGTATAAATGTTTTGTTATTTGAATGATTAGTAAATTTTAAACAAAAAATTTAGATGTATGATATGTTTTTTTTTGACAAATGATATGAGTTAGTAATTGAAAAAAATTTAAAAACGTTGTGACAATAATTTTGAGAAAATAAAAATTTTTAGCCTTGTCATCGTGTTAAGACAGTAACAGTTTTAAAAAAATGGTTAATAATTTTTAATTTTAATATTAGAAAGTTTCATATCTACAATTATATTATACTCATAAAGATAACTGAATTTGGCAAAACATAATAATTTATACAAAAATAATAAAAAAAATTACAAAAATAAAACTCTGATGTTATGATGTTATTAAGAATTATGATAATGAGATGTACGTAATGTTTAACCTAATCCTTCTTACGACCTCGATTTTGTTTTTGTAGAATTGGTTTTTGGGAATAAACGAACAGAAAGTGGCAAACACATATTAGGACGATCTAAAAAAATGTACAGATGATTAAGTAAACACTTTTCCATAATGAAAATTCACTTTTTAATTGTAACCCGGACTATATGTAAGAGATTAAATTGGTCTGACTTAAGTTTGATAGATGTAGTTACAATGAAAGAAAGCAAATTGTACTTAAGTTTGATATTCAGGTCATTTCATATAAAAGATAAACTAGATGTTTAGGACAAATAAGATATGTCCCATACCCTTTTAATGTGTCTAGTCATTCTAAAAAAATTCGCCCAACCTTAATAGATGAGAACAAAAGCATTCTCTTTCCTTTGGCATCATTGTTATTTTTTATTTTGAATGTCAATTCAGCTAAAACATCAGGTACAATCCATGATGTTTCCCCGATCAGTGTATTCCAATAGAAATTTAAATGTAAAAATCCTAGTATAAGTAGCATAGCTTATAAGTAGCAAAACAATGTAAAATTTAAATGTTAAATCAAATCATAAGAAATTATCCCTAGTATCATAAGAAATTGCAGATGTAGAAACAATTCAAAAACTTCAAGTTGGAGAAGTAGGAAGCGAGGACTTGCCTTCGCTCATTTGAAAAAGACACCATAGATCATCTTTTTTAAGTTTCTTTTAAAGAAATTTTACTTCTGTAGACTCTTAACTTACTATCTTTGTTCCAAAGCAAGTGTCCTGGTTATAAACAGTAACATTCAAATTAAAAACATTCAAGTTACATTCAAGAAACTGCCTTAACATAACAAACAAATATGTAGAACAAACTCCACAATTGTGAACATTACACAAACTAAACATTTAATCGAGAAAAGAATAGGCCATAACCTAAAGCCATAAACAAATCCCCAAATAAACATTCAAGTTTACATACAAATAAACTAAAACTATGCAACTTTACAAATCTCCAATCGAAAACATTCAAGCATTTAACCTAAACATGGAAGCTATACAACCAACTAAACATTTAACCTAAGAACAAGTTAAAAAAAAATTAAGGTTTCAGGCTCAAAAATCCCCAATTAAAAATTAAATTAAACTAATTGAAATCAAACATAAGCTTAGCCACTTACCAATTTCAGCTTCAAACAAATCGAATTGAGTGCAGAGAGAGTTGAGAGTTGCGAGAGAGAACTGAGGTGAGAGACATTTTTAGGTTTTTTAGGTGTTAGTTTTTTTTAGGTGTTAGTTTTTAGTTTTTAGAAATTTAATTTTTGTTTAATTTGTCTAAGAGAGATTAGAAATGGGGGGGGGGATACAAAAAAATTGGTTAAGGGGGAGAGGGGAAACAGATTGGTTAAAATCGGGAAATAATATATTAAGGGGGAAATATTTGAGAGGGCGCGCGTTCATTTTTTTCAAATAGAGGTTTAGACATCGGTTGGTAAATGAAGTGATGTCTGAATTTAAGAAAGACATCGGTTTTAGAAAGATCGATGTTACTATGTTTTTTTACATCGGTTGCTAATGCAATCGATGTTAAAGCAGTGATTTCTATTGCAGTTTTTCTTAGTAAAGTTTATGTTAAATATTTGGTGTATATCTAGAATAGGTCAATTATTTAATTAAATTTATATTTTTCTAGTAAACATTGATATATTAAAAATGCAGTTACATTTTAATTTTATGCAAATTAGTCCCAAGTCGTATTAATTTCAATGTCATTTTAAAAAAGTATATTATTGGATAAAAATGTAATCAAAATTTATCAATTTACAAAAATGTATGTATAATTTTATAAAATCAGTTAAATAAAGAGAAATGGGAGAAAGCATTACAGGTTTACATCACGTATTTGGGCTAAATCCTTGAAAGTCAAAGTCAAATTTAACTTTCAATAAAATTATATGACTGATTTACATGCTAGAAATATCATATTGTTATAACTATTGTGCTGTAACACCCCCAGATCCGGGGTCCGGGATCCGGTGGTTACGGTTTCCAATTCTGTCCACAACAATTGAACTTTCCTTAACATAAAGTAAATTACATCTCTATAACCCAACACAACAATATAAAACACACCCGTTATAGTCCCAGAGATGAAATCAGAGTAACAATCAAATTTTTATTAATCACATTATGAGTTCTTACAATCCAAAAAGGATTTCAATATAAATACATACTCTTTGCCATCCATTTACATAAGTCATACTAGACTATATTCTTGGTACTGAAAGAATAAATATATCCTACCAATAGCTTCTTCTTCAGCTCTGGTAGTCTCATCGTCCTCGCCCGCGTCGAGTGCGCCTTGTGCAAGTCATCTGGTCTAGCTGTTGTTGTGATATAATAATAAAGCAAGGGTGAGCAATAGCCCACCGACAATAATATATAACTGAACGATAATGTAACAGTTCAAAAGTATCTTTCAAACCATATGCCATGCATTTACGGAAATGATGCCAGTATAATATGAACGATGAAGTTACAAGGTAACTTAAAGTATTTGTTTGTAGAAATATCTGCTACATCAAAGTAAGCAAGATATTCTTATTGTTATTAAGAAGAGGAACTTGCAAGAAAAGGTTGCAATTCCAGTTATGACCCTTTTCCAACTCTGCCAACAGTAATCATGTTGCAGGAAATAAATAAATTTGGATGATGAACCAATGATGGAGTATTCACCGCGCCCGCTGTTCCAATCTTGATGATCAGTCGAGATCGTACAGCTCAATTTAGATTTACTACCGGTAGAAGGAAGAACTGACGGCTTTACTTGTGTACCGCCTTACTAGCTCTCCCCGGCCAACGGTTGGGCCAAAGGGGATGGACCGGCGCTACTCGGCCTCTTACACGACTCCTAGTTCAAATAGAATTCATGATTCTGAATGTAACGTTCGTCCCCCTTTCCCCAAGTATAATACTTGTTGATAAGACTCCACAAAGTAGTCGTATCTAGTTGGAAAGGAAAATTTACCAATAACTCCCAAGCTATTACTTGGTAACGGATATCAACTTGTTCCAGTAATCTTACCCCTCGAAAGATGAGAAGGTAAGCAACGACTTAATAAGTCAACAGCACCCGAGTTGCGAGTGAAGGGAATACTTTATGACCGGGAAGTCGACAAGATAAATAACATTTTCCAAGTAAGGTTCCCTTATTATTAAGGAGGTAGACTCAAAGAAGAATGATGTCTGAGAACCTTCCTTGATATAGGATTAATAATAATATGACTCCGAAATATTTTTTGTAATAATCGAAGAAGATAAACCTTATTGAGGTTATTCTAAGTATGGAATAAATATTCAGAGAATATTTATTGAATTAAAAATATTTAAAGAATATTCAGGAATATGAAAGAATATCTTTAATCAGAGTATTTTTCAAATAATTCTTGAAGAAATATCGAGAGAATATTTATTGCATAATTAAATATTCAAATGAATATTCCAAATAATATTCATTAATCAATAAGACCTGAAAGGAATATTTAAAATATTTAAAATAATATTCGATGATTAAATAGAACCCTGGATGAATATTCAAAATAATATTCATAATTAATTAGGAATTTAAATGAATATCAATAAAGTAATATTCATTTAATAAATAATATCCTAAATGAATATCAAGTAATATTCATTTAGTAATCCAAGCTTTAAAGGAATATTCGATATAATATTCGATAAGTAAATCAAGCTTCAGATGAATATTGAAGATAATATTCATCAAGTACTTAATACCTTAAATGAATTTTCAAAAGTAATATTTATTTAATAAAATAATATTCTAAATGAATGTCCACATAATATTCATTTAGTAGTCTCATCTTTAGAAGAGTATTCGAAATAATAATCGATAATCAATTCGACTCCGAATGAATATTGACGAATATTATTCATCGAATGATTACGTTCAAATAATTATTTGAAGTAAGGATCATTAAAATAAATAATCTCGAACGAATATTCAAATAATATTCGTCGCCTGAATAATAGAAAATATTTACTTAAATATTTTCCTCCGAGGTAATCTCGATATATCAAGGAATATTGACTCCCGGTCTATATTTGATTAATAAGATGTATACGCCCTTCTATGAGGGTCTTACAATAACCGGCTTATAACTGATATATAACTATCCAGCTTGTAAGCCAACAATAACATTCAGGGAATAAGTATATCAATTCAACTTGAAAGTAGGCATGCATGCAATGGCATATGTATATCAGCAATCATATATGTATATATTTATTCAATCACAACAACAGCCTAAAAGAAGGGAATTGAAACTTGCCTGGTAGTCGAGTACGGTAAGGGGTAGTGGTAGCGGGTCCCGGTTCAGCTTGGTGATCTATAAATAGCCAAGGCATTCGGGATTAATCACTTAACATATTAAAAGTTAAGTTATACTTAATTCGAAACACGTTCTCGAGTTATCTCGTTATACCCCTTTTTGTGGATTACTTTTATCACTGATCCGACCCGACATTCGTTCGTTAATACGACATGTCATTGTACTTATACTTAGGACATACTTAAGTCATATGAGTTCTAAAGTCGATCGTTACGAACCAATACTATACTCTGAGTTTTATCGCCCGTTTTCTAAGTGTTTTACCGAAGTTATAAAAGAGTCGTCTTTTAGGGGTTCGTTCGCGTTTAACCTCGACTCGAACATTTTTAATAAATCGAAAAACGATCCTTTTGACATACGGTTTTCTTTCACACCTTCCTTTTTACCTCTAGTATTTATTTACCAAGATTCGCCATGACGTTACATAGTTTACGAGGGTTCAATTACAGTTACGAACTTTCGTTTACGGATTCGAACTACTTTTAGTAATTTGGTCATAAATCCTAAACCGTAAGTCCGTTTCACGTGATCTTTATATCAAAACGAAGCTTAGAACATTACCTATCCTATCATGGTAGTTAAGGTCTCTGGACAGTAGGGGTTCAACATGGAAAATGGCATACAAAACATGGTAATGCAAAATCGGGCATTATAACGGCTGTAAATCGAACGTTCCATAAATCGTAATCAACAACCCAAGCCACACCGGGCAAACCAATCATCTTACATTCATAATACTAATCTCATAAGTCCAGGAACATCATATTATATCATCATATTCATCACATCTCTTAAATCAAACAAACTAACTACATAATCATGTAAACATGCTTATAACAACATTATCACCAAAATTTATCCAAAACTCCATTAAAACTCAAATCAAAGACTAGGGTTCTTGAAGTTTATACCTTCCTTGAGGTATGTATGCACTTATTAAGCCTTGTATAGTCCTTGTATAGCCTCCATGAAGCTTGGATCATCAACCAAAATCAAGATTCAAGAATTTTGTTCTTGAGGTTACTATTCATCCTCCACTTTCTTGATTTTTTTGAAAATGGAAAAGGTGGTGTTTGAGGCTAAGATTTTTAGGGTATCATTTCTATGAAATATAGGATCTATGATAAATTTTTGGAGATCAAACAATGGTGGGAGCTTGGACTTTGATTCTTGAATTATGGTTGAGGTCGAATGGAGCTTTGCAAGGGGGGAGGAGAGTTTTGCTTGGTTGGCTTGCTTTTTGGTGTTTTAATCTCATCCACTCTCATCCACTAGCAACATAATATCTTGCAAAAGTCACTTTATCAAAGTGGTGAGGTGTTGGATGATGAAATGGCAAGACATGTGTTGGTTTTATGGTGGTTAGAGCTTAACTAGGTAGTTACTTGCTAAGTACTTGTTCAATCTCTAATTGTCTAGTTACTTAGCCCACTTGGTTGCTAGATATTTATCTAGTAGCTTGCACAAGACTCTTGCTTCCTCTGCTTGTTTCTGTGTCCGGTTATTACCCGTTTCGATTGATCGTTCGTGGGAATATTTCACGGATTTCTAATTAGGGTTTACCGGGAATCCTCTTTAATATTAATACTTTCATTCTCCATCTTTCATTCTAACTTTCCAATTTATATTCCTTAAATCCATTCGTTAAATACTTAAGGCTATCAGTGTCCAGGGAACTCTCGGAGAAAATAAAAGTGCGGTTTTTCAGAATCCGACAGCTTTTACATACACTCTTTTTCCCTCCGGATCAATAATACGAACTCAGAATTTCGTTCCGGGTACTTCTATATAACGTCGTCTAATAATATTCTCAATTACACCAAATCACTATTCATCCTTATTCTTTACTTATTCATCTAGGGTTGTACAATTGTCCGTATTCTCTTTCGATCGTTCCTTAACCTTTTTACGGAACTACTGGATTAATCGTTATCGATCTGGATGACATGAGGGTATTCTCTTGCTTGAAGTTGCCATATCTTATTCCCTTAGAAGATAGATTATTCTTACCTATGTTGTCACCCTTTAGCATTCTTCAAGACATAAACATAATAAGGTCGAATTCCATTCATTCTTTCCAAATATCAATAATTACATTGTAGCCATAACCACTCCTCAGTGGTTTCGTACCTTCATTATTAAATCAAATATAATAACATCCCAAAATATCAAATCCTCAAAGTTAATATCTCAATTCTTGGATTATAATAATATTTAATCCACTGTCCGGTCAAATATTATACCGAAAAGAATTTGGAATTTCTGAATTCCGATCGTCTCTGCATTCACTTATTTCCTCCGCGTATTACTAATATGACTTCGAAACATCCATATCACGTCCCGTACATAGGGTGGAGTGAAAAGTTTTCCAACTTACAAAATCACTATTCATCCACCAAATTACTATACACGTACAGGAAATACTATGCACGTACGGGAAATACTATGCACGTATGGGAAACACTATGCACGTATGGGAAACACTATGCACGTACTCATTTCCCTTCAAGGATCCATTAGCTCCTTCCTGGATGGTAGATTATTCTTATCTAGGTCCTCAACCATCGAATTACTCTATTCTGACAATATACCAATGCATCAGGATCATTGTCCAGAGCAATATCCATTCATTACAACCATTGCTCTTTGAAACCACCATTCATTAGAGCTGGTGACCTTGTTGTCGGAATCATTGTTCCTCATTTTATCATTACTTAATAAAAAGTTTTAATTATATCCAAAATTTGGGGTTCTTACATGTGCAATGAGGGATGGTTTGGTTAAACTAATTTAGTAAGCATGTAAGAAATGCAGCATTATAACCTCATTCATTGATTTTTTTTCTACATCCTTGGGATAGTAAGTTACCTGTGATCAGTTAAAACCACATTTATCTTCTGAGCATCATTATTCTTTCTTTATAGTTTGTCATAGTTTTTGACCATGCCCAACACATCTAGTCACACAGTCGTAGGTAAGGTTTAGGTGTAGATGATGAGGATGCATGAAAATAAAAAGTTTTGATTTGAAAGGTTACCTATCAACATCACAACATTGCTAACCAAGCTGTTGACAACATGAAAAGGTTGCAATTCAAATTTGTAAAGCGGAATGATGGCAGAGTCCTTCACCTTTTCAATTTTTGTTTTGTAATAAAAATTGATTGAATAATCCGCATCTACCGATTTGTACTACTTAGGGCCTGGTACAAACTTAAAGCTAGATATTGAGTAAAACTCTTTATCCTTAAGCATCGGAAGGTAAACTCACTTTTGGTTGTTTTGAATAACCGCCATCATGTGATTATCCTGCAAAGTTCAAATAGTATTAATAGCATGATTATTGTTTTCTAGAAGTTGATAAATTGTGGCATGAAAATATTTATGAAAACAAAATATTTAGTAAATGCTGTAAATCATTTTGTGAATGTTATATATTAGTGTAGCGAACCTTTTCATCAAGTAATATCACATTTTTATGTAGAGTGGCTCTGCTGCACTTGTTAATGGCTTCCTAAATTCTAGTTACTCTTACCGTAATTGTATGTTGGTTGGTGTTTGGTGTCAATGCAGTTAGGGGGTATTGAAAGCTTCCATTTTTGAAAGGGTGCAGAAGATTACAGGAACTGTATAGTGGGCGTTGATCAAGTTTGAATGCTCTTATATGGAGCGTCCCTTGATTTACTGTTCAATCCTCTTAAATTATGTGTACATGAACCTTTTCCTGTAAAATTATGTGTACATGAACCTTTTCCTGTAAAATTATGATACATTAACCTTTTTGTGTAACATTTTCCTTAACTGGGTTTTGAGTACACTATGTTTTCCGTTTGCGTTTCAAGTTCTGCGTGTTGGAGTGTGGGTAGTATCGCAGGTATTATTTGTCTTTTATCTCACCTCGATATATATTGTTATTCTTCGTAATCCTTTTTATATATTATAGAGGGCATTTAGGACTCAGCCTCGAGGATCTAAAGGACCGGCTCCCAAAACTTTAGAGGGGAGGATCCTCGCTCATGAAGCGTATATCCTAGAATCGAAGTAAGATCTGGAAATACAACAGGCTAGGCAGCCCCCAATGGCAGGATCCCCTATGTTATTAATTTGAGTGATACTCCTAGGAGGAGAAGGGTTGATACACAAAGGGTTGATCCCGGTGACTCGATCTCTATAGGAGATCGTAATGATCCAATCTTGTCATTCACAACAAGATAATGAATGCTCATATCTTAAGGAAATTAAAGACGCCCAATCCATCAATGGGAAAGTAGAAAACTTTGCATCCCTCATGAATGTGGAGCAGTAAAAGAATGAACCCTTGAGGTATTACATGAATTGAATCACCAAGGAAGACATGAATTGAATCACCAATGAAGCCTTGAAGGTCCTGAACTTGAATGATAGGGTAACTATGATAGTCCTGCAACAAGGAACCACGTACATCAATTTTAAGATGCCTTTGATAAAGAATCCCCTTTAAAGCATGAGTAGATTGCAGGATGGGGTTGGGAAGTATATCAAAAAAGAAGAAAGTTTAAAGGAAAGCTCAACCCATACTCGAGGTGACGGAGGTAACAACAAGAAGCGAAGGGGGTCAAAAGTAATTGATTCATATAAATATACATAAATTTTTTAACTTATGTAAATATTATATCCTTATACATAATAAGCGTAAGAGAGATCTTATCGATAATTTTGGTTTGGTCACTGTATTACCAAAATAATCTCAACCGTCGAAAATGATATTTTTAAAAATAGACGATCAAGATTATATCATATTAAAAAGAAAATTATAATCTAAAAAATATATAATTAAAAAGGTTGTATTAGAACTGAATTTTGAAAAGAAGTTATAATCTGAAAAGGATATAAAAGATTGTATTAGAACTGAATTTTATTTATTTTATAATTTTAAAAAAGATTCATATTTACTATTTAGGCCCTATCTCGAGATATAGAAATCAGATTTGGATGATTTTACAGTCCACGTGAAACTCATAAAATTATCTTTAATTTAGTGATGATTTAATAATTATTATCCAAATGAAAACACTCAGAATTTCAAGAGAAAATATATTTACGAATTTTTACATTAATCCTAGTTATTTAGTGTAGAATACCTACATTAATAATCCTATTCAATATAGCAAACCTAATTATATATGATTTAAATCATTGACAGACACTTTTCGTATTTCAATATAAATACACTTTTTAGTTTGCATGTTAAAATGTTAAATATTTTTTATGCTAGATCAAACTTTTTTTATCTATTTATTTTAAGATCTAACAGTTCTTATTTATTTTATCATATGAGGACCAGACTACCAACTACCAAAGTTTTAGACAAAATCCCTCCTACACTTATTATTAAAACTTTATTTGGTTGTTAGTACAACTATCTTCAAATAATAAGAAGGTTATTTTGATAATCAAAACAAAATATAAGTAGATTTCCTAAATAGAATAGAATTTTCAATATAAAAAATCGTCAATTTCATCCCTCTATTGTTTCTTGGTAGTTTTAATTGGAGAAAATTGTTAAATCATCACTAAATTAAAGATTATTTTGTTAATATAACGTAGCTGTAAAATCATCCAAATCAAGTTTTAAGAATTCAAGATAAAACACATAACAAAGTAAACGTGTAAAATCTTATGTATATACTCCCTCTGTCCCATTAGATTCTTTACATTGTTTTAATATTATTTGGCACGCATTTTAAGGTGCATATAAAGTATAGTTCCATAATTTATTTTTACAATTTTCTTTTTTTGTATAAAAATAGAACAATTCTATTTTTATACAAAAAAAGAAAATTTTAAAAATAAGTTATGGAACTATCCTTAAAATGCACCTTAAAATGCGTGCCAGACACTCTCTAAACAACGTAAAGAAATGGTCGGGACAGAGGGAGTATCAATTTCATAACAATAATTTACTATGTAAACTAATAATAAATAAATAATATAAAAATAATATAATAAATATTAGAAAAAAAGTCGTGCATTGCATTGATTATAAATTAGTATATAAACAAAACAGTTCACATAAATAATTGATTTTTTTTGTCAGACATAAATAATTGATTCATATTCAATTATTTACCACTTGGATACGGGATTTTTCTCTTGTATTTTCTTTAACATAACAACTTGGCTACTTGGTAGTGACGTTGTGAAGGAATAAAACGATACAAGGGCACTATCAATAGCTGTACTTCGCATTACAACAGCACTGCATTGTGCTTTTTGGTACTTTAAACCAAAAGCTTTCCTCTTTTTATTGATTAGATAATATAATATCGTTCATTTTATTTACTACACAGATGTTCAAAGCCTATGACGAACCGGACCACTATGATGGAATCTTTTATATTTTTTATTTCTTTTAAAATTAATTAATTGCATCTTTGTTGATTATAAATAAAATTGGATGAAGTCATTGAAAATGAAGGAGATCTATTTAGAAGCATCTTAACTACAATTAGCCAATCATATTCCTTTAACCATGTGATTATGGTTGATAAACTTTAGTAAAGTTGTTGAATAAGTCGTATATACTGACGTGTCGTCATTTGTTTGGTAATTCAAGTCGTATATACTGACGTGTCGTCATTTGTTTGGTAAAAGGACCAATAATACTACACAAATCTCCTGTTTATGGAAATTTATGTCATCTGCAAGTAAAGTGAGCGATTGCAAAATCAAAGCTTGGAATAAAATATTTTTGTGTACCCTGATTAGGGAATGGAAAAAGAGTAAAGTCTAGTGTTCTTATCTTAGCTAGCGCGGCTTCATTGATGATCGATCATGAATGTTTAAATTTTTTAATATGCATAAATTTTTAATTTATGATAGATCATGAATGTTTAAATTTTTTAATATGCATAAATTTTTAAAAATGAATTACTAATTTAAAATAGATGGAATATACATTAAGGGATTGATGTGTCTGAGAGTGAGCTCAGATATTAAAATATTTTCAATACAAATTTAAGAATATTTAGGTAAATTACTGAGAAAAAATTGATATTTACAAAAATATCCTTGCAGAGTCACTTTTATTTTATAGGTTCTCTTTGTATTATAATCTCAGGAGAGATCCCTGAGGACAGCCCAGTTTTTTAATACATTAAACTATTCGTGATTAACGGTTTAAAAAACAAGGGAAAGAATATAATCACGAGAACTTTATTGATTTAGGTTAATAAAAAAATTTAGTCATGGATCGCTAAATTTCGTTTTAAAGTTTTCCAAGTTCTTCAAAATATAATATTTCCTCCGTCCCAATTTACAAGTTTTTCTTGAATTTTTAATGATTAAATTGACCAATCTTTATTTAGCGAAAGAAAAAGAAAAAAAGATTGACCAATCATTAACTAGAAATAAAAAAATTATTCAATTATTATTTTTGAAAACTGAAAATTACAATGTAAAATAGATTGGATATATTTTTGATGATTTTTTTTTTCTAATTATATAATAAATATAAATTTCAATCAAATTTTGATTCATTTATTCAATTAAAAATTAGAAAGAACATGTATAATGAGACTTGCGTAAAACTTAAAAGTACTGGTCCCAAAGTCATCGATCTGCCATCCTTTTCATCAGTTTCTTGCAAGTAACGAAGGCCGGCCAGACTGGAGGGATCATTCCAAAATCAAGGGCATGTTTGTTTTTTCTGCCCAAAATTAACAAACATGAAACAACGACTTGCATGACCAATCTTCTTCGTAACACACTGTACAAGCGTTCTACTACAGTCGCACCCAAAGACTTTGCTTGTATGTTCATACGATTCAAAAATTTAAGAAAAATATTTTAAATATTTTGGTACGTTTTCAGTTTGTCATTATAATATATTAGTTTACGGTCCGTGCAAAACACGAATTACTTTAATTTTTTTAATGTACTTATAGTTACTTACATAATATTATAAATATTTCATCTTTATATATAACAACTTTCAGTATAAAATCTAAATTAGTATGTTATTGACGGTAATCGAACCTTCAAAACTTATAACCCGTGCAATGCACAGGTTACTTTTAATTTTTATAAAATCTGTTTATAGTGTAGTGTAATATAATAAATATTAATTTTAATATGTTATTGGAAGATTTCTAACCTTACATCTTTGTATATAATAATTTTTAGTATCAAATATAAATTAACACGTTGTTGGCGGGAATCGAACTTTTGACCTCTGTATATAATACTCCCACTGTCCCCATTGGTTCTTTACCTCGGGGGACGTAATTCTGGCAGGGATTTTAAGGTGCATTTTGTGAATAGTTTCATAATTATTTTAAAAAATTTCTTTTTGTGTATAAAAATAGAATTGTTCTATTTTTATACAAAAAAAAAATTTAAAATAAGTTATGAAACTATATTTTTGATGAGCCTTAAAATGCGTGTCAAGCAGTGAAAAAAATTTGTAAAGAAATGAGAGGGACGGAGGGAGTAACTTTTAGTATTGTTATATCATATAAATTATCCCGATCCTGATAAGGATCGTCGTGATCTATTTGAGTTGAAAATGTAACGGTTGCAGATGAGAGATAACAAAAAATGAGAGGATAACCAAAAATAAAGGATTAACCAAATTACAAATTATACCCCTTTCATCGTTTATTATAGTATAATATATTATAAATAGTATAGATATAAATTGACGGAAATGGTCTAATATTATCACAATATTGAAAATAATTTAAACTTAGAGTTTCTAGTAAATATCATTTAAGTATAAGAAGATGAACCATTCCAAAAAAAGAAAGAGTATGAAAGTTGTAGGATCTGGACCGGACCGTGTATAGCCGGTCCGATCTTCGGTCCGCAAAATCAAAAAATTTGGTATGTGGTCCAGACCAGTCCAAGTCCTGAAAAAATATAGACCGGACCGGATTTTATATATATAGCTATTTTTATATTATTTACTTATTAAAATATCTAATATAAAGATTAAATATTTAAATACATCATAATTTAACAAGCCAAATTAGTAGAAAATAAATTGATGAAATAGTAGCGATTAATATTACAATCTAATGATTAAATGTCATACGATATACGATAAATACTTGACGCTCACATGTTTAACAATTACGATTATTTCACAAAAAATAAGATATGAACTTCATTTTTAAACTATATTAACTTACAAAGTAATTTATTTATTTTATGTACTCCCTCCATCCCAAAATAGTATTCTTTTTTGAGAGATTTTGTTTTCCATAGTACATGTCTATTTCCAATTTTCAATGTAAGTTTGTGATAATTTTTCCTAAACTACCCTTTTTAAAAATTGTATAACAATTAATGAGTAATGACCAAGAGTATAAAATAACTCATATTCTTAAAAGTCAATGTATTTATAATGAGCGTAAGAGGAAATGTATCATCTAATTAATGTTTTCTTAAACGTAATTTTTTTTCAAATGAGACTTGTATTGTGGGACAGGGGTAGTATTTAAATTTCTTAAAAATAAATATTAAATTATAAAAAATTATTTTTTGTATAAAAATTAACTGGTTCATACCGGTCCGTTTCCGGTTCGATCCGAGTTCGGTCCATTCCGGTCCGGTCCCAAGACTGATTATAACACGTCCGGTTCTTGGTCCAAAAAATTGGAAATTCGGTCTTTGGTCCGATCTGAATCGGTCCAATCCAGTCCAAAACTCGGTCCGGTCCAATCCAATCCTCGATCCAAAAAATTGAAAATTCGATTTTCGATCCGGTACGTGCAACCCTAGAAAAGAGGACGTCCGTGGGAGGTTATTTTTCAAGTAAAACCAAAGTCACAAATATATATATTTATATATATATATATATATATATATATATATATATAAAATCTCTGAATCTTTTTAATCGAAATTTTAAATTTAAATTTTGATTCTTTTATTAAAATACAAATTTTGATAATTCTATACTTATCTAGATGGTGGCATATTTGATGGAATTTTAATTATATATAATGATAATATAAATTTTTAATCATATATAATGATATTCTGCATGGTTGAGAAGGATTTTTGTGATGTCTTTTGTTTTATCTTCTATTGAAAATTTTTATATCTGATAAAATTTTGTTAAATATATAAATTTCAATGTATATTAATGTATTAAATATAATAATTATTTTTAAATCAATCACTCTTTTAACTTTATTTTAAATTTCACTAATTATTTTCATGTTCGTTGTTAAGTCTTAGAATTCAAAATATTTGTAAAATGTTTATTTCATGAATTATATTTCTTTAATTAAGAGTTTTAAATTAGTATCCAACCAAAATGATTTTCTTTGATTAGATTTCACTTTTTTATAATGTTTTTTGTTGCTTTTATGAGATCTTTGCTATTTGTTTTATTTTGTTATACAATATTTTATCGTAAACCAGTGTCATTAAGACAATTTTTTGTTGATTTTTATAGAATTTTATTTTTTACATAAATGTTTTATCATTTAAATTTTCGGAAAACATCCTTGCATGTCTTTCGATTAGATGGGAAAATTTTTCCTTATGACCAACATTATATTTCGATATAATTCATACATGTGAAATTATTTTTAAACAAAATATATAAATATTATATATATATATATATATATATATATATATATATTGGATTTCATGTGGATCTTAGTGAGATTAAAATATTTTCAGTACAAATTTAATGGTATTATATGTAAATTATTGATAAAAATTTTATATTACAAGGACCTCTTACTTTATAAGTACATATTTGTTATAACCTTAGAAAAGGTCCTGACATTAGTAACTCTTAATTACTTAACAGTTAGTTTACACAATATCAATACAGCATAAGGTTATTACTTTTATTTTCATTCTTCTTTTTTTTGTCTTGTAAATTTTCTTCTTACATTTTTTGTATGCTTTTGTATCAAACTTCAATATTGTATTAATGCTAAAAGTATTTTAAGTTCTACATACATTTTATTACCGTTTAATAATCATCAATTTTTTGAGTTTTGTAAAATTTGTTGTGTGCTCTTTATTGCAGGTAACAACACTCAAATAAAATTTTCATAATGTAGTATTACTTTAACATCCAGTTCATTTATATAGTATTTTATACATTTTTGAAACAATAATATTTTAGACATATTGTATCTTAATTTATATATTTCTTTCATAAAATATATTTCGATAAATTATTTACAATACACAATACTAAATTTATAAAATTTATTTTTAAAATTTGTATTCTACAATTTTAATATTATTTAGTGTTATATATTTTATATTGTGTTTTTTTCTGTATTTTGTGTGTTATGCATTTAACTTGTTCTGTATTTTGCGTATTATGTATTTTACACGTGTCTATGTTGTCTATATTTGTTTATTTTATTGTGTTTGATAATTATTGACATTTTTTGTTATTTCTAACTTTTTTGTGTTCTGTATTTTTTCTATGTTCTCTACTTTCTTTTTATGTTCTATAATTTAGTAGTGTCATGTGAAATATTTTATTTATGATTTGTGATTGTTTATATTATCTGTAATTTTTTTTTTTGCAATTTTATTTCTTTTATGTGTACCGTACATTTTTCATGTACTATAATTTTTTAAACATAACTTTTTTAATTATGTTTTATAAATGTTAAGCAATTAATTTTGTACTTTGTACATTTAAAATAAACAGACATAAAAAAAGAAACAAAACAAACTTGGTTTTTGGTTAATATCGAACAGACGTGGTGATTAGTTTTTAATTCTGTTTTGATACTAAATTGTATGAATTTTGTGTTCTTTATTTGGTGTTCTACATAAATTTTGTGTTCTATATAAATTTTGTGTTCTTTATTTTGTATTTTGTATATTTTACATTTAGTATCTTTTAGTTTTGTGTAATATGTTCAATTTTTATAATTTATTTAGTATGTTGAGTAATTTTTATTCTATTGTTCACTTTTTTTTGTACATTTTTTTGTGTACAGTATCTTTTTGTGTTCTATTTTTGTGCTTTGTACCTATTTTGTCTTCCTTATTTTCTATTTTTTTATAAAGTTATTATGTAATTTAAAATTTTAGTTGCATCTTTAAATTTTTTGATGTCTCATAGTTTTTGATGTTCTTTACTCTTTAATTTTAAACTACTCAAATTTCTATGTGATATATATTTTTTTAAAAATTATAAACACATTAGAAATTAAGATTGGTAAAAAAATTGTGAAAAATGGAAAAAAGATATAGAACAAAGATAAATAATTACAAAATATAAGAATAACTTACAGTTTATTTTTGCAATAAATATTTCCTTAATGTTCCATGATTTTTTATGTGTATTGTAATTTCTTTTATTTTCTAAAATATTTAGTGTGTTTTGTATTTTCAATCCAATATTTTCTAATCGTCTGGTATTTAATATTACTTGCCTAAAACCCGTGCGATGCACGGATTTTTTTTATTATATGAATTTTTTTCATCAATTTGAATAATTTTTTTGAAACATGTTTTGGAGGCTTAAATTTTTTAATGAGATGATTTGATAGTAATTATTTAAATGTTATCCGTGATAAATCTAGAAAATGAGAAATTTAGTTATAAAATATAGAAAAAATGATTGGTTTTAGTTAAAAAGGTAATCAGTTAATTATTAGTAATTATAAATTTATTATTTTATTTTATTAAATAGAATGTCCGTGATATAATTGGAAAAAAGAGATGTTTTATTTAAAGAAAATTAAAAAGATAAAATATTTTAAGTAAAAAAGGTAATTGATTACTTTATAGTAATTATAATTTAATTATTTTATTTTACTAAATAAAATTGCTTGTAATGTCTTTAGAAAATGATAAATTAATGTTGTTCATGATATTTCTAGAAAAAAAGGGATTTAGTTAGAAAATATTGAAAATATGATACGTTTTAAATGAAAAAAGGTAATCGATATTAGTATTATATTATTATTATTATTTTATTTCATTAAATAGAAACTCCTGTGATATAATTGGAAAAAAAAAAAGAGATTTTAGTTAGAGAAAATAGAAAAGGTAACGTGAAAATTAAAAAGGTGACATGTTTTAGGTGAAAAAGGTAATTGATTAGTTTATAGTAATTATAATTTAATTATGTTATTTTACTAAATAAAATTGCTCGTATTGTTTTTAGAAAATGAGAATTAATGTTTACCGTGATATTTCTAGGAAAAAAAAGGAATTTAATTAGAAAAATAGAAGAGATGATACGTTTTAGCTGAAAAGGTAATCGGATAATTATTAGTATTATAATATTAATATTTTCTTTTTATTAAATAGAACCGCCCGTGATATAATTGGAGAGAAATATATTTTATTTAGATAAAAGAAAAAAGGTAACATGTTTTGACTGAAAAAAGTAATTGATTAGTTAATAGTAATTATAATATAAATATGTTATTTTATTAAACAAAATTTCTCGTAGTATTTTTAGAAAATGAGAAATTTTAGTTAGATAAAATATAGAGGATATTGCATTTTACTTGAAGAATGAAATTATTTAGTTATATTTAATTATGTTATTTTATTAAATAAAATTCATCGTAGTGTTTTTAGAAAATGAATAATGTTGCCCATGATATTTATATAAAAAGGGAATTTAATTAGTACATATTGAAAAGATGATACGTTTTAGCTGAAAAAGGTAATTCGTTAATAATTAGTATTATAATATTATTATTTTATATTTATTAAATGGAAGCGTGATATAATTGGAAAAAGAGATATTATAGTTAGACCATCTCCAACCCAAGACACCAAAATAGTGTCCTAGGAACACTATTTTGATGACAAAATTACACCATTCATAAAATGCACTCCAACCCATGGTCACTATACTTGACACTAAAAAGAATCTTTCACTAATAAAATAGAATATTCTAACTTTGTTCAAATTTTACATTATTAATATCTATTATATTTTAAATTGTAATGTTATGGTCGCATAATATTAAATTTATTAATATAAAAAATTATTTATAAAAACAAATCAATATCCAAATTTTGTTAAAATTTAGTCAAAAAATTAAAAAGGAATAAATCACAATTAACAAATATTCCCGGTTGCCACAATAATAAAAGTGGAAAAGGCTTGACTTAATTATTTGAATTACCGTATTCTTCATGAAGGTGCTCAATCAACGCAGCGAAGTTCAAAATGAGCTTCCTAACCTTTGATTTGTCGATATCTACTTAGAAAGTTTTGAAATTTGACATCTTCATTTCTTTATTATTTTTCACAAGATTAGCTACGTTAAAACTTGAGTTTCTTTATTTATATGTATTATAAGTTAGGTAAAATTATTATTTTGTAACTTCTTATTTATCATTATGATGTTAATTTTATAATTATATTTGGTTTGTTGTTTATAATTCATGATTAAGATTTTTTTTAAGGTTTTGTGCGAAAGTTTAAAGTTAAAAAAAATAATATTTTACAATTAACTAGAGTTGAGAAGAAAAGAAGTTTCAATTGATAAAATTTAGAGTTAAAAATTACAAGAACAAATAAGTTCAAAAAAAATTACAAGAACAAATAGTAGGACGTAGATGAAAAAAAATTGTTTTGTTAACAAATATAGGGGCATTGTTGGAATTTTGAAAATCACCAAATTTGGTGATCAAGGATCACCAAATGTACTTTTGTCACCAAATTTGGTGACCCAAAACTCATTTGGTGATCTTGGGTCACTATTTTAGTGTTGCATTGGAGTGGGTATGACACTATATCCATCACTATTATAGTGATTTAGTGATGGATTGGAGTTGCTCTTAGAGTAAAAAGAAATTGTAATGTGTGTTGGCTGAAAAAAGGTAATTGATTAGTTAATAGTAATTATAATAATTATAATTTAATTATGTCATTTTACTAATTGCTCATAGTTTTTAGAAAATGAGATATTAATGTTGCCTGTGATATTTCTAAAAAAAAAGGGAATTTAATTAGAAAAGATGATACCTTTTAGATGAAAATGTAATCGGTTAATTATTAATATTATAATATTAATATTTTATTTTTATGAGATAGAAACATCTGTAATATAATTGGAAAAAGAGATGTTTTAGTAAGAAAAAAGAAAAAAGGTATCGTGTTTTGGCTGAAAATTGTAACCGTCCATGATATAATTGGAAAAAGAGAGATGTTAGTTAGAGAAAGAAGAAAAGGTAACGTGTTTTGGGTGAAAGGGGTAATTGATTAGTTAATAATAATTAAAATATAAGTATGTTATTTTATTAAACAAAACTGCTTGTACTATTTTTAAAAAAAGAGAAATTGTAGTTAAATAAAATGTAAAGGATATTCTATTTTACCTGAAAAAGGAAATTATTTAGTTATTGAAAAATAGAAGGTAATATGTTTAACCTGAAAAACGAAATTGATTAATAATGGAGAAATTTTAGTTAAATAAAATATAAAAGGATATTGTATTTTATCTGAAAAAGGAAATTATTTAGTTCTTGAAAAACAGAAAATGTAAAGGATATTCTATTTTACTTGAAAAAGGAAATTATTTAGTTATTGAAACATAGAAAAGGTAATATGTTTAACCTGAAAAAGGAAATTGATTAATAAAGGAGAAATTTTAGTTGGATAAAATATAAAAGGATATTGTATTTTACCTGAAAAATGAAATTATTTAGTTTTTGAAAAATAGAAAAGATAATATGATTAACCTCAAGAAGAAAGTATATCTGTAATTGAGTAAGGGTAAATAAGTAAAATCAACAGGAAATTTTACCTGAAAAAGGAAATAATTTAGTTATTGAAAAATAGAAAAGGTAATACGTTTAACCTGAAAAAGGAAATTGATTAATAAAGGAGAAATTTTAGTTAGATAAAATATAAAATGATATTGTATTTTACCTAAAAAAGGAAATTATTTAGTTCTTGAAAAATAAAAAAGATAATATGTTTAACCTTAAGAAGGAAATTGATTAGTTAGTAGATCTGTAATTGAATAAGGGTAAATAAGTAAAATCAACAGGTACCGTACCGACCGACCAACCGACCAACCAACCAAACTTTTAATATTTCGGCTTTTATATAATAGTATAGATTATATATTTTTTAGTATGTTGTATTCTTTGTTTATATAATATTAAAAAGTTATGTGATATATTTATAGAATAGAAAAATTTTGAATAATAAAAAAATACAAAACACAAAAATTATAAAATGATGTAAAATAAATTAATAAAGTATTGGAAAAGTTAAGGAAACAAACAGATCTAGTTCCTCAGATTTAGTTCCTCAGCCTACCCCTCTCTCTCTCTCTCTTTCTATATATATAAATATTTACAAATATACAAAATCCAACGCATATTGTTCACATTCCTACTTTTCTAGTGATATTTGTTTTAAGAAAAATGCTAGAAATTCAAACAAAAATTTCAAAACAGTGTCCAAAGTTAGAGTAAGGATCCTCTGTCCCCTTCTATATCCCCTTTTAGTATAAAAAGAGTGCACCTGACGGGGCCCATTTTAATAAAAATAATATTTTTATTTTCCTTAAAATTGCCCCACCAGGGACACTCTTTTAATACTAAAAAAGAACAAGACACAAAAGTGGGCATGGAGAATGGGACAGAGAATCCGGGCTTCCAAAATTACACATGTCTTGACTGATTAAATAACTAATATGATGAATCCAATGAATTCCCCATTTAAAACTTTTGATTTTATCAAATCACGCCTAATTTTGGATATATTTTTGGAGCATTTTGTGGTTCACTAAGAGCATCTCCAATGCTATTAGGTAAATTGGTTAGCTAAAATAATATATAATAATAATTAGCTATATTATAGATGATGAAAAAGTGATTTTGCTCCAATGTTATTAGCTATATTTGTTAGCTATATTTCAAAAACAATATTTTACTATTATAATTATTGGAGGGAGATGAGTTGGATATGAAAAAAGTATAAAATATTAATATAAAATTGGAGGGAGATGATGTGACCATTTATAGATAATGGTAGTGGATCAACAAATATAGAATACCAAGTGAGATTATCTAAAATTTTTATTGCTAACAGATTATGGTTGGAGAAGGTAATTATGTATATGGGTTAGCTATATGAAGTGCCAACTAGGATTTAGCTAACAAGTTTGTTTGAGTTGGAGATGCTCTAACAATACTCTTGTTTTAATTATATAATTAGGTCCAGCAACTCCTCAAATGTATTTTCAATTTTTGGAGAAAGTTGCTTAATTATTTGTGGTTTTAAAAAGTAATTGAGAAAAAAGAATCCGAGATACATCTTAGGTAACTTTCCTTAGATACTATCCTATTTTAAAACATTTTTAAACAAAACAATGTAGATTCTTAATTGATTTACTCGATATTTGAGGGAAGTTATCTGAGATCCCCATTCTCAAAGTAATTACTGTACTTACTTTTGTTAGGACAGGTGTGTTTCTTCTTTACACTTGTAAGCTCGGTGTGGTTGCAGTTGTCCTACAAGTTACAACTACAAATGAAATTCTATAATCTTTGTATCATAATTTATGTACCACACACATAAGTAGAAAGTGTAGACATAAATCAAATCCTTTTAACAAATCATCGTATCATCGGATACGCATGTTATGGAATGCAACAATCTGTAGGAATACCATCCACAAAATCATGAAACATTAACAAACAGAACTCCAAGATCCTAAAAAAGGTTTATCCATAAACCAAAACAATAAAAGAAACAACTGGTTGGGGACATGGACAACTCATTTACAATAACAGACATCTTCCATTACTTCTTCTAAGTTCTAGTAATTCATATACAGCTAAAAAAAAAAAAAAACAGAGAGAAAACAATTGCCCCCCTTTAGCAATAAATACACAAATTTAACAAGGGTATAAAAGAGATTTTGGTTGCCAAGTTAGTGATTGATTTTACTAACTAAAAAGTCGGTGGTGGTTGGTCAACGAACGGTCAATACGAATAAGTCGGGCGGTTGATCACAACACGGTCCCTTAGAATTCCGGCGTACAGAGCCGACCGGTTCGCCGGCATTTGTTTAGTCGCCGGCGCCGGTTTAAAACTCCTTAAAAGCAGCTTCTTTCTGAACTCTTCGCTGTTCCCGCTGGGCTCCACCACGTCCTTTGCAAAATGCACTTTTTTCTTCTTCTTCCTTTGCTTTCTCTTCTCATCTGCACCCACAAATATTAACGACAATTAATAAAAATTAAAACAACAACATGCAAAATTATATCGATCATAAATAAATGTCTGATAAATAAATTTATTTCAAAAAATAAATAAATAAGGTAACAGAATCGAAGGAAAGATTGCGTGGAGAAAAGGACCTGAGGAGATGCAAGATCTTGGGAGGGACGGAGGGGGGTTAACGGAGGTTAATTTTTGAAGACGTAAAGCAAGGACAATAACGGTACCGGAAACGGCCATGGCAGTGGCCAAGACAACGCTGCTTGAATTTAAGATTGAAGACATGAGGGGAGGAAGATGAGTAATCTGGGTGAATTATGAACAACGAGGTTTAGGATTAAATATAGGAGAGAGGAGACGAGGGGGTTGTTTTGCTTTTGGTGTACAGATCATAAATAATTACTACTACTCCTGTATGTTTCTCGTATGTAACGTATGTTGTTTCTCTTTTACGTTTTGCTCCCGAGTTTTTTGAGGAGCGAAACTAAATGAATGCAAGAGAAAGTAAGTGAAAATGGAACTAACATGATTCGTTCACTTGCTCCCGAGTTTGAAAAATTGTAGAGTGAAACTGATTTCATTAACATGCTCCCGAGTTGGAAGGAAAACATATAAATGATTGTTAAGTTACAATTCAATCCTTAAATATAAAATGTTTTCATTTAAATGATAAGGATATATTTGTAATATCAAGTGTTTTTAATTAAATTGCTTTCACTTGCTTTCCTTTTCATCCCACTTTTGGGATGAAAATTTTGGGAGGAAAGTAAGCAAAATTTGTTTTACCTTTTACTTGATTTCGCTCCTAAAAAAAATTCGGAAGCACAAACACGGATGTAAATTACATTACTTTACTTCCTTTTCACTTGCTTTCCTTCTTCTTTTTAACTGGGGAGGGAGCAGGGTGTTAAATGCGACTACTTTTCTTTTCCTTTTTCTTTTCGGAATAGTCAATTAGAAATAAGGATCAAGATTATTTTGGATATGGGTGGATTAATTTCTTGGATATTTATTAGTAATTTATTATATATAAAGAAAAAAGTAGATTGAGTTGGTTTGAAATCGAAGATAAGGCTCACCTCAAAAAAAAAAAAGATATTTTATCCTATTTGATATGTAATTTATAAATATTTGTTTATGATTTTACTTCTTATCAAAATTTAATTTTAAAATGAATAAAAAAAATGTCGAATGTACCGAAAGCGTATCTATACTATTATATTAAAGCCGAAACATTGAAAGTTTTGGTTTTCGGTTTGGTTATCCTATTTATTTTGGTTTTCGGTTTGGTTAATTTAATTTTTAATTAATTTTAAATATAAAATAAATCAAACCATTACTAATACAGCTAAACTTAAAACCTCTGTTACCTTCACGAACACTGCGCACAGAACTCTATTCTTCTAAACCTAATTTACACCATCTTCATCAATTGATTGAAAGTTTGGTCGGTTTCGGTTTGGTTATCCTAATTATTAAAATAAATAATGACATAATATAATTAATGATAATTAGTTATTGCCATTTTCACATTTACTTTTAATACAAGATATTACCTTTTATGAAAACATCAATCGTACCATATTTTCAAATCATTAACATTTCCTTTCTAATTTAAATATGTTACATTTTTTTATTTAAAACTAATCTTACAATCATTAATATATACTAAAAATTTCGCACCAGGTTTTAATTATTAATAAAATATAATAAAATCCCTGTACATTGTTTATAATAAGAAAATATTAGTATAATACGTAAATATGAGTATATTAAATTATGTTAAATTAAAATTTAAAAAATTATTAAATTGATAATTATATAAAAACATAATTGTACTATTAACTAGAATTTAATAAATTAATTGAACATATTACCCTTTATGTGTACCTAAAATATCGTAACTTCCAAACATTAACATTTCTTTTCTAATTAAAACACGTTACCTTTTAATTTAAAACATAATTTTACAATCATAATCTTCCAATCATTAATAGTATTTATCTTCTAATTAAATACACTACCTTTTAATTTAAAACATAAATTTACAATCATTAATGTATACCCAAAAATATGACACCATATTACTGTTAGATTTTTAGTAATTAATAAGAACCGTTAGATGTAATTATAATGTATATTTAATGATTAAGTTAATTTACTAAATATTCAAGGTTCGAATTCTGTTAAGTTGTTAACGACATATTTAACTTAAAATTTATTTTAAATTTACTTCAAATTTTATTAAATTAATATTAAAATAATTTTTAAAATTAATAATTATATAAAACCATAATTATAGAATAAAATAAAATTTACAACATACCAAAGGAAACCCGTGCATCGCACGGGTTATAAGCTAGTTTATTTTTAAGAATGCAAAAGAAGAAAGAGAGACTAGTACATCAAATGTACGTTGTACCAACTCTATCTGATAAACGTTCCCACGGGAGTCCCAAATATGCTGTCATGAATGGTGTCACCCTGTCATTTTGCTTTTCATGAACACGAGAATATCTAAGAGTTGTGTAGTACTTCAGTTTGCTTTTTCACTATCTGCTGATGTTGAAGAACTATCAGGGTCGGCATGAGATAGTTTTTAGATAAGGGTTTTATCTTATCTTTCTTTTTAAAAAATATTTGATTCTCGTTTATTTAGAAATTTATTAAATAATACATATATAAAATTTATCAATTTATAAATTAAATTTAAATAATTATGAATATTTAATAAAGAGGAATTTACATTTTATATTTATAAAATTTTCATTTTCATATGTAATTTTCAAATTTGCCAATTCCATCACGTGAAAAGTTCGTATGACAAAATGTCATATTATATATATATATATATATATATATATATATATACATATGCCATTATTTTAAAGAAGACATCCGAATATTAGAGAATCAATCAATACCATTTATTTTTTAGGGCCCCGCCAGGGGCACATACAATTAAAATGCACCCTCACACACTACATTTAAAAAAAATTAAAAAATTTCTGATGAACAGTACCTTGCTGACGTGGCATGCCACGTGGCACTGCCACGCCAGCAGGTGACCCCACTTTTGATGACGTGGCAGTGCCACATGTCATGCCACGTCAGCATCTGCCACGCCATCAAAAGTGGTGGCAGATGCTGACGTGGCAGTGCCACACGGCATGCCACGTGACAGATGCTGACGTGGCATGCCACGCCAGCAAGGTACTGTTAATCAGAATTTTTTTAATTTTTTTAAAAACTTTTTTTTTTAAAAAAAAATGGGTTGGGTTAGCATGTTTGAGGGTACATTTTAATTGTGTGTGGGTGCATTAGATATGTGATTTATAATGATTCTCTCTAATTCTCCATGTAACAATTTCGCTTTAGAAGGGGACTCATATATATATATATATATATATATATATATATATATATATATATATATATATTCATTGAAATCGATAAATATAATGTATAAATTGTTTGTACTAAATTCTAAAGTACAACTTTTTCCAATTACAAAAATATCAACGTCTTAATGTTTATTAATAATGATTCCAAACTTGTTCACTTAAATTAAATGTTGCCACTAATTCCACAAAATCATGAAAATAATCCAATTAACATATTAGATTATCTTCCAATCAACTCTCAAGCCAAGAGTCCTAGACTTCTTTACATCAAAAATTTATATTATAAAAGTTACCAATAAAATTACGTAACTGACTAACCCAATAAATGGTAGCTAGGTTCGTATTGCAATATTCACTTATATTTTGATTGTTCTATTATTCCGAAGCATCCATTTAGCAAACGATGAAAGGGCACGATCCTATCATTACTGTTTCATTATACACAAGCAAACAAACATCCATTTAGCAAACGATAAAGAAGATGCGACCCTACCAATATTGTTTGTTTAAACGCAAACAAATAACTATAACATAAATCTTGACGCGTGTATTATTATTGGTTGTACTCAAAATTTTGGAAGATTCTGAATCCAAAGATCGTTTCATACCCCTTTTTACTCACAATTATTATGCCTTCATTATTAATTGAAATGAAAAATTCTTTTACTGATGAGACGTTCTTCTAAATAAAATTAGAATTAACACCAAAATCCATCGAAAGGTAATCCTTTAAAAAAGACTTTAAGGACACATGCTACCATGTTGGTAGGTTTTTCTGATAATGTGTTCCAAACTTATTTTCTAAATAAAACACAGGATCAAAAGAGCGCAAATCTTAAAAATACATCCATCACTCTTTTTTTTATTGCAATTTTTTAACACTTTTTGTAGTAGAAATTTCGATGCCGTGAAATTCGAAACACTCTGAAAAAAGTTAAAAATCTTTTGAAATTCATCCAAACTAAGATGACGTATCAAAAATATACTAAGACGGTATGTTGAAAAAGTATGAGATACATTCTTCGTTAAAATATATTTTCTTACATGTGATAACAACTTTTCTTATCATTTGTTCGACCTTGTCGTACATGGTCTTTAAGAAACCAAAATATGACATATTCCAAATCAACTTAAAACAGTATGTGCAATGAGAGTCGACTCCCTCTCTTTTTCATCTCTCTTCTCATCCATCGCATCCTCTTCCCCGCTACTTCAACCATAGCCACCGCAGGAGATCCATCTTCTTCTTTCTCTTATATTCTTTTTTTTTCCTTCAATAATTTTCAATAATCTTATCTTTGGGTGAGATTTTTGATTCTTGCATCCATTTTTTTGGGTGTTTTATGTCTCTTCTTTTGGAATGGTTTATGTCTCTCCTTTTGGAGTGTTTTTGTTATGTTTTAGTTTGTTATCGTGTTGTTTTAAGAATGATTTCTATGGTGTATTGGGTAATCTGGGAAGCCCACTTCAAATCTGGAACGGTAGTGATTATCGTGAGAGCTCACCTTGCACAACGAAAGATTGTTCAATATATGGGGACATCTATACCCCCGACCTCAGTTGGTGTAACTGATGGGTATGAACAATGGACTATCACCGATTTTTTATGTGCGCAGGTCAATTGTGATGCTACTATTTTCAGGAATGTTGGTGTCGACTGGATTGCTCGGGAAACCTTTGTAATCATTTTTATTTTCAAGAATATTTATATTCTATGTGTTAAGCAATCTGAAAACGAAACGGCTATTTGTTTAGCTCATTTTTTGTTTCACAATCAGGTTGTAGCTGATAGTTCGGGGGTTTGTCCCGGCTGGATTTCAATGTTTAAGTATTAATAAAATCTTCTTGTTCGTCAAAAAAACGGTATGTGCTAAGTTCACACTTGAGATAAACCACAAATTCTTGCTACTTATATGTACAAATATCAAAACTAAACATAAATATAGATTTTCTATAATTGATTGATAAATTTGAAAATTCTTAATATATGGTTTTAATGTATTTTATGGTACCGGTTGTTAAGTAATCATTCCATCAAAAATATTTGTATGTTAGAGGAACACCTTACAAGGATCTTATATTGTATCTTAATACTTTCACTTACTCGAAAGCACTTTTATGGATCAAATAGTGGATCTTTGGGACATAATTTACCTTTCGTGTCATAATAAATATTGAGAGAATATTGGGGATGATAGATAGTCGAACTTGAGATTCTCACTGACCTGAGCTCCGATACCATATTGAGTAACCAATCGCTCTAAAATCTTAAGATGTTAGAGAAAGGACAAAAATGATCCTATAGTTTTCAGCATCGACTTCATTTGGTGCGCTATTATAAAATAAATAACTTGTCACATACAATAAATGTAAGATAAACAAAACTTGTAGGCAAATGGAACAACCATGAATTGCGCCTCAATCATAGCATCGCCTAGTATCGTAGAAGTCATCCGCCATGTTATCAAGAGAGGGAAAGGAAAAGTGCAGCTCCACAAATATCTTATCTTGGAAATATCACACGCGTTATGAAACCGTTAAAATGGATATTCAACAGTTATTAATTTCATCAATTGCTCATAAAACCTTGTTTATCGTCATCATGATTGCAAAAAATTCCAAAACATCACATTTATAGCAATTACCACCCAAATCACCCCCTTTAGCAGGTTCTTTTAAGCGTGCCAAGGCAGGACCTGCGTAAGAGCTCAACCAGGGCATACTGAGCTTCGGGCGAGGGACTACAGATATACTAGGTGTTACGCCATATTTTCGGTTATCTCAATTATCTCCCAAACTTTCAATTACGAATCTAATGATAATTAACTTAATTATTTCCTCTCTCTGAAACGAGAAATAATCTCCAATTTATGATAGAAAATATCTCCAAACGATATGCTTCAAATCAGGAAGCTATCTTAATGTGAATATAATTTAAATAGAGATAAAATCTACTAATTTCCAATACAACCCTTAAAAATCACAGGGATTAAAAACCGAGTCTTTAATAGAATTGTGTTGGCTTGATCCCTATAAATATAAGGGTATGCAAGCATCGTCGAAAAGGATCCGACACATCTAACAAGTCGAGACACCTCTCAAATCCAGCCCCAAACATCCAAAATCAAAAATTCCCTTATTTTCATGATTTTGTTATTCCGGTGACCTCGGAAATTTGTTATCACCAAATTCCTCCGTTAACAATTAGAGCTTGAAGGGGGGATATTTTTTGATTGTGGAGGACAATCAATTAATACGCATTGGGGTTATTATGGATCTGGAGCTGCTTTAATGAAGGAGCTAAACGATGAAGGTAGTGGTTCTATTCTGAATTAAGATAAGTTGTTTTTTTTAAGAATCTGTCCATTAGTCCATACAAATCAACTATCTCATAAAATTCATAGTAAATTCAATACATGTCGGATTTCGATGATTTTTAATGATTTGAAAATCTTTTTCAATTTTCTACAACTTTCTTTCTTGGAGTTTTTTTAGATTATATCTCGATCTATTCTCGGAATCACGAACTACAATTAGATCTCGTTTTTCAGTATCGAGAAGTTAATCAGCAGGCATTTTATTTGAGTCCTGATTCGTTGTAAGTTCATTTTTGATGAGACATATCTTGTTGGAAAGATCTTTTCATTGTCTCTACTTTCGTGTTTTTTGTTTTCCAAGAAAAGTTCATTTAGATGGTCAAAAAGGTCAAAAACAAATCTGGTCAAAATCTGAATCGTGAAGATGTTCAAGATTTGAGATGCAATATTCGTGGTACACGAAGAAAAAATAGAAGCTCAAAAAATTCCAAATTTACTGGAAGAAGAAATTGAGTTATTGTTGAAAACTACACAAGAAGACCATTCGGTTATCATTTTTGAAAGTCCTTCTTTTAGGAGAGTATTATTTTGGAAGACCCTCTTTTGATAGGGGTAATATTTTGGAAGACCCTCCTTTGGGGGGGGGGGGTTAATATTTTGGAAGACTTTTTTATAAGGAAAGTATTATTTTGGAAGACTATCCTGGTAGGCGGGTAATGCTTTTGGAAGACCCTCCTGGTAGGTGGGTAATATTTTGGAAGTTCCTCTTTTGATGAGGGTATTTCTCATATTATCGGAAGGCCCTTCGGGTATTGTTTGTATTTTTAAAAGGCCCTTTGGGTATTTCTTATATTTTTGGAAGGCCCTTCACGTATTGTTTGTATTTTTGGAAGGCTCTTCATGTATTGCTTACATTTTTTGGAAGACCCTACAGATGTTGCTTATATTTTTTTTGGAAGATCAATCCAGTGTTGTTTATATTTTTTGGAAGAATCTTGGGGTATTAATATGGTTTTTGAAGATGACCTCCTCGAAAGGAGGGTCTTCCTTATTTCTCTATGGTAGATGACCTCCTCGAAAGGAGGGTCTTTATTATTTCTCTATAGTAGATGACCTCCACAAAAGGAGGATCTTTCTTATTTCTCTATGGTAGATGACCTCCTTGAAAGGAGGGTGTTAGGATCCAAACGCTTACCACTACGCCAAAAGCAGCTACTTGTGGAGAAGGCGTAACTCATAACCTTTATAGTGTAGCAGTCAGTGCCATGTTTCGATTTAGGAAGATGCTGGCACCTCCAACAATCCCCCCCCCAGCATCTGTCAGTACTAACAAATCCCTATTAGGAAACAATGGTTAATTCACACAGATGCTTTTGGCATATTATGTACCCTTATCTTGACATAAATATGCGCGACCGTGGGATTCGAACCCGTGGCCTGCTCTGATACCACTTATTAGGATCCAAGTGCTTACCACTATGCCAAAAGCAGTTACTTGTAGAGAAGGCGTAACTCATAACCTTTATAGTGTAGCAGTCAGCGCTACGTTCCGATTTAGGAAGATACTGGCACCTCCAACAGAGGGTCATCCTTATTTCCATAAGGTAGATGACCTCCTCTAAGGAGGGTCTTCGTGGATTGTTGTAAAAATGATCTCCTTTGAGGAGAATCTTACTGAAAATACCTTGAAAAACCATACTTTTGGGGAGGATAATCCGTACTTCCGGAGCCTCATCAAGGAAATTCGTAGGAATATGACCTCCTCGAAAGGAGGGTGTTTCTAGGAACACATTAAATTCTAAGGATTATGATCTCATCGAAAGGAGGGTATTTCTGCGAACAATTCTTAAGAATATGTCCTCCTCGAAAGAAGGGTATTTCTGGGAACAACACTTAAGAATATGACCTCCTTTATTTCTGGGAACAACACTTAAGAATATGACCTCCTCGAAAGGAGGGTATTTCTAGGAACAACACTTAAAAATATGACCTCCTCGAAAGGAGGGTATTTTTTGGGAACAATTCTTAGGAATATGACCTCCTCGAAGGTGGGTATTTCTGGGAACAATTTTTAGGAATATGATAATTCCCAGTTGTACACCACAAGATTGTACAAGGGGGTTGAATACAATCTTGACTAAAAATTCTTTAGAATTGATAGAGGCTCAAACAGTTTATGTAAGAACAAATAGTTAAATTAAAGCACAAGCATATGCAACATGATATTAAAATTTTCAGGTGGGTTTGTAAGCTCCACCTGAGAATTATATTGAAGAAAAGTAATCTGTGTAAGAAGTACACAGGTGCTGGTTACAAAACTTAGTGTTTACAAGAAAACCTAATGCTCTCTACATTATGCTCAGTGTTTTCTTCTCTCCTAAGACAATGCTACACTTGGAGATAGATACACACACACACACACACATACACACACACACATATATATATATATATATATATAGTGCTTCTCTATGAGTAACCACTTAAAATGAGTAACTTAGGAACTTAAATCCTAACCATCCAATACTAAAATAATCAGGGGATTATTACTATGCACTTGCATGGTACACACGCAACACAACTGATGACAGTTACTTTTTTGTTGCAATACCTTTTCATACAATAACAATGTAACTTAATATTTTCTCATATAATCATTTATTTTATAACTTCTTTTATATTTTTTTCCAGTTCTTTTTGTTATTCAATATCTATTATTTTATGCCATGTAAACTTTTTTTTTTTATTATATTGTATGTAAAATTGTATGACTACAGAACACACAAAAATGTTCTATTTTTAAATATTATAACATCGTTATGTATTTATTCAACATCGTTCTGTATTTTATTCAATATTTTTCTATTTTATAACATTAAATGCAGAACATAAATTTTACATTTGGTAAAATATATGAAATGTAAAATTATATAAATACAGAACATACAAAAATGTTTTGTTTTTAAAATACCAAATCAATGTGTTGTATTTTGTATTCAATATATTTTTATTAATTAATATTAAATATAAAACCTAATTTTTCTATATATATTTTGTAAATACAACATCTAAAATTGTATAAATACAGAACACGACTTTTTATAGATGTAAACAGAAATACAAAACATAGATTTGATGTATAATGAACATATTTTGTTTATTTATAAAATTTAATTTTAATATAAATTTACATAACAACAATGTGTACTGTATTTGAAATATTATGTTATGTAATTTTTGTTTGAATACAGAACATGAAATCTTAAATAAGTTAAAATACACATAAAATTAATCTAATTTTAAAGTACAAAACTTCTATAAGCTTAAATTGTAGGATGTAAAACATAGAATTTGTATCGGCTAACAGAAAAGACAATATAGAATGTGACCTGTTAAATTTTTGAAATACAATTATAAAATTTAATTTTTTAGTCTAAAGTTATTATAGCATATTTACAAAATACAGAACTTATAAATATAGTTTATTAAATACAGTACAAGAAATAAAATTTATTTTATTTAAATACAGAACATATAAATTTATTTTATTAAAATACATATTACAAAATTTTTGTTAAATGTAGTACAAAGCATAATTTTTAAACTAAAGAACAAAACATTTTGATTTAATAAAATATAATACATAGAAATTCGGTTCATCAAAAATACAAAACATAAAAATTCAATTTATTAAAATACAAAACATAGAAAATTGATTTATTTTCTGTATGAAACCAAAAGATTTTATAATATGTCAAAATGAATGATACGATGCATGTATACATGTCTGACAAACCGAGAAAGAAGGAAGTTAGTGGTTGTGTCAGTTTAAATAATGGATTTGTCCTAGTAATCTAACGGTGGGTGTTCATTTAATCTAAGGGTTCTTGTTTAGTTACCTAGTTACTCAATATTTTTAGTTCCTAATTGAGCCTAGACCTATATATATATATATATATATATATATATATATATATATATATATATATATATATATATATATATATATACATACTCCAAGTTTACAAAACCTACAAATAAAACGAATATTACAAAGTCAAAGTATTTGCAGGTTTGCTGCCACTCCTTGTCTCCATGTGATACAAATTTGTCTGATTGTCTTGGACAGATTTTCACTAGATTTGATCAACCAATTTGCTTGTGAGAATAAGGAATGTTTCTTTTTCTTCTCTGTTTCCAATACTGGCTTCCATACTCTTTCTAAGTCCATCAACCCGTGTGAAATGTCAGGCATGTCAAGTCGCTGTCAACTGCTAATATCAAGACATTATTGGTTGCAGCATTTATCCATTGAAGCTGACATCCGTTGATAGGTTGATTGTTATCCATTAAAGTGTCACATCCGTTGGTGTAGTATCTTTATCAGTTGAAGTACCACATCACTTATACAGAATTACATAGCTAAGCCTATTTACAATTAGCTACCTTATTCTATATATCCATTGATAGTCAACATGACTTAGAAAAACTAGCAACTATGACGTCAACAGATAACATATCCGTAGAGACTTAAACGATATGTTACAAACTTATCTATTGATAAGCTGCCTCATGAACCGGATGCTAATAAGCATGTCATCCGTTGATGAGTTACAAAAATAACTTATACAAATATGTTTTTAGGTGTTTTGTGAAAGTATCATCAAGAACAACATAATTCCTAACAGAATATGACCTCCCTGAAGGAGTGTATTTCTTTCTATGTTTATTTTTCAGGATATTGCTAGGAAAACTTTGTGCTACTCTCCAAAAATTGTTATAAGATACATTCTCTCACACCTACAAAACTTAATATTTTTTACATCTCGCATATTGTCTCGTTTACATCTACATGCATATTACGGGTACCTAGGTACTCTATATTATTTACTAATATTCCTCTCCTATCTGTTTCAATGACTCAGGAAATTTGGAAGATCGAAGCATGCTTAGTTCTACAGTCCATCAAGCTGCACTGAAGAACCGGGGGTAGTTACGCCATATTTTCGGTTGCATCAATTATCTCCAAAATTTCCTAATACGAATCTTATAATAATTAACTTAATTCCCAAGTTAATTATTTCCTCTCTCTGAAACGAGGAATAATCTTCAATTTATGATTGAAAATATCTCCAAACGATATGCTTTAAATCAGGAAGGTATCCCAACATGAATATAATTTAAATAGATAAAATCTACTAATTCTCAATACATCCCTTAACAATCACAGGGATTAAAAGCCGATCTTTAACAGAACTGCGTTGGCTTGATCCCTATAAATATAAGGGTATGCAGGCATCTTGGAAAAGGATCCGACACATCTAACAAGTCGAGACACCTCTCAAGTCCAGCCCCAAACATCCAACATCTCAAATCCCCCTATTTTCATGATTTCGTTATTCCGGCAACCTCCGAAATTTGTTATCACCAAATTCCTCCGTTAACACCAGAGAGAGGATCCTTTAGACCATCCATGGAAATAGGGCAATTAAAAAAAGATTCTTATCAAAGAGCATTTGAGAATATTTCTTAAAGACAACTTTACTAATCTTAGGAATGATGTTGTACTGCAAGCCAATAGGGACAAAACAATCGTTCCTTCCTCATCATCCAAGACTGAAATCCAGATAGTGTCCCATGACTTAAGGATTGTGACAATATCATTAAGAACCAACAACCTAGGCTAAGAGCTTCCCTCATTAGGACCGACAATCGAAAATTAAAGACAAAGTAACCTACCTGGTTAGACACAACAATAACAAGTCCCTTATCTTTCTATTTTAGATAAACATGGTTTTAAATAAACTTCAACGGGTATATCTCTCATCAAGAATCAAATCATAGCTATTATATTATTGTACTGTATCAAAATTAGTATAAAAATAATTCGTAAATATATTTTCAGGAAGTAACAACATTTATAAGTTTAGCATGCATGAGGTCCAATCAGTGTTTAAAAAAGCGGTAATTAATTGCTGATTTATCGTTGTTCGGTGCCTCTTCGAGCGGATTTTAGCAAAATCGGACAAAAATTATTTTCTTTAAAAAGCGGCCAATAAGCGAATAATTCGGTCAATAAGCGGTAAATTCGGTCAAAAAATGGTCAAGTTAAGTCAAAATTATAAAAAATATATTAAATTTAAAATTTATGAAATAATTATAAATATTTATGAAATGTTTATTTAAAGTTTATATTATATATATTAAAGATAATTTTATGTAAAAAATCATATTCAATTGATTCCGATTAATCCCCGATTATCTGATTAATCTCTGTTCCGCGCCTTCATCGCTTTGTTCCGAATTTCGCTTTTTATAATATTGGGTCCAATAACATCGTGTTTATCATATTAAATAGCCTAACTATGACAAGATCAGCATCTACCTCTTTTTTCAATAGAATCAACAAAAACAAAAGGATGGTTCAGTTCAATTACCTATGAAGCCATTTTCATCCACTCTTCGGTTACTCAAGGAGTAATTCACATGCCAGTGGAGTGGAGATGATTTTGGGATGTTCCTCATTGATATAATAATATTCCTAAAGGCCTTAACAGAACTAGAATTTAGGTCTTGAGACATAATAGTTTGGAGTGTGCTTGAGCTATGAAGCTCAACCTCCGTCAAACCACCACTATTAGTAGAATTGGAGCCATCGTGACTGTATTCAAAGAGACCATCAAGATCCCTTCCAAGAACGAAGGAAATGAAATACTGTAAGAGGAAGAGGAACTAACATTCAAATTCGAGAAATCTGGCAAGAATGGTACAAGCTGATGAGGAAGAGATTACAAAAAGTTGAAGAATGGAAGAGAGAAAAACCGGAGGGGGTGGGGAGAAAAATGGCTAGGGTTAAGGGAAAGAAGGTGGGAAGCAGAGAAAAGTGAGAGAAAATAGATATTAATTGTCACTTGGCTTCTTTTTTCGAAACAAAACATAAACCTTTATTTTAAACCTTTGTTTAGTCTTGAACATAAAATTGTTCACTTTATCCTTACTAAGAAATATCAAAAGTATTAAAAATCTGTACTTAAGTTGCTTGAGAGAAATAAACTATTTTTCAAAAAAAAAAGTTCGCTCCATTCTATTTGCAAAAACTTTGATAATGATTTTAATAAAGAATAGTGAAATAATGCATCCAAAAGAGTATTTATTCAATTTAATCGGGAACCACCCCTTACAAGTTATGTAAAACGTGCCTTCCAACTAAACGTCAGAACTCAGAAGTTCTATCATTTTCATTTTCAAGAATGTAACATATATATTCAAAATTATTATTTTGCATTTTAAAATATAAAAAATGAATTAATTTATACATTTATGTTTGTACAAAAATACTTTACGTATAAATTTTCAGTTTGCCACCCACCATCTCATCGTTATATGTCACAATTCATACTCATTAATTCCGCTAAATAAAAATCAGCTATGACAGTTTATTTAAGTTATGTTTATATCCAATGAAGACAGGAAGTTTATGATAACTCCCACTGTTGACTCTCGGCTCCAACCACTATCCTAGTAGTGTCTTCACCTAAGTTGAGCGCCTGCAAAACAATATCTAATCGGGGGTTTGGACCGTCAAGCACCTCCAATATGAAAATAAGTGATCGAAATAATGATAATCAGGATAGTAGTAGTTAATCGAGAGAGAGAGAGAGAGAGAGTATGCTATTGTGAGTGTGAGTGAAATGTGTCTTGAGTGTAAACGTATGAAAAGTATGGTATTTATAGGATGATCTCCCAGACACTGTAGCACACGTGGCGGTCATTGTAATCACAGTGCAAGGGATGACCCTTACCAAAACGGTTATGTTTGCACAAAATCACGCAAGCGTACGTGGTCACAAGTAATATAGATAAAAGTCAAGTTCGTTCCCCCAGAGATCTGGTTTTGGTTTTAATTCAGTTATTGTACCTATGTAACAATGTATGGTTTTTACTCACTACTAAGACAATTAACAAATTGGGGTTTTGATTTACTAAATTTAACTAAGATGCTATTTAACAAACTAAGAATTACTTAACTAATGAGAATTGGAATCGAATTACTTATATGAGAATAAACATGTGATCCTAACTTCATTAAATACTTCGCTTAGATCTGACGCCTTTAATCACTATATGCAATGGTTATGATATCTGATCGGACAACACGAAACAAGTATAGGCTACCTCTCAGCATACGAATACCAAACTACTCATGCATCCACAAAAGAGATAGAAGATGGGTAGACACCAATTATGTTCAGACCCTATATGTCTATAGAATTTGAAAACATAACGGTTGAGGAACAAGTTATCCATATGATCACATAGGGCAACATAATATATTTCTATTTATGCTACAAATCATGTTGATAACAATCATGAACTTATGCTAGCATGGCAAGTTCTAAATCTCAAGATCCACTCTCGCTTCACAAGAGATTAACAGATTAGATGTTAGCTACGCATCTAATAATTAAGCATAACCATACGAGGATATCAATATACATCACACACAGATCTTTAAAGCATCAAAATACTAAAGCTCCATAAATAAATCCGTTAGAATCCCATGACAACGATTAGTTCATAATAGAACCGTTCGTCATCATGGGATCTGATGAAACCATGGTAAATAACAAAGTATTAAATATTACAAATGAACTAGAGTATGAGTTTAAGAAAACAAATCCCAAAAACATCCAAGAGTATCGCCTAAAAGAAGAAAACAAAAGTAGATCTAGATCTCCGTTGATTGTCACGATCCTCGGTGAATCCTTCTCCAATTCTGAATCTCCGTCTCTCGGCTCTCTCTTGTGTGTATTGTAGGATTGGTGGGTGTTGGTTTTATGATGATAGGATGTGTTTATATAGGCCATGGGAGTCTTTTCCAGCAAGAAACTACTAAAACAGAATTAAAATAAAATTTCTGAAAATACGTTTCCTAAATTGATTCTGTTTTAAAGGAAATTTGTGACTATTCTTCAGTATTTATGGGCCATTCCAGTTGTATTTGGACATCTGGATCACTTTAAAATGAAAGAGAATTTCGTTATCTTTGCGTGGACTGTAAGATCGTCCAAAACGGACTTGCAGAACTCAAGATATGGCCCAAACAGTGAATTAGGATTTTCTGGCAGAATAGGACCCGCACCGCAGCGCCCTTTTCCGCGCCGCAGCGCCCAAACTTTCTGTCCAAGATTGTAGAAAATTTTGTTGTCTTCGCGTTAGCTGTAAGATCACTGAATTCGGACTTCTAGAACTCCAGATATGGCCAAAACAGTGCAGACTGCGCAACCTACCCGAAAAATCTGAATTTTCCACAATTTGCTCATTTCTCCTCCGTTTTCTCTTCCGATTCTTTTGACACTTCCTGTTCTTCAGTTCTTGAGCGTGAATCCACCATGAAACATGAAAATTTATCTCCTCACTTTAAGATAGTAACCCTGTACCATTCTTACTAAAAATGAATCAAAAACACGACATACTTGAGGCCAAGTTAATCAATTTAAGCCGATTCAAAGCGTTCCAAGTGGATATGAAATCCACTTATCAGGTTACTCCTTTATGCATTTTACAGCACTACATTTGGACAGTTATACTCCCAGCTATAGTTGAGCGTCCTTGAGACATGGTGTTGGGTGACTTTGAGGGTGTCTTCTTTTGTTTTACTCCATATGTTACTTTTAATAATATATTTCGTACATGTATGCTTTTGTATACTTATCGTGAAATAAAGTATTGAAAAATAATAACATTTAAAACATGTATGTCTCCGTCACAAGTTGAGAATAATGTTAAGTACTGAAGCCATGTAGCTGGCGATTGCGGACGACGGTCCTGGATTGTGGACTGCGGTACATGCTATGTGTCATACAGGGAGGAGGGGGGATATCTGGGTATATATCACTTCATAATGAGTTTTAAGATCTTAAATGCCATGTGTCATGCATTGTACGATCTTTATACACTGTAGACAAACAAATATCACAACACTTCTATATATTGGGGGCACAATAGGAATGTTAATTTGAAGTTAAAGTGCCCAATAGCTAAGGGCATCTCCAATGATGGCTTCAAAACAATATTTATCTTCATATTTAAAGTTAAAATGGTACAAACTTGTCTCCAACTAGGGATGGGTATCGGGACACTTCGGGGTCGGGAAGTGCTATCCCCGCCCCGATCCCCGAATTCAAACTCGATCCCCGTCTCTGGCCCGATCCTCGTCGGGCACTATTCTTCATTCCACGTCCCCGGTGTAGAGTGGGTGTCAACCCAATCCCACATCGTTGAGATAAAGAAGAATTATCTTGAATACAAGCAGCCAAAACAACTTCATTAGTATGAGGCCTTTTGGGAGGAGCCCAAAAATAAATCCGTGGGGGCGTGGCCACGGCCAGAGCGGACAATATCATACTAATGTGGAGTTAATGGGTGTTGCGCGGCCCAACAAGTGGTATCAAAGCCGATGGTTAAGAAGTTGATCCTGGGATTGCGGGCTGCAAGTTGTGTGGTGTGCGAGGCTCTCCAGAACTACGGTTGGAGATCTTGGACGGCTTGTGTCGAAAGTATTCCTGACACGGAGGTGGTTGGGCGGCGTGTCCCGAAAGATGAGAAGCCACAAATAAATAGCGGTGGTTCTTGGATTGAGGGGATATTGTAGAGTGGGTGTCAACCCAAGTCCTACATCGATGAAATAAAGAAGAATTATCTTGAATATAAGCAACCAAAACAACTCCATTAGTATGAGGCCTTTGGGAGGAGCCTAGGCCACGGCCCAGAACGGAAAATATCATCCTAATGTGGAGTTAATGGGTGTTGCGCGGCCCAACACCCGGCCCAAATGGGTAACGGGGATCCTCGTGGAAAATCAAAAAAAATTATTTTGAACAAAAAAAATATTAAATAATTTTAAACACTAATTAGTGAGGTTTGAAAGAGTTTTTTCTTGCGATGTAAGCGAAATTAGCAACTATAGCTAGATTAGATGTTAAGTCACGACGTCTTTTCATTACCATTAATCTAATAAAAAGTATACCTTCAGCTTTACATGCAAATATGTTAACTCTTAAAATTTCATTTTGAAATATAAAAATTACCTGCTTTCAGTGGCTCATATGCACTAAATTAAAATAAAAAAATATTACTTAAAGAAACATTTTTAAATAACATGAGAGTGAAGTTATTTAATTACTAGATAGACAAACATGTAATATTAAAACATCATTTTGTTTCCAATATAAAATTTTGGAAATTAGTATATATTAATATATGATTATAAATATATATAATTATGTATTATAGTGTGGTTAAATTGAGTCGGCGATCGAGAGTCGGACCCAGTGAAGAAAATCGGGTCGGGGCGGGGATCAGGGATCAGACCGGGGAGGGGAGACATAGAATCACGGCCCCGACCCGCTTCTCGATTTTTTTGAAACTTGTTCCAATTCTTTGGTCCGTATCGAAAAAAATCCCCAAATTTTTACCCCGTTCAGTACGTGAATCGGATCGGGATTGTACGGACCGAAAATGTCCATCCCTATCTCCAACAGTACCTATCTTTCTATAATATACTATTATAAGCGAAATAGGGTATATTTGGTTAGTAGTTTGGTACACTCAACAGCAACCTTGGATTTTGAGATAGATTAATGAGAATCATTGGATGTAATGCTACAAGAATATTCTTTTTATAATATATAAAATACTCTTATAGGTTCAATGTTCAAATCCCGTCAAAAACATATTATTATTAAACATTTATATCATCTTATAAACTACTCCTACAAGTTCAAGGTTCGATTTCCCTCAACAACATATTTTATTTAAAAATTTATATTATCTATTTTCACCTTATTATTATTAAACATTTATATTATATTATAAACTACTCTAAAAATTTCAAGGTTCAATTCCCGGCAACAACATATTAAATTTAAAAAGTTATTTATCTATTTTCTATATACAAGCAAAAAACTATCGTTTAGAATACTATCAAATACATATTATTATATTTTAGAGTAAAATGCACTTTGTGTACCTGAAGTTTAGCGAAGACACCACTTGAAATACCACCTTTCTAAAAGTACCACGGGCAATACCAACTAATGGATTCAATTACAATGCGTGTGCCGCCGTCTGTCTGATGGTAACGGCGTTAATTAATCAGGGGCATAACAGTCTTTTCCATACAAGAAACTTGCGCGGCTTATTTCTGGCGGGGTTTTCAGGCGTATATATACACCACAAACCCAGCATAGCTACATTCATCAACCCTAATTAAACTTCTCCCCAAACACAGGGGTATAAACCCAGCACAGCCACAAGCATTCATCAACACAGGGGTTGCTACTGTGGCGAGCAAAATGGCGAGCAGAGCACTGGAGGATGATGAAATCGATGCTATCTTGGACCTTGCTTGCTACTGTGACCAGATGAGTGTAATGAAGACTCAATGGTTTGGGCCAAACGCGGGTAGAAGATTCAGGGCATGTCCGAACAACACGTGCGGCTACCAGGAATGGATTGATGAGGAACTTGGGCCTCGTACTCTAGAGATAATCCAGGAGTTGCAGGCGAAGCACCTGGAGAGGGAGGAGAAGCATAGGCGCAGGCTGGTTCGTGTGAGAGAGAGGCATCAAGCTGAGCTACATCAATTGAAGGCTAAGCAAAAGTTTGTTGCTATCATTGGATTGTATGTGCTTGTTAACTTGATGATGAACACAAACAGGGATGACACTGGATTTGAGGACGATGACTCTGATTCTCTTGATGAGTGAAGCCTTGTTTAGTTTGATGTACGACTGTTATGGTTGTTTAAGTTGTAAGCAAAATGCTTGTAATGTTGTTGCCATGTATTGACTGTTTGGTCATGTTTTGTACCATCTCTTTTGCTATGAATTAATGTCAGTTTGGTTAACACAGTTGGCAATCATCTCTACAATGCCTCTTTGGTTATGTAATTGACCATGAATTAAGGTTAAATGAACAAAAGCTACGTAAAAAAAAAAAGCATTGGTAAATAAAAACCATTCCATTACAGCAAAGTAGTTAAATTCAAGGTTCATCCAACTTGCATTTTCTAGACCAATGCATATTCCAAAAGCAAAGTGCATTATACAGACCAAAAGCAAAATGCATATTCTAGGCATACATACCAAAGTGCATTTTACAGACCAAAAGCAATTAACATTCATCAACATAATTTATCACTTCCAAACAGGCTTTTGCTTAAGCCTACTTTCCTTCTTTCTCCTAGCCAGTTCCAGCTTCCTTGCAGTAGTAACTGTGGCTTTTCCTTTAGTTGCAGTGCCAATTGGTTCTATGCCATGAGGAGTGTTTGTTGGTTGCAGAGGATTTGAGTTGGTGAACACCCCTCCCTGACTACCTTCTCCAAGTGTTGTTGTCTTTGAATGGCCACTTTGGCTGCCTTCTCCACCAGTTGTTGTTGTCTTTGAATGGCCACTCTGACCACCTTCTCCACCAGTTGGGGTCTCTGATGCACTTCCCTTTTTGGCACTTTGAACCTCTCCCTTTTTTGGCTTCTTAGCTTTGACAGTCAGTTCCTTCTCACACCCATTGGCTCTGTCATGTGCCTATAAAGAGGACAAAAGAAGACTTATGAAGAGAGTTTGTCATGCACAAAACATTATATTGTTATGAACAAGGGAAAGAACAAAAATACCCTAGCTGGGCAAGTCCTAATGTTGTGAGAAGCTTCAGTACAGTAGCTGCATTTCACTTTGGTATTAACTCTCCTCAACCTTGTTGCATCAGGGGCAGGTGTATCATTAGTCTTCTTCCTTGCTTTTTTGGGCCTTCCTGTTTGCACCTTCAAGAATGGTGGTAGTGGCTTAGGGTAATCTGTTGCATCCCAGTCTTCTTCACCACAAATAGGCTCAAGAATGTGGTTGTAGGTGGCAAGGAAGGTATCCTTTGAGTAGCAAGCATGGATGTAGTCCTCATATTTTTTTTTGGACCATGCAATGCAAGCACATGCATGGTAACATGGTATACCTGATAGCTCCCACTTCCTGCATGCACACTTTTTTGCCTCTAAGTCCACGACCATTTGATAACCCCCATCAGTCATTGTAACCAAATACTTGGCACCTCCAGACCATATTACATGACAACCCTTCGTTTGATCAACAGCCCTACCATATTACACCAACAGAATCAGTCATGCATATTAAAAAAAATGAAAATTGCAAAAAAACAGAATTGACTTACTTATTTAGTCTTCTCATGGCATTAGGGCAAACAGGGTTCAAGGCATAACTGTTAAGCATCCTGTCCCTTCTTTTCTGTATTCTTTTCATGACATCAATGTGGATACTTTGAAGCATTGTCAAAATAGGGAGGTCCCTATACTTTCCAATTGTGCTGTTGAAGACCTCACACTGGTTGTTAACAAACTGGTCTGACTTAGGAATCATTCTAAATGCACTTCTGGTCCATTGAGTCCTTGGTTTCTCATTTAACCAATCATGGCATTTCTTTGAAAGCTGGAAAAGAAAATGTTTATTACTATAAAGCAATGAAGCACTGATAAAGGTAGCACTAATAAAGATAAGGGAAGTTGTAATAAAAAAGAAGATACCTTTTGCAGCTCCTCCATGTGCTTCTTAAATGTATACTCAGTGGTTGCCCTAGCTGCCTTCCACAAGAGCATCCTAACACCAATACCTTTGTGTTCTTTGTACATGTTTCTATACAAGTGCATAACACAGAACCTATGTTCTGCATTAGGCACAATGTTTTCCAAGGCATTAATCAACCCTTTCTGCCTGTCAGATATAAAGGTCCAGCTCCCATCATTCTGGATATTCAAGTCTTCAACTACTAGCTTTAAAAACCAATTCCAACTGTCACTGTTTTCTGCTTCTACAACTGCCCAGGCCAAGGGATACATCCCATCATTAGCATCTGTTCCAATAGCAGATAATAGTTGGCCACCATAAGGGCCCTTCAAGTGGCACCCATCTAGCCCTATTAATGGCCTGCAACCATCTTTGAACCCTTCTTTTATCTCTTCTTCCCTACATTTTCAGCATCATCTGCATCTTCAGTCATGACAAGGACAGTGCTTCCAGGCAGTTCTTTTAGTAGAGCATTAGCATAGTCCCAAACTTTGGAGTACTGGACCACATGGTTCCCATTTATTTTCTGCAATGCCATTTTCTTTGCCCTAGCAATTGCATATATGCTGACATGGCAGCCCCAATCATTCACAACCTTCTTTAAGAAAGAAGCCAAAGGCCATGTGGGGTTCATCCTTATGTCATTCTCATAGTAATTTGCAATCCATCTTGAGTTGATTTGCTTCTGATCAAATGTTTGAATGCAGGTATGCTTTGGATTGTACACTCTCACTTGGAAACTGTCAGAATTATGCATTTTTGTTGCATAAATATTCCACTCACATCCTCAATGGCAAACAAACTTAACTCTTGAACCATAATTTCTCTTTTGAATGATTCCTCTTCTGTCCTTTATAGCTTGCTTCTTCACAGCATCTCTAAACACCTTAGATGTAGGGAACAACATTCCTAATTCAAACTTTGGGTTGCCCATCTCAGATTTTTCATCAAACACTGGCCAATTAATCTCATCCTCATCAGTGGAGTTGGCAGCCATCCTCTCCTCTTCACTGTCTATGTAGTGTGAAGAGTCACTAGAATAATGCACATTTCCCTCTACACTCCCATCTGCATTTCCCTCTGCCCCCATTTGATGTTGTTGTTTCTCTGTATTTTTGTCAACCTCTTTCTGTTTCCCTTTGCTTTTCTCCTTGGCTTTCTGTTTCCCTTTTCCATCATCCTTAGCATTTTTTGCACTCTCCTTGGCTTTGGCACTCTCCTTGGCTTTGGCACTTTCCTTAGCTGCCTTTTTTTTGGCTCTCTCAGACTTATAGTTTGCCACATCTTCATCTGTACTGTCCTCATTTGAAGAGTCAGAATGGAATGAATCATCACTCCAATCATCACTCCATTCATCTTGTTCTACCACATAGTCCTCATCCTCATCATCCTCACTGTCCCCATTATCCTCATTGTGACCATGGTCCCCATTCTCACTCTCATGCAATTCTCCATTCTCACCATAGAGGTCTTCCATTTCCCTAAACACTCTATCATTCTCAGTCTCAACATACTCCAGGTTTGGATCTTGTGATGGGTTGTAGTCTTGAGTCACATTTTCTTCAGGGGTCAACGTCAGTATTGGGTCCATTGCAACAGCAAAAACTAAGACTAATCTAGATGGTGGCACCAGTTCACACATCTCCATAACATCACTGTCACTATCCAAGTTCCAAACTCCTCTAATCCAATCAGTTTTAGGATATTTATAGAAGAATATTTGAGTTCCTAAAACCCCAACTTCCTTCAGCATACCAGATATCTCTAACATACTCATCATGTCCACACTACACAGGTCCACATAGTCGACATTACCACCAACATACTGTCGTGGATTTTCAGACATTACCCCACCATGATGCAATTTTATAGTGAACAACTCAGGCACTGACATAACAGAAGAAAAAAGCAACAATCATAAAAAAATAGTACAAATTCAAGTTGAGAATAAACAATAAAATTGGGACCACAAGGAATATAAAACCCTAATTGCACATATATCACTGCATTTAAAAACAGAAAAACCCTAATTGATACTAACAAAGCCCTCATTTTTAATAAGAAAACCCTAACTACTTGGTCCCAATTGCCAGAATCGAAGCTTACCTGTGTATTGTGGGCATTCGTTTGGAGAGTATATGTCTTTGTCTTCCCTTGGTCGAACAACCCAACTCATGATCGATACTTCTTTGATGGAATTAAAGAATAGTAAAGTGCTTTCTGTGTCTTGATTGAATTAAAGAAGAGTAAAATGCTTTCTGTGTAAAATAGGGTATTGAGAAGGCACGGCTCAAAAGCCCGCGAAACTGGGCTATGGAAAAGACTGTTATGCCCCTGAAGATATAACGCCGTTACCATCAGACAGACGGCGGCACACGAATTGTAATTGAATCCATTAGTTGGTATTGCCCGTGGTACTTTTAGAAAGGTGGTATTTCAAGTGGTGTCTTCGCTAAACTTCAGGTACACAAAGTGCATTTTACTCTATATTTTATTATCTTCTATAATTTATTTTCTTACTAATTAAAAAATAAATATTAAAATTATGAATAATAAGATAAAAATATTTTAAATCTTCCGTGAATCGCACGGGTTATAAGGTAGTATCAGTAATGCATTATTTATCTTCAAAAGATCATTATCCTTATATTTAGAGTAATGCATTATTATGAAGGTCACAAGATTGGTGGTTCTTGGATTGAGGGGTTGTAGAGTGGGTGTCAACCCAAGTCACACATCGATGAGATAAAGAAGAATTATCTTGAATATAAGCAGCCAAAACAACTCCATTAGGATGAGGCCTTTGGGAGGAGCCTAGGCCACGACCCAGAATGGACAATATCATACTAATATGGAGTTAATGGGTATTGCGCGACCCAACACCTGACCCAAACGGGTAACGGGGATCCTCTTGGAAAATCAAAAAATAAAATTATTTTGAACAAAAAAAATATTAAATAATTTTAAACACTAATTAGTGAGGTTTATAAGAGATTTTTCTTGCGATGTATAGCGAAATTAGCAACTATAGCTAGATTAGATGTTAAGTCACGACGTCTTTTCATCACCATTGATCTAATAAAAAGTACACCTTCAGCTTCACATGCATATATGTTAACTCTTAAAATTTCATTTTGAAATATAAAAATTACCTGCTTTCAGTAGCTCATATGCACTAAATTAAGATAAAAAAAATATTACTTAAAGAAACAATTTTAAATACATGAGAATGAAGTTATTTAATTACTAGATAGACAAACATGTAATATTAAAACATCATTTTGTTTCCAATATAAAATATTGGAAATTAGTATATATTAATATATGATTATAAATATATATATATATATATAATTATATATATATATATATATATATAATTATGTATTATAGTGTGGTAAAATTGAATCGGGGATCGAGAGTCGGACCTAGTGAAGAAAATCGGGGCGGGGATCAGGGATCATCACGGTCCTGACCCGCCCCCCGATTTTTTTGAAAATTGTTCCAATTCTTTGGTCCGTACCGAAAAAATCCCCGAATTTTTGCCCCGTTCAGTATGTGAATCGGATCGGGATTGTACGACCCGAAAATGTCCATCCCTATCTCCAACATTACCTATCTTTCTATACTATACTATTATAAGAGAAATAGGGTATATTTGGTTAGTAGTTTGGTACACTCAATAACAACCTTGGATTTTGAGATAGATTAATGAGAACCGTTGGATGTAATGCTACAAGAATATTCTTTTTATAATATATAAAATACTCTTATAAGTTCAATGTTCGAATCCCGTCAAAAACATATTATTATTAAACATTTATATCATCTTATAAACTACTCCTACAAGTTCAAGGTTCGATTCCCCTCAACAACATATTTTAGTTAAAAATTTATATTATCTATTTTCACCATATTATTATTATTAAACATTTATATTATATTATAAACTACTCCAAAAATTTCAAGGTTCAATTCCCGGCAACAACATATTAAATTTAAAAAGTTATTTATCTATTTCAATATACAAGCAAAAAACTACCATTTAGAATACTATCAAATGCTTATTATTATATTTTATTATCTTCTATAATTTATTTTCTTACTAACTAAAAAATAAATATTAAAATTATGAATAATAAGATAAAAATATTAAATATCAAGATAAAAATATTTTAAATCTTCCGTACACCGCACGAGTTATAAGCTAGTATCAATAATGCATTATTTATCATCAAAAGATCTTTATCTTTATATTTAGAGGAATGCATTATTTATCTTCAAATTTGAAGATACATTGTGTATGTGAAGATCATTTTTTCAATTCACCCCTCACATACTATGCCTATGTATGTGTATATCTATCTTTATATTTCATGGTTGAAGTAGAATTTAGGCGAAAATTTAGAGTTATAATTGGAGATGAAATAGTGAAATATTAGGCGAAAATTTAGAGTTATAATTGGAGATGAAATAGTGAAATAAAGTAAAAGAGATCAAAATATAAACTTAAAGTTACTTCAAGATCATTGGAGATGGCCTAATGCTCCGTAACAAAAGCCTTGTAACATGAATTATAAAGCCGGAGTCGGTGTATCCAAGTTCACTGTCAAGTTATTATCGTCTAATTTAAGTATTTAACATCGATACTCGAATTTTCAACAATCAATTCAATACTTTAGTTAGCATTATTCTTCGTTTTTTGTTAATTCAGATAAAATTATACTTCCGCAATGTGAAAACTTAAAAAGTCTATAGCACTGGATTAAGACTAGAGACTATAAATCAAGCAAAACCATATCAAACAAAAGAAAGTGAATGTATCAAGTATACCGCAGAAATAGACAAATACACGATGTCTGATAGCAGTTTATGTAAGTATTCATGGTAGCATGGTATTTTGAATATAAGTCCACGGTAAATTGAGGATGCAAGATGCTCATGAAGAATGTAATCAAAACTGGAAAACAAAAAGAATTACAGTCTTACATCTGTATATCTCATATTCTCGTTTCAGAATTTTCACCCATTCGAATGAAAATGGAATTGAAGTTTTAACCATAAGACAAACCTACTAGTATGTGACATGGCGAACGTAAACACCAAGACAATCTACAAGTGTGTCTTTTATTCATCAAAAGTGCTCATGAATCCTCCAAGAAAGCCTGCTCCATTGCATTCTCCGCACAGAATTTCCTTTTTACCTCTGAAAAAGATGTAATAATCTTAATTATACGACATAAGGAAAATTTAGTCTCCTGGAAAAAGAACTTGTAGGAGGAAAAGAATCTGCAGCAAATCAAAGTTCACTCTTTTATCTACACGAGAAGCTATAGAAATTTGTATGGGTTCCCAAACTCCATGCAGGGAGTTTTAATACTTCTATATGCTGAATGCCTGGTGAATGCCTTTACATTTTCTAACTTTCTGCATTGTTCCATATATCAACTCTAACCTCATTCCTTTCTCCATATAAATCATGTACTACTCCTAAATTAACTTTAATAGTCCAACTCTATTACTCTACTTCTCTTATGTTTACTTACACACCAGTTCCTCTCTCTCCCCCTTTCAAGTGTTTCACTTTTGTTAGCTTAAGCCATGCCGGACAATTCCAGTACTAGAAATTCCTTTTAGTGAAGGACAGGGGATGGCTCAGTTTCCCACTTACGTTAATGTAACCAAGATAAAGCTCACAATTCCACTGCCACAAATTCAACATATATTGTATCACCGCATCAGGGGGAGCCAAATTGCACTTCTGATTGTTGAAATTTTTAAGGGCCAAGGCAAGACACACTTAATTTCTTTAAGGACAAAATTATACTCATTTATTGGTCAACTGTTTTTCAATCCAGTTAATAATTGTAAGTACAAAATTGAGGGCCTCTGCATCACCCCCTAGGCTTAATGTCCCTCCGCCCCTTCAGGCCCCAACACTGTAATATTTTTATTGAACCCCAACTCTTGATATAAGAGGAAACATATAAGGTAGAACGAATCTATATTGATGCCATACAAACATATTTAAAGTTGTAAGAACTACAAAGAACTACAACGGATATCATGATGGTACTTGTTTGAGCAACTTTTTTCAATAAACCAATATGACAAGTGATAACAATAAGTATATACCTGCAAAGCCAACATGTTCCACCAGCTTTAAATCGCCCATTGAAGTGATCCACGGAGTTAACTCCATTGCCCTCACATTGTTTACACACTATTGCACCTAGTAATCATGTAGGTAAAACAATAGGCCGCATTCTTTAAAAGGAAGTCTTTTTGAGGAAATAAATTTGTCAAACCAATAAATCGATTCATATAGCAGTACACTCAGAGTGATGAGTTCAAATGCGTGCAGAAAGAATTGCAATGGCACATTATATGTAATTAGATATGATGCATAAAATTAAAATACTGATATATATACAATTGGAAAAAAGCAAATCCAAGCCAATAACTTGCATAGCTGATATTACTAAAATTGAGAAACAGCAAATACTGTTCCGACACTTCATGCGGAAAGAACTGCGGTGGCACAATATACGTAATTACTATATATCAGATATGATGCATAAAATTAAGATACTGATATATCTACAATTGGGAAAAAGCAAATCCAAGCCAATAATTTGCATAGCTGATATTATTACAAGTTAGAAACAAATACTATTCAGACACTTCATAAAATACTCTAAATTTAAACAAAGATTAAACTATTTAGAAACTTCATGTCATCAGTAATTTAGAAATTTTCAATCTCTGATTAAAAAAAAAAAAAAAGCAATTCAATAATTTCAATAACAAGATAAAATGATACGGAACAGTCAGCAGAAACACCGCTAAATAATTAGAATACACTAACCATTTCCCTCACAATTAGAACAAACGATGCTTCTTGTTTTTGTCTCCGGATTACTGTTAGTAGCCTGCAAAACCTTGTTTAATTAAATATCAACTACCATATTGCAATATTTATTGGTACAGAAGTCAAGATTTGTCCTAAAGCATCGGCAAGTGTATAAACTTCTGATTCTCCACGTATAAGTAGTTAAGTTTCTTCAAGATAACTATCATAACTCATACCCAAAATCCCACTTTAGAAAAATATAATGCATTCAATTGCATAAAAGTTTGAATGATAACCGCAACTAGCAAAGATAATTTGTCATGAGTTTCAGCTAGCCAGAGTATCCGATTTCCGGTTTCGAAAATGATTAGTTTTGATCTGTAATAGTAAAGCAGAAACTGAGACGCTAGTTACTGCTGGTACCTGACCTAAAGAAATGGAGTGTAATTTCACCTTTTATTACTTTCACCACAACTATCACAACACGAGTATTTCATACTTCTGAAAATTCAAGAACATAAGGGAAACATTTATGGTTTCAGTAAATCCATCTGATTAAATATTTCTGTCTCAATAATTTAGAATTCACAAATAGTCTATATCAATGTCAACTTATGTGGAAGCCTATTCTGTAAGCACATGTTAATCTCTTCATATTTTCACGATAGTGAGAAAGTCAGATTTCACAGTACATATCTTTTATTTTTGATATACGGGTATGTCTGGTTAGTTTAGGTGATCCTTGATGGAATTTCGAATTATCTAAACTCAATTAAACATGTAAGATATAAATTGATTTTAAATAGGTACTCAATAAGTAACAAATATACATAAATTTGTTTAGACAAGTGAACTTCAGTAGCTGAACAATTTAATAGTTAAACTACTCAAACTTGAGCTCAGCTCAATTAATACAGAGTCAAATTCGAATACTTGACTCTTCGAGCTCTAGTACCTCACGAATAATTTAACTCTTTCACACCCCAAGTCTGAAGCATAATTTTAAGAAACAAGTAACAAATAAGACACAATCTTACCTTAACTTCCAGAGCTTGAAATGTGGTTCTATTGTTCTGAGTAACATCATTCATCCAATGTATCTTTGAAGCAGTACCATATCCAATAATAACCCCTGAAATTCAACCATTAATCAAACCAAAAAAAAATCAAAAATTTACATCAAGAATGTATCAATGCAAATACACAATATTAAAAAAACTTAAAAACAAAGAAGCATACCTGGTTTGGCTGGGGCTTTGAAAGAAATAAGAGGGGTGAAACATATAGAACTAGACATAATTATATGTGTTTTTCTTGGGAGAATTTGTGAATTGAGCAAGAAAATGAAAAGGGCTTTAACAAGTGAGTGTTGAAGATAAGGCAATTTTTTATATCCTGTAATGCCCTGTTTTACCCTTGCAATATGTGATCTGTCAATCAAAAACAGGGTGTTGGAGGGTATTGAGGTCATTTTGTTATGTACACAAAAAACCCCGGGTAGCTCAACCCATCAGAGCATCACTCATTCTCCTAGCCAATCTGCCAAAGATCACACACACTGACACACACAGATTTATGCACTTGCGTGTGTAGTTTCTGCCTGTGGTTTCAGAAACAGAGGGGGGAAAGTCAAAATGGAGAGTGCTATCTTGTCTGCTACTCGCTTCATTCCAGCACAAAGTAAGAACTTTCTATCAAGATTTTACTTTTAGTTGTAAACAAATAAAAAAATATATCCAAGTAATGAACTTTAATGCAAGATTTTGAGGTGTATTATAAGGTATAGTTGTAATAATTGTTTGTATATAGAACTGATAATTTATGTTTGCAACTTTTATCTTTTGACAGATAGAGAAATCAGTGGGGTTGTAAGAAATTTTCAGAGCTCATTTTATGGAAAAATGATATGTAACAAGTTGTTTGTGAGCAGAGATATGAATACACAGCGGAGAAGCGGTGCCACGATTACCTCATTGGTTCGCACACTTAATCCTCCTTTGGCTTGCTCAATTAGATAATTTTGTCTCCTATACATGTTTAATTGTTTTGCTAATATTTTCATCCTTTTTCTCTTACTTAATTTGTATGTTTTAGAGTAAGCATAAATCATGTGAGGAAGAAAAAATGTGAATGAATGAGCAAGTAGTCACATTTCAGTTACTGGAAGTGTAAAATGAAACATTGTTCATAAATTTATTGTGTAATTTCTGTCTCAAAAGGATAATGGGAAGAGTTATGTTACTCAAGTTTGTAAGTTTTGCGTTAGTTGGTAGTACATAAGAATTAGGATGGTCGATTTACAGCAGTTTTGAGGATACCGTGGGCGTGTTGTGTTGAATTGTGTGGCTTTTCAACCTCTTTTGCAGTTTGGAAGGAAGGTGAAGAAAGCAACTGTAGCCCCAACTGTTGTTCCTGACCCGGATTACCGGATACCAATTGTTTTACTTGGTGGGTATTGAATGTATTGGATTTTTTTTATTTATCTTGCAGTAGATGCTAGCATATTTGATGATTAATCTTTTTTTTAACTTACCATTTCCTTTTTGTTGACATTAGCACCTTCAGAATGTGGGAACTTGCAATATATTTATAACATATTTTATGAAACAGGTTTAGCTGGTGGGTTGGGTTATACAGATAATCTGTTAGCGGCTGCTCCTGTTGGTCTTTTAGGATTACTCTTATTATTTCAGGTAGTGATAATATCTAGTTAGCTAGTACAATCTTCGAAGTACCCAGTAACACTTTTCACTGAAACACATTAATATTTCGAGTGAACTTATCAAGTCAGTCTTAAGACTGCTCCTTCAGGACTCAAATGATTCGAAAGGAGATAGTTCTAGTGAACCTAACCCTTTGATATATAGACTCCCAAAAAAAGCTGTGGCAAAGAAAGATGGAGTGTTCAGAAATGAATTTTTTAAGAGAATTAGGACTTTCTCTTTTAAATGACAGAGAGTTTAAATTTCCATATATTATTATATCATCGATTAGCTTTTGCTATTACTATGCACGTAACATTCTCTGTAATCAGCTAACTCCTTTTTCTTCTTTCAGACAACGAGAGTGAGATTTGTCTTCGACAATGAGGCTCTGGTAGGTTGCTCAATCCTTTAATAAAATTGTGCAACAATTTTAAATGTCTGGTAAGAGATGTGTTATATACATTGGATTTGTTAAAGTTGTCACATCAATATTAACGTTCCCTGGCTGACTATGTCATACATACTTGAAGTGTGATTTTCTTTAACGAACTTCAACTTTAAGGTTTGTTTCTATGTATCACATCATATTAGTTCCTGATGTAAAAATTCGTATTAGTTCCTTTTGTATTGTCCAAGCAGAACTTAGCCAGTCTTGCAAACTATTCGACTGTATTTCTGCATCAAAAGTAGAAAATGGACATTTCTACAATCTCTAAACTGGAAGCATGTACTTAGCAAAAAGTTATTATAATGAACTTAATGCATAAAGTTAATCTTGCTTTGCAACTATTGGTTCTCTAGACTTTCCTCCAACCCGATATTAGTGACAGTCAAGAAGTTCATGTGATTATACATGTGCATGAGCATTTTCTTCTATGCCAAAGTGGTTTCCTGCTTTAATCCGTACATATTTATATATTTCTTAGTTACACTTGGGCTCTGGCAACATATAATTTGAATAACATATAAATATAGGTTTTGACATATTAGTAAATATTAGGTCCTTGCCAATCTTGAATTTTTAATAAACATAAAACAATATGGTCAGTTGTCAGACCTTATTATTTCAGTATTCCTTGGTTGTAGGAGGTGAAAGTTGGAAAGGAGCTAGATGACTCGGGTGAAAATGTTTTCGTGGGTGGAAAAAACCGCTGGAAGTAAGTTTTTTTTTTTCCTAATCTTGTCACATTTGCAGATAACAATGGTTTTTTAATAATCAATATTATGAACAGATATTCAACATTTGTGAATTGGGAGTTGTGGTGGCCAAACTTTCCAGTTCTGGTGTATTTTAAGGAGACACAAACGAAACCTGAAGGACAAATTCATTTTTTCCCAGTAATTTTTGTAAGTATACTAGTGTGCCAGTTCTGGTGTCTGGAAAATGATGAAACTTCTAACCTCGACAGACCATTCATTTACTATTGGCCAATTTTGCTAATTGCCTGATTTTTTTTTAAAATATGCTTTGTCTTGATTTACTTTTTCTGTTCCAAATAGAATGGAAAGCAACTGTATGATGTTATGGTGGAACGAGCTGGTCCCTCACAAACTAGTGGGCCGAAGTAGTCCTAAAGCTTGATCTATCTGTGACATTCCACACACTCTGGCATCTACTATGCAAGGTATGCAGCACTATAATTGAATGGATGGTTATTTTTCAAGGAGTTTAACTGCAATTCTAAGAGGTTTAGAACCTTGTTAGTACAATACCTAACAATATAATTGTATTTCTCTTGTATAATGTTTTGCAGGCAGATTTATTTTCTGTTGATTAAATATTACGTGAAGTACATATTTGAAAGAGAATGTGACACACCATCGTTTTGTAGTCCATAATTACCATTCGCAGATGCTTGTATCATGTGCAAAGAGGATAGCTAAACTTGGATAATCAAATCTGATCTTTTAATTGAATCGCAAACGTGTGTAATCAATAAAATAGGGAAAGGATATATATTGCAGGATTGCAACTGTAACTTTGAATTTAAGTTGCTGAATGTAAGAGTTTGTGATTATCTCTAAATTAAAATGTCAAATACTATTTCCATAATTTTCAGGCTTGACGTTTAGATACTCTGGACATGCAAATATTTGCACATACCAGTTCTTGCATGCAGGCTTACGCATTACTTTTTATCAAGAAGATATCTGCATTTTTCTGTCATTAATTTTGTAATGGAGGATGAAGTATATTATATTCTGTTAAGAGTTAAAAAATCCAACACAAACAGAATTGAATAACAAGAGTACAACCCTAAAGTTTCCAAATGCTGAAGCAAAGCAGCGTTTGTACACGCTTCAATCAGTTTGTGTAGAAAATCCTACTGTTCCTCTGCACCAATCAACAGCTTCTATCTTGTGGCATCATCAATACCTGAGGATATTTTCTTGTATAGTGATATGATTATATAAAGATAATGGTAGTGTGAGTGACTTGAGTGTTCATCACTCCAGAAAGTATTTACTTGATTCTCTTATGGCCCCGGATTTATTATCAATCACAATCAGCATGGTTTTTGTAAATTCTAGTTATTATTTCTATAATGGTCAAGTGTCAACTGAATTTATGTCTCAGACATTTTCGAGTTCAGTAACAGAAATGTATACACAATAGTAATAGTACTACACATAGATTAAATAAATGGTCTGAATGGTGATCCTTAAAGATCCAATGGTTACAAGATGATTGTCCATAAATCTGTTCCCGTTATTTCCAACAGCAACTCCCAACCTCAAATCTTGATTATTTACCTAGCCTGCCTGCTTTCTAGCAATCCTGCTTTCACTACAGACTCGTTTTAAAGTTTTTCTTTGACGCATTACTAGTGATGAGCTACATGTACCCTTCTCAACTCACTGTACTAACTTCTTGATTAGTACTTCGATTTCTGTTTAAAACACAGCTGTTCATCTGAGCTTCTGTTTTAAACCAATGTAAGCCTCACACTTATAACATTTTAGTCTATTACAAATATCGTATGTCGGTGAGCCGAACAATTTGTTTATGTCTTTTTGTTCCAAAAACAAGGGGTCGGGAGTTACAAAAGTGATACGGTGTTCAAGAATTTTCATGGGACAGCAGCACTAGTGGAAACCATAAGATAACTTCCACGACTGATTAGAGGCTTCCGATAATTGTTCCGGGAGTACTTCACCTAAGTTTGGGTATCTGCAAAATAATGCTTGCCCGGGGTTGGTGGCCGTCAAGCACCTCCGGTGTAAGAATCAGTAATCGGAAATGATAATAATCAAGCTGGTAAGAGTGTATCTGATGTGAAGGGAGAGAATATGTAGTAAGCTTTTGTGTTCTTAGAATTGTCTGTCCTTACCTTATGTGCAGAATGGGGGTATTTATAGGCCGGGCCTTCCAGTCACTGTAGGTCACTTGGTAGCCGCAAAAGCTACAGTGAGCCGCTAAATCTACAGTTAGCCGCAAAAGCTACAGTGACTGGTGTGACCCTTCCTGACATGCCGTCATTCTGCAACTGCGCGTCGTATTGCTCAGAGTTTGTCTGCTACAGTTGGATGTCCTTGTGTTCCCTTGAATACTTTATTGTCCCCTGTCTCATAAAGCAAGATATTTTGTGCAAGAGTATTTTTCTAATGATATTTATTGTCAAGTTGAGTAATTTGGGAAAGATAATATCTTATGACACGTGTATGGAATAATGATAAGAGCTGTGTTGTGGGCGGGTACCTAATCGCGGGCGTGTGCCCGGCGAGTAGACCGTTTCCACAGCGGGTACCTATCATTGCCCCCCACTCCCTCTATGCGCTTTTAGCGGATAGGGGGAGGAGAAAAATTGAGACAAAAGAGATGATGACAATGCTTGAGTGATTCAAGAAATTTGTGATATGATATCCCCGAGTGTTGGCGGACAACACTTAGGAGCTAGAAAAAGTTTTGAAAATCTGCGCCCCAAGTGTTGGCGGACAACACTTAGGAGTTAGAAAAAATTTTGAAAATCTGCCCCCCAAGTGTTGGCGGACAACACTTAGGAGTTAGAAAATTTTGAAAATCTGGCCCCCAAGTGTTGGCGGACAACACTTAGGGGTTAGAAAATTTTGAAAATCTGCCCCCCCAAGTGTTGGCGGACAACACTTAGGAGTTGGAAAAAGTTTGATGGCGGGCGCCTTATGGTGCTTGACGGGTTTGTAATTTGAAACGTTTTTGTTTGCTATGCGTAATTGCTGTGAAATAAATGGTATTATTGCTAATAAATGTAAATTGAAATGAATGAAAGAATAATATTTAATGCCAATAATATGAAAATGATAAGTGCTGGTGCGTATTAATGAGCGAAGTGACCTTTGGGTGGAAAGAGAATGTACTTTTTTGATGTAATATGAAAGGAGATGTGGGAAGTTATTACCAAGTGGGTTGTTGGTGTTTGTACCGAGGCAGTTATTGTTGCGCTTTTGACGTGGCCCAATCATATGCTTCCACGTTTTGGTATGTATATTTTTACCTTTTTTACACGCGCCTCAGATAATAAAAAGGGGGGGTTGTGTCGTTTTCTTTTATCTTTTTACTGTCTTTATAACTGTGCTCTCCGTTTTCTCTTGCTTCTTCTTGGATTTCTTCTTTGTGCTGCTCGACGATCTTTCTGCCATTGAAGCCATTTTTATCTCCTGATTCAAGGTATACTCTTCCTCTTCTTTTGGCTTTTTTCTTTTGTGATTTTTGTTTCCAAGGTAGTTTTGCTTAATCTGTACTTTCATTTTTCTTTTGTGGTATCTGTTTACGAGATGGCTTTGTGTTTACTGTTTTGGGTTGTTATGTGGGTCTTTATTGGTTTGGATGGATTTCGTAGTTTGTAGAGGGATTTTAGTTTGATTCTAGTGGGTTTTTGTTGTAAGTTTTGTGCGTATATTGTTTGTGGTGTTGTGTTTATCTTGAATCTTATGAAACTGCGATGTGTATTCAATATGAGATTTTGTATGTATATGTGTGTATGCTTTGGGTAAAGTGGGTGGAAAGGTTTATGATGCTAGGGTTTTCTTTTTTGTGGAGGGAACCAGAATATGAATCGTTTTCTTGCAAAATTGATAAAAAGAAAAATTTAAATTGCTGTGAATATCCACGTGTACCTTGTGTGGGTGTTAGCGGGTTTTGTGTAGGCGGTGTTGATCTCTGACTTGGAATTTTCGTAGATGGGTGATGAATTTACAGATGCCGCCACCGGGGAGAGGAAAGCGTTGATCAACAAGTATGGTCGCTAGGCGGATCCAAACCGGTTGACGTTTCCAGCCGTGCTAGCGAGAAATCGTTATCAGTACTTTGAGAGTAGTGAGAGTTTGTTCCGAGCAACCAAAGTACCGCCGACAGTTTATTCCAATGCGGATCTGGATGCTACATTTGCAGGGTTTTCTCATCTTCAGCATGACAGTACTTTTAAAGCCGATGATTGGGCTGAGCATATTGGAAGGATGTTCCGAATCGAAGATGGCTATTTTTGGAGACGAGCAGAGGCCGGCGAGAGGCTGTATCATCGCTTTGATGACGGGTCTGTTTGTATGCCCGTTAGTCATTTGAAGTCGGGCTTCCGTGTGCCGTCGTATAAGTTTGTTATGGATTTGTTTCGGCTTCACTTTCGGTGCCCGCTAGCCCAATTTACTCCTAACTCGATCAGGGCTATAAATTGGTTTATAGCTAGCTATGAAAGAAGGAGAAAGCAGCCTACCTTTAAGGCATTTTTCTGTCTGTTTGATGTTAAAGCTAGCCGTGCGAAACCCTTTTATGAACTTCAGTTTGCCAAACCGCAGAGCCGTATAGGGCAAGCTTTGGCTGGTCATCGTCCATTTGTGTTTCCCAAGGGGATGGCGGGATGGAAGGAGGAGTTCTTGGTCATTGGTGGTGGGGAGTTTGCTTGGCAGAAAAACTCTGCGAAAAAGGTTGAGTGTGGTTATAAGGTGGACCGCAGTCGTCTTAGCCGCAATGAGATTGGCGTCCTTGTTAGTCTTGTCAAGGCGTTGGGTGAAGTGTGGACGAAGAAGAGTCTAGTCGATCCTGCTGACTTGAGAAAGCATTGTTGTAAGTTTCTGTATTCTGTTGAGTTGCCTTTTTACTATATCTATTTTTTTTGACTTGTATTTTTGTTGTCTTTGTAGTGTTGGATCCGCGTAAGCCGGATTTAGATATGCACCCGACTCTGGGTGTGAGCGAGGCGAAGCTACATGCTGATTTTATACTCACTCTTCCTCCTAGGCCCAAACGAACCCGTGTTGGCATGTTTTCTGCTGAAAATATACTGGATGCTTCTGATCTTTCTGGTGGCGGCGAGGATGCTGAGACTGTTGGCCCAGTTGATGTTCTTGAAACCGTTGTTGAAGAGGCCTTGTATGAAGACGAAGTTTCTGGGGATGATATAGATTTCGAAGCAGATTCTTTGTCTGAGGAGTTGCTAGGCCGTGCCAGCGCTGAGGTTGAGAGTGGGGAAGCTCAACAATCTAAGGAGGATGCTAGTTCTGATCAGGGTGCTGAAGAAATCCAGTCAGAAGAGGATATTGCTGATGGTAATGTTACCGCTGAGGGTGATGTAGCCGTTGAGGCTGATGTAGCCGCTGAGGCTGATGTAACCGCTAAGGCTAATGTAGCCGTTGAGGCTGAGGTAGCTGCTGAGGCCGATGCCAACAGTCCTGGTGCCGTGGCGAGGAAATATGCTGCTAGCCTGCAAGTAGATGATGATGAGCCCGATATTCTTTCGAGGGATTTTAGAGCTTCGATTCGAAGGGTTGAGCGGGGATCGGCAACCGTTCCGGAGATAGGGACTGTTACTGGGAGCAAAGTGGATGTTGGTGTTGATGAGGAGGTGCCTGTTGTTAAAGCTACTAAAAGGGCGACTGAAGCCGTTGTTACTGATGCAATGGAAGTTCCTTCTCAAGGATCCAAACGTAAAGCTGTGGATGAAGTTGGTCCTTCAAAGCGGAGGCGAATTGAGCCTATCAAACTGAGCGACGTTGTGCCCGATGTTAGGGTTGGAGATGAACCTGTCGGTACCGAGTCTGAGGATGATACTGAAAATAATGGTGGTGATGATGTTGGGGAGTCGTCTGAGGAGATTGTCTATTATACGAGCAGTGGAGATGAAGTAAATGATGCAGAAGTTGGGGCAAGACCTGGTTACGACTTTTTGTTCAAATCGGGTCCTAACACTTTCACTGTTGACTCCATGACTGATGATGATCTGCTGAAGATGAATGGATTGAGTTGGGAGCGGATGTGCCGACTGTCCCAGAAATACGCTGCGCGGGTATGATTATCCTTATTGTAGTTTTGTTTTGATGCTTTCTTGGTTTAGCCCGTTGTTGAGTTGGTTGTTTTTGTTTGTGTAGAACCAATGCATGTATACGGGATTGATGGCTCGAGGTAACCTGTACCGCGGTGGTAACATTGCTTTGAAAGAGAAGGTTAAGCATCTTGAGGCGGAGCTGACCGCTGAGAGGGACATGAAAGAGAACGCCGCTGAAGCTTTGTATGAGATAGAGATAGAGAAAGCTGCCGCCAATTCGAGCTTGGAGTATAATTCAGATATTCGAAGGTTTTTGGAGGAGGATAAAATTGAACTCTTGGCTGACAAGGATGCTCTGTCTGCAGAAATAAGTGACCTGAGAACCTTGCTAAGGTTTGAAAAGGAACGTGTTGAGGATGCTGAAGCTCATCTTGATTCTCGGCCTACTGAAGCGGATGCCATAAGAAAGTTTAAAGGTAGTCCTGAGTTTGCTGAGATTGTGAAAGTGGAAACCGCCAAGGCTCGTGTAGCGGTAGCTGGCGATGATTCAGTCGAGGTTGTTCAGCTAAGGGAGAGGGCCACAGAGAATGTTGCGGAAATTGCCCGTTTGAAAGCTAAAGTGTCTAAACTTAAGTTGAAAGCGAGGAAGTCCAAACGCAAAGTGAAGGCTCTGAAAGCCCGTCTAGGGGAGGTGGCCAGAGTGAGTATTGGCTGTCAGGTTGATGCCGCCGTGCGTGATGTTGGCGTGCAGGCCGCTGAAAGTGAGACGGTTGCAACCGAGGGAATTCCGGTCATAGAAGGTGCCACTCTGCTTTTAGTGATAGCGGCTATTTACGGTGAAGGGGATGATAATGAGGAAGAGGGTGCTCTTGTAGGTCTCGTTGTGGATATTGGCGGTAGCTAATCCCTTGGTGCCATTGCTGCGGAGTATCAAAGTGGGGATGAAGATGAGGAGCCGCTGAGGGGCATGGCTGGCCCGTTGAGCGCTTCTCGCTGGGGATGATTTTGTTTTTTGTACTTCTCGTGTAAATTGTTCTTTTTGACTTGTTTTGAAAGCACTCAGCGGATCTGTCCGATGTGCGACTTGGAAACAGTTCGATGTAATTTGCACTTGGAAAATTTAAACTCCAAAGTAATTTGCTTTTGATGAAATATATATTTTGGTGATTTGTGGTGGAATATAATCAAATGTTTGCGATATATATATATATATGTGTGTGTGTGTGTGTATTTTTGTCACAGGTTGTAGTAAATAGGTTTTTGGGAAATGTTACCTGGGAATTGTGTGTTTGATTGTGAGACTTTGTAGAGCATTTACTGTTGCATGGGAATTCCACTTCTTTTGACTGTATTTACTCTTCTTTGCATGGGAATTGGAGTTTTTGACTGGAGGTTGAATTTACCCTCTTTTACCCCCCTATAAAAAGGGGTGTTACTCTTTAATTCCAATCACCCTTCTCTTCGCTTTCTTTAGAAAATCTTTCTCTTTCAGATTCTGTATTTATGGACAATCCTGAGATGAACGAGTTTTTCACTCCTTCCTCTTGGGGACGTGATCTCTACGTCTCGAAGGAGACCGAGGCGGCGTAGAAAGCGCTCACTGTGCATTACGAGGAAGAGGGCGATTTGTACAACGCTGAGGAGTGTCGTAAGCATGCCAGGAAGATTGCGGCTGCTCGTGCGGTAAAGGAGGTTGCGGAGACTGATACGATTCGTTTCCGCTTCCGTGCACCGGAGAGCAGCGAGGGCTCCAAGAAAGAGGCTGCTGAGACTGAGAAGAAGGGTTCCCAAGCATGAGGGAGTTTTTTAGATGTAGGAATCTACTCTTTGTAATCCCATGCTTGTAATAATCAATATCTATGAATAAAATTTCCCATTTCCTATCGTAAGTGTTTGTATCGTCTTTTTGCTCCCTGTCGTATCGCATATTTAGCCCATGTATTTGTGTAAGTTGTAGGCCGTCTGTAGTAGTTCGCTTTAGTGCAGTTGTAGTTTTTTCTTGTTCGTGTTGCTTTGGTTGCCTGGCCGGTAGGGGGATTTCGCCCCTTCTGTTTGTCATAGTAGATAACTTTGCTGTTGTAATTCGTGCTTTTGTTAATTGTTGTCATAGAATTCATTTGCTCTTGTATTGTGTCGTTTGCCCACTAAGGGACTTTGCTCATGTTGGCTGCTAGTATAGAATACTTCGCTTTTGTAGTAGGCTGCGTGCCCGCTTAGGGGACTTTGCTTTTGTTGGTTGCTATTGTAGGATTTCTTGCTTTTGTAGTTGGTTGCGTGCCCGCTTAGGGGACTTTGCTTTTGTTGGTTGCTATTGTAGGATTTCTTGCTTTTGTAGTTGGTTGCGTGCCCGCTTAGGGGACTTTGTTTTTGTTGGTTGCTATTGTAGGATTTCTTGCTTTTGTAGTTGGTTACGTGCCCGCTTAGGGGACTTTGCTTTTGTTGGTTGCTATTGTATACTTTCTTGCTTTTGTAGATAACTTTTGTGCAAAAAGTGTTCTATTAGAATATAATACCATCGATTACATAGACGGGGTGTGAATGCTTAGGCGACTACTGGTAATATTTCGTCAGTTTGTCTCCGTGCCAAGTATTGTTGACTTCAGTACCGTCTAGGCGTGCTAGCTTGTAGGAACCCGGCCTTAGTACTTGAATGATCTTGTAGGGACCTTCCCACTTGGGCATAAGTTTGCCAGTATGCCTGGGGTCAGATGCTTCTGTTGCCCGATTAACCAAATCGCCTTCTACATAAGCTTTGACTCTGGCTCTTTTTCCGAAAAATGCTTTTGTCTTTTCTTTGTAGGCGGCCATTTTTTCGACAGCGGCCTCCCTTGTTTCGTCTAGAAGATCTAGGTTTGTTTTGAGTCCTTGAGCGTTTGTTTCTTTTTCAAAACTAATGGCACGGTATGATGGGGACCCAATTTCGATTGGGCCAGAGCTTCTGTACCAAAAGCTAGTTTGAAAGGGGATTCTCCCGTACTTGTCCTGACTGATTTCCGGTAGGCCCAAAGAACGTTAGGCAACTCATGCGGCCATTTTTTCTTTGAGGCGGTTAACCTTTTTTCCAAACCTCTGACAATGATCCGGTTGGTGACTTCGACTTGACTGTTGCTCTATGGGTGGCATACAGATGCTTTTTTGTGTTTGACACCGTGATCGGATAAGAACTTGGTGCATTTTGATCCTACAAACTGTGTGCCGTTGTCGGATATGAGTACCACTGGAATTCCAAATCTTGTGATGACTTGCTCTTTAACAAAATGGATGGCATCATCCTGTGTAATGTTCTTTAGTGCCTTTGCTTCTGCCCATTTGGTCATTAGGGATGGGCGTCGGGGCACTTCGGGGCCGGGGAGTGCTATCCCCGCCCCCATCCCCGAATTCAAACCCGATCCCCGTCCCCGGCCCGATCCCCGTCGGGGACTAATTTTCATTCCCCGTCCCCGGCCCAAACGGGTAACGGGGATCCCCGCGGGGAATCGGGGAATTTTATTTAAAACAAAAAATAATATTAAATAATTTTAAACACTAACTAGTGAGCTCAAATGCACTTAATTAAAATTAAAAAATATTACTTAAAGAAATAATTATAAATAATATGGAAATTAAGTTATTTAACTATTAGAAAGACAAACATATAAAATTAAAACATCATTTTATTTTCAATATGAAGTATGAAAATTCGTATATATTAATATATGAATATCAATATATATGTATGTCTGTGTGTATATGTATATATTTGAGTGTGATGAAATCGAGTTGGGATGGAAAATTAGGTCGGGTAGAGCAAATCGGGGCGGGGGTCGGGGATCGGGCCGGGGAGACATAAAAACCCGGCCCCGGCCCGCTCCCCGATTTTTTTTAAAACTTATCCCCGCTCCCCGGCCCGTACCCGAAAAAATCCCCGATTCCCCGCCCCGTTCGGTGCGGGGATCGGATCGGGGTCGGGCGGGCCGGGATGAATGCCCATCCCTATTGGTCATATAATCAATAGCGACCATTACGTATTGTAAGTCACCCTTAGCCCTGGGTAATGGTCCCATGATATCAATGCCCCATACCGCAAATGGTATTGGTGATAGAATGGACGCCGGAAGGGCTGGGGCTTTTCTAGATATGTTGCTAAACAACTAGCATTGGTGGCATTTCTTAGTGAAGGCTTTGCATTCTTTGTGCATTTTGGGATAGTAGTAGCCCTGCCTGAGTATCTTGTGTGCCAGTGCTTTTCCTGCCATGTGGTCGCCGCAGATGCCTTCGTGGACCTCTCTCATACAGTATAAGGCTTCTTCTTAATCGACACATTTGAGTATGGGAGAGTCAAAACTTCAATTGTATAAGGTTCCTTCTTGTATAAAGTACTTTGTTGCTTGAGATTTTAGCACTATAGCTTTTACACCATCGTCTGGCAGAGCCCCGCTTTCTAAATAACAGATGTAAGGGGTCATCCAGTTATCTATTGGCGGGCTTATTTCCATGACGGGTGGGTTGTTTATGCTGGGAGCCTGCAACTCCTCGAAATACACTGTGTCGGAATCCATTTTTTCCCCTTGGGTTAATTTGGATAACATGTCCGCCATCGTATTATCCGCCCTGTCTATCTGTTCCAGGGTGTACTTCTCAAATTGGAAGAGCATTGCTCGTACCATCTCTTGGTATTTGCTGAGATTTGTGTCTTTTGTGGAATAATCTCCCGTTGTCTGGCGAACAACCAATTGTGAATCGTTGTAGATGGTGATCTTTTGAACTTGCAAATTTCTTGCCAATGCCAACCCGGCCAGGAGTGCCTCATATTCTTCTTGATTATTGGTGGCTTTAAAGTTCAGCTGCAAGGCTTGTTTGACTTGGAAACCGTCTGGGCTAGTAAGGACAAGACCCGCCCCGCAGCGTGTATTTGTGGAGGAGCCATCAACATATAGCTGCCACTGGTTGTCCGTCGTGGTGACTTGCTTGGCGGTCGTTTCTTCTTCTCTTTCTAAGAAAGAACATTCGACTACGAAATCTGCCAGTGTTTGTGCTTTAATGGCGGTTCGTGGTATGTACTTCAAGTCGAATTGGCTAAGTTCTACGGCCCAATTTATCAGCCTGCCCGACAAATCAGGTTTATGCAATATTTTTCTCAGCGGTTGATCTGTGATGACCCTGATTTGTCTGCCCTGGAAATAATGTCTCAGTTTCCTGGTCGCCACTACCAAAGCTAGAGCGAACTTCTGGACATTTGGGTATCGGGTTTCTACATCTTTGAGTACCTGACTGACATAATAAACAGGCCTTTGCTCGCTATTTTCTTCTTTGATAAGTACCGCCCCTACTGCTTTATCTGTTGCGGACAGGTATAATGATAACAGTTCTGAAGGGGTTGCCACCGCAAGTAAGGGAGCGGAGGAGAGATAGGTTTTAAGGTCTTCGAAAGCTTTCTGGCACTCGTCCGTCCAGGATATTGCCTTAGTCTTTGTGCTCCTTTCAATGTGTCGAAGAATGGTAAGCACCTGTCTGCCAATTTTGCAATGAATCTCCTCATAGCGGCTAACCATCCTGTCAACTTTTGTATTTCTTTCAAGGTTTTGGGCGGTTGCATGTCGATTATGGCCTTTATCTTTTCCGGATTGGCCTCGATGCCTCTGTGAGATACCAGGAAATCAAGGAATTTGCCAGCATCTAATGCGAATGCACATTTATCTGGGTTGAGTTTCATGCTGTGTTTTCTGAGGGTTAAGAAGCATTCTTCTAAGTCTTGGAGGTGAGAGGCCGTTAAGAGGGATTTGACAATAAGATCGTCGACATATGCCTCCATGTTTCAGCCTAGCTGTGCGGCAAAGAATCTATTCATGGCCTTTTGAAACGTGGCCCAGGCATTGATTAACCAAAATGGCATGACTTTGTAACAATACACCCCTCGGTGTGTGATGAAGGCGGTTTTCTCCCTATCCTCAGGGGTCATTTTGATTTGATTGTAGCCTGAGTAGGCATCCATGAAGCTTAGCATTAAATGGCCCGCTGTTGCATCGATGAGTTGGTCTATTGAAGGGAGCGGATAGGGATCTTTGGGGCATGCTGCGTTTAAGTCCGTGTAGTCAACGCATATTCTCCATTTTCCGTTGGCTTTCCTCACTAGGACTACATTTGCCACCCATTTGGGGTAGGTGACTTCATAGATCAAGTCTGCTTCTAGGAGTTTGTCAATTTCGATGTCAATTGCCCGTTGTCGTTCTGGTGCGAAATTTCTCCTTTTTTGAATTTTCGATGTTTTGTCTGGGTCCACATTTAGCTTATGGATTGCCACGGACTCATCCAAACCTGGCATGTCTTTCGGGCTCCAAGCAAAAATGTCTGCGTATTGTCTCAAGAGGTTTGTAAGGCCGGTTTTGAAGATGGAATCTAAACCGGTCCCCACGCTCACGGTTTTGAAGATGGAATCTAAACCGGTCCCCACGCTCACGCTCTTGGCCGGGTCTCCGGGCATGATCTCTATCTTTTCTGTTTACACCGTCGGGCTGATTGGCGGTTTTTCCTCTCGTTTAAGACATTTCAAGAGGTTTGCATCTATCCGGGGTGGGTCTTCTAATTCCGGGTCATGCCCGTCAATGAATTGTACCTCTTTCCTTTTTTTGTTATTTTTCTGCTGATGTTCAGCATGCCTTTGTCTTTTTTCTCACCTTCTCTTATTTGCTTTTTCTCGGCGGAGATTGCTTGGTTCAGTTTTTCCCAGGGTGAGTGCTATGCCATAGCATCTTTTGGAAGTTTCTGAGTCCCCTTTGATCTCTCCTACCACATTCGAAGTGGGGAATTAGATCTTAAGATGAGGGGTAGAAGTGACCGCTTTCAGCATGTTCAGAGTGGGCCTTCCCAGGATCATGTTGTAAGAGGAGGCGGTATTGATGACGTAGAATTTGATAATCCGACATACTTTCCTGGGAGACTCACCAAAGTAAACAGGGAGCCTTGCGATGCCCGCAATTGGAACGACATTGTGGCCGAAACCGTACAGAGGTGTCTCATCAGGACAAGTTTCCAATTTTTCGTCGTTAAGCTTTAGCCTGTCCTAGGTGTGTTTGAAACATATGTCGACCGAGGAGCCGTTGTCTACGAGAATTCTTTTGACCTCGTTATTGGCCACGCCCAAAGACACGATTAATGCTTCAGTGTGGTTAGGGTTGATGCCCTCATTTTCTGGGTCTGTGAAAGTAATTATGTTTGGCGGCCCCTCAGATATAGCATAGATATCGTGTTCTTCTCTTGGCGGTGAGGATTGCCCGCCATAGACGGTATGTACGATATTTTTATTCTGTCCTTGTGAGGTGGATGCTCCTAGCACCTGTCTTGGCAAGTATTAAGATAGGTTACCAGCCTTGACTTGTTTTTCCAAGAAATATTTGAGGGACAAACAGCTATCTATGTAGTGTCCATGTGTTTCGTGGTAATCGCAGTGTTTGTCTTTCGGTCTGTCATCGGGTGAGGAGAACATTGGGGCCGGAGGCATGTAGAAAGGTTTTCCCCGAATTTCTCTCAGAATGGTCGCCCTTGGTAGTGTAAACTTGGTCCATTCTGGCTCAGGGCGCCTGTCCGGTCTTGGCGGATTCGTCGATCCTAAGCGGTCTCTAACCGGGGCCGTGGATTGTGATCTCTGGGCGGGAGGTGACTGCCCATGAGTGGTTTGTACTTGGTGTTGGACTGGTGTTTGCCTTTGACAGGATGTAAATCTTTCCCTTTGAAAGAATGGTGATTGAGTTGGCGGAGCCCTGGATTGTTTTAGCACATTCAAGGATTCTGTTTCGTTGATGGCCTGAGACGCTAAGTCATATGCCTTTGCCAGAGTGGTGGGTTTTGTTTCCATGAGTCGGCATACGTACTTTTCGCACTCGTAGGGGTTAAGGCCTCTTCTCAAATGGACCAATGCTTCTGTTTCATTAACGCAAACGACTTTGTTGACGGCTTCCTTGAAGCGGCCAATGTAGTCTTGCAAAGTCTCTCCATTGCGCTGTGCGATGGTTTCTAGAAACACGGTATGAACCTCGTGCTGTTGGTTTGCTTTGAACTTATTTAGGAATAGTTTTTTGAATTCCAGCCAAGTATCTATGGATCTGGAGGATATCCTACAGAACCATCTTTAGGCATTTCCGCGGAGGGTTGCGGCGAAGAAACGGCATCTCGTTAGATCGTTGTATTCGTAATGGAGAGCCAGTTGGTCAAAATAGCTAAGATGTTCTTCCGGATCACCTAGCCGTCAAAAGAATTGAAACTGTGATGTTTGATGTCTTTTTGTCGGGGCTCTGCCTCTAACCTTTTGGTAAAGGGTGACTCCCCTAACTCCGGTTCGCTATTCCCTTCTATCTTTTTCTTAAGCTCCATGATGGTGTGCAACATGTCTGCATTCGTTGGCTGTGCACTTTCTGCCTCCCTTGGGCGGACAGAGGATCGTTCTTTTTGCCTTTTTTTTCATATTCGGCCAGGGCCTTTTCATAGGCGGCCTTTTTGTCGATAATCACTTTTCTCAGATCTCTTTGTTTTTTGTTTTATTCCCACGTCTCGGGGTGGTGATGCTTTTTGCCGTGCTTTTCATGATCCGTGTTCTGAGATGTGCCTAAACGGGAGAACGCAGAGTTGGTTTTCCGAGGTTGGGTGTGTGCCTCGCTACGATCGTTGTGCGGATTTATTTGGGAGCCTCCCTGTTCAGGCGGTTGCCCTTGTCTGGCCTGGGGAAAAGCCGAGGCTATCTGCATGAGTAAGTCGATTTGTTGTTGATTATAGCCCGTTAGGTTAAGGCTAAGAATTTGTTCTTGGTCGTCTCCCAGAGGGGGGTTTATTTGCAAGCGGTTTTCAGGGTTTATTGGAGGATTTTGTGGTGGGACACCGGTAGTGTTCCCTTCTCTCTCTATTAGTGGTTGCTCGTCTGGGTTTGCCGTAGTGGTGGTGCCCTTAGATCTGGTGTTTGGGGCCATCTTAGTATCGTGTATTCTGATTTTTAGGCTTGTTGTGTTTGTGTTTTGTCTCGTGGAGGTAGTTGTTTTGGTAGAGCAGGCTAGGGTTTTTTCTTTAAGAAAAAATACCCCTCCTTCTAGCGTCAAATGATAACTCCCACGACTGATTAGAGGCTTCCGATCACTGTTCCGGGGTACTTCACCTAAGTTTGGGTATCTGCAAAACAATGCTTGCCCGGGGTTGGTGGCCGTCAAGCACCTCCGGTGTAAGAATCAGTAATCGGAAATGATAATAATCAAGCTGGTAAGAGTGTATCTGATGTGAAGGAAGAGAATATGTAGTAAGCTTTTTGTGTTCTTAGAATTATCTGTCCTTACCTTATGTGCAGAATGGGGGTATTTATAGGCTGGGCCTTCGAGTCACTGGAGGCCACTAGGTAGCCGCAAAAGCTATAGTGAGCCGCTAAATCTACAGTTAGCCGCAAAAGCTACAGTGACTGGTGTGACCCTTCCTGACATGCCGTCATTCTGCAACTGCGCGCCGTATTGCTCAGAGTTTGTCTGCTACAGTTGGATGTCCTTGTGTTCCCTTGAATACTTTATTGTCCCATGTCTCATAAAGCAAGATATTTTGTGCAAGAGTATTTTTCTAATGATATTTATTATCAAGTTGAGTAATTTGGAAAAAATAATATCTTATGACACATGTATGGAATGATAAGGGCTGTGTTATGGGCGGGTACCTAATCGCGGGCGCATGCCCAATGAATGGACCGTTTCCACAACGAGTACCTATCACCGTACAAATGGGATGCAGCAAAGCATTACCGTGTGCAAAGGGGATAACCTTGGATACTATAGACCTATAACCGGCCAAGGGAGTTCCATGTAAAGCCATATGAACCAACGCCGATGGGACCGAGGTTGGAACTTAGAATTGTCAAACACCCAAACCAGGCCCCTGCCTTGTTGCCCGGGTTAGCCAGCTTACCTCCTTTATATATACAATCAAAATTTTGCATAGTCCATGATAATAATTTTTGTGCATTTACTTGAGGAAAATTATCAAAAATATTTATATTTTATTTTTATTTTTTTGTAAAAATATGGTAAAAATTGTATATGTGACCGCGTAGCAGGTTGCAAACAGTTGCATTTTAGGTTGCAACACTTATAGTTGGGGTTACAAATGAAGTTGCACTGTATTTTTAAAAAAAAAATATTTAACTTGGATATTTTTGAAAAAAATTCTTTATAATTATCTCCCTCGTCCCTGATATATAGATGAACGGTAAAAAGGGGACCGAGAATTAATAGATTTCATTAGAAAAATATAAAATACAAATATATGCAAAAAATATAATACGTGTTAAAAGTGACTCAAATATATAAAAATTGATATGCGGAAATTAAATAAGTTGAAAAGAAAATATCTTGAAGATACTTAAATTTTTTGAAGTAAAACTAAATTTAAATATACACAAACGCATCAACTAGCAATTTAAAGTGAATTGGGGTAGTTTAAAGCTACACCAATAGGCTCCTAATGTGGAAACCATTATCAGCCTCTACATTTTTTTATTTTACATAGAAAATAATAGAATCTTGGCCGTTTCAGCATAAAAAAACTTTAGAGATATCTCTTGGTTGCTTTCTCTTTTTGCGGAAATGTTTATAAAATGCTACTTTCAAACTTGAAACCAGATTAACGTAACAAATATCCATAGTAAACATCACCACTGAAGTTGGCCGGTTTTATTCAAGATATGAGATGCAAAGAATGTGTGATCCGAATTACACATTTTAGTATTATGTTTATAAGATGCACGTGCTTAATAATTACGGCAAAAATATTGCGGATTATAATATTTTGCATAATAATGTCTAGATAACTTTGTTGATTAGGCCAAGGGCAAGCAGCCAATGATATACTATGATATTTGGGCCCTCAATTTTCTTTCATGGCTCAAGTGCTAGCAGCAAAGCGTATTGATAGGCTATAAACAGCCAAGGCCCAACAAGGTGATAGGCTATAAACAGCCACGGTCCAACAAGGAGCCCAAAAAAATGAGCAAATCATCTCATGAGAATAAGAGCGGCCCAGCCCAGAGCAGTGGACCCCGGGCCCGGGGCCACCACCACGTGGCGTGGTCCCCACCCCAGAGTAGAGGACCCCAGAAGGGTGACACTCGACATACGTGGCACCCCACCTCAGATAACATTCCTACATATGGCGCTGACCAACACTAAAAGACAAGGGAATGCACGTGCCAAATCATGTCTACAACAACATGGCCACACTCCAGTCAACGGTCACCCCAGACTAGGCCACGTGTCCTGCATCCCGGAAATTCAGCGGCCTGTCCCCCAGATCCAACGGTCGGGGGTGAAGGTAACCTACCCCTAAACCCTAGGACTAGGGCTATAAATACCCCTAGTAAATAGGGTTTAGGGGTTAGACATTATTACACACCCACACACATTTATTACTTTTGTGATACTCTCCTTGATTATAGTCTTCCAAAGCCAACTCTTATTCTCACCCCGGAGGCACCTCGGGGCCAAACCCCCCTCCGGTGTTGTTTTGCAGGCTCCCCACCACAGCTACAGCCCTTCCGAGGCAGGAGTTGGTGAGGAAGGACCCGATCAAGATTCGGAGTTATCATTGGCGCTAGAAGGAGGGGACGAACCTCCGAACCGAATAACCCCGAACTAAACAGACAGCACAGAGAAGTAAGAGTTGCTCAGAGCCACAACCATGCCCCGGAAAACTACCTCTGCCCAGCGCCAGGCACTCAGTGCAACTAGGGACGAACCCCTAACAACTATCCCGGAGCAAGTCCCACCTGCCCAGATCCCAATCCAGGAAAGGCTCGGAATCGGGCCAAATGACGCCCGAGTAACCGTTGAGGTGAACCGATACAAGTATACAGATGTGCCTCTAGACTCCGCACAAATGGAAAACCTGACACCCGAGGAGCTAGCCCAGGCAATCCGAAACTATAGGAACCGTCCCCTCCCGGAACCTCAACCTGTGCAAGCGGAAAATTCCGGGGAATCAGCCCACTCCCATCATTCCCGGGCCTCGGTCTTCGACCGCCTTGGAAACCGGGGCAAGGGAAACAGAAAGGACCAGGAGGTTCGGAGTAGGGACAAAAATGACGAAGCCGATAAAACCAAGAGACTAGAAATGCTCCGGGAAAGAATAAGGCAGGAGGAACAGGCTAAGTTGGAGCTCAGAATCCAGAAGAGGCTCCAAGAGGAGGAAGAAAGGATGAGAAAATCCAAATCCAAAAGAACCCGGAGAGAGGTAAGCCCGGAGATTATCTCAGATGATGAAGAAAATCCAAACAACCTGGTACAAATGATCCATGAGCTACAGAGGAAAGTCAACAGTGACTCCGGATTTGAGATCCAAGATACACTCACCCCTTTCAGCCACTCCCTTGAAGCCACACCCCGGCAAAAGAACCTCAAGCACTACAACTTTGACTCCTTTAATGGGTTGGAGGACCCAGAAGAACACCTCAACTACTTTGAGCAAATAGCCCAGATATACTTCTACAATGACCTAACCAAGTGCAGGTTCTTTGCTTCCACACTAAAGGGAGCAGCTCAGAGATGGTTCAGCCGGATCCCTTCCCGGAGCATACACAGCTGGAAGGAGTTCAGGGAAGCCTTTCTCCGGAGGTTCCGAGCCAACAAACCCCCGGAGTATCACATGTGCCACCTTGAAACAATCAGGCAACATGACAACGAAACACTTGCGGCATTTATGAAACGGTTCCAAGAAGCCATAAACCAAGTCACGAACCTGGACGAAAGAGAAGCCTTGAGCATATTCCGGAAGAACCTAGACCCGGAGCGTAGCGAGCGCTATGTTATTGAATTGGTGAACAAAGAACCCCAAAGCCTGGCTGCAGCCTATTCTAAGGCCGCCAAGTTCATCAAAGAAACCGATATCCTACAAGCAATGAGGATGACCCGGCAGGGCACCTCCTCGGGAAGAGGTAAAGATGATCGCTCTAGAAATGATCACAACTCGAACAAGAAGTTTAAGCCCAACAAACAGTACAACTATATCCCAAGTCATCAACTGACGGTCCCGGACAAAGGCCACTCCTCTAGGGCCAAGTCCGAAGCCAGACCCCCGAGACCGGGGAGAGCCGAACCAAGGCCGGAACCAGAGTGGACACCTTTGAACCGGCCACACGCCGAAATACTAAAAGAAGTCTGGAGCAAACCCTTCTTTTATCCTCCCAAACCCTTGGTATCGGCCCCGGAGAATAGGCCCCGTGACAAACATTGCGATTACCATGCAACCCATGGCCACGAGACGGAAAGCTGTGTTTCCCTTAAGTTCTTCATCGAAGACCAAGTCAAGAAAGGAAATATGGGCCAATATCTAGCTCGGAGAACCACGGAAAGGGGCGAGGGACCCGGGGCCCAGAAGATCAAGAATGTGGTGCACGTTGTATTGGGAGGATCCAATTCCCCTCCGGGAAGCCCGGACTCCGGAGATGAAGTAATGATGATAAGCTCGGCCCCAGAGCAAGTCATATCTTTCAGTAATGCCGATTTTGAGGGAGTAGATCCTAACCACAATGAAGCCCTAGTCGTAACCCTAGACATCGCCGAAAATGAGGTAAAGAGAATTCTTGTTGACAACGGCTCCTCCGTCAACATACTATTCAAACATACCATGGACAGGATGCAACTCGGAAGCATCAGGATGAATGAGTGCCGGGAAGACCCGCTATATGGCTTCGGCCACAACTTGGACCCAATTCAAGGAACCCTTTACTTGCCTGTCCAATTCGGCACCGCCCCGAAATAGATAGCTCATATGGTCAAATTCTATGTGATCAATAGTCCTTCATCCTACAATGTAATCCTGGGGCGCCCAGCCCTGACCAAGCTCCGAGCCGTAACCTCAACCCCACATCTCAAGTTCAAATTTCCCACACCCTCCGGGGTCGGAGAGGTAAGGGGCGACACAGAAACGGCCAGCCGATGCTACGGCCAGGCCTTAGTCATGGCAGAGACCGACCCGGAGAATAAGAGGAAAGCTTCCTCCTACCACAAGAATCTAAGCAGAAAGAAACACAGAGTTTCAACTTACAAGAACCCCGGGAAAGAGGTACAAAACATTGAAATCTCCGGAGCCCTAACCCAGGGATCAGGTATAGCTGAGGCCCGGGAATACCTGACCTCCAATTCCCAGGCCCGTGTGCAAAAATCATCCCTACTGCAAGACCAAGCCAAGGTAGAACCTGCGGTGGAAACCGAAACAATCGAACTCATACCGGGAAACTCAGAAAGAAAAATCAAGATCGGAGCCGGTCTAGAAACTGCCTTCAGGCAAGAATTAATCCAACTACTCCGGGAATATGCTGATGTTTTTGCCTGGAGCCCATCTGATATGCCCGGGCTCCGGGAATCCCTTGCCATGCATAGCCTGGATGTTGATCCCAGGAGAAAACCTGTGAAACAGAAAAGAAGGAACTTCGCCCCGGAGAGGTAGAAAGCCATAGACGAGGAAGTGGACAAGCTACTCAAGGCAGATATCATCTGCGAGGTCAAGTACCCGGAGTGGCTAGCCAATGTAGTTCTAGTCAAAAAACCTAGTGGGAAATGGAGGATGTGTGTTGATTACACGGACCTAAATGAAGCCTGCCCCAAAGATCCATATCCACTACCAAGTATAGACCAGCTCATCGATGCCACCTCCGGACATGTGATGCTTAGCTTCATGGACTCCTTCTCCGGATACAACCAAATCAAGATGAACCCGGCAGATATAGCAAAAACCGCATTTATCACTCACAGAGCTGTCTATGCTTATAAGTTCATGCCCTTTGGACTCCGGAATGCTGGGGCTACATACCAAAGAGCCATGGTGGAGGTCTTCAAGGACCAAATTGGCCGGAATCTGGAATCCTATGTCGATGACATCATTGCCAAGTTTGAAACGGTCAAGGACCATGTCCCTGACCTACGGGAATGTTTTGAAAACCTTAGAAAAAATGAGATGAAGTTGAATCCGGAGAAGTGCACCTTTGGGGTAGCAGCAGGAAAGTTTCTAGGCTTCATGATCAGCCAGAGAGGGATTGAGGCTAATCCGGAGAAGATAAAAGCCATCTTGGATATGCAATCACCCCGGACTCAGAAAGACATTCAGAAGCTAGCCGGATCATTGGCAGCCTTAAGAAGATTCATACCCAAATTGGCAGAAAAGTGCTTACCCTTCTTCACTTTGCTCAGGGGGGCAAGCAACAAAAAAGAAATCACCTGGAGCCCTGACTGCCAGCAAGCTCTTGAAACTATCAAGCAATATCTCTCATCACAATCCCTTTTAACAAAGCCGAAGCCCGGGGAACCCCTACATCTATACCTCTCCGCCGGGCCCCTGGCCGTGGCCGCGGCCCTAGTCCGGGTAGTCGAGGGAAACCAACGGCCGGTGTACTACATCAGCCAAGTCCTAAAAGATGCAGAAACCAGATACCCCAATCTGGAGAAGTTTGCCTTTGCCTTGGTCACGGCCTCAAGGAAACTCAGGCACTATTTCCAAGGCAGAGAGATCAAGGTGATAACAGACCAGCCGTTAAGGCGAATAATCCACAAGCCAGATGCATCCGGAAGATTAATAAATTGGGCGATTGCGTTAAGCCAATTCCACTTGACGTTTGTGCCCCAGACAGCCATCAAGGCACAGGCTCTAGCAGATTTCATAGTTGAATGCTCCTTCCTGGAACCACAGCAAGCTACCACAGTAGCTGAACATATGATAAACCCGGACCAAGCCCCGGGGTCATGGACTCTCCACGTGGATGGATCCTCAACAGCTGACAGGTCCGGGGCAGGAATAATCATGAAAAGCCCGGAAGGCTTCCAAATCAAACAATCCATAACATTCAAATTCCCAGCAACGAACAACCAAGCCGAATATGAAGCTCTTCTAGCCGGGCTAAGGTTAGCACGAACTTTGAGAATCAACAGCCTGAACATCTATAGTGACTCCCAAATCGTGGTGCGGCAAACCAAAGGGGAATACCTAGCTAAAGATCAAAAACTGGCCCAATACCAGGCCCTTGTCAAAAGTTACCTAGCCACCATTCCGGAGTATCAAATCAGCCAAATCAACAGGGAAGAAAACTCCAAAGCTGATGAATTATCCAAGCTGGTTCAGAACTCAGCCGAACTAGACAGTTCGGTCTACTTTGAAGAACTGGAAACCCCGGCCATCGATCAGAAAGAGGTAACGGAGATAGAGGGAACCCCGAGCTGGATGACCCCTTTCATCCTCTACTTGGAGAAAGGAGAGTTGCCCGAAGACAAGAATGAAGCCAGAAGATTGAAAAACAAGGCTTCGAAATACTTCATAGAAGAAAACCAACTCTATCGCCGAACCTTCTCATCTCCAACACTGAAGTGTGTAGGTCCGGAGGAAGCCAACTACTGTTTACAAGAGGTACATGAAGGGATTTGTGGGGATCATATGTCCGCAAAGTCCCTTGCATACAAAATCATAAGGCAAGGTTACTACTGGCCAACAATCCACTCAGATGCAGTAGAATTCGTCAAGAAGTGTAGAAACTGCCAACTGTTCAGCAATGTACCAAGACAAAGCCCGGTGTTGCCATCTTCAGTCTTATCCCCTATCCCCTTTGCTGTATGGGGCATCGATATAGTAGGGCCCTTCCCCCGGGCCAAGGGCGATCTGAGGTACCTCCTTGTAGCCATTGACTACATGACTAAGTGGGCCGAAGCAAAGGCAATGAGGACCATAAATCAACAAGACTGCATCAAGTTCATGGACAACATATTAATGCGGTTCGGCTTACCCAGGGTCCTGGTCTCAGATAATGGTCCCCAATTCATCGGCTCAGATTTTGAAAACTATTTGAAGGAAAGGGGAATCAAACACAAGAGATCTTCAGTAGCTTACCCCCAGGGCAACGGGCAAGTGGAAGTGACAAACAGAATTTTGCTAAGAGGAATCGAGAAGAGGCTGAAAGAAAGTAAGAACAAATGGCTCAAAGAGCTGCCACATGTGTTATGGGCATACAGAACTAGCCCACGGTCCGGGACAGGGGAAACTCCGTTCAAGCTAGCGTACGGAACCGAAGCAATGTTGCCAATTGAAGTGGGTTCTCCTTCCCACAAGGTAATCAACTTTGATGAAATTGCAAATGAAGAAGGGCTACGAGTCAATCTAGAGCTAGTTGATGAGGTCCGGGATAAAGCAGTACAAAGAATGGAGAAGTATAAAGAGAAAACAAGAGAATACTTCGGAAAGAAGTCAAGGGTCAAAAACTTCCAAATCGGGGACCTAGTACTCCGGATACCGAGGCTTCAGACCCCACTAACACAGGAAAGCTTATGCCTAAGTGGGAAGGTCCCTACAGAGTTAAAGAGGTACTCCGCCCCGGAACCTACAAGCTCAGTCACATGGACAACACTGAAGTCCCCAACACCTGGCACGGCCTCAGACTAAGAAAGTACTACCAGTAAAGGGAAATAGTTTCAGCTCATATACGGTCGTTTTTTGGGAATTGTACTTGGAAATCATGTAATCGTTCTGTTATCAATGAAAAAAAGCTCTATTTCCTACTTGGCATTTCAATCTTATAATTATCATCCAAATTCCTACTTGGAAAAGTTTTCATCCTTTCCAAGTAGGCCAAAGCCCGGGACCTTAGCAATGCTTCGGCCCGGGAAGCCATAGGCATCCAAATTCCTACTTGGAAAAGTTTTCATCCTTTCCAAGTAGGCCAAAGCCCGGGACCTTAGCAATGCTTCGGCCCGGGAAGCCATAGGCATCCAAATTCCTACTTGGAAAAGTTTTCATCCTTTCCAAGTAGGCCAAAGGCCGGGACCTTAGCAATGCTTCGGCCCGGGAAGCCATAGGCATCCAAATTCCTACTTGGAAAAGTTTTCAACCTTTCAAAGTAGGCCAAAGCCCGGGACCTTAGCAATGCTTCGGCCCGGGAAGCCATAGGCATCCAAATTCCTACTTGGAAAAGTTTTCATCCTTTCAAAGTAGGCCAAACTACAAACCACGACTCCCCAATCCGGAATACCCGAATTAAGGAGTGGGGGGCAATAAAAACTACAAACAAACCAACAACAAAAGAACAAGGCAAAACTTGCAGAACAAAAATAGATATAAAAAGAAAGCAGCAGACAGGCCGGGCTGACCGACAGCCCGAAACACCTGACAGTTAAAAGTTATACACGACAGCAGAATTTAAAGTTATACAACCAAGTTAAGATTACATCAACCAAATTAAACAGATTACAAGGGCACGGCCCGGGATCTGGACGTAGCCAGTCTTCGGAATAAGTCTTGAGGAGGAGGGGAAGAGTTGGGCGCAGCATAAGCTTTAGGCTCGCCCTCACCCCGGGCAAAAGCAGCCTCAGCCTTCATATACTCAGCGACGAAGCTCTCCCAGGTGGCTGACCCCGGATCGGTCTTGCACATGTTCTCGGCCACGACCCAACAACGATGGACCTTTGAGGCAGCGGCCGTGGCGAGATCAGTGTTGTAGATATCCGAATCCCGGAACTCAGCAATCACCTGCTCCTCGGACTTCTTACCCTTCAGCTCCTCCCGGAGCTTCTTCACGTCCTCTTTGGAGTCCCTTAGCTTAGTCCGGACTAAATCCCGCTCATCCTGAAGGGTCTTAGCGGCTTGTTTCAGCTCCTTGGACCGGGCGTCAGCTGCCTCCTTCACATCAGCAAGCTCCTGCTTCAGCGCATCCATTTCTTCTTTCATCAGCCTCCTAACCTCCGTCACCGAGCTGACCGCCTCCCGGGCCTCCTTAACCAGCTCCAGCTCCCGGCGAATGGCAGCCCCGGCCCCAGCAACACGAACCCCGAGCTGCAAAAAACAAATGCCAAAGCAAGTCAGTACGCAAAGCAAGTGAAGACGAACTCGGCGGAAAGATTACCTGGCCGTAGACCACTACCGCATCCTCGAAGAGGGAGATCGCCGAATCCTTGCCCATTTCATCCCATTCTTTTTGGCTTGGAAGCCCGGCCAGGAAACCAATGAAGTTACGGTCCTCCTGGGCGATGGCAGCCGGGACGTGGGGCTGGAAGTGAATATCTCTCTCGGAATGAGCTCCGGAGGGGCAGACCTCGCAATCGGACTCCAAGTCCCCAAACTTCTCCTGCCGAACCGTGCTGCGAATCCTCTTCCTCGGTTGCAGGGGCACCTCCTCCCCGTCCACATCAACCGCCGCCTTCTCCGGGGCCTTAGAGGTGCTGTCACCCTCTTGCTGAGCCCGCGAGCCACTGGCCTCCCCGGGGGCCTTAGTATTGTCGCGAACTTGGCCGATTCCGAGAAGAGCGGCATGAAGAGCGGCATTGGCCTTATCCATGGCAAATTCCTCAAACTCCGGGTTATAGCCTGGAAGACCTGTAAATAAGAAGCGAAGAACATGAGCCCGGGAAAAAGAAGCATCAAATAAAAAAGAAAACAAGAAAAATATAGGTATTCCAAAATGAACAGACCCCGAACTTACATCCTATTTCAGAAAGGTACTTGTGGCTCATAAGGTCATCCCGGGTCACTTGCCTCCCCAAACCCCGGCAGAAGGTGTTAATCCGGTCCAGAGCTGCATCCTGAAGGTCATACACCTCGAACTGCATAGCCAGGGGATTCTCTTGGAAAGTGGGCATGTACAGCAAATCCAAGCCCCGGAGGAAAACAAACTCCCCATTCCAACCCTTGTGAGAAGGTAGCATAGCCAGAGGTTTGGAAGCCCCGGACGGATAACCACAAGCCTTACCCCGGAACCTAAACTCAAACAAAGGTTTATTGTTGGACCGGACCATCTGGAACAGGTGGTGGAAAAGCTTGAAAGTCGGAAGCACCCCGGCCTTCTCACAGCAGCCCGGGAAATAAAAGATCCACTTAACTACATTTGGGGTCATCTGGGTTATAGGGATCCCGTACTCGAACAAGCAAAGAGACTTGACAAATTGGTGACACCGGGGCCTGTACCCCGACCTAAGATGCTCCAGCCACACTCCGACCCAGCCTCCCTCCGGGCGGTCGTAGATCCTGTCCCCGGGCTCTGGCCACCTCCACTCTACCTCGGAATCCAAATGGAAGGTAGCCCGGAATATTCGATCCCAGTCTACTGGATTCTGTATATATTGGGACCTAAATGGGCCGACATCCATCCCAGAGCCCGGTTTATCCCCAAACTTTGAGTCCAGGAAGGCCTTATCATATTTAGTCACCTCCTTCACATCTGGGTTCTGAGAAAGCTCCGTGCTCAGATCCCTGTAAAAGTAAGCTTGGGGTATCCCCGGATCCTTCCTCACGAAATAATATTTGGTGTGACCCCAACTTCCATCCGGTTCGCTAAGGCTGAACCCCGGACCCATGTCCTTAGTGGCTATATTTGTAAGTACGGGCAAGCTACTCTTCTTTTTACCCATTACAGCCCACTCTATATCTATCAATTCAAAGCAACTACCGGAAGAACTATGGCTATCAGAGCTACTGGGTTCGGAGAGGGGTATCAGTACACGGTTAGCAGTAACGCGTCTCTTAACCATAAAAGGCTACTACCCCGGGCTACCCAACAAAAAAGGAAAACCTATGTCAATTTATCTACCCAAGACGCAAAGCTAAGTAAGGAAATATAAGCAGAAACTTAAATACAAGTAATCAAGAGATCGGGGTAAGAAGACTTACGAAGAGATCCGGAGATCGGGGAACAGAGAGCGCCTAAATCTGAAAAAGGAACCTTTAGCCCGGAGCACTAGTCTTCTGAGAAGCAGAATAGCGGCAGCAAATTAAGAACTCGTAAAAGACGGAACTGGAGGAGATTGCCACTATTTATAGGCAGATCCTGGATTCTAAAGGCCATGAACATGTGGCGGCCCAAAAATCGGCCCACTATCTCCAAAATCCGGAGATAGTGGGTGACAGCTGTTATAAAAAAAAAAACGAAATCCGATGCATACGTGCAATATTGTTCATATACGTGCATTTTTGCACGAATACAAAAGCCAAAGCCCCGGGATGCACACCTCAGTCCCAACCCCGGGCCTGGGGGCAGTCAAAGCAACAAAGCCTTCAAACTCCAGCAACCACTAGCCCGGGCATACGAACTTCAGTGCACACCCCGGAACTGGGGGCAACCAAGGCAAAAAGCCCCCCCCCCCCAAAAAAAAAAAAAAAAAGAAGACACAACTACAAAGACAACCAGCCCCGAGGACACATATCTAGCACTCCAGAGAATCCGGAAAGTTCACTCTCCAAGGCAGAAACACTCCTTACTACTCCCTCATCCGGAAAATCCGCATTAGGGAGTGGGGGCAAATGATAGGCTATAAACAGCCAAGGCCCAACAAGGTGATAGGCTATAAACAGCCAAGGCCCAACAAGGAGCCCAAAACAATGAGCAAATCATCTCATGAGAATAAGAGTGGCCCAGCCCAGAGTAGTGGACCCCGGGCCCGGGGCCACCACCACGTGGCGTGGTCCCCACCCCAGAGTAGGGGACCCCAGAAGGGTGACACTCGACACACGTGGCACCCCACCTCAGCTAACATTCCTACATATGGCGCTGACCAACACTAAAAGACAAGGAAAGGCACGTGCCAAATCATGTCTACAACAACATGGCCACACTCCAGTCAACGGTCACCCCAGACTAGGCCACGTGTCCTGCATCCCGGAAATTCAGCGGCCTGTCCCCCAGATCCAACGGTCGGGGGTGAAGGTAACCTACCCCTAAACCCTAGGACTAGGGCTATAAATACCGCTAAATCTACAGTTAGCCGCAAAAGCTACAGTGACTGGTGTGACCCTTCCTGACATGCCGTCATTCTGCAACTGCGCGCCGTATTGCTCAGAGTTTGTCTGCTACAGTTGGATGTCCTTGTGTTCCCTTGAATACTTTATTGTCCCATGTCTCATAAAGCAAGATATTTTGTGCAAGAGTATTTTTCTAATGATATTTATTATCAAGTTGAGTAATTTGGAAAAGATAATATCTTATGACACATGTATGGAATGATAAGGGCTGTGTTATGGGCGGGTACCTAATCGCGGGCGCATGCCTAACGAATGGACCGTTTCCACAACGAGTACCTATCACCGTACAAATGGGATGCAGCAAAGCATTCCCGTGTGCAAAGGGGATAACCTTGGATACTATAGACCTATAACCGGCCAAGGGAGTTCCATGTAAAGCCATATGAACCAACGCCGATGGGACCGAGGTTGGAACTTAGAATTGTCAAACACCCAAACCAGGCCCCTCCCTTGTTGCCCGGGTTAGCCAGCTTACCTCCTTTATATATACGATCAAAATTTTGCATAGTCCATGATAATAATTTTTGTGCATTTACTTGAGGAAAATTATCAAAAATATTTATATTTTATTTTTATTTTTTTGTAAAAATATGGTAAAAATTGTATATGTGACCGCGTAGCAGGTTGCAAACAGTTGCGTTTTAGGTTGCAACACTTATAGTTGGGGTTACAAATGAAGTTGCACTGTATTTTTAAAAAAAAATATATTTAACTTGGATATTTTTGAAAAAAATTCTTTATAATTATCTCCCTCGTCCCTGATATATAGATGAACGGTAAAAAGGGGACCGAGAATTAATAGATTTCATTAGAAAAATATAAAATACAAATATATGCAAAAAATATAATACGTGTTAAAAGTGACTCAAATATATAAAAATTGATATGCGGAAATTAAATAAGTTGAAAAGAAAATATCTTGAAGATACTTAAATTTTTTGAAGTAAAACTAAATTTAAATATACACAAACGCATCAACTAGCAATTTAAAGTGAATTGGGGTAGTTTAAAGCTACACCAATAGGCTACCATTATCAGCCTCTACATTTTTTTATTTTACATAGTAAATAATAGAATCTTGGCCGTTTTAGCATAAAAAAACTTTAGAGATATCTCTTGGTTGCTTTCTCTTTTTGCGGAAATGTTTATAAAATGCTACTTTCAAACTTGAAACCAGATTAACGTAACAAATATCCATAGTAAACATCACCACTGAAGTTGGCCGGTTTTATTCAAGATATGAGATGCAAAGAATGTGTGATCCGAATTACACATTTTAGTATTATGTTTATAAGATGCACGTGCTTAATAATTACGGCAAAAATATTGCGGATTATAATATTTTGCATAATAATGTCTAGATAACTTTGTTGATTAGGCCAAGGGCAAGCAGCCAATGATATACTGTGATATTTGGGCCCTCAATTTTCTTTCATGGCTCAAGTGCTAGCAGCAAAGCGTATAGTACAAATGGGTCCTCGATCTCATTTCATTTCGTTTTCTATTACAGGAGATGGAATCTTTAGCCGGTTTAATATTCCTCGTTGGCTTAAAAAATGAGTTGAAATTGTTTTATTTTATGTCAATATTAACTCTAAAGCATCAAAAAACCTTATGAACTCTGTATTCCCCACTTGTCTTCATCTTACAACTGACCATAATACATCATTGTCTCAAGAAAGTTTATGTCTGAATGTGTTATATGTGTGAATATATATGTGCTATACAAGAACCTAAAGGTCATTACTTGATACATTCATTTAAAAGGTGAAACAACCTTTGCTTCTCCAGCTTAAAATCTGGAACTTAATAATTTGTTGTATTGAGGCTAAGCATTTGTAATGGAAGTGATCAACAAATTTGTGAGTTTGAAGGCACATATAGATGGTTCACCCCAAGAAACTGATTTTGAAATTATAACTGAAACACTTCCTTTCTCGATTGTGGCTGGATCGAAAGATGTTTTAGTGAAAAACATTTACGTGTCTATTGATCCGTACCAGTTAAACCGTATGAAGAGTGTTAGCTCCTCACATACCAGTGGTTCAAGTTATGCAGTTGCTGTCACACTTGGTGAGGTAAGCTCAGTTCAGATATATGTACAGGTAGAAGTATAAATATAATTACACGTGTATTCAATGCATATAATATTTTGTTTGGAAATGCAGGCCATTGATGCTTTTGGTGTCGGTAAAGTTGTAGCTTCTGGTAATCCTGATTTTGAGAAGGATGATTTAGTTATTGGACTAATCAGCTGGGGAGAGTATAGCATTGTGAAAGAAGGGAGCATTTTGAACAAATTGAACTCCCTGGGATTTCCCTATTCGTACCATGTTGGTATCCTAGGTATGTTTGTTATATTTTAGCTTTCGCTCCTGATCTGTTATCATCACTGTCTCTGTCCTGAAGCGGTATGTTGTTTACTTACCAGGATTTAGTGGACTTACAGCCTATGCTGGTTTCTTTGATGTATGTAAACCCAAGAAGGGGGAAAAAGTTTTTGTATCTGCTGCTTCTGGTTCGGTAGGCAATCTAGTAGGACAATACGCGAAGCTTCTGGGATGCTATGTTGTTGGCTGCGCTGGTACCCAGAAAAAGGTAATCACACAAAACACAGCTGGCCGCTAGATTAATTCGTAGACACTGTATTAGGCGGCCTTGTATAGATATGAAATTAGGTGTTTCGGGTTACTTTTAAATTTACTATATGATTTTTTAGCAGAATTTAATAACTGCCGAGATGAATACTTTTATAGGTGGATTTGTTGAAGAATAAACTTGGATTTGACGATGCATTCAACTACAAAGAAGAAGTAGATCTAAAAGCAGCTCTCAAGAAATACTTTCCAGATGGTATAGACATATATTTTGACAATGTAGGAGCAGAAATGTTGGAGGCAGCAGTTGCTAACATGAACTCATTTGGTAGAGTTGCCGTGTGTGGTGTGATATCTGAATACACAGACAAAGGAAAACGTGCTGCGCCTGATATGATAGACATTGTGTACAAACGAATAACGATCAGAGGATTCTTGGCCGGAGATTATATGTCCTTATTTCCAGAATTTATTGCAGCAACAACTGATCACCTCCAAACTGGCAAAATGCACGCCCTTGAAGACATTTCCCAAGGTCTAGAAAGTGTTCCATCGGCTTTTGCAGGGATTTTTCGTGGCGATAATGTTGGGAAAAAGATTGTTCAAATTGCGGAGGAATGAAAATATTTGAGTCTCGAGAAACCTTGTACTTTCTAATCGTCCATAGAGTGTCGTGTATCCTTTATTATGGTGTTTGATTCTTCTAGTGAAATCACATTTACCTAAATCTCTTATCTCGGGTGCATTATTAACATGACCATCTAATAAATAATTAGATAAAAATTACATATAACTTCAATTTGATTGAAATCTATTATCTATTATATTATATCTATACTATACTATTATCTATTAGATTATATCTACACTATTATAAACGAAATAGGGTATAATTGGTTGGTTGGTTGGTTTTGGACACTTTCCAAAAAAATGTACAACTTTCCTATTTAGTTATTAAATCTATCTATACCATACTATTATAAGCGAAATAGGGTATAATTGATTGGTTGGTTTTGGTTAACACCTTCCAAAAAAATGTACAACTTTCCTGTATAGTTATTAAATTAAATAAAATTATAAATCTATACTATCTATAAAAAATTTGTCAATAACTTCTTGAAAATAACAAGTTAAAAAATTTATATTAAAAATATTAATTTATTTATTATAAATAAGGCACAAAAATATATTTTTAAAAAATTTAAAAAACGTATTAAAAATTCCAAATTCACTTAATTATATATAATTTATTAAAAATAAAAAATCACATATTTTATATTATTATAAGCAAAACAAGGTATATTTGGTTAGTTAGTTGGTAAGTTGATTAACGCCTTCCAAAAAAATTGTTAACACCTTCTTAAAAATAACAAGTTAAAAAAATTATATTAAAATTATTAAATTATTTATTATAAACAACAAAATTTACGAATAAGGCACAAAAATATATTTTTAAAAAATTAACAAAACGTGTTTAAAATTCCAAATTCAGTTAAATTATATACTGTTTTCAATTATATCCCTACTATTATAAGCGAAATAGGGTATAATTTGTTGGTTGGTTTTGGTTAACACCTTCCAAAAAAATGTACAACTTTTCTATATAGTTATTAAATCTATACTATACTATTATAAGTGAAATAGGGTATAATTAGTTGGTTAGTTTTGGTTAACACCTTCCAAAAAAATGTACAACTTTCCTATTTAGTTATTAAATCTATACTATACGATTATAAGTGAAATATGGTAATTGGTTGGTTGGTTTTGGTTAACACCTTCCAAAAAAATGTACAACTTTCCTATGTAATTATTAAATTAAATAAAATTATAAATAAATAAACTATATAATATCTATACTATCTATACTATACTTAGCGAAATCTATACTATACTATTATAAGCGAAATCTATACTATACTATTATAAGCGAAATAGGGTATAATTGGTTGGTTGATTTTGGTTAACACCTTCCAAAAAAATGTACAACTTTCATATTTAGTTATTAAATCTATACTATACTATTTTAAGCGAAATCTATATCTATACTATACTATTATAAGCGAAATAGGGTATAATTGGTTGGTTGGTTTTGGTTAACGCCTTCCAAAAAAATGTACAACTTTCCAATTTAGTTATTAAATCTATACTATACTATTATAAGCGAAATAGGGTATAATTGGTTGGTTGGTTTTGGTTAACACCTTCCAAAAAAATGTACAACTTTCCTATTTAGTTATTAAATCTATACTATACTATTATAAGCGAAATAGGGTATGATTGGTTGGTTAGTTTTGGTTAACACCTTAAAAAAAAAATGTATAACTTTCGTGTATAGTTATTAAATTAAATAAAATTATAAATCTATACTATCTATAAAAAATTTGTTAATTCCTTTTTGTAAATAACAAGTTAAAAAATTTATATTAAAAATATTAATTTATTTATTATAAATAAGGCACAAAAATATATTTTTAAAAAATTTAAAAAACGTGTTAAAAATTCCAAATTCACTTAAATTATATATAATTTATTAAAAATAAAAATTCACATATTTTATATTATTATAAGCAAAACAAAGTATATTTGGTTAGTTAGTTGGTTGGTTGGTTAACGCCTTCCAAAAAAATTGTTAACACCTTCTTAAAAATAACAAATTAAAAATATTATATTAAAAATATTAAATTATTTATTATAAACAACAAAATTTACTAATAAGGCATAAAAATATATTTTTAAAAAATTGACAAAACGTGTTAAAAATTCCAAATTCACTTAAATTATATATTGTTTTCAATTATATCCCTATTAGAATCGCCGTCTTTACACACTTCTTCCTACGATTTTTTCTTCTATGATTTTAATTTACACTAAATAATTTTTAAAAAATATCTATGGAATTATTAAGATATTTAATAATAAATTTAAAAATAACTTTAAACTGATGATATTTATTTATGTCATGAAATTAAGAATGGAACATATGTAAATTTAAAGTTAATAATAAAATTTATTAAAAGAAATTAAATTTTAACATTAAATCATATAATTAATATATTAATTCATAATAATAATAATATATAATAGCCCGTGCTTTGCACGGGTTAAAGGCTAGTACTATACTATATAAGCAAAATAAGGTATAGTTGTTGGTTACTTGGTAAATTGGTTAACGCCTTCCAAATCTTAAAACTAACTTCAAAAAATTATATTAAAAATATTAATTTATCTATACTTATAAATATTAAAAATAATAATTTATTTATTATAATTAAATAACAAAATCTATCAATAAAACACAAAAAAATATTTTTAAAATAATAAAAAATGTGTTAAAATTCCAAATTCGGTTAAATTTTATATAATTTATTAAAAATAAAAAAATATTAATTCATAATAATAATATATAATAGCCCGTGCTTTGCACGGGTTAAAGGCTAGTACTATACTATATAAGCAAAACAAGGTATATTTGTTGGTTTGTTGGTAAATTGGTTAACGTCGTCCAAATCTTAAAACTAACTTTAAAAAATTATATTAAAAATATTAATTTATCTATACTTATAAATATTAAAAATAATAATTTATTTATTATAATTAAATAACAAAATTTAACAATAAAACACAAAAAAAATATTTTTAAAATAATAAAAAATGTGTTAAAAATTTCAAATTCAGTTAAATTATATATAATTTATTAAAAATAAAAAACCACATGTTTTATTGATTAATAAATGTTTTCAGTTATACCCCGATTAGAATTAGCCCACATACACTTCCTACAATTATTCTTCTACGATTTAGGTTACACTTAATAATTTTTTAAAAATATCTATTAAATTCTTAAGATATAAATATTAAAATAAAGTTAAATTAATGACATTTATTTATGTAATGGAATTAAATATGTAACATATGTAAATTTAAAATTAATAATAAATTAATTAAAATAAATAAATTTTATATTAAATTATATAATTAATAAATTAATTTATTTATAATAATAATATAGGATAGCCCGTGCTTTGCACGGGTTATAGGCTAGTATATATATATATATATATATATATATATATATATATATATATATATATATATATATATATATATATATAATACCACAACATGTATACCATTTTAATCTGTCTTAAATTATTATTTTGACTATTTGCATTCATTAATACACATCAATTAAACTTCGTATTTAATATGTGCATTCATTAATATACATTAATTAAAATTCATATTTAATATATTTATTTAATACTATCTACTTAATTATAACACTTTCATTACATTGCAATTAACTAAGCATTCGAAGAATTTTATGCCTCGCACGAGTAGAAAAACCTTGGAACTCATTATAAATGATCTAACATTATTGAAAAAATAATATTGGAACATTAACTTCATATTGCTAACTACATATTTTTGCTATGCAATCTACAGAATAAATTAATTTTGTGTACAGTAATTTAGTATTTTTACTTTATAAAAATGTGTCTTATACAATATTTTTTTATACTTTCTTGACTCCTGTGCATTACTTGACATTCTGTAATATCAAATACAAGAAATAAATGACTCTGAGCACTTTGGAAAAATAAAGGGTACATTTGAATGTTTTAACCAAAATGAGAAATCTTGAAACGGGGACAAAATAAATATTGGTTAAAAAAGAACACGCTAAACTAAAAAGAATTTTAATCATCAAAATATCAATTACTAATATTAATATCAAAACGTAACGAAAAAAATTACAATATTAATTATAAAAAGAACAATTCTGTACCTTGCACGAAAATTAACCTAGTTACAAATGAATCCTCACAATGACCTCACAGCAACAGAAAAGAATCTGTCTCATCTAGTAATTCAGCTGAATTACATACTTCGGATAACTAAAACTATTTGACTACTACTGTATTAAATGTATCTTCACAACCACATCACAGCTGCTACTTCTAGACTAAAAGTGATTGACAGCAAAGTGGTTGAGTTGTACTAGTCGGGCAGTAGAATAGATTTCATTGTATAATAATAACTCGATAATGAATGTTCGGTTTTTAAACAATCTCGTTAAATTAAATGATTATTATTATAAGGAAACATGATTTTTTATCCTATTTAGTAATTTACTTTTTTGTCCTTAAAATTATATTAATGTTAAAAAATTTGCTTTTTTTATAGGAATTAAACTCATGATCCATTGTGCACAAGAGTTTATACTCACACCCACAGCCATTGAACCAACTCAATTTTTTATACATATTTTTAAATCATTAATCACATTCATGAATAACTTCCTCACTATATCTATTTTAAAATTTATTCACACCCACAACTTGATACATATCTTCAAATCATTAACCACATTCATGAATAACCTCCTCACTATATCTATTTTAAATTTATTCAGAATAAAATTATGAGAATATTTTCCCATTTTAATAATTAAAGATGTATATCATACAAATGATTAGAATATGTAATGATTATGAAAATTTTAAAAGAAAATAAAATAATAATTCATATTTGAGATTTCAGCTCTACATCAATTATCAGATCAAATAATAAGATAAAATACATGGAATTAGATTATAATATTATAAATAAAACTATAAAGATTACACAAAAAATTATAGAGATTATATTTAACAAATAAGATACTAGCTTGTACATAATTATAAAAGAGATAATATTCAATTATTCAAATATTTGCACTATTAAAATAAATGTATTTATAAAAAAAAAATTTAAAAAAAATGTCTTTACTGTATGTAAATATTAATTCAAATTTCAATCCAAATCACAATAATATATTCATGCACATATTCTTTATAATAGTGTATATCACCGCTACCACGAATCACGAAAATTAAATAATAAACACTAAAAATTAGACCACCAACATCATCATAGTATCACTAAACATGGAATTATAGAATTCTATCTTAAATTTCTCTAAGGGAAAGAGATTTGAACAAAGTTACATATGATGACCTCTATGGTGTACTAAAAACCCATGAGCTTGAGTTGTTACAAAAGAGGGCTATTCAAGCAAATCAGGGTAAAATGATAAACACATCATGTGTCTTGATTGTGAACAGATCTATGCAAGAACTTGAAGCCTCTACAAGCCATTTGAGGATTGAAGAAGTAGTGGATGAAGAACCGGTAGTGGAGATGCCTGAGACTGTTGCTGAGGAACAGGAAGAAGAAGGAGATGAGTTCTACACTCTTGAGGAGTTGGATGCTATGGAAAATACCTCATATGCTTTCATGGCTAGAAAATTTCAAAACATGAGATTCAAGAGAAAGCAGACCTTCAAACCTAGACCTCAGAACCATTCATTCAACAAGAGTAAAGCACATATGAAACCAAACAAGAGTAAATTCAAAACCAGCTATGTGGATAGGTCATCTGTGAGATGCTATAGATGCAATGACCTAGGGCATTTTGCTAGTGAATGCAAGAAGCCTAAAAAGAAGGATAAAGAGTTTCTAGAGCTTGAAGCTAAGTATGAGACCCTTCTCAAAAAGCAAACACGAGGAAAGTCCTACATAGCTGAAGGGAAGTGTTGGGATGATACTGATAGTGATGGAGAAGAGCAAGAATTCTGCAACTATGCCTTGATGGCTGATTCCAAGGATGAGACACCTCCATCAGACACTCAGGTACCATCTTTCACTACCATAGACATGTCTGTTTCTGAATACAAAGATATGATTGAACAACTATCTGTTGAAATATTTAATATTCATACTAGTATGACTGCTGCTAATGAAGAGATTACTAAATTGTCTACTAGAAATGAGTTGTTAAACAAAAGGAATGAGGAACTTGAGCTAACTGCTATGCAAGTAGAAAACCTTAAGAAAGAAGTTGAATATCTGCAGAATAAGGTTCTATGTGCTAGTCAGATTGAGAAGGCTCTTAGGGATGAACTAGCTGAGAATGAGTTCAAATTGAAAACCTTTAAGAACTCCTCTAGTCTATTGCAGTCCTACCATGAGAAAAATCAAGCTAAACCTAAGGCTGCAATTGGTCTTAATTATGACACTCTGAAACAGAGGAAAGGCTATGTTGTCATTGAAGATGACAAGGTTGCTCATGAGGAAGTGCCTCGTATTTTAAAAAAGGTTGAATCTCCAGTTTTTAAAGAATCAACATTTGAAATTGATGAGGATGCCTTACTCATTAAGTAAATGATGAGAGATGAGGATGAGGCACAATCCAATGAATAACCAGCATCCTCTAAAAGTGAGAGTGTCAAAGTAAAAACCAAGGAGCCAATAGGAGGTAGACCTAGACCTGAGAAATTTGTTAAGTTTGTATCAGCTGGGAAGAATGAATCTTAAAAGAAAGTGGCTAAGAAGAAACAAAATAAAAATGGCAAGCTAGTTATAAACAAGGATAATAATTATGCTTATGTTCCAAATGCTCCTAGGAAAGTTTGTCAAAACTGTTTCAGTACTAATCATTTAACACATGCATGTAAGAAACCTGTTGGTAGTGTGCCTAAAGCTTTCTATGATTGTTCTATGCCTTTAAGACATAGAGATGCTCCATTCTGTGATAAATTTGACTGTATGCTATGCAATATGAATGTTATGACTAGATGCTTCAATTTGAGAAAGCAATTCATTGATGGTTGTATCAGTCACACTTCTCACACACACTACACAAGGTCAAAGTCTTCAAGTCCTCCTAAAGCTAGGAAGGTACCCTTGTCACCTAAGTCTGAGAACTCAAGTTCTAAGACTTCAAACAATGACAAGGAGACTTGCATCAAGAAAGTTTATAAGCGTGTTGTTAATGATAAAACTGTTTCTAAGCCAAGTGGACCCAAACTTGTTTGGGTACCAAAGAAGAAGTAATACCTTTGTGTTTGCAGGGCAAAAAACAAGAAAAGAAAGTTATGTGGATTTTGGACAGTGGATGCTCAAACCATATGACTGGTGATATGGCCCTGCTATCACAGTATGAGGAGAAGGCTGGCCAAATGGTTGCTTTTGGAGATGACAGCATGGGTAATACATTGGGATATGACAAATTGAAAGTTGGAAATGTCATCATTGAAGATGTAGCACTAGTCAAGGGACTCAAGCATAATCTGCTTAGTGTTGGTCAGTTTACTGACAGAGGATTCAAAGTTAATTTTGACAAAAATGAATGTTTGATCACTCACAAGAAGACTGGTGATTTTTCTCTATCTGGAGTAAGGAAAGGAATCCTGTTTGTAGCCAATATGGATTCTGCAAGCAAGGACAAAGTTTGTTGCTTCTATTCAAAAGCATCAAATGAAGATTGTTGGCTGTGGCACAAGAAGTTATCACACTTGAACTTTGTTTGCACTAAATCACGCAAGCGTACGTGGTCACAAGTAATATTCGATAAGTTAAGTTCGTTCCCACAGAGACTGGCTATTTCTATGTAGATATGCTCAAGCAACAATGTATGATCAATTTCAATTGCTTAGACAAGTAACAAATTTGGGTTTGTAATTATATAAATTAACTAAGAAACAAATTAACAAACTAAGAATTAATTAACTAACAAGAATTGGAATCGAATTACTTCTACAAGAGTAACATGGGATCCTAACTTCATTAAATACTTCGCTTAGATCTGACGCCTTTAATCACTATATGCAATGGTTATGATATCTGATCGGATAACACGAAACAAGTATACGCTACTTCTCAGTATACGAATACCAAACTAAACATACATCCACAAAAGAGATAGAAGATGAATAGACACCAATTATGCTTAGACCCTATATGTCTATAGAATTTGAAAACATAACGGTTGAAGAGCAAGTTATCCATAAAGATCACACAGGGCAATATAAGTATTTTCATCTCATACTACGAATCATGTTGATAAACAATCATGAACCTATGCTAGCATGGCAAGTTCTAAATCTCAAGATCCACTTTCACTTCACAAGAGATTAACAAATTAGATGTTAGCTACGCATCTAACAATTAAGCATAACCATACGAGAATATCAGATATACATCACACACAGATCTTTAAAGCAATCAAAATACTAAATCTCCATAAATAAATCAGTTAGAATCCCATGACAACGATTAGTTCATAATCGAACCTCTCGTCATCATGGGATTTGATGAAATCATGATAAAAACAAAGTATGAAAAGATACAAATAAACCTAAGTAATTGATATGTAATGATGTGTTTTTTTTTTCTGTCCCCCAAGATGTGTATTTATAACCCAAATTTGCCTCTCCATCAAGCAATTGCCGTTTTAGAGTTGGAATAGGAGTATAGCAATTTCCGTTCTTGAATGAGAATAGAATTGCAAATTCCATGTGTAGATCAGATTCTGGAATGTTCTAGCCGCCCAGAGCAATTACCATACTTATTAGAAGTAGGAATTATAGCAATTTCCTTGTCAAAGTTGAATTTCTGCAGTTCGGCACATAATACGTTTCCTAAACTGATTCGGTTTTTAAGGAAAATTCGTAACTGACTTTTCTTCAGTATTTCTGGGCCGTTCCAGTTGTATTTGGACATCTGAACTACTTTAGAATGAAAGATAATTCTGTTATCTTCGCGTGGACTGTAAGATCGTCCAAAACGGACTTGTAGAACTCAAGATATGGCCAAAACAGTAATTTTCAGGATTTTCCGCGCGCAACCTGCGCCCAGCAGTCTGTTTGTCGCGCTGCCTGCGCCCACCACGCACAGCCTGCGCGTGGACGACCTATCCAAAGTTTTAGAAAATCTCCCAGGCTTCGCGTGGGCAGTAAGATCGTTGAAAACGGATTTCTAGAACTCCAGATATGGCCAAAACAGTGAAGACTGCGCAACCTATCCAGAAAATCCGAATTTTACACAAATTTGCTCCTTTCTCCTCCGTTTCTTTTGCATTAGCTAACATCTTCAATACCATAACACATGTGACTCCTTGATAGCATAACACAAGTGTCCAATCTTCATTCCAATGCTTAATTGCACTCTAATATCGATTAGAAACACCAACACTAACCGATAGCTACAACCCTGCACAACTACACAAAACACATCAAAAATACAACAAACTTGAGACCAAGTCAAACAATTTAAGCCGATATGGAACGCTCCAAGTGGATATAAAATCCACTTATCAAACTTCAAGGCCATTAATTCTCTAGTCAAAAGAGAGTTAGTGAGAGGCATGCCCACACTTGAATTCTGTCAAGAATGAGTGTGTGAGGCTTGTCAAAAAGGGAAGATGAAAAGGTCAAGCCACAAGTCAAAGACAGTGACATCAATAACTAAGCCTTTGCAACTAATTCATATGGATTTCTTTGGGCCTGTCAATATTATGTCACTCTCAAGAAAGAAGTATGCCCTAGTAATGGTTGATGACTACACAAGGTATACATGGGTGGAATTTCTAGCATCGAAGGATGACTCCACAAGTAATCATTGAGCACATAAAGAAGATTGATAAGGAAGCAAAATCCAACAATGCAAGTGTAATTGCATTGAGAAGTGATAATGGAATAGAGTTAAGAAATGCCGTACTTGAAGCATTCTGCAAAGAGAATGGCATTTCACAACAATTCTCAGCTCCAAGAACTCCACAACAAAATGGAGTTGTTGAGAGAAAGAATAGAACTCTAATTGAGGCTGCAAGAACAATGTTGCTTGATGCAAAGATGCCTACATGTTTTTGGGCTGAGGCTGTGAGCACTGCATGTTATATCCAGAACAGAATCCTCATCAACAAGAACACTGGAAAGACACCTTACAATCTGATGACTGGAAAGAAGCCTACTCTTGAGTATGTTCATACTTTTGGAAGCAAATGCTTTGTGTTAAAAGACAATTCAGAATATGTTGGAAAGTTTGATGCAAAGGCATTTGAAGGAATTTTTCTTGGTTATTCTATGGAGAGAATTGCATACAAAGTTTATGTCATCAATCAAAAGAAAGTTATGGAAAGCACATATGTGACATTTGATGACAGCAAACTACCTGGATTAGAAGAAGCCAATGATGAAGATAGAGATCCATTAAAGTTTGAAAATCTGAATGATTTTGATGAAGAGATTGAAACTGAAGTTGATACCGTAGTTCAACAAACTCCAGTGAGTGATGAAGCAAGAGAAGAATTTGTGTCAATCAACAATGAAGAGACAAGCATCCAAGACACACCTATGAACAGTGGCAACTTCATAGGGGGAGAAAATGAAAATGATCATAACTTGGATGATGAAGCAACATCAAGGTTGAGAAATCAAACTAAGCATTCAAGAAAATGGGATAGATCACATATTGCTGATCAAATTATTGGAAATCCAAATGCAGGAGTGAGAACTAGGAGAGCAACTCAAAATGAGTGTCTCTATGGTTGCTTTCTATCTCAGATTGAGCCTAAGAAACTTGATGATGCACTGTTAGATCCAGATTGGATTATTGCTATGCAAGAGGAGCTGAATCAATTTGAAAGAAACAAAGTATGGGAGCTTGTGCCTGCACCAAAGAACAGAACCATTGTTGGAACAAAATGGGTTCTGAAAAATAATATGGATAAAGATGGTGTAATAGTAAGAAAGAAAGCAAGGTTGGTTGCAAAAGGATACTCTCAACAGGAAGGCATTGACTATGATGAGACTTTTGCCCCTGTTGCTAGATTGGAAGCCATCAGAATCTTCTTGGCATTTGCTACTCACTCAAATTTCAAAGTCTATCAGATGGATGTCAAGAGTGCATTTCTGAATAGAGAGTTGGAAGAAGAAGTTTATGTGCAACAACCACCTGGCTTTGAAGATCCACATTTCCCAGAATTTGTCTACAGATTGCTTAAGGAATTGTATGGACTTAAGCAGGCTCCAAGGGCATGGTATGACACCCTATCACAATTTCTTCTTGAAAATCAATTCACTAGAGGCACATTGGACAAGACACTGTTTTACAAGAAGCATGGTGATGATATTATCCTAGTTCAGATATATGTGGATGATATCATATTTGGCTCTACTAATGAGAAGCTGTGTGAGAAATTCTCTAAGCTCATGCAGAGTAGATATGAGATGAGCATGATGGGAGACTTAACATTCTTTCTTGGATTGCAAGTTAGTCAAAGGAAGGATGGTATCTTTATCAGTCAAACCAAGTATATCAAGGACTTATTGAAAAAGTTTGACTTAGAATACTGCTCACCTGCTAAGACACCCATGGCCACTGCCACTAAATTGGATGAAGATGCTAAGGGCAAGAAGGTAGATATCTCAGTCTACAGAGGCATGGTTGGTTCTCTACTCTATCTCACTGCTAGTAGGCCAGACATCATGTTTTCTACATGTCTGTGTGCAAGGTTTTAATCAAATCCTAAAGAATCACATATGATTGCTATCAAAAGGATCTTTAGATATCTGAAGGGCACTCCAAACTTGGGTTTATGGTATCCTAAGGACACAGGGTTCAATCTGGTTGGTTATTCTGATGCTGATTATGCTGGATGCAGAGTGGATAGGAAAAGCACCTCAGGTAGCTGCCAGTTTCTTGGATAAAGGTTAGTCTCTTGGTATAGCAAGAAACAACAATCTGTGTCAACTTCCACAGCTGAGGCTGAATACATAGCTGCTGGGAGTTACTGTGCTCAAGTGGTTTGGATTAGAAACTAACTTAGAGATTATGGACTTATGTTGGAAAGAATTCCAATCATGTGTGACAACACAAGTGCAATCTCTATTGTTGCCAATCCTGTCAATCATTCTAGAACAAAGCACATTGACATCAGATATCATTTCATTAGGGAGAATGCAACCAATGGAACCATTGAGCTGCATTATGTCTCCACAAATAAACAAGTAGCTGATATATTCACTAAGCCATTGGATGAAGCCACCTTCACAAGGTTGGTTAGTGAGATCGGAACGCTGAATTCTTCAGAATCTGGCTAAGTGAAAATATCAACTAGATTGTTGCAGCAGCAAACACTTACTTTATCTAAATTCTCAATATTTTTGAAGTGAGTGTTGGCTGAAATATGATTTACAAATATTTCAAATCTATTGCATATGTGAAATCATATTTTATTAACTTGAAAATTCTATGAAATTTTAAGAAACTCACTATTCAATTTGTTAGAATATTCTTCATTGAATATCTCTGGTGAATTTAAAAGATAGTGAAAATTGAGTTTTATGAGTGAAGAGAATATTTCGTTAAATCAGACTTCTCTAATGATTCACTGCTCGACTTCTCTAACAAGTCGCTTTGGAGCACTCTCGAGTTCTCGAATAAGAGTCTTGTAGAGATATCGAATAGAGATATGCTTGACTTCTCGAATATAGTAATTGAGTTCTCTAATGACTGAGTTCTCGAACACTATATTTGAGTTCTCGAATTATTTGAAAAGGCTGAATTCTCGCTGAGCGTCAGACCCTTTTTGACTTTTATCTGACAATTTTAACTCACTCATAAAAGACATATATTATTCAACTTTACATTGAATAAACTGCCAGCTGTCGGTTTTTACCTGCTCAAGTTATCGAATGTGACACATACGACATATTGAACAGCTGTTGTTCACTTCTTGGATACCTGACTTGTCGGTACAAAGCATATCAAGTAACCCTATTTATAACCTCCCTCAACTGCTCTACCCATTTCGATCGATATCTTAAGCATCTACCCCTCTGCGAAATAAAAAAATCTTAACCGCTCAAGGCAAATTTCTTCTTCAACCCTCATTCTCTTCTCTCTCCTCTTGCATAAATGGAAAACATCCAACTCACCATACCCAAACAGACTAATTTCATTGCTATAATCAATGATGTAGAAGCACCGAATGCAAATTTCAAGTGCTTTGTTCGATGGATGTCAGAATCATACATCAAAGATGCACTCTCAGCCAACCCAACTCTGTATCTCGACTTACTCGAACAGTTTTGGAGAACTGCAACTGTGAAAGTCGTAGCTCTAGAGAATGCAATAACCTCGTACATCGTTCACTGCAAGATTCAAGATAAGGAAATTACTATCACTACTGCAGATATGAATCAAGCACTGGGGTTACAACAAAAAGTGAATGAACCACTAGTCACAAATGCTAAATTGGAAGACTTCTTTGACTTCATCAATTACTCAGATGAAATCAATCTTGGGCAGTTGAATAGAAAGTTCTTACGGAAGGAATGGAGTTATGTATTTGCTACTCTACTTCAAGTCTTCACTGCTAGGAAGTCCAGCTTTGATCAAATTAGTGCTCCTGCATAGCAGATAGGCTATGCTTTGTCCTATGGGAGAAAGATAGATGTTGGACAGATAATTCTACAGGAGTTGTATGGAAGACTTGGTAAGAACTCAGCCAAGAGAGGTACTGAAATCTTCTTCCCTCATTTTATTCAATCTGCACTTAATTCTGTAAATGATAAACTGGTTGAATTGCCTGGGATAGATAGAAATAGAATGTGCTATCCTAGATCCAAGACCAAACTTATTTTTGGTAATTTGGAGACTAGAAATAATGTAGATGTAAGACTTAAAATAACTCCCCATATGGAGAGTTTATTTAGGACTTACCCTCACAACATGCCAACATTTGATTCCAAATCACAGTTAGCATAGCCCAAGCAAGTAGAACAAAATGCTAACCCAGGGCTTGCTAACCAACCCTCTCAGCCAAACACTCTACCAAACACTGAGCCAACTGCATCATCCTCTCAACAGGGTGATGCTAGTAAGAAGAAGAAGAATGTTAGTCACAGAGGCATGCATGTATACATCTAATAACAAGCCTAATTGTCTGTAATGCTTTGCATTATCTACATGACCTCTTAACTGAGGGAACCTCTAGTTGTATAGTTTCTACTTCCTATAGTACTTATAACATGCATCAAATTCTACCCGTGTAACTGTAATTAAAGTCAGAGAATAATGCTTGAAAGAAGTTCCAAGGATCATGCCTCAAGCTTGAAGATCAAGACTGTCAAAATAAACACAGTAGGAATTTGGAGAATGAATATTTGCCTAATTACCAATTCGAGAAGTATGTTTGTTATATTCGAGAAGTTAGGGATTCGATATCTCAAAAGACACTGTTCGATATCTCTGGAGGTCAACTAGTCAAAGCTTCATTCGAGAACTCATAGATTCGACATGTCTAATACTCTATTCGAGAACTCAAGAAGTCAACGAGTCAAAGCATCATTCGAGTTCTCTAAGAGTCAATAAGTCAAAGCTACATTCGATATCTTAAGGACTAAAGAAGCTATTCGATATCTCAGGGATTCGATAAGTAAAATGCTCTATTCGATATCTCAAGGATTCCTGGAGAAAAGACTTATTCGAGAAGTGATTCGATATGTCAGCTCAACAGTATTCGAGAACTCAGAGTTATCGATTAAGCCAATTCTAGTTCTCGAATCACCAACAGAGTTACTTCTCCAATACAATCTTGGAGACAAAATACTGAAGAATTGTACAAGTCAGAAACCTGCAACAATCCAAGATGCTTTATGGACCACATACTGTAAAGCACGTTGGAAAGCCTACAAAGAAGCTTGGAGAGATAGTACAAGAGACAAAGAGCTAAAGAATTGGATCTGGACAGAGTTCTAAGAAGTCAAATCTGTAGCAGTTTGGATGTTTACTCAAATAGGATAGACACATTAAAAAGCAAATTTGTTTGTTACCTTATTTGTTGTAAGCAAGTTGTTCACGTGATATAAGTGAACAACCCTACTTCTTTAGCAAGTTTCAAACAGAGTGATCTAGAGTTTTTATAAGGAATATCTCTCTGAGAAAGAAACTGAGAATACTAACATTTGTATTCACAGATTGTAGCAGATCTTTATCTAATACAATATTAGATTAAAGTGATATCGTGTTCTTGTGTTTATATTCCGCACTTACATAATCTGTTAAACACAAACACACACTCTGTTACACAACCAGATTCAAACCAAGTTAAAACAACCTTCACCTAAAACACTTATCAGAAAAAAGAAAAGTTTGAGAATCCATTCACCCCCCTCTGTATTCTCGTGTGTGTTCAATACTCAACAAAGAAGAAGAGAACTCACACTGGTTTAAACATGTTATCAGAAGCAGCATTGAGTGCTGAGTTAGGATTAGAATGTGAGGAACCAGAGTCACCCTTACTAAGGCCAAAAAAGAAGAAGAAAACAAAAACCAGGAACCACATTTAGATGGTGAGGGAATGCAAGCTCAAGAAATTGAGGAGCAAGGCATTGATCACCAAGAATTTTCTTCTCTTGGTGAGCCAATGGATTCAATTGACTTAGTGCATGACACTTTGCTCACCACCCAGGAACCACATTTAGATGGTGAGGGAATGCAAGCTGGGGCATATCCTGATGACACCATCACAAACACAGAGGATTCACTAGTTTTCACTAGAGACTATGTACCTGTGTCAACTACTGTTGTAACCCATCCCACTTCTGTGGAGACAACAGTAGTAGAGTCAATCCATCCGGTTGTAGAAGTTGCATCTGGAAATGAGGAGTCTAGCTTGCCTAGCTCTAGCTCTGACTTTTTGTCACAATGGCTGAAGCCTGTGCAACATGACAGTGCTTCAGGATCAGGGTCTGCTCCACCATAATTGACGGTTGAAGCACTTCAAAGCTTAGTTGTGGATCAGATTCCTGAGTTTGTCAAAATAGCCCAACATCTTGTTACATAAAATCTCTCAGATCCAGACTATGAAGCCATTCTGTTGTGTCACCGAGATGATGTAGAGATGCAAAAGGAGAAGATAATAGATGATGCTAAGAGAGATGGCAATGTAGATGCCTGGTTGAAAGGAAAATATGACATTCCTCTCAATGAAGCTCTCCAATATCTAAGAGAAGAGTACCTCACTTCACTGGGTTCAAATGCCAAATATTTATCTCCTGGTAAAGTGTATGAGGCCATAAATGACTCCTGTAAGGCATTTCTCAAGGCTGCTCACTACCTTGCTAAGGGAATTAAAACAGAAGTCAGTAAGGTTTGTGATGCCACAGCAAAGGAAGTGAGTGAAGTCAAGAAGGAATTTCTTTTAAAATTTCCTTCTCTAGATCTTGTACTTAGAATCATTCAGGAATACAAAAATACCTGCACTAAGATGGACAATGCATTTCCCTTGGTTCAAAGTGTTGTCAAGAATCTTGCAACTCAAGTACAGAACCTATCTTCCCAGAAAAATGATGCCAATGCCATGATCAGAACTCTCTTTGCCAATCAATATGGAGATAAGCTGGTGACTGAAGTCCCTGTACATGACATGACAAAGTTTGAAGTAGTGAGGCTCAAAGAACAGTTACTCTCTGGATTCAAAGCTACTGAGTTGTTCACCAAGGTGACCTCTCTAGAAGAAGAAGTGAGCTCACTCAAACACTCCAATTCTGAACTTCAGGACACTGTTGCTCTGCTACATAACAATTTGGACACTTAGGCCAACACCACAGCTGATGTCCTTCTTCATCAACAACAAATGTTGTCTGCCATGATGAAGCACCTGGGCCTCTCTATACCTGAAGACTCTTCTAACCCAAAGGCCCCTTCAAAAGCCTCTGTGCCTGACAACAAGCCTAAGGGGGAGAAGAGGAATTCCAAAAACCCAAAGTCTAAGGGGGAGAAGGGCATAATCATATCTGAAGGTGGTCAACCAAGAGGATTCTCAAAATCTACAACTCCTCATGTTCAAGGCAAGGGTAAAGCCAAAGTCTCTGAAACTCAGACCTCTCTACTAGTTGTCACTATGCCAGAAGTGCACATCACTACCCCCAGTGGACAGAAACAAACTATCATAACTACAGTAGTTGCAAGAAGTATGCCATCTGATAAACCTCAACCCTCCAGGATTGAAAGTGCCAAGCCTGTAGAAGTAAAGGTGGTTACTGAGGCCAAGCTACAAGAAATTACAAATTCTAGTGTCTATCATGATGATGCATTCTTGGAGTTTCTGAAAGTCTCAAAAGAACAGGCTGAGGACACACAGGTATATCTGAGGAGTTTGAAGGATCAGATTGACTACTTCACTGTTGTGCCTAGAAGAAGTGATGGTGTGTGGTTCAAGGAGATAATGATGGTGATAAAGACCAAGATATGGCATCTAACTTACAACACTCTGAAAGCTCTAAAATTCTCTGAGATAAATGTACTACTGAAACTGATTGTGAAGAGGAATGAGAATAACAAAAGCCTATATGATGACTTGAGGAATGAGCAACCCACCAGATTGCCTGAAGTGATTACAAATCCAAGAATAATTATCTATCAATCTACAACAAGAATTGATGACATCAAGTAATTGATCATTCCCAAGCATCTTATACCTCAGAACAGAAATCTCATCATTGCAATCATTGAGAGACTAACTAAAAAGCAAGGAATCAGAACTGCTGAAGAGTTGGAAGCACTGAACATTCTCAAAACTTTCATTGCAACTGGCATTGTCCCAGAAATTGCTAAAGAGAGGAGGAATAAGGATGATGAAGATGAAGACAAAAGTGATGGGAGGAGAAGTCATCACAGGAGCAATAAGGGAGATGAAGACAAGAAGAAGAAGAAGAGCAACAAGGACAAGAAGAATGATGATGATCAAGGCCAAAACAAGGTCTATGAGAGGAAGAGTGGAAAATAGCAAGCCCTAGGCATTACTAGCTGTAACCTCACCACAACACAAGACTCTAAGTCTGGGGTGATTGCAATTAGTAATGACCTACCAAAATCTACATCTATGGCTTCTACAATTGTTTTGCCACCTCAAGCAAAGGACTTTCAAATCAAGAAACCATGTGTATGTTTCCAAAAGCAAACTGCTAATGGTATACTACGATGGTCAAAAAGCATGGGTCACAAGTTTCTGCCAAGCAACAAAGTGAAAAGATTAAATTCAATCAAACAGCAAGAAGGATGAAGCTACCTAGGTCAAGAGCTCTAACAATCTATCCAGGATTAAAACTTCAACCTCTAGATGAAGACTTTGATGAAGACCAACTGCAATTTCTACAAGCTCAAAGAATCTACTATGCTGCCATTGTTAATGACTACTTTGAAATCAAATACACTGATGGAAGATAAAAGAAATTCAGACAAGGGGGATGTCAAAATTGGGGCAAGTTATATGATATAGAGAGAATTATTGCACTGTTGGATTTTGAAGACAAAGTTAAGAGGGTGTGGAAGCTGGAGTTGATTGACTTTGTGAAGATGAAGAGAGACCATGCTGAGAAGATAAGAAGGGAGTGCTTTGAAAAATGGCTAGAAAGGGAGAAGGAGATTGATAGGCTGGAAGTTGAAGCAGAGAAGCTAAGAGAAAAAGGGTTGTGTAGAGTTCAGCTCAATCCCTATGTGATCCCTATGTGCTACACAATCAGATTCAAACACAATCTCCACTTGAAATATTTATTTGAAGAAAAGTTTGAAAATACATTCACCCCCCCTCTGTATTTTCTTGTCGGTATATTCATACTCAACATTACCGGTCATCGTTCACACATTGAACAAACAACGCTATAAATATGTTGTTGTGGAATAAAAAGTAGGGTTATCGAATGGCGGCTAGGGTTCGTGAGCTTCTTGCTTTAATGGCTGCGCTTGTGTTATCGTGACCTGATTCGGGTCCTCACAAGATGCCTACGTATCTCTGTATTAGAGAATCAAGCCAAAAACGTAGTTCTAGGATGAGGGGTCTGGCCCTTTATATAGGCTGTGGAAGCCTTAGAATTATAGTAGGTTTTGGAGACTTGGTGGATAAGTCACCGTAATTGAGGAAGGTTCTGACTCCTTCCTTTTAGGAATTAGTTTCCATGTCGAATTTGGTGCTGCCCACAGATCCCTTCATGAACTTCCCTTAATGCCTCTTCTGCCTCTTGAGGCCTCAAGCATTTCAAGTATGGGATTATAAAGGATGCCTTCAATCAAAGCATATCTCAATGCCCTCACCGATAGTTTTCGTGCCTCCGAGGCATCTTCGGGGAGCCAACCAGTTTCCAGATGAGCCTTGATAGGGTCAATCCAACAGCTTCCTACTTCAATAGGTGCCACCAATTTTGAGTTGATGGTAGGGGCCTTCAGGACCTGGTAATAGACGTTCCCTGCATAATTCTCTATTTCAGAAGAGGCGAACTTTGATAAGGCATCGGCCTTGACGTTCTCCTCCCTTGGAATATGCTCTATACAGCATTCATCAAACTGAGTCATAACAGCTTTCACAACCCTTAGGTATTTTGCCATAGTTTCATCCTTGGCTTCAAATTCACCATTCACTTGTGATACTACGAGTCTCGAATCCCCGCAGACTTTAAGGTTCTTGACTCTCAGTATTCTGGCCAAGCCTAATCCGGCTATCAAGGCTTCATATTCAGCTTCATTGTTGGTCGTCGGAAAGTCCAACTTCAGAGCATATTCTACTAAGAACCCATCAGGGCTTTGCAAGACTAAGCCTGCACCACTAGACTTTGTTTTTGATGCTCCATCAAAATAGAGCACCCAATATTCCTTCTGATCAGGTTCAAGCTCCTTAGCTTTATCTTCATCTTCCTTGTTTAATACTACCTCTTGCCCCCCGACTTCTTGGTTGATGGTACATTCAACCACGAAGTCAGATAAAACCTGAGCCTTAATGGCTGTCCTAGGCTTATACGTGATATCAAACTCCCCGAGTTCGATCGCCCACTTGATTAGCCTTCCACTGGCCTTCGGGCTATGCAATATACTTCGTAACTGTTGGTCCGTCAGGACTTCAATCTTGTGTGCCTGGAAATAAGGTCGTAGTTTCCTTGAGGCTGTCACTAGTGCGAGAGCAAATTTTTCAATGGTTGAGTAATTCAACTCAGCTCCATGCAGCACCTTGCTCACGTAGTAGATGGGTTTCTGAACCTTGTTCTCCTCTCGAATGAGGACGCCACTCAGTGCTTGTTCAGATACCGCCAGATACAGGTATAGGGTCTCTCCAGAACTAGGTTTGGCCAACAACGGGGCCTTGGTCATGTATTTCTTCAATTGTTCAAAGGCCTCTTGGCTTTCTGATGTCCACTCAAAATTTTTTACTTTCTTCAAGGCCTGAAAGAAAGGTAAACATTTATCGCCAGACTTTGAGATGAATCTTCCCAAGGCAGCTATTCTACCAGTTAATTTCTGCACGTCTTTCACGGAACGTGGTGGTTCCATGTCGAGAATTGCTTTGATTTTATCTGGGTTGGCTTCAATGCCTCGTTTTGAGACCATCAGGCCCAAGAACTTCCCTGACCCAACGCCAAAAGCACATTTGGCTGGGTTCAGCATCATCTTATGGTGCCTCAGCACTTCAAACGCCTCTCTTAGGTGTTCAATATGGTCAGCTGTAAGCAAGCTCTTGACCAACATATCATCAACATATAGCTCCATGGTTTTCCCAATCAGGTGGGCAAATATCTTATTTACCAATCGTTGATAAGTAGCTCCTGCATTCTTTAGTCCAAAAGCCATGACAAGGTAACAAAAAACACTAAAGTCAGTTATGAAAGATACCTTTGGGATGTCATCCTTGTGCATCTTAATCTGGTTGTAGCCACTGAAACCATCCATGAAGCTTAGCATCTCATGTCCTGCCGTAGCGTCTATTAGCGTGTCGATCCTTGGTAGAGGGAAGCAGTCCTTAGGGCACGCATCATTTAAATCAGTGAAGTCTATGCACATCCTCCACTTACCGTTGGCTTTCTTGACCATCACAGGGTTAGCCAACCATTCAGGAAACTGAATCTCCTCAACAAAACCAGCCTCCAAGAGTTTGTCCACCTCTTGTTTAATGGCCTCTTGCCTTTCTGGAGCAAAATTCCTCTTCTTCTGCTTAATGGTCTTCCGCTTAGGGTCGACATTCAACCTGTGAGTTATGAGTTGGGGATCAATCCCTGGCATACCAGCTGCTGTCCAAGCGAACACATCCTTATTTTCTTGTAGGAATTCAATTAACCTGCCCTTCATGGGTTCTTTCAGCGACGCTCCTATGTACGTGACCTTTTCAGGGTCCCTACTGTCCAGGGGTACAGGAACCAAATCCTCTGCTGGTTTCCCCCGGTATTCATCATCCCGAATATCCATGTCCTCAATCGGGAGGACCTGCCCCCCGACTCCATCAGCTCTTAACGCGGCCACATAACAACTTCGGGCCATCCTTTGATCACCCTTCTGTTCTCCAACACCATTCCTGGTTGGAAACTTGACTTACATGTGATAACTAGAGGCAACAGCCTTAAACGAGTGGAGTCCGGTCCTTCCAAGGATCGCGTTATATGTGGAGGCCGCCTTAATTACCAAGAAGTTCAACATCTGTGTGGCCTCCTTAGGCTCCTTTCCAATAGTAACCGGCAATTGGATAGTTCCTTCAACGCTAGATTCGACTCCATTGAACCCATATATGGGCATGTTATTTGGGGTCAGCTGGGAATCATTGTATCCCATCCTTACAAACGCATCATGAAACAGGATGTCTACAGAAGCACCATTGTCTATCAAGACTCGCTTCACCTCCGAATTTCCAATTACAGGAGTTATGACCAACGGGTCGTCATGGGGGAACTTTACCCCCTCTAAGTCCGAGTCATCAAATCCGATCACTACTTCAGTCTTTGCCCTCTTCGGGGCTTCTCCCACGATATGCATCACCTCCCTGGCATATGCCTTTCGAGAGTTCCTTGTTGTTCCGGCCGCAGTAGGACCTCCCCAAATCATGTTGACGACAGGCCCTCGTGGCTGGGGGTTGCGATCACGATCGTTATCCCTTCTATCATTATCTCTTTTATCATAATCTCTTCTTTGGTTTCCACGGCCTTCACCCTTTGTGAATTTGCTCAGCTTTCCTTTTCGGATCAAGAATTCAATCTCGTCCTTGAGCTGTCTACAGTCATCAGTGTCATGTCCAACGTCCTTATGGAACCTGCAGTATTGATCTTTGTTTCTCCTTGCGGGATCGCCCCTAAGTGGCTTCGGCCATCGGAAATCCGCATCTTTTTCAATATCCATCAGGATTTGACTTCTAGGAGCATTCAACCTTGCATATTCAGAGAACCTTGGCCCCAAATTCTTCTTGGAAGCAGAATCGGAGTCCTTGTTTGTCCGGGGGTATTTGTCCCTTATGTCATACTCCTGCTCTTGCCTTCACTTCTGGGAGTTTCCGTTTCCTCCATTAGTGGTGGGAGCTTCCGTCTTCTTCATGCTTTCTTCTGCTTTTATGTATTTACTTGCCCTCCTTTGGAGCTCAGTCATGCTCTCAGGGGGATGTTTTGCCAACGACATCTGAAAGTAGGGGTTCGTCGTTCCATTCTCCAAGGCTATCATAGCTACTTTGTTCTCCAGATCCGGGACATTCAACGTCTCCTTAGTGAAACGCTTGAGGTAATCCCTCAGGTTCTCATTCTTTCCTTGTTTTACTTGCATGAGAGAAGCAGAGCTTTTTTCGTGGACCTTTCCACTAACAAATTGATTGATAAAGGCAGTACTCAACTCCTTAAAAGAACCAATCGAGTTTGCGGGCAATCGGCTGTACCATCTTTGAGCCATGCCTGCCAAGGTTTGAGGAAACGCCCTACACTTAAGAGCGTCACTAGCGGGTTGTAACAGCAGAGCGTTCGAGAATGTCCTGACGTGATTCGAAGGATCGCCCGTCCCATCATATGCTTTTATCGTGGGCATCTTGAATTTTCGGGAAATATGAGCGTTCATCACTTCGTCCGTGAATGGAGGTGTGGGGTCGTCAGGGTCCCCAAGCGGCATCAGGTCTTTGGGATCACTCCTAGGGGTTTCTACCCTCGTAATTCCTCCAGTTGGGGCATCAGCCCTTCTCGGTCTTCTTGAGGACCCTTCCAAATCAATGAAGGGGATCTCCCTTGGGATTGGAGGAGGCCTATTCAGATTTTGCCTTGCTTGTTCCCTGGTTATATCATCCTTCAGCTTTTGGATCTCAGCCTCAAAAGCCTTGATTCTCTCAGCAGCTGTTTGAACGGGTCTATCATTGATCCTTTGAGTCCTCCTCATGGGTTCTTTGCTTGTACGCCGCCTCCTCGGGGCTATATCACGTTCATCATCCTCGGATGATGAATCATCGGAGTAAGGTCCAGAGTAATCGTAATATCCTTGCTCAGGGGGGGCTAAACCCCTAATATAGGGTGGCTGATACGACTCGGGTATCTGTAAAGCATGTCCACTTGGTCCAGGATCCCTTCGATTTGGGGGATAGTTTGGAAACCCGTATAATGGATCGGTACTCACGGGGAGTGTAGTGGTGGAGATCTGAACTCCTGAGAGCGGGGGACGGCTAGTCAGTGGAGCAACCACCATCCGAAGTTGATTAGTCTCTTGTCCCGGGTGATCAATCACCGGTAAAGTTCTCTCAGCATGGGGATTCGTCCTTGTGGTCTGAGAAACTTGAGGTTGTGTAATAGTCTCAGTTGATGGGGGCACAAGCCCTTGCTCCGTAACAACGGGCGGTGTAGAGGAGACGATTGGTGGGTCAGATGTAACAGGAACGTTCTCGGTTGATGTTCTTCGTGTGTTAACCATGGTTGATATCCAGGTCCCACAGACGGCGCCAAATGTTGTGGAATAAAAAGTAGGGTTATCGAATGGCGGCTAGGGTTCGTGAGCTTCTTGCTTTAATGGCTGCGCTTGTGTTATCGTGACCTGATTCGGGTCCTCACAAGATGCCTACGTATCTCTGTATTAGAGAATCAAGCCAAAAACGTAGTTCTAGGATGAGGGGTCTGGCCCTTTATATAGGCTGTGGAAGCCTTAGAATTATAGTAGGTTTTGGAGACTTGGTGGATAAGTCACCGTAATTGAGGAAGGTTCTGACTCCTTCCTTTTAGGAATTAGTTTCCATGTCGAATTTGGTGCCTTGGAGGCTACACAATATCCTGGGGATATTCTAGGACGTTTTTGGTTTCTAGAACGTTCCTGGTTTGTGGATCAGACCCATGTTAGAGATAGGCTTTTACCGGGCGTCCCCAGTTTGGGCCGTTCTTTTGGGCCTGACCATTAATTACGAATTTAGTGCCCAACTAGGGTTTCGGGCCATATTTACGGGCCAATAAATGTCACATTAATTATGTCTTTAAGGGTTATTTTTTACCCATATCATATGTTATTTAGGATTTAGAGTATGCTAATATTTTGAAATTAGAACGGCGATCAATCATTGATTATAGATAGACCGAGACACGTGAAACAGATAAGAAATGAAAGACTCTTTTGCAACTTTTGGAAAAAATTATACGAATTAAATTGTGGCTATCATGCTAGTTTGAGATAATATGATAAATAAATAATATTATTAAATGCATTAATAAATAAATTTTTTAGAATTCTGTATAGGTCCCATGTAAAAAAAATGATCATTTACTATATTTGAAGCAATTTTTTTTTATAATTTGTGTCATCTAGCCAAAAATATTCATATGAAGTATATATTTTTGTAGACTATAAGAATTCCACACATATAATTTATAAATAATTTCAAGTACGTGAAAATAGTCTCTAAGTACATTATACTTAATATTCTCCAAATATAACTATACTCGGGACATTGGTTGAGAGTAGCTCAGTGATAGAGCTATTCGTTTATCGTCCCAAGGTTTTGGGTTCATTCTCACATATATTAATATTTATATCCTAAGCCTTAATTAGAAAAAAAATACTCGGACAAAAAAAAATCACTATACTTAATACTCTCCAAATATACAATACTTTAGATATACGTTCAAACTTAACAATCTCAAGATACACGATACTTAATATATACATTTAATGAATGCAATAATATTATTGAGTTGCGATGAAAATATAGAATAACTATGGGTGGCAAAATATGGATATAGGTCGAATTTGGGTCGTTAAATTTGGGTTTGGGTTGGGTCTTAACCCAAACCCATATTTAATCCATATTTAAATAAAATGTGGTTAAAATTTGGTTTAGGTTATAATGGATTCGGGCATAATATGGGTAAACCATATTTTTTTAATTTTTTTAATATAATGGAAAAATGTTGGTGGGATGACTATCTTTGCATTTATTTTTTGTCCCTAAGATTTTGTATCTAATTGAATTCTATTGATTTTACAATAAAAAATTATGATTATAATTATATTTTATACTGTTAAATTTTAGTAGTAGTTGATAGTATTTATCAATACATTGTAATTGTATTTTGTTCGACATAAATGAATAAATTGTAGTTATATTGATATATAAATTATTGTAGTAAATTTTTTTCTGACCTGCATTTGAATACCAAAGTTACGACTTTTTGTTACGGTTGATAATAGTAATAATAAAAAAATAGTTTGAGGATTATAATGTCAGACAAATATTAGACGAGAAATACTTGTGCTCAATTACCAATCTGCTTGTTTTCAAAGACAAAATCTGCTTTCATCTTTAATGTACTTGGAGAATGTACAAAAAGCCTGATGTTTTCAATTAGTTATATGTGGGCCGTAGAAACAGATTTAATCTAGTGGCTGATAAGTTGTGTACATTCTTGTGTAAAAAATGGGATGCTAACAGTAGCAGACATTTTGTTCTTGGAAATAATTACATCTATATGCACCATTAACGATTGACCACTGGATAATATGGGTGTAATTTGGGTGTCGTAGTTTTCAACCCATATTTGAAAGTGAAATGTGTGATTCAAACCAACCCCATCCATTTTATTATATGTGATATTTGGTTGATCCAAATACCCAATAATTAGATTGGATTGGTTTGGTTAATTGGGTTTGAGGCCAAATTGTCACCCCTAGTTCTAACAATTTTAAATTTTTAAGTATTATCTTGTAGGTAGATTCGAATATTAAATTTCAAATTACCGTTGTCATAAGAAAAAAAAAGTAAAAGTTATTGTCTAAGTGAATGAATATTCATTTATAGATATTAAATAATATATACATTTACAGATAAAAAAATAATCTCATTAAATTAATGTATTTTCTTGATTTCAAATTATTCATTTATCGAGATTTTACTATACTAAGTAATCCTCCTATATATATATATCAAGGCACTAGCTCATGTAATAATCAAGCTAAATAATTCATAACAACGCAAGAGTTTAATTTTTTCTTACATTGTAATTCAGTTTCCTCATTTTCATGATGTTCATATACAACTTGCATAATATCCTGTGCGAAACAAAAATCATTTTCTAACCGTATCGAATACAGAACTACGTGTAAATAACGATTTGTGATGGGGAATTTCTCATGTCTTCTTAAAAATTTGAAATGTATACCTAACGTATGAACAACGTAAAATGCAATTGAAAGCACATATTCTTTAATGAACATGATTAAAAGATAATAACAACTCTTAAGAATGAAATGAATGTGAAATTGTTTCAATCGATTTCCTTAACTAACATTAAAATGACAACTTGATTCCATATATGGTGAATGTAATGATGTTGGGGATAGTTAACTATCATTACTTAATATTTTACTTAACTTTCATTATCTTTTATATTTTGTATAACCATAATTTCCTTAACTAACATTACTTAATTATTCATTATTATTAAATATGTTACTTAAATATGTTATTTTTTTTATTTTCTAATAACCAAACAATTTTCTTTTTTAATTAAAATACATTATCTTTTATACTTTGTCTAACTATAATTTATCCTTTTCTAAAAACATTGTGGACGATTTTATTTGATAAAATAAAACCTTTTCCAACTAGGATACATTACTTTTTTCTATTTTGTCAAACTTAAACCTCTTATAAACATAATACATTTATATAATTAAAATAGAAAAATATGATAAAATCTTACAAACGTAACATAGTAAAAAAAATTCAATATGTTATTTTTCTCTTAATACGTTATTTTTCTTATTTTATTGTATTTTTTACTTAATTACCCTTATTTATTTATTATTTGTATAACTTATTATTGGTAATAACATGTTAACTTTTGTATTTTTTTTTAAAAAAATTCAACCTAATTTTTCTAAGTTACCCGAATTGTGAAAAGTAATAATCTCCTTCAGTCCTGGTTGTTTCCCTTGTCACCAACCCGAACTGCGAGCAAAATTCAACCAAACTTTTCCTATGATTTGAACCTCTACTCCACCATCCAGAAAATTTGTATAAGGGTGGGGAGCAAATGATATGCTACACATTAGCCCAGGTCCACCAGTGACCCAGATCAATGTTAAGCCCAATTTGGGTCCCGGTTAAGATACCAAGCCAAGTCTGGGAGCATAAGTGACGTCAGTCCCGGCTAATGGGAGCCCCGTCTGACAACACATATAATACATGGAATCACAACGCTGATTAAGGGCCCCACTTGACAATGATAAATAAGGAAAGCATATGATTGACACAATCACGTCCCCATCAATCCACGTGCTTACACAATCCTGACACATGCCACCATAATTATCACCTGGACAGGTGGGGGCTATCTGTTGCATCCAGGTGTCCCACCTACCTAGGATCCAACGCTCATAATTGCAAGTACCAACCCCCAAACCCTAATCCTGGACCTATAAATAGACTAAAGAAAGGAGGTTTAGGGGTTACAACACTCACTATCTACACACTCACATACACACATCCTCCACATTTCGATACTCTAGTTCTTGATTATATCTTCCAAACCCTCTCTTATTCTCACGTCGGAGGCGCTGCGGGGTTCAAACCCCCCTCCGGTGTTATTTTTCAGAGGCCCAACCACCAACTTCACCTCTTTCGAGCGTGGAAACGGCGAGGAAGGACCTGTTCGAGATCTGGAGTTATCGGATATGACCTCTTATTTTGATTGCTCAGGACATCCATGATATTAAACAGTTATACTACAAAACAGTTTTATAGTTCCAAAATAGTCTAAATCTTCATCAGAGTCGGAATCAAAATGCTTATTCATTACAAATTTATGCTTTAGTTCCTCATTCTAATACTGAACATCCTCAAACTCGTTAATTTTCCTAGTGGATGATTATGAATTCCTGTTGTTTGCATTGGATACTCTTGATTGTGACCTTGATCTATATATATAGTAGCTCTCTAACACCAGAAGCATTATGAACATCATTAATATCAAGCCATCTTCTTCATCGAACACAAAGTCATTTGCTAATTCTCCTTTTAAAATAATGTCCCAAATTGATTTTAACACCCACAGCTACGTAAAAGTGCACTTTTTATAGCTTTTTTGTGTTATGGGCTTTAACATAAGCGCGATTAAGCAAGACCTTTGCATTTGCTCTAAATTAAGCCCAATAGGTGAGCTTCGATGTGCTCCGTGCTTAAGGAAGTATCCTCTAGCAAAAGCCATTTCTGGCATATCCTTTGGAAAATGTAGGCTGAAGCGTAATCACTTCTATGCATCCTTAAATCCCTCATGCTATACTCCATTTCATGTTTAGTATAAAAGATAGTTTAGTATGAAAGGAAATTAAATCATGTAGAATTTACAACTGAAAATCGATGAATTTACCTCAATGAAATTTTTTATGGCCAAACCAGACAACAACAGAGCTTTCTTTTTATTTCTTTTTTTCCTTAACATCACGTACAGTTGCTCTAAGCAAAACCGGTTTTCCACAGTTAGTTCAGATTTTAGATTCCCATTTACTACATATGCATATGCTTTGCATGAGAATATATTGTTCACATATAAACATCCATACAAAAGGTAAAACTATAGTTCTATTTTTGATGAGTGGATATTTTATTCACTTAAAACGTTTCCATTTGGCTTAAAACGAATGTTTGTACTCGAATTGTGGTATTTTTGATCTCTTTTAAGGGTATTGTGCAGGAATATCAATCACAGGGGTTAAAGGAATGAAGCGGAGCAATCGGAGCGCAAATCGGAGTTATAATGAAGAAAAGGGAAAAATTCAGTTTGCTGAACAGAAGGCACGGCGCGGCAGCACCGTGTTAGAGCTTGCAGATGGCGCGGCAGCGCTGAGGCAATTCTGTGGCGCGGCAGCGCCGTCTTCCTACACAGAAATGGCGCGGCAGCGCCGTATGGTCTGACGAAGATTCATGTTAGATTATGGTTTGCTGATTTTTCGAGTTGAAGTCAAATTAAAAATTCATTACGAATTTCTTGCGCCTGGAGGCCTATTTAAAGGAAGAAAAACCCTAGAAGAGAGAGGGGGACCACGTATTTTTATCTACGGAGTTTTGAAGCACGAAGAAGCGAGGAAGAAGATAGTTTTCAATTTATTCTTGTATTCTTTCTAGTTTGTGGATGCTTGGTTTGGGTGTATTCTTTAGAACCCTTGATATTTATTTCAATCATTATTCGTTTTCTTCTATCATGTTTACATTGAAACCCATGGTGACGATTAGTTTGATTATGAACTAATTCGTTGTCATGGGGTTTTAGCGGATTAACTCATGAAGTTTAAGTTTATGTGTTGAATCTTCTCGATGCATATGGTGTGATTGAAGTGATATCCTATCATGGTTGATTTAATTCGTTATAGGAGAGTAGCTAACTCCTGTAATTGTGTGTTAATTTTTATTGAAGCGAAAGTGGATATAAGAGTTTAGAACTTGCCATGCTAGCATAGGTTTATGCGTGAGAATATCATTCATAATTAGTGTCGTAACTCTAACCGTTTTATGACGACTATGTGATCAATTGAATGCTTGTACTTCAACCATTATGTTTCAATCTTTATAGACATATAGAGATTAGGCATAATTGGGAGACTAAGTGATTTATATCTTTATTGTGGATGTTATTTAGGATGGTATTTGAGCAACGAAGGTTGGCTTATATTAGTTTTGTGTATTCGATCAGGTATTAACAAATCACATGAAAAGGCTAGAGAAGTGGAGACTATAGATGGATTGTTTAATGAAGTTAAAATCCCATGTTTTATTCGCATAAGCAATTCGACATAATTCTTAGTTCAAGTAGTTGATAATTAGTTATAAATCTTAGAGTAATTGTAGTGATAAACAAAAATCCAATTGTTAATCTGTCGTAGCATCGAATAATAATCATACATCGGTGAGTGAATTAACTAGACAATACAACGAGTCCCTGTAGGAACGAATTTTATTTGCTATCTGTATTACTTGAGATCACGTGCACTTGCGTGTTGAGTTTGGTCTTAACAAGCATAAACAGACAAATTATTTACATTTAACTATTACCACTTCCGTAGGTGATCACGGTTGCATTTGGCATATGCAACAAGCCCTTTAAACCCCTAGGCAGCCCTAGTGGACGAGTAAGGTCTCGTGAGGGCCTATAGCGAATGTACCCACAAAATCCGATCTATAATGCAACCAACAATGCAACTAACTATATGTATGCAACTACATGAAAAATGCAAGGATCCCCTTTAAACTCACCAAAACCAACTAACAAGCAAATATCTCAAAGAATGCAACAAATCCAAATAGAGCTCGACTAAGTCCCCGTATACTAACAATACATGAACAGAAACATACGTGTGTGCGATGCTCATCAGAAATACTCCCAAAACTAGGTCAAAAATCATACATGCTTTCAGTCAGGACAATCACAGGTTTATAACTAGAATAGACTGTAGACACTTCATAACCTAGGAACACCTCCACCCTTATCCAAGGTAGACAGAAACTCATACTTTATTACTATGACACATAATACTATATACAATACGCATGCTTATTTAACCGTGCACTGAATGAGACCCCAAAAGGCTTATACAATAATACCCATGTAGCGAGTGTTGGGTCAGTGGATCCCAGACTATAAAAGCCTTAGGTCACTAGGACTAAGTCCCCTCAGACTTAATTACTCGAGTATTAAAGATCTCACTCTGGTTAATTTTGCATTTAACAATTAGACTTTTGACTCTCTTTTTTTCTTTTTTTCTTTTTTTTTTCCTTTTTTTCTTTTCTATGCAATCTGGAATGAGCCTTTCTCATTTCCAACCCTAGACTACTCATATAAATATGAGCTGGCTACTAGCCAATTGACACCTAGCCATTATTAACAAATATTTACGACTAGCATGAAATCCCTGGTTTCCCCCAAACTTAGACTTTAGTGCTCCTACGCCATCAAGGGAATAACGAAAATTCTAAATATAATCAAGCGATTAAATCTCTAAACATCCAACAAGCATGACCCTAACCTAGCCCAAAAGCACCCAATGAGTCTGTGTAAAAGTTTTGTTTCTTAACACGCAAGTCAATTTCATAGGCACTATAATTCAACCCTCTATTCATCATCACCACACTCAACTAGACACCTACCTACCAGTCAGAATTAGCAAGCTCTACGGGATCATGAAAATGCATGCCATGCTCATGCAACTATATGAACATAAATATCACAATAACAGAATGTCCTATATGGCATACATAAAAAAAACAAAATGCTCTAACTAACATGCAAATATGCTAACATACAAATATGCTTCTAACATGCACACACTTATTATACAAGTGCACCTTGTATCCCCACCCCCAACTTAAAATTTTCAATGCCCCCATTGAAGGTAAGAATAAAAAGTGTGCAAGGCATACCTACTCGTCGCCCGAGCCACTCCCATCGGGAGTGTCCGGTGGCGGATAGACAGCGCCAGCTCCTGCTCCAAAGGACGGAAAAGTCACGTCCACTCCACTCGCACGAAAATCCGTGCTCAAAGCCTGTGCAAACTGACTAAAATCTGCTGCAAAACCTGCCTGCATATCATGCACCGCATCGATACGCCTCGTCAAATGCCTATACTGTCGTTGAGTAATAAAAGAACCTCCTCCCTGAGGCTCCTCCTGTTGCTGCTGCTGCTCTACTACATAACCAAGACCCCACCAATCCGGCTCACCTCCATCCCACTCAGCCAGCCTCCATATACTCTGATGATCCAGCGCTTCCTGTGGCTGCTGCACAACCTCCTCTGCTGACCAACGAGCACCACAATCCCTAGCCAACCTAGCAATGACCGAACCATAAGGCATCGCCGCAGTGGTACTACCTTGCATAAAACGCATAATCCCCTGATGGATCAAATTGCCCACATCCACAAATTCTCTGCTGCATATAGCATACAACAGGATAGCCCTCTCAACTGTCACCTCATTCGAATGCCTAGTAGGGATAAGGTTGGCACAAATGAACAAGTGCCAAGTATGCCCATATTTATTCAGAGCCGTCGACAAGAACGAGGTGGGCTCAGTAGTGCCTCTCCTCAAACGGCACTCTGTACCTGGAACACACAACCGCTGAATAATCAACTGAAGATCCACAACATCGCGAGTCTTCCCCGACCAATCCTCTTGACCCCTCCTAGGAGCCGGAAGCCCAAGAACACGACGAATAGCACGCGGCTGATAATCCACACGAAACCCACGAACCTGGCTAATCCCATTCCTTTCCACACTAGCGTTCGCATAGAACTCGCGAACCACAGTCATCGGAACAGGTTCCGGAACCTCACAAATTTGCTCCCAACCTCTATCCAGAATATTCTCCAACATGTGCCCATCCGCTGCATTAGGCAAAAGACCCCTCTCACGAGCAATAGGACACCCCAACAATCGATTATACTCCTCACGAGCCCCATTATTAATAAATTGAGGTCCACCATTGCCTCCCTCAGAATCAAATGAAGATGAAGAACGAGGGTTCCTCCCACCAGCCCCACTACCACCAGCACCCTCACTACCACCAACAACAACCCTTTGTCGCTTGGATGCCATTGAATTGATTGGAAGAAGTGTTTAAGAATTTTGAGATTTGTAAGTTGTGTATGTATAGGTAGGATTGTGTAAGGGTAGGTATATATAGGAAAATTTAGGGTTAGTGGGTGTGAGTAGTGGGCTTGGGTAGTGGGTCAACTAATAACAAAAACTATTTTTGTGTTTTCAAATTTTCTGAATTTTTTTTTTCAACAGACCGTGCGGCGCTTCCGCGCCAGAAATACACTTGGACACGGCGCTGCCTCGCCGTGGCTACTGTTGCAATTTTTTTTTTTTGAAGAATAATCCAAGTGGGTTGCCTCCCACGAAGCGCTCTTTTCACGTCATTAGCTTCACGTAGCTCCATTTCCTTACGTTGCGCAAATTAGAACCGCGGTCTCAACTTCGCGATTCAACTTCTCTCCAAAATATGACTTTAACCGCTGACCATTGACCTTGAACGACTGATCCGGTAACTTGTCGAAAATCTCTACTGCCCCATGCTGAAAAACTGTTTTGACTGTGAATGGACCTGACCAACGTGACTTCAACTTTCCAGGAAATAACCGAAGTCGAGAGTTGTACAACAACACCAATTGCCCGGGCTCAAACGTCTTAAGAACCAACCGACGATCATGCCACCTTTTTACTTTCTCTTTGTATAGCTTGTTTTTCTCATAAGCTTGCAATCGAAACTCGTCCATTTCATTCAACTGAACCATACGTTTCTCACCTGCTGCTGTAAGATCAAAATTCAGCTTCTTCAACGCCCAATAAGCCTTGTGTTCTAACTCAGCTGGAAGATGGCATGCTTTCCCATACATTAGCTGAAATGGTGACATTCCCAAAGGTGTTTTATAGGCTGTCCGATAAGCCCACACCGCTTCATCAAGCTTCAACGCCCAATCCTTCCTAGAAGGACTAACTACCTTCTCAAGAATCCGTTTAATTTCACGATTAGACACTTCGGCTTGCCTATTGGTTTGAGGATGATAAGCTGTAGCAACTCGATGATTGATGTTGTAGCGTGCCATAAGAGATGTAAACTTTCGATTGCAAAAGTGCGTACCTTCATCACTGATGATCACCCGTGGAGTGCCAAACCAAGTAAAAATATTCTTGTGAAGAAAATTGAGTACCACCTTAGCATCATTCGTTGGAAGTGCTTTTACCTCCACCCACTTAGACACATAATCCACGGCTACAAGAATATACTGATTACCACATGACGGAATGAACGGTCCCATGAAGTCGATTCCCCACACGTCAAAGATCTCTACCTCCAACATGACATTAAGAGGCATCTCGTTCCTATGGGAAATATTACCAACTCGTTGACATCGATCACATCTCAACACAAACTGATTAGCATCCTTGAATGGAGTCGGCCAATAGAAACCTGCTTGAAGAATACGTGTGGCCATCTTTTCACCCGCATAGTGGCCTCCATAAGCTGTAGCATGAAAATCACTAAGAATAGCCTCGGTCTCACTATAAGGAACACAACGTCTAATAATCTGATCAGCTCCTTGCTTGAACAAAAATGGTTCATCCCAAATATACTGCTTGACATCGTGCAAGAATTTCTTCCTTTGAGCATAAGAGAGCTCAGGTGGAATGATGTTGCTTACTAGATAATTCACAATGTCGGCAAACCATGGTTCATCATCTTGCACTCTCAATAGTTGCTCATCAGGAAAAAACTAATTAATAACCGTGTTGTCCTTATGTGACTTTCCATGATCTTCCAATCTAGAGAGATGGTCAGCTACCTGATTCTCCGTCCCCTTTCTATCCTTGATTTCCACATCAAATTCTTGCAACAGAAGAACCCAACGAATCAACCTTGGCTAGGCATCTTTCTTTGCAAGGAGGTAGCGAATAGCAGCATGATCCGTATAAACTGTCACCTTAGTACCAAGCAGATAAGAGAGAAACTTTTCAAACCCATAGACAATAGCAAGTAGTTCCTTCTCAGTGGTGGTGTAATTCAACTGAGCATCATTGAGAGTTTTGCTTGCGTAGTAAATAACATGGAACGTTTTTTCTTTCCTTTGGCCTAGAACGGCCCCAAGTGCATAATCACTAGCATCGCACATCAAAGCAAATGGTTGGCTCCAATCAGGAGCTGTAATAACTGGAGCAGAAATTAGTTTCTTCTTCAAGATCTCGAACTCATGTAAACAAGCCTCATCAAAATTGAATGGCACATCTTTTTCCAAGAGATTGCAAAACGGCTTAGAAATTTTTGAGAAATCCTTTATGAAGCGCCTGTAGAACCCTGCATGACCAAGAAAGCTGCGAATACCCTTGACTGAGATAGGGGCAGGAAGATTCTCAATAGTTTCCACCTTTGCCTTGTCAACTTCCAAACCCTTACTCGAAACCTTGTGTCCCCGAATGACACCTTCTTGTACCATGAAGTGGCACTTTTCCCAATTAAGAACAATATTTGTCTCCACACAACGTTTTAAAACCAAACTCAAGTTTTCCAAGCACTCAATAAAAGAATCCCCAAAGACTGAGAAATCATCCATGAATACTTCTATATTAATTCCAATCATGTCAGAGAAAATGGCCATCATACACCTCTGAAAAGTAGCTGGTGCACCACACAACCCAAAAGAAACACGTCTGATTGCAAATGTACCAAATGGACAAGTGAATGTAGTCTTCTCCTGATCCTCGGGTGCTATGCAAATCTGATTGTAACCAGAATACCCATCAAGCAAACAATAGTACTAACGTCCAGCCAATCTGTCAAGCATCTGATCAATGAACGGGAGTGGAAAATGATCTTTCCGAGTGGCTTTGTTCAACTTTCGATAATCCATGCAAATTCTCCAACCAGCAACTGTTCGCGTAGGAATGAGCTCGTTCTTCTCACTAGTAACCACTGTCATGCCTCCTTTCTTAGGCACACATTGCACCGGACTCACCCAAGAGCAATCAGAAATTGGATAGATAATGCCCGCGTCCAGCCATTTAAGAATTTCCTTCTTCACAACTTCTTTCATAACAGGATTCAGTCTCCTTTGATTATCGACTGTAGGTTTAGCTCCCTCTTCCAAAGGAATTTTGTGCATGCAATAAGAAGGACTAATACCATTGATGTCTGCTATAGTCCACCCAATGGCTGATTTGAATTCCCTTAAGATTCTCAATAGTTTTTCCTCTTCTATGCCTGAAAGCTTAGATGATATAATAACAGGTAAGGTAAAAGAATCACCAAGATAGGCATACCTTAGATGTTCAGGCAATGGCTTAAGTTCCAAGGTAGGTGCTTCCTCAATGGATGGTTTAAGTCTAACATGAGACTTCTTCAATTCTGACAACCCCAATGATTCAAATGGAATCCCAAACTTCTTCCATGGAGATGCATTAAGATATTGCAAGTGTTCTTTATCCTCTTCGTTCTCAACCTCCAAGTCATTAGCAAGAACTCTTTCCAACACATCAGCTTTTATCAAGTGTTGAGTCGCGGAGTTAACCACCTTATCGACCATATCAATTTTGAGACACTCTTCATCGTCAGTTGGAAGATTCATTGCGTTGAAAACATTAAAAGTGACGTTTTGATCGTGCACCCTCATAGTGAGTTCTCCCTTTTGGACATCAATAAGAGTTCGGCCCGTAGCCAAGAATGGTCGTCCCAAGATAATAGGAATCTTCTTGTCTTCCTCGAAGTCAAGAATAACAAAGTCGGCTGGAAAGATAAGCTTGTCGACCTTCACCAAAACATCCTCAACTATCCCTCGAGGATAAGTAACTGAACGGTCCGCAAGTTGTAGAGTCATGGTAGTTGGCTTTGGTTCTGGAAGACCAAGTTGCATGAAAACTGATAACGGCATGAGATTAATACTTGCACCCAAATCACACAAGCATTTGCTGAATGAGAGATCTCCAATAGTACATGGAATGGTAAAGCTCTCGGGGTCCTTCAACTTAGGCGGCAACTTTTGTTGCAAGATGGCACTACATTCCTCCGTCAAGGCAACGGTCTCTAGCTCCTCAAGTTTCAATTTCTTCGAGAGAATGCCCTTCATAAACTTCGCATAGCTCGGCATTTGCTCAAGAGCCTCCGCAAATGGTATGTTAATCTGAAGCTTCTTGAAGACATCCAAGAACTTAGCAAATTGCTTGTCGAACTTTTGCCTTTGAATTCGTTTTGGGTATGGAGGAGGTGGAAACACCTTATCTTCTTCTTCTTTCTGAGCATTATCATTCTTACAAGTTATAGGAGTCGAGGGAGTAGCATTAGGTAGCAATTTAGGACCAGATTCGACCCCAGCATCAAAATCAATTTTTTCTTCCAGAAGCTGCGGCGCTGCCGCGCCAGTATTATACTGGGAAACGGCGCTGCCGCGCCGTGCAGTCTGTTCAAATTTTTCACTTTTTTCCTCGGTTGATTTTTCTTTGTTCTGACCTTGTAGAATTCTTCCTGATCGTAATGTTACTGCCTGGACCTGTTCCTTGTGATCTTTCTTGCCTGGATTCATCTCTGTGTCACTCGGAAGTGTTCCTGGTTGACGGTTCAACAATGCATTGGCAAGTTGGCCAATTTGATTCTCTAAAGTTTTCAATGACACCGCCTGACTCTTGTACATCATTCGAAGCTCTTCCAATTCAGACTTCTCAGACTGATTCAATGAATTCCCTTGAGATGGTTGAAATCCCGGTGGATTGAGTGGTTGCCTTGGAGCATAAGGTGGTGGTTGATAGTTCTGATTATATGGCCTTGCATTGAACTGCTGATTTTGGGTTTGCTGAACACCACCCTGATTGTTGCTCCAACTGAAATTAGGATGATTCCGATTGTTGGGATGATAAACATTAGGCACTGGTTGCTGAGCTCTTTGAAAATTACTAACAAATTGTGCGGATTCAGATGAGATAGCACACAGACTCGTGTCATGAGCCCCTGCACACAATTCACACACCATAGCAACCTGGTTAGTCCCATGATTAGAAAGGGAATCTACCTTCATTGTCAACGCCTTGAGTTGAGCAGCAATAGCAGTAGCTGCATCCAAGTCAAGAACTCCAGCCACTTTAGCAGGTGGCAAGCGTTGAGTAGGATTCTGAAACTCATTGGCCGCCATCATTTCAATAAGATTATAGGCATCCTCATAGCTTTTTGCCCATAGCGCACCTCCAGAAGCTGCATCTAACATAGGCCTGGACTGAGCTCCCAACCCGTTATAGAAATTGCTGATTATCATCCAATCCGGCATCCCATGATGAGGACAACGTGCCAATATCTCCTTGAACCTTTCCCAAGCTTCCCCCAAAGATTCCTGAGGTTGCTGAGCAAACTGAGAAATAGAATTCCGATAAGCTGCTGTCTTCGCCATGGAGAAATACTTCGTCAAGAACTTTTGAGCACAGTCTGCCCATGTTTTAATAGAGCCTGATGGCATAGAATGTAACCAACTCTTGGCTTTATCCCTAAGAGAGAAGGGAAATAGTCTCAATCTGATTGCGTCATCTGTAACTCCGTTGAATTTGAAGTTGTCACAGATCTCAAGGAAGTCCCTAATATGAGCATTGGGATCTTCAGCAGGACTACCCCCAAACTGTACTGTATTCTGAATCATCTGAATGATGTTTGGCTTAAGCTCGAAATTATTAGCCACAATAGCTGGGCGAACAATACTGCTATGAATATCCTCCACTTTTGGCTGAGAGAATTCACTCAAAGCCTTTGCTGGTTGTGCTTGATCCACCATTTCTTCTATTGATTCAAGATCGTCTTCTAACCCGATGTTCTCAAAGTCAAGTTTTCTCCTTGCTAGTTCTTCTCTACGTGCTTGAGCTCGTGTACGCATACACTCTCAAAAAGTACCTGAAATTCACCAACAAGAAATTTGGTGAGAAACGTCCTAGTCACCGAATTTTAATGACCACTGATGGCAAATACTGAAACTAAACAAACAAAACCGCGTCCTCGGTTTATTATGTGTCATAGTAATAAAGCATGAGTTTCTGTCTACCTTGGATAAGGGTGGAGGTGTTCCTAGGTTATGAAGTGTCTACAGTCTATTCTAGTTATAAACCTGTGATTGTCCTGACTGAAAGCATGTGTGATTTTTGACCTAGTTTTGGGAGTATTTCTGATGAGCATCGCACACACGTATGTTTCTGTTCATGTATTGTTAGTATACGGGGACTTAGTCGAGCTCTATTTGGATTTGTTGCATTCTTTGAGATATTTGCTTGTTAGTTGGTTTTGGTGAGTTTAAAGGGGATCCTTGCATTTTTCATGTAGTTGCATACATATAGTTAGTTGCATTGTTGGTTGCATTATAGATCGGATTTTGTGGGTACATTCGCTATAGGCCCTCACGAGACCTTACTCGTCCACTAGGGCTGCCTAGGGGTTTAAAGGGCTTGTTGCATATGCCAAATGCAACCGTGATCACCTACGGAAGTGGTAATAGTTAAATGTAAATAATTTGTCTGTTTATGCTTGTTAAGACCAAACTCAACACGCAAGTGCACGTGATCTCAAGTAATACAGATAGCAAATAAGATTCGTTCCTACAGGGACTCGTTGTATTGTCTAGTTAATTCACTCACCGATGTATGATTATTATTCGATGCTACGACAGATTAACAATTGGATTTTTGTTTATCACTACAATTACTCTAAGATTTATAACTAATTATCAACTACTTGAACTAAGAATTATGTCGAATTGCTTATGCGAATAAAACATGGGATTTTAACTTCATTAAACAATCCATCTATAGTCTCCACTTCTCTAGCCTTTTCATGTGATTTGTTAATACCTGATCGAATACACAAAACTGATATAAGCCAACCTTCGTTGCTCAAATACCATCCTAAATAACATCCACAATAAAGATATAAATCACTTAGTCTCCCAATTATGCCTAATCTCTATATGTCTATAAAGATTGAAACATAATGGTTGAAGTACAAGCATTCAATTGATCACATAGTCGTCATAAAACGGTTAGAGTTACGACACTAATTATGAATGATATTCTCACGCATAAACCTATGCTAGCATGGCAAGTTCTAAACTCTTATATCCACTTTCGCTTCAATAAAAATTAACACACAATTACAGGAGTTAGCTACTCTCCTATAACGAATTAAATCAACCATGATAGGATATCACTTCAATCACACCATAAGCATCGAGAAGATTCAACATATAAACTTAAACTTCATGAGTTAATCCGCTAAAACCCCATGACAACGAATTAGTTCATAATCAAACTAATCGTCACCATGGGTTTCAATGTAAACATGATAGAAGAAAACGAATAATGATTGAAATAAATATCAAGGTTTCTAAAGAATACACCCAAACCAAGCATCCACAAACTAGAAAGAATACAAGAATAAATTGAAAACTATCTTCTTCCTCGCTTCTTCGTGCTTCAAAACTCCGTAGATAAAAATACGTGGTCCCCCTCTCTCTTCTAGGGTTTTTCTTCCTTTAAATAGGCCTCCAGGTGCAAGAAATTCGTAATGAATTTTTATTTTGACTTCAACTCGAAAAATCAGAAAACCATAATCTAACATGAATCTTCGTCAGACCATACGGCGCTGCCGCGCCATTTCTGTGTAGGAAGACGGCGCTGCCGCGCCACAGAATTGCCTCAGCGCTGCCGCGCCATCTGCAATCTCTAACACGGCGTTGCCGCGCCGTGCCTTCTGTTCAGCAAACTGAATTTTTCCTTTTTCTTCATTATAACTCCGATTTGCGCTCCGATTGCTCCGCTTCATTCCTTTAACACATGTGATTGATATTCCTGCACAATACCCTTAAAAGAGATCAAAAATACCACAACTCGAGTACAAACATTCGTTTTAAGCCAAATGGAAACGTTTTAAGTGAATAAAATATCCACTCATCAATTTTCCTACATATTTTATCTCAAAAATTATATTATGTTATATCGATATTGTCATGCATTAGTTATCTACTGTCTAGGTAGTTCCTGCAAAAGTGAAAGATATAGCACCGACATGTGATGCAGTAGTCTGAGTGAGAAGAGGGCTCCCTTATTTTGACATCGCTCCTTAGCATAATTGAATTTTCAAAATTACAGAACCAATTTTTACTTTTCTAAATAAAAAAATGTTGCTTCAATATGGCATGAAATGATGCAAAGAATTAGTGTTACCAGCCTTGCAATTCACACAGTAGGATCACTATTGTTACATTTTGGCATTGTCTTAAACAATTCCACCATCAAAGAGAGGTTCATAAGATTTTGGAGAAGCAAAGGATATATACTGAATAGGATAATGTTGGTAACTTATTAATGAAGAGCACACGTTTTGCTAACTCCTTCAAGAAAGGAAAATGCTAAAGATCTCAAATTTTTCCCCAAATGCTGACGTGCTACATGCATACTTGGTAAATTTTTTATAAAACAGAATCCCAAGTGCCTTCATATGCGATCACAAATAAAAATTTACCATATGTAAAATTTTAATAAAACAGAACCCCTAACGTCCTTCGATAAAATTTTGGTAAAATTTTCGGGACATTACTCTACAAGAAAAGCATACTGCGACCCATTCTTATCAACCTACGTAATGTTTGTTCTTTGCCTCTTTTAAGACCAACTAATCACATATCGTAGTTAAGAATGGTGATTAATGCGAGAGAGATGCCAAAAGGCTAACTGATACAAACATGGCACACAGTTTATCATCGTGCTGCTGCTCGTATGCCTCAAGGTCTGTCGCCTTCCTCGTCGATACGATATCGAGCTAAGTTACTATCATGATACTTAAGAGTTCCCATAAGGGTTTTATATGTCATCACTACATTAAGTAGTCCGACTATGAACTTGGCAAGAGTTCTTATTATCTTAGTGAATTTATTATTTTAACGTCGCCTCATCTCTGGGGTTTATAACGTACGCTCTGATACCATTTCTGTAACACCCCCAGATCCGGGGTCAGGGATCTGGTCGTTACCGTCTCAATTCCCATCCACAATTCAACATAAATATTAAATTACAACCTTGTGACCCAAAAAAATAACATAAAACACACCCGTTATAGTCCCAGTGATGAAATCAGAGTAACTGCCAAATTTTATTAAGCACATTATGAGTTCTTACAATCCAAAAAGAATTACAATGTGAATACATACTCTTTGCCATCCATTATCATAAGTCATACCAGCCCATATATTTGGTACTGAAAGAATGAATCTATTATACTAAGAGCTTTCTCTTCGGCTCTGGTAGTCTCATCGTCCCCGCCAGCGTCGAGTGCGCCTTGTGCGAGTCATCTGGTCTACCTATTGTTGTGATATAATAATAAAGCAAGGGTGAGCACTAGCCCACCAACAATAATGTTTAACTGAATGATAATATATAACAGTTCAAAAGTATCTTTCAAACCTTATGCCATGCATTTACGGAAATGATGCCAGTATAATATGAACGATGAAGTTACAAGGTAACTTAAAGTATTTATTTTGTGGACATATCTGTTAAGTCAAAATAAGCATGATATTATCATTTATCATATAAAGAGGAACTTGCAAGGAAAATATTGCAATTCCAGTTATTAACATTTTTTGAAGTCCTACAACCTGAAAGAAGTCTCTTCGATACGTGTTGCAGAAGACACCGTCAACCTGAAAGAAGTCTCTTCGATACGTGTTGCAGGGAATTCCCAATTTGGGAGATGAACCAATACTGGAGTTATCACGCGCCAGCTGTCCCACTCCCTGATGATCAGTCGGGGATGGTACAGCCCAATATGGTTTACTACCGGTAGAAGGAAGAACTGACGGCTCCACTTGTAGATTGCCTTTAATAGTAACTCCCTGGCCAATGGTTAGGCCTTGTGATGGACCGCGCGACTCGGCCTCTTACACACGACTCCTAGTTTGAATAAATCCACAGCATTGAAACGTAGAGTTTGTCCTCCCTTCCCCAAGTGAAATACTTGTTGATAAGACTCCACAAAGTAGTCGTATCTAGTTGGAAAAGAAAATTCACCAACATTTCCCAAGCTTTTGCTTGTTAATGGATATCAACTTGTTCCAATAATCTTACCCCTCGAATGATGAGAAGGTACACACAGACTTAATGAGTCCATGGCAACCAAGTTGCGAGTGAAAAGGATAAATTATGACCGAGAAGTCGACAAGATAAATAACATTGCTCAAGTAGGTTCCCCTATAATATGGAAGTTTGAGCGAGCATTTAAATCCTTTTAAGATAGATTTAAATGAAAAATAAAGAGTTGGGAACCTTTCCTTGATAAAATAGTCGTAAAAAGACTCCGAAATATTTTACATAATATCTGGAGGTGAAAGATAATCTCCGAATAATATAAATCATTCTAAAAAGAATTTAAAAGAATTAAATAAATATTCCAAGAATATTTATTTACTCAATAATAATTACGGAATATTATTAACTCATAATATTGCTCGTAAGTAATCCTCGAATGAATATATGGAATTATTTACTAAATAAATCCCTCCTTAAATGAATATTCGAAATAATATTCATTAAATAATTAAACTCCAATAAATATTTAAAATAATATTCAATAAATAAGTCAAACCTTAAATGAATATTTGAAAATGATATTCATTTAATAAATAATCTTCTAAAAGAATATCCAAATAATATTCATTTAGTAATCAAAACTTTAAAGGAATAATCGAAATAATATTCCTTAAGTAAATAGAACTTCCAATGAATATTTTAAAATAATATTCATCAAGTACATAAAACCTTAAATGAATATTCGAAAGTAATATTTATTTAATAAATAACATTCTAATGAATATCAAAATAATATTTATTAAATAATCAACTCTAAATGAATATTCGAAACTAACATTCATTTAATATCTCTCGACTGAGATAATACTCGAATAACATTCCTCGAAATATTTCCAAGTAATTGATACTTTATGGGAATATAAATAACGTTTAATAATAACATTCCTCAGATAAATAATAATATGTCGTTGGAATCCCTCCGGGTTTCCACGACCATCTATATCTCAAAATACCGACTCCCGGTCTATATTTAAGAATGAATATCATATGCCCTTCGCTAAGGGTCTTATCCAAACAATCCGGCTTATAACTGATAATTCGTATCTAGTCTATAAGCCAATATCAATTCAGGGAACAAGTATCATTATATAATTTGACAATAGGCATGCATGCTATGGCATATGTATCAGAAACAACAGATATACATATTATCACAACAACAGTTCCAAGGTATTGGAAACTTGCCTGGTAATCGGGTGTGGGTAGAGATAGCGTGTCCTGGGTCTGCTCGATGATCTATAAACAATCAGAACATTCGAGATTAACCACTTAACACCTTTTAAAAGTCTAAGTATAAACTTCAATTAAGTCGAAACACGTTTTCAAGTTATCTCGTTATGCACCCTTATTAACCTCGTTTTGACCCGACATTTGTTCGTCATTACGGCTCGTTGTTACACTTACACTTGGTATATACTTAAGCCATGTAAGTGCTAAAGTAGGTCGTTTACGAACCAAGGTTATACCTCGAGTTTTATCGTCCGTTTTCTAAGTGTTTTACCAAAGTTATAACCAAGCGGGTTTTTAGGGGTTCGTTCGCGTTTAACTTTGATTCAAACATTTTTATAAAATCGTAAAACGATCCGTTTCACATGAGGTTTTCTCTCACACCTTCCTTTTTACCTCTAGTATTTAATTACCAAGATTTTCCACTGACTTATGTATTTTACGAGGGTTCAATTTCAGTTACAAATTCTCGTTTACGGTTTCGAACTACTTTTCGTAATTTGACCATAACTCCTAAACCGTAAGTCGGAATGTTTCGATTCTCACGCCAAAATGATCTATGGCTCGAGATCTACAAGGACAAGTCATAAAATTACCAAGGTCGGGAATTTATATTAACTGCCATGCTCAGTTTCTAAGTGTTAACAAAAATTCGGCATTACGACGGCTATAATTCGGACGTTTTAAAAATCATAATCATCCAACCAAGCCACACCGGGCATCAATACAATTTATAAACATGATTCTCATCTCAACAAACCCTAGAACCACTGATCTTAACTTCAAAATCATCATTCTTCTTAAATCACATAACTAACTACATAATCATGCTTATAATCACCACTATAATCATACAAAGCTAAAACCATCAAAAACATATATAAATCTCAAATCAAATGCTAGGGTTTTAAGAGGTCTACCTTCCTTGGAGTATGTTCTAGCCTCACTAAGCTTTGTATGATCCTTGAGTGGGCTTAAGCTAGCTAAATCAACCATAAGAATCAAAGAAAACAAGATTAGTTCTTGAAGAACATTATTCATCACTCAAATTGTAAAAATCATAAAAATTCGAAAAACAAGAGTTTAGCTCTCAAATTTTTACCACATCTTGGGTTCTTCATAAGCTTTGTTCTGAGCTATAGATCATGAAATTTGAAGCTTGGAAGCTATGGTTTTGAACCCGTTTTTCCTACTGGTCAGATTTGGTTTCCCAACTTTGAGCATGGATTTGACTAGGCTATACTACTTGGATTGCAATGAAATTTTGAACGAACCTTGCCCATGGAGTGGAGAAGCTATGGTTAAAATTTGGTGATTTTAGACTCTCTAGATTGGGAGATATGAATTTTTATTTAGCTTTTGTTTCTGCTGGGCGGTTTAGAGAAAATGAGAGAAATGGAGTTGTTTGGTTTGCTTTTGATCTCATCCTTGCATTATTGTGTAGTCTTGGATAATATCTAGCTAAAGTTACTTTAATAAAGTGATTTGCTCATGCATGATGTAATTCAAGTAGACAAATGCCATGTTTTAGTGGTTTGATGATAAGATTAAGCTAAGTACTTAGTTTGCTTTCTAATTGTCCAAGTTCCTTTGGTAACCAACTTAGTTACTTGATCCTATCCACTTGCACATGCTTGTCTCTTGGCCCTCTGCTTGTTTCTTTGTCCGGTTATTTCTCAATTCATTGATCGTTTGAACAAATATCTCAATCGTTTTTAGTTAGGGTTTTACCGGAAACCTTCTTAATATTTAAATTATCATTCTCCATTCTCTATAATAAATCTTGAATCCATATTCCTTAAATCCTTTTAATAATTCCTTAAGTCTTTCAGTGTCTGGGGAAATCTCGGGAAAAATAAAAGTGCTGTTTTTCAGAATCCGACAGCTTTTACATACACTCTTTTCCCCCTGGATCACTAATACGAACTCAGAATTTCGTTCCGGGTACTTCTATATAGTGTCGCCTAATAATATTCCTAAATTCACCAAAATCACTATTCATCCATTTTTCTTTACTCATCCCCTTAGGGTTGTACAATTGTCCCTGATCTCTTTCGATCGTTCCTTAACCTTTTTACGGACCAATTGGACCAATAACAGATATCGATTTGGATGACATAATAATAATCTTCTCCTTTAGAATTATCAAAGCTCAACTCCCTAGGAGATAGATAATTCTTATCTAAAGTGTCAACCAATAGTATTCTTCATGGCATATAAACATTTGAATCCAAATCTATTCCTTTCATTCATTATCTCAATCGTTACATCGTAGTCGTAATCACTATTCACCATTACCTCAATACATAATAAAAAGTTTTAATTATATCCAAAATTTGGGGGTTCTTATAGTCTCCCCTCCTTAAAAGGATTCCGTCCCGGAATCAGGTAGGAAGCAAAGAGTCGTTTGTCTGTCGTTTCACCTTTCAGCTTCCCGGTCAATTCTTAGTCGTTCTACCCTTTCTCAACACATCTACAGGTGCTACAATACTTACTTTATCCTTTTCCATCTACTTTGCTAGTTTTCGTACAACACACTAACCGGGTTATGCTCTTACTCAGTCTTATCCTTATTGATACCTGCAGTGGCTTTGGTATCATTATCGTGCTGCGAATTCGGAGATAACCTCTCTCGCACTATGCATTTCCTGATCGCTTTAATCTTCGCAATCTCGATCAATATAGAGAAGTGGAAAGATTTATTGAGAGATCACTATGATCAATTGAACATTTGTTATATTGCATCGTTAGTACAGAAGGGGACCAGCCTTTAGTACTTGACAAGCAATTAAACAAGTTATGGTATTTCGCTTAGACTTCTATCACATAGACAGATAGTCACGTAGCAGTACCTCCCCTCCTTAAAGGGTTGTTCTTCTCAATTCATAAAGAAGATGAATAAGAGAGAAGAAAAGAAGGAATTCTAAAGGATTATAGAAAGTTTTCATGATTGTAAAATATCATACTCAAAATTTACCTCTGAACTATAGAGGTTCATCAAAGAAGAAATTAATCCTAATTATATCCAATACCATTTGATCGCAATCTCATGTGTCAACATGTCTTGCTGCTTTGTCCACTATTCTATGGACCTATACTCTGGTTCAACCTTAGCAACGCTCACTCCAGAAAATTCCTTCAACCTTTTAGGTTAAATCTTAGGTTTCTCGCTTGACACCATTGTTACTGAAATTCCATGTCACGCTACTAGCTTTTTCATAACTATAATATTAACACTATCAGGTTGTCATCCCGAGAATTCATCAGAAAACCCATTTATTAATCCATTCATAACATTCCTTGCTTCACATTCCCTAGTTGCTTACCCAGTCTTTTCTTTATCAATCACATCCTTCTTATTATCTTATTCTTATTTACTTCTGTTATTTACTTCCACCATCATCTCTTTATTGAGACATCTTTTGCACTTGGTACCTCCTTATTGGTATCCCGTCACATTTCCTCTATAATAATCACATTATTCCAATTTAAACTCTCTAAAATGAATCTGGCCGATCCCTTAATCTTAGATCCAATATAATCTACTTCTGCCAACCTTGTTTCTCATCACTTGTTCTTTTCTACCCGTGGTTTTCCACAGGTTGTCTTTCGTAAGTCAGACCAGGTCGTATATCTACCTGCTCGTGCTCTTATCATCTATCGAGCATCTGCATTTTACTGGCATAGCCTTGCCACATGAAAACCCGTTATGACCGTGCTATAAGTTTTGGGGGTAAGGCTGGCTCGAATACCACCTTCCGAACACTTTTAAACTCTCAGGTGGCCTAATAAGTCTCGGGCTCAACTGCCCTTCCCTCCAAGTCTCACTAATTCTTTCCACGGGAATATCTTTAACATCATGAATCATCAACCTCATATTCTCTATCATGTTTGCGCAGAAGTACACTAACACAAACTTGCTTGTCATTCATCAACATGCCATTTAGCTTATCAATAGCAGCACTTTCTTTATCTTTACGTTGTCATCTACTTTCTTAGAAGAATCACCATCGCTTGTTGTTTACGTAATGCGTTAATAGCTAACCCTACGGGTTTCAAATCCTTTAGGGAGACAAAGTAATCACTATTCCTTATCCATAAGGAATACTTCCTGAACTTGATGTAGATATTACATGAAGTAGATAAAATTGCAGAAGAGTTTCAAGCATCGCAACTATATCCGGTTGATAAAAGTATCACTCATACATCTTCCATTAAAGACTGGAAACTTAATGGTTTACTTCATCAATTTTGTACCATGGTCCTGGTTTGCCTCAAAACGGGACCTTCTACGGTGTGTAGTTTGCTTAAGACAATATCGGGAATCGAATCTTTACTTAAACTATTATTACCGTCGATTCTTGCACATTCATCAGAAGGAATATAAATTCCTCCACTCCGATATGACCTTCAAGGTCCTTCCAAATATCATTCTGTTTCTTCGGTATGAACATTGTAATTATTCTTCTATACTTAGACTGTCGGCCACCTCATTGGCCTTTCCTGATACTAACAATTTCTTGTAATCCATGTTCTCTGGATACATTCCAACTCAAACTTTTCTACCTCATTCCCATCACTGTTGGGTGAAAGCATTCCCCTTAAGCTCTGCTGAAGGAGAAAAATATATCTATCAGTCTTTTTCCATACTTCATTGCTTCCACCTACCCGTGGGAACTTTATCACGTTTATTCCCAATCCTACTTAGGATACTTCTTTTCTTAGTTCTTTCCTTATCTTAGGATAATCTCAACCTTTATAGGTTCAATCCATACTTCCTCAGGGTTTCATACATGCCTCATCTGGCATTATTGTTACTATGTCATACATTCCTTACCAAACTTCCAGTTTGAAGTTCGGAATATTACTTGTTAGGTCCGTTAAGATTGTAGAAGGGGGGGTTGAATACAATCTATACCATTTTCTCTGAATTTATTCGTTAAATAATTTTGCCTTAAACGAATATTTTTGTGCGGAATAATATAACACAAATTTCAAGTTGAATATAACAATATATTAACTTGAGGGGTGTTACAAAATCAGTCCAAATGATTATCAAGTGATTAATAACTAATTAGAAAATTCAACATGAACTTTGCTAATTTAGTTAATAAAATCAAGATATCAATTTGTGAACTAGGAAACTTAATTCGCTAGTAGTACAAGAATCACAAGTAAACAAGTTCCAACGGATAGGATATTACAACTGAGATGAACTTGAATTTACAGAATTAAACTTGTAGGTGTTCTTGAGCTTGAGAGAGATAGAGATAGGCTGCTGTGTGAATTTCTTGTGTTTTGTTCGACTTCTTTTTTTCTTTCTGCACTCTTCTGCCTTATATACACAGCTATAGTCATACTACTTGATTTAAACTGATATGACAATCATTTTACATTAATATGACAATCGGTATGACTATCAAATCAATGTAATATGACTGTCCAGCTTAAATATAACTTTCGGTATAACTTAACTAGTCAATATGACATTCGGTATGACTTACCAAATGAATATAACATTCGGTATAACTTACCATTTGAATGAAATATGACTATCTCCATTTAACTGAATATGACTATCTCCATTTAACTGAATATGACTATCTCCATTTAACTGAATATGACTATCGGTATAACTATCAGTTTGATAGTTATATCATTCACATTTTTCAGTTTATAATTAATTAAATGACTTATAAAAAATCATTTAACTAACTAATTCTTTTCCATATTAATTCTTATTTAATTAATCTAATAATCATTTTAACAAATATATTAATTCTGATAGAATTAATTTATTTATTAACTTAATTACTTGACTTAATTAATTAAAATAGAATTAATATAAATTCTTTAATAGTCAATACTCCGCTGAAAACCACGTAATTATAATAAGGAACATACACTGGCATGATGTTGACGTTCGATGTACTGTCTGGTTCATGAACGACTAACTCCAATCTCTGTTCTTCATCGTGACTTTTAACACTGTGGTCTTTTATACTCTTCACTCTCATCAATCATTCGGTACTGAAATTGTTTCTTGTCACTAATAGAAATCTCTGTCTGTGAAAATGAATCCACTTGTTTCAATGCTACCTTGAGGCCTGATCAGATATCTGAATCTTCTTCCAGTGTAAAACATCAAAACTATAGATTGACTTGTTGATTTTTCTTCTGACGGTTATCATCTTGTGAGATTCCTGTGACAGTTAATATTATTTACTTATTACAATCTAGTTTAATTGGATTAGGATCCTCGAACTACAAATAGGCTGAGTCATATGCCTTTCAATCTCCCCCTATTTGTTTGTTATACAATAACAAGCAAATACCTAGAGGATTCTTCAACTAATCCCAATTAAACAAGTAAAAGAAAACACTTTGAATGCTAAGTAAATAATGTAAAAGTTCTGGTTTATATTAACATTGTCCAGATTCATACAGACAAGATAAATACAAGATAGATGATCCTCTAGACTGATCATATAAGATAATTATCCTATCTTGTTCTATCAAAGCTCTAATGATATAACTTGTAGAGCTAATCTTCAGTTACCACTTTCTTTCTCATTGATTTCTCCTTCTTCTTGTTCATCCATGTCCGGTAGATTCTTGATCATTTCTGAATCAACAAGTAAATCCCTTCTGGATGCCACATCTGTAGGATAGACCAATGGTATTCCAAGCTTCTTTCTTAACTCACCTTGATACTGCTTGTATTTCTTCATGTTGGTCTGAGCATAGGACCGAATATGATTTGCAGCTTCAATCTTTTCCTGTGATGCAAAACCATGATTCCGAAGAGCATATTCAACATATACCAAGTGTCTGGCAAGATGTGTATACAATTCGTCTGTCTGAAGATTAACAGTATGAATGACTTCTCCCTTGAGAATTTTAACTTGTGGAGGGTCACTTATAACTTCAGGACCAGCTCTTTCAGCAAACTCTTGAAACTTTTCATGAAGCAGTATGCCTAGTTCAGAAGATGTTCTTACTTTTGGTCTCAACACCCAAAGCTCTGACAGAGATCTATCATAGAAGAACTGAAGCGATACTTTGTGAGATCCGAGCTTATGACATTCAACAAAGATAAGTAGCTCACCATTCTTAGGATCAGATGCAGTGGTTATTCTCACAATTTCTGTCTTTAAAGCTTTCAAATACATATCATGTATAGGGTTTTTCTGTTTAAAGCTTTCAAAGATAGCAATCATTCGACGATTATCATAGTCAGAAGTTTGTGGTGAGTCAATTACCTTTTGAGCACGTTCCCACTTATCACCATTTTTGTACTTAATGTACATCTTCCTAGCTTCCAGTTTCTGAGCATGTTGCTTTTGAAGTGCTTCCTGTTCTGCCTTTTGAAGTCTCTCATTATGAGCTAACTGTTCAATTGTCTTCTTGAGTCTTTCTTCTCTCATAGCCAGATTAGCTTCATTCTGTTCGAGTTCTTTGTTTGCTTCAAAATTCATCTGTTGTGTTTCAACAGAATCAGGAATTATTTGCTCTTCATCATCCCAAAAACTGAGATCTGGTTCTTCAAATTCTTCACCAACATCAGGAAACTGTAAGTCAGCAAACAGATCAATATCAGGTTCACCTGTATAGTAAAAACCTTCTACATCATCATCTTCCTGTTCTGTTGCTGCTTGATGAGTTGTCTTCTTCCCTTCACTCATATCTTCAAATTTTTCTTTACTTGCACTTGCACTTGCTCCCCCTCTAGATTTCTCCCCCTTAGTTGAGGAATCCTCTACAGTCTTGTGACTTGTTCCAGCTCCAGGGTCACTTTCATCACTACCTCCGAAGAATTTCTTCTCTTCTGCTGTAAGTGAGTGAGTTCTGCTGATGATATTATATAAATGTCTTAACCCCTTTGCTTGATCATCACTTTGCTTTTCAATCTGACTGAGACGATGTTCAGTGGTTAAATGATTTTCATTTATGTTGTTCTGAAGATCTTCAATTTGATTAGCCATAGATGAGATAATAAGATCTTGAGCCACTGTGACATCTCCAGAGTCTTCAACTGCTTGTTGTTGAGAGAGTTTCAGTGCATTGATTTTGTTGTTGAAGATAGTTCTCATGTTGTCCATATCAAACCTCAAGTTTTTGTTGTCCTCTTCAGCTTGAGCTAGACTTTCTTTCATATGATTTAATTGAGTAATGAGAGATAAAGTGTATGTGTCATTGTGTGCTCTCATTTCAATAGCTCTCTGAGTATCACTCACCTCACGTGCTGGTGTTTCACTCAGATTTGAAGTAATTCTCACATCACTCCTCTCATTATCCTTAGCTGCATCCATTGTACCTGCACTGGAGATCACCCTAGCCTCCTCTTGGAAGGTCAGTGGTGGTGCAATGGGATTTCGCAAATCCCGATCAACCTGTGAAGGTTCTTCTGCCGTAACAATGGCAGGCACTGTAACTTGCTCCACTTGCATTACAATATTTTCAGCTTCGTTTGCAAAAATATCTTCCCCCATTGTGAGTAACAGTGGTGAGCTTGAAGGAATGAATGGGTTTAAGATTGCCTTTGACATGGTTTTACTTTTCTTTTGTGATGGCAAAATTATTTCACTCACACTATCACTACTGGGAATAGCTCTCTTGAATGACAATTTCTTTCTACGATAGTGTTTGGAGAATTTAGGATCAGTGTTTGGTGCATTGACCTGGGATAAAGGTTGTGGATCTACAACCCCTTGGTCACTTCTCACAATCATTTGACTACCAGAAAGATATTGAGATTGTAGTGGAGTTGAGTCGAATACCTGATCATTGACATGTACATCATCTTCATTCTGAGTGTGTTGATCCACTGGAAGTTGATGTTCAAGAACATTCAAGGGTTCAGAATCAGGTTGAGGTACTGGAACTTGTTCTGCTTCAGGCTGTGGAGCTTGTTGAACTAAAGGTACTTCAGCATCTGGCTGTGGCATGACATTTGGCAAATGTATGTATGTAGACATATAAGGTGTTATGACTACAGGAACATGCAACAAGACCTTAGAAGTGTCCAGCCTGGTGTAGAACTTCTTGTTTGGTTTACCAGACCATTGAATTCGATCATTTGGAAACGGAGCAGGTTGATCCTTAGGCATTAGATGATTAAAAATTAGTGTCAAAAATCGAGGATAATGACACTTTACCGGTTTACCTTTTCGAAAGTTCTTTGTAGCCTTCTTCAATCGATTCAACAGAATAGGCCATATTAAACTGCCAAAATTGATTCTTCTATTGTGAGCAATAGCGAAACCAATTGACTGTAACATACCTGTGATGACAGTATTGTTGCTCTTTGTAGAATTAGCAAACACCTTTGCTATAATCTCGAAGAAGATATTCCATTCTTGAACCAGATTGCTTTTGAGTGGTCGTTTCAGATTCAGTTGACCATGATAGTTGATATTTGTGAAAAATTGAGTCAACTCATCATTTGAAGGCAATTCAGCAAAACGTTCAGTTGGAAGTCCTAGAGCAGCATTGAAGACAGATTCATCCACTGTATATGTCTGGCCATTAAAATTGAATGAAAACGATCTTTCATCTGAGACAGCTGTAGTACACATTAATTTGAGTGGACCAAATTTCATTGGAACATTTGCAGTTATAGAGTGACTACAGAGATTTTGCTCATTTAGAAACTTTATCCAGGACTTGAACCGATCCACTGGGCAATCCTCGGGATTAAAGTATCCAATATAATTGTGATTCACAAGTTCAAAGTTATTATAAGCACCAGCCATTGCAAATCAGGGATTAAAATTAGTAAATCTGCAAAATTCAACAATTTAACCCAATTAAATTACAAAATTCGAATTAATTAATAATTAAAAAATTCGAAAAATCAAAATCTCTATCAAAAATTCTGAAAAATTCAGACAATGATCTTGATTGTAATACAAACACACATGTATTTTTAGTTTTTACAAAATCACAACCAATTGTTCGGATTTTTAGATCAAAAATTCGAAATTTTTCAATCTCAAAAACTCAAAAACTCGATCAAATCTTACATTTTCAACCTTGATTATGAAGATTATAGACTGGGTAAGCAAGAAAGATCCTTAGAAACGTGTTTTGAGTAAGATTTGAGGCAGAATTTGGACAGCAATTCGTTTGAATTCGTGTGTATATGTGTGTATATTAAGTTCTCGGTGACTTAACACGCGAGAGAGTAACTAAGCAGTAATATAACTATTGAATATGACTGAGCTGTAATATGACTACTGAATTATATATTAAAACAGCCAGATATGACTATCGGGTGATAGCCATACCGATAGTTATATTACGTTTTAAACGTAATATAACTATCCTACTTAGACAGTTATATTCAATTTGAATAACAATATGACAATTAAATCACAGTTATACCGATAGTTATATTACTGTTAAAACACTCAATATAACTATAAACTATTTTAACAGTTATATTAAAACAAAAACAAAAACAAAGTTATATCTAAGTTATTTCTAAGTTATATTACATTAATTAACACTAATATAACTAATCAAACGTTCGAATATAACAATCAAGGAGATTGTTATACCGATAGTTATATTCCTACAAACCAGTTAATATAACTAACTAAAAACAAAATATCAACAGAATTTAAATCAAGAAAATTACATTAATAATTTACATAAACAAAAATAGCAAATTAATTTATACTAAAATTATAAAACCTAATAAAAATTATAAAAACGATTATATGTAGTCCCTTTTACGAAATCAAACATTAATAACAGAAGGACAAACATTACAAATCAAAATAAAATAAAATAAAATAAAACTAAATAATTATACTACATATTTACATAATTATTTCTGATGAGTTAATAAATCTATAAATTTTCTAATAAAACAATTTCCATATAGAAAATTATTCTAAATAAATTACAGCTTGTAAAATTCGAGAAAAATATTTTCAAAAAAAATGAATTAATCTAAAATTATAATAAGTAATTAAAAATATGTACAGAAGATAATAACAATGATTTTAAGATGAAATAAGCAAGGGTATAAGTTGATAAAATAATTATACCAGTGATTTAATAAGAAATATTAACACAATAATCACTTGTAAATTATTAAAGATCAAACCTCAGATATTAACCAGTTTAATTACTAGGACTGTTTAACATACCCAGTTCACCAACAATTCTGGTAAATGTGGATTCGTCAAGAGACTTAGTAAAAATATCTGCTGTTTGTTCTTCCGTGGGTACAAAAAATAACTCCACGGTACCATTCATGACATGCTCTCGAATAAAATGATACCTGATGTCAATATGCTTTGTCCTTGTGTGCTGCACAGGATTGTTAGAGATTGCTATGGCACTTGTATTATCACATAAAATTGGAATTTTATCAAGCACAAAGCCATAGTCTCTCAGCTGATTCCTGATCCACAAAATCTGTGCGCAACAGCTTCCATCAGCTATATATTCAGCTTCAGCCGTTGAATTGGAAACTGTCTGTTGTTTCTTGCTGTACCAGGAAACTAGTCTACCACCTAGGAATTGACAACTCCCAGATGTGCTTTTTCTATCCACAACACTTCCTGCATAGTCAGAATCTGTATATCCAACAAGATTAAAACCAGAATCTTTAGGGTACCAGATGCCTAGGTTAGGCGTACCCTTAAGATATCTCAGAATTCTTTTAACAGCAATGAGATGAACATCTCTAGGATCCGATTGGAACCTTGCACACAAACACGTAGCATGCATAATATCAGGTCTACTCGCAGTAAGATAAAGTAATGAGCCTATCATACCTCTGTAGCTTGTGATATCTACCTTGACAGAATTTTCACATGCTCCAAACTTGACAGCTGTGGATGATGGTGTCTTTGCTGAAGAAGAGTCCTCCATTTGATACTTCTTGAGAAGCTCTTTGACATACTTGGATTGACAGATAAATATTCCATCAGTCCTTTGACTTATTTGCAATCCAAGAAAGAACTTCAACTCACCCATCATGCTCATTTCAAATCTACCCTGCATTAACTTCGCAAATTTCTTGCACAAAAGATCATTAGTAGACCCAAATATTATATCGTCCACATAGACTTGGACTATAATTGTATCGTTCTTATGTTTCTTTGTAAAGAGAGTTTTGTCTATGACACCTCTAACAAAATCATTTTCAAGTAAAAATTCAGAGAGAGTGTCATACCATTTCCTTGGTGCTTGCTTAAGACCATAGACAGCCTTGAAAAGGAAGTAGACATAGTCAATTAAATCCTGATCTTCAAAGCCAGGGGGCTGTTCTACATAAACCTCTTCATCTAGCTTGCCATTCAAGAAAGCACTCTTGACATCCATTTGATAAACTTTAAAGTTTGAAAATGTTGCGAATGCCAAGAATATTCTTATGGCCTCAAGTCTAGCCCCTGAAGCATAGGTCTCATCATAGTCAATGCCTTCAGATTGAGAGTAACCCTTTGCTACCAGTCTTGCTTTATTTCTCGTCACTATGCCATCTTCATCAAGTTTGTTTCTGAATACCCACCTTGTGCCAACTACTGGTCTGTCTGTAGGTCTGGGTACCAGCTTCCAAACTTCTTGTTGTTTAAATTGATTGAGTTCATCTTGCATAGCAATCACCCAATCAGGATCAGAAAGAGCTTCTTCAGTTTTCTTAGGTTCCATTTCAGATAGAAACCCTGAATAATTGCATTGATTCTGAAGAGCTCTTCTAGTCTTTACACCAACAACTGGATCACCAATGATTAACTCAAAAGGATGAGCTCTATTCCAAACAGTCTGTCTGGGAAGATTAGATCTTGATGATTCTCCTTGACCTTCATTGGGATGTTGTGTGTGACCAGTTGACCCTTCATTTTCTCCCCCTGAGTTGTTGCCAGGTTGACTAGATGATGATTGATTATTAGAGTCAGAGGAATTTTGACTACTATCATTGATTTCATCACCATTACCCTGATCATCATTGTTGTCATTAGCATCAGCAAAAATCTCAGGTGCATTGTCATCATCTGAATCTGTATCTGTCATGTCATCGAAAGATAGCTTCTCAGATGGATTCTCAGTTTGGATACTAGGGAGTTTAGTGTCATCGAATGTTACATTGACACTTTCCATCATCTTCTGTTCATCAATCACATACACCCTGTATGCTCTCATTGAATAACCAATAAAAATTGCTTCAAATGCTTTGGTATCGAATTTACCACCTTGATCATCACCTTCTTTAAGCACAAAGCATTTTGCCCCAAATACATGAAAGTATTTGAGTGAAGGTTTCTTATCAGCCATAATTTTATAGGGTGTCTTCATTTGATCTTTATTGATTAGAGTTCGATTCTGGGTATAGCACGCAGTATTGACGGCTTCAGCCCAAAAGTACAATGGAAGCCTTGATTCACTTAGCATAGTACGTGCAGCTTCAATCAAGGTTCTATTCTTTCTTTCCACTACCCCATTTTGCTGAGGAGTTCTTGGAGCTGAATATTGTCTGGTTATACCCTTCTCAGTGCAAAAGTTATTTAGAACTGCATTCTTGAATTCAGTTCCATTGTATGATCTTATAGCTCTCACTGGATACGTAGAATCTCGCTCAATTAACTTGATGTGATCAATCACCAGTTGTGGAGTCTCATCTTTAGAATTCAAAAACAGAACCCATGTGTATTTTGAAAAATCATCAACAATCACTAGAGCATATCTCTTCCTTGACATAGACATCACATTAACTGGACCAAACAAATCCATATGAAGTAATTATAATGGTTCAGTTATTGAAGATGTATCAGTGCTCCTGTGACTTGCTCTTTTTAGCTTGCCCTTTTGACATGCATCACACAGTCCTTCTTGAGTGAATTCCATTGAAGGCAAACCTCTCACCAATTCTCTTTTGACCAGAGAATTCATTGTCTTGAAATTAAGATGAGAAAGTTTCTTGTGCCATAGCCAACTCTCATCATTAGATGCTTTAGTGTAGAAGCAAGTGACTTCTTCAGTGCTTCCTGAATTCATATTGGCTACGTACAGATTGCCTTTTCTAACTCCTGTCAGTTGTGGCTTTTCATGTCTCTTGTGTGAAATTAGACAATTCTTCTTGTTGAAATGAACTTCATAACCTTTATCACAGAATTGACTGACACTGAGCAAATTGTGCTCAAGTCCTTTCACAAAAGAAACTTCATCAATGATAACATTTCCAGCTTCAAGTCTGCCATATCCATCAGTTCTACCTTTGCTGTTATCTCCAAAGGTAACTACTGGGCCGGCCTTCTCCACCACATTTGTCAGCAGGGCTCTATCTCCAGTCATATGCCTTGAACATCCACTGTCCAAGATCCAGGTTATCCGATCAACCTGTTCAATACCCTGCAATGACAAATGAGTTAAACCTTCTTCGGGACCCAAATTTGATTGGGTCCTGCGTATTTAAAGTATTGACCCTTATCAAGCAAAACAACATTTTTAAGTTTAACCTCTTTAGTCAATAAACATTTAACCTTATAAACAGATTTGAAAATCTTTTGTTTAATCTTGGGTATCCATGTTTCTCTCGCAGCAGTAACACTTGTGTCATTGACTGGACATTTGACCTGGTAGACATTCTTGGTAATCTTTTGTTTAGTCTTAGGTGCAAATGTCTCTCTCCTAACTTGAGGAGGAAAAGCAGTCTTAGATCGAACATTATTGTTCCTGTTCATGTGCTGTCGAGGAGCATTCTGTTTAACACATGCATAATTACCATTAAAATAAGCACGCATATTGTTAAAAGCACAAGACATACAATTGATAATACCACATGCTTTATGATTAGAGTTAATAGTAGGCATGGTATTTTTCTGCTTTGACTTGTTACTACCTAATCCAATCTTAGAAGTACTAGCTGATTCAACAACTTTGACTGGTACTTTAGGTAGATCTTTCTTGGGTGACACATTTGTTGTGTTAACGTCCTCAACTAATTTAGCCTTAACAAATACTGTGACATTTTTCTTGGATGACACATTCTTTGTATTATGGTTCATAGCAGTTTTATTCTTAACACATTTATTCTTAACAAGAACTGTGCCATTTGCAGCATCCTCATTTCTCATTTCTTCATGTATAACCATAGAACTAATATCTGGTGGACCAGCATCAGATTTTGTAAACATTGGTTTTTCAACATTCTTGAGAATATGTGGTATACCTCTTTCTTTAGCTGGTATAGAATTAGGGGAATGATTACTCAAAGAACCAACAGCTTGACTGTAATCAAATCCTATTCCTACAGTTTGTTCTAATGCTTGTTTGTTGAAGAAATCTTTAGAAACTTTAACCTAATTATAACACGCTCTAACCTGTGTTTCAAGTTCCCTAATGGTGATTTCTTGTTCAGCAATCTTATCAACTTGTTTTGACATGTATTCTCCTAGTCCCATTTCTCTGCAGTTAAGTCGAGCTATTTCTTCTATATTCTTATCTTGATTAACCTGTATCTTTTTTAAATCTAGCATTTGATTTTCAAGATTAGTGTTAACAAGACTTATTCTCTCGTACCCTCTTTCTGCATTATTCAAGGAAAGACGTAAATTACCAATTAACTGAGCATCAGTAAGAATTACCGGAGTGGTATAATAAGTTGAAGATTCAGCATTTGCCACCAACGCAAAGTTTCCATATTCTTCATCTTCGCTATCTGTATCATCCCAGCTTTTACCAGCAGCCACATAAGCTCTTCCACTTTTCTTCTTTTCAGAAGCATAATCTTTCTTCTGTGCTTGCTTGGGTTTCTGACACTCAGTAGCAAAATGTCCCAACTCATTACAATTGAAACAACGGATTTTGCTTCTGTCAACAGTTCCAGTTTTATAACCTCCCCTGTTACTAGAGGATGAAGAACCTCATCTCTGAAACTTGTTATTTGACTTAAACCTGAACTTTGGATTTCTTCTGAATCTGAAATTATTAAATTGTCTCACCATCATTGCCATAGATTCATCTTCCAATTGATCCAGCTCTTCAAGTGAATAAAATTCTCCACCATCCTGAGTAGCTGGTGTTTGGCCAAGTTCTACTTCAGTTTGTTCCTTGTTGAAACTGATAGGTTGAACCACCTTAGTTTCCACTTCCTTAGGAACCTCAACCACTAAAGCTGTAGAAGAATTTGCCATCCTGCCTTTGCCATAGAATTCCTTTTGCTGTACTTGTTCTAATTCATATGTTTTCAGAACACCAAACAGCCTTTCAAGAGCAACCTGAGTCAAGTCTCTAGATTCTCTGATGGCAGTAATTCTATGTTCCAAGTGAGTAGGCATAGTTAGTAAAAACTTCATGTTGATCTCCTTCTGAGTATAATGCTTGCCATGAACTTGCAAGTTGTTGATTATCTTGTTATACCTTTCGAACAGTTCCTGAATGCCTTCATTAGGGCCAGCTCTAAAGTGTTCATATTCAGAAGTTAGAATTTGCAGTCTATTTTCCAAAACCCACAAAAAACTTGGGTTTGCTACATCAAGAAATAACTCCATTTTGTTTTTCCACATATCATAATTATCTTTATTAAAGATAGGAATTTTGACATTGCCTTTGGCAGACATGATGAATTTTTAAGAGAGTTAAAAATTCGAGCTTAATTTTTGATTGAGTAAAAATAGGATCTTGATTTGTGTATCAATCAATAGGCTCTGATACCAATTGTTAGGTCCGTTAAGATTGTAGAAGGGGGGGTTGAATACAATCTATACCATTTTCTCTGAATTTATTCGTTAAATAATTTTGCCTTAAACGAATATTTTTGTGCGGAATAATATAACACAAATTTCAAGTTGAATATAACAATATATTAACTTGAGGGGTGTTACAAAATCAGTCCAAATGATTATCAAGTGATTAATAACTAATTAGAAAATTCAACATGAACTTTGCTAATTTAGTTAATAAAATCAAGATATCAATTTGTGAACTAGGAAACTTAATTCGCTAGTAGTACAAGAATCACAAGTAAACAAGTTCCAACGGATAGGATATTACAACTGAGATGAACTTGAATTTACAGAATTAAACTTGTAGGTGTTCTTGAGCTTGAGAGAGATAGAGATAGGCTGCTGTGTGAATTTCTTGTGTTTTGTTCGACTTCTTTTTTTCTTTCTGCACTCTTCTGCCTTATATACACAGCTATAGTCATACTACTTGATTTAAACTGATATGACAATCATTTTACATTAATATGACAATCGGTATGACTATCAAATCAATGTAATATGACTGTCCAGCTTAAATATAACTTTCGGTATAACTTAACTAGTCAATATGACATTCGGTATGACTTACCAAATGAATATAACATTCGGTATAACTTACCATTTGAATGAAATATGACTATCTCCATTTAACTGAATATGACTATCTCCATTTAACTGAATATGACTATCTCCATTTAACTGAATATGACTATCGGTATAACTATCAGTTTGATAGTTATATCATTCACATTTTTCAGTTTATAATTAATTAAATGACTTATAAAAAATCATTTAACTAACTAATTCTTTTCCATATTAATTCTTATTTAATTAATCTAATAATCATTTTAACAAATATATTAATTCTGATAGAATTAATTTATTTATTAACTTAATTACTTGACTTAATTAATTAAAATAGAATTAATATAAATTCTTTAATAGTCAATACTCCGCTGAAAACCACGTAATTATAATAAGGAACATACACTGGCATGATGTTGACGTTCGATGTACTGTCTGGTTCATGAACGACTAACTCCAATCTCTGTTCTTCATCGTGACTTTTAACACTGTGGTCTTTTATACTCTTCACTCTCATCAATCATTCGGTACTGAAATTGTTTCTTGTCACTAATAGAAATCTCTGTCTGTGAAAATGAATCCACTTGTTTCAATGCTACCTTGAGGCCTGATCAGATATCTGAATCTTCTTCCAGTGTAAAACATCAAAACTATAGATTGACTTGTTGATTTTTCTTCTGACGGTTATCATCTTGTGAGATTCCTGTGACAGTTAATATTATTTACTTATTACAATCTAGTTTAATTGGATTAGGATCCTCGAACTACAAATAGGCTGAGTCATATGCCTTTCATTACTTTTTTCCTTGTAAGGTTTCTTAGGTCATCCTCATCATTTCTCCTGTATTTTCTGGGTACAGGGTATATCAAAACGTCATTGATCAATACTCTAATAATTCTATCTATGTTCTTTCCAGAACTCTTTTTAATAATCCTTACCGGTCATTGTTGCCTTAGCAAGTCCAACTCATATCATCTGAATTCATAATGTCGTTATTAGGGTTAATGCCATCCCTTGTGCATTCCCCAGGGTTTGTCTTAATTTATGGATATCCTATCCTTAATTCAACTGCCAAGGAATTCTTGCATCCTATACTTGGCAATCAAATCATGTATCCTTAATAAGGGTCTCTTTTCAATCATTCTCATTTGATAATCGATCGGTGGCTTCTCTTCTTTCGAATAGTTATCAGCCTATTTGACCTTCCAAAAGACAACGTATGTCTATCTGCTCTCTTACAGAACTTGGTACTGGTAGCAAGGATGTTCTGGAAGATATTGGTCGAGTTCAATGTGAATCTCTTAGTACTTATCGTTCTTCGCAAAGGTACTTGCCTCATACAAAATTTCTACAGCATACTGATCAATCTCTGACCATTTCTATACTCTCTTCATAAACCTTCGTTGTTTAGTATTTATAATACCTTAACATCAAACATCTCAAGTCACTATACATGAATCACTTTAGTACGGGTGACCCCATACTAAAAAAAATCTAGCAAATTCCCAATCAAAACATGGGTTGCAAAGGGTTCAGTAGATACGATCTCATTAATATTTCCGTTATATCAGAAGCCCTTGCAGTTGGTGCTTACTTAGAAGCAACCCTACTTTGTCCTTTCATTGCTGGTCTAGTCACTTGATAATCCTTTGTGACTTGGCCTCAACTGGCCACACTAAAATAAAAATATATGATTTTAGGGGTTTGGCTAATAGCATTACTTTTCTAGCAATTGTCGGCATAGTGCCTTCTTCTTTGATACCTTTCTACCTTTCCAAAACTTTACTCCATATAAGTCTTAATCGACTACTCGGCACCGTCTCCGGTCACCTTTCCTCTACTTTTATCTTTTCAACTATCCTTATCAATCCCACGTGCCACACACGCTTACCATTCCTGGCATAGCAGCCTTTTCATTTAAGTCAATCCCGAAATTTCTCAGTCCGGCTGGTTTCTTACTTACATTTCCTGTTTCCGTCCAATCTCACTTCATCATTTTATCTCTACCATCGATTGTAATACTCAGGGTCCGTCTACTAACCCATATGACGGCAACCTTACCCTATCCACAGGGTTCGCTCCAGTTTCCATTCTCTTCAATGATGTTCTTTGATAATCAGAAAGACCAGGTTTGCCAAAATTCGCCGAATTCCTTTCCAGAATCAGAGAAATTTTGGTCAATCTATCCACCTACTGGTAATATTAAGGAGACCAGTTTCGAAACCTAAAGAATAATTCTATGAACCTCCAAGCAGGTATAACCATAAGCAGTCATAATTAACGAAATAATCGTCATCAGGTTGGAAGTTTAACCACTGGAGAGGAACCAATTATATACATCACTTAGAAGGGAATCAACAGTTTCAAACTTAAACCTGTCACAACGTCCTGATACCTATACATCCTGATATTCAATATTATCAAATGTCAGTCTACCTAACCACAAGTCTCATAAGGAACATTACCGTCGGAGTTGGTTGTTCCACAAAATTGGCACTACTAAGGCCATCCGATCTGGTGGACCGTGCTGTTCGAATACATCCGCAAGTACTTTGTCGTGCTGCGCAAGCACACATCCTGATCCTTTATGCGGAGCGTCGTTGGAAGCACAAAGTCTCCTTTTTCCATTAAGCAATGCCAACTCTTGGTCATTACCAATTTCACCTTTTAGCTCCAAGAAGGTTTTCTCACATTTTTCTCTTTAACTGCTGATCGTATTACTTGATCCATTATAACTCCGCATCGGAGTAAACTTAAGGTAACTACTATAATCCATTCAAAGAAAAGAAGGAATTTAATATTCCTCTGAATCACATGCATCTAGCGTTTCTGGTTCATCATTTCACTGAGTTGAAATAACCCTATACCCAGTCTCTGACAGTAACCTTATTACGAGTTCATCTTGACTCACTGGTCTTATCTTCCGGTAGGTTCTGAGATCATTGTCTTGCTTACTACCTCCTTATATAACTTTATCCAATCATGCTATTACTTCCCAATATTTTCACTTTCTAACTGATTCATTCATAAAATGGACATTTTCCTGAAATAAACAACTTCATTAATCTCAATTTGGTTTCATAATTTACAACCTATGACATCTGCCTTCTCATGGCGAATTATTACTGACAATATTCATACTAATTCATTTGTCAAATGATATGGCACTTACTGCCTCCTTCTCAACTATTTCTAGGGACTCTGCTCCTCGTCCTATATCGATGTCTTTGATAATCATACATCCCTCTAGCTCTTTCTTCGTTAATATGAAAGTCTCTGAGGATTCTCGTCTATTCCCGTATAAGATCTCAAGTAATTCTTCCAATCCGTCTTACTCGCTGGTACTACATCCAGTAGTCCGACTATGAATCCAACACGAATCTTTAGTTCTCTTACTAGTAGATTAGTTCTTTATGCTCACTTTTCTGAGCACCATATCTTAATCATCACAGTCTTTCTGGCTGCAGCCCTCATTCCTCGAGGGTAAGCTCCTTATCCTAACAGGATTTTCCTTATCTGCTGGAACCTCTTCTGGGTCTCCAGTAGGGTATTCTATTGAATTTACCCGCTGATCTTCAGCATATAATAAAGCATCATCGTGCTGCTGCTCGTATGCCTCAAGGTCTGTCGCCTTCCTCGTCGATACGATATCGAGCTAAGTTACTATCATGATACTTAAGAGTTCCCATAAGGGTTTTATATGTCATCACTACATTAAGTAGTCCGACTATGAACTTGGCAAGAGTTCTTATTATCTTAGTGAATTTATTATTTTAACGTCGCCTCATCTCTGGGGTTTATAACGTACGCTCTGATACCATTTCTGTAACACCCCCAGATCCGGGGTCAGGGATCTGGTCGTTACCGTCTCAATTCCCATCCACAATTCAACATAAATATTAAATTACAACCTTGTGACCCAAAAAAATAACATAAAACACACCCGTTATAGTCCCAGAGATGAAATCAGAGTAACTGCCAAATTTTATTAAGCACATTATGAGTTCTTACAATCCAAAAAGAATTACAATGTGAATACATACTCTTTGCCATCCATTATCATAAGTCATACCAGCCCATATATTTGGTACTGAAAGAATGAATCTATTCTACCAATAGCTTTCTCTTCGGCTCTGGTAATCTCATCGTCCCCGCCAGCGTCGAGTGCGCCTTGTGCGAGTCATCTGGTCTAGCTATTGTTGTGATATAATAATAAAGCAAGGGTGAGCACTAGCCCACCAACAATAATGTTTAACTAAATGATAATATATAACAGTTCAAAAGTATCTTTCAAACCATATGCCATGCATTTACGGAAATGATGCCAGTTGTTAAGTATTGAATACAGTAAAAGAATATAGAGGGGGGGTGAATGGATTCTTGAACTTTTCTTTGTTCTTGAATCTTTGCAACAAGATATGTGTTGAGTGTGTGAGATATGTAAGTGAAGTTAACAAAGACAAACACAACACAATATTACTTTAATCTAATATTTTATTAGATAAAGATTTTGCTACAATCTGTGAATACAAATGATAGTATTCTCAGCTTCATTTTTCTTAGAGAGATATTTCTTGTGATGTATCTTGAAAAACTTAACTGCTAAAGAAGTGATACTGTATCCTTATAGACATGGATACACCTACTTACTACAAATAAGGTAGGAAAAACAAACTACTTTCCAGTATGTCTATCTTATTTGAGTAAGAGTCCAAACGGCTACAGATTTGACTTTGCAAAGCCTGTTCAGATCCACTTCTTTAGCTCCTTGTCCCTTTGTCTTATCTCTCCAAGCTTCTTTGTAGGCTTTCCAATGTGCTTTATAGTACATAGTCAAATAAAGCGACTTGGCTTGTTGCAGGTTTCTGACTTGTACAATTCTTCAGTATTTTGTCTCCAAGAATGTATTCGAGAAGTGGCTAAGTGATTGATTCGAGAACTCGAATTGACTTAATCGATAACTCTGAGTTCTCGAATAGTGTTATATTGACATATCAAATCACTTCTCGAATAGCTCTTTTCTCTGGGACTCCTTGAGATATCGAATAGAGCATTTTGACATATCGAATCCCTGAGATGTCGAATAGCTTCTTTACTTCTTGAGATATCGAATAGAGCATTGACTTGTTGACCCTTAGAGAACTCGAATGATGCTTTGACTTGTTGACTCCATGAGTTCTCGAATAGAGTAATAGACATATCGAATCTCTGAGATATCGAATGAGATATCGAACAGTGTATTCAGAGATATCGAATAGTGTCTTCTGAGATATCGAATCTCTGACTTCTCGAATGCTAGATTCTCGAATAGACAAATGTACTTCTCGAATTGGTACTTAGGCAAATTCTTCATTCCTTCAAATCCCAACTGTGATTATTTGGCAGTATTTATCTCCTTGCTTGAGGCATGAACCTTGGAACTTCTTTCAAGCATTATTCTCGACTTTATAAGTACAGTAACACAACTAGAATTTGATGCCTATTACAAGTACAGAACAAATAGAAACTCTACAACTAGAGGTTCCCTCAGTTAAGAGGTCATGTAGGTAATGCATAGCATTACACATACTTAGGCTTGTTATTAGATGTATTCAGGCATGCCTCTATGACTAACAATCTCCCCCAAATTGTGAGTAAGACCCTTAGTCACAATTTCATGTCTGATAACAAGCCTAACATACATAAAGATAAAAAAAACTTGACAGTACATGTATGAATTTCGATTAGCAATGTGGATAGAACTACAGGATAAGTAATCTTACAGCCTATGATGAAGTACTAGCCATTGTCATTTGTTTCCCTTTCCATAGCCTTGGCTTGCAAATCATCATATGCTTTCTGTCTTCTTTCTTTCTCCTTCCTTGTATTCTCATCCATAGCTTTTATGATTTCTGCCATAGCATCCAATTCTTCAAGCAAAATTGAGTCTTTGAAATCTTCAAGTACTGAATTCAAAATGCTTGTAGGATAGTGGTTGAGTAGATTCATTCTGATGTGGATCTGATTCCCATTTCTCCTCCCATACTTCACCACATAGGGGTTAAACTGAACTCTACACAATCCCTTTGCCCTTAGATTTTCTGCTTCAATCTCCAGTCTCTCAATTTCTTTCTCCCTTGCTAGCCATTTCTCAAGACACTCTTTTCTGATTCTCTCCTCATGGTCTCTCTTCATCTTCACAAAATCAATTAGCTCCAGCTTCCATACTCTTTCCACCTTATCTTCTGAGCTCAACAATGCAATGATTCTTTCTATGTCATGTAGCTTGCCCCAGTTTTGACATCCTCCTTGTTTGAATTTCTCCTCCCTTCCATCAGTATATTTGATCTCAAGGCAGTTATCAACAATGGCAACATGATAGATTCTTTGAGCTTGTACGAATTGCAGTTGGTCTTCATCAAAATCTTCATCTAGTGGTTGGAGTTTTAAGCCTGGATAGATTTTCAGAGTCCTTGATTTGGATAGCTTTGGTTTCCTTGCAGCTTGTTTGAATTTGATCCTTTTGACATGGTTGCCTGGCAGTAGCATGTGACCTTTGTTTGTGGACCATTGTAGTATTCCATTAGCAGTATGCTTTTTGAAATATACAGATGGTTTCTTGACTTGAATCTTCTTCTTTTCTTGAGGTGGCAAAACAGTTGCAGAAGCCATGGGATTAGATTTTGGTAGGTCATTACTAACAGCATTCACCCTAGACTTAGAGTCTTGTGTTGTGGTGAGATTACTGCTAGCAATGCCTAAGGCTTGCTGTTTTCCATTCTTCCTCTCATAGACTTTGCCTTGGTCATCATCCTTCTTATCCTTGTTGTCTTTCTTCTTCTTCTTATCCTCATCCCCCTTATCACTCCTGTGATGACTTCTCCTCCCATCACTCTTGTCTTCATCTTCATCATCCTTATTCCTCCTTGGCTTGGCCATTTCTGGAATTACACCAGTTGCAATGTATGATCTGAGAATGTGCAGTGCCTCTATCTCTTCAGCAGTACTTGTCCCCTTCTTCTTTTGCAGTAGATCAATGATGGCAATAATGAGTCTGTGATTTCGAGAAGTGAGATCATTGGGAATGACCAATTGTTTAATCTCTTCAATTCTGGTGCCAGACTGATAGATGATTGTCCATGGCTTCTTAATCACTTCTGGCAGCCTTGAAGGTTGGCCATTCCTCAAGTCATCATACAGACTCTTATTGTTTTCATTTACATTCCTCTTCTCTGTGAGCTCAATCAGCGCATCTATCTCTGAGTGTTTCAAGGCTTGTAGAGTTTTGTAGGTTAGATGCCAGATTCTGGATTTTGCTACCATCATTACTTCCTTGAGCCATGAGCTATCAACTTTTCTAGGTACCACAGTGAAGTAATCGATCTGATCCTTCAAGCTCCTTAGATACAATTGAGTGTCACCAGCCTGTTCTTTTGAGACTTTCAAAAACTCCAAGAATGCATCATCATGATAGACATTTGAGTTTGCAATTTCTTGTAGCTTGGCCTCAGTGACCACCTTCACTTCTACAGGCTTGGCACTTTTAGATATGGAGAGTGAAGGTTTGTCAGATGGCATACTCCCTGCAACCACTATGGTTGTGATAGATTGCTTTTGACCACTGGAAGTAGTGATGTGCACAGTTGGTAGAGTGACAACTGGCAGAGAAGTAGGAGGCTCATCAACTTTGTCTTTTCCTTTGCCAGGCACATGAATTAGAGATTTTGAAGTTCTTTGATGAGCACCTTCAATGATTTTGATGCCCTTTACTGCTAGTGGTTTCTCCCCCTTTGTATTTGAATTTCTTGATGTCCTCTTCTCCCCCTTAGGCTTGTTGTCAGGCATAGAGGCTGTAGGATTGACCTTTGGGGTTGAAGATTCTTCAGGTAGAGGAAGACCCATGTGCTTCATCATTGCAGACAACATTGATTGTTGATGCAGAAGAACATCAGCTGTGGTGGTGGCTTGAGTGTTCAACTACTCAGTCAGAGTTTGTACCTTGTCTGTAAGATGAGCATTAGACTTAGTGAGAGTAGCTACCTCTTTCTCAAGTGCATCTACCTTATTGAATAATGTAGTAGATTTGAAGCCAGACAGGGATTGTTCTTTAAGTCTCTGCACTTCAAATCTAGACAGCTCATGCACAGGGACCTCAGTGACCAGCTTGTCTCCATATTGATTTGCAAAGAGTGGTCTAAGCATGGCATTGGCGTCTGTAATCTGGTCAGATAGAATTTGAAGTTTGCTTCCTAGACCTGTGACTGTATCTTTAAGTAGAGCTAGACCATTATCCATCTTGGTGCAGGTGGTGTTGCAGTGTCTGAGATCTTTGACCACACTGTCTAGTTGAGGAAATTTGGCATCAAAGGCCCTCTTTATCTCTTCTATTGAAGTGGCTGTCTTGTCACTAACCTTGTTGACTTCAGTTTTGACTCCCTTGCCAAGATAGTGTGCAGCCTTGAGGAAACCCTTGTAGGAATCATTGACAGCTTCATACACTTCACTAGGGGACAGGGATATTGCATTTGAACCCAGTGAAGTGATGTATTCCTCTCTAAGATATTGAAGTGCTTCACTGAGAGTTACATCATACTTTCCTTGCATCCAGGCATCTACATTGCCATCTCTCTCAGCATCATCAATAATCTCGGCCTTCTGCATCTCCACATCATCCCTATGGCATAGTAGGATTGCTTCATAATCTGGATTTGAGATGTTGGAGGTGACAAGGTTCTGGGCTATTTTTACAAACTCAGGAATCTGATCCACAACATAGCTTTGGAGAGCTTCAATGGACATTTGTGGTGGAACAGACCCTGATCCTGAAGCACTGTCATGTTGCACAGGCTTCAGCCATTGGGACAAAAAGTGAGAGCTAGAGCTAGGCAAGCTAGACTCCTCAGTTATAGATGCAACTTCTGTAACCGGATGGAAAGACTCTGCTACTGTTGTCTCCATAGAAGTGGGATGAGTTACAACAGTAGTTGACACAAGCACAGAGTCTCTAGTTAAAACTAGTGAATCCTCTGTGTTTGTGATGGTGTCATTAGGAGATGCCCCAGCACGCATTCCCTGACCATCTAAATGTGGTACCTGGGTGGTGAGCAAGGTGTCATGCACCAAGTCACTTGAATCCATTGGCTCATCAAGAGAAAAGAATTCTTGATGATCAATGCCTTGCTCCTCAATTGCTTGAGTTGCAGGCTCCAAAGAAATATGAGTGGTAGATTCTGGAAGAGAAGTGTGTTGTAGATTAGATTTTGGCAACTCCCCCTGAGAGATAGAGGGAGTTTCAATTGTGATGTGCTCTCCACTCAGTATTGTGCCAGCCTTATCACTCCCATGTGCTGACTCTGTACAAGTAGGTGCATTGGGGAGGATGCTTGATTCTATAGATGCACCCTGTTGAGAGGATACATCTAGTGAGCTGTTTGCCCCTGATTTTACAACTTCAGCCATTTGGGTGACTGAAGAGGTGGTTTTAGATTTCTTCTTCTTCTTTAGGCTAATGATAGGTGACTCAGTTTCCTCACCTCCTAAACCTAGTTCCACAGCCAAGGCTGCTTCAGTTAAGATAGTTAAAGGTTCAGAAGCAACCTGTTTTGTCTTCTTTTTACTAACATCACCCTTTTGAGAGGATGATGCAGTTGGCTCTCTGTTTGGTAGAGTGTTTGTCTGAGAGGGTTGGTTAGCAAGCCTTGGGTTAGCATTGTGTTCTTCTTGCTTAGGCTGTGCTAACTAAGACTTAGACTCAAATATTGGCATGTTGTGGGGGTAAGACCTAAACAAACCCTCCATGTGGGGAGTTATTTTAAGCCTTACATCCACATCATTCCTAGTCTCCAAGTTACCAAAAATAAGTTTGGTCATGGACCTAGGATAGCTTATTTTACTTTTATCTAATCCAGGCAATTCAATCAATGAAGCATTTTTAAAATTAAGTACTGATTGAATAAAGCGGGGAAAGAAAATTTCAGTACCTCTCTTGGCTGTGTTCTTACCAAGTCTCCCATATAGCTCTTGTATGATGAGATGTCCAACATCTATCTTTCTCCCATGAGCCAAGGCATAGGCAAGCTGCTGCACAGGTGTACTAATCTGATCAAAGCTTGACTTCCTGGCAGTGAATACCTGAAGGAGTGTAGCAAAAACATAGCTCCATTCCTTTCTCAAGTACTTCCTATTCAGCTTTCCAAGTTTAATAGCCTCTGAGTAGTTGATAAATTCAAAGAATTCTTCCAACTCAGCATCTGTGACCAGGGAGTCATATGCCTCTTGCTGCAAATCCAAGGCTTCATTCATGTCTGCGGTAGTGATAGAAATATCCACGCCTTGAATCTTGCAGTAGACAACATATGAGGTGATAGCATTCTCAAGGGCGATAACCTCCACTGTAGCTGTCCTCCAGAATTATTCTAATATGTCTATGTACAGGGTTGGGTTGGCTGATAGTGCACCCTTGATGTAAGATTCAGACAACCATCGAACAAAGCACTTGAAATTAGCATTTGGTGCTTCCACATCACTGGTAATTGCGATGAAATTGGTTTGGGATGGTATGGTGAGTTGAGTGTTTGCCATTTGGGTAGAGAAGAGAAGAGAATTAAGGTTGAAGAAGAAATTTGCAGTTAGGGTTTTCAGAGGTTTTAAGAGTTTAGATGCTTGAGAAATCGAACGAAATGAGTTGAACAGTTGTGAAATTGTATATATGTGAGTGACTTGAGTTGTCGATTAGATATAAGTTTTGTATCGACAAGACAGTCATTCGAGAAGTATAAAACAACTATTCGATAAATCAAGAAAGGCTTATTCGATATCTCAAGCAGTTTGTAACTCACAGCTGGCAGTTATTTAACTCAGAAAATAATTCTAAGCTAAATAAAATATGTTTTTATGAGCGAAATGAAATTTTGAATATAAATCCAAAAAGCGATTAAGTGTCAGCGAGAAATCAGCCTTTTCAAATGATTCGATAACTCAAATACAGTATTCGAGAACTCCATCATTAGAGAACTAAAATACTCTATTCGAGAACTCAAAGTGTGCTATTCGATTTCTCCAAAAGACACTGTTCGAGAACTCAGGAGGGTTCTTGATAGGCCTATTAGAGAACTCGAACCATGATAAAACAATGAACCATTCGAGAAGTCTGACTTATCGAACTATACTTTTCACTCATAAAATTCAATTTTCACTATCTTTTAAAATCTACCAGAAATATTCACTGAAGAATATTCTACTAAATTAAATAGTGATTCTCTCAAAATTTCACAGAAATTTCAAGCTAAAGATGTATGATTTTCAACATATGCAGCATTGTGGAATATTTATAAATCATAATCCAGCCAATACTTACTTTAAAAATATTAAGCATTTGATAAAGTAAGTATTTACTGCTGCAACAATCTAGTTGATATGTTCACTTAGCCAGAATTTGAAGAATTCAGCATTCCAATCTCACTAACCAACCTTGTGAAGGTGGCTTCATCTAATGGCTTAGTGAATATGTCAGCTAGTTGTTTCTCTGTGGGAACATAATGTAACTCAATGGTTCCATTAGTTGCATGCTCCCTTATGAAGTGATATCTGATGTCAATGTGCTTTGTCCTAGAATGATTGACAGGATTGGAAACTATAGAGATTGCACTTGTGTTGTCACACATGATTGGAATTCTTTCCAACACAAGTCCATAATCTCTAAGTTGGTTTCTGATCCAAAGCACTTGAGCACAGCAACTTCTAGAAGCTATGTATTCAGCTTCAGCTGTGGAAGTTGACACAGATTGTTGTTTCTTGCTGTACCAAGAGACTAACCTTTGTCCAAGAAACTGGCAGCTACCTGAGGTGCTTTTCCTATCCACTCTGCATCCAGCATAATCAGCATCAGAATAACCAATCAGATTGAACCCTGTGTCCTTAGGATACCATAATCCCAAGTTTGGTGTGCCCTTCAGATATCTGAAAATCCTCTTTATTGCTATCATGTGTGATTCCTTTGGATTTGATTGAAACCTTGCACACAAGCATGTTGCAAACATGATGTCTGGCCTACTAGCAGTGAGGTAGAGTAGAGAACCAACCATGCCTCTGTAGATTGAGATATCTACCTTCTTGCCCTTACCATCTTCATCTAACTTGGTGGCAGTGGCCATGGGTGTCTTTGCAGGTGAGCATTCTTCTAAGTCAAATTTCTTCAATAGATCCTTGATGTATTTGGTTTGACTTATAAAAATGCCATCCTTCCTTTGACTCACTTGCAGCCCAAGAAAGAATGTTAATTCTCCCATCATACTCATCTCATATCTGCTCTGCATGAGCTTAGAGAATTTCTCACACAGCTTCTCATTTGTAGAGCCAAATATGATATCATCCACATAGATTTGAACTAAGATAATATCATCACCATGTTTCTTGTAAAACAGTGTCTTGTCCAGTGTGCCTCTAGTGAATTGATTCTCCAGTAGAAATTGTGACAATGTGTCATACCATGCCCTAGGAGCTTGCTTAAGTCCATACAATGCTTTAAGCAATCTGTAGACAAAGTGAGGGAATTGTGGATCCTCAAAGCCAGGTGGCTGTTGCACAAATACTTCTTCTTCCAACTCCCCATTCAGAAATGCACTCTTGACATCCATTTGATAGACCTTGAAATTAGAATGTGCAGCAAATGCCAAGAAAATTCTGATGGCCTCTAGTCTGGCAACAGGGGCAAAAGTCTCATCATAGTCAATGCCTTCCTGTTGAGAGTATCCTTTTGCGACCAACCTTGCTTTGTTTCTTATGACTACACCATTTTCATCCATCTTATTCCTTAGAACCCATTTTGTTCCAACAATGGTTCTATCCTTTGGTGCAGGCACAAGTTCCCATACTTTGCTTCTTTCAAATTGGTTTAGCTCCTCTTGCATAGCAATTATCCAATCAGGATCCAACAATGTATCTTCAAGTTTCTTAGGCTCAACTTGGGATAGAAAGCAACCATAGAGACATTCATTTAGAGTTGCTCTCCTTGTCCTCACTCCTGTATTTGGATCTCCAATTATCTGATTTGTAGTATGTGATCTATCCCATTTCCTTGTATGTTCAGATTGATTTCTCAGCCTTGATGTTGCTTCATCATCCAGACCATGATCATTTATATTTCCTCCCCCTGTGAAGTTTCCACTAATCACAGGTGTGTCATGGATGCTTGTTTCTTCATTGTTGGTTGACACAGGTTCTTCATTCACTTGAGTTTGTTGGATTGTGGGATCAACTTCAGTTTCAATCTCCTCATCAGAATCATCTAGATTGTCAAACTTCAAAGGATCTTTATCTTCATCATTGGCTTCTTCTAATCCAGGTAGTTTGCTGTCATCAAATGTCACATCTGTGCTTTCCATAACTTTCTTTTGAGTGATGACATAAACTTTGTATGCAATTCTTTCCATAGAGTAGCCAAGAAAAATTCCTTCAAATGCTTTTGCATCAAACTTTCCAACATATTCTGAGTTGTCTTTTAACACAAAGCATTTGCTTCCAAAAGTATGAATATACTTTAGAGTAGGCTTCTTTCCAGTCATCAAGTTGTAAGGTGTCTTTCCAGTGTTTTTGTTGATGAGGGTTCTGTTTTGGATATAGCATGCAGTGCTCATAACCTCAGCCCAAAAACATGTAGGCATCTTTGCATCAAGTAACATTGTTCTAGCAGCCTCAATCAGAGTTCTATTCTTTCTCTCAACAATTCCATTTTGTTGTGGAGTCCTTGGAGCTGATAATTGTTGAGAAATACCATTTTCTTTGCAGAATGCTTCAAGCATGGCATTTCTGAACTCTGTTCCATTATCACTTCTTAATGCAATCACACTTGCATTGTTGGCCTTTGCTTCCTTGTCAATCTTCTTTATATGCTCAATGATTACTTGGGGAGCCTCATCCTTTGATGCCAGAAATTCTAATCATGTATACCTTGTGAAATCATCAACCATCACCAGAGCATACTTTTTCATTCCTAGTGACATAATATTGACAGGCCCAAACAAGTCCATATGAATTAGTTGTAGGGGCTTGGTTATTGATGTCACTGTCTTTGACTTGTGGCTTGATCTTTTCATTTTTCCCTTTTGACAAGCCTCACACACTCCTTCTTGACAGAATTCAAGTGTGGGCATGCCTCTCACTAACTCTCTTTTGACTAGAGAATTAATGCCTTTGAAGTTCAAGTGTGATAGCTTCTTATGCCACAGCCAACTATCTTCATTTGATGCTTTTGAGTAAAAGCAACAAATTTTGTCCTTGTTTGCAGAGTTCATATTGGCTACAAACAGGCTTCCTTTCCTTACTCCAGATAGAGCAAAGTCACCAGTCTTCTTGTGGGTGATCAAACATTCATCTTTGTCAAAATTCACTTTGAAGCCTCTGTCAGTAAATTGACCAACACTCAGTAGATTGTGCTTGAGTCCCTTGACCAGTGCTACATTTTCAATGATGACATTTCCAATTTCCAACTTGCCATATCACAGTGTGTTGCTAATGCTGTCATCTCCAAAAGCAACCATTGGGCCAGCCTTCTCCTCATACTGTGATAGCAGGGCCATATCACCAGTCATATGGTTTGAGCATCCACTGTCCAAAATCCACATGACCTTTCTTTCACTTTCTTTGCCCTGCAAACACAAAGGTATTACTTCTCCTTTGGTACCCAAACAAGTTTGGGTCCATGTGGCTTAACAACAGTTTTATCATAAACAGCATGCTTATCAATTTTCTTGATGTTAGTCTTCTTGTCACTGTTAGAAGTCTTAGAATCAGGGTTCTTAGACTTAGGTGACAGAGGCACCTTCCTAACTTTAGGAGGACTTGAAGACTTTGTTCTTGTGTAGTGTGTGTGAACATTGTGACTGATGCAACCTTCCATGAATTATCTTCTCAAATTAAAGCAACTAGTCATTACATTCATGTTACATGGCATACAATCAAATTTATCATAGAAAGGAGAGTCTCTATGTCTTAAAGGCACAGAGCAATCATAGAATGGTTTAGCAACACTACCAGATGGTTTCTTGCATGCATGAGTTAAATGATTAGTGCTAAAACAATTTTGACAAACTTTCCTAGGGGCATTTGGCACATAAGCATAATTGTTGTCCTTGTTAATCCCTAATTTGCCATTTCCGTTTTGTTTCCTTTTAGCCACTTTCTTCTCAACAAATAAGGTAGCAAACAAATTTGTTCACTTATATTGATCATTCCTGTTTTGTTTCTTATTAGCCACTTTCTTTTCAGATTCATTTTTCCCAGCTGAAACAAACTTCACAAATTTCTCAAGTCTAGGTCTACCTCCTACTGACTCCTTGGCTTTGGTTTTGACATTCTCACTCTTAGAGGATGCTTGTTGTTCATTTGATTGTGCTTTATCTTCATCATCCAACATTTGCTTAATGAGTAAGGCATCCTCATCAATCTCAAGTGTTGGTGTTTTAAATATTTGGGTCTCAGCCTTTTTCAAAACCTGAGGCACTTCCTCTTGAACAACAATGTCATCTTCAATGACTGCATAGCCTTTCCTCTGTTTGAGAGTGTCATAATCAAGTCCAATAGCAGCCTTAGGTCTAGCTAGATTTTTCTCATGGTAGGACTGCAATAGACTAGAGGAATTCTTGAATGTTTTCAATTTAAATTCATTTTCAGCTAGTTCATCCCTAAGAGCTTTCTCAACTTGACTAGCACATAGAACCTTATTCTTTAGATATTCGATTTCTTGTTTAAGGTTTTCTACTTGCATAGCAGTTAGTTCTAGTTCCTCATTTCTCTTGTTCAACAGTTCATTCTTAGTAGACAGTTTAGCAATATCTTCATTAGCAGCAGTCATACTAGTATGAATATTAAACATCTCAACAGATAGTTGTTCAACCATAGATTTGTATTCAGAAACAGACATGTCTATAGTAGTGAGGGATGGTACCTGAGAGTCTGATTCAGATGGTTCTTCCTTGGAGTTGGCCATCAAGGCATAGTTGCAGAATTCTTGTTCTTCTCCATCACTATCAGAATCATCCCAACACTTCCCTTCAGCTATGTAGGCCTTACCTGGTGTATGCTTCTTTAGCAGAGCCTCATACTTAGCTTCAAGCTCAAGAAACTCCTTATCCTTCTTCTTGGGCTTCTTGAATTCACTGGCAAAATGCCCTAGGTCATTGCATCTATAACATCTCACAGATGACCTATCCACATAGCTGGTTTTGAATTTGTTTTTGTTTGCTTTCACAGGTGCCTTGCTCTTGTTGAATGAATGATTTTGAGATCTAGACTTAAAGGGCTGATTCCTCTTAAATCTGATGTTTGGGAATTTTCTAGCCATAAAAGCATATGAAGTGTTTTCCATGGCATCCAACTCTTCAAGAGTATAGAACTCATCTTCTTCCTTTTCATCAACAGGTTCAGTCACTTCTTCTTCAGTCTCTTCATCATCTACTATCTCTTCTATTCTCAGTTGACTTGTAGATGCTTCCAGGTCTTGAATGGATTTGTTGACAATCAAGGCACAGGATGTGTTTATCATTCTGCCTTGGTTGGCTTGGATAGCCCTCTTCTGAAGCAACTCAAGCTCATGAGTTTTTAAAACCCCATAGAGCACATCATATGTAACTTTGTTCAAATCTCTTTCTCTTAGAGATATGACCCTTTGCTCTAGATGGTTTGGTGCAGATAGTAGAAACTTCATGTTTAATTCCTTAGTGCTGTAAACCTTCCCATTCATTTGAAGCTCAGTCACCAGCTTGTGAAATCTCTCAAACATATCAGTAATACTTTCTTTGGACTATGCCATGAAAGCTTCATACTGTGTGACCAGTATCTGTTTCCTATTTTCTCTTACCTCCTCTGTCCCTTCACATAACACCTCGATGTGGTTCCACATGTCCTTGGCTGATGTGCATGATGCTATATTGGCAAACATCGACATATCCATGGAGTCTATGATCAGCAACATGAGATGACTGTCTAGGGCAACCTTTTCCTTCTCTGAGTCCGTCCATTTGGATGGCTCTTTTGCAACATATGATCTAGGAACGACTATTGTGCCCACTGTGGATTCAGAAATTTCTTGTTGTGGTACAAATGGACCATTCTTGAGGATGTCAGGGTAGAGAGGATTGGCAGCTTTGATGAACAACAGCATTTTTATTTTCCAGAGGTTGTAATTCTCTTTGTCGAACTTAGGGACCTTCACCGTACCTGTAGTCTTTGGTGTATTCGAACTCATGATGGTTTTCTGTTTAGATTAAACAGCCTGCTCTGATACCACTTGTTGAGTATTGAATACAGTAAAAGAATACAGAGGGGGGGTGAATGGATTCTTGAACTTTTCTTTGTTCTTGAATCTTTGCAACAAGATATGTGTTGAGTGTGTGAGATATGTAAGTGCAGATAACAAAGACAAACACAACACAATATTACTTTAATCTAATATTTTATTAGATAAAGATTTTGATACAATCTGTGAATACAAATGATAGTATTCTCAGCTTCGTTTTTCTTAGAGAGATATTTCTTGTGATGTATCTTGAAAAACTTATCTGCTAAAGAAGTGAGACTGTTTCCTTATAGACATGGATACACCTACTTACTACAAATAAGGTAGGAAAAATAAACTACTTTCCAGTATGTCTATCTTATTTGAGTAAAAGTCCAAATGGCTACAGATTTGACTTTGCAAAGCCTGTTCAGATCCACTTCTTTAGCTCCTTGTCCCTTTGTCTTATCTCTCCAAGCTTCTTTGTAGGCTTTCCAATGTGCTTTATAGTACATAGTCAAATAAAGCGACTTGGCTTGTTGCAGGTTTCTGACTTGTACAATTCTTTAGTATTTTGTCTCCAAGAATGTATTCGAGAAGTGGCTAAGTGATTGATTCGAGAACTCGAATTGACTTAATCGATAACTCTGAGTTCTCGAATAGTGTTATATTAACATATCAAATCACTTCTCGAATAGCTCTTTTCTCTGGGACTCCTTGATATATCGAATAGAGCATTTTGATATATCGAATCCCTGAGATGTCGAATAGCTTCTTTAGTTCTTGAGATATCGAATAGAGCATTGACTTGTTGACCCTTAGAGAACTCGAATGATGCTTTGACTTGTTGACTCCATGAGTTCTCGAATAGAGTAATAGACATATCGAATCTCTGAGATATCGAATGAGATATCGAACAGTGTATTCAGAGATATCGAATAGTGTCTTCTGAGATATCGAATCTTTGACTTCTCGAATGCTAGACTTCTCGAATAGACAAATGTACTTCTCGAATTGGTACTTAGGCAAATTCTTCATTCCTTCAAATCCCAACTGTGATTATTTGGCAGTCTTTATCTCCTTGCTTGAGGCATGAACCTTGGAACTTCTTTCAAGCATTATTCTTGACTTTATAAGTACAGTAACACAACTAGAATTTGATGCCTATTACAAGTACAGAACAAATAGAAACTCTACAACTAGAGGTTCTCTCAGTTAAGAGGTCATGTAGGTAATGCATAGCATTACACATACTTAGGCTTGTTATTAGATGTATTCAGGCATGCCTATGTGACTAACACCAGTATAATATAAACGATGAAGTTACAAGGTAACTTAAAGTATTTATTTTGTGGAAATATCTGCTAAGTCAAAATAAGCATGATATTATCATTTATCATATAAAGAGGAACTTGCAAGGAAAATATTGCAATTCCAGTTATTAACATTTTTCGAAGTCATACAACCTGAAAGAAGTCTCTTCGATACGTGTTGCGGAAGACACCGTCAACCTGAAAGAAGTCTCTTCGATACGTGTTGCAGGGAATTCCTAATTTGGGAGATGAACCAATACTGGAGTTATCACGCGCCAGCTGTCCCACTCCCTGATGATCAGTCGGGGATGGTACAGCTCAATATGGTTTACTACCGGTAGAAGGAAGAACTGACGGCTCCACTTGTAGATTGCCTTTAATAGTAACTCCCTGGCCAATGGTTAGGGCTTGTGATGGACCGCGCGACTCGGCCTCTTACACACGACTCCTAGTTTGAATAAATCCACAGCATTGAAACGTAGAGTTTGTCCTCCCTTCCCCAAGTGAAATACTTGTTGATAAGACTCCACAAAGTAGTCGTATCTAGTTGGAAAAGAAAATTCACCAACATTTCCCAAGCTTTTGCTTGTTAATGGATATCAACTTGTTCCAACAATCTTACCCCTCGAATGATGAGAAGGTACACACAGACTTAATGAATCCATAGCAACCAAGTTGCGAGTGAAAAGGATAAATTATGACGGAGAAGTCAACAAGATAAATAACGTTGCTCAAGTAGGTTCCCCTATAATATGGAAGTTTGAGCGAGCATTTAAATCCTTTTAAGATAGATTTAAATGAAAAATAAAGAGTTGGGAACCTTTCCTTGATAAAATAGTCGTAAAAAGACTCTGGAATATTTTACATAATATCTGGAGGTGAAAGATAATCTCCGAATAATATAAATCATTCTAAAAAGAATTTAAAAGAATTAAATAAATATTCCAAGAATATTTATTTACTCAATAATAATTACGGAATATTACTAACTCATAATATTGCTCGTAAGTAATCCTCGAATGAATATATGGAATTATTTACTAAATAAATCCCTCCTTAAATGAATATTCGAAATAATATTCATTAAATAATTAAACTCCAATAAATATTTAAAATAATATTCAATAAATAAGTCAAACCTTAAATGAATATTTGAAAATGATATTCATTTAATAAATAATCTTCTAAAAGAATATCCAAATAATATTCATTTAGTAATCAAAACTTTAAAGGAATAATCGAAATAATATTCCTTAAGTAGATAGAACTTCCAATGAATATTTTAAAATAATATTCATCAAGTACATAAAACCTTAAATTAATATTCGAAAGTAATATTCATTTAATAAATAACATTCTAATGAATATCAAAATAATATTTATTAAATAATCAACTCTAAATGAATATTCGAAACTAACATTCATTTAATATCTCTCGACTGAGATAATACTCGAATAACATTCCTCGAAATATTTCCAAGTAATTGATACTTTATGGGAATATAAATAACGTTTAATAATAACATTCCTCAGATAAATAATAATATGTCGTTGGAATCCCTCCGGGTTTCCACGGCTATCTATATCTCAAAATACCGACTCCCGGTCTATATTTAAGAATGAATATCATATGCCCTTCGCTAAGGGTCTTATCCAAACAATCCGGCTTATAACTGATAATTCGTATCTAGTCTATAAGCCAATATCAATTCAGGGAACAAGTATCATTATATAATTTGACAATAGGCATGCATGCTATGGCATATGTATCAGAAACAACAGATATACATATTATCACAACAACAGTTCCAAGGTATTGGAAACTTGCCTGGTAATCGGGTGTGGGTAGAGATAGCGTGTCCTGGGTCTGCTCGATGATCTATAAACAATAAGAACATTCGAGATTAACCACTTAACACCTTTTAAAAGTCTAAGTATAAACTTCACTTAAGTCGAAACACGTTTTCAAGTTATCTCGTTATGCACCCTTATTAACCTCGTTTTGACCCGACATTTGTTCGTCATTACGGCTCGTTGTTACACTTACACTTGGTATATACTTAAGCCATGTAAGTGCTAAAGTAGGTCGTTTACAAACCAAGGTTATACCTCGAGTTTTATCGTCCGTTTTCTAAGTGTTTTACCAAAGTTATAACCAAGCGGGTTTTTAGGGGTTCGTTCGCATTTAACTTTGATTCAAACATTTTTATAAAATTGGAAAACGATCTGTTTCACATGAGGTTTTCTCTCACACATTCCTTTTTACCTCTAGTATTTAATTACCAAGATTCGCCACTGACTTACGTATTTTACGAGGGTTCAATTTCAGTTACGAATTCTCATTTATGGTTTCGAACTACTTTTCGTAATTTAACCATAACTCCCAAACCGTAAGTCGGAATGTTTCGATTCTCGCGCCAAAATGATCTATGGCTCGAGATCTATAAGGAGAAGTCATAATATTACCAAGGTCAGGAATTTATATTAACTGCCATGCTCGGTTTCTAAGTGTTAACAAAAATTCGGCATTACGACGGCTATAATTCGGACGTTCTAAAAATCATAATCATCCAACCAAGCCACACCGGGCATCAATACAATTTATAAACATGATTCTCATCTCAACAAACCCTAGAACCACTGATCTTAACCTCAAAATCATCATGCTTCTTAAATCACATAACTAACTACATAATCATGCTTATAATCACCACTATAATCATACAAAGCTAAAACCATCAAAAACATATATAAATCTCAAATCAAATGCTAGTGTTTCAAGAGGTCTACCTTCCTTGGAGTATGTTCTAGCCTCACTAAGCTTTGTATGATCCTTGAGTGGCCTTAAGCTAGCTAAATCAATCATAAGAATCAAAGAAAACAAGATTAGTTCTTGAAGAACATTATTCATCACTCAACTTGTAAAAATCATAAAAAATCGAAAAACAAGAGTTTAGCTCTCAAATTTTTACCACATCTTGGGTTCTTCATAAGCTTTGTTTTTAGCTATAGATCATGAAATTTGAAGCTTGGAAGCTATGGTTTTGAACCCGTTTTTCCTACTGGACAGAAACTGGTCAGATTTGGTTTCCCAACTTTGAGCATGGATTTGACTAGGCTATACTACTTGGATTGCAATGAAATTTTGAACGAACCTTTCCCATGGAGTGGAGAAGCTATGGTTAAAATTTGGTGATTTTAGACTCTCTAGATTGGGAGATATGAATTTTTATTTAGCTTTTGTTTCTGCTGGGCTGTTTAGAGAAAATGAGAGAAATGGAGTTGTTTGGCTTGCTTTTGATCTCATCCTTGCATTATTGTGTAGTCTTGGATAATATCTGGCTAAAGTTACTTTAATAAAGTGATTTGCTCATGCATGATGTAATTCAAGTGGACAAATGTCATGTTTTAGTGGTTTGATGATAAGATTAAGCTAAGTACTTAGTTTGCTTTCTAATTGTCCAAGTTCCTTTGGTAACCAACTTAATTACTTGATCCTATCCACTTACACATGCTTGTCTCTTGGCTCTCTGCTTGTTTCTTTGTCCGGTTATTGCTCAATTCATTGATCGTTCGAACGAATATCTCAATCGTTTTTAGTTAGGGTTTTACCGGAAACCTTCCTAATATTTAAACTATCATTCTCCATTCTCTTTAATAAATCTTGAATCCATATTCCTTAAATCCTTTTAATAATTTCTTAAGTCTTTCAGTGTCCGGGGAAATCTCGGGGAAAATAAAAGTGCTGTTTTTCAGAATCCGACAGCTTTTACATACACTCTTTTTCCCCCTGGATCACTAATACGAACTCAGAATTTCGTTCCGGGTACTTCTATATAGTGTCGTCTAATAATATTCCTAAATCCACCAAAATCACTATTCATCCATTTTTCTTTACTCATCCTCTTAGGGTTGTACAATTGTCCCTGATCTCTTTCAATCGTTCCTTAACCTTTTTACGGACCTATTGGACCAATAACAAATATCGATTTGGATGACATAAGAATAATCTTCTCCTTTAGAAGTATCAAATCTCAACTCCCTAGGAGATAGATAATTCTTATCTAAAGTGTCAACCAATAGTATTCTTCATGGCATATAAACATTTGAATCCAAATCTATTCTTTCATTCATTATCTCAATCGTTACATCGTAGTCGTAATCACTATTCACCATTATCTCAGTACATAATAAAAAGTTTTAATTATATCCAAAATTTGGGGGTTCTTACATAATCCATAAACATGAGTAGATTAAATTATATTAAATTAAAATTAATTAATTATATAATAGCCGAAATATTAAAAATTTTGGTATCTATTTTTTGGTATATGTTTTTTGGTATTTCTTGAATTTACTTATTTATCCTTCATTATAAAGAAAAATATATACGATATCTATACTATTAAAACACCTAAAATAAATAATAACATAATATAATTAATGGTAATTAGTCGAATGCCTTTTTCACATTTACTTTTAGTTGAAGATATTATCTTTTATAAACACCTAAAAACATCATTCATATCATATCTTCCAATCATATCATATCTAGCAATAATTAATATATACACAAAAATTTCACACCATATATTCTAATCACTAACAAAATATAATAGAAATCCGTATACTACGAATAATGACCATTAGATTTTTAGTAAAAAATCAAAATAGATCTAATGATGAAATATATTATATGACTGAATTAATTTACTAAAATTTCAGGGTTTGAATTCTATCAACGACATATTTATTTTAAAATTTATAATATAAGTTTTAAACCATGCATATCATTAATTAAATTTATATTAAATTATTAATATTAAAATTAAAATAAAATATTGTAAATAATGATTATATAAAATATAATTGTAACATAAAATAAAATTTATTACATATAAAAAGAAATTCGTGCATCGCACGGGTTATAAACTAGTATCTAAAACATATATAATACATAAAATTTTATATAAATAATATTATTTTGAAATATAAATTTGGATTTGTCAATATATATGTCATAATTTTTATTTCGTCAAAAAATTTTAAAATACTAATTTTTTAATTATAAAAAAACAATTATATTTATTAAATGGATTGGAGGTCCGATCCGATAACTTGAAATCCGAACGGATCGGATATGGATCGACCTAAAAAATATTCGACTCCTGATCCGATCCGAATCCGAAAAATTTTAACGGATTCGGATATGGATATAGGGTGATCCGATCCGAATCCTACTCGTTGATAGGTAATTTTTACTTATAACGCTATATTAGTAATTACGGGTTATTGAACAAAGCAATTTTTTACTATACTTAGCAATACCCAATTCAATTTCTATTGTTCTATAGAAATCAAATCAACCATTACAAACTAATTTCTATTATGAATCATCCGTGGAGTGAATTGTGGCTATTGATGGAAGCTAGAGTATTTCTTGTTAATGAGGATATTCATTGACTACACTCAACCATGCTGAATAAAAAAGGTGGCCTGCAACGCACTGTGAAACGAATTGTTAGTCCAGACATTAGCAAAAATATGTCTAGAAATCAAAGGTATGCTATTAAACTTGTAATAACCTGTATTTTAGAATTGAAAGCAGTAAGAACCGGTCTTCAAAAACTCCAAAAAATGAGACAAAGTTCTCCAACTCAGATCACTATATCGACAAATGAAATTTACAACATTAAAACTCATATTCAGATCTCAAAATTAATTTCCTAGTACTTGTTCAAGCAATTAACCAATGAATATATAATAAATGACATCATTTAACATTATTAAACCTTACCTTTGAATTTCTCGAAAATGAATTCGGTTTTGTAGATATAACTTGTCATGAGCCATTTCATACAACTATGCTGGTACTTCAGGGAACACATCATCAAGCAATCCTAAAATCTCCTCAATATTATTATGCACCTTAGGATAACCCTGTGCAGAAAAAGAAAGCATATTACAATATGTTATATAATAAGACTGCATATATTTGTAATTTTTAAACAACTGCTACATACTGGCATGTGATGCTACACATTCCGTTCAAAAAAACGGATTGTTTCAAATTGGTCATAAGTATGCTTTCCGACGATCCAACTTCTGTTGGTCATACTGGCATGTACTTAGCACTGCATAAGAGCCTCGCAGAACTAATCTTCGGACGATCCAACTTCTGTTGCCAATGGAGATCAAATACCCGCCCATAAGCAGTACAATCACGTACATACCTATCATTGGCTACTGGATCTCTCGCTCGGTACAAGTGCAGCCCCATACAAAATTACTTTTTGGCTTGCAACAAAGCTTAAATTACAATCACAATATTAATAACAACAATAATAATTATTAATATCATTATATATTCGTAAATGTTAGACTAATTCTTTTAACAGTACTCCTTTCGTGGTAAGCAACAAAAAGTAACTACATATTTAGACAGAAGGAGACACATTAGACCTCATAATCCATATAAACAATTAGCTACAACATATATGTAGCATTAATGCTGCTGCTACAAAGATCATATTTATTACAATTGTATGGTTACGACTTACTATTGCGAAATGACAATAATTGTTGGCCCTATTATTATTTCATAATAATCAATAATAGAATTCAGAGGACTTTCCCTTACTCATAATCATGATTTGAAAATTTTACAACCCCGGCATTAATTTTTGAAAGTTACGAATAGCTGGTTAATTAAAAGCATGTGCTATAGAATTGAAAATGCTTTATTGAAAAATGGAAAATTGGAATGATTTGCGTAAAAGGCTGTGATGCCGGTCCAGCAAAAAATAAATTGTTTTTGTGGCCTAGATGTCGCCACTATTGTATAGGAGGCCGAGTGACGCCGGTCCAGCGGAAAAATAAAATATTTATGTGGACTAGATGTCGTTACTGTTGCATAGGAGGCCGAATGATGCCGGTCCAGCATTTTAGACCAATGTATGCCATTAATTACAGACCAATATGTGCTTTTGGATCCATTTTTGTTTGAACGTGCTGTATGCACAGTTTGGCGCTATTACACGACTGATCATCGACTATAGCTCATAGCATCTAAGATTTCCAATTTTTATTTTTTTTAAACAAAAAGTTATTTACCTCAAGTATGAATTAAAATATTTATATTTTTTAGAACTGTTGCCTTCAAACGTTTTATATTTTGTAGAACGGTTCCTTTCCATATTTATATCCTATTTTCTAGATACACTTATTGAGCATTCTTAACTAACTCTTGTTTGATTTGCGAAATATGAAAATTGTTTTGACGTTGTTAAGGTAAAACAAATATTGGATTCCTTAATACTCTCTCCTGCTTAGAAATGATCCTATCCCATTTTAGTAATGCATGTAAGAACCCCAAATTTTGGATATAATTAAAACTTTTTATTAAGTAATGATAAAATGAGGAACAATGATTCCGACAACAAGGTCACCAGCTCTAATGAATGGTGGTTTCAAAGAACAATGATTGTAATGAATGGATATTTCTTTGGACAATGATCCTGATGCATTGGTATATTGTCAGAATAGAATAATTCGATGGTTGAGGACCTAGATAAGAATAATCTACCATCCAGGAAGGAGCTAATGGATCCTTGAAGGGAAATGAGTACGTGCATAGTGTTTCCCATACGTGCATAGTATTTCCCGTACGTGCATAGTATTTCCTGTACGTGTATAGTAATTTGGTGGATGAATAGTGATTTTGTAAGTTGGAAAACTTTTCACTCCACCCTATGTACGGGACGTGATATGGATGTTTCGAAGTCATATTAGTAATACGCGGAGGAAATAAGTGAATGCAGAGACGATCGGAATTCAGAAATTCCAAATTCTTTTCGGTATAATATTTGACCGGACAGTGGATTAAATATTATTATAATCCAAGAATTGAGATATTAACTTTGAGGATTTGATATTTTGGGATGTTATTATATTTGATTTAAGAATGAAGGTAGGAAACCACTGAGGAGTGGTTATGGCTACAATGTAATTATTGATATTTGGAAAGAATGAATGGAATTCGACCTTATTATGTTTATGTCTTGAAGAATGCTAAAGGGTGACAACATAGGTAAGAATAATCTATCTTCTAAGGGAATAAGATATGGCAACTTCAAGCAAGAGAATACCCTCATGTCATCCAGATCGATAACGATTAATCCAGTAGTTCCGTAAAAAGGTTAAGGAACGATCGAAAGAGAATACGGACAATTGTACAACCCTAGATGAATAAGTAAAGAATAAGGATGAATAGTGATTTGGTGTAATTGAGAATATTATTAGACGACGTTATATAGAAGTACCCGGAACGAAATTCTGAGTTCGTATTATTGATCCGGAGGGAAAAAGAGTGTATGTAAAAGCTATCGGATTCTGAAAAACCGCACTTTTATTTTCTCCGAGAGTTCCCTGGACACTGATAGCCTTAAGTATTTAACGAATGGATTTAAGGAATATAAATTGGAAAGTTAGAAAGAAAGATGGAGAATGATTATAGAAATATTAAGGGGATTCCCGGTAAAACCCTAACTAGAAACGATTGAGTTATTCCCTCGAACGATTAGTGAATTAAGCAATAAACGAACAAAGAAGCAAGCAGAGGAAGCAAGAGTCATGTACAAGCTACTAGAATAAATATCTAGCAACCAAGTGGGCTAAGTAACTAGCATGTTAGGGTTTGAACTAGTAGTTGGACAAATCAAATTCCTAGTTAGCAAGAATCCATCCAAGTGCTACACATGCCTTCCAATCTCACCATTCATTCCAAAAGCACTTTAATAAAGTAAAACAAGATGAGATATTATCTAAACTCATCTCACTTTATGAATTGTTATCCAAATAAGCCAAGCAACCAAGCCAAAAACCCCCCCCCCTTCAAAGAACACCATTCGGCCTTCCATTAATTCCAAAACCAAAGTCCACCTTCCCACCATTGTTTGTTCTTGAAATAATTATGGTGAGTCTCATATTTCATAAAACTTATCTCCTCAAAATCTTAGCTCCAAATTCCTTTGTTTGCATTTTCAAAAAAATCAAGAAAGAGGAGCATGAATAGTGTTTCTTATGAACTAACTTGTTTTTTTTCTTGTTTTCATGGATGATATAGCAAGCTTAGCACACCTAAGGACCATACAAAGCTTAGTGAGGCTATTAAACACTCTAAGGAAGGTATAAGACTTGAAAACCCTTGGTGTTGTTTTGAGATTTTATAAGTTTTATGGATGATTTAGTGATTAGTATGTTATGGCATGCTTAGATCCTTGTTATTAGTTGTTATGATTATGATTTGGTTTATGAACCATGTAATGGTTAAGATGAGTTGTTGATAGACTAGTCATGATGTTTATTATATGTTGGGATGGTTGAATTGATCTTGGTTAGATCATAGTAAAGTGTAAAAACTTTGGAAAGCGCGTAAACATAGCCGTTATAATGTCCGATTTTACAATATCATGTTTTGTGTGCCATTTTTCATATCAAGACCCTACTGTCCAGAAACCTTTTCTGCCATGATAGGATAGGTTATGTTATAAGCTTCGTTTTGATATAAGGAACGTGTGAAACGGACTTACGGTTTAGGAGTTACGGCCGGTTTACTAAAAGTAGTTCGAATCCGTAAACGAAAGTTCGTAACTGTAATTGAACCCTCGTAATCTATGTAACGTCATGGCGAATCTTGGTAAATAAATACTAGAGGTAAAAAGGAAGGCGTGAAAGAAAACCGTATGTCAAAAGGATCATTTTTCGATTTATTAAAAATGTTCGAGTCGAGGTTAAACGCGAACGAACCCCTAAAAGATGACTCTTTTATAACTTCGGTAAAACACTTAGAAAAAGGGCGATAAAACTCGGAGTATAGTATTGGTTCGTAACGATCGACTTTAGAACTCATATGACTTAAGTATGTCCCAAGTATAAGTTCAATGACATGTCGTATTAACGAACGAATGTCGGGTCGGATCAGTGATAAAAGTAATCCACTAAAAGGGGTATAACGAGATAACTCGAGAACGTGTTTCGAATTAAGTATAACTTAACTTTTAATATGTTAAGTGATTAATCCCGAATGCCTTGGCTATTTATAGATCACCAAGCTGAACCGGGACCCGCTACCACTACCCCTTACCGTACTCGACTACCAGGCAAGTTTCAATTCCCTTCTTTTAGGCTGTTGTTGTGATTGAATAAATATATATATATGATTGCTGATATACATATGCCATTGCATGCATGCCTACTTTCAAGTTGAATTGATATACTTGTTCCCTGAATGTTATTGTTGGCTTATAAGCTAGATAGTTATACATCAGTTATAAGCCGGTTATGGTAAGACCCTCATAGAAGGGCGTATACATCTTATTCATCAAATATAGACCGGGAGTCAATATTTCTTGATATATCGAGATTACCTCGGAGGAAAATATTTAAGTAAGTATTTTCCATTATTCGGGCGACGAATATTATTTGAATATTCGTTCGAGATTATTTATTTTAACGATATTTACTTCAAATAATTATTTGAACGTAACTATTCGACGAATAATATTTTTAATATTCATTCAGAGTCGAATTATTTATCGATTATTATTGCGAATATTCTTCTAAAGGTTGGACTACTAAATGAATATTAATTGGATATTCATTTAGAATATTATTCATTAAATGAATATTACTTTTGAGTATTCATTTAAGACAGTAATTACCTATCGAATATTATTTTAATGTTCATCTGAAACTTGATTTATTTATCGAGTCTTATCTCGAATATTTCTTTAAAGTTTGGATTACTAAATGAACATTACTTGATATTCATTTAGAATATTATCCATTAAATGAATATTACTTTATCAATATTCATTTAAATTCCTAATTAATTATGAATATTATTTTGAATATTCATCTAGGGTTCTATTTAATCATCGAATATTATTTTAAATATTTTAAATATTTCTTTCAGGACTTATTAATTAATGAATATTATTTGGAATATTCATTTGAATATTTAGTTATGCAATAAATATTCTCTCGATATTTCTTCAAGAATTATTTGAGAGATACTCTGATTAAAGATATTCTTTCATATTCCTAAATATTCCGTAAAATATTTTAATTCAATAAATATTCTCTGAATATTTATTCCATACTTAGAATAACCTCGATAAGGTTTATCTTCTTCGATTATTACAGAAAATATTTCGGAGTCATATTATTATTAATCTTATATCAATAAAGGTTCTCAGACATCATTCTTCTTTGAGTCTATCTCCTTAATAATAGGGAACATTACTTGGAAAATGTTATTTATCTTGTCGACTTCCCGGTCATAAAGTATTCCCTTCACCCGCAACTCGGGTGCTGTTGACTTATTAAGTCGTTGCTTACCTTCTCATCTTCCGAGGGGTAAGATTACTGGAACAAGTTGATATCCGTTACCAAGTAATAGCTTGGGAGTTATTGGTAAATTTTCCTTTCCAACTAGATACGACTACTTTGTGGAGTCTTATCAACAAGTATTATACTTGGGGAAAGGGGGACGAACGTTACATTCAGAATCATGAATTCTATGTGAACTAGGAGTCGTGTAAGAGGCCGAGTAGCGCCGGTCCATCCCCTTTGGCCCAACCGTTGGCCGGGGAGAGCTAGCAAGGCGGTATACAAGTAAAGCCGTCAGTTCTTCCTTCTACCGGTAGTAAATCTAAATTGAGCTGTACGATCTCGACTGATCATCAAGATTGGAACAGCGGGCGCGGTGAATACTCCATCATTGGTTCATCATCCAAATTTATTTATTCCCTGCAACATGATTACTATTGGCAGAGTTGGAAAAGGGTCATAACTAGAATTGCAACCTTTTCTTGCAAACTCCTCTTCTTAATAACAATAAGAATATCTCGCTTACTTTGATGTAGCAGATATTTCTACAAACAAATACTTTAAGTTACCTTGTAACTTCATCGTTCATATTATACTGGCATCATTTCCGTAAATGCATGGCATATGGTTTGAAAGATACTTTTGAACTGTTACATTATCGTTCAGTTATATATTATTGTTGGTGGGCTATTGCTCACCCTTGCTTTATTATTATATCACAACAGCTAGACCAGATGACTCGCACAAGGCGCACTCGACGCGGGCGAGGACGATGAGACTACCAGAGCTGAAGAAGAAGCTATTGGTAGGGTATATTTATTTTTTTCAGTACCAAGAATATGGTCTAGTATGACTTATGTAAATGGATGGCAAAGAGTATGTATTTATATTGAAATCCTTTTTGGATTGTAAGAACTCATAATGTGATTAATAAAAATTTGATTGTTACTCTGATTTCATCTCTGGGACTATAACGGGTGTGTTTTATATTGTTGTGTTGGGTTATAGAGACGTAATTTACTTTATGTTAAGGAAAGTTCAATTGTTGTGGACAGAATTGGAAACCGTAACCACCGGATCCCGGACCCCGGATCTGGGGGTGTTACAGAAGTGGTATCAGAGCGTACGTTATAAACCCCAGAGATGAGGTGACGTTAAAACAATAAATTCAATAAGATAATAAGAACTCTTGCCAAGTTCATAGTCGGACTACTTAATGTAGTGATGACATATAAAACCCTTATGGGAACTCGTAAGTATAATGATAGTAACTTAGCTCGATATCGTATCGACGAGTAAGGCGACTGACCTTGAGGCATACGAGCAACAGCGCGATGATGCTTTATATGCTGAAGATCAGCGGGTAAATTCAATAGAGTACCCTACTGGAGACCCGGAAGAGGTTCCAGCAGATAAGGAAAATTTTGTTAGGATAAGGAGCTTACCCTCGAGGAATGAGGGTTGTAGCCAGAAAGACTGAGATGATTAAGGTATAGTGCTCAGAAAAGTGGGCATAAAGAACTAAGCTATTAGCAAGAGAACTGAAGATTCATGTTGGATTCATGGCTGGACTACTGAAGGTAGTACCAGCAAGTAAGACGGATTGGAAGAATTGCTTGAGATCTTATACGGGAGTAGATGAGAATCCTTAGAGATTTTCATCTTAACAAAGAAAGAGCTAGAGGGATGTATGATTATCAAAGACATCGGTTTAGGGCGAGGAGCAGAGTCCCTAGGAATAGTTGAGAAGGAGGCAGTAAGTGCCATATCATTTGATAAATGAATTAGTATGAATATGGTCAGTAATAATTCGCCATGAGAAGGCAGGTGTCGTAGGTTGTAAATTATGGAACCAAATTGAGGTTAATAAGGTGGTTTTATTAAGATAAATGTTCATTTTATGAATGAATCATTTAGAAAGTGAAAACATTGGGAAGTGATAGCATGATTGGATAAAGTTATATAAGGAAGTAGTAAGCAAGACAATGATCTCAGAACCTACCGGAAGATAAGACCAGTGAGTCAAGATGAACTCGTAATGAGACTATTGTCAGAGACTAAGTATAGGGTTAATTTAACTCAGTGAAATGATGAACCAGAAACGTTAGATGCATGTGACTCAGAGGAATATTAAATTCTTTCTTTTCTTTGAATGGATTATAGTAGTTACCTTAAGTTTACTCCGATGCGGAATTATAACGGATCAAGTAATACGATCAGCAGTTAAAGAGAAAAATGTGAGAAAATCTTCCTGGAGCTAAAAGATGAAATTGGTAATGACCAAGAGTTGGCATTGTTTAATGGAAAAAGGGAGACTTTGTGCTTCCAATGACGCTTCGCATAAAAGATTAGGATGTGTGCTTGCGCAGCACGACAAAGTACTTGCGGATGCATTCGGACAGCAGGGTTCACCAGGTTCGGATGGCCTTAGTAGTGCCAATTTTTATGGAACAACCAACTCCGACGGTAATGTTCCTTCTGAGACTGGTAGTCAGGTAGACTGACATTTGGTAATATTGAATATCAGGACGTATAGGTATCAGGACGTTGTGACAAGTTTCAGTTTAAAACTGTTGATTCCCTTCTAAGGGATGTATATAATTGGTTCCTCTCCAGGGGTTAAACTTCCAACCCGATGACGATTATTTCGTTAATTATGACTGCTTACCTACTAGGAGGTTCATAGAACTATTCTTCAGGTTTCGAAACTGGTCTCCTTAATGTTACCAGTAGGTGAGTAGATTGATCAAAATTTCCCTGAGTCTGGAAAGGAATTCGGTGAATTTTGGCAAACCTTGTCTTTCTGATTATCAGGGAATGTCATGGAAGAGAGTAAAAATTGGAGCAAACCCTGTGATTTGGGTAAGGATGCTGTAAAATGGGTTAGTAAACGGACCCTGAGCATTACGATCGACGGTAGTGATAAAATGATGAAGTGAGAATGGACGAAAACGGGAAATGTAAGTAAGAAATTAGCCGGACGGAGAAACTCCGGGATCGACTTAAGTGAAAAGGCAATTATGCCAGGAATGGTAAGCTTGCGTGGCAAGCGGGATTGATAAGAATAGTTGGAAAGATAAAAGTGGAGGAAAGGTGACCGGAGACGGTGCCGAGTAGTCGATTAAGACTTATATGGAGTAAAGTTTTGGAAAGGTAGAAAGGTATAAAAGAAGAAGGCACTATGCCGGAAATTGCTAGAAAAGTAATGCTATTAGCCAACCCCTAAAATCAGATATTTTTATGGCCAGTTGAGGCCAAGTCACAACGGACTATAAAGTGACTAGACCAACAATGAAAAGATAAAGCAGGGTTGCTTCTAAGAAAGCACCGACTGCAAGGGCTTCTGATATAAAGGAAATATTAATGAGATCGTAGGAGTCTTCTACTAAACCCTTTGCAACCCATGTTTTGATGGGGAATTTACTAGACCTTTTTGGGATGGGGTAACCCGTACTAAAGTGACTCATGTGTATATGGTTGTCCAAGATTACGAGTAAAATGGAAGTATAGTGACTTGAGATGTATGATGTTAGGGTATCGTGAATACCATGAATATATTTGTTAAATATAATTGATGTGTTTTGATCAGTGTTTAAGTGTTACAGGGAGTTATCAGAGTTTAGCTGGAAGCAGTCAGAGTTTGTGTAAACTCTGACAGTTGGAAGCTCGACAGAGTTTGTTAAACTCTGTCTGGAGGAAGCACGTCTACTGTTTAACAGTGATTAAAGATTAATTATGGAAGCGATATCTTTGAAGATTGGATAGCTATCAAAGAGATCGAGTTTACATAGGAGACGTGTGACAATCTGTAATTGATATCATTGTATAGCTGATTATTAGGAATATCAATTAGAGATTGTATCGTAGCTGTATGTTATATAAATACAGATAGGTTAACCCTAGAAGGGTATCGATAACGAATTATCATTATTGTAACCTAGCAGCTCTTTGTGATATTTTACATCACGAAGAGGGTTTGAAATACAAGAAGTTTTTTAAGTGCATAAACGTTTTTACTTGTTAATCTCTCATACAAAGTTGATTATTATTTGTGTATTCGGCCTAACAAGTGGTATCAGAGCCAATCTGTTACTTTATTACAGGTTAAGATCCAAACACAACAATAATCATGTCAGAAATTCCTCCACCAACACCTACTGTTTCTGAAAAGGCTCCTACTACTGTGAGTCGTTATGAACCAATCAGGGTTCCTATTCTGAGGCCATTAGAGTATGCTATGTGGAAGGTCAAGATGACTATGTTTCTGGAGGCTACAGATCCAGAATATCTTGACAGGATTTATGAAGGCCCTCACAATCCTACAAAGCTATCTGTTGCAGTTGCTGGTGAAGCAGCAAAAATGGTTCCAAAGGAAAAGAAGGACATGACTCCTGAAGATCTATCATCAATTGCTAAGGATGCAAAAGTTAGGCATTTACTTCATAGTGCCTTAGACAATGTCATGTCTAACAAAGTCATTAACTGCACCACTGCAAAAGAGATATGGGATGCACTTGAAGTCAGGTGTCAAGGAACTGCAGCTATTAAGAAGAATAGGAGAAACATACTCACACAAGAGTATGAGCATTTTGAGGCTAAACCTGAAGAGACCATGACAGAAACATTTGATAGATTCTGTAAACTGATTAATGATCTGTCATTGGTCAACAAAGAATATGATCTAGAAGACTCGAATCTCAAGTTTCTTCTTTCTCTACCTGAAAAGTGGGATGTGAAAACAACCACTATTAGAGACAACTATGATCTTGCTGAAACAGAGATTGATGAAATTTATGGACTGCTCAAAACTTATGAATTGGAAATGGAGCAGAGAAACAGGAGATCAAGTAGAAAAGGAAAGTCTGTTGCTCTTAATGTTGAAGAGAAGCCTCAGAAGAAAGAGGCAACAAGAAGGAAAATGAAGGGAAAAGCTTTGGTCATACACTCAGAAAGTGATTCACCAAACTCTGATTATGATTCAAACTCTTTTGAATCATCTGACTCTGAGGATGATGAAGAAGAAATGAGAAAAATGGCTGTGCTGATGGTGAAAACTTTCAAGAAAATGGGCTTCAAGAATTTCAAGAAAGGAAAAAGGTTTTCTAGGGATTCAAATGAAGACAGGAAAAGCTACAGGAAGTCTGATAAGAGAGATTCTAAAGGGAAGAAGGATAAGTCTGAAATTCAATGCTACAAGTGTAAGGAGATGGGTCACTATGCTCCTGAGTGCAAGAAGGGTAAAACTGGAAAGGTACTCTACACTAAAGGCAGAGATTGGGCAGATACTTCAGATTCTGATGAAGAAGTGAACTATGCTCTCATGGCTACTACTGAATCAGAATCCTCTGAAAATCAGGTACCTCCAACTACCTATGCTTATAATATTGATGACATTGCTCAATTAAGAATTTTTCTTAAGTCATTGCATATAAGTTATAGGGATCAGACTTTAGAAAATGAGAGGATAAAAGCTGAAAATTCTGAACTTAAAGAGAGAAATAAACTTGTTGAAGAGAAACTTGAAAACATGCAACAAGTTCAGAAAGAGAGAGATGATGCTGTTTGCAAAGAACAGATTTTGCTTCAGAAATTTAAACAACTAGAATCTGAGTTGGAGGAAGCAAATAAGAAAATTAGGACTTGGACTAATTCTGGAAAGGACACTCAACAGATTTTTCAAACAGACACTGTTGGTCTAGGTTATAATGAGGAAGATGAACTTAGATTTCAAAATCAAGTTAAAGTCAGAACTAAATTTGTTCATGGAACCAGTAAATTTTTGTCTGAGAATGAAAAAGAAGCTATCAAAAGAAAACCAGTAAAAACTAGTGTTAATCAGGTTAATATTGGTTCAATGACAGATAAACAACTCAAACATAAACTGAAGGAGTTAAAATCTGTTGAGAAAAAGAAAGTGTCAAACAAGAACAGAAATGGAAAAGTAGGCATCACTTCAGAAAATAAACCAATGCTTGCTAGTTATGCTCCAAGAAAGACATGTCATAACTGTGGTAGTACTAAGCATCTTGCAAATTTTTGCAAGAAAAATAAAAATATAAATTCTTTACCTACAAAGTCTGAGGTAAAGAAGGATTTTGCTAGAACTAAGCCACAGACTCTATGCACACACTGTGGAAGCACTTGGCATTCCATCTATACTTGCAGAAAATATCATGCTATCTATCATAATTACTATGAACTGAAACCCAATCTAAAATGGGTTAAAGTTGATACTGCAAGTGCAAACACTGATACTGTTAGCTCAAACTCTGATAATGTTAATTCCGCTGCAAAAGCTAACAAAGTTAAGAATGCCAAAGGATCCAAGCAAGTCTGGATCCTTAAAACTAATCCTCAGTAATTGTTTGTGATTGCAGGGTAACAGGGAGGCAACCCTAGTCGTGGACAGTGGATGTTCAGGACACATGACTGGAAATAAAGCCCTGCTATCAGAATATGAGGAGAAGGCTGGCCCAAAAGTTTCCTATGGTGATGGCAATATAGGAAGAACATTGGGATATGGCAATATCAATCTTGGAAATGTCATCATCAACAATGTAGCTCATGTCCCAGGACTCAAGCATGACTTGCTATCTGTGAGTCAAATCTGTGACAAGGGATATCATGTAGATTTCCAACCTGAATATTGTGAAGTTATCAGCAAATCTACAGGAAAGGTTGTTCTAGTTGGTCACAGGCAAAACAACATTTATGAAATCAAGCTTTTGATAGACTCTGTTGGAAAAGCTGTTTGCCTGTCTACAAGAATGTCTAGTGAAGAGAGTTGGAAGTGGCACAAGAAACTCTCACATTTGAACTTGAACAACATCAATGAACTGATCAGAAAGGATCTTGTAAGAGGACTCCCAAAGACCCTGTTAAATGTTGATGGCCTATGTGACTCATGTCAGAAAGCTAAACAAAGGAAGTCATCTTTCAAGAGCAAAACAGAATCTTCTATCACTGATCCCCATCATCTTCTGCATGTTGATCTATTTGGTCCAGTAAATGTTATGTCTATTGCAAGGAAGAAATATGCTTTAGTCATTGTTGATGAATACACTAGATTCACCTGGGTGTATTTTCTAGCAAAGAAGGATGAAACTGCATTGACTCTGATGGAGCATGTGAAGCTTCTGGACAAAGGATCAAGCAACAAAGTTAGAATCATTAGAAGTGATAATGGAACTGAGTTCAGAAATGCAACAATGGAAGAATTCTGCAAGGACAATGGAGTGAAACAAGAATTTTCAGCACCTGGTACACCACAACAAAATGGTGTAGTTGAGAGGAAAAATAGAACATTAATTGAAGCTGCCAGAACTATGCTTGATGAAGCAAAATTGCCAACTTATTTCTGGGCAGAAGCTGTTCAAACTGCTTGTTTTACTCAAAATGCAACACTGATCAATAAGCATGGAAAGACACCATATGAGATGGTGAAGAAAAAGAAGCCTAACCTGAAATACTTTCATATTTTCGGGTGCAAATGTTTCGTTTTGAAGACTCATCCAGAACAGTTGACCAAGTTTGAGTTAAAGGCAGATGAAGGAATTTTTGTTGGCTATCCACTGTCAACAAAGGCATTCAGAGTTTACAATCTGAGAACTAAAGTGATCATGGAATCTATACATGTTTCTTTTGATGATAAGAAGATAACTGGACTTGAAGACAAAGACGAATATGATCAACTGAACTTTGAAAATGAAGTTTTAAACTCTGATGAAGGAAACTCTGATGAAACAATTCTGACAGACTCTGTTGAAACAAACTCTGAACCTCTACTGGTAAATTCTGGAGAAACTTCTCAGTCACAACAAAGAGGAGAACCAGTTGAGGGGGAGCATGATCAAGATGAAGACTCAAACACTGATACTGAGTCAACTGAAAAATCTGGATCAAACTCTGATGCTTCAAACTCTGAAAATTCAAATTCTGACTCTGGACAGTCAAGTTCAGGGGGAGTCTCAGAAAACGAAAATAGATCACAACAGAATCAGGAGAGCATGGATCAAGGGGGAGGATCACATGCTGATAGAAGTCATTTGCCTTCTGCTAGGAAATGGACTAAATCACATACACCTGATTTGATAATTGGTGATCCAGATGCAAAAGTAAAGACAAGAAGTGCTACTGCAAGTGAATGTCTATTTCATGCATTCTTGTCTAAAAATGAACCAAAGAAAGTGGAAGAAGCTCTTCAAGATGCAGACTGGATAACAACAATGCAGGAAGAGTTAAATGAATTTGAAAGAAATGAAGTTTGGACCCTTGTACCAAGGCCAAAGAACAGATCTATTGTTGGTACTAAATGGGTTTTCAGAAACAAGACTGACAGTGAAGGTGTTATCACGAGGAACAAGGCTAGACTGGTAGCAAAAGGTTATTCACAGCAGGAAGGAATAGATTATGATGAAACATTTGCTCCAGTAGCAAGATTGGAGGCAATCAGAATTTTTCTAGCATATGCCTCTCACAAGAAATTCAAAGTGTTCCAGATGGAAGTGAAAAGTGCTTTTCTGAATGGAAAGCTTGAAGAAGAAGTGTTTGTTGAACAACCACCAGGATTTGTGGACCCCAAATATCCAGATTATGTCTACAGGCTAGATAAGGCACTATATGGACTTAAGCAGGCACCAAGAGCATGGTATGAGACACTTGCTCAGTTTCTTCTAGAAAGTGGATTCAACAGAGGTACAATTGACAAAACTCTGTTTTATTTCAACCAAGGAAGTGACCTCCTTTTAGTTCAAATTTATGTTGATGACATCATCTTTGGGTCTACTAATGATAAACTCTGTAAGAAGTTTGCCAAGCTCATGCAGTCCAGATATCAAATGAGCATGATGGGAGAGCTTAGTTACTTTCTAGGCCTACAGGTGAAACAAACAGAAGATGGAATTTTCATTAATCAAGAAAAATACACCAGAAATCTTCTCAAGAAATTTGGTATGCTTGACTGTTCATCTGCATCAACTCCCATGGCAACAGCAACTAAACTGGACAAAGACACAGGAGTTTCAGTGGATATGACAAACTTCAGGGGCATGATAGGATCTCTTCTATACTTGACAGCTAGTAGGCCTGACATCATGTATGCAACCTGTCTTTGTGCAAGGTTTCAGGCAGATCCTAGAGAGCCACATCTGACAGCTGTGAAAAGAATCTTCAAGTATCTCAAGGGCACCATATCATTAGGTCTGTGGTACCCCAGAGAATCAGATTTTAAGCTACTTGGATATTCTGATGCAGACTTTGCAGGCTGTAAGGTAGACAGAAAGAGCACTAGTGGAAGTTGTCAATTTCTTGGTGACAGACTTGTTTCCTGGTACAGCAAGAAACAGAAATCAATCTCCACATCTACAGCTGAAGCAGAGTATATTGCAGCTGGTAGCTGTTGTGCACAGATCTTATGGATGAAGAATCAATTGCTGGATTATGGATTGAGGTACAGTAATATACCTATTTACTGTGATAACCAAAGTGCTATTGCTATGACAGGTAATCCAGTACAGCATTCAATGACCAAGCACATCAGCATAAGGTACCACTTCATTAGAGAACATGTGGAAGAAGGAAATATTAAACTACATTTTGTCTCTACAGAACAACAGCTTGCAGATATCTTCACTAAACCATTGAGTGAAGTTACATTTACAAGGCTGGTTAATGAACTAGGAATGATCTCTGGTTCTGACTAGAAATGTTGGTTAGATTCAAACTTTACTTATGTGATGTATTAATCATATTTCCTGATTGGTTAAATACTAAGTGAACTCTGTTGATTAAACTCTGTTATGCATACTCTGTTAAACTCTGTCAGCATGTCTGTATGTCATACACTGTTAATAAGTTTGATAAACTCTGTGAACTTTGAGTTGATTTTTGTCTGAATGAAAACACCAATGAAGAAATATGTATGAAGCATGATTCTCAGCAATTAATCATGAATCTTTCTGAGTTATTGAGATCTAATCTTAGATTGTGCAGAAAGTTAACACAGCATGATACTGGCTCATATTTATAGCATCTCTTAGTTTATTTTGTCCTAAACTCTGAGTCTATAAATACTGTGTGCATTACCTTTCATGAAGAACTACTGATGTTGATGAACTCTAAACTCTGTTAGTTATACTCTGATAAAATAAAATGTTTACTGCAATACCCCAAAGAAAGTGTATATAGGTTGTTATACTCCTTTGAGATTATGTTGGATACTAGGATGACCCAGGAACCTATTGGTATATAATATGTGCTAAAATTCTCTGATTTTTGGTGACTAGTTAAATACTAGGATGACCCAGGAACTTATCAAAATGATAAGGGCTAAAATTTTTGAATTTTTGGTGACTGGTTCCAACCTCTGATTACTGGAATGAAAAATAAAAAAAAATGAAAAAAAAAAGGAATGAAAAAAAAAATGTGTATATAAAGAGGGTATAAAATAAAAATTACTGTATAAAGTTCGATTACTTCAGAGTTTAGCTTTCATCATACAGTCAGTGTTTACTATGACAGTTTGTGCATCCAGTGTTTATTGATTTACTTTATGGATTTTATGAAAAATTAGATGCTCTAAAAATTGACTTAGTAAACTCTGCTTCACACACACAAATATTCACAACTGTGCAATTTATGAAAGGGTTTCGATGATAAAGTTGGAGAATTGACAAACGCTGTTGATTCGTGATTTGCACTCTAAGGTAAATTTTCACTTGGACAATTTGAAAGTCTTGGAGTAAGTAGGTTTTTTGACAACTGTTAATCAGTGGATAGTTCATGAATGTGTTCTTTATATGATTACTTTAATTAGTTTTCATATTCTCTTCTTGATGCATTTTCTTGAAGAACAGTTCATATAACACAAATAACAGTTGCAGAACACAATGAATATGATTAGAAAAACAAAATTTTCATTGATAATAAGAAAGAGATTACAAGCAAATATTACATATTTTTGTTCTCTCTATCTGCTAATCTATTCAACAGGAAAGTAAAAGGTCCGTCCACACCACTCCATTGTTAGCAAAAATTCCCAGATCCCATCTTTGCCACTTTATTTTGGTGGAAGTTGAAGGGATAAGGTTATTTTTGCTGACATATTCATTAACAATGGTTGGTGGTGGTGGATGAGGATGCCTTCGAGGAGAGCCATGCCAATGTTGCTTGGAGGGCAGCATCGATGTCGATCACCCTTGCAGGTTTCTCTCTCTCGAGCTCTTCCAGACCAGCATCCATTTGCAGCCACAGCGTCTCAAGCTGCCTTTCCCACTCAAACGCTTCAAACTCTTCACGAGTATAGCTGAAGATGTCTCTATTTTCGACAAGATGAAGGTTTTTCTCTTTGATGGTAAGGTTAGCCATTGTTTTTCAAGAGTATTTGGTTTGAAAGGTTTGTGATTTTACAGGGGAGACTGAAAGGTTAAAGGTTTAATGAAATAATCTGATCAAGTCTCTAGGCCTTAAATAGAGATGGGTAAGAACGAAGTCCTTAATCGCTTCGTATTCGGGTTATTAAAGGCAACAGCTCCACTCTATCATGAACGCGTTCCAGAATCGTTTCATCTCATGCAGAATTTTTTGAGGGATTCAGAGATTGGACAAGCTCTGACTGGACCTGCTACTCTTTCTGCGTCTCAAATTGCTTCATTCTGGCAGAACTCAGTTTATGTGAATGGAGGAGAAAGTGGAACTCCTACCATTATCTTCACCTATGAAGACCAAGACCATGTGATTACTCCACAGACTGTACGAGATACGATGGGTTTTGACACACATACTTCTTATACTCTGGTTAATGAAAGTTATCTGAGAGACATGCTACAGGAGATAGGTTACATGGAATCTCTTGACAAGCTTGGCAGTATAAAGCGACCAAATCTCAGAAAGGAATGGAATTTCTTCTTTGATTGCATAACAAGAACATTCCAGAAGAAAGTCACAAACTGGGATGCCATTCCAATGGATAGTCTCCATATCGGGTATTCTTTGCTCTATGGTATTAATTTTGATTTTGGTCGATATGTTTTGATGAGCTTAGGTGATAAATTGTCAGAGTCTACCACTGTCTACTATGCTCGTTTCTGTCAAATGTTGTTCAATGCATGTGTACCTGGTCTTGTAATTGATGAAACTGATAAAGTTGATCCTTTTAGAGTCAATAAGCGCATATTCTCTGATATGACTAACAAGGATGTTGGTAAAGAAAATCTTCCTGAGTTTATCATGCCTCTTGCTCTACGAAATTTTCTAAATCAACCACAAGAATCACAACAAGACCAACAGGAACCACAACACGATGCACCACAACAAGATGAACCTGAACAAGAACCACAACAACCTGAACCACACCCTGAACCTCAACCAGAACCAAACACTGAATCACCTGCAAAGCAATCTTCACCCACTTCAAACTCAAACTCTGATTCTCCATTAAAATCAAAGTCTAAATCTCAAGGCGTTAAGAAAGCACTTGCTGAACGACATGCCAGTCTAAGACAGGCGGAAGAGACAAAGAGGAAATCAAAACGAAAATCTCCTGAAGCTGTTTACACTAGAAAAGGGAAAAGACTGAAAGCTCGAGCAAACATGCCTAAGTCACCACCTTGTGAAGAGGATTCAGATAATGTACCTCTAGCAAAACGAAGAAAAGTGATATTCTCTGATTCTGTGGATGAAGATATTGAAGCTCCAGAGGTTGTTTCATAGCAAACACCTCCTGTTGAGGTTGAGAAAGATGTAATACCTGCAGAGGATGTAATGCCTGCAGAGGATAAAATGCCTGCAGAAGAGGATGCAAGAGATGGTGTTTCTCCAATAAATGCTGTTCCTGATTCATTTATGCCATTATCTGATCCTATCTCTAATATTGGTGTAGTTGATCAACTTACATCTGTTCCTTCTGAAGCTGTGGCATCTCATACTGAGATAATATCTGATGCTCACCACACTGTTGAAGAAGGTGAAGAAATTGATCAGGCAACCAAAGTAACTTCTCAGTCAATGCCTGTTGCTGAGCCTGAGCAACATGAAGAAAATCCTGAAAAGCCTACAGAAGATATTGCTAAATCTATGGCTGAAGATGAACCAGTTAAAGCTACAAGTGTTGAAGCTGAAGGTGACAGTAGTGCAAACTCTGATACTTCTCTGAGTGCACCAGTACAAACTGATGATAAACATACACCTTTTTCTCAACCTTGTACTTCTCATGAAGTTGAGAGAGCACAATTTGCCAAGAATGCTGCTGAATGGTACAAAGAAGATTTTATTTTTCCATCAAGAAGAGCAGCTAAGTTTGTTAAGCAAAGTGCTGATACTATCTCTAATTCAGAGATTCTTTCTTGCTTGAAAGCAACTATAGTTCAAGTTAAAACTCTGGATAGACGATTTGATGATACTAATTTGGCAATCACTTCTTTGCGAAATGAGGTTGTAGCTAGAGAGATGAAAATGGAAACACATTCAAAACTAGTGACTACAAAATTCTCTAAAGCTCAAGACAATATCCTTGCCAGACTGAGTAAAGTTGAAGAGAATCAGTCTGATTTATCTGCTAAAATTGATTCTATTGCTACCTCCCTGGAGTTAATTACTTCTATCCTTATGCCTGATGATGTCAAAAAGGGGGAGAGAGTTGTCAGAAGGGATAGTGCTGGAGATGGAGGGGCAAGTAACAAAGACAAAGGAAAGAAAAAGGCTGAGGAGGTTCAAACTCTGAGAACTAGTAAGTCATTTAAATCACAGTCTGTTGGGAGAAATACTGATACTCAACGAACTTCAAGGACCAAGAGTTTACTGTTATCTTCAAATCCACAAACTGATGAAGAGTTGGCTGCTAAGTTGTTCATTGAAGAGAATGAGGAAGGAGTAACGATTGAAGACATTGAAGCTGAGGAAAAGAGTTTACAAGAAGAACATCTTAAAGCTTTAAAGTCTGATAAGGTACAAAAAGAAAAGGCTCCTAGGCCTGTTCTTAAAGGCATTGTGATCAAGGAAAATGTTGATGCTGATCAAAGATCACATTTATCTAAGAAATCAACAGAAGCTGAAGCTAAACTCAAGCTGAAAGGCATTGCTATGGAAGGAGAAGATTCAAAGAAGAAAGATACAACCTCTGTTGCTACACAAGTTGTGTTTAGACCTCTATCTTCTCAGTTGAAATCAGTTTTTGGTAAAGGAACACTTCATGATCCAGATGTGTTATCTGGAGTCTCAATGAATATTTCTGATGGAAAAGCTTTATCTGGTAAGATTGGAAATAATAAGGCTGGATTAGGCTCACATAGAGACAGAAGGCAATATACTGGTCCTAGAGATCCTTCTTCACTGGCTGTTCCAGGTCGTGGTGTACCTCAAGAGAGTCTGGATAGACTGGAATCAGTGCAGTTGGTTCATCAGAAGAGTTTAGTCAAAGATTTTCTTCTTTACTTCATGGCTGATGGGACAGTATTCAAAGTTGGTGAGGATGATATCGGCTTGAAATATTGGGAAGAACTAGAGTATGTTCTATATCTTCTCAAGGTGAATAGTCGAAGGACTCAATCTGTTGCTAATGTACTAAGACAGAAGATGACTCAGAATCTGGCTATTAGAGGACAGAAATACAACAGCAGATACATTCCTAAGTACAGGGATTACCAAGGCAATCTCATTGAAATGAAGAAAGGTACTGCAAAGTTAAAAACTGATTTGGGAATCACAGTACTTGACTTCAATACTCAGGCAGAAAAAGACAGATTTATCAGACTGGGTAATAAAATGAGAAGAAACAAGATTTATGATCTTAGGGCTCTATTTACCAAACAGATGAAAGTGATCCTCAACTCAGAGAAATCAAAGAAGCAATGAAGATTGAACTTGAAAATGCAGAAAGAAGATTGCTGATTGATTATTTCAGAACCATGCCAGATCTTGAAATGATTAGAGATTAAAGTTCTGTAAGAATTTTCTTATTCTCTATAGTTTTTTTTTAAGCTTAAACTCTGAATCTGTATAAACACTGTATTTATCATTTGTTTTGACATCATCAATTATTGTCATTAACTTGTACATTTTTGATAATGAACAAGTTGGGGGAGATTGTTAAATAAAATTGATGTGTTTTGATCAGTGTTTAAGTGTTACAGGGAGTTATCAGAGTTTAGCTGGAAGCAGTCAGAGTTTGTGTAAACTCTGACAGTTGGAAGCTCGACAGAGTTTGTTAAACTCTGTCTGGAGGAAGCGCGTCTACTGTTTAACAGTGATTAAAGATTAATTATGGAAGCGATATCTTTGAAGATTGGATAGCTATCAAAGAGATCGAGTTGACATAGGAGACGTGTGACAATCTGTAATTGATATCATTGTATAGCTGATTATTAGGAATATCAATTAGAGATTGTATCGTAGCTGTATGTTATATAAATACAGATAGGTTAACCCTAGAAGGGTATCGATAACGAATTATCATTATTGTAACCTAGCAGCTCTTTGTGATATTTTACATCACGAAGAGGGTTTGAAATACAAGAAGTTTTTTAAGTGCATAAACGTTTTTACTTGTTAATCTCTCATACAAAGTTGATTATTATTTGTGTATTCGGCCTAACAATATTATTACGGAGGAAAGTAAACAATGAAGGTATATGAAGAGAGTATAGAAATGGTCAGAAATTGAACAGTATCTGTGGGAATTTTCTCTGAGGCAAGTACCTTTGCGAAGAACGATAAGCACTAGGAAATTCATGTTGAACTCGACCAATATCTTTCAGAATATCCTTGCTACCATTAACAAGTCTGTAAGAGAGCAGATAGACATACGTTGTCTTTTGGAAGGTCAAATAGGTTGACCACTATCTGAAAGAAGAAATTAGCAGTAAGCTACCGATCGATTATCAAATAAGAATGATTGAAAAGAGACCCTTATTAAGGATACATGATTTGATCGCCAATTATAGGATGCAGGAATTCCTTGGCAGTTGAATTAAGGATAAGATATCCATAAATTAAGACAAACCCTAGGGAATGCACAAGGGATGGCATTAACCCAAATAAAGACATTATGAATTCAGATGATATGAGTTGGAATTGCTAAGGCAACAATGACCTGTAAAGATTATTAAAAAGAGTTCTGGAAAGAACAGAGATAGAATTATTAGAGTATTGATCAATGACGTTTTGACATACCCTGTACCTAGAAAATACAGGAGGAATGATGAGGACGACCTAAGAAACCTTACAAGGAAAAGTTAATATTCTGAGTTTCCAACTAGAAGTTTAGAAGAGAATGTAAGATACAATAACAATATACCAGATGATGCATGTATGAAACCCTGAGGGAGTATGGATTGAACCTATAAAGGTTGAGATTATCCTAAGATAAGGAAAGAACTAAGAAAAGAAGTATCCTAAGTAGGATTGGGAATAAACGTGATAAAGTTCCCACGGGTAAGTGGAAGCAATGACTTATGGAAAAAGACTGATAGATATATTTTTCTCCTTCAGCAGAGCTTAAGGGAGAATGCTTTCACCCAACAGTGATGAGAATTGAAATGTATCCAGAGAACAAGGATTACCAGAAATTATTATTATTAGGAAAGGCCAATGAGGTGGCCGACAGTCTAAGTATAAAGGAATAATTACAAATGTTCATACCGAAGAAACAGAATGATATTTGGAAGGACCTTGAAGGTCATATCGGAATGGAGGAATTTATATTCCTTCTGATGATTGTGCAAGAATCGACGGTAATAGTAGTTTAAGTAAAGATTCGATTCCTGATGGAGTCTTAAGCATATTACGTACCTTAGAAGGTCCCGTTTTGAGGCAAACCAGGACCATGATACAAAATTGACGAAGTAAACCGTTAAGTTTCCAGTCTTTTATGGAAGCTGCATGAGTGATAGTTTCATCAACCGGACCTAGCTGCGATGCTTGAAACTCTTCTACAATTTTATCTACTTCATGTAATATCTATATTAAGTTCAGGAAGTGTTCCTTAGGGATAAGGAATAGTGATTACTTTGTCTCCCTAAAGGATTTGTAACCCGTAAGGTTAGCTATTAACGCATTACGTAAACAACAATCGATGGTGATTCTTCTAAGAAAGTAGATGACAACGTAAAGATGAAGAAAGTGCTGCTATTGATGAGCTAAGTGGCATGTTGATGAATGACAAGCAAGTTTGTGTTAGTGTACTTCTGCGCAAACAAGATAGAGAATATGAGGTAGATGATTCATGATGCTAAATGTATTCCCGTGGAAAGAATTAATGAGACTTAGAGAGAAGGGCAGTTGAGCCCGAGACTTATTAGGCCACCTGAGAGTTTAAAAGTGTTCAGAAGGTGGTATTCGAGCCAGTTTTACCCCCAAAGCTTATAGCATGGTAGTAACATGTTTCATGTGGCAAAGCTACACCAGTAAAATGCAGATGCTCAACAGATGATAAGAGTGCGAGCAGGTAGGTGCACGACCTGGTCTGACTTACGAAAGACAACCTGTGAAAAAAACCGCGGGTAGAAAAGAATAAGTGATGAGAAACAAGTTGACAGAAGTAGATTATATTGGATCTAAGCTAAAGAAATCGGCCAGATTCATTTCGGAAGTTTTAAATTTGAAATAATGTGATGATTATAGAGTAAATGTGACAGGATACCAATAAGGAGGTGCCAAGTGCAAAAGATGTCTCAATAAAGAGATGAAGGTAGAAGTAAATAACAGAAGTAAATAAGAATCAGATAATAAGAAGGATGTGATTGATAAAGAAAAGACAGGGAAAGCAACTACGAAATATGAAGCAAGGAATGTTAGGAATGGATTAATGAATGGGTTTTCTAATGAATTCTCAGGATGACAACCTGATAGTGTCAATATTATAATTATGATTAATTTCTTCCTTAATGAACCTCTATAGTTCAGAGGTAAATTCTGAGTATGATATTTTACAATCATGAAAACTTTCTATAATCCTTTAGAATTCTTTTCTTTTCTTCTCTCTTATTCATCTTCTTTATGAATTGAGAAGAACAACCCTTTAAGGAGGGGAGGTACTGCTACGTGACTATCTGTCTATGTGATAGAAGTCTAAGTGGAATACCATAACTTGTTTAGTTGCTTGTCAAGTACTAAAGGCTGGCCCCCTTCTGTACTAACTATGCAATATAACAAATGTTCAATTGATCATAGTGATCTCTCAATCAATCTTTCCACTTCTCTATATTGATCGAGATTGCGAAGATTAAAGCAATCAGGAAATGCACAGTACGAGCGAGGTTACCTCCGAATTCGTAGGGTGATAGTGATACCAATGTTACTGCAGGTATCAATAAGGATAAGACTGAGTAAGAATATAACCCGGATAGTGAGTTGTACGAAAAGTAGCAACGTTGATGGAAAAAGGATACAATATGGATTGTAGCACTAGAAGATGTGCTGAGGAAGGGTAGAACGACTAAGAATTGACCGGGAAGCTAAAAAGTGAACGACAGGCAAACGACTCTTTGCTTCCTACCTGATTCCGGGACGGAATCCTTTTAAGGAGGGGAGACTGTAAGAACCCCAAATTTTGGATATAATTAAAACTTTTTATTAAGTAATGATAAAATGAGGAACAATGATTCCGACAACAAGGTCACCAGCTCTAATGAATGGTGGTTTCAAAGAACAATGATTGTAATGAATGGATATTGCTTTGGACAATGATCCTGATGCATTGGTATATTGTCAGAATAGAATAATTCGATGGTTGAGGACCTAGATAAGAATAATCTACCATCCAGGAAGGAGCTAATGGATCCTTGAAGGGAAATGAGTACGTGCATAGTGTTTCCCATACGTGCATAGTATTTCCCGTACGTGCATAGTATTTCCTGTACGTGTATAGTAATTTGGTGGATGAATAGTGATTTTGTAAGTTGGAAAACTTTTCACTCCACCCTATGTACGGGACGTGATATGGATGTTTCGAAGTCATATTAGTAATACGCGAAGGAAATAAGTGAATGCAGAGACGATCGGAATTCAGAAATTCCAAATTCTTTTCGGTATAATATTTGACCGGACAGTGGATTAAATATTATTATAATCCAAGAATTGAGATATTAACTTTGAGGATTTGATATTTTGGGATGTTATTATATTTGATTTAAGAATGAAGGTAGGAAACCACTGAGGAGTGGTTATGGCTACAATGTAATTATTGATATTTGGAAAGAATGAATGGAATTCGACCTTATTATGTTTATGTCTTGAAGAATGCTAAAGGGTGACAACATAGGTAAGAATAATCTATCTTCTAAGGGAATAAGATATGGCAACTTCAAGCAAGAGAATACCCTCATGTCATCCAGATCGATAACGATTAATCCAGTAGTTCCGTAAAAAGGTTAAGGAACGATCGAAAGAGAATACGGACAATTGTACAACCCTAGATGAATAAGTAAAGAATAAGGATGAATAGTGATTTGGTGTAATTGAGAATATTATTAGACGACGTTATATAGAAGTACCCGGAACGAAATTCTGAGTTCGTATTATTGATCCGGAGGGAAAAAGAGTGTATGTAAAAGCTGTCGGATTCTGAAAAACCGCACTTTTATTTTCTCCGAGAGTTCCCTGGACACTGATAGCCTTAAGTATTTAACGAATGGATTTAAGGAATATAAATTGGAAAGTTAGAAAGAAATATGGAGAATGATTATAGAAATATTAAGGGGATTCCCGGTAAAACCCTAACTAGAAACGATTGAGTTATTCCCTCGAACGATTAGTGAATTAAGCAATAAACGAACAAAGAAGCAAGCAGAGGAAGCAAGAGTCATGTACAAGCTACTAGAATAAATATCTAGCAACCAAGTGGGCTAAGTAACTAGCATGTTAGGGTTTGAACTAGTAGTTGGACAAATCAAATTCCTAGTTAGCAAGAATCCATCCAAGTGCTACACATGCCTTCCAATCTCACCATTCATTCCAAAAGCACTTTAATAAAGTAAAACAAGATGAGATATTATCTAAACTCATCTCACTTTATGAATTGTTATCCAAATAAGCCAAGCAACCAAGCCAAACCCCCCCCCTTCAAAGAACACCATTCGGCCTTCCATTAATTCCAAAACCAAAGTCCACCTTCCCACCATTGTTTGTTCTTGAAATAATTATGGTGAGTCTCATATTTCATAAAACTTATCTCCTCAAAATCTTAGCTCCAAATTCCTTTGTTTGCATTTTCAAAAAAATCAAGAAAGAGGAGCATGAATAGTGTTTCTTATGAACTAACTTGTTTTTTTTCTTGTTTTCATGGATGATATAGCAAGCTTAGCACACCTAAGGACCATACAAAGCTTAGTGAGGCTATTAAACACTCTAAGGAAGGTATAATACTTGAAAACCCTTGGTGTTGTTTTGAGATTTTATAAGTTTTATGGATGATTTAGTGATTAGTATGTTATGGCATGCTTAGATCCTTGTTATTAGTTGTTATGATTATGATTTGGTTTATGAACCATGTAATGGTTAAGATGAGTTGTTGATAGACTAGTCATGATGTTTATTATATGTTGGGATGGTTGAATTGATCTTGGTTAGATCATAGTAAAGTGTAAAAACTTTGGAAAGCGCGTAAACATAGCCGTTATAATGTCCGATTTTACAATATCATGTTTTGTGTGCCATTTTTCATATCAAGACCCTACTGTCCAGAAACCTTTTCTGCCATGATAGGATAGGTTATGTTATAAGCTTCGTTTTGATATAAGGAACGTGTGAAACGGACTTACGGTTTAGGAGTTACGGCCGGTTTACTAAAAGTAGTTCGAATCCGTAAACGAAAGTTCGTAACTGTAATTGAACCCTCGTAATCTATGTAACGTCATGGCGAATCTTGGTAAATAAATACTAGAGGTAAAAAGGAAGGCGTGAAAGAAAACCGTATGTCAAAAGGATCATTTTTCGATTTATTAAAAATGTTCGAGTCGAGGTTAAACGCGAACGAACCCCTAAAAGATGACTCTTTTATAACTTCGGTAAAACACTTAGAAAAAGGGCGATAAAACTCGGAGTATAGTATTGGTTCGTAACGATCGACTTTAGAACTCATATGACTTAAGTATGTCCCAAGTATAAGTTCAATGACATGTCGTATTAACGAACGAATGTCGGGTCGGATCAGTGATAAAAGTAATCCACTAAAAGGGGTATAACGAGATAACTCGAGAACGTGTTTCGAATTAAGTATAACTTAACTTTTAATATGTTAAGTGATTAATCCCGAATGCCTTGGCTATTTATAGATCACCAAGCTGAACCGGGACCCGCTACCACTACCCCTTACCGTACTCGACTACCAGGCAAGTTTCAATTCCCTTCTTTTAGGCTGTTGTTGTGATTGAATAAATATATATATATGATTGCTGATATACATATGCCATTGCATGCATGCCTACTTTCAAGTTGAATTGATATACTTGTTCCCTGAATGTTATTGTTGGCTTATAAGCTAGATAGTTATACATCAGTTATAAGCCGGTTATGGTAAGACCCTCATAGAAGGGCGTATACATCTTATTCATCAAATATAGACCGGGAGTCAATATTTCTTGATATATCGAGATTACCTCGGAGGAAAATATTTAAGTAAGTATTTTCCATTATTCGGGCGACGAATATTATTTGAATATTCGTTCGAGATTATTTATTTTAACGATATTTACTTCAAATAATTATTTGAACGTAACTATTCGACGAATAATATTTTTAATATTCATTCAGAGTCGAATTATTTATCGATTATTATTGCGAATATTCTTCTAAAGGTTGGACTACTAAATGAATATTAATTGGATATTCATTTAGAATATTATTCATTAAATGAATATTACTTTTGAGTATTCATTTAAGACAGTAATTACCTATCGAATATTATTTTAATGTTCATCTGAAACTTGATTTATTTATCGAGTCTTATCTCGAATATTTCTTTAAAGTTTGGATTACTAAATGAACATTACTTGATATTCATTTAGAATATTATCCATTAAATGAATATTACTTTATCAATATTCATTTAAATTCCTAATTAATTATGAATATTATTTTGAATATTCATCTAGGGTTCTATTTAATCATCGAATATTATTTTAAATATTTTAAATATTTCTTTCAGGACTTATTAATTAATGAATATTATTTGGAATATTCATTTGAATATTTAGTTATGCAATAAATATTCTCTCGATATTTCTTCAAGAATTATTTGAGAGATACTCTGATTAAAGATATTCTTTCATATTCCTAAATATTCCGTAAAATATTTTAATTCAATAAATATTCTCTGAATATTTATTCCATACTTAGAATAACCTCGATAAGGTTTATCTTCTTCGATTATTACAGAAAATATTTCGGAGTCATATTATTATTAATCTTATATCAATAAAGGTTCTCAGACATCATTCTTCTTTGAGTCTATCTCCTTAATAATAGGGAACCTTACTTGGAAAATGTTATTTATCTTGTCGACTTCCCGGTCATAAAGTATTCCCTTCACCCGCAACTCGGGTGCTGTTGACTTATTAAGTCGTTGCTTACCTTCTCATCTTCCGAGGGGTAAGATTACTGGAACAAGTTGATATCCGTTACCAAGTAATAGCTTGGGAGTTATTGGTAAATTTTCCTTTCCAACTAGATACGACTACTTTGTGGAGTCTTATCAATAAGTATTATACTTGGGGAAAGGGGGACGAACGTTACATTTAGAATCATGAATTCTATGTGAACTAGGAGTCGTGTAAGAGGCCGAGTAGCGCCGGTCCATCCCCTTGGCCCAACCGTTGGCCGGGGAGAGCTAGCAAGGCGGTATACAAGTAAAGCCGTCAGTTCTTCCTTCTACCGGTAGTAAATCTAAATTGAGCTGTACGATCTCGACTGATCATCAAGATTGGAACAGCGGGCGCGGTGAATACTCCATCATTGGTTCATCATCCAAATTTATTTATTCCCTGCAACATGATTACTATTGGCAGAGTTGGAAAAGGGTCATAACTAGAATTGCAACCTTTTCTTGCAAACTCCTCTTCTTAATAACAATAAGAATATCTCGCTTACTTTGATGTAGCAGATATTTCTACAAACAAATACTTTAAGTTACCTTGTAACTGCATCGTTCATATTATACTGGCATCATTTCCGTAAATGCATGGCATATGGTTTGAAAGATACTTTTGAACTGTTACATTATCGTTCAGTTATATATTATTGTTGGTGGGCTATTGCTCACCCTTGCTTTATTATTATATCACAACAACAGCTAGACCAGATGACTCGCACAAGGCGCACTCGACGCGGGCGAGGACGATGAGACTACCAGAGCTGAAGAAGAAGCTATTGGTAGGGTATATTTATTTTTTTTCAGTACCAAGAATATGGTCTAGTATGACTTATGTAAATGGATGGCAAAGAGTATGTATTTATATTGAAATCCTTTTTGGATTGTAAGAACTCAAAATGTGATTAATAAAAATTTGATTGTTACTCTGATTTCATCTCTGGGACTATAACGGGTGTGTTTTATATTGTTGTGTTGGGTTATAGAGACGTAATTTACTTTATGTTAAGGAAAGTTCAATTGTTGTGGACAGAATTGGAAACCGTAACCACCGGATCCCGGACCCCGGATCTGGGGGTGTTACAATGCACTTGCTGAGAATTTCTTTCGCTCATACTTGTTTGTTTTAAATTTTAACCTTTCAGTGAAAGGTAGTTTGGCGAGACTCATACTTCTTGTCGAAGTTATACCAGTGCTTTAAGATTTGAACAAGGCGAATGTTGTAATGAAGAAAATTTTATTTAATGGAAATTGGATTCTTGTTTCTAGCACTATAACCTAAAAGATCCTGGATAGTTGGGGTTGCAGATGTTATATTTTGGTTTTTGAATGACTACAAGTGATATTGTGTTATTCATCAAGTGATTTTATTTTGAGAATTTTCGCGTAACGATCAAATCTCCTGACCCCAAATTTGGGGGCGTTACAGTACTTTTGTTCTTATTAGTAATCATAAATGAGTTCAACCCATCTATAAATTTTATCTGAGCTTCCGTTGTTAAACCCTTGATGATTTTCAAGATAAAATAATGGTTCAAATGCATCTTACCTTCTTAATGTTGTGTTGAGTATTGAATATACCGAAGAGAATACAGAGGGGGGGTGAATGGATTCTCAAACTTTTCTTCTGATAGGTGTTTTAGGTGAAGGTTGTTTTAAGGGTTTGAATCTGGTTGTGTAACAAAGTGTGTGTTTGTGTTTAACAGATTATGTAAGTGCGGAATATAAACACAAGAACACGATCACTCACTTTAATCTAATATTGTATTAGATAAAGATTTGCTACAATCTGTGAATACAAATGTTAGTATTCTCAGCTTCTTTCTCAGAGAGATATTACTTGTAAAAACTATTGATCATTCTTTTGATTGATACTTGCTAAAGAAGTAGGGTTGTTCACTTATATCATGTGAACAACTTGCTTACAACAAATAAGGTAGAAAACAAATTTGTTCACTTATATTGATCATTCCTGTTTTGTTTCTTATTAGCCACTTTCTTTTCAGATTCATTTTTCCCAGCTGAAACAAACTTCACAAACTTCTCAGGTCTAGGTCTACCTTCTACTGGCTTCTTGGCTTTTGCCTTGACACTCTCACTCTTAGAGGATGTTGGTTGTTCACTAGACTGTGCCTCATCCTCATCATTCAACATTTTCTTGATGAATAAGGCATCCTCATCAATTTCAAATGTTGGTTCTTTAAAAATTGGAGACTCTGTGTTTTTCAAAATGTGAGGCACTTCATCCTGAACAACTATGTCATCTTCAATGACATCATAGCCTTTCCTCTATTTAAGAGTGCCATAGTCAAGTCCAATGGCAGCCTTGGGTTTAGCTTGGTTTTTCTCATGGTAGGACTGCAATAGACTAGAGGAGTTCTTAAAGGTTTTCAGCTTGAATTCATTTTCAGATAGTTCATCCCTAAGAGCCTTCTCAACCTGACTAGCACATAGAACCTTATTCTGCAGATATTCAACTTCTTTCTTAAGGTTATCTACTTGCATAGCAGTTATCTCAAGTTCCTCATTCTTCTTGTTTAACAGTTCATTCTTAGCAGACAGTTTGGCAATCTCTTCATTAGCAGCAGTCATACTAGTATGAATATTAAACATTTCAATAGATAGTTGTTCAACCATGTATTTATACTCAGAAACAGACATATCTATGGTAGTGAGAGATGGTACCTGAGAGTCAGATAGAGATTGTTTATCCTTGGAATCAGCCATCAAGGCATAGTTACAGAATTCTTGCTCCTCTCCATCACTATCAGAGTCATCCCAACACTTCCCTTCAGCTATGTAGGCCTTGCCTTGTGTTTGCTTTTTCAGAAGGGCATCATACTTAGCTTCAAGCTCTAGAAACTCCTTATCCTTCTTTTTAGGCTTCTTGCATTCACTGGCAAAATGCCCTAGGTCATTGCATCTATAACACCTTACAGATGACCTATCCACATGGCTGGTTTTTAATTTATTCTTGTTTGCTTTCGCAGGTGCCTTGCTCTTGTTGAATGAATGGTTTTTGGGTCTAGGTTTGAAGGGTTGGTTCCTCTTGAATCTGATGTTTTGAAACTTTCTGGCCATGAAAGCATATGAGGTGTTTTCCATGCCATCTAGCTTTTGAAGAGTATAGAACTCTTCTTCTTCCTTCTCCTCAACATGTTCAGTCACTTCACCTTCATTTTCTTCATCATCTACTATCTCTTCTATCCTCAGCTGACTTGTAGATGCTTCTAGGTCTTGAACAGATTTGCTGAAAATCAAGACACATGATGTGTTTACCATTCTGCCTTGGTTGGCTTGGATAGCCCTCTTCTGAAGCAACTCAAGCTCATGAGTCTTTAAAACCCCGTAGAGCACATCATATGTGAGTTTGTTCAAATCTCTTTCTCTTAGAGAAATGACCCTTTGCTCTAGATGGTTTGGTGAGGACAATGGAAACTTCATCTTCAACTCCTTGGTGCTGTAAACCTTCGCATTCATCTGTAGCTCAGTCACCAGCTTGTGAAACCTTTCAAACATGTCAGTAATGCTTTCCTTGGTTTGAGCCATGAAAGCTTCATACTGTGTGACCAGTATATGTTTCTTGTTTTCTCTAACCTCCTCAATTCCTTCACATAACACCTCAATATGATCCCACATCTCCTTTGCTATTTTGCAAGAGGCTATGTTAGGAAACATTGACATTTCCATAGAATCTATGATTAATAACATGAGATGACTATCGAGAGCAACCATCTCCTTTTCTGTCTCTGTCCATTTGGATGGTTCTTTAGCCACATATGATCTTGGAATGGTTATAGTTCCAACAGTCTTTTCAGGAATATCCTATTGTGGAATAAATGGACCATTCTTGAGTATCTCAGGATATAGAGGGTTAGCAGCTTTGATGAACAACAACATTTTAATCTTCCAGAGGTTGTAATTCTCTTTGTCGAACTTAGGGACCTTCACTGTTCCTGTAGTCTTTGGTGTATTCATGATCTTTTTCTGTTTTTAAATAAACAGCCTGCTCTGATACCACTTGTTGAGTATTGAATATACCGAAGAGAATACAGAGGGGGGGTGAATGGATTCTCAAACTTTTCTTCTGATAGGTGTTTTAGGTGAAGGTTGTTTTAAGGGTTTGAATCTGGTCGTGTAACAAAGTGTGTGTTTGTGTTTAACAGATTATGTAAGTGCGGAATATAAACACAAGAACACGATCACTCACTTTAATCTAATATTGTATTAGATAAAGATTTGCTACAATCTGCGAATACAAATGTTAGTATTCTCAGCTTCTTTCTCAGAGAGATATTACTTGTAAAAACTATTGATCACTCTTTTGATTGATACTTGCTAAAGAAGTGGGGTTGTTCACTTATATCATGTGAACAACTTGCTTACAACAAATAAGGTAGCAAACAAATTTGCTCTCTAATGTGTCTATCCTATTTTAGTAAACATCCAAACTGCTACATATTTGACTTCTTAAAACTCTGTTCAGATCCACTTCTTTAGCTCTTTGTCTCTTGTACATCTCTCCAAGCTTCTTTGTAGGCTTTCTAACGTGCTTTACAGTATGTGGTCCATAAAGCGTCTTGGCTTGTTGCAGGTTTCTGACTTGTACAATTCTTCAGTATTTTATCTCCAAGATTATATTGGAGAAGTAACTATGTTGGTGATTCGAGAACTAGAATTGGCTTAATCGATAACTCTGAGTTCTCGAATACTTTTGAGCTGACATATCGAATCACTTCTTGAATAAGTCTTTTCTCCAGGAATCCTTGAGATATCGAATAGAGCATTTTACTTATTGAATCCCTGAGATATCGAATAGCTTCTTGAGTCATTAAGATATCGAATGGAACATTGACTTGTTGACTCCTAGAGAACTCGAATGATACTTTGACTTGTTGACTTTCTGAGTTCTCGAATAGAGTAGTAGACATATAGAATCTCTGAGATATCGAATGAGATATCGAACAGTGCATTCAGAGCTAACGAATAATGTCTTTGTAGATATCGAATCCCTGACTTCTCGAAAGCTAGACTTCTCGAATAGATCAAAACACTTCTCGAATTGGTACTTAGGCAAGTCTTCATTCTCCAAATTCCAACTGTGTTTATTTTAAAAGTCTTGGTCTTCAAGCTTGAGGCATGATCCTTGGAACTTCTTTTAAGCATTATTCTCTGACTTTAATTACAGTTACACAAGTAGAATTTGATGCCTATTACAAGTACTACAACAAGTAGAAACTCTACAACTAGAGGTTCCCTCAGTTAAGAGGTCATGTAGGTAATGCACAGCATTACAGTCAATTAGGCTTGTTATTAGATGTATACAGGCATGCCTCTGTGACTAACAATCTCCCCCAAATTGTGAGTAAGACCCTTAGTCACAATTTCATGGCTGATAACAAACATACATAAAGATAAAACTTGAAAAGTACAGGTATGTAATTTGATTGAAAATACAAAGAGGCATCCTTACAAGTTATGAAGAATTACTAGCCATATCCTTTTGGATTCATCTCTTGAGCTTTGGCTTGCAGATTCTCATTTTTCTTCTTTTCTTCAGCTTCTTTAGCTTTCTTTTTTGCATTTTTTTTCCATAGCAAGAATAATGTCTTCTATAGCAGTGAGTTCCTCAATTAGAGGAGAGCCTGATAGATCTTTAAGAACTTCATTCAGCTGTTTCTCAGAGTAGGAACTGATGTAGTCCATTCTAATCTTCACAGTTCTTTCATATTTCTTGTATTCAATAATGTAAGGATTATACTTGACTCTACACAGACCCATGGCTCTTAACTCATCAACCTTAGCTTCCATAGCAACAAACTCCTCATCTCTTTTCTTTAACAGCTCCTCACTTTTCTTTTTCTTTTCTGCCTGGTGATCTCTCTTCATCTTGACAAAGTCAATCAACTCCAGCTTCCATACTCTTTCCACTCTATCCTTAGAATCCAACATAGCAATAATCCTTTCTATATCATCTAGCATGCCCCAATGCTAACATGTCCCTTGCCTGAATTTCTTCTGTCCTCCATCAGTATATTTAATTTCAAGGCAGTCATCAACAATGGCAACATGATAGATTCTTTGAGCCCATAGGAAATGTAGCTGGTCTTCATCAAAGTCTTCATCTAGTGGTTGGAATTTTAATCCTGGAATGATAGTTAGGGCCTTTGATTTAGATGGCTTCACTCTTCTTGCAGCATGTTTGAATTTGATCTTTTTCACTTGGTTGCTTGGCAGAAACTTGTGACCTTTGCTGGTAGACCATTGTAGTACACCATTAGCAGTTTGCTTTTGGAAACATATAGATGGTTTCTTGAGTTGAATATCCTTCTCTTCTTGAGGTGGCAAAACAGTTGTTGAAGCCATAGATATAGATTTTGATAGGTCACTACTAATTGTATTCACCCTAGACTTAGAGTCTTGTGTTATGGTGAGGTTACAGTTAGCAATGCTTAAGGCTTGCTATTTTCCACTTTTCCTCTCATAGACTTTGCCTTGGTCATGATCATCCTTCTTGTCCTTGTTGTCCTTCTTCTTCTTCTTGTCTTCATCACCCTTATCACTCCTATGATGTCTTCTTCTCCCATAACTTTTGTCTTCATCTTCATCATCCTTATTTCTCCTTCCTTTGGCTATTTCTAGAATCTCACCTGTGGCAATGAAGATTCTGAGAATGTGCAATGCCTCTACTTCTTCACCAGTTCTTATCCCATTCTTTTTTTGTAATTTATCAATAATGTCAATGATAAGTCTGTGATTTTGGAGAGTGAGATCCTTGGGAATGACCAGCTGTTTGATATCCTCAATCTTTGTCCTAGACTGATAGATAATTATTCTTGGATAAGTGCAAACTTCAGGCAACCTAGCTTGTTGACCATTCCTCAGATCAGCATATAGACTCTTATTGTTCTCTCCCTTCTTCTCTATCAACCCCAGGATAACATCAATCTCTGTGAATTTTAGAGCCTTTAAGGTGTCATAAGATAGATGCCATATTTTACCACTGGTCACCATCATAATCTCCTTGAGATAGATTTGATTTAGCATCCTTGGAATCACTGTCAGAAATTCAATTTGTTCTCTCAGACTCCTTCTGTACTCCAATGTATCCCCTCCAACCTTTGCTCGAGAGACTTGAAGAAACTTCAAGAAGGCAGCATCATGATAAGTTTCTGAATTTGCTACTTCTATCAGTTTGGCCTCAATAACTACATCCACTTCAACTGGTTGATCTTCTTCATTTTTGGAGGTTTTAGCTTGCTCAGTTGGCATAGATCCTGCGACCACTGTAGAGGTGATGGTTTGTTTTTGGCCACTTGGGGTAGTGATGTGTACAGGAGGTAGAGTGACAGTTGGTAGAGAAGGTAGAGGTGCATTGACTTTGGCTTTGCCCTTGCCTTGAACATGAGAGGTTGTAGGTTTTGAGATTTTTGGTTGACCACCCTCAGTTATGATTATGCCTTTTTCCTTAGGCTTCTCCCCCTTAGGCTTTGATGTCCTTAAGTTCCTCTTCTCCCCCTTAGGCTTGTTGTCAGACACAGAGGCTTTGGTAGAGACCTTTGGGTTGGAAGAGGTGGGATTAACAAATTTATCAGGTAGAGGGAGCCCCATATGCTTCATCATAGCAAACAACATCAGTTGTTGATGAAGAAGAACATCAGCTGTGGTGGTAGCTTGAGTGTCCAACTTCTCAGTGAGAGTTGTTACTGTGTCTGTAAGATGAGCATTTGACTGCTTGAGTGAGCTCATTTTTTTCTCCAGAGTATCCACCTTGGTGAATAACTAATTAGCTTTAAAGCTAGACAATGATTGTTCCTTGAGCCTCACTACCTCAAACTTGGTCATATTATGAACAGGGACCTTAGTCACCAGTTTATCTCCATATTGATTTGCAAACATGGTCCTCAGCATGGCATTGGCATCATTTGTCTGACCAAAGAGATTCTGAACTTAAGTTGCTAGATTGCTGACAGTTCCATGAAGCAAAGCCATGCCATTGTCCATCTTGATGCAGATAGATTTGCAGTCTTGTATGGTTTTGAGGATAGGATCTAAAGTTGGAAACTTGGCGCAAATTCTCTTTTGATTTCTCCCACTGTCTTGGCTGTTTCATCACACACCTTGTTGACTTCTATCTTAACACCCTTGCCCAGATAGTGTGCAGCCTTGAGGAATCCCTTGTAAGAATCATTCATGGATTCATACACTTCACCAGGAGTCAGAGATTTAGCATTTGAACCCAGTGAAGTGAGGTATTCCTCTCTTAGATATTGAAGGGCTTCATTGAGAGTAATATCATATTTCCCTTGCAGCCAGGCATCGACATTCCCATCTCTCTCAGCCTCATCTTCTATTTTCTCTTTTTGCATCTCTACATCATCCCTGTGACACAGCAGAATGGCTTCATAGTCTTGGTTTGACATATTGGATGTGACAAGGTTTTGGGCTATCTTTACAAACTCAGGAATCTGATCCACAACTAAGCTTTAAAGTGCTTCAACCGTCAATTGTGGTGGAGCAGACCCTGATCCTGAAGCACTGTCATGTTGCACAGGCTTCGGCCATTGTGACAAGAAGTCAGAGCTAGAGCTAGGCAAGCTAGACTCCTCAGTTACAGATGCAACTTCTGTAACAGGATGGAATGACTTTACTACTGGTGTCTCCACAGAGTGGGATGAGTTACACCAGTAGTTGACACAGGCACAGAGTCTCTAGTGAAAACTAGTGAATCCTCTGTGTTTGTGATGGTGTCATTAGGATATGCCCCAGCTAGCATTCCCTCACCATCTAAATGTGGTTCCTGGGTGGTGAGCAAAGTGTCATGCACTAAGTCACTTGAGTCCATTGGCTCACCAAGAGAAGAAAATTCTTGGTGATCAATGCCTTGCTCCTCAATTGCTTGAGTTGCAGGTTCCAATGAAATATCATTGTAAGATTCTGAAAGAAGAGTGTCTTGTAGATTGGATTTTGGCAACTCCCCATGAGAAATAGAGGGAGTTTCAAGTGTGATGTGCTCTCCACTCAGTGTTGTGCCAGCCTTATCACTCCCTTGTGCTGACTTTTTACAAGATAGTGCATTGGGGAGGATGCTTGATTCTATAGATGCACCCTGTTGAGAGGGTACATCTAGTGAGCTGTTTGCCCCTGATTTTACAACTTCAGCCATTTGTGTGACTGAAGAGGTGGTTTTCTTAGCTTTCTTCTTCTTTGGCTTTTGCAAGGGTGACACAGGTGCCTCACTTTCTAAGCCTAATTCAGCATTCAATGCTGCTTCTGTTAGCATTTCCAAGGGTTCAAAGGCTATCTCCTTTCTCTTCTTTTTACTATCACCACCCTGTTGAGAGGATGATGCAGGTGGCTCTGTGTTTGGTTCAGTGTTTAGTTGAGGGGGTTGGTTAGCTGGCCCTGGGTTAGCATTTTGTTCTACTTGCTTGGGCTGTGCTAACTCAGACTTAGAGGCAAATGTTGGCATGTTATGGGGGTAAGACTCAAATAACCTCTGCATATGAGGGGTTATTACAAGCCTAACATCCACATCATTCCTAGTCTCCAAGTTACCAAAAATGAGTTTGGTCGTGGATTTCGGATAGCCTATTCTATTTCTATTCATCCCAGGCAATTCAATCAGTTTATTATCTATAAAATTAAGAGCAGATTGAATAAAACGAGGGAAGAAAATTTCATTACCTCTCTTGGTTGAGTTCTTACCAAGTCTCCCATATAGCTCCTGCATAATTAGATTACCCACATTGATTTTCCTATCATATGCCAGGGAGTATGCAATTTGCTGTGCAGGTGCACTGATTTGATCAAAACTCGACTTTCTAGCAGTGAACACCTGTAACAGTATGGCGAACACAAAACTCCATTCCTTTCTGAGACACTTCCGGTTCATTTTTCCAATCTTGATTGTATCAGCAAAGTTGAAGAATGTAATCAAATCATCATCAGATACCAGAGGGTGATACATCTCCTGATGAAGTCCTATTGCTTGATTCATATCCTCTGTAGTGATAGTAACCTCTTTCTCTTGTATTTTACAATAGATGACATAAGAGGTTACTGCATTCTCGAGAGCAATAACTTCCACAGTGGCTGTCCTCCAAAACTGTTCTAGGAGATCTAGGTACAGAGTTAGGTTGGCTGAGAGTGCATCCTTGATGTATGACTCAGACATCCAGCGAACGAAGCACTTGAAGTTAGCATTGGGTGCTTCCACATCATTAGTAATAGCAATGAAGTTGGTGTGATTAGGAATTGTGAGTTGGGTATTTGCCATTGTTACACAGAGAGACGAGAGAAGAGAATGAAGGTTGAAGAAGAAATTTAGCTTTTGAAGTTAGGGTTTTCAGAGGTTTTGGAACTTTAGATGCTTGAGAAATCGAATGAAATGAAACGAATAAATGTAAAACTGTATAAGTATGAAGTACTTGAATTGTCGATTAGATATATGTTTTGTATCGACAAGTCAGTTATTCGAGAAGTAGAAATCAACTATTTGATAAGTCAAGAAAGGCTTAATCGATATCTCAAGCAGTTCGTAACTCATAGCTGGCTATTATCTAACTTAGAAATAATTCCAAATTAAATAAAATATGTTTTTATGAGTGATTTAAAATTCTGAATAAAAATCCAAAAACGGTTAAGATTCAGCGAAAATTCAACCTTTTCAAATGATTCGACAACTCAAATGTTCTATTCGAGAAGTCAAGCAAGTCTCTGTTCGATTTCTCCAAAATGCACTATTCGAGAACTCAAGAGTGTTCCAAATAGACTTGTTAGAGAAGTCGACCATAGACATGAAAGTCATTAGAGAAGTCTGACTTATCGAGCTACACTTTCCACTCATAAAAGTTAATTTTCACTACCTTTTCAAAATTCACCAGAATTATTCAAATGAAGAATATTCTAACAAATTAAATAGTGATAATCTTAAAATTTCATAGAAATTTCAAGCTAATTCGAATATGATTTTCAACATATGCAACAGATTTGAAATATTTATAAATCATATTTCAGCCAACACTTACTTCAAAAATATTGAGAATTTAGATAAAGTAAGTGTCTACTATAAACTAAGTGTTTACTGCTGCAACAATCTAGTTTATATTTTCACTTAGCCAGATTCTGAAGAATTCAACATTCCAATCTCACTAACCAACCTTGTGAAGGTGGCTTCATCCAATGGCTTAGTGAATATATCAGCTAACTGTTTATCTGTAGGGACATAATGCAACTTAATGGTTCCATTAGTTGCATGCTCCCTAATGAAATGATATCTGATGTCAATGTGCTTTGTCCTAGAATGATTGACATGATTGACAACTATAGAGATTGCACTTGTGTTGTCACACATGATTGGAATTTTTTCCAACACAAGTCCATAATCTCTAAGCTGATTTCTAATCCAAAGCACTTGAGCACAGCAACTTCCAGCAGCTATGTATTCAGCCTCAGCTGTGGAAGTTGACACATATTGTTATTTCTTGCTGTACCAAGAGACTAACCTTTGTCCAAGAAACTGGCAGCTACATGAGGTGCTTTTCTTATCCACTTTGCATCCAGCATAATCAGCATCAGAATAGCCAACCAGATTGAACCCTGTGTCCTTAGGATACCATAAACCCAAGTTTGGAGTGCCCTTCAGATATCTAAAGATCCTTTTTATAACAATCAAATGTGACTCTTTTGGAATTGATTGAAACCTTGCACACAGACATGTAGCAAACATGATGTCTGGCCTACTTGTAGTGAGATAAAGTAGAGAACCAACCATGCCTCTGTAGACTGAGATATCTACTCTCTTGCCTTTGACATCTTCATCCAATTTGGTGGCAGTGGCCATGGGTGTCTTTGCAGGTGAGCAGTCTTCTAAGTCAAACTTCTTTAATAAATACTCGATGTACTTGGTTTGACTGATGAAGATACCATTCTTCCTCTAACTAACTTTCAATCTAAGAAAGAATGTTAACTCTCCCATCATACACATCTCATATCTGCTTTGCATGAGCTTAGAGGATTTCTCACACAACTTCTCATTTGTAGAGCCAAATATGAAATCATCCACATAGATCTGAACTAGGATAATATCATTACCATGCTTCTTGTAAAACAGTGTCTTGTCCAATGTGCCTCTAGTGAATTGATTTTGAAGAAGAAATTGTGATAAAGTGTCATACCATGCCCTTGGAGCCTGCTTAAGTCCATACAATGCCTTAAGCAATCTGTAGACAAATTCTGGGAAATGTGGATCCTCAAAGCCAGGTGGTTATTGCACATAAACTTCTTCTTCGAACTCCCCATTCAGAAATGCACTCTTGACATCCATTTGATAGACTTTAAAGTTTGAATGAGCAGCAAATGCCAAGAAGATTCTGATGGCTTCCAGTCTAGCAACAGGAGAAAATGTCTCATCATAGTCAATGCCTTCCTGTTGAGAGTATCCTTTTGCAACCAACCTTGCTTTGTTTCTTACTATTACACCATCTTCATCCATCTTATTCTTCAGAACCCATTTTGTTCCAACAATGGTTCTGTTCTTTGGTGCAGGCACAAGTTCCCATACTTTGTTTCTTTCAAATTGATTCAGCTCCTCTTGCATAGCAATAATCCAATCTGGATCCAACAGTGCATCATCAAGTTTCTTAGGCTCAATCTGAGATAGAAAGCAACCATAGAGGTACTCATTTTGAGTTGCTCTCCTAGTTCTCACACCTGCATTTGGATCTCCAATAATTTGCTCTGCAGTGTGTGACCTATCCCATTTCCTTGAGTGCTCAGTTTGATTTCTCAACCTTGATGTTGCTTCATCATCCAAGTCATGATCATTTTCATTTCCTCCCCCTGTAAAGTTGCTACTATTCACAGGTGTGTCTTGGATGCTAGTCTCTTCACTGTTGATTGGATCAGATTCTTCTCTTGTTTCATCATTCACTTGAGTTTGTTGGACTAGAGTTTCAACTTCAGTTTCAATCTCTTCATCAGAATCATCTAGATTTTCAAACTTTAATGGATCTCTATCTTCATTATTGGTTTCTTCTAATCCAGGTAGTTTGCTGTCATCAAATGTCACATCTGTGCTTTCCATAACTTTCTTTTGACTGATGACATAAACTTTGTATGCAATTCTATCCATAGAATAGCCGAAAAAAATTCCTTCAAATGCCTTTGCATCAAACTTCCCAACATATTCTGAATTGTCTTTCAATACAAAGCATTTGCTTCCAAAAGTATTAACATACTTTAGAGTAGGCTTCTTTCCAGTCATCAAATTGTAAGGTGTCTTTCCAGTGTTTTTGTTGATGAGGGTTCTGTTCTGGATATAGCATGCAGTGCTCACAGCCTCAGCCAAAAAACATGTAGGCATCTTTGCATCAAGCAACATTGTTCTAGCAGCCTCAATTAGAGTTCTATTCTTTCTCTCAACTACTCCATTTTGTTGTGGAGTCCCTGGAGCTTAGAATTGTTGAGAAACGCCATTCTTTTTGCAAAATGCTTCAAGTAAGGCATTTCTAAACTCTATTCCATTATCACTTCTCAATGCAATCACACTTGCATTGTTGGCTTTTGCTTCTTTATCAACTTTCTTTACGTGCTCAATGATTACTTGTGGAGCCTCATCCTTTGATGCTAGAAATTCCACCCATGTATACCTTGTGTAGTCATCAACCATCACTAGGGCATACTTATTTCTTGAGAGTGACATAATATTGACAGGCCCAAACAAATCCATATGAATTAATTGCAGGGGCTTGGTGATTGATGTCACTGTCTTTGACTTGTGGCTTGACCTTTTCATCTTTCCTTTTTGGCAAGCCTCACACACTCCTTCTTGACAGAATTCAAGTGTGGGCATGCCTCTCACTAACTCTCTTTTGACTAGAGAATTAATGGCCTTGAAGTTCATGTGTGATAACTTCTTGTGCCATAGCCAACAATCTTCATTTGATGCTTTTGAGTAGAAGCAACAAACTTTGTCCTTGTTTGCAGAGTCCATATTGGCTACAAACAGGCTTCCTTTTCTTACTCCAGATAGAGCAAAATCACCAGTCTTCTTGTGGGTGATCAAACATTCATCTTTGTCAAAACTTACCTTGAATCCTCTATCAATAAACTGACAAACACTTAACAGATTATGCTTGAGACCCTTGACTAGTGCTACATCTTTAATGATGACATTACCAACTTTTAACTTGCCATATCCCAATGTGTTACCCATGCTGTCATCTCCAAAAGCAACCATTGGGCCATCCTTCTCCTCATATTGTGATAGCAGGGCCATATCACCAGTCATGTGATTTGAGCTTCCACTGTCCAAAATCCACATGACCTTCTTTTCACTTTCTTTGCCATGCAAGCACAAAGGTATTACTTCTTCTTTGGTACCCAAACAAGTTTGGGTCCACTTGGCTTAGAAACAGATTTATCAAAAGCAGCATGCTTATCAACTTTTTAGACTAGTCTTCTTGTCACTGTTAGAAGTCTTAGAATCTGAATTCTTAGACTTAGGTGACAGAGGTACCTTCCTAACTCTAGGAGGACTTGAAGACCCTGGCCTTGTGTAGTGTATGTGAATATTGTGACTGATGCTACCATCCATGAATTGTCTTCTCAAATTAAAATAGCTAGTCATAACATTCATGTTGCATGGCATACAGTCAAGTTTATCACAGAAAGGTGAATCTCTATGTCTTAAAGGCATAGAGCAATCATAGAAATGCTTAGCTACACTACCAGTTGGTTTCTTGCATGCATGAGTTAAGTGATTAGTGCTAAAATAGTTTTGACAAACTTTCTTAGGGGCATTTGGCACATAAGCATAATTATTATTCTTATTTATCCCTAGCTTGCCATTCCTGTTTTGTTTCTTATTAGCCACTTTCTTCTCAGATTCATTTTTCCCAGCTGAAACAAACTTCACAAACTTCTCAGGTCTAGGTCTACCTTCTACTGGCTTCTTGGCTTTTGCCTTGACACTCTCACTCTTAGAGGATGCTGGTTGTTTACTAGACTGTGCCTCATCCTCATCATTCAACATTTGCTTGATGAGTAAGGTATCCTCATCAATTTCAAATATTGGTTCTTTAAAAATTGGAGACTCTGTGTTTTTCAAAATGTGAGGCACTTCATCCTGAACAACTATGTCATCTTCAATGACATCATAGCCTTTCCTCTGTTTAAGAGTGCCATAGTCAAGTCCAATGGCAGCCTTGGGTTTAGCTTGGTTTTTCTCATGGTAGGACTGCAATAGACTAGAGGAGTTCTTAAAGGTTTTCAGTTTGAATTCATTTTCAGCTAGTTCATCCCTAAGAGCCTTCTCAACCTGACTAGCACATAGAACCTTATTCTGCAGATATTCAACTTCTTTCTTAAGGTTATCTACTTGCATGGCAGTTAGCTCAAGTTCCTCATTCTTCTTGTTTAACAGTTCATTCTTAGCAGACAGTTTGGCAATCTCTTCATTAGCAGCAGTCATACTAGTATGAATATTAAACATTTCAATAGATAGTTGTTCAACCATGTATTTATACTCAAAAACAGACATATCTATGGTAGTGAGAGATGGTACCCGAGAGTCAGATAGAGATTGTTCATCCTTGGAATCAGCCATCAAGGCATAGTTACAGAATTCTTGCTCCTCTCCATCACTATCAGAGTCATCCCAACACTTCCCTTCAGCTATGTAGGCCTTGCCTTGTGTTTGCTTTTTCAGAAGGGCCTCATACTTAGCTTCAAGCTCTAGAAATTCCTTATCCTTCTTTTTAGGCTTCTTGCATTCACTGGCAAAATGCCCTAGGTCATTGCATCTATAACACCTTACAGATGACCTATCCACATGACTGGCTTTTAATTTATTCTTGTTTGCTTTCATAGGTGCCTTGCTCTTGTTGAATGAATGGTTTTGGGGTCTAGGTTTGAAGGGTTGGTTCCTCTTGAATCTGATGTTTGGAAACTTTCGGGCCATGAAAGCATATGAAGTGTTTTCCATGCCATCTAGCTTTTCAAGAGTATAGAACTCTTCTTCTTCCTTCTCCTCAACAGGTTCAGTCACTTCACATTTATTTTCTTCATTATCTACTATCTCTTCTATCCTCAGCTAACTTGTAGATGCTTCTAGGTCTTGAACAGATTTGCTGACAATCAAGGCACATGATGTGTTTACCATTCTGCCTTGGTTGGCTTGGATAGCCCTCTTCTGAAGCAACTCAAGCTCATGAGTCTTTAAAATCCCGTAGAGCACATCATATGTGACTTTGTTCAAATCTCTTTCTCTTAGAGAAATGACCCTTTGCTCTAGATGGTTTGGTGAGGACAATGGAAACTTCATGTTCAACTCCTTGGTGCTGTAAACCTTCCCATTCATCTGTAGCTCAGTCACCAGCTTGTGAAACCTTTCAAACATGTTAGTAATGCTTTCCTTGGTTTAAGCCATGAAAGCTTCATACTGTGTGACCAGTATCTGTTTCTTGTTTTCTCTAACCTCCTCCGTTCCTTCACATAACACCTCAATATGATCCCACATCTCCTTTGCTGTTTTGCAAGAGGCTATGTTAGCAAACATTGACATTTCCATAGAATCTATGATTAATAACATGAGATGACTGTCGAGAACAACCATCTCCTTTTCTGTCTCTGTCCATTTGGATGGTTCTTTAGCCACATAGGATCTTGGAATGGTTACAGTTCCAATAGTCTTTTCAGGAATCTCCTGTTGTGGAACAAAGGGACCATTCTTGAGTATCTCAGGATATAAAGGGTTAGCAGCTTTGATGAACAACAACATTTTAATCTTCCAGAGGTTGTAATTCTCTTTGTCGAACTTAGGGACCTTCACTGTTCCTGTAGTCTTTGGTGTATTCATGATCTTTTTCTGTTTTTAAATAAACAGCCTGCTCTGATACCACTTGTTGAGTATTGAATATACCGAAGAGAATACAGAGGGGGGTGAATGGATTCTCAAACTTTTCTTCTGATAGGTGTTTTAGGTGAAGGTTGTTTTAAGGGTTTGAATCTGGTTGTGTAACAAAGTGTGTGTTTGTGTTTAGTAGATTATGTAAATGCGGAATATAAACACAAGAACACGATCACTCACTTTAATCTAATATTGTATTAGATAAAGATTTGCTACAATCTGTGAATACAAATGTTAGTATTCTCAGCTTCTTTCTCAGAGAGATATTACTTGTAAAAACTATTGATCACTCTTTTGATTGATACTTGCTAAAGAAGTAGGGTTGTTCACTTATATCATGTGAACAACTTGCTTACAACAAATAAGGTAGCAAACAAATTTGCTTTCTAATGTGTCTATCCTATTTTAGTAAACATCCAAACTGCTACAGATTTGACTTCTTAGAACTCTGTTCAGATCCACTTCTTTAGCTCTTTGTCTCTTGTACTATCTCTCCAAGCTTCTTTGTAGGCTTTCCAACGTGCTTTACAGTATGTAGTCCATAAAGCGTCTTGGCTTGTTGCAGGTTTCTGACTTGTACAATTCTTCAGTATTTTGTCTCCAAGATTGTATTGGAGAAGTAACTCTGTTGGTGATTCGAGAACTAGAATCAGCTTAATCGATAACTCTGAGTTCTCGAATAATGTTGAGCTGACATATCGAATCACTTCTCGAATAAGTCTTTTCTCCAAGAATCCTTGAGATATCGAATAGAGCATTTTACTTATCGAATCCCTGAGATATCGAATAGCTTCTTGAGTCATTGAGATATCGAATGGAACATTGACTTGTTGACTCTTAGAGAACTCGAATGATACTTTGACTCGTTGACTTTCTGAGTTCTTGAATAGAGTAGTAGAAATATCGAATCTTTGAGATATCGAATGAGATATCGAATAGTGCATTCCGAGATATCGAATAATGTCTTTGTAGATATCGAATCCCTGACTTCTCGAAAGCTAAACTTCTCGAATAGATCAAAACACTTCTCGAATTGGTACTTAGGCAAATCTTCATTCTCCAAATTCCAACTGTGTTTATTTTAAAACTCTTGGTCTTCAAGCTTGAGGCATGATCCTTGGAACTTCTTTCAAGCATTATTCTCTGACTTTAATTACAGTTACATAGGTAGAATTTGATGCCTATTACAAGTACTACAACAAGTAGAAACTCTACAACTAGAGGTTCCCTCAGTTAAGAGGTCATGTAGGTAATGCATAGCATTACAGTCAATTAGGCTTGTTATTAGATGTATACAGGCACGCCTCTGTGACTAACATGTTGGAGGCCATTTGTTGTGTCTATCAATGAACTCTCTTCTTATATGAAGTCTAGAATAAAAGCTAGAAAAGTTCATAAAACATGTAACATAAGCTTGACTTAATCTCATTGCCGTGACATTGTGAATGTGATGTTAAGATCGCATTTTGTATTACAAAACATTACAGAGAAATATTATCCCCCCAACTATAGGCAAATTGTGCTAAGTTGTATCTCTTTACAAGAGATACTAAATGACCTCACATAAATGTGTGTTAGATATTTCGAAAGTACTTATAAGCCTGATTGTTATTCTAATATTCTGAGCGAAGCTTGCAATTTAGTCATAAAATTTCTAGTTCATGTTATAAATTGATGTTATCATAGAAAAATTCGAGCCATCTCAACAGGTAATCCTGGACAGGGACTATATTTATTGATCTTATATTGAATTTTTATTATTTTTATGTCTTGTCTTATAATGAATAAAGCAAAAAATTGTTGTTTAAAATTGTAGGAAAAAATTCGCTGACATTGTACTAGTCATGCCCAATCAACTGTCACATTATACTCACCCACTCTACCACGTTAAATACTTGGTTAGTAGCCTTTTGTAAAAATGTTTAAAAAACATTTGAAGGTGAAGGAAGTTGTACCCCTGACCTTTAGGTCTTGCACGACCTATTTGCACATTCCAAGCACTTCTGATGCCTTAACTTTAATGTTGATACATGCATTACTAGGAGTGCACAACTTTTTGGTCTAAAATTGTAAATTAGACCGAACTGGGTCTATCGGTCCAAGACCCGGACCAGACCATATAAAACCGGTCCGGTCAACGGTCCTTAATATCAAAAAAATTTGATTTTCGATCCAGTCCGGTCCAAACCTTGAAAAACCCGGACCGGACCTGATTTCATGTATATAGTTATTTTTACATTATTTTACTCTTAAATTATCTAAAATATAGATTAAATATTAACATAGATCATACTTTGACATTCATAATTAGTAGATAATAAATTGATGATATAGTACGGATAACGCTACAATCTAAATAACTAAATGTTATGTTTTACATGATAATTAATTAACACTCATATGTTTATAAATTACGATTACTTCACAAATAATAAGATATGTACTTCTTGAATTATCTAATATGTAAATTAAATATTAACATATATTTGAATTAGTAGATAATAGATTGATGAGATAGTACGATCACCACTGCAATCTGAATAATTAAATGTTTTACTCCATATGATTGAATAATTGACACTCATATGTTTAGAAATTAAGATTACATTACAAATAATAAGATACGTGATTCGTTTTAAAATTATAATAACCTACAAAATAATTTTATTTTTTATGTATTTCAACTTCAAAGAAAGCAAATATAAACTATAAGAAAAAAGATAAAATTTTATATAATTATTAACTAATCGGTCTGGTCTGGATTTTTTTGGTCCGATCCAGTCCCAAGATCGAATTTAACTGGTTGGATCCTCGATCCATGAAATTGAAAAAATTCGATTTTCGATTGAGTTTGATCTAGTTTTGGATCTTTGTGCAGCCTTACCATCATTAAAGGAGTGTTTTATTTTACTTCGAATCTATACTTTATTACAATAGATGAAACATTAAAAGTTTTGGTACCTGTTTTTTGGTACTTCACGTTTTTACTTAATTACCCTTACCTATATATTACTATGTTTTTACCTAAATACCCTTACTTATATTTATATATACCATTACATTAAATCCAAAGTATTGAAAGATACGAAAATAAATATTATTATAAATAACTAATCAATTTCCTTTTTTATGTAGAGCATGTTTCCTTTTATATTTTTTTAATAACTAATCAATTTCCTTTTTATGTTAAAACTTACCTGTTTTTTTAATAAAATATTGTAATTAATAATAACTTATCGATTCCCTTTTCAGATAAAATGTATTACCTTTTCTATATTTTCAAATTAAAATCTCACTTTTTCTGAAAATAACACGGGCACCATATATATAGTTATTATAATTAAATTATATCATCTAAAAATTTTGAACCTACAAAATTCTTATTCAAAAATTATTAATATAAATTAATAAAAAATTATTTAATATTAAAAAATTCGAACATTGCACGGATTCTAAGCTAGTTTTTTTTAAAATGAATTTATTAGCCTATTTTAAGAAGAAGAAAAACAAGTTTATATGCCTTGATTTGAATAGCAACCTAAATATGGGGTTAACGTTAAATATCGAGTAAGTCACTAGTTGGAACAAAATGGTCTTTAATTACAAATTTGATTCCATTCAGTCCTTAACGTCTTTAAAATGTACAAAACGTTAAAGTCAAATAAAAACTTAACGGTCAACAACGTGTCATAGTACTGATTAATTGACATGGCACTGATTTGAATCGAACTTAGGACTTGGGACGATAAGAGATAATTTTTACCATTTGAGTAATTTGGATTAATTTTAGTTGCACATATAGTCGCAAGATGGTTGTATGAGGTTATCATTGATTATTTTCTAAACTCACATATGATTTGTTTGAAGTTGAATTATTTGATCGGTCCTATGTAATAGTTGTAACTTGTTATGTAACCATTGCAATATCTGAGCCCGGATCTTCTGTCCCCTTCTCCATGTCCCATTTTGTGTCCCCTATATAAAATGGGTGTCCTGGCGGGGCCCATTGTAAGGAAAATGGAAATAAAATATTTTATTTCCATTTTCCTTACAAAGGGCCCCGCCAGGGGCACCGGAGACACAAAAGGGGACATGGAGAAGGGGACAGAGGATCCTATGCAATTAAATGCAATTTCCATTTTTGGATTTTGTTCTAGAAAAAGTTACATTTATTGTTGATTTTTTGATGGTAGATGCAAACAATATTGCAAAGTTGTAATCCGTATTTTTGTAAAAACACAGGTTTGCAATTTCTTTTTTAAGAAAAGCATTTTTGTAAGAAATTTTCACATATTAGGAATTTTTGAAAATCTTCTAAAATTTTATTTACCTATTTATAGCAGTGTTCTAAAAATCATTCGATTTTTCAAAAATCGCCGATAAATCGTTAAAAAATATTTTTAAATGGTATATTATATTTTAAATTAGACTAATATATTAAATATTATTAAAAATATTAAAATTTATTCGATTTTTGTTCCGGTTTATCATTCCGATAAATCCCGATTTACCGATAAATCGTTATTAGATACCTAAACCGATTTGTTTCGATTTTCAAAATAATTTCCAAAATCTAGATTTCCGAAATCTACAACCTTGATTTCTATGAGTGTTTTTAATTTTTTTAAAACAAGAAGTGCTTTATTTTACTTTGAAGATTTTCTTGAAACGAATTAACAGGCCTTTTGTCAAAAAAAGAAAAACAAGTTTCCAGGCCTGACAAAAAAAAAAAAAGTTTCCAGGCCTTGAAACTACTACTCCATACTAGTTGCATAGAGTTGGAGTCGAATACAAGACACAGAAAAAAGATCCAACGGTGGAGAATTGGCGATGAAAAAAAACTAGGGTTTGATGAGCAACCAACCGCCTCCAGTATATAACACAAACACTGTATCTCTCACCCGGTGCGGTGCAGTCTTGTCTGCCCTCCCAAATCAAAAAAAATAAGCTATCTCTCTCCCCCTCTCTCTCTCATCTCTCTCTCCATCGTCAATTTTTCATCTCTCGACGATTTATCCCAAAAAATCTCAAAAAATATAAACACAAAATATTCATATCCTACTATTTTACCCCTAGGATTTTAAAAAAAATCGAAAAAAGCAAAATTAATGGCTCAGATTCAAGTTCAACCGCAGCAGCAACAGCAGCAGCAACAGCAGATTCATGTGTCTGGATCTAACGGAGTTTCGGCCGGAGCGGCGGTGGCGAACGCCGGCGGGAGCAATCAGTTCACAACGACGTCGTTGTATGTTGGAGATTTGGATCAGAGTGTGACTGATTCGCAGTTGTATGACTTGTTTAATCAAGTCGGTCAAGTTGTTTCGGTTAGGGTTTGTAGAGATTTGAGTACTGGTCGCTCGCTTGGTTATGGTTATGTTAACTATAGCAATCAGCAAGATGGTAAATCTCTCTCTCTCTCTCTCCTCTCCTCCTCTCCCCCTATTTGGTTTGAGTATGTGTGTTTTTATGTTTTTATATATGCATGTGATTGGTTCTGTGCAATTGTTATGTGAATTGGGGTTAGTAGTTTTGAAGTTGTTATTAAGCTGTAGTTGAGGGTTTTTGTGGATGTTAATGTGTAATTGAGAAGTTATTGAGGTTGAATTGTCAGTTTTGGTGTGTTTTGGAATTAGATATTTATTGAAGTAGTTGACAGTTTTTTGTATATATGCATGTTAAGGAGTTATCATTCATCAGAGTTGTTGCTTTATGAATTTAGGGATTGTTAGTGTTGTTGGGTTTGGATTGTAATTGAACTGTAATTGAGGGTGTTTTGTTGATGTAAATGTGTAATTGAGATGTTATTGAGGGGAAATGTCAGTTTTGTTGTGTTTTGATCTTGGAATTGATTGGTAATTGAGTGTGTTTTGTTGTTGAGTTATTTATTATAAAACTACTTGGACTATATGGTAGTGTCTAGCTTCACATTATCGGGTCGGTGGCCTTTTTTGGCATAGAGTATTGGTTGGTGTGGTGGTCTGTATTTTATCCTCAAGTCATCATCTGCGGTTTTGATGTTTGACGCGGAACATATTACTGTCAAGCAACTATTTTGATCTTGTGGAGTCCCATTTATCACTCATATGTTCTTGCACTTGGAGAACATTCTGAATCAATGCCATTATGTACAGTAATTGTTTTATGTCATACATTGCTTTATATGTCATACATTGCTATATAATTAGTATGTAACACTTCAATTTTCACTCTCTTTCAGCGACAAGGGCAATTGATGTCTTGAATTTCACTCCGCTGAATAACAAGACAATTCGAGTGAGTGTTTCTCGTCGTGATCCTACTGATCGGAAGAGTGGAGCGGGTAATATTTTTATCAAGGTACCACTTTAAGATGTTACTTAACAACATGTGCATTTTTTTTATGGACACTAAGTTACTTTGAAATGGTTCTTTTGTCATCATTTTGTAAACTTGTAATTAATCGCATCATTCTTTGGCCAACTCTAGGGGTCTGCGTGTGTGTCTGCCTAGGCTGGGTTTGGTTGCTTCTAGTCTTGAGGAAAATTACATGAATCTTTATTTATTTCTTTCTTGTATGTGCAGAACCTGGACAAGTCAATTGACATCAAAGCCTTGCATGAAACATTTTCAAGCTTTGGAACTATTATCTCTTGCAAGATAGCGACTGATAATTCTGGCCAGTCTAAAGGCTATGGGTTTGTTCAGTATGATAGTGAAGAAGCTGCCCAGACTGCTATTGATAAGCTAAATGGCATGTTGATGAATGACAAGCAAGTCTATGTTGGTGTATTTCTGCGCAAACAAGATAGAGATAGTGAGATGAGTAAGACTAAATTTAACAACATTTATGTGAAAAATCTTTCTGAATCTACATCTGAAGATGATCTCAGAAAAACTTTTGGTGAGTATGGAACAATTACCAGTGTAGTAGTAATGAGGGATGCAGATGGAAAATCAAAGTGTTTTGGGTTTGTTAACTTTGAGAATCCTGAAGATGCGGCTAGAGCTGTTGATGCACTAAATGGAAAGAAGTTTGATGACAAAGAATGGTATGTTGGCAAGGCTCAGAAAAAATCAGAGAGAGAAGTCGAGCTCAAAAGTCGGTTTGAGCAAACTGTGAAGGAGCAAGTGGACAAATATCAAGGGGTCAATTTGTATGTCAAAAACTTAGATGACACCATTGATGATGAAAAACTGAAGGAATTGTTCTCTGATTTTGGAACTATATCTTCATGCAAGGTTTGTGTTTCAGATATCATTGAAGTTATCAGAAGCAGTTTATCTGGTAGATTACTAAAATTACTGTGCCTGCCCTTATAGGTCATGCGTGATCCAAGTGGTATCAGCCGAGGATCAGGATTTGTTGCATTTTCAACTCCTGAAGAAGCTTCTAGAGCTGTATGTTCTCTGTCTTTACTTTTCCTGCATCATGTAAGTTCTCATTTAGTAGGCTGATCAGTTTGTTTTCTCAAACTACAGCTTGCTGAGATGAATGGAAAAATGATAGTCAGCAAACCTCTTTATGTTGCTCTTGCTCAGAGGAAAGAAGAAAGAAGAGCAAGGTTACAGGTAAAATATCTGTTTTGGTAGCTAAGATATACGACATGATGGAGCGTTCATGGAAGCTTAGAAAATGTTGTCCGGTGAATGATTTTTGTAACTTGCATGACATTTATTTATTTATTTAAATGAAATGATATGACTTTGTATTTGCTGAATATATTGCGACATGATTTTGCATCTTTGTTCTTTTTGTTTTGATAATACGAAGTTACAAGAAACTCCTCTTTTGTGACTACACTAATAAAAAAATGCAAATCTGGGAAGGTCAGGAATGTACTCTTTCTTTTGTAGAGTCTTATATAAGTTTTCAGCATCTTATTTGGGGAATTTTGTTTTTTGTTGGCTGTGAAACTGAGTTCAAACTCCAGTAAGCGGAGGTCTGTTTCATATTATTTTACTTGATTCGTGGTTGCTTGCTCAAATAAATATTTGTGGTGAGTTTCTTGTTGTTTGAGGAACTAGAAGTCTTGATCAGGCTATGGTGCAGATCCAACTCTTGATTCGTAGCTTATGAATTAATTGCTCTGAGTAATGTCTGGACTTGTGGATATCTATCACTGCTCGCTTGACAAGATTTAAGTGATAATATTAAATTATTAAACAAAGATTTATTGTGTACAGGCCCAGTTTTCACAGATGAGGCCTGTTGCAATGGCTCCTTCCATGGCTCCTCGTATGCCGATATATTCACCTGGTGCTCCTGGTATGGGACAGCAACTCTTTTATGGACAAGCACCTCCTGCAATGATTGCACCCCAGGTATTTGGTCTTGTACTAGTGGGAATCATATGTTATGTTAGTGTGTTATAGGTGTATTGTTGATTGTTAATGTTGATTGTTGATATGATAGCATTGGGTTGGTTCCAAGTCAATTGTTCTAGGATATAAACCTCGAGATGTGCTTCTTTCTTCCAGTAATTTACTTTCAGGTAGTCCATTCAGAGTTCTGAAAGGGAGTGTTTTGTGTTTATTGTTGTACTAGCTTGTAAGTGGTTACTTTTCTTGTTTGTTATCTTATTATTTGTCTTAATTACCAAACAATTTTTACCAACCGATACCTTTATTGTTTTGGCATTAATAACATAGTATAGATTAGCTAATCATGATTTGGTGGGGTTTAGGTGTAACTGTAATGGTTACTGGTTCCGTCTTTTGCTGTATGGTTTTGGATGTGACTATTGTACATGCGTGGGAGGTACTTCGGTGTATGGGGTTAATGTGTTGGTCTTGAAGTGGAACTAGAATACACGTGCATGTGCACAGGCATGTGTTTTGTTTTTGAGTTGAACTACACTACACACGTGCATGAACACATGTATGGTTTAGGACTCAGAAAACTGGTATTGTCTTGTTCTAGATGCTATCCATGTGAAATCCTGGAAGGTATATGTACACAGAGGAAATATATTATGGTATACTAGTGCTATATGTATTGGTTATAAAGTGGAATTAAAGTGTATATTTAAAAGTTCATGGTGTGCAATTTGGTGTTTATTCTCACTTGTTGTCATTACTAGGATATTTGTGGTCACACTGTTTATTGTAATAAATTTAAGCATTTGATTTTCAGGCCTTGAAAGCAGTTTTTTCCTTTATCAGTAGAAAACATAAGCTGAGAAGGGACTTTCCTGCTACAGATGGTTATACTGTACTAGTTAATTTAGCTACTTCTAGTTACTAGGTTTACTGGTTGCAGAGTCTTGATGCAAAATTATCTTTGAACTTCAAAAAATGTCAAAGGAATAGCACTGTTTTATACTTCCTTTTATGTTTATTTGACTGAATTATTTTTGCTTGTAGGCTGGTTTTGGCTATCAGCAACAGCTGGTACCAGGGATGAGGCCTGGTGGAGGTCCGTTGCCAAATTTCTTCATGCCAATGGTACAGCAAGGTCAGCAGGGACAAAGGCCTGGTGGAAGGCGTGGAGCAGGTCCTGCACAACAGACTCAGCAGCCCGTTCCTATGATGCCCCAACAGGTAAACTGAATGTGTGTACTGTATACATAATGTTCCCCATTTTCTCGTCAAGATAAATGTAATTCATTAAATGGGTTTGTCTTTTTCAGCTCATGCCCAGGGGGCGCATGTATCGTTTTCCACCTGGTCGTAATGTTGGCGATGTGGCCATGCCAGGTGTTGGAGGGGGAATGCTTCCGGTTCCCTACAACATGGGTGGAATGCTTCCTAGAGATGCTGCTATGGGTCAGCCTATGCCAATTACAGCTTTGGCGTCTGCGCTTGCTAATGCTCCGGCAGAGCAGCAAAGGACTGTAAGTTTCCCTGCAGATTTTAAGGATTGTGTAACCCGTGTTTCTTATTTATGTTATTTGCTTTTAACATATTGTTTTATGGCAGATGCTTGGGGAAAATTTATACCCGCTTGTGGACCAGCTAGAGCATGATCATGCAGCCAAAGTCACGGGCATGCTTTTAGAGATGGACCAAACTGAAGTTCTGCATTTGCTGGAATCACCTGATGCTCTGAAGGCAAAAGTTGCGGAGGCTATGGATGTTTTGAGGAATGTATCACAGCCTAATGTAGCCGATCAACTGGGTGGACTCTCCCTAAACGAGAACCTTGTTTCTTAAGTTTGGGATGGTTGGTGATTCTTGTAGTACCTTGGGATCCTTCGAGTGAAGGCTTAAAGTTTCTAGTATTTGTTGCTTTTATCCAGGGATTTTGGACTGCAAATTGAAGCTTGTGTTCTTTTAAGTTTGATTCAAAACAGAATTGCATCTCGTTTCCTTTGACAATTTTCTTTAAGACAATTGAACTTGGTTTGGAGCTATTGCTTGGTTTTGATTTATACTTTATTGTTTAAATCCATGACCAATAATGGATGTCTCTGTCTTATGTCCGAGTTTTACTTCATACTGGGGGTTCCGTTTTATTATACATTATTATATATCTCTCGGTTTATCAATAGAAGTGTTATGGGAGAGAAGAATGGAGATCGGGTGCGTGGTTTGTACTTCCCGCTATCAATAATGAACTGATTCCGTAGAATTGGCTACAAACCCAACTTCTCCTAAAGTATAAATCACCATTTTGGTGTAGAGTTGGGTCGGAGGGGAATTTTACAAATTTTACATCAAAATGGTGTAAAAGTACAAATTTGAAATTGGGTTGGAGATGATCTAATCCTTTTAGGAATATTGAGGGATACGCACTAGTTGTCAAAATATTATGGTATGCCCAACTTGAATTTGAATATCTTGAATCTTGTACCCTGTCATTAGCTTTGGTACCAATAGTGCGGTGAGATCAAGTGGCATCGGCTTATATATAATCTCTCTCATGGCCAACCTCCTCATACTTTTGTTTTCTTGCATGTGTAAAAATTATTTAGTACCCACCTATGCTTTTGTTTCTCATATCTTGATCAAAACGTGTTGTTCAGGACACGCTAGCCTGTCTGGATTATATACCAGGACCGGCCGACCAGCCCCATGGTCAACACCGGCATGTAAATCATGCTAACCGTGTGGTAAGACCCAGTGGCTGGGCTTCCCTGCGATACGCAAGATACACCGCGCCTTGTCTTGGTCAAAGTTTCCACTGTCTCTCCAACACGGCTACACGCAGGGGGCGGGTGAGGTTCGAACCCGTGATCCTTTGGATCAACGCTAGGCCTCGTTTTCACTGAGGCAGCTCTCACACTCTTGTTTCTCATATCTTTACCGCTACATGTATCAAGTATTTTATATTCGTGAATTCATAACCCAAACAAGTCATTTGAAACGAAAAACAATAACTTGGGGGAAGTATTTAATTTTCTACGGGAAACAAAAAGTTGGTTTTTAGTGGTTGAATTCTTGTTAACGAAAGCTTATCCACTTATTTATGCAAGTTCTGGAATGTATGAAGGTGACGATGTTCACACAAAGATCTTTTACAGTTCTACTTCTAGTCTTCTACCATCTATGTAGTTCTGACATGCGTTCGAGATTTTTGCAGCAGATAACAGAAGACAACTTATCCTGATCAGTGTGTCAATCACCCTTGTGTGTTTGGGTGAAATATATATAGTTAAGGTGCACGAATCTGTTGACAAAATATTAAATAATAAAATAAATGAATTCTAATAGAGGGAAGTTGGAGATGTTCACATAGATTTAAGGAATAGATGGATCCAAACCTAGGTATGAGGAGTCTAAATTGTTGATAATATGAGAGTTGATTGTTTCATGAAATAGCTGTTTGCAGAGAACTAAGGGCCAGCAAATATGAGAACTTAGGGTCAGCGAATATCATGTCTCTAGTTGATAACTTACACAGAGAGTAGGGAGTGAGAATTTGAAATTATCATGTTAACAAGGAGGAGTGGTCACATAGGCATGCTCTGTCAAACAAAATTTCATGCTTTCTGCATCATTGACAATTGGCTGGGATACCCAGAGTAATACTTTGATAAACGAAAGAAAAACACTACAAGCCGGCAATCAAACATCCTCAAAAAACAACATCACACCTAACTATCTACGATCATCTGTTGATTTTCCTTTTCTTTTGACCTGCAGGAAATCACAATGTTTATTACAATATAGAAGGGTGGAGCCAAGGACTTGATCACTTGACCTATAGCCAGGGTTGGTCCTCATAATTTTGAGGTCCAGTACAAATTTATCAAGGGGTCCTTTTTCAATATTTTTAAATAAATATATTAAATGAATCAACGCACAACTAGACACTAGTAAACAACAATTTACACTAATCAAGCACTACGACATTATAAAATTGAATAAATACATAAATTTTGTGCTTATAAACTATACAATCAACAACATATTACTTACCAGCTTTATTCCTTATACTTTGATTGTTGTTATAGAATCAGATTCTGATAAACGTGCTCATGAGCACTCTAATCTTAAAATCACTAGATACCATATACTTGTATAATGAAATTAGTACACAAAATTAAGGTAATCTGAGATTACTTTAAGCGATACAATGTCTTTCAGATCATATGTAAAGAACGTTCTTTTTTGCAAAAAGGCCTCAAACTTTGTTAAACTTTTTTATATATCGATTAACAGCAACGGAAGTGAAGGAATGTTATGTTTATAAGAATGTAAAGTTGATTTCGATATCTTACAAATACTTTAAGTATATATAAATACTTTGAGTGATATTATAGATTAACAAAGGGATCTATCTGCTGCATGAGATAAGTAACAATAAAAGAAATAAATTAGAGCTTACAACCGGAGGCAGAACATTAACATAGTGCAGATTTTGAGTAGACAGCTTTAACCTCCATCCACCAGAAGAAGTTTCTATGTGTTCTATTTGCTTCAGAAATTTCACAATGTTCTTTGTCTTATGAGTAGGGACATCATAAACCTAATACAAACTAAGAAACTCACACACACGCAGGAGTCGAACCCCTGACCTCCTTCAAAGGAGACCAGTGACTCAACCACTGCACCAACATGTTGTTGGCTTTCGAATGAAAAGGAAAGAATGAAGGGAAATGCAACCCTATTGGTTTGTGTCAATTCAATTAGTCAATTACAGGTGAAGTTCACAAAAATAATGGAAGAGGGATACTTGACAATCATAACATGCGCTATTATGTGGACTACCAAATTAATCATCCTTTTTTTGAGAGCAGCTAACAAAACTGTTGCATAGCACGGGTAGCGATTAACATATAATTTACAGCTGAGATTGTCAAAACTATAGAATGGAGATGCTTAGCCGAAAAAAGTTACCACAGAGTAAAGGTAAAAAAGAAATCAGATTAATGTCAATAGATTTTCCACTTCAATCATTAATACCGATCAATTTATTTGGTTATTCGATCTAATTGAGTAATAACGTGGAACATGTATACTATTGCGAGTATATACTATTCGGTTATTATTAATAAGGTATCAGTCAGCGGAAACAACCAGAATAGAGGTAAGGTCTGCGTACATCTTACCCTCTCCACTCCCATACCCTCCTCTTTAATTGCGGAATGCGGAATACAGCAGGTATATTTGGTTTGGTTTATTATTAAGTAGGGGTAAAAGTACTTTAGATCTATGACAATAAGTCAATACAGTTGAATTTTGATAAAAAATAAAATTTCACAGTCTTCGGATTAAAGTAGTGACTTGTACCACCTCAAAAATTTTCCCGACTATAATTGAAAAAGAAGTGACTGTTATGGAGGGTTGCCACATTATATAGTGCAAAGATACTTCTAGTTTGACAATATCAACCTTCATTTTGGTGGCAGTGCTTTGTTTAAATGATTGTTGGGACTCGTCGAGAGCTTGCAAAATCGCTGAAGATCTGGGAAGGAGATTAGTCAGTGAGGTATGCCTTTTATCCAGCTTCTAAAGTTGTGGTCATTGTAACTCTGTTAGGTTGATTATTAACTAACTGGTCTTTGACTACTTTGAACTGAATGTTTCCCTACGTACTAAAGATTAAAGTTTGTGTATGCCTGAGAGAAATATGATTGATTTACCTTGTTCTATGTTCCCAGCACTATAGAGCGTGCATGGTTTTGTCTAGTAGTACCCCCTTTATCTGTAGAAAGGCTAAATATTTTCCTTAAGGCTGTATTTTAGGCCCTTTGTAAAGAATTCTTCCCAATAGAAGAATAATTGAAAAATTCGGCTGTTTTTTTCTACTTAAAATTATGGTCATCCTTTAGTCCAATGTTACATATACCACTGGTGGAAGAAGTTAGAAGTGGTTCTAATGATGATCTCTCCATAGTTTTAGTATCCAGTCCAGTTCTGCGGTGGCCAAATCAGATGGTGTTTTAGCTAAAAAAACCTGTCAATTGTCAGCATACTTGAGAAGCATAGATTTATAATTTCCAATCGGAGATAAGCACGTAAATGATCTCAGTTGTGCTGGTAAAAGTATTAGCCAATCTCATCCCAACACAATATCACTGATTGATTAGGTCACTTTAAACTTTTAAAATCTTGTCCAAATTCAGATGACTTGGCTAGAAGGAAATTGTTTTTATTTATATATCTTCTAAACGCTAACTGATTGAAAAGGAGAAGATTTTAAGAAGTTAAAGGATGAGAGGGCCATTCACAGAGGCCTACAAGTGTATACACATGTATGTTGGCTGAAGAATATTTAAGCATCACAAGATGTTAGAATATAATATAAGATCCATATAAGACCTCCTTCTACACCTTAAGATTTAGATGGACTGGTTACTTAACATAGTATCAGAGTTCAGGGACACAGAGGTCCCTGGTTCTATCCACGACCCCCAATATTCTCAATTTGTAATTTGGACACGAAGGCAAGTTATGCTCCAAAGATGAACGCCCGTGATCCACTCTTCGACCCAAAAATGGGCTTTCAAATGAGGGGGGAGTATTAGAATATAATATAAGATGAGTTGGTTACTTAACACATGACAACCGAGAGACAGAAATTTAAAAGCATTTGGCCTTTAGCTCACATGGGTATGGATGGTGGCCGAAGAAAACATGTAGAAGTCTTCGAGAAGAATAGAAGAAAGAGATTAGTTCATGTAATTAGGGCCAGGTGTTAGGCATTTTCATAACACTGATTTTTAGCCCTTCACTTAACAATGTTCTCAGGTTAGATGTAAGACATCGTGTTAATCATGAAGGTGGAACAATCTTCATGGAAAATACTTGTTTGTATTCATTCGTACAGAGCGCTGAAGTTTGATTGTTTATTTGTGTTAATTTGGAATAGCAGTGCTCCAAAGTCAGTTAACAACTAATCCCTCTAGTTTAATTTGTTGGAACTTTACTTTTTATAAATCTAGTTTCCAACTAATAGTGTACCCATACTCTCATGTAGTCTAGATAATACAAAACAATCAAGAGAAGAGTGTGCCACAAAGCCCTCTATTATTTTGTTGTTTGTCAGTAGTTGATTATAAAAAATCTTCCTTCTAGCCCTTATCACAAAGAAGAAGGGTCCCCAAGTATTTCCAAACTTTCTTTGAAAGATACATCATGCACGAAATGAAAGTTAAAATATGGAAGTGAAAATAAGATCATTATTGCATTTCTATGCTTATACTCTACTGAATACTTCCATCAACTCAAGATCAATTGTTTAGACAGATAGTAGTATTCCACTTCATTTATTTATAACTCAAACTAAACCATGGCTGCACAGTTCCAGTTCAGTGTATGCCTTCTCTTGATAACAATTTCACAATTCATATCCACTTCATTAGCTTATAAAACAAACTGTTACATTGTTCATATGGACCTATCAGCCATGCCTAAAGCCTATTCTAACCACCACAGCTGGTACTTGGCCACCCTTGCCTCCGTAACCGACAACTTAAAAATCACCAGAACCTCAATTTCCTCATCCTAAAAAATTATCTATACTTACACTAATTTCATGCACGGTTTTAGTGCAATTCTTTCTGATTCAGAACTTGAATCCATTAGGAGCTTACCGGGCTATGTTTCGTCCTTTAGAGATGTCCTGGTAAAACTTGACACAACTTATTCCTTCAAGTTCCTTGGCCTTAACTCTAAATATGGTGCATGGCCAGAATCCAAGTATGGCAAAGATGTCATAATAGGTTTGGTTGACACCGGCATTTGGCCAGAGAGTAAGAGCTATGATGATTATGGAATGACACCTACTCCACCTAAATGGAAGGGCGCCTGTGAAATTGGTACACAGTTTAATTCCTCTTCGTGTAACAAGAAACTTGTTGGAGCCCGTTACTTTAGTAAAGGCTTACAAGCTAACAATCCTAATCTTACAATTTCAATGAATTCTCCACGGGACACTTAAAGATTAATAACAGGCTAACAAGGTATGAACAATCAGCTTAGGAAGAAAGCACACTCATGTCTCATAGAAAGCCTTGAAAGGCAGCAAACAAAATATCTGATACAATGCTACCAATACTAGATGCAAAGGCCAACTATTATATAGTACTACTACAGACAAAAAAGGAGAATGATCCTATCCATATGATAACAAACTCTAAAGACAATGACTAAACAGTCCCTAGAGAATAATCCAAGAAAGGACCACAATATTACTACTACGTTATTGCAATGCTGGCACATGCACCCTTTATTAGTAGAGAAGAAATCCACGACCGACAATCATCTCACATTACTCCCCCTCAAGCTGTACTGCAGTTGGAACGGAAGTGCTAAGCTTGTTCAGAATGTAGTTGTGTTGCTTTCCTGACAGAGGTTTGGTGAGTATGTCTGCTAGTTGACCATGAGAAGGTACATATTGTGTTGTAAGAGCACCAGCTGCAATTTTGTCCCGAACAAAGTGATAGTCGATCTCAATATGTTTCGTTCGTTCATGCATGACAGGATTAGCAGCAATGGAGATAGCAGTTTGGTTGTCACATTTAAGAATTGCTGGTGGTAGATTGTGCAGACCCATGTCTTTAAGAAGTGCTGAGAGCCAGGTTATCTCACAGGCAGTTAGAGCCATTGCTCTATACTCTGCCTCAGCTGTAGAACGAGCCACCACAGATTGCTTCTTTGCCTTCCAAGAAATAGGTGAAGAACCGAGAAGAATGCAGAAACCAGAAGTAGATCGTCAAGATGTTGCACAGCTGGCCCAATCACTGTCACAGTATGCAGTGACTTGAGCTGCAGAACTAGAGGCAAACAAGATTCCTTGAGATGGATTTTTGAGAAGATAACGAAGCAACCTTCTTGCTGCCTGCAGATGAGCTGTTGTAGGCTTCTGCATATATTGAGCTAAGAGATGAACAGCAAAAGTGATATCTGGGCGTGTAATTGTTAGATAAATAAGTCGACCAAGCAACCTTTGATAAATCTGAGGATCAGACAGCAAATCACCTTTTTCAGGTGTTAGTTTGAGATGAATGTCAAGTGGCAGATTCAGAGGCTTGGTGTGAAGCAGGTTGTATTCCTCCAAAAGGTCTAGTGTGTATTTTTGCTGAGAAACAAAGAATCCAGCTGGTGATCTATGAACTTCGAGTCCCAGAAAGTAATGCAAATCACCCAAGTCCTTCATATGAAAGACACTTGACAGCATCTGTTTCAGATTGTTAATAGACTCTAAACAATTACCTGATATCAGAAGGTCATCGACATAAACAAGAACCACAGTAATAGACTTAGAAGTTGTCAAGGTGAACAAACTATAGTCTGCCTTTGATTGTATATAATCAAGGCTTTTAAGAGTAGAAGACAGCTTGCTGAACCAATTCCTGGGAGCCTGTTTCAAGCCATGAAGACTTTTCTTCAGTTTGCACACTAGTTTATTACCTGCAGGTGTTGAAAGCATTGCATTTTCTGCAGTAATTCTACTCCCAATGCCAGTATATCCCCTTGGAAATTTCATATAAACTGTCTCTGTCAAGTCTCCATGAAGGAAGGCGTTTGTAACATCCATTTGAATGGCATGCCAGTTATGCATAGCAGCTACAGCCAACAGAGCCCTTATAGTAGTCATTTTGGCTACAGGAGCGAACGTCTCTCCATAATCAATCCCATAAACCTGTCTGCAACCTAGTATGACAAGCCTTGATTTAAATCTATCAACACTGCCATCTGGATGGTATTTTGTTTTATAGATCCATTTATAGTCAATAGCTGTCTTTCCGGGGGGAAGAGGTGTAATCTCTCAGGTGTCATTCTTCTCTAATGCTGCAAGCTCAGAGTTCATGGCATCAATCCAATGTTGATGTTCAACTGCCCTTTTGAATGATGTAGGATCAACATTGGAGGCCAGCTTGCTCAGAAAGCAGTGAAACTGTGGCTGTACGTGTTGAACAACCACTTGATTTACAGCATATGGAGTCAGCCAAGAAGGTGGTTTAGACACTCGAGTAGATCGTCTCAAAGGTTCTTCTGTGGATTCAGACCGATCTTGACTTCTGTCTTTATTGAATTCTTCTTCAGGATGTGACACATCAATCTCATCATCATCACAATAGGATGTAGGTTCAGGAATTGGCACTGGAAGTGGTTCCATATATGGTTTTGAAGAGTTTGAATTGAGTGGAAATATTGTTTCATAAAAAAACACATCTCTGGACACAAAAACATTTTTAGTGACCAAGTTCATCAGTCTGAATCCTTTGGTTGTTGGTGGATAACCCAGAAAAATGCATGCCACTCCTCCTGGAGAGAATTTATCAGCAGTGTGAACATCATTAGTAGAGAAAGCAAGGCAGCCAAACGCTCTTAAAGTCGTGTAATCAGCTGGTTTACCAAGCAGAACTTCATGTGGTGTTTTGTTTTCAAGCACTGAGCTTGGCAGCCTATTCAGTATGTATGCGGCTGTCAAAACACACTCTCCCCAGTACTTCAATTCAAGGCCAGCTTGGAAACGCAGAGCTCTTGCTATTTCCAACACACTTCTGTGTTTTCTCTCCACTCGTGCATTCTGTTGAGGATGATACACACATGCCTTTTGATGGACTATGCCATGATGAGTATAGAAAACAACACATGCATTGTCAGACAGTTCGACAGCATTATCAGACCTAATTGTCTTAATAGATTTGCTGAAATGAGTCTGAACATAGTTATAAAAAGACTGCAAAACAGTTATTGCTTCACTCTTTTGTTTCATCAAGTAAATCCAGGTCATTCTGGAGTTATCGTCCACAATAGTAAGAAAGTACCTGTACTTGTCTCTTGTACACACCTTGTAAGGACCCCAGGTGTCCACATGAATCAAGTCAAATGACTCTGCAGCTTTGGATTCACTCACAGGAAATGGCAACTTGGTGAACTTGGCTAGAGGGCACGTGACACAGATCAAATCACAGTTCTGTAGACATGATTTTATCTCAGGTATGTACTTGAGTTTAGATTTGGGAGCATGACCCAACCTGTTGTGCCAAAGGTTGTAAGCATTTGAAGAATTAGTTGCACCAACAAATCCAGAACTGCTTGATTTAAGCTCACAGTTGAAATTCAAGTAATACAGACCTCCCCTGGCATGTCCCACAGCCTTGACCTCCTTGGTAGAATTATCAGATATGACACATGACTTAGGAAGAAACTGAACTGAACAGTTGGATTCTTTTGTCAATTTCTGAACAGATACAAGGTTGTGCTTAAACTTCGGTACATACAGGACATTACTCAATTTCAAGTTAGGCAAGCACACATCACCAATGTGGGTGATCTCTGCAACATCTCCAGTTGGAAGGTGTATTGTGAACTTAGACGAAGCAACCCTCACATTCGTTAAGACTTCCATTGTGCTGGTCATATGATCTGTGGCACCAGAGTCCACAATCCAGTCTGTGTTTGCAGTGATAGCAGAAGCAGCAAAACGAGTGATCATCCCAGAGAAGCAGTTATCTAGTTCTTCATCAGATTCAGAACTCTGCAAATTCTTCACAAAGTGAGTTGGCATCATCTTCATGATCTGTTCCAGCTGTTGTGGTGTCAAGAGAGAATCACACTTCTCAGCTTTTTCAGTGTTCCCCACTGCTACATTTGCCATTTTGTGAACACCACCTGCAGACTTCGAGTCACCATTCCACCTTGGTCCCATGGCTCCCCCTCTTCCACCAGTTTTTCTATACATGGGATGCCATCTTGGGTATCCAGTAGTTTTCCAACATCTTTCAATCGAATGTCCTTTAACTCCACAGCTGGTGCAAAAATATTTACTCTCAACAGTGGTTTTACTAAGCATTGCAGAAGCATCAATCTCAACAGAATCAGCTGAATTCAAGATCAATCTCTGAGATTCCTCTTGCTGAATAGCTGCACAAGCCATCTCAACAGAGGGAAGAGGAACTTGCAGCAACAATTGACTTCGTTGAGCACTGTACTTATCACTTAGTGTGACAGCCCCAAATCTGGGGTCCGGAATCCTGGCCGTCACGCTCCAATTTCCATTTATTAACCTTATCACTTTTGATCTTTTAAATATTTTAATATCATTTTAAAACTCGCATAAGTGACCCCACACTAATATACACACACCAGTCATATGCTCAGAGAACAACATCCATTAATGATAGCAGTTAAAGATAAACTTTTGTTACAATCCCAGAATACCATCTATTATACCCATAAATAAGTATATACTACCTTGAGAACAGATGTCGATACTTTCTCATAAGGTAGACTTCCCCTTTACCCTATTCCGGGTTGTACTGCGACGTTTCGGCACCTGATCTAGCTGTTATATAAATAAATAGCAAGAGTGAGCTATAATAGCTCAGCAAGATAGATTTTGTAAACCAGACATCAAAGTTAAAGCATATATATATATATATATATATATATAAACGGAAAGTCCACTATAAGAATTAAAAAAATAATTAATCAATAATTATTCAATACACCATCCATTTTTCCTTTATAAGAAAAATATATAAAACAATATAATATCAGTTTCTCTTCTAATATAATATAATTTTAGTACATCATCTCAGTATAATATCTCAAGGTAATATAACATTTGAGTAAAAACTTTCAATATAATCCTTCCATTTTCTTTTATACAACAATTATAAAAAAATAATATAAAATCAGTTTCTCTTCAATCCATAAAACATTTCCATACTTTTCATACCATTTTTTTTCCTTTTCCAGTATATAAAACTGTAACCATTTTCAATTCTTTCTTTAAATGCTTTGGGGATATCTGCTAGCGCCAGATACGTAGGACGATGATCAGTCGCCTGACCGTACCTGCTCTCTGTTTTCTACTAGTAGAAGGGATGATCCCACCTGGTAATCAACCCTGGAGGAAGGCTACCTGCTACATCCTCCTTCGGCAACTCTTGGGCCGTAATAAATATTGAGTGCTGGACTGTGCCGCACACAACCTCTTACGCTTATTGTTGAAATCCCATATTGGGTGCCGGACTGTGCCACTCCTACACAGCCTCTTACGCTTTCTGTTGCAATCCCCCCTTTTTGTCAAATCATTATTCCATTTATAAAAAACCATTCCACATTTTCCATTTTTCCGTTTCCATTTCCATTCACATTTCCATTCACATATATCATTTCCATTTCCATTTATCATCACCTTTAAAAATATATATGTCATAATACTTTGATTATGACTCAGACATCTCCTCTGTATTCAATGAAATCAAATACGCTTTTATATATATAAAATATTCCGTCTATTTTAAAAGTATTAAATAGTAATCAAATAATATTTATTCAATCACAATTATTTAAAAAGAATATTTTTAACATAATATTATAAACATATAACTCTAGATAACAACTGATACCATTCTTTCATATCCCTTTAAAACATAAAGTATATTCGCTCTATCCATATTCGTATCCATATTCAAAAATCTCAGTAAAGAGGGAATATATCCCTAATCATCTCATCATATAAGATTCATATATTATCCACCAAAACCATTTCCTTTGAACATAAACAGTTTATCAAAATAAGGATAAAAGAAATCTTGCTCCCTTTAATCCATATCCATACTCATATTCATATACATCTCCCTTTAATTTCCAAAATCAGGAAAACAAATCCTTAACAATATAATAATAATAGAATCACATATATATATTCCATGGAATCATTTTTCCTTTGAAGATAAATAATTTTTCAAAGTAAAGATAGAAGAAATCTTGCCTCGATCTCTATATCCCAGTGGCACGACCCGTGGTTCGTCCTGAGTTTCTATAAACACGAAAAGGATCCTCGTTAGAATACTACATCCCTTACTCACTTCACCTTTATATAACAATATCCTTGACACTTAGTATATGTTTAACACATTATTAATAATCCAAGAGTTCCAAGAACCTAACAATTTTGGACTCAATCAAAGTTTCAGTGTTTTTCACCATTTCCCTTAATAACCACACTCGACTGTAAAAATTCTCAGAAAATATCAATTTCGAATTTTAATGCAAGGTCAGTGGGGTTTTAATCTCTGTTCAACCTACTATATTGTCCCAAAATTTTATAACTTTTAAAAATGTTTAAGTATGGTAACTATGACCTCAAAGTTGACACAACTGCATTTTCTCGGTTTCCGAACGACTTTCACTAAAACTCACTTTTCATGTAAACCGTTCATTGGATTTTGACGTACTTTATATCAAAACGATCTATTAATCAAGATCTATCCTCTCATGACCAGTTGGTACCTCCTACTGACCTTTAATGGTTTGGGATCTCTGTATCAAAACAGGGCAACTCTATGGTTAACGAAAATCGGACATTATAACGGCTATATTTCCTCACTTTCCATATTATAACTCCTCCAAATCCATCATCCAACACATATACCAGTCCCTACACCATGTGGTCATCATACCAACCATGGTTACAAGCAAAACACACTTCCATATTCAATTAAAACTCATATCAACAACCATATCATCAAGATTACATGCTTTATACAACTTAACTTTTAAACTAAGCATGATCAATCATAAACTCATAATTCAAGCTAGGGTTTCAAGAGAGTTATACCTTCCTTGGTGGATGTAAGACCTTACTAAGCCTTGAATAATCCTTGTACAACCTTAACCAAGCTTGGATGATCAAAAGAAATCAAGAAAATCGAGTTAGAAATTCGGAGTCCCTAAAACCGAACTGAAAGATCATGAAAAACGAGGCCCTTACCGATCTCTTCTGAACGAGGATTCTAAAGGAAAGTTGTAGAGCATCTTAACATCTTTCTAAACATATAAAGAACACAAAATTTCATTGAGTAATGAAGGAGATATGGCCGTTTGAAAATCATCCCAGAAACTGTCAACAATCTGGACAGTTTTCTTCTTCAACTTGGGGAGGTGATTTTCCTAGGCTATACTACTTGGATTGTTATGAAATTTGGAGCGAATAATGCCCATGGAGTGGAGAGGTTATGGTTCAAATTTGGTGATTTTATCATGGATAGAAATGGAGACATTAATTTTTCTTTGTGCTTGGTTCAAGCTGGGCAGTTTGATAAGAATGGAGAGAAATGGAGTTTCTTTGCTTTACTTTGCTCTCATCCTTATCCAATACTCCTCCTTGTAATAATATCTCATAAAGTAGCTTTATTAAAGGGATTATGTCATGCCTTGCATCATCTTAAGCCATGTGTTCGATTCTTGTGGTGGAAGGATGATGTAAAGAAGCTAACTATCTAGTTAGTTGCTAATGCTACTAGTTTCTTTTGTAACTCACTTGGTTACTTGATCCTATCCACTTGCACATGCTAGTATCTTGGCTCTCTGCTTGCTCTTTTGTCCGTTTATTACTCCATTTCAATAATCGTTCGGAGGAATATCTCAAATATTTCTCGTTAAGGTTTTACCGGAAACCTTCTTAATATTTATACTAATATCTTTAATCCTCCTTCATAATCCTTAAATTTAAATTCTTCAAATCTCTTAAATAAATCCTTTAATCCTTCAGTGTCTAGGGAAATCTCGGAGAAAATGAAAGTGCTATTTTTCTGAATTTGATATCGTTTACATACACTCATTTCGTCCACTAATCATTAATACGAACTCAGAAATCCCTTCTGAATACTTCTATATAGTGTCATCTAATAATATTCCAAAGTCCACCAAAAATACTATTCATTGCTTATTATCTTTTTATTCCCTTGGTTTAACCTAATTTCATATAATTTCTCAATATAAATAATCATTGTTAAATCCCCATACTCCTTAATATCCAATACAATAGTGCTCAATTGAAATCAAACATCTTAAAAATCCATACTCAGGAATTTCTGAAATCCGTCATCGTTTCGAGTCACTCATTTTCATAGTACAACACTAATATGGTTTCTGATTATTCATTTTCTGTTTCACTTATAGGGTACCTACATATCATTTCCCTAAATCCTCAAAATTTACTATTTATGCAGGCACTGTAGCATTCTAAAAGTTAGGGTTATTACACTTAGACCATTCAAAAATTGAAACTATTTTGACTCTTCTTTAATGACATCTATGGCTTTCAAAAGATTTGTGACTTCATTAGTGGGGTTAGTAACAACAGGCAACAAATTCATAGACTCTAGTTTTTCCCACAAACTGCTCAAGGATGTAAAATACTCTGCCACAGTGAGTGTGTTTTGTTTAAGATCATACAAATCTCTATTCAACATATATTTCCTAGAGCCATTAGCAAGTGAGAAACGTTTTTCTAGCTGAGCCCAAATACCACTAGCAGTGTTAATAAATAGAATAGACTTCTTTATAGTTTCACACACATTATTGTGAAGCCAGGAGATTACCAAATTGTTGCAAGTATCCCACTGTTGAGCCTCTGTAGCATCTGTTGCACTCCTTGTCACAGTACCATCAACGAACCCCAGCTTTCGCTTTGAAGAGAGTTGAATCTCAAACGATCGCTTCCAAGATCTGAAATCACTCGAACCTTCGAGCTTTTGAACACTCACAGACAATGGACCATCAGATGGGTGCAAAAACAAAGGGTTTTGCATATCAGCAAAAGTGAATCGACCACCAGCAGCCATGATCAAAATAACAGATCTTAACAAATCTTTAAACAAGAACACAACTTTAAGATTTGTAAAAAACATATCTGAAATTCAAAAAACACAAAGAGCAAAGTAAATAATCAGACTACACTTACTTCCAACAAACACAAACAGCTAATTCATACCAGCTCTGATACCATAAAGATTAATAACAGGCTAACAAGGTATGAACAATCAGCTTAGGAAGAAAGCACACTCATGTCTTATAGAAAGCCTTGAAAGGCAGCAAACAAAATATCTGATACAATGCTACCAATACTAGATGCAAAGGCCAGCTATTATATAGTACTACTACAAACAAAAAAGGAGAATGATCCTATCCATATGATAACAAACTCTAAAGACAATGACTAAACAGTCCCTAGAGAATAATCCAAGAAAGGACCACAATATTACTACTACGTTATTGCAATGCTGGCACATACACCCTTTATTAGTAGAGAAGAAATCCACGACCGACAATCATCTCACATTAACACTGACGGACATGGCACTCACACCTCTTCCACAGTTGCTGGAAATTATGTCGACAATGCATCATATTTTGGTTATGCTTATGGAACTGCTAGAGGCATGGCTCCACATGCTCGAGTTGCCATGTATAAGGCCTTGTTTGATGAAGGCTCCGTCAGTTCAGATATCTTAGCTGCCATTGATCAGGCAATCGAGGATGGTGTAGATGTTTTATCCTTATCTTTTAGATGGTGCGCCATTGTTTGAAGATCCGGTCGCCATAGCTACATTTGCTGCAATTGAGAAAGGCATATTTGTTTCAACATCAGCAGGCAACCAAGGGCCTTTTGTTGAGACACTACACAATGGCACACCCTGGGTTCTAACAGTTGCAGCTGGTTCAATAGACCGTAATTATGTTAGAAATATTATTCTTGGGAATGGACTTGTAATCACAGGCCAAACACTTTACCCTAGCAATTTAACTTCTGGCCAAAATTTCCCTCTAGTTTTCATGGACGAATGTAACGATGTCGAGAAGATTGGGAAAAAATTTGTAGTGTGCCAAGACAAGAATGGTACATTGAGTGAGCAAGTTTATGCTTGTCTTAATGCACATGTATCCGGTGGTATCTTCATAACAAATAATTCTGACTTCGGGTTTTTCCGTGATAGCTCTTTCCCAGGCTCCCAGCTCTTTTCCTGAATCACCAAGATGGTGAAATCATTTTGAAATACATCAACATGAACCAGAAGGCAGAAGCTAGCTTTAAATTTCAGAATACAAGTGTGGGTACTATGGTAGCACCGAAAGTAGCAGCCTATAGCTCAAGAGGACCATCTACAAGTTGCCCATCTGTGTTAAAACCTGACGGGGCCTGGTGACCTTAGCTTCATGGCCTTCAAATCTGGCAGCAACTGAAGGTTCATCTCAGTATTTTAGTAACTTTAATCTCTTATCTGGTACATCGATGGCGTGTCCTCATGTGGCAGGGGTCGCAGCTCTGCTCAGAGGTGTGCATCCCAAATGGAGCCCTGCAACAATCCGGTCTGCAATGATGACAATAGCCGACTTCTTGGACAAGAAACAGAATCCAATCTTAGATATTGGAGCACTAAACCATCCAGCCACTCCTCTTGCCTTAGGACCTGGTCATGTCAATCCAAACAAGGCACTGAATCCAGGGCTCATTTATGATGTAAACGCAGCAGATTACATCAATCTTCTGTGTACATTAAATTATACCAGCAAGCAGATACAAACTGTTACAAGGTCAGCTTCATATAGTTGCTCAACTGCTTCATTAGATCTTAATTATCCTTCTTTTAGTGCCTACTTGAATGCAAATAATACAAACTCGGACGAGACTGTGCAAGAATTTTGAAGGACCGTGACTAATGTTGGAGATAAAAAATCAGTGTATGAAGCAAAAATAACACTTATGGATGGTTTTATCGTCAAAGTTATTCTAGATAAATTGAGTTTTAAAGAAAAACATGAGACGCAAAGCTACACATTGAGTACACAAGGTCCGAGAATGATGAAGAACAAAATTACACATGGTTCCATCACTTGGGTAGAACGTACAGGCATTATATGTTAGGAGTCCTATTGTGGCTACACATCTCAGCTCCCAAATATTAGCAGGAAAATATTAACTTGTCTTTTGTAATTTGTCTTCGGATTTATGCTGTAATGACAACTAGTTTTCTAATTGCCTGAATAAACATTATAAAGATTAAAGAATATTATTGTTGCAATTTTGTGAACAATCGATTCTGAATTTCAATCTTTCGCATGAGTTTTTTTTTCTTCATAATGCATCGAAAATTTATGTTTTGGCTGTATTTAAGTACTTTAGTATGGATCATTTTCAATAGATAATGGAGTATTGCCAATTCGAATGTGATTTCAGTGAAAACGAAATGTCTTCAAAGTTCATAATATGCGGAACAAAAGAAAAAACAGTAGTCCTAACTGGCGCTAGAAGTAGATTCTGCATGAGTCCAAAATATATGACACCGGGTTTATAATATATGCCATTGTGTTGGCAGGCCGTCCATATGTTAGCAAGCCTATATATATATGGGCTTTGGTGTTAGACAGCTTGCCTTAATTCCAAAAATCACCAACCCCTCACACCAACCCCCCTACCTACTACCTTCATCCCTCCTATAAATACCCCTCCCCCCTTTATTCTAAAAACACACCAAAATCTCTTCTTCCTTTCATACTTCTTAGAATATATAGCTGCTAGATAGTCCGTCTAGTAGGAAACTTACCTTGTGGTACTCTATTCTTTCGTTTCGAGGGAGTTTGTGTGAGTGTCAGGCTGCAGCCATCGGAATCTGTTCCGCTGCAGTATTAGGAGTTCGTCCAGCTGTTGTAGTAGCTACAAAGGGAGTTCATCCAGGTTATCCGGTCAAGTACCGAAGGAGTAGGAAATCGTTGTATTTCTATTCAGTTGTGCCTCAAGTGTTACTTCGTAAACTTGAGAGAGAATATTGTAACCATTGTTATCATTATAGTAGAAACATTCGGAGCTGGTCCCGTGGTTTTTACCTCTTTACTTAAAGGGGTTTTCCACGTATAAATCTTGGTGTTCATCTGTCTTTATTATTGACTGTTATAATCTCCGTATTTAATTTACGCAAAGACAGGAAACGGGAATTCCTAACAAGTGGTATCAAAGCTGGGGCCCACGTTGTTGGTGTCTAGGAAAGTGCTTTGTGCGCAGTGGTTACTTGATAACGCGCCGTACTAATACGGAAGGCTCCCCAAACACATCCACTTTCCTGGCCAACTTGTGTGGTTCTAAGTGAGATTCCCATAGTCATTGGTAAATTAAAATGGATGATTCTTCCAGTGTAATGGTAAGTTTAACAGCTTCAAATTATCCGATGTGGAAAAGCAGAATAAAGGATTTGCTTTATAGTAAGGACTTGTTTGATCCGGTGGAGCTGAAAGGAGTTAAACCTGCAGCAAAGTCTGATGCTGACTAGAAGAAGATGAACATGAAAACTATCAGTCTCATTCGTCGATGGATTGATAATTCGGAGTATCATCATGTCTCTGAAGAAGAAGACGCTTATACGCTTTGGACGACATTAGAGTCTACGTTCCAAGAGAAAAGTTCACAAAATGTAACTTTTCTAGTTCGTCAGCTGGTGAACATGAGGTACCAGGATGGGAACAACATGTCAGAGCATATGAGCGAATTCCAAGGGTTGTTAAATCAACTATCAAATATGAAGATGGAGTTTGAGCAGAAATTCCAAGCAATATTTCTTCTCAACACTTTACCATCCAGCTGGGATACGCTAGGGTTACGTAAATACCTTCGGTGGTGGAAGGTGGAAGCTTACTATGGGTTCATTGGTGGCTGCAAAAGGATCCACTTGTGGATCTTTCTACAAGACACAAGTGAAGATGTGTTCAAATTCTTTGAATACAGTTGAAGATGAAGACTCGGCAAAATTGTGGAACAAGAGGCTCGGCCACATGAGCGAGAAAGGGCTGCAGATTCTAGCAAAGAAATCCCTCATTCCATTTGCTAAAGGAACTGCATTGTAGCCGTGCGAATATTGTTTATTCGGGAAACAACATATAGTATCTTTTAGCAGTCCACTGAAGAAAAAGTCGGGGCTGTTAGAAAGAGTTTATTCTGATGTATGTGGTCCGTTTGAGGTGGAGTCCTTAGGCGGAAATAGGTACTTTGTTACCTTCATTGATGAAGCATCTCGAAAGGTGTGGGTTGAGATACTCAAATCCAAAGATCAAGTGTTTGAGTACTTCCAGAAGTTTCATGCCATGGTTGAAAGATCAACAGGGAAATAACTGAAGTGCCTTCGTAGTGACAACGGGGGGGAGTACACTTCAAAAGAGTTTCAAAAGTACCTTACAAAGCATGGTATCCGGCATGAAAGAACAGTTCTTGGCACCCCACAACAGAATGGCGTTGCGGAAAGAATGAACCGCACCATTGCTGAACGAGTCAGATGCATGTTGAAAATGGCTAAATTGCCGAAGTCATTTTGGGGAGAAACTGTAAGAACAGCTTGCTACTTGATCAATCGATCTCCATCGGCACCTCTGAATTTTGAGATTCCAGAGAGGATCTGGTTAGAAAAGGATGTTTCCTATTCCTACTTGCGGGTGTTTGGATGCAAGGCTTTTGCACACATCCCAAAGGAGCATAGAACAAAGCTTGAAGATAAAACAACTCCGTGTATTCTCGTTGGCTACGGGGATCAAGAGTTCGGGTATCGGTTGTGGAATCCTGAATCGAAGAAGATATTCAGGAGCAGAGATGTGGTTTTCCATGAGTCTCAAAATTATGAGAATTTTGGGAGCACTCAACAATCAAGGCAAGCTAGAAATTCAGATACATTAGAAGATGATGGAGAGGATATGGCAGATGATGAGGCTGCTGAGTAGGGGGAGCTACCGCCTCAGCCTGAAGTTGAAGAAACTCAGCCACGGCGTTCTACGAGAGAACGGAGACCATCAGGAAGATATCTTTCATCCGAGTATATCTTAATTGCTGATGAGGGGGAGCCCGAGACCTTTGAGGAAGTCAAGACTCATAAAGAAAGCAGTTGCTGGTTGAAAGCAATGCAAGAGGAGATGGATTCTTTAAACAAGAATGAAACTTATGAGCTGACTACACTTCCGAGAGGACGGAAGGCTTTGAGGAACAAATGGGTCTTCAAAGTAAAAAGGGATGATGAAAAGCTTGTAAAGTATAAAGCACGCTTGGTGGTTAAAGGCTTTGCACAGAAGGAAGGCCTTGATTTCGATGAAATCTTTTCTCCGATTGTAAAGATGACATCAGTCCGAACAGTTCTCGGATTAGCGGCTAGCATGGATCTTGAGCTTGAGCAGTTAGATGTGAAAACTGCATTCCTTCATGGATATTTGAAGGAAGACATCTACATGCACCAGCCAGAAGGATTTGAAGTGAAAGGGAAGGAGCACATGGTTTGTAAACTCAAGAAGAGTTTATACGGGCTTAAGCAAGCGCCAAGACAGTGGTACAAAAAGTTTGATTCATTCATGAGGAATCATAAGTTCAAGAGAACTGCATCCGATCACTGTGCTTATTTGCAAAGGTTTCCTAATGGTAACTTCATTATCCTGCTGCTTTATGTTGATGATATGTTAGTGGTCGGCCAAGATGCTAACATGATCCGCAAGCTAAAAGAAGATTTGTCCAAATTCTTTGATATGAAAGACTTGGGTCCAGCAAAACAAATCCTAGGGATGAAGATTGTTCGTGACAGAACAACTCGGAGGTTGTGGCTTTCACAACAGGGATATATTGAACGGGTATTGAAAAGGTTCAATATGGATGATGCTAAACCTGTTAGCATACCATTGGTGGGACATTTTAAACTGGATAACAAAATGTGTCCGTCAACAGACAAGGAGGAGGAGGATATGGAGGAAGTTCCTTACTCATCCGCAGTGGGGAGTCTTATGTATGCATTGGTTTGTACAAGACCAGATATTGCTCATGCTGTTGGAGTTGTGAGTAGATATCTGTCAAATTCAGGAAGAAAGCACTGGGAAGCTGTTAAGTGGATTCTCAGATATCTTAAGGGCACTTCTGGGTTATGATTGAAGTATGGACACGGTGAACCAGTCTTGGAAGGTTTTACAGATGCTGACATGGCAGGATATCCAGATGGGATGAAGTCCACGTCAGGGATGCTTTTCACTTTTGCGGGGGGAGCTGTATCATGGCAGTCCAAGTTGCAAAAGTGTGTTGCATTGTCAACAACCGAATCAGAGTATATTGCTGTTTGTGAAGCAGGCAAGGAGCTGGTTTGGTTAAAGCGATTTCTCCAAGAATTGGGTCTGAAACAGGATAACTTTGAGTTATACTGTGATAGTCAGAGTGCTATTGACTTGAGCAAGAATGCTACTTGTCACAGTCGTACTAAGCATATTAATGTACATTACCATTGGCTACGGGAACCGGTTGAAAATGGGGTGATAGAGATAGAGAAGATACACACGGATAAGAATCCGGCTGATATGATGACGAAGGTTGTTCCACGGGAAAAGTTGGAGCTGTGCAAACAAGGCGCAGGTATGGAGTGCAAGTGATTAGTTGTGAGTTTGGAAATAGGGGGAGATTGTTAGGCAGCTTGCCTTAATTCCAAAAATCACCAACCCCTCACACCAAACCCCCCCCCCCACCTACTACCCTCCCCCCTCCTATAAATACCCCTCCCCCCTTCATTCTAAAAACACACCAAAATCTCTTCTTCCTCTCATACTTCTTAGTATATATATAGCTGCTAGATAGTCCGTCTAGTAGGTAACTTACCTTGTGGTAGTTTCAAGCAGGTCAGGATAGGGGGCCCTCGTGCTACTCTATTCTTTCGTTTCGAGGGAGTTTTTGTGAGTGTCAGGCTGCAGCCATCGGAATCTATCCCGCTGCAATATTAGGAGTTCGTCCAGCTGTTGTAGTTGCTACAAAGGGAGTTCATCCAGGTTATCCGGTCAAGTACCGAAGGAGTAGGAAATCGTTGTATTTCTATTCAGTTGTGCCTCAAGTGTTACTTCGTAAACTTGAGAGAGAATATTGTAACCATTGTTATCATTATGGTAGAAACATTCGGAGCTGGTCCCGTGGTTTTTACCTCTTTACTTAAAGGGGTTTTCCACGTATAAATCTTGGTGTTCATCTGTCTTTATTATTGATTGTTATAATCTCCGTATTTAATTTACGCAAAGACGGGAAACAGGAATTCCTAACATTTAGCAAGTTTTTTGTATGAGAAGGTCTGTGTTGTTAGACCCTTAGAATGAAGGAGAAGCTAGTGCTGACGGTTTAGTCAAAACAGTGATGAGTTTGTCAATTATACATGTGCGTCCTGCAAAGAGATCCCAGTGCCTTTAAAGGGACTTACCAGAGGTTTGCAGTATCTCTATTTTCAGCTCTTTATATCTGAGCATGGCCTAATTTTAAAAATATTATGAACCCAATAGTTGAGCAGAATGAAATAGCTCAAATAGTGAAAGCTTATCTCGTGTCCGAGGTTATACTTGCTGTTGAGTACATCTAGTGCTGCAGTGATCCGGGTGAGAATGATTTTTATGATAAAATTGTTTCGGTGATTGATTTTAATCATTATATATCCAAATGCCTTAGATCCTTATTTCCTATCAAGCTGATTTCTTGATTTTTATACTTGCGTCTGCTTTTTTTGGATTAATTTTTGAAATCTTTTTATGGGTAATTGTAAGGAACCAGTTCTCCAAAAATTTCAAGGTGTTATCGGATCTTATATTATGTTCTAACACTCCCTCTCGCCTATTTTTAGGTCAAGGAGTGGATCACGGACGCTTATCTTTTGAGGCATTAATTTGTCTTCGTATCCATAATATCTTATATTATGTTCTAATACTTCTTTGCGTGCCTTAATTCTGATAACATGTTAAGAAACCAATTCTTCTAAAATCTTAAAGTGTTAGAGGAAGGTTCAACCGGATTTTATATTATTATGTTCAAACAGTAATAATGATTGTATGACAAAAAAAAATTAAAATCAAACAATTATTAAAAGTGGACTTCAATATTATGTCTCTAGCTTTTGCTGCATAAGGCTAACTTCCACTTTGTATAGTTTGCTTTTCAAATTGGATGTTGTAAGATAGTAGTGCTTCTGTAGATTTTGTTCTGGAACCCAAACATTCAGTTTTAAACTGCAGTTGCAGAGCTGTCCTAAAAGCTAAAGCTTCCTTTATAATATAGCATATTCAATTAGTAGGTCCACGAATTAAACGTGCATATCTATATGCTGTCATGCATTCTTGGATCCTAATTCCAAAAGCTCAATTAGTTCATTATATCATTATGAATTAGAGCTAATTATTACTTAATACCGGAGTTATAGAAATTGGGTATTGGACAAGATCGCTAAGAGAATCTTACCAGGATTAATATTAAATCAGGGATTAATCGAAAGAACTAATAAGAGTAAAAATTGGTATTTTTATATTGTAATATTATTTAGTATATTATTACGATTCTATTTATTATTTAGTAAGTAATATGTATTTATCATATTATAAAATATATAATAATTAATATTTGATTAATATATTATTTTAATTATATTAATTTATATAAATATCCTGATTAAGAAGTAGTTGTAAAAATTAATCGGGAATTTTAAAAATCGAATCGACTGAATATCTTATAGAGAATTAATCGAGGATTAATTGACTGAATCCAGATATTTTAGAATGCTTATTACACTTCAAATTGCTTTTATGTAGTATGATTCGTCAAATGACAATATAATAGTAGAAGATAACCTGGGCGAAACATGAATCTAAATTAAAATAGTAATTACTAAGAGATATACTTAATAAATATTATAGAGAATTGAACATGAAATTAGAATTAAAATAGGTAAAACATAAGTGTCGCTTAGTTATGTAGCTACAGTAAATTTAACTCGAGATTAATGTAAAACAAAAGAAAAAAAAAATTATTTAGTTATGTAGTTGCAGAAAAAAAAATCTAAAATCGGGTTCTAATTTCGTACTAATGTATCACTAAAAGAGAATTTTGCTAATTAATAAAAAGTATTAATTTACGATAAAAAATTAAATTTTTTGGTCTATAATGTGTATATAATTCTCATTTTTATTTAAGTTTTTGTTCCATATTATTTACTCCCTCCGTCCTACCCAATTATTTACATTTTTCAAGGAGTGTCCGACACGTATTTTAATGATAGTTCTATAATTTATTCTTAAAATTTTCTTTTCTTGTATAAAATTTTAAACAGTAAATTTTTATATAAAAAAAGAAAATTTTAAAAATAAGTTATGGAATTATTCTTAAAATTCACCTGGAACATATGTGTAAATAATTGGGTGGGACAATATTATTCAAAAGTTTCGTTGTCAGTGGAATTTTAGGCGGATATTTTGATCATATATACTGTTGGCCCATGAATATTAAGCTAGGAAATACATATGTCAATAAATTATAATTAGGTACAATTAAATGTAGATTGTAATTAGGTTCAAATAAATGTAATTACTTTAACGGGCCTAGAAGCCCAAGATTGTATTAAACTTTTACTTAGTTAGAGGAGGGACTCACATGAATCCCTTATAAATACTAATTACCCTCCTTACTTAAAAAGGATGGAAATATAATGAGTGACTTGAGTTTTCACAAGTAAAAAGAAAAAAAAAAACGCTCTCTACTAACTAACTAGCCGTTACCGGCACATTCTTGACAGATTGGTTCCCACTGACCGGCGCATCGCCGGAATTTATTCATACCTCAAAGCATATACGTTTCTTTCTTTCTTTCTTTCTGTACTTTCTTCCTTTTACATCCTGTTTTAGCGCTGTGTTCAATCTTTCAACACAAGATCCCTAAGCCAAGCTACACACCTTTTTGTTTCCAGGCCTCCCACCGTGTTGCCTTCGCAGCTTCGTCATTTTCCCACCCCAACTCCATCCATCGCAACTCTTTTTAACCACGCCATTTCTGCCAGCACCACCTCCCATCGCTTTAAACCGCATCATTCCCCATCCCTCTGTCAATTCCCGTTACCCCCAACCCCCTCCCCCCCTTCCATTCACTTACGCCACCCCCTCCATTCACTTACGCCACCACCACTCCAATCACTTCGACCCACCTCCGGCCTGTTCCCCTTCCCCGTATTTCGTTTGTGTATTGTTCTGGGTTCTGTGCTTTTCGGTAGTACTTTTATTATTATTTACCGCCTCACCTCTTCATTTCTGTCATCCCCTCCTCGCCCTCCCAACTGCTCTTCCAAATTTCTCAGGTCCCTCTCCCTCGCCGACACCTCTACCTCTCAGCTCATCTCTCTCCCTCTTCTCTCTCTCTCTCTCTCTCTCTCTCTCTCTCTCTCTCTCTCTCTCTCTCTCTCTCTCTCTCTCTCTCCCTCTCTCCCTCCCTCTCTCTCTCTCATCCTCTCCCCGTCTCTCCTCTCTCATCTAAATCCCTCCAATCTCTTCGACCCTCTCTCGATCTCTCTATCACTCTCGACCTTCTCACATTCACTTTTCGTCCCCACCCTTAGCACCCCAACCCCCCACCGTAACCCGCCTTCCTCAACCCTTTGTTTTCACCAATTGTGTTTCTCCTCCCCTCACTCTGTTTCTTTATTTTGTTTTTACATCTTGTTTTTTTATCTTCTTATGTGCTGTGATTGTCTTCGTTTTTTCGTTCTTTTTTTTTCGTGCTGTTATCTCCTTTTGTTGTGTATTGTGATTGTGTTCGTTCGTTTTTTTTTGTGCTGTGATTGTGTTCCTTTTGTTTTGTTTGTGATTGGGATTGTGTTTTGTTTATTTTGTTTTGTCGATGTCGCGTAGTTTGCGTGTTGACAGTTTGAATGTAGGTACCTTGTCAGGTAAACTGTTGGAGTTAGTGGACGTGATGAAGAAGCGGAGAGTGGATGTGGCTTGTATCCAAGAGACTAGGTGGAAGGGGGCTAATTCCAGAGTAGCGAACGGGTATAAATTGTGGTACTCAGGTCTTGCCAACTCGAGGAACGGAGTGGGTATTCTTTTGGCGGAAGATCTTAAAGACAACGTTGTGGAAGTGAAGAGGTGCAACGACAGGATCATGTCCGTCAGGGTTGTGGTTGGGGAGAAGGTGGTGAACGTGGTGTGTGCGTATGCACCTCAAGTCGGTTTGAGCGATTCTGAGAAGGAGGCGTTCTGGGTCTGCTTAGATGAGTTGGTTGGCAGTATTCCTGACGAACAGTTCTTAGTGCTGGGTGGCGATTTCAATGGTCACATTGGTGAGAGGGCAGATGGCTACACCAGCGTTCATGGCGGTTTTGGCTTCGGAACCAGGAATGTCGGTGGGTCAGCCTTGTTGGACTTTGCTACTGCCCAGGAGTTGGTAATCGTGAATTCAGTTTTTCAGAAGAGGGAGGAGCACCTCATCACCTTCAGTAGCGGGGAAACGTCACTCAGATTGACTACCTACTTATGCGCAGTCGGGATGTCAGGACGTGAATGGATTGCAAGGTGTTCCGGAGTGAGGCGTGTGCATCCCAGCATCGGCTGTTGGCCATGGATCTGACCTTGGGGGGTCGAGTTATTCGCAGGTCGAGAGGGTTCAGACCGAGAATCCTCTGGAAAGATCTGAAGGGCGAGAAGGCAGTCGAATTCAGGGAGTCTCTGGTCATCGAAGGTAGTTTTGCTCGTGATGGAGATGCTAACTGTAGGTGGACCAGAATGGCGAAGGACATTCGGTGTGTGGCCGAAAAAGTGGTGGGGATTTCCTCGGGTAGGTTCAGGAGCCATAAGGAGTCATGGTGGTGGAACGTGGAGGTTCAAACGAAAGTTAAGGATAAACGTGCGCTCTTTAAAGAGCTTTTGTCAATGAGTGCAGGGGCGGAGAGGAGTCGGAAGATGGAAGCGTACAAGGTGGCGAGACGGGAGGCAAAGAAAGCCGTGGCGAAAGCCAAAGGGGAAGCCTATGAGGGGTTGTACAAGCGCTTGGACACCAAGGAAGGAACGAATGCTATCTTTAAACTAGCTAAAGCTAGGGAGAGAGGGCGGCGCGACCTGGGTGCTGTTAAGTTTATAAAGGATGAGTCAGACCGAGTGTTACTAAATGAAGACGCTATTAAGGAGAGGTGGAGTTCGTACTTCCATAACCTTTTCAATGAGAATAGGAGGAGTTGGGCCGGTGGGGAACTAGAGTTCCCCCCCCCCGTCTCCATGTGAGCGTATCAGCGAGGACGAGGTCAAGGGGGCCATTCGTAAGATGGCGAAAGGGAAGGCGGTGGGTCCGGATCAGATCCCAATCGAGGTGTGGATTTGTCTTGGCGAAGTTGGCGTTCAATGGCTAGTTAATCTGTTCAATGATCTCCTCTTGGGTGCTAAGATGCCAGCAGAATGGAGGCGTAGTGTTGTAGTTCCTTTTTTTCAAGAACAAAGGAGATGCTCAGAGTTGTTGTAACTATCGGGGTATTAAATTACTCAGCCATACTATGAAACTCTGGGAGAGAGTGGTAGAAGGCCGGATTAAAAGAGAAGTTGAAATCTCAGAGAATCAATTTGGTTTTATGCCGGGGAGATCGACGACCGAGGCCATTCATCTCGTCAGACGCCTTATGGAGAAGTTCAGGGAGCGCCGCAAAGACCTCCACATGGTGTTCATTGATCTCGAGAAGGCTTATGACAGTATCCCCCGTGAAGCGATTTGGAAGGCCCTCGTAGAGCGGAGTGTATCGTCGTCGTACGTAAGAGTGATACAAGACATGTACTCCAAAGCTACTTCTTGCGTCCGGACCCCAGTGGGTGACTCACGTTTCTTCCCTGTGGAGATTGGGCTTCATCAGGGATCGGCCCTTAGTCCTCTCCTTTTCGCACTTATCCTGGATGTCATGTCACGCGGGATACTAGACGTCGTCCCGTGGTGCATGCTCTTCGCTGACGATATTGTTCTAGTGGCGGAGTCTAGGGGGGAGGTCAACGAGAAGTTGGAACTGTGGAGATCAACTTTGGAGTCACAAGGCTTGCGGGTGAGTAGAACTAAAACCGAGTATCTTTGGTGCAACTTCAGTGGCGAGGCCATCGACGAAGGGGTGGAGGTTAAGATCGAAGATCAGATCGTCCCGCGTACGGATAAGTTCAAGTATCTGGGGTCGATCATCCAGAAGGAAGGTGAGGTTGAAGACGATGTCAAGCATCGTATCAATGCTGGGTGGCTAAGGTGGCGGGCAGCGTCAGGGGTGATGTGCGACAAGAAGGTTCCTTTAAAGTTGAAAGGGAGATTCTATAGAGCGTTTATCCGGCCTGCGATGTTATATGGTTCTGAGTGCTGGGCAGCGAAGAAGACCCACGAAAGCACGTTGGAAGTAGCTGAAATGAGGATGTTGCGGTGGTCGTGTGGCCGCACGTTGCTAGATAGAATCCCTAATAGGGTGTTCAGGACCGAGCTCGAAGTGGCGCCCCTCTCTGCGAAAGTTAGAGAAGGGAGGTTGAGATGGTTCGGCCACGTCCGTAGGAGGCGGCCGGAAGCCCCAGTGCGAAGGGTCGAGAGTCTTTCGGTTGATGGGGTGAGGAGGAGAGGCAGACCGAGGAGGTCATGGGAAGAGCAGCTAAGGTTGGATTTGAAGGATATGAACCTAATTGAGACCATGACCGCTGACAGGTGTTCGTGGAGGCGGCAAATCAGAGTGGTGGACTCTCTTCTAGGGGACGGCTCTATAGTGGAGAACCTCAGAGTTGGGTTGTCTCGGATGACCTTATCTTAGGAGTTTGGCTTTTGTCGATTTCTTTTCCCATTATCATTTATCATTTTTATTATCATATGTTTCCCGGTTGTGCAGGTGCAGGGAGCTTCGCTTGGTGGTAACTAGGGGCATGGTAGGTAAGTCCCGTGTGGAGAAAGCCATGGGTTCAGGTATTGCTATCCTTTAGATTCCTTTGTATTTAAGACACACCGTATATGTCGTGCACATAGCCGAGGGTCTTCACGGAAATAGTCTCCCTACCCTAAAAAGTGGGGGTATGGTCTGCGTACAACCTACCCTCCCCAGACCCTGCTCTGAGCGGGATATACTGGGCATATTTGGTTTGGTTTGGTTTACTTGAAAAGGATGCAACTTTGTAAAGAGGGGATCTTCAATAGATTGTAAGAATTATTAATAAAATACTATTTTCGGATCTCTGTTCTTTTGATTATTATCGATTACTTAGTGTCCAAATATCTCACGATCATCATATACATAATGCAGAAAAAAGACATGCATGTTTCACAGTACTGCTTCCTTTGATCACAATTCCCGGTAGACACGGATATTGCAAATGATATAGGTGATAATTAACTTTTGTAAAAAACAATTACTATGCGTTATCCACCATTGATCAGCGCCAAGAGCTTAGGAGTTTACAATACATATGATGAGATATTGATTATCCCAATCAAATTAAAGTAAAATTCGAATGATCATCCAATATTACTCCCTCCGTCCCATAAAGTTTGAGCTGGTTTGACTTTCACGGAGATTAAGAAATTTACAATTGACTTGTTAAAAAATGAGTAAAGTTAGATGAAAAGTGGGTAAGTGGTGGGACCTATGAATATTTAAAAATAGATTTGAGATAGTGGTAGTAAAGTAGTGGGTGTAATAGTGTTTATAGTATTTGTTTATTAAAAAAGGGATAAAGTTAGTGGGTGTAATAGTGTAAAGTAATGTTCAAAAATAGTAAGTATAGTAGGTTCATTAATTTTGGGACGTCCCAAAAAGGAAAGTGTGTCAATCTTTTTGGGACGGAGGGAGTATTAACGAAAAGAAATCATGTTCTACTACTTTAAGCATGTTTTGATAAGTAAATTGACGTGACATTTGGCCATGTGGGTCGTCTCTTCGTATGTGTGTGTAAAAACACAGATGCGGCATGAAATGATGGAGATGAAGATAGATTATGGAGGGACCTAGTGATATTGAGTTGCGCTGATGGATCATGTATATGAAAAACTTCGAAATAAGAATCCCTTGGATTAGGGAGGATAATTGTGTTGAGTCGTGCATGGGACCGTTTAGTTTTGATTTTCAAAAGTACTCTAGTTTTTATTTTCATCTTCAACGTTTAGCAGCTACATTATAAAAAGAAGGGAAGAGTAGAAGAAAGAGAAAAGGGATATATCCATGTGAGCCAACAGCCTTTTTGTGTCCCCCAGTTCCATTATCGCCAGAAATACAAGGGATATATCCATGCACTTTCACAGGGTTTAATGAGCTTACGACATAACTAGATCCATGATAGATTATGATAGATTATTGTTGTATTTTATCCAGCTTTATTAAGAGTGTCTTGGTACATATATATTTAACACATTTAAGATAAGTTTTTCAAGTTGAGACGTTGTATGTTTTTTTATATAATTTTACTGACCAAATAAATATCCAATTAATTAAGTTTATCACATTCTGATCACATGATTGTAACTATAATTTCATGGAGTATTTATGATATACTGTATTAAATAGTGATTGTACAGCAGGAGTATACATGGCGACGGTTCGTGAACTGCCGGTTCCGGTTTGTAAAAATCTTGAACCGGAACCTAAACCTTAATAGGATATAAACCGCCGATTCCGGTTCAGACGGTTCAGGTTCAGGGTTTGACCCGGTTTTGACCCGGTTTAAGACCCGGTTCCGGTTTGAACCTTATATATACATTATACTTGATACGTTTTTTTTTTCGAAATACGATAAGTTTTTCTGAATTTGGATGGAATGAATTATAATTTAGAAGTATTGTAATGCTAAGTAATTTTTTAAAATTTGTAAGATGCAAACCGTTTTAAAAGTTCAAGGGATATAATAGTTTCACTTTTATTAAGTGGTACTTTCACGTAAATTAATTTAATGTTAAATTCATTGGTACTTTTTTTTTATTAAAACATTAGTAAATATATTACAATAAATTTTAAATGTTTTACAAGAATACAACAAACAATAAAATATATTACAATAAATTTTAAATGTTTTACAAGAATACAACAAACAATAAAATTTATTGCAATAATTTTTATAATCTATATTACATTAATACATAGCCAGTCATTACTAACGGTTAACCACCGGTTCGAACCGCCGGTTCACCGGTTTCAATACACACAAACCTGAACCTTTAAAATAAATAAACCGACGGTTTAGGGCCGATTCCGGTTCGGGCCGATTTTGACCGGTTTTGACCCGGTCCGGTTCGGTCCGGTTTTCCGGTTCCGGTTCCGATTTGCCCATGTATAAGCAGGAGGTTGTGTAATGATTTTACACAATCTTAAAGTTAGGTTAATCTTTTTTCGTGAACTGAGATATTGAAGAGCTGTAAAGCAAGTGAGAAGGAGCTGAAATAATATAGTGCATGTAGTAAGCTTCTTGTTTTTTTTATTAATTAAATTTAGGGAAATTCTCAATGGTATCACTGTATTTTTGGTTTTTGCTAGTGGTACCATTACGTTTTTTACTCCTCTTAACGATACTCTTAACAAATTGACTTTCTAGCGGAAATACCATTCTATTCGAAAAACTTTATAGAAACGTTAAGTGGGATAAAAGGGACATGTTACCACTAGCAAAAACCAAAAGTACGATGGTACCATATTTCCTTAAAATATATTTGAAGAATTATGGTTGGCCCCAAACTTGTTGAAAAATTATAAGAACAATCTTTGCCATGCGATGCAGTATGCAACAAGAAAATAGGTTGAATATTGGCCCCAAACCCTACTTAACATTTCTATAACGTTTTTCGTAAAGAATGGTATTTCTGTTAAGAAGTCAATTTATTAAGGGTATCGTTTAGAGGGGTCAAAAAAGTAATGGTACCATTGGCAAAAGCCAAAAATACAGTGGTACTCCCTTAAATTTATATGTCTTACATACTAATTTATAATAAGCAAATAGGGATATAATTGTTTAACCGTTAGATAAATTATTACATTCTATTCTAACTGTTATATTATTTAGTAAATAGATAATAACCGTTATAATATTAGTTCTAACCAATACATGTCAATTATTAAATAATAATTATTATTACTAATAATTTTATCAATTAATATTACAAAATTAAATTATATCCATAATAAATCAATTATATTCTATTTTATTTAAACATATAATTTTAAAAGATTTAAAAATAACTCATACTTTGCACGGACCATAAGCTAGTATTATTAATATCTTTTTTGACAATAAACTTCTTGTTTTATGATATCTTTCCTGAAGTCGGAGTAACCTGCGCTTAACATTTGCAGAGTTCCACTTAACGTAAATTATATGTAACTAAGAACATCTTCAACATTAAAAAACTCTTAGCAAAATATCTAGATGGCATGCTGTAAATAAAAAATATAAATAATATTTAAAAAAATGAAAACTTCAATGAACCATTCCGACCCCTTAACAAAAAATATAGTCAATCATTTAATATTGGTTATATTTGGTCAAACTCAGATCTATTAAAATAATATATTCTATGTAAAACAATTTAAAATAATAATAACATATCATTTTCAAAATATAACCAATCAGTATTGCTATTTTATCGAAACACAATATCTTACAAATTTGATAAATTTTATATTATCTGTATTTTATATAATTTAGCAATATCGTTATAGATGCTCATATAACCAAAGAAACGATATTCAAAAACAGTTACTAACATTTTAATTTAATAATCCACATCGGAGCAGCATATTTCAATTTCTAATTAACTAGGTCTCTGCCTGTTTATTCCACTACAATAAATTCGGCTAAATTCGATCGAAAAAATTCGGTCGAATTTAGTTAAATTCGACTGAAAAAATTCGGTTCACTGTGCCATAGATTGGGGTCCGCAATGCTTTTCTATTGTAACGCCCACTTTGTGTTACATTAGAGATACCTTTTTTGACCTACTGAAACACTGTTGAGATTGTGTTACATTACTTGTGAAGGTACTATTGCAGTAGAACATGTATTGTTACAATAGATTCGTTGTGTTACAGTAGAGATTGAGCATTGCATTTGCTTTTTTTCTTAACATTTATAAATGAAAAAACAAATGAACATATGGGTCCCACAGAAGTGTTGCATTTTCAAGAAGCAGTAGTGTTACATTTGAATGATAGTGTTACATTTGAATGATACATGTGCCACGATAGACAACTACCACGTGGCGCGTGGATCCCATAGCCACGTGGGACGTGAGGGCCACTGCCACGTGTCACATGGGACCACAGCCTACCACGTGTCAGGTGGCCCCCCACTGCCACGTGTCATTTTTGGGGTCACTCTGCCACGTGGTAGGTGGTCCCCACTGACATGTGTCAGGTGGGTCCAACAGGTGCCTAGCGTCATGTGGTCCCACACTGCCACATGTCATGTGGGTCCTACTACCACGTGTCATGTGGGTCCCATAGGTGCCACGTGTCAGTGTGGGTCCCACTTCCACGTGTCATGTAGGCCCCCCCACTGCCACGTGACGTCTTATTAAAAAGGAAATTGGTGTTAGAGGGATCCGAACCCCTGACCTCCAAGACACATGACTTCTATTTCACCACCACAACCACTCCATCTACACTTACACTTGGTTAATTACCTCCATCATTAATATATAACCTTTGCACCTTAGGTTTTATTTATTACTATTAAATTATTAGAATAATTTTAATTCTTTATATATATTAATTATATTATATTATTCACTAAAATAAATTTTATATATTAGGTTGAAATAAATTCTATATTATTCATTGAAATAGATTTTATATATTATATGTTAATTCTTTAATTATTTATATATTAGGTTCTGGTCAAAGTGATAGTTGACCGTTGAATTACCAGATCAAATAATTTTTTTTTTAAATTTTGGGAATAACATTAAATATGATGGATCTTGATTCCCGTATGGTTGGGTGGTCGAGAAATATTTTTTAAAAAATCGAATCCTTAAACCCTGACGAAACCCTTTTTAGGGGTTCCGGTCAAAGTGATATTTGACCGTTGAATTACACGATCAAATAATTTTTTTTTTCTAAAATTTTGGAAATACTATTAAATATGATGGATCTTGATTCCCGTATGGTTGGGTGGTCGAGAAATATTTTTTAAAAAATCGAATCCTTAAAGCCTGACGAAACCCTGTTTAGGGGTTCCGGTCAAAGTGATAGTTGACCGTTGAATTACCCGATCAAATAATTTTTTTTCTAAAATTTTGGGAATAACATTAAATATTATGGATCTTGATTCCCGTATGGTTGGGTGGTCGAGAAATATTTTTTAAAAAATCGAATCCTTAAACCCTGATGAAACCCTATTTATGGGTTCCGGTCAAAGTGATAGTTGACCGTTGAATTACCCGATCAAATAAATTTTTTTTTCTAAAATTTTGGGAATAACATTAAATATGATGGATCTTGATTCTCGTATGGTTGGGTGGTCGAGAAATATTTTTTTAAAAATCGAATCCTTAAACCCTGACGAAACCCTGTTTAGGGGTTCCGGTCAAAATGATAGTTGACCGTTGAATTACTCAATCAAATAAATTTTTTTTTTCTAAAATTTTGGGAATAACATTAAATATGATAGATCTTAATTCCCGTATGGTTGGGTGGTCGGGAAATATTTTTTAAAAAATCGAATCCTGAAACCCTGACGAAACCCTATTTAGGGGTTCCGGTCAAAGTGATAGTTGACCGTTGAATTACCCGATCAAATAATTTTTTTTTCCTAAAATTTTGGGAATGACATTAAATATGATGGATCTTGATTCCCGTATGGTTGGGTGGTTGAGAAATATTTTTTAAAAAATTGAATCCTTCAACCCTGACGAAACCCTGTTTAGGGGTTCCGGTCAAAGTACTAGTTGACCGTCGAATTACCAAATCAAATAATTTTTTTATATTTTGTGAATAACATTGAAAATGATGGATCTTGATGCCCGTACAGTTGGGTCGTCGGGAAATATTTTTTAAAAAATTGAATCCTTCAACCTTGACGAAACCCTGTTTAGGGGTTCCGGTCAAAGTACTAGTGACCGTTGAATTACCCAATCAAATAAATTTTTTCTTTTTTTGAAATTTTGGGAATAACATTAAAAATGATGCATCTTGATGCCCGTACGGTTGGGTCGTCGGGAAATATTTTTTAAAAAATTGAATCCTTCAACCCTAACGAAACCCTGTTTAGGGGTTCCGGTCAAAGTACTAGTTGACCGTTGAATTACCCAATCAAATAATTTTTTTTCCTGAAATTTTGGGAATAACATTAAAAATGATGGATCTTGATGACCGTACGGTTGGGTCGTCGGGAAATATTTTTTAAGAAATCGAATCCTTAAACTCTAAAAAAATTAATATTTAAAAATCGAAATATATTTAAATTATCAATAATTATTTTATCTGCTTGACCATAAATCTTTTGTTTAGTGATGTTGACAATCTAAAAAAATTACAAATTAGCATAATTCCAAATTACTTAAAAGAAATTACAATCTAAATTATCTAAACATTTTTTTACTGATTATCTAAATTATTTTTTTACTCAGGTATGTGTAAAATCATGTAGGCGACAACTTTCCCCCAATTCCCGACCCGACATTATTGCAAGTCCGCTCACATTATACGCTAAGTCTCCACTCACACACAGAGATCTGAACACAAGCTCCATTCTCTTCTCTTCTCAATCAGATCTAAGGCTTATTTCTCTATCATCTTCTCTTTTTTCTTTTTTTTTTCTCTTCACTTTTCGATCGAATTGGTGTTAATTTTTCATGTGTGGGCTTCGGTTCAATTAAGACTTTGGTTCAAGGTAAATATTACACCTACAACTAAATCAGGTTTTGGGTTTTTGTGTCAATTACGTTCTGTTTTGCATCTAGTTTTTGTGTCAATTTGGGGCTTTTGTTTCGCATCTCTTCTCTTCTATTTTCTCTAAATTGATTTTTTTTTTTTACTTTGCAGGTGATTAATTGGGACTCCAATTAATTGGTCCTTCTTCACTTTTCTTCACTCTCCGGTTAATTTTTAATTTTTAATTATGGTTTTAGTTAGGCCTTTCCGTTCGGGGTTTGAGTTAATTCACGGTATATGTGTACTTGTATATGGGTGTCGATTATATGGGTATATGTGTACTTGTATATGTGTACTTGTTATCGATTTAGTTTATTGAGCAATTTGAAGTTGAGTTTGAGTATGTGTTGGGTAATTTTTGGAAAGTCAGATGATAAATAAACATCAAATGTGTACTCAGTATTGTGTTTTAAGTACTGATCCTTTCTTGGCCCGTATGCTTTCATCAAGTTGAGATTTCCTTACTAATTTTTACATTTGCCTATTCTAACGCCTAGTAATTATCAACTACTAGTTGGTACATGCATCGCTGTATATAGCCCAATGATATTAGTTGCTTAGTTGGTAATTTGATTGCTAGATATGGTACTTTTTCCATTCACTTGCTTCTAGTGTCTGGAACCTGGTTGCATGCTATATAATGTTTACTGTTGTTTCCACGTGATGTAATGTGCTCACTGGTTGTTTCCATTCCTGTACAAATCCTTCTATTCTAAGATAGTGTGTGGACTGCTATTCCCTTTTTCTTGTAATTGGTACTCGAAATTGTTAGTACTAAGTTTTATGTATGGTAATCTGGAACTAAGTGCTTGTTCTATAGTCAGAGGCAATTCTGTGTCATCTCTGTCAACATATGCAGAATACTAATGCTATCAGAGGATCAAAAATTGCACAAGTCCCTGTTTCTGTTACTTGCTTTATGTAAAAGCATAATATTATATCTCTTGAAGTCGTACTAGTGATTCTAGATTACATTTTGCGACAATGCTAATGTTGTATGTTGCAGGACATAGAAATCGGAAATGGACGAAAAATGAAGCAATATATTATAAACGAAGATTTTTCCAGGTTGTTCCATAAAGTACTGTGAACTATGATGTCGTCAAAGATAACTGGGTAATGATTTCTTTTAAAGTTTTAGTCTAGTTTTATTTTTTTAAAACTAACAAATTAATAATCAGGATATAGCAGCCTACTTCCGAATGATATATATATATATATATATGTGTGTGTGTGTGTGTGTGTGTGTGATTATGCACTTCTTTGTCAGTGAGAACTCAAACTAAACTCATTTATGCTTTCGACGCTTATTGGTCAAGCTAGTGGTTGCTGAAGGCAGTATATCAAACCATTGGATGCTCCATACACACACCTGTGCGCACAAACACATACATGAGATTGCAGAGAATTTTCCATTTTGCAATAATATTGTGATTAGATGATCTTTTTGTCGTTTTCTCATATATAATAATCTTATTTATGTACTGAATTGTTTACAGAATAAAACAGCAGCTTGAGATTCCAGACTTCTCCCAAGAAACATGTTGACAAATCATCATTTTCTGGGAAATCATCACTGTACTTGAATCGACATCAGACAGGAGTGGAAAGGATGGATGCAGGCCAGTTTTACGTCATAACTATTGCCTAACAGTTACTTTTTTCATTCTCTCAATTCTGGTGGCATGTCTTGTTATTACTCAGTTTTACAATAACAAATTTAGTTGTTTTTCTGTTTTAGTTCATACTTTTCCGTGCAAGTGTCTTAGTACTCCCTGGGTCATAGAAAATGAGGTTCACTTTAGATTGACATCATACTTATACAACTTAGTGTTTCTTTTATTGTAATTCATAGTTGCTACAGTAGTTTTTTATCCATTGTACGAATCAATTTCCAAGTTTTCATTTGTACTCAATGATCTATTTAAGACTTGTGGAAGTTGTTTATTTTAGTGAAGTAGAGTGTTTGAAGAGTTGCAAGTGTAATAGTTATGCTAGTGCTAATGTTCAGGTAGGTGGAAAAGGTTGCTATGTATGGGAAGGTGAATTAAATGATATCAAAGCATATCAAGATGGACAGGTCTTTTATTTGCGAGTTGATTCAATAGAACTTGGTAACTATCCCATATTCTTTTTAAATTGTCAAGATGAGGGACAAGCTGACACTGAAAGTGATGATGACAAGCAGATCTATATTTGTTTAAAGTTGTCGATTGGTTAGGATGAGAGGCCTATTCCTTACTGGTTGTATACGCTTCATGGTCTTGGTCAGGTAATTAATCTTTAATCTATGTTGATTTATTAGGTAACAAATGCTGACTAAAGTCTATACTGATTGTGTTTCTTTCTTTCTAATGTTTTCCCATTTTCTTTAATTTAAAGATTTTTTCATTTCATAAAATTGACGTCAATATTTATTATTAAATGTTGTAGGGATTTTTTTTACTATATGCACAAAAGCATTCACTATGTTCTTTTTTATAATATCGATTACTTCAGAAATCATGGTCAGTTGAGAATCTTGAGAAATGAATTTATCATAATGTCTATTCATGAAGTTTTGCTTTGTCAATGCAGATGATTCTAAGCCGCAGAATTTAATGATGAATTTCAAATATGTCAGATTTGTAATTCTAAAATGGTACTCTCTTCTAAATCATAAATGATTTGTTTGAGTATATATTTGGTACAAGTACATATTTTGATCTATTATCCTTAATTGTAGGAAAGGAAAAAATTGCTCCAATGTTCATGTTGCCAGCAGCTCTTGCATCCAGCATGTTTATTGCCATCCGTGATAGAGTCAGTTTCTACAGATTTGTCTTGCATTTCTTGCAAAGAAAAAACAGAAGAGTATTACTGACAAAGACGCATGTATCTAGCACAAAGACGAGAGAGGTACTTTGATGAAATTAGAAGTTGTAGGTACTTGGACTTTGTTTTGGTGAAGTGGTGGATTTAGACTATATTCTGGTGAAGTGGTGGATGAAGGAGATCAGTGCATATTCTGATTTTGTATTGACTAGACTGGGGTTTGTTGGGTTGTAATGGGATTACTACATGTACAAATCAGATATTGCAAATATTTTATTATTTGTGTTGCAATTGCTCTTGTTATCATGAACTGTAACATTAGAATAACAAAGTGTTACATTAGCCTTATATTTATATTTCTTAAAAGAAGATTGCAGCGTTGCATTAGATAATTACAGTGTTGCATTAGATAATTTTGTAGTATTGCAATAGAGAGTGGGGCCCACATGACACGTGGCATGTACTAATTTGGAATGTGGGTCCCACATGCCACGTGGCAGGTTGTTCCCACATGCCACGTGGCAGGTGGGTCCCACATGCCACGTGGCAGGTGGGTCCACATGCCACGTGTCATGTGGTCCCACTGCCACGTGGCCACCTGCCACGTATCACCCCATGACACGTCACCTGTCCCCTCACATGACACGTGTCAGGTGGGCCCCCACATGACACGTGTCACGTGGACCCACATGCCATGTGTCACCTATCTGTTTTTAGCTAAGCTATGGTAACACCTTCCTAATGTTGCATTTGTTTGATTTAGTGTTACTGTATGGCCCTAAGGTAATACATTTCCTAGTGTTACTATTGAGAACAAAAGCGTTACATTAGAGAGCAGATGCTACATTAGCGGATGAAATGGTCAAAAAGTGTTACCTTAGACCAATTGTAACAATTTTCGTGCCTAATGCAACAGTAGAAGTGCGTTGCGTCTAGGCATCTATGGCGTAGTGGTCGAATTTAGTTAAATTCGACCGAAATCAATTTGGTCGAATTTAGCTTAGTCGAAAATAACATTTCGATCGAATTTAGTGCTAAATTCGACCAACTTTGGTCGAAAAGTTAAATTCGATTGAAATAGGTCGAAAGTTAAATTTGACCAAAGTTGGTTGAAATTTGCACTTTAGGCAGCAAAGTTGAAAATTTTGAAAATTTTAAATTTTGGTGAAAATTTCAAATTTTTTTAAATTTGGTGCCTGAAATCCTAAATTCAACCGAACTAGTCGAATTTAGTTTGCTAAATTCGATCGAATCTTGTCAAAATTAGTATGCTAAATTCGACCGAATCCATTAAATTCGACCAAATTCAGTTGAATTTAATATGCTATATTCGACCAAATTTGCTCGAATTTAAGGAACGACTGTTTAAAAAATAATTGCTAGATTCCGAAGCCAAACCTTTTTGGTTTAGACAAATTCACAAACACTTCTCCATTGAATTCAATGACAAAATTGTACAGTTTAACGTGAATCTCTATCGACTATTACACAAATAGCCATCATCTATCGACTTAATCATAATCTTCGGCGGTAACGTCAACACTAAATAGCAAGCCAAATTAAGCTTCGAAAACACTAAAATACAATTAAAACATCAAAACACATACAAAATTCACAGTTCAACACTCGCATTAAACCTAAACACGTAAATTCACAAAATCAAACAATTATACATAAAAACAACCAATACATTTACATACACATACATAAAAACAACCAATACATGTTATTTCCAAAATTTTAGAAAAAAATAAATTAATTTGATTTGGTAATTTAATGGTCAACTAGTACTTTGACTATAACCTCTAAACAGGGTTTCGTCAGGGTTTAGTGTTTCGATTTTTTTAAAAATATTTCTTGACGACCCAACCATACGGAGGTCAAGATCCATCCTTTTTAATGTTATTTTCAAAATTTCAGAAAAAAATAAATTAATTTGCTTTGATAATTTAACGGTCAACTAGTACTTTAACTATAAGCCCTAAATAGGGTTTCGTCAGGCTTTAGTGTTTCGATTTTTTTAAAAATATTTCTCGATGACCCAACCATACGGTGGTCAAGAAACATCCTTTTTAATTTTATTTCCAAATTTTCAGAAAAAAATAAATTAATTTGGATTGGTAATTTAACGGTCAACTATTACTTTTACTATAACCCCTAAATAGGGTTTCGTCAGGGTTTAGTGTTTCGATTTTTTTAAAAATATTTCTCGACAATCCAACTATACGGTGGTCAAGATCCATCATTTTTAATATTATTCCCATAATTTTAGAAAAAAATAAATTAATTTGGTTTGGTAATTTAACGGTCAACTAGTTTAGAAAATAAATTAAAAAATTAAATAAAAATAGAAAAAAATCCAAAATTTAATTTAAAATTCATACACACAAAAGTAGTCATAATCACTATTTGTGTGATGAATCTTACCCTACTTTCACTAATTTTACATTTTTTTATATTTTCCCCATTTCTAACTAGTTTGTAAAATAAATTAAAAAATTAAATTAAAATAGGAAAAATGCAAATTTTTGAACATAAATTCATACACACCAAATTAGTTATACTCACTATTTGTGTGATGAATTTTACCTTATTTTCAATAATTTTCCTTTTTTTTATTTTTCCCCCATTTTTAACTAGTTTGTAAAATAAATTAAAAAAAGGAAAAATGCCAATTTTTGAACATAAAATTTGGTGGTATGACTACGTGGAACGTACCCCATTTATAAATATTTTTTCGTGTACAAACATTTAAATTTTTAATAACATTATTTCAATTTCTGAAAATAATAAATTCAACCGAATTTGGTCACATTTAACTAAATTCGACCAAATATGGTCGAAACTAGTTTTGAATGATTTGAAAAATTTTGGGCGGCAAGTTTCCCGTTGTTTGCTAAGTCTGAAATAAAATTTTGCGCTCACCCCAATTGCTAAATTCGATTAAATATGGTCGAAACCAATTTTTCAATTGACGGGAACTTTCCCTATGACTTTTGGTGGTTACTAAATTCGACCATATTCGATCGAATTTAGCCGGCCAATTAAATTCGATCTTATTTGGTCGAATTTAGCCGGCCCCATTAAATTCGACCGTACTAAATTCGACCAAATATGGTCGAAATTAGCCGCCCCCATTAATTTCGATCATATTCGATCGAATTTAACCGATCCAACTAAATTCGATCAAATATGGTCGAAATTAGCCGCAGTCGAATTTATTTGGTTGAAAATGCCCAATATATCTTGTAGTGTTCGTCATAAATGGTGCATTCAAGATCGACAGATATATTATCTCCGTTCCACTTATTTTGTTTCCAATCAAATTTTCATATTTTATTCAATTATATTAAAAAATTTAATTTATAATTACCAAAAAATTATATTACTTTTTAGAAAACTTAATATAATTAATACTTAATTTACTATATTAATTGAAAGTGAATAATATTTTCGGGACAAACAGAATAGAGAAAATGTGATAAAAAAGGAATGGGAGGGAGGGAGCAATTTTTAAATCTCAGATATATCTAAAGTAAATGGTTCGAAGACTCATTTATATTAAATGATGGAGTGATGTCAAAGAGTAAAGAAGATGTATGTATCATATATACAAGAAGCTTTACGGGACTGTATAAGCGTTCCGCTTTACATGCATGATTGAAGCTGTGTTTGTTGGTGCAGTGGGTTGAATCCTTGTCTCCTTTGTAGAAGGTCAAGGGTTCGACCCCTGGGTGTGTGTGAGTTTAGTTTGTATTAGTTTCCTACGCAGAAATGTTCTTGAATAAAAGGTACTCCCTCCGTATCTTAAAGCTTTGCCCGTTTGACTAAAAACACGGGTTTTAAGATAGTGGGGAATGAATATTATTTGTTTATGGAGTGATGGGTATTGAATATTGTTTTTAAGGATTAGTGGGTATTGAATATTATTTTTAAGGAGTAGTGGGTGGAGTAGTGGGTATTGAATTATTTTTAAGGAGTAGTGAATGGAGTAGTGGGTATTGAATATTATTTTAAAGGAGTAGTGGGTGAAGTAGTGGGTATTGAATATTGTTTTTAAGGAGTAGTGGTGGAGTAGTGGGTATTGGATATTGTTATTTTATGGCTTAAAATAGAAAGAGAAAAAATATTTTGAATGACCCAAAATAGTAAACAGAAAATATTTTAAGAGACAGAGGGAGTATGGAATTAGAAAGATAAAGCCATAAAGGAGAGGACATGAATGTAAAATAAGAAAGGAAAAGTGACTAGTTATGTTCAATATCTTCTTTTAAGATAAATTTCATATAAAGTTGAGTTAAAATGCGTTCGATCTCTTTACATATTTCAAGAGGAATAATAAGCCACGAAAAGTCTACATACTTTGTTAAGAAGAAAATACTCTTCATATATGGACCTACAGGCTAAAGAGCCAATTTAGTTTTTAAAGCTGCTTTTACAAGTTTACTAGTCGTGTAATTTTAAAACTACGTTTAATTGCATGATGATAATCGACTTGTATTTCTAATTCATTTTCGATTTGATTCATTAACTAAGTTTTGCATATTTAAGTACATGAACTATGTTCCATTTATTTTAAAGAATCATACACTGAATTGTACTAACCGAAACTTTACGTGGAGCTCATTTGGCAATTAAAATAGCTAAATCTCTCAGCATCAATTATGTAATCCAATTATATACATTATGTTGACGGAGGAATTTTGGAACAACAAAATTTGAGGTACGTCGCCGGAAACAAGATCTACAGCGGTGGTGCTTTGCCGAAAAAAATAATGGCGTGTGGTGGGTTTTTGTGATTGGTGGCTGAGATTGATAGGGTTAGTGGCGGCTATTTCAGAGCTCTCGACTTCCAACCCCTCAATCGACCTACGTACCCCGGTATTTATAGGGGATCAAGCCATACGTAGTTCTTGGAGAGCAAGAAACCCAAATGGGCTTGGATTGTCGGTCCAGCATCCAAAATGTTCTACTATGAGGCCTAAACACAAAAGGCCCAAGGCTCATCCAAGATCTCAAAACTTCACAGATAAGGAAACTTCCCCCGTCGAGGACTAGTCCTATGCGCTACAAGCTATTTCTTGATTTCAAGGATGCAGGTATAGCCATGGTTTACCCCAAGTGCAGAACGCATCCCTGTCCCCCGAATGAGAAGCACCCACCAGATAGCAGGACAGGTGATCTAGAGCTTTTGGGTGCAAAGTGCAAGATTACTTCAAAGTTCCCCAATGAGAGCGCACCCATTGAGTACAGGAACAGTGCTCCAAAGCACACACCAAAGAGTGACCTATCTTTCTACCAAAGAGGGAATTCTTCAATAAATCTTGGAAACCCAGCTCAAGTAGAATTCCTTAATCATGAAATTATCAATGAGGGTGCGCCCTACCCGTAAGGAAGGTGAGGGAGCGGCCTGGTTCCTTGCCATCTTGCCAAAACCCTAATTCATCCTGGAAATCCTAAATTGAACCCAAAGCTGACCCGAATCCACCTTAATTATACCCGAACCGAATTTTGGCTATAACAACTACCCCCCAATTCCATATGAAATCAGAGATAAATATGGAATTTCCTCAAGAAAGCCCAAAATTTCTTCAATCCTCATCTAGGACGCGCCTTGATTGAGGGAGCGTCTTAAGAATTCTAACCGGTTTTATACATGACAGCTGTAACCCACTTTCTCTTTGTGCCTCTATAAATATCGCTCTCTCTCTCTCTCTCTCTCTCTCTCTCTCTCTCTCATTTTACTCTTTTTCTACTCACTCACTTAAAAACACTACTCCGGCGATTTTACTTTCCGATCAACAATCCGGCTTCCTGTAGCGTGTTTCCTCTATTCTCCTCTCAAATCTCCAATTGACAACTCCCAAGGTATGTTTCTATGTAAAAATTTCTGATTTTGACCGTGCATTTTGCGAGATATTGTGATTTGACTATTCAAGTTCTTCATGTTCTTCATTTACCTTGTATATATGCACGTATATATATATGTTTGATCCATTTTTTGCTGTTCATTTCTTACAAGACATGTTTCTATACAATAGTTTAATTCGTTGGGCGTGCCTTACACCCTGGGCGCACCCTAGGGTCTTCCTCTATCAATATCAAACGCTTTAATCAATAACTTTAGAATGCGCCTTAACTTATCTGATACCATATGTGAGCCGTCCTTAGAAATTTATAACCCTTTACGACGCGGATTAAGTTTGCAAGAATAGTTATTTAGACATCCTTATATCATAGTTTATAGAAAATCTTCTGCTTGTTCTTTTCTTGGGCGCGTCTTCAATCCTGTTTTGTCACAATTTTTCCTCCCTCACTCGCAATTTGTAGGGAAATTCTCTTGCTTATACCTTTTCAGGGCGCGCCCTTAGTGCTTTTTCTTTCATTTTGCAGCTGGATAAACTGGGCGTGTCCTCTCCGTTTCACCCTTTTAAGGAATTCAACGAAAGTCGTGGAATCTTCTCTCCTTTACCAGCTCCTCTTTCTCCAACTCCTTGCAGACCTCTTTTTTCATTCATACCTTCAGAAACTAGGGCGCGCCTTATTCAAGAATTCAAAAATGGCACAATGAATTTTTCTAGTGAGGATTCCCCTGACGATACTATTCCAAATAAGCAATCAAAATCCGAGGAATTCCACCAATCTTCTCAAACTCCACTCAACATAAGCAATTCATACAACTCCAAAGATGATAGTGACTTTTGTCCACCTACAGATACTTCTGGTGACACACACCCTTCAGATTCTTATTCCATTTAGGGCGCGCCTTCGGCTTCCTCCATCTCCCCACTAATTAACTCAGAACCAACATCTCCACCGCCTTCACCCATTCCATTCGAACATTGGGAGGTTCTTGATGAAGAAATTGACATCGAATGGGGAAGATATGACGACATGCCTGAAAAAGAAAACAATCAACTTAGAAAGAAATGGGGCAAACTAGCCTGCGTGAACATGTCTTCTACTGCTACAAACGATGAAGTGGAATGGGCCATGAAATATTACGGCCAAGAAGGACTCTGGGCTATTCCTCATTCTCACCACCATCCCCATATTTTTAACTATGGTGGGAATTTTAGAATCCCAAGGATGGTCCTAAGTCCAAGACTCGTTGCTTTGGGTGTGGGCGCGCCTTTGCATCCATACTTAAGAGCAATCCTTGAGTGGTACGACCTCGCTCCAATCCAACTTTCTCCTAAAAGATATAAGCTTGCCCTTACTCTGTTAATCCTTTATGACGACCTTGGATTTGAGGCACCTTCCATGCCAGAAATCATGCTATTTCTTCATCCTTCGTCAATCTATCATAGGCTATTATTATCTGGTGACCAACAAACCACACAACAATAAAGGGTTTTCCGAGGGGAGAATTTCTCACATCAAGAGATGGAAAGAACCCTATTTCTTTGTTTGGGATGTCCCTCGAGTTCGCTTGCAGTTCAACACAAATCCTTGTAAGTTAGGGCGCGCCCTGAACTCCTTTCTTCGATTTATGGTTTAGATTCTTCCTTGTAAACTCATACTAACTTTAAGTTTAAACAGATAGAAGAATTCAAAAAACCCTTCACGGCGCGGCCTCGTCTAGGGCGAAAGCTGTGCTCAAAGTAGCAGCAAAGAAGTTTAATCTTCTAACTCTTATTACAAAAGAAAACTTAAAAGGACTCAGAATTTTATCTGATAAAGTTGGTCATATTTGTAAATTTAATAAATTCAGAAATGGTGTTTCTGTTCCCACGTCCCCATCTAGTGATAGTGAGAACGAAATTTTTGATTCAGATGAAGGTATAAACTTAAAAACTAAATTAGGGCGCGCCCTAATTTTTATCTTTTACTTGACATAAGGCACTTCAAAACTTTTTTGTCTAAAAACTTCCTTCATGAGGGCGCGACCTAACATTTTTTTTTATTTTATGCAGATATGGCTCCTAGAATTCCACGTGGCTTTGGAGCTCCCAAGAAAAATGACAAGGAAAAGAACGAAGACAAAGCTGGCACTTCTGATTCTAGGGCGCTCCCTGTGCAGATAAATGATAACCAGAAAGATGCATCCCTTTCTACTGAAACTTTGAAGAGGGATGCTGGAGTTCTTAAGGAGCCTGTTGCTGAAAAGAATAAAAAATAGAGGATTGAGGGCGCCCTCCTATGTGGAAACTCTCATTGGTCCTGCCGCTGCCTCCTTTGTTGGAGAGAAAGAGGTTGATCTATGGCAGAACATGGATGCTGAGGAGGAAGTCAATTCTATGATTCGTGTTTCTACTAAAATACTCATTAAATCTCTAGGGCGTGCCCAGAGAGTGCATAAAGAAAAATTGGCGATGAACAAACTCAATGCTAAAAACAAGAGGCTTTCAAAAATGGTCGTAGACAGTGATAACAAATGGAAGAAAGATCTTGATGCCAAAGATGCTAACATTGCTTCAATAAAGGACGAGCTGAAGGAATCATTTGATCATCGTCAACTCCTTTGTGATAAAAATGATCAATTGGGGAAGGGGATAGAAGATTTAAAAGTTCAACGGGATTCTTTGAAAATTGAAAAACTAGACTGTTGGAGGGAAGAGAAATAGGCTATGGAGGATCGCAACTTTCAAGCAGGGTTTGATTTCTACTAGACTGCTAGGATTCCTAGCCAATGATCCCGATTACAATTGGGAGAAATTTGGCCCTGGCTGTGCTGAAGACGTTGCAGAATACAAGATAAAGCATGCTGATGCCATCAAATCCAAGAGAATTGAGCTAGGTCTGGAAGTCGCCTCTGAGGGTGCGCCTTTAAATGAAGAAACACCCCTAGAGACTGAGCGAATGTCCATTGTTGAAAACCAAGATGCTCATACCGTCAACCCTGAGGAGGATTCAATCCCCAAGCCAACAACCTCCTCCACTATGCAACCTTCTTCTCCAAAGGACACGCCTCCCTCGTCTCCCAATAACGCACCTTGATATCCCATATCTCAGAACTTAGCTTCATTTACTCTTTAAGGCGCGGGTCCTTTGTAAAACCCTGCAACTTGTAATCTAAATTTGTTCCTTAAACTCGTGGGTTTTGATAACTTTGAATGTTTTCAATGCTTTTGATTTCAATATGCTATCTGGAATTATGTTTTCTTCAAGTTCCCTGTTAAACATAGGGCGCACCCTAGTGTGAAGGCGCGTCTTCTGGGAAAAATCTCTGAAAATTTTGTGATAAAAACACATCTTAAAAAAAGTCTTTAATTATTACTTTCATGCAAACTGAAAGCGCGTCATGATATACTAGGGCGCAGCCTTTATATCAAATTTCCTCGAAAAAAACTTGTAAAAAATCTTCAAATCTTCATTAATCAAAAATACTTGTAAATTCTTCAGTGTAAACACAGGGCGTGCCCTATTGAATTAGGGCACGACCTTTTGTATTTTAACAACCGATATGCTTCTAACAATTCTTGAAAATATTGAAAAACTTTAAAATCTTCATTAAACTTGAGTTTCTTCAGAACAAGGGAAGGTATCCATACACTACCCCCCTGGCTAAGGAGAATAATTATTGAAAAATGTGAAAAATAAGCAAGTCTCAACTAAAACTAAAGAAGGCGTATATGCACTACCCCCTAGACTAGGAGAACAGTTATTGATACTAGTCTATAACTTAAATATAAGCCTTCATAAGATAGGAGGCCAAAGCCGCACCCTATTGATAATACTTCTTCAAATGCTCAACATTCCATGCTCTTGGGATTGTGTTGCCATCCAAATCTTCTAAGTGATAGGTGCCTTCCCAAATGATATACTTAATCTTGTAAGGTCCCTCCCAGTTGGGACCAAAAACTCCATGAGCTGCTACCTTTGTATTTGGCATGACCTTCCGAAGAACCAAATCACCCACGTTGAAAGGGCGGGTCTTTACCTTCCTGTTGTAATATCTTTCAACTCTTTGCTGATACGTTGCCAACCTTAGCTGTGAATTAGTCCTCGTTTCTTCTAGAACTCAAGATTCAGCCTTTGATTCACCATATTGGATTCTTCATTGTAAAAATCTCTCCTGCTCCAATTTCCACGAGAACCATTGCCTCACATCCATAAGACAACATAAAAGGGGATTCCCCAGTTGTAGTCCTTGGAGTTGTGTTGTATGACCACAACACCATGGGAAGTTCTTCAGGCCAATTCCCCTTACTTTCTTCTAACTTCGTCTTCAAAGTATGCTTTATAATCTTGTTGATAGCCTCTGTTTGCCCTTTACATTGAGGATGATATTCCTAAATCATCACACAACTTCCGCATCTCCTTGCTATCAAATTGCTTTCCATTATCTGATACAAGTTTGTGCGGAATTCCAAATCTACACACAATAGAGTTGAAAACAAAAACCCGGATTTTCTTCGCAGTGATGGTGGCCAAAGGCATTGCTTCCGCCCACTTGGTAAATTAGTCCACGGCAACAACAACATATTTCACACCTCCCTTAGCTTTGGGTAGCTCACCAATGAGATCTATTCCCCACATAACAAACAGCCATGGACTCATCATAGAAGTCAAGGTAGTAACAGGACTGGTAGAGTAGTTGGCAAACATCTGACATTTATCGCATGCTTTAACAAACTCATAGGCATCATTCTTCATAGTAGGCCAATAATAACCTTGTCTCAACACCTTCATTGCCAAAGAACCACCCCCCGAGTGATTACCACATATCCCTTCATGCACTTCCCTGAGGATGTAGTTGCATTCATCTCCATCTATGCACTTGAGAAGTGGCTGGTTAAAACCCCTCTTATATAGAATTCCATCATATTCCACAAATCTGGCTGCTTGATACTAAATCCGCCTTGCTTCAAGTTTCTCACTTGGAAGTATTCCTTCCCGAATATATTTTTGAATAGGAGTCATCCAAGTAACTTGTGGAGTCGATTCTACCTCCATGACTTCTATCTCCGGAATACTTGGCACTTCTTGAATCTGCAAAGGAACTGTTCCCAACAACATGGCATCCTTCTGAGATCCCAACTTAGCTAATACATCTGCATTGTAATTCTCATCTCGAGGAATGCATTCCAACCTCACTTCACAAAACTTCTGAATTAATCGTTGAGCACACTTCATGTAAATCTCCGTCTGTGGACCTCTACACTGAAATCCACCCTTAATTTGTCCAACTACTAACTCAGAATCACTTGATACGATCAAATTCGCAACCTTCATTTCCAAGGCCATCTTCAATCCATTAATCAAAGCTTCATACTCTGCATCGTTATTAGTTGCCTGAAACTTGAAATGAATTGCACTCATGAGTTGATTTCCCTCTGGAGTAACCAAAACTATGCCTGCACCAGCTCCTCCATTATTCACAGCTCCATCTACATACAACTTCCACCAAGGTTGAGGAACTTCCTCAAGAGGGCGCGCTCTCTCGGTAGGAATTCAAGGCTCAATCAGCACAAGTGACTTTTCCTCATTTTCGGACTCAAATTCCAGAATAAAATCAGCTAAGGCTTGACCTTTGATGGCTGTCCTAGGTGTATACTCCAAATCAAACTGACCCAGCTCAATTGCCCACTTTAACATTCTTCCAGAAATTTCTGGCTTATGAAGAATTACCCACAACGGATAGGCTGTGCGAACTTCGATCTTATGAGCTTGAAAGTACGGTCGAAGCTTTCTTGATGCTAGTATTAGGGCATAAACTAATTTTTCCATGCTAGTATATCGAGTTTCCATATCAAGTAGATGCTTGCTTACAGAGTAAAATGGTGATTGATGATCAACCTCCTCTCTTACTAACACCGCACTGATTGAATACTCTGAAACCGCCAAATATAGTATCAAGGTTTCCCCTTCCACGGGCTTGGCCAAGAGTGGAGGGTTCCCCAACTGCTCCTTAACTTTCTGAAAAGCTTCCTCACACTCAGGAGTCCATACAAAATCTTTTGCTGCCCCCTTGATTGCCTTGAGGAATTCTTTGCATTTATCAAAAGACTTTGACACAAAAAGATTTAGTGCTGCAATTCTTCCAGCCAGGCTTTGAACCTGCTTCACACTAGAGGGTGACTTCATGTCTAACAATGCCTTAATCTTTGCTGGATTTGCCTCGATTCCTCGATGATTGACTATAAACCCCAAGAACTTTCCAGATTCTACTCCGAACATACATTTTTGAGGATTCAACTTCATTCTGAACTTCCTCAAGATTTCAAACATCTGCTCCAAGTGCTTTACATGGTCCTCCGCCTTCAAAGATTTAATAAGCATATCATCCACATACACCTCCATGGTCTTTCCAATGAGGTCCTTCAACATCATATTCACCAATCTTTGATAAGTTGCTACAACTTTGATCAAACCGAATGACATCCCAATGTAACAATACAACCCTCTATCCGTGATGAAAGATGTATGTTCTTGATCAGGTTCATACATGGGAATTTGGTTATAGCCCGAATAGGCATCCATGAAACTCAACAGGGTGTGGCCAGCCATAGCATCCACCAACTGATCAATCCTCGGGAGTGGAAAGCTATCCTTTGGACATGACTTATTTAGTTTAGTGAAATCCACACAAGTCCTCCATTTTCCATTAGGCTTCTTGACAAGAACCGGATTAGCCAACCAATCTGGATAATACAACTCCTTTATCAACCCAACATCCAGAAGTCTATCAACCTCTTCTTTCAATGCTATAGCTCTCTCTCCACTTACAGGTCGGCGCTTTTGACGTATACCTTTCCTGCTAGGATCTATGTTCAGACGATGACACATAACCTTTGGATCAATCCCCACCATATCCGCATGACTCCAAGCGAAAACATCAAGATTATTCAAGAGAAAGTTGGTGAGCATTCCTCTCAATTTGGAATTCAACCGAGAACCAATTTTCAAAACCTTGCTCGAATCTTTCTCATCTACCAAAATTGGAATCGTATCTTATACAGGACCTGTCTTTTCAGCCGGCTGTGGTGTTCTTGGATCAAGATCAAAATCAAAACTTCGAGGGTCTTCAACCGGTACTTCATCCTTGGAGGGCGCGTCCTCTTTAAGAGGTGAGTCTTCCTCAACAAGGTTACGTACCATACCTTCAAGCAACATTCGCCTACCTTCAACCTGCTCACCCCTAAGATTGATGGAGATTACATCCTCTGAATCTTCCTCAATTTCTTCCAGAATTCCTTCCTGTAAATTGTCAAGTACTGAAGTACTCTCCCTCGACAACTCTTCAGGGCGAGCCCTATAATGGGGCGCTTCTTCTGGTTCTTGAACAAGGTAATGGACTTTTACTTCCCTTGGGACAAGGCTCATATCCCCTTCTGAACCTCCTTCTTTCTTGGCACACCCTCCATCTTGTTGCTTTCTGAATCCCTTGATTGCCTTGTGATAACAATCCCTTAAATCATGTTGAGACCCTCGTATAGTCCCCACACCATTAGGTGTAGAAAATTTCATCGCTAGATGGTAGATGGAGGTAAAAACCTTCATTTCCTTCAACAGAGGGCGCCCCACAAGAGCATTATGAGATGATTCCACATTAAAAATCATAAAATCCATCATCTGAGTTACAGAAAGAACTCCTTCACCAAGGGTTACTGGCAGTTTGATCGTCCCCATGACTTTCACAGACTCACCCGAAAAACAATAGATCCAACCACTATCTGGAATCATATCCCTATCTGGAAGTGCTAGCTTCTTGTAGGTGCTGTAGTATAGAATATTTACTGAACTTCCATTATCGACAAGAACCCGGTGTACGTTCTTGGAACGAATCTGGATTGCCACCACCAAAGCATCATTATGAGGATGGTGCACCCATCTAGCTTCTTCCTCAGTGAAAGTAATGTCCACACACTCTCCCTTGAATAATTTGGGTGGCCTGAATTCCAAACTGTTCACATTGGTGAGAGGTCTATACTTTGCCTCTCTTGTGTATCTTTCCAAAGCATGGTTACTATCACCCCCAGGTGTCATCCTCCAAAAATTGTGTGGATACTACCTTTTTTGATAAAATTTTTCTCTTCGGGCTTGTCCTCACCACGGAGGGCGCGCCCTCCATCTATTTTATCAGGATTCTCCTTGTGCTTCTTCACTTCTCTAAGAATCCAATCAGTCAAGTATCCTTTTTTGATCAGGTCTTTGATTTCATCCTTCAATTGACGACATTCATGAGTATGGTGCCCTGTAGACTCATGATATACACAACACTTCTTCTTATCTTTGCTTTGCCAAGAAGATAACCTCTTGAAGAGTCCCTTGTCTTTATTCACCTCAAAGATATGCTCAATAGGGGATGCCAGAGGGTTATAATTATTTGGCCTCCTATCATATGTACGTATTTGGAGGTCCCTAATTGTTTCCCAATTCAGTTACATTCACCCGGTTAGCACCAATCCCCGTACGATGAGGAGGACTTACAGACCTATCCTTTCTCTTATTAACTCTTCCTTTAGAAGTTCCCTGTATGTATATCTTTCGATTATCCGCCAAGGATTGATCTACTATCTTGAAGGATTCAGCTTGTGCAAACACATCAGCCAAAGTAGGTGGATCTCATCCTTGAAGATGCTTCCAGAAATCAGTCCCCACTGACAATCCAGCTATCAAGAAACTCTTGAGTGTTTCCTCAATCGCTCCTCTCACTAGAGTAGACTCTGAATTAAATCTCTTGAAGTAAGATTGCAGACTTTCTCCTTCCCTTTGCTTAATGTTGGCCAAGGTGGTGACAGGAGGAGCATATTTCACTGTTGCCTGGAATTTGGTTAAAAATAAATTCCTCATCACCTGCCAAGACGTAATTACTCATGGCCCAAGTTTCTGAAACCACTGTTGTGCACTCTCCCTGAATGTTGCTGCCAACAACCGACACCTAGCTAATTAAGTCACCAGATATACATCCATCTCGATATCAAATCATCCCAGGAATTCCACAGGATCTCCATTTCCATGAAAACGCAAATAATTGGTCATAGATCTATACCCAGCAGAGAGTTGTGCTTCTCTCACTTCAGCTGAGAACGGAGAAGATGTTGGTGCCGTAGCAGATATTCTCCCTCCATCCAAGTGAGTAAGAAGTCTTTTCAAGTCATCAACATTAAAAGTTCCCACACCAGGGATATTCTGGATATTAGGTTGTGCTCCAATCTGCGTACCCCCCGGTGGTGGAGGTGAAACAGTTGTTTGAGCACCTCCTGGAGCTTCAGCATGAATTTGTGTCGTGGTTCCCCCCTGAGTTTTCTGGTCCTGGGGATTTCCTTAAGCTTGAGTCTGAGTCTGTTGACCTTGGGGATTCCCTTGAGGTTGGGGATTCCCCTGGGAACCTCGGGGCTGTCCCTCAGAATGAGGGCGCGTTCTTGATCTAGACTAGCTGGAGGTACTTGAATGAACTTGGTAAATTCGAGGGGATCCTCTCCCTGAGCGCGCGCCCTCATTGCTACATGGCCGCCTATCCCCTCTGTATATCTCCATTCTCCTATCCTCGTTATCCCGGCTTTTTCTCTTTCCAGTATTTCCACGAGGGGGAGCTTGCTCAGGTCCAAGGGGCCTCGACCTGTGATCAGGGGGCACGCACTGTGAACCATTACTTCATGGAAGGGCTCACTCATATCCAAGGGGCCTCGACCTGTGATCAGGTGGCGCGCGCTGTGGATCACGGGGCCTCGATTCCAAGTACTTCCCCTTTTCTTTTTCCTTCCTCTGATGCTCGAGGAGTACCATCCTTAAATCATCATCATTAAGCCTTATTCCAAGGCGTTCCTTCAGAGTAGCGAAATCCTTCTTCTCCCTAGCAATCTGTTCTTCATCCCGTTGAATCTCACTAGAGGTGCGCCCTGAACGATGAGGGTGAAGGCGCGCCCTAGCTTGTGGATCTAACAACTTGCGATCAAAATTATCTTCACTAGGATGTTCAATAATAGGATCAGAGTATTCTAACCTTCGAGGAGTAATCAGCTGAAATCTCTTCTCTTGCACTTCCTTGCCTCTTCGAGAACCTTCCTCGGCTTGGAGGGCTTTCCCTGTTCGACGATGATTTCTCGGGATACTCCGAGATTTTCTCCTACTTTGTTGCTCTTCCTTTACAGAACCCAATCTTGCCCCGAAACTATTTATGGCATCTTGCATAACATACAGCTGCTCCATTAATGCCGAATTAATGATGAGAACGGGCGATTGTCCGCCGGCAATGGCTGGAGTTCCATGATATCGCGGAGGAGCAGTAATATTCTCCGGAACATAAGCTTCGTGATGAGTCCGATTTCTCCCCGGGCAATCTTCAGAATCGTAATCATCTTTTTCGTGAGAACCTCCACCTTGATTGTGAGACATATTTTCCACCTAAGATTCAGATCTTGACTGGAGCAGCCCTCCTTCTAGCGCTAATTTGTTGACGGAGGAATTTAGGAACAACAAAATTCGAGGTACGTCACCGGAAACAAGATCTACAGTGGTGGTCCTTTGCCGAAAAAAGTGGTGGCGTGTGGTGGCTGTTTGTGATTGGTGGGTAAGATTGATAGGGTTAGTGGCGGCTTTTTCAGAGCTCTCGACTTCCAACCCCTCTATCGGCCTACGTACCCCTGTATTTATAGGGGATCAAGCCATACGTAGTTCTTGGAGAGCAAGAAACCCAAATGGGCTTGGATTGTCGGTCCAGCATCCGGAATGTTCTACTATGAGGCCTAACCACAAAAGGCCCAAGGCTCATCCAAGATCTCAAGACTTCAAAGATAAGGAAACTTCCCCCGTCGAGGACTAGTCCTATCCGCTACAAGCTATTTCTTGATTTCAAGAATGCAGGTATAGCCATGGTTTACCCCAGGTGTAGAACGCATCCCTGTCCCCCGAATGAGAAGCACCCACCAGATAGCAGGACAGGTAATCCAGAGCTTTTGGGTGCAAAGTGCAGGATTACTCCAAAGTTCCCCAATGAGAGCGCGCCCATTGAGTACAGGAACAGAGCTCCAAAGCACACACCAAAGAGAGACCTATCTTTCCACCAAAGAGGGCACACCCTCAGTGTATAAGAAAGATCCCTAAATCCAGGAAAACCCCTGGAGGCCTTCTATGACGGACATCCCCCTCTTGAGATACGACAGGAGGGAATCCTTCAATAAATCTTGGAAACCCAGCTCAAGTAGAATTCCTTAATCATGAAATTATCAATGAGGGCGCGCCCTGCCCGTAAGGAAGGTGAGGGCGCGACCTGGTTCCTTGCCATCTTGACAAAGCCCTAATTCATCCAGGAAATCCCAAATTGAACCCAAAGCTGACCCGAATCCACCTTAAAAATACCCGAACCGAATTTTGGCTATAACACATTAATTTACAAATTATTCCCCCAATCCCCACCCAACCCATCTTCAAGCAATAAATTTTCAACTGATCTTACAATTGAACTTGAAGCATTTGCGATTGAAGATTAAACAAATAAATGAAAATGTCAAGTAAAGAATATATATGTAATATATATAAACTCCGAACATGAGATCTGAAAGTCTTTAAAAAAAAATTTGGTTCCTTGACCCTTTTTTAAATCAGCCAAAAAAAAAGTATATAAGTTCTGAATTTAAAAATTAACATTGAAAAATATGCAGAAGCATTAAAAATTTGTTGGATTTACTTAAGTTTTATTTTGTAGGGAGAAATCCGTCGGTTCATATTTAGAATGCTAAATAGAGCAGAATTTTTTTATTTAGGTTTTAGTAATGTTATTTTATCTCTGTGATTTGTCACATAGTGATTGTTACAAAAGCTCTGCGAATAGTTTTGGTTAGGATATTTAACGATTCCATTAGATTTTGGAATTTTAAAATAAATTAGATATAGTTGTTATATGTAATTTCAATAAACGTAAGTTGATGGACTAAATTGAAAATGAAAGACAAGTTGATGCGTCAAATTTTGTGTTTTGCCATTTTTTTATGATGGCATTCTTTGGTGATTAGATACACTAATCTCACTCATTAGTCTTGAATTAGCTAGAACACGGTATAGTGATATACAGATAGCAAAAGAGATTTCGTATTGGATAAGACATAAGACTAAGAGCAACTCCAATCCATCACTAAATCACTATAATAATGATGGATATAGTGACAAACTCACTCCAATGCATCACTAAAATAGTGATCCAAGATCACCAAATGAGTTTTGGGTCACCAAATTTGGTGACAAAAGTACATTTGGTGATCCTTGATCACCAAATTTGGTGACTTTCAAAATTCCAATAAAATCCCTATATTTGTTAACAAAACAATTTTTTTCCATCTATGTCCTACTATTTGTTCTTGTAGTTTTTTTCTTTCCAATTTTTTTCCAACTTATTTGTTCTTGTAATTTTTAACTTTAAATTTTTATCAATTGAAACTTTTTTTCTTCTTAGCTCTTGTTAATTCTAAAATATTATTATTTTTAACTTTAAACTTTCACACAAAACCTTGAAAAAAAATTCTTAATCATGAATTATAAACAACATATCAAATTTAATTAAAAAAATAACATCATAATGATAAATAAGAAGTTCTACATTCGTGTTTCGCTATCGTGGCTGGACCTGCACGCTTTTGGGAAAAAAAATGTGTTAAAAGATATAATGTCAGCTTGTATTATCATGATTGTTGAGGATGAACGTGACATGGATGTACCAATACATGATTTCATGGAAGTATCGACTCCGGTTGTTGAAATAGAAAGAAATGAAGATGTCAAATTTCAAAACTTTCTAAGTAGATATCGACAAATCAAAGATAAGGAAGCTCATTTTGAACTTCGTAATGCGTTGATTGAGCACCTCTGAAAAGAATACGACAATTCAAATAATTAAGTCAAGCCTTTTCCACTTTTATTTCTTAGCTGTGGCAACTGGAAACATTTGTTAATTGTGATTTATTCCTTTTTAAACTTTTGACTAGATTTTAACAAAATTTGGATATTGATTTTTTTATAAATAATTTTTTATATTAATAAATTTAATATTATGCGATCATAACATTACAATTTAAAATATAATAGATACTAATAATGTAAAAATTGAACAAAGTTAAAATATTCTATGTGAAAGATTCTTTTTAGTATGAAATATAGTGACCATAGATTGGAATGCATTTTGTAAATGATATTAATTTTATCACCAAAATAGTGTCCCTTGGATTGGAGATGGTCTAATCAACTCCGGTCCTAGCAAATTAAGAAGATATATTAGTGTCTCTCAGTCAGTAAGAAGAAAAATTATCTACTCTTTGATTGTACACTTCATTTATATCTGGTTGCCAATTCCCCGTGGGTTCTATAACTGCATCACAGTAATATATAGTTATCCATCCACACCGACATACATACATATACTAGTATCTCTCTCGTGATCCTTAACAATCTCCTTCAATTGCTATTTTATCTCTCCAAAAAGAAAAACAAAACTTTGCCATTCTTGATGCTGCTTCTGCTGCCTTCACAGACCTTGTTCTACTTCGTCCAACTCCTTTACTTTTTTTTGCCCATCTATGAGCTATATGTATAGACACAAAAGTACTTATACGTGTGTTTAAGTTGTTTTTCCTTAAAATTATAACTCATTTGAGTGAATTGTACTTTGCATCCCATAAATTTATTTCAATTTCAATTATGTCTATATAATTTCATAAATTGCACTTTACATTTTCAAATTTTAGATCGTAATTTGAATCACAACTTTTTATACGTTTTCTATCAAAAATAATATTATTTCTAACGAATGTGTTAACAAATACGATATAAAATTGTACGATGACTATATAATTTGTTTAATAAGATGATACAAATATATTTTAATTATTTTATACGTATCATATCACAATTCTATTTCATAAAAACATATTGGTTCAATTTTTGTAAATATATTACAATTGATTAATAAACAAAACATAATATTAAATTTTGATTTAAAATTTTTAAAAGTGTAAAATTAGTTACATATTTGAAAGCTAAAATTTATATCAATATTGTAATAATTTTATATCGCATTTAACAATATATTTGTTAAAAATAATATAATTTTTAATAAAAAAAGGATAGAAAATTATAATTCAATTTATGATTTAAAGTTTGAAAATACTAAATTTAATTTATGAAACTATATGTATAGAGTTAAAATGGGAAAGTATCGTCTGTGGCTATGTGTGTGTGGTCATGCGGGAGGAAGTGGGGTTCTCTGCATTTTTTTGGCTAGGTACCTAGTATAGTATATATAACGAGTAATGTAGGTGCATATAATTGGTTATATAAGAATTTTTCTAATATGAATTTTTATTGGTTGATATTAATGTGAATGCAGGGATATTGAATTATATAACCAATCAAATTGAGATACTTATCATTTTGTAAAACTTTTTGTGAAATTTTATGTAACTCTAGCATTTTTCATATATAGCTGTAGTGTATAGAATTGAATCTTCTTTCTATCTCTCTCTTTAATATTCCTATTCCCAAGAGCAAGTCCAATAGTATACTAGTTCGTTCTTTATAAATATTATAAAATAACAAGTCCTAGTAATTTAGGACATGATTTTATATTTCAATTCCAACAATAATTCTTATACTCGATCCTTATTATTATTATTATTATTATTATTATTATTATTATTATTATTATTATTATTATTATTATTATTATTATAATAAATTTGGAAAAAGAAGGACAAAAAGTGTAATGAAAAGAGAGAGAAAAGAAGTTAAAAGAAGAGAGAGAGAAATGAATTTTATATTGATAAGAACTTTATAAGGGATGGCTAGTGATTCCCTAAATAATAGGTATAGGATGAATGTCCTAGTGATTTAAGGGATCACTAGGATACTGTTCAAGTGTCATTTGTACCGTATTCTTTATATTTAAACTTAGGACTTCATATAAGGAAGCTGTTGGACTTGCTCTAATTCTTCAACTACCGTTGTATACGGTATACCCATCATATTCTTTTATTTTTAATTGCTCTTTTTTATTTCCTTTTATTGAATAGCTAATCGTCTTTAATTTGATTAAATATATACTATTATATAAAAGTCGAAATATTAAAAGTTTTGGAACCTGTTTTTTGGTACTTCGTGAATTTACTTATTTACCCTTCATTATAAAGAAAAATATATACGATATTTATACTATTAAAACACCTATAATAAATAATAACATAATATTATTAATAGTAATTAGTTGATTTCCTTTATCACATTATTTTTAGTTGAAGATATTACCTTTTATAAATACCTAAAAACATCAAACGTATCATATCTTCCAATCATTAATATTTCTTTTAGAATTAACACACGTTATCTTTTTTATTTAAAACTAATCTAACAATCATTAATATGTGACAAAAATATCACATGATATTTTTCAATTTTTAATAAAATATAATAAAAATCCGTATACGTTGTTTATAATAAGGAACATTAGTATAATCCGTAAACATGAGTATATTAAATTATATTAAATCTATACAATACTATATTATAATAGCTAAAACATTGAAAGTTTGGTAGGTCGGTCGGTCCGTACAGTACTTTGTATTTTTACTTAATTACCCTTATTTAGTTATTCTTTACTAAATTTCTTTTATTTAGAATATATTTATTTTGTAGTTACGGGCAATTTCATTTTATAAACAAATTAACAATATTATAATTCTTAATAACTAACTAATTAGCAACGCATCATCTTTTCTAACTTTTCTAACCAAAATCCCTCCTTTTCCAAAAATATCACGCGTTATTCTATTTTATAAAATAAATTAATAATATTGTATAACTAACTAATTACCCTTTTCAGCTTAAACGTAATATCTTTTCTATATTTTCCAACTAAATCATTTTTTTCTAAAAATGTCATGTCTTAAAAATTTTAATGAAATCGATCAATTAAAAATTTTAAGTCTAAAAATTTCATATCTTAAAAATTTCAAACATAAAATAAGTAAAAAATATATAAGCGTACAAAGTTCATATTTAAAATTTTTAATGACAAATTAAAGAAATATTATATTATATTAAAAAAAGCGTTCATCGCACGGGTTCTAAACATTACAATATTTTTAACATAATATTAAAATAAATATTATATTATAATATTATACTCTCTATATCTATACTAATATATTAAAACCGAAATATTGAAAGTTTGTTGGTTTGGTTTCCCTAATTATTTTGGTTTGCGATTTGGTTATCCTAATTATTAAAATAAACAATAGAATAATGTAATTAATGATAATTAGTCGATTGCCTTTTTCATGTTTACTTTTAGTTGATATCATGTTTACTTTTAGTTGATATTACCTTTTATAAACACCTAAAAAGATCAATTATATTATATCTTCCAATTATTAATATTTTTTTTCTAATTAAAATATATTACCTAATAATTTAAAACATAATTTGTAATTATTAATGCATACCCAAAAATATTACACTATATTATCATTAGATTTTAGTAATGAATAAGAACCGTTAGAGATATAATTATAGGGTATATTTTTTGATTAAATTACTTTACTAAATATTCAAGGTTCAGATAGCGTTAACGACATATTTGACTCAAAACTTTATAATATATATTTTGAATCATGCATATCATTAATTAGATTTATATTAAATTATATTAAATTAATATTAAAATAATTATTAAAAATAATGATTACATAAAAACATAACTATAGCATAAAATAAAATTTATAACATATCTAAGGAAACATTAAAAGTTTTGTCGATTTGGTTTTCGGTAAGGGTATACTAATTAAAAAATAAGAAAAAAATATAATTAATAGTAAGTAGTCTTTTCTAATTAAATACATTACTTTTTAATTAAAAGATGTTACATTTTATAACAACTAAAAATATTAATTGTACCATATCTTACCATTATTAATATTTCTTTTTTAATCAAAACAAGTTGCCTTTTAATTTAAAATATAATCTTGCAATCATTAATACATACCCAAATACATCATATCTTGCAAATTATATCGTTATATATAATAAGCATAAGAGGGATTTTATATATAATTTTGGTTTGGTATTTTAGTTTGGTCAATGTACTACCAAAATAATTCTCAACTATCGAATCTAATATTTTTTTAAAAAGACGATCAAGATTATATCATATTAAAAAGAAAATTATAATCTAAAAATGATATAATTAAAAATGTTTGTATAAGAAATGAATTTTAAAAAAAAATTATAATATGAAAAGGATATAATTAAAAATGGATACAACTGAATTTTATTTATTTTTTATTAATATTTAAAAAAATCATTATTTGGGCTCTATTTTGATATCTATAAATCAGATTTGGATGATTTTACGGCCCACGCAAAGCTCACAAAATTATCTTTAATTTAGTGTGATTTAACAATTATTATCAAAATGGAAACACTCATATATAATATCAAAAGAAAATATTATTACGAATTTTTACATTAATCATATTCAGTGTAGAAGACCTACATTGATAATTCAATGTACAAAACCCAATTATATAATTTAGATCATTGACATGCACTTTTTCGTATTTTAATATAAATACACTTTTTAGTTTACATGTTAAAAAATAAAATATTTTTATGCTAGATCCATCGTTTTTCATATACTTATTTTATGATCTAAGGATTTTATTTATTTTGTCGTACTAAAGACTAGACTACCGACTACCAAAATTTTGGACAAAATCACTCTTACACTCATTATTAAAACTATATGTGATTGTTAATAGAATTATCTTCAAATAATAAGAAGGGTATTTTGATAATCAAAACGAAATATATGTAGATTTCATAAATCGAAAAGAATTTTTAACATAAAAATCGTCAATTTCTTCTCTCTTTTGTTTCTGCGTAGTTTTAATTGAAAAATAATTGTTAAACCATCACTAAATTAAAGATTATTTTGTTAATTTCATGTGTGCTGTAAAATTATCCAAATCAAATTTTAAGAATTCAAGATAAAGCACAAATATTAAATTGAACGTGTAAAATCTTATATATATATATATATATATATATCTGTGTGTGTGTGTGTGTGTGTATCAATTTTTTAACAATAATTTGATATTTAAATTAATAACTTATAAATATTAAAAAAATTAATATAGTTATAGATATTAGAAAAGGACCCGTGAGAAAATAATCTCAACCGTCGAATCTAATATTTTCAAAAATAGACGATCAAGATTATAAAATATTAAAAAAATTATAATCTAAAAAGGATATAATTAAAAAAGTTTGTATCACAATTGAATTTCAAAAAATTATAATATGAGAAGGATATAATTAAAAAAAGGATACAATTGAATTTTATTTATTTTTTATTAATATTAAAAAAGTTAATATTTACTATTTTGGCTCTATCTTGAGATTTAGAAATCAGATTTAGATGATTTTACGGCCCACGGGAAATTCACAAAATTATCTTTAATTTGGATGATTTAACAAATATTATCAAAATCGAAACACTCATAATATCAAGAAAAAATATAATTACGAATTTTTATACAAAAAAGTCCATATTTACTATTCATACTCTATCTTAGGATCTAAAAATAAGATTTGGATGATTTTACAATACACGCGAATCTCACAAAATTATCTTTAATCCAGTGATAATTTAATAATTTTATTCAAATGGAAACACTCAAAATATGATGAGAGAATACAATTACAAATTTTTACATTAATAATCTTATTTAAGATAGAAAACCTACATTGGTAATCCTATTCAATGTAGAAAACCCGATTATACTTGATTAAATAATTCACATACACTTTTTCGTATTTCAAAATAAAACAAAAAAGGATATAAGTTAAACAAGGTTGTAATATAATTGATTTTTTATTTTTATTAATATAAAAAAAGTTCATATATACTATTCGGACTCTATCTTGGGATCTAGAATTCAGATTCGGATGATTTTACAATCCACGCGAAACTCACAAAATTATCTTTAATGCAGTGATGATTTAACAATTATTATCCAAATGGAACACTCAAGATATTGAAGAAAAAATTCAATTGCAAATTTTTATAATGATAATCCAATACAGTGTAGACAACCTACATTGATCCCGATTATACCTGGTGTAAATCATTGACATACACTTTTTTTTATAACTACATGGTTAAGTTTATATATTAAAATATAGAATATTCTTTTATATTAGATCCAACGGTTTCCATCTATTTATTTATGTTATGTGGTGATACTGCCGACTACCAAATTTTTGGATAACATCCTTTTTACACTAATTATATATAAGGATATAATTACGGAATTGATAAATAAACTCCCCATTCTTCTATTTAAGCTCCAACTTTTGTTTTCATACATTTTTTTTGACAAAATGCATAGAATTATATTGCTGGATCAAACTAACTCAAAATAAAACAGCGGGACAAACCCCCGACTGTCGATACAACCAGGTTGAAAAACAAATAAATTGTTTCCTCATCGTTTAACACATTGAAATTAAAAGTTCTTGAAACTAAAAACAAATTCAAAGACCTCCTAGGCGATCCAAACTGCGCCTACATCCCTGAAAGCAGCGGTATCACAATTGACCACATCACATAAGAACAATTGATAACCTAGTGTTCAGAAGTCTCAATTGGATAAACTGAGGTTAGAGGAACGACATTCATTAACTACACAATTACCCATGAATTCTTTACGATGAAATTAATTAACTTTCATTTTATAATGGGTAATTGGTCATTTCCATCTCAATTGGAGCTTAAATATTAAATTTAGGAGCTTATTTATCAATTTCTCATAATTATATATAACGATATAGTAAGGATAGCGATTTTTTTATTATACGTAAATTGGAGCTTAATTAACACGTAAATTATATTTAATTTTTATTATATACCAAAATAATAAGGTTCGTTAGATCTTAAAATAGATAGAATAGAACCGTTGTATCTAACAATAAAAGTATATTTGGTTGTTAGTATAATTATAATCAAATACTAAAAAGGGTATTTTGATAATATAATCAAATATAAGTAGATTTTCTAAATCACATAAAATTCTCAACCTACAAATTCGTCAATTTCTTCTATTTTGTTTTTGGAAATTTTAATTGAAAAATAATTGTTAAACTATCACTAAATTAAAAGATCTTTTGTAAATTTCACGTGGTCTGTAAAATCGTTCAAATCAATTTTTTTAGAACTCAAAATAGAGCACAAATAATAAACAAATGTGTAAAATCTAATGTATATCAAATTTTAACACGTAAACAAATAACGTATAAACATTAAAACATTGTAAATAAATATAATTCTAGATATTAAAAAGTGAATCATGCATCGTATGGGTTATAAGCTAGTATATAATTCATCTCAATTTATAGAAAATAATGCTACATCCACAGAATATAAGTGGATGTTGGATGTTATTATATCCTATTATATCATAAGAGTAAGAAAGATAATAAAAAATACTACCGTATGTCAAAGGTTCGAATCTCACGAACGACAATATATTATATAAACTTAACTTTTGTACAACGAGTTCTAAATCTACTACTAGGAAAGATCTATTAAATATAATTGTTATAATTGTTATTAAATACTTATTATATCCTGAATAAAAGGATAATAAGCAAGTACTAACATATGTCAAGGTTCGAACCTTACGAACTACATATTAAAACCTTATATATACTTATATCTTATTATATAATTATATCCTATATTATTTTGAACTTTAACTATACTATTAAAATAAAGGTTTGATTCCCGAAACGTAAATATTAAAAATAAATGTGTGACGAAACTAAAGCGATTAAAATTACAAAAGGGAAGCTTTTCCCACTCACGAAGGAAGTAGCACAAACATGCTTGAATAAATTAGAAATAAGTGTTGATCGTGCCACTAATTTATGCAAAATTCACTTTACAATGGGTAATATATGCTCGTGACCTCAGAAAAAGAGCCGCGCGCTATTGTAAGTTCAAAAGATTCTTTAAACAAATTTTAAATCAAAATATAAAGAAGATAACTTAAATTAAAATTCCAAAATTTATTAATAATTTCTAAAAATTTTAAAAGTTTCTTATCCTTCCTCTATTTTAAGAGCCATTACATAATTTTAACTTATTTATATTAATAAAATACTAGATTAGAACCCGTGTAATGCAAGGATTTTATAAAAGAAAAATTTTAGTTAAATAAAATATAAAAAATATTGTGTTTTACCTGAAAAAGAAAATTAATTAGTTATTATGAAAAAGAAAAAATAATATGTTTAACCTGAAAAAATTAAATTAATTAGTTATTAAGAAGGATTTCATGTGTAATTAAGTAATGATAATTAAGTAAAAAGTAATTAATTTAATTAATGATATGAATGGTTTAAAACTTATATTATGAAGTTTTGAATAAATACGTCGTTAACGGAATTCGAACCTTGATCGTTTGTAAATAAATTTTATATATAAAATATCTAAACATTGAATCTAATGGTTCTTATTTATTACTAAAAATCTAACGGTCATTGTTCGTTGTGTACAGATTCTTATTATATTTTATTAGTGAATGGAAGATATGGTATGATATTTTTCGGTATATATTAATGATTGCAAGATTATGTTTTAAATTAAAAGATAACGTGTTTTAATTAGGAAATAAATAATAATGATTGGAAAATATGGTATTTTAGATATTTAATGAATGGTAATATCTTTATTTGAAAGTGAATGTCTTTAATTAAGAAAAGACAATCAACTAATTACCATTAATTACATCATTGTATCATTTATTTATTTTAATAATTTGTATAACCAAACCGAAAATCAAACACTAAAATTTTCAATGTTTCGGTTTTAATATCTTTACTAGCTTATAACCCGTGCGATGCACGGATTTCTTTTAATATGTTACCAATTTGATTTTATGCTATAATTATGTTTTTATATAATTATTATTTTGTAAAATTATTTTAATATAATTTAATATAAATTTAGTTAATGATATGCATGATTTAAAATTTATATTAGAATTTTAAGTTAAATATGTCGTTGACGGGATTCGAAACTTGAATTTTTAGTAAAGTACTTTAATCATAAAATATACCTTATAATTACATCTAACGGTTCTTATTATTACTAAAAATCTAACAGCAAAATGGTGTAATATTTTTTGGGTATACAGTAATGGTTGCAAAATTATGTGGTTTAAAACTTATATCATAATTTTTTTTTTAAAAAATATGTCGTTGACAAAATTCGAACCTTGAAATTTTAGTAAATTAATTTAAACATATAATATAGCAAGTCATTAGATCTAACGGTTCTGATTTTTACTAAAAATCTAACGGTCGTTATTCGTTGTATACAGATTTGTATTATATTTTGTTAGTGATTAGACGATGTAGTGCTATATTTTTGGGTATATATTAATTATTGTAAGATTATATTTTAAAATAAAATTTAACGTGTTTTATTTAGAAAGAAATATTATTGATAGGAAGATACGATATTTTAGGTATTTATAAAAGGTAATATCATCAATTAATTAAAACTAAACCTCTTTTAATTAAAAAAAGGCAATCGGCTAATTATCACTAATTATATTATTTTACTATTTATTTTAATAATTAGGATGATCGAGTTGAAAATCGAACCGATAAACTTTCAATACCCGTGCGATGCACGAGTTTCTTTTATTATGTTATAAAATTTATTTAATATTACAATTATGTTTTTATATAATCATTATTTTTAATATTATTTTAATTTTAATTTAATATACTCATGTTTATGGATTATGCTAATTGATATGGGCTAAAAGTAAGTCCAAAAGACACATTTAATGTTGCATTAATTAGACCCAACATGGTCAAAACGTGGGGCCCACCAACAGGGTCCAAAACCCTATTTTAATATTAATTTCGTAATTAATATTAAGGGATATTAACAGCTCAGCAATAAGAATCAGATAAGGATACTATTCCTACAAGACTTAGCCTCCAAGGTACCCAATTTGATATGGAAACAGACTTCTACAAGGAAGGAGTCTAGAACCTTCCTCAAGGCGGTGGCTTGCCCACCAAGTATCCAAATCCAACCATAATTCTAAGGCTCCCCGAGCCTATATAAAGGACCTGATCCTTCATCTCAGAACTACGTTTTTGGCTTGATTCTCAATACGAGATACGTAGGCACTCTGTGAGGACCGATTATTCTCGAACACGGAAACAGCCATTAAAGCTCGAAGCTCACCAACCCCCTTTGCATTAAACACACTCAAACCCTAGCCGCAATTTGCAACCTAGTTTTTGTTCCACAACATTTGGCGCCATCTGTGGGAAGAAAACATCAACCATGGTTCAAACACGAAGGACAACGTCAACCTCGACTGAGGCCATACCCCTTAGTTCTGCTCCACCTACCACCTCTAATCCGCTTATCACTGCTGAAGAAGGACAATTACCCCCGTCAACAGGGACGGTCGTTCAACCTCTAGCCTCTCAACCCCCAAGGACGATTCCCCATGCTGAGGGAACTCTACCCGTGGTTATTCATCAAAACCAAGAAACTAACCCTCTTCAAATGGTGGTTTCTCCTCTTGATAACGTTGATCGTACGTTATCCCCGGGGATACAGATCCATACCACGGATCTCCCCTTGAATACCAACCCGATGTATGGGCTGCCTAATTATCCCCCTCGACAAAGGGAACCTGGACCAAGTGGTCACGCCTTACAGATCCGAGATCGAGAGTACGATGACTACTCCGGCCCCTATACTGATGATTCGACATCTGAGGATGATGATGATGATGATAGTGAAGAAGCCCCAAGGAGGCGACGTGCTAGTAGAGAACCTCGAAGAAGGTCCCAAAGAATCCATGACGGACCACCACAAACGGCTGAGGAAAGGATTAAGGCTCATGAGGCTGAGATCCAAAGGATAAAGGATGATATTGCCAGGGAGCAAGCAAGAGAAAGTCTGACTCGACCTCCTCCAGTGACAGGGAGGATTCCCATTATAAATCTGGAGAGACCTTCAAGGAGACAGCGAAGGGCCGATGTCGCAACTGAAAAATCGACGAGGGTGGAGATCCCAAAAAGTAACCCCAAGGACCTGATGCCACTTGGGGATCCTGACGATCCCACACCTCCGTTTACTGAAGAGGTGATGAACGCCCGCATCTCAAGGAAGTTCAAGATGCCGACGATTAAGGCTTATGATGGAACGGGTGACCCCGCAAACCATGTCAGGACGTTCTCAAACGCATTGCTACTACAGCCTGCGAGTGACGCCTTAAAGTGTAGGGCGTTCCCTCAAACCCTGTCGGGCATGGCTCAAATGTGGTATAGCCGCCTACCTGCAAACTCAATTGGCTCTTTTAAGGAGTTGAGCGCTGCCTTTGTCAGCCAGTTCATTAGTGCGAGAGTTCATGAAAAAAGTTCTGCATCTCTCATGTATGTGGTGCAGGGGAAGAATGAGAATTTAAGGGATTATCTCAAGCGATTCACTTAGGAGACGTTGAATATTACTGATCTGGAAAATAAGGTGGCCATGGTAGCCCTGGAACACGGAACCACTGACCTCTTCTTTAAAATGTCTTTGGCAAAACATCCTCCTGAAAACATGGCCGAGCTCCAACGAAGGGCCGACAAGTACATCAAGGCTGAGGACAGCATGAAGAAGGAAACCGCAGGAGGCAATGGCAAGGGTTCCAATGACTCAAAGAAGCGAAAACAAGATCAAGAGTATGACGCTAGGGACAAGTATCCCCGGACTAGCAAGGACTCCGATTCACCGCCAAAGAAGGGTTTGGGACCGAGATTCTCCGATTATGCGAGGCTGAACGCTCCTAGGAGTCAGATCTTGTTAGATAATGAGAAGGATAAAGACTTTCGATGGCCGAAGCCACTTAAGGGTGATCCCGCAAAGAGAAACAAGGAGCAATACTGTGGGTACCACCGTGATGTGGGGCATGATACAGATGATTGTAGGCAGTTGAAAGATGAGATTGAGTTTTTGATCCGGAAAGGAAAAGTGAGCAAGTTCACGAAGGACGATGATCGCGGAACCCAAAGAAGGGACTATGACAGAAGAGACAATGATAGAATGGATAACAATCGTGATCGTGATCGTAATCCACAGCCCCGAGGGCCAGTTATTAACATGATTTGGGGAGGACCGACAATGGCCGGTACGACTCGAAACTCTCGAAAGGCGTATGCCCGAGAAGTGATGCACATCATGGGAGAAGCCCCAAAACGTGCTAAGATGGAAATAACCATTGGATTTGATGATTCAGACCTCGAAGGGGTGAAGTTCCCCCACGACGACCCGTTGGTCATAACCCCTGTGATTGGGAATTCGGAGGTGAAACGAGTCTTAATAGATAATGGAGCTTCTGTTGATATCTTGTTTCATGACGCGTTTGTGAAGATGGGATACACCGGTTCTCAATTAACCCCGACCAATATGCCAATATATGGATTTAATGGAGTTGAGTCAAAGGTCGAAGGAACTATTCAGTTACCCATGACAATTGGACAAGAACCTAAAGAAGCTGCTCAGATGCTAAATTTCCTTGTGATTAAGGCATCCTCGACTTATAACGCAATCTTGGGAAGGACTGGACTTCATGCATTCAAGGACGTTGCCTCTACATATCATATGAAAATTAAGTTTCCGACCAGGAATGGTGTTGGAGAACAAAAGGGAGACCAGAAGATGGCAAGAAGCTGTTACGTATCTGCATTAAGAGCTGATGGAATCGGGGGGCAGGTACTTCCGATTGAAGACATGGATGTCCGTGGTGATGATGAACATCGAGGGAAGCCAACAGAGGACTTAGTCCTATTCCTTTAGAGTTGGGCGATCCTGAGAAAATAACCTATGTAGGAGCTTCTTTGAAGGAACCCCTGAAGGGCAAGTTGATAGCGTTTTTGCAAGAATAGCGACGTATTTGCTTGGACAGCAGCTGATATGCCAGGGATTGATCCCCAACTCATAACTCACAAGTTGAATGTTGATCCTGGGCGGAAGACAATAAAACAGAAGAAGAGGAATTTTGCTCCTGAAAGGCAAGAGGCCATTAAGGAAGAAGTTGAAAAACTCTTAGAGGCTGGGTTTATTGAAGAGATTCAGTTCCCTGAATGGTTGGATAACCCTGTGATGGTCAAGAAGGCAAATGGGAAGTGGAGAATGTGTATAGACTTCACTGATTTGAATGATGCATGCCCGAAGGATTGTTTTCCCCTGCCGAGGATAGATATGTTGATAGATGCCACAGCCGGACATGAGATGTTGAGCTTTATGGACGGATTCAGCGGCTGTAATCAGATTAAGATGCACAAGGACGACATTCCAAAGGTATCTTTTATAACTGACTTTGGTGTTTTCTGCTATCTTGTTATGGCTTTTGGTCTAAAGAATGCAGGCGCTACTTATCAACGATTAGTGAATAAGATATTCGCTCATCTGATTGGAAAGACCATGGAGGTCTATGTTAATGACATGTTAGTCAAGAGCCTATTTAAGGTAGACCACATTAAGCACCTCAGAGAGGCATTCGAAGTGCTGAGGCACTATAAGATGATGTTGAATCCAGCGAAGTGTGCCTTTGGTGTTGGATCAGGCAAATTTTTGGGTCTGATGGTTTCAAAAAGAGGCATAGAGGCCAACCCTGACAAGATCAAAGCAATTCTGGACATGGAACCACCACGTTCTATACGGGATGTACAGAAATTAACGGGTCGGGTGGCAGCCCTAGGGAGATTCATCTCCAAATCAGGTGACAAGTGCTTGCCTTTCTTCCAGGTATTGAAGAAGGTGAAAAATTTTAAGTGGACTCCTGAGAGCCAAGAGGCCTTTGAACAACTGAAGAAGTACATGGCTAAAGCCCCGTTGTTGGCCAAACCAAGTCCTGGGGAGATTCTTTACCTATACCTGGCGGTATCTGAACAAGCATTGAGTGCTGTCCTCATTCGAGAAGAAGAGAAAATCCAGAAACCTATCTACTACGTGAGCAAAGTGTTGCATGGGGCTGAGTTGAATTACTCACCCATTGAAAAGTTTGCTTTGGCATTAGTGACTGCCTCGAGGAAGTTGCGACCAGGCACATAAGATTCAAGTTTTGACAAACCAGCAGTTAAGAAATATATTGCATAGCCCTAAGGCCAGTGGAAGGTTAATAAAGTGGGCAATTGAGTTAGGAGAGTTTGATATCACGTATAAGCCTCGAATAGCCATTAAGGCTCAGGCATTGGCTAACTTCGTGGTTGAATGCACCATTAACAACTAAGAAGTGGGGGGCAAGAGATAGTAACTACCCCTGAGAAAGAGAAAAAAGAAGAGGAACTTATACCTGATCTGAAGGAATATTGGGTGCTCTATTTTGATGGAGCATCAAAAACAAAATCTAGTGGTGCAGGTTTGGTTTTGCAAAGCCCCGATGGGTTCACAGTTGAGTACGCCTTGAAATTGGGTTTTCCTACTACCAAAAATGAAGCGGAGTACGAGGCATTAATAGCTGGTTTGGGTCTGGCTAGAATCATGAGGGTCAAGAACCTCAAAGTTTGTGGAGATTCAAGGCTTGTGGTATCACAAGTAAATGGTGAATTTGGGGCTAAGGACGAAACTATGACGAAATACCTGAGAGGAGTGCTATGTTGAGCACATTCCTAGAGAAGAGAACGTTAAGGCTGATGCCTTGTCTAAGTTTGCTTCTTCTGAGATCGAGAATTATGCAGGGAGTGTCTACTTTCAGGTCTTGAAGGCCCCAACCATCAACTCTAAGTTGGTAGCACCAATTGATATAAGAGGCTGCTGGATAGATCCTATCAAAGCTCACCTAGAAACCGGTTGGCTCCCTGACGATGCCTTGGAGGCACGGAAGCTGTCGGTAAGAGCATTAAGATATGCCTTAATCTAAGGCATCCTTTACAAAAGATCGTTTGTCATCCCATACTTGAGGTGTTTGAGACCCCAAGAGGCAAGAGAAGCACTAGAGGAAGTTCATGAAGGGATCTGCGGACAAAACTTGGGGGGCAGAGCCCTAGCTCACAAAATCACTCGGCTAGGATTCTACTGGCCAGACATGTTATCCGATGCACAGAATTATGTCAAGCGGTGCGATAGGTGTCAGAAGCACGCTCCAATTGTAAGACAGCCGCCTGAGATGTTAACCTCGATTAACTCTCCTATTCCGTTTGCAATGTGGGGAATGGATATACTTGGTCCCTTTCCCGTAGCATCTGCCCAAAGAAAGTTTCTGATAGTGGCCATCGACTACTTCACCAAGTGGATTGAGGCTAAGCCCCTAGCCAAGATAACCACCAAACAAGTTGCCCAGTTCTTTTGGGAAAAAATTATTTGCAGATACGGAATCCCTCGAATTCTAGTGACGGATAATGGAACGCAGTTTAACAATCAAGAGTTTAAGAAATACTGTGAGGAAAATGCAATTGAGCTTCGTTTCACTTCAGTAGCACATCCGCATGCAAATGGGCAAGCAGAGGTTGCCAATCGGATCATCCTGGATGGATTGAAAAAGAGGGTTGAACGCTCAACGAACACTTGGGTGGATGAGTTACTACCCATACTCTGGGCATATCGCACCACCTGTAAGGTGACGACTGGAGCAACCCCGTTCTTGCTGGCTTATGGAGCCGAGGCAGTAGTGCCCTTGGAAATAATGCATGCATCACCTCGAGTTAAGTAATACGATCAAGAAACTAATGAAGAAGGCATGAGACTTGCCCAAGACCTGATTGACGAGGTTAGGGACGAATCAAATGCCCGAAATACTGAATATCAGAAGAGAGCCTCTTTTCACTACAACCAGAGAGTTAAGGAAATATTCTTTCGACAAGGCGACATGGTCCTTAAGAAGATTGAAGCCTCAGGAGTTGGCCAGAAAGGAAAGCTAGCACCAAACTGGGAAGGATCGTATCTAGTCAAAAAGGTGTTAGGTCGAGGATCGTACAAGTTAGGAACCATGGACGGGGTTGAGGTGCCCCGAACTTGGCATGCTGTGAACCTCAAAGCTTATTACGTTTAAGTTCTTTCGACAAAGGCTTGGACTTTTATCTATTTATTAGGAATAAGGTTCGAATGAAACCATTATAGAGCATGTTGCTCCCAGTAGGAGATAGAGTATCTATGTAAGGGATGAACCCATTTTCAGTTATAAATACAAGTCTGTTTTCCGTTCTATGATTCTATGATTTTAATTACGTACCAAGCACATGTTGAGTGTAAGTCTAGAATGATCAAGTACAGAAAATAAAGAACATACGAATAAAAGAAAACAACTGCATACATAATATGCCCTTATGGGCCAAGGTTTAAGTTACAGACATACCAGATAAAAGTCTAAGTCCATGAAGGACCCCGAATGAAAATAAACACAGCCACAAGCGGCTAACAAGGCCGTGCAAGGCCACTTACTCCTGTGGAGCATCTTCAGAACTCTCTTCCTCAGTAGAACCCTCCTCGCCCGAATCATCATCAAAACCGCCGTCATCTTCGGTTGCCATTGCAGTCGGGTGTGCCCCATCTCCTTCGGCTTCTTCCCACTCTTCTTCTTCTTTTTCTTCTTCTTCTTCTTCTTCGGAGCTATAAGAAGGACTTGCTTCCTTTTGAAGCCTCCTACTGCTTGGGATTGGTTGACGAATCGTCCCATCCCTTCTCGCTGTCATGGGATTCTTTCCACGAGAGCCCGAAGAGCTTGAGTCTTGACTAACGGCATGGGCACCCCCTCTTGAGCCAGAACCAGAACGGCGACGGCTTCCTCTAGAGCCAGAACCCGATGCTTGGGCCACTGTGTTGACTCCCGAGCCTGAAGCAACGTGACCATAAGGGCTTGGGAAGTCCTTTGGATTGACTACGGTTGGATGCCTCTTGCTCACATCATTAACAGCCCTGTCCCATCCGACAGACATGATACTCGGGCGTACTTCGTCATCATGCTTGTCTATAAGCTCGAAGAAGTCCTCAGACTCTTGGTAAGCCTTCACCACCAACTTGTAATCAGCCGCCCTTTTCTTGTACAAGGAGTCATATTGCCTCTGGAAAGAACGTGCATCAGCTTCAGCACGAGTGGCCCTAGACTCTAAGTCCTGACATTTCTCGTCAAATATTGCCTTTTCCTCTCTTAAGGCCACATTCTCATCTCGATATGCTCGGCCTTGACGAGAGTTGGCCTGGAAGTAGGCGTTAGCCTGAAATAAAGGGTTAGTCAGATATTGACAATGATGAGTTATATGAAGACATTACGTTTGAGATATAGAGTGTAAAACCTGATACATGGCTTGAGCTCCTAGAATCTCTACTTCGTCAATTTTATCCCCGGCAGTTACTGTCAAAAGATCGGGAGGAGTGATGCAACACTTAGACCAATCCAAGGCCAACTCCGGGCATCCTAAGATAGAGTCTTGTTCACAAATGCCCCAACCAGGGTTGAAAGGGGTCTTGATCTTCCCGTCATCATTCCGGGGTCTTTTTGAAGAACATCCCGACAGGAACTGCGGAATTTTCTGGCCAGGGGGTGCAGCAGCCGCCTCGGCTCTCTTGACCATCCTTTTAGTAACCTTCGGCTGGTTCTCTGGACGTCTATCTATTTCTTCAACAGCTGAAATTGAAACAGAAAAGATATCGGGATAAGAACAAACAGAGGTCATAATATGCTATAAAAAAATTACCCTCAATAAAACGTAAGCTAAGTCCAGCTTCCACAAGCCTCTTCTCATTCAAGAAAACTTTGTAATGAGTTCGGCCATCGTCTGCAATTAGTTTATCTCGATCAAGTAGCTCTTCTGGGCTGAGATCGCACACGAAGTGCAAACTGTCTTTCACTTCTCCAAATTTTGACACAAAGAAATGGCCCCAGTTGCCACCACTCCATTTCAGAATCACGAACTTGTTTGCCCAAGAATGGTGGGAATCTGGGAAGGAGAAGGCATTCACAATATGAGGAATATTGGACCTGTGTTGGATACTGATCCATCCCTTCTTTGAGTCAGAAGAATTCTTTATTGAAAATATGCTCCGGAATAATGTGGTGGTCGGCTGGATATCTAGATCCCGGCACCTTAACATGAAAATGAGAATAGCAGGCCATCCATTAGGATATAGTTGGTAGGGATGAACCTGGAGCTCTTCTAGAAGCCTGACAATGAACGGATCGACTGGAAATCTCAAACCTGCTTCAAGAGCACCCTTGAAAACACACAGCTTCTCAGGATGCCAATTACAGGTTCTGTCACCTAGGCCAGGAAGACGGACCTTGACCGAGTCCGGGAAGCCATACGTCTGTCTAATTTTGGCTACATCACGCTCGTTTAACAAACACGGACTATGATACGAGGCTAATTCAGAACAGTTAGGGAATGCATCCCTCATAGTACTCAACAATTCTAATAAAAAATGAAATCTATGAGGTTGCAATCTAGTTTTACCTCGAAGAGTTCTTGCTATGGCCCTCTTGGACATCGCCTCGGACATGAGAATGACGAGCAGATGCTCGGTTGCCGTCTGACATCTTGAACTCGAACTTGGAACTTGAAACTAGAACTTGGAAGCCTGGGAGCTTGAAAGCTTTCAGAGAGAATTTTAGAAGTAAGAAGAGATGAAGTGAATGAAAATGAAGGCTTCTCCCACTCTTTTATAGAAGATGGGTGACTTCCTATACCAGGTTGAAAGACAGCTCGGTTCGCGTTTGCAGGTCATCTATCGTTTATGAGCAGAGAAAGATGAAACTCATCCGATATATAAAGAAAGAATCGTAACAAATTTATACGATTCTGAACAAAAGAAGCATTTAACAGAGTATATTACGCCATGTTACACTTCGACGCTTAACTAAGCATCAAGAGTCAATTACGATTAAGAAAGTTAGATTGTAAGAGATTAGCTTCATTAATCAAAAGGCCAGCTATGCTTCAAAAGGTGATACTCTACAGCCAACGGTCACGGTCATGATTCAAGACCGAGAACTCAGATATTGCGAAAAAGCTCCGAGAGGCACAACAAGGCGCTCAACATGAGGCCAAGGACCTCATGTCAGCCGACCAGCCAGCCATGGAGGGGTCAGGCCGACCTCATGTCAGCCGTGGCCGGCCAAGGACCTCATGTCAGCCGACCAGCCACCCATGGAGGGGTCAGGCTGACCTCATGTCAGCCGTGGCCGTCCAAGGACCTCATGTCAGCCGACCAGCCAGCCATGGAGGGGTCAGGCCGACCTCATGTTAGCCGTGGCCGGCCAAGGACCTCATGTCAGCCGACCAGCCGCCCAAGGAGGGGTCATGCCGACCTCATGTCAGCCGTGGCCGACCAAGGACCTCATGTCAGCCGACCAGCCAGCCAAGGAGGGGTCAGGCCGACCTCATGTCAGTCGTGGCCGGCCAAGGACCTCATGTCAGCCAACCAGCCATCCAAGAAGGGGTCAGGCTGACCTCATGTCAACCGTGGCCGGCCAAGGACCTCATGTCAGCCGACCAGCCGCACATGGAGGGGTAAGGCCGACCTCATGTCAGCCGTGACCGGCCAAGGACCTCATGTCGGCCGACCTGGATCTCTTGGCAAGCCGGTACCAGACATTTCAACGTTGTTTCGGCCATATCTTGAGCTCCGGGTATCGGATTTGGACGATCTTACAGTCCACGCGAAGATCACAATGTTTTCTACAACCTTGGAGTGTCCTAGCTGACCAGAAGTACCTGGTGGCCGACCAGGACCTCCTGGCAGCCGACCAGGCTTCATCGAACGGGTCAGGCCGACCAGGAGCTCCTGTCAGCCGACCAGGACCTCCTTGCACCAATTGGTGCCGAGTAGGACCGATTAGAATCGATTAGTGCCGATTAGCACTGATTAGAGTCGATTAGCATCGATTAGTGCCGTTTTAAGTCGTTTAACACCGTTTAACATCGTTTAAACGTTATTAGTACCAAGTAGCATTTGCTTAACATTGTCGTAAACGCGTCGGTCGCTCCACGCTTTACATCAAGACAATATTCGTGAAACACTAGTGTATAAAGATAGACCCTGACCCGAGCCTCGAGTAAAGGCCGTTATAACTTCAAGGAGAACCTGATCAGTTTTCCTGGAAGTTGGGGGGCAAATGATATGGGCTAAAAGTAAGCCCAAAAGACACATTTAATGTTGCATTAATTAGACCCAACATGGTCAAAACATGGGGCCCACCAACAGGGTCCAAAACCCTATTTTAATATTAATTTCGTAATTAATATTAAAGGATATTAACAGCTCAACAATAAGCATCAGATAAGGATACTATTCCTACAAGACTTAGCCTCCAAGGTACCCAATTTGATATGGAAACAGACTCCTGCAAGGAAGGAGTCTAGAACCTTCCTCAAGGCGGTGGCTTGCCCACCAAGTATCCAAATTCTACAATAATTCTAAGGCTCCCCGAGCTTATATACAGGACCTGATCCCTCATCTCAGAACTACGTTTTTGGCTTGATTCTCAATACGAGATACGTAGGCACTCTGTGAGGACCGATTAGTCTCGAACACGGAAACAGCCATTAAAGCTCGAAGCTCACCAACCCCCTTTGCATTAAACACACTCAAACCCTAGCCGCAATTTGCAACCTAGTTTTTGTTCCACAACACTAATGTTTCCCTATTATAAACAATGTATACGGATTTTTAATATATTTTATTAATAATTAAAAGATAAGTTGTGGTATTTTCGGGTATATATTAATGATTATAAGATTAGTTTTAAATCAAAATGATAACATGTTTCAATTAGAAAGAAAATATTAATGATTGAAAGATATGATATGATTGATTTTTTAGGTGTTTATAAAAGGCAATATATTCAACTAAAAGTATGTGAAAAAGGCAATCGGTTAATTAATATTAACTAGCCTAAAACCCGTGCGATTCACGGTTTTTTTAATATTATATAAAAAAATCATAATCTCAATTAATTTTTTTAAAACATGAATTTTGGAGGCTTACATTTTTATACGAGATGATTTGATAATAATTATATAAATGTTATCCATGATATTTCTAGAAAAGGAGGGATTTTAGTTAGAAAATATAGAAAAGAAGATATGTTAGTTAAAAAGAGTAATCCATTAATTATTAATAATTATAAAATTATTACTTCATTTTATTAAATATAATGCCTGTGATATGATTAGAAAAATAAAGAATTTAGTTTGAGAAAATTAAAAAGGTAATATGTTCTAGATGAAAAAGGTAATTGATAAGTTTATAGTAATTATAATTAATTACGTTATTTTACGAAATACAATTGCTCGTAATGTTTTTAGAAAAGGAGAAATTAATATTGTCCGTGATATTTTTAATATTTCTATTAAAATAAGAATTTTAGTTAGAAAATATAGAAAAGATGCTAAATTTTAGTTGAAAAGGGTAATCGATTAATTAATAATATTATAAGTTTATTTTATTAAATAGAACCACCCCTGATATAATTGGAAAAGAAGATATTTTAGTTAGAGAAAATAGAAAGGTAACGTGATGATGACATGAGATTTATGTGAAAAAGGTAATTGATTAATTTATAGTAATTATAATTTAATTATGTTATTTACTAAATAATATTGTTCATAGTTTTTAGAAAATGAGAAATTAATGTTGCCCGTTATATTTCTAGAAAAAAGGGGATTTAATTAGAAAAAATAGAAAAGATGATATATTTTAGCTGAAAAGGTAATCGGTTAATTATTAGTATTATAATATTATTATTTTATTTTTATTAAATAAAAACGTCCGTGATATAATTGGAAAAAGAGAGATTTTAGTAAGAGAAAAGAAAAAAGGTAACGTGTTTTGGCTGAAAAAGGTAACCGTCCATGATATAATTGGAAAAAGAGAGATTTTAGTTAGAGAAAATGTAACGTGTTTTGACTGAAAAAGGTAATTGATTAGTTAATAGTAATAATAATATAATTATGTTATTTTATTAAATAAAATTACTCGTAGTCTTTCTAAAAAGGAGAAATTTTAGTTAGATTAAATGTAAAAGATATTATATTTTACCTGAAAAAAGAAATTATTTAGTTATGAAAAAATAGAAGTAATAATATGTTTAACCTGAAAAAGGAAATTAATTAATAAAGGAGAAATTTTAGTTAGATAAAATATAAAAGATATTGTATTTTACCTGAAAAAAGAAATTATTTGCTTCTTGAAGAATAGAAAAAGATAATATGTGTAACCTGAAAAGTGAAATTGATTAGTTAGTAGATCTGTAATTGAGTAAGGGTAAATAAGTAAAATCAACAGGTACCGTACCGATCGACCGACCGACCAACCAACCAAACTTTTAATGTTTCAGCTTTTATATAATAGTATAGATTATATTATGTTATTATTTATTTTAATAAATAGGATAACCAAACCAAAAACCAAAACTTTCAATGTTTCAGCTTTAATATAATAGTACTAGCTTATAACCCGTGCGAAGCACGAGTTTCTTTTGATAGGTTATAAAATTTATTTAACATTATAATTATGTTTTTATTTAATCTTTATTTTTAATAATTTTTTAATTTTAATTTAATATAAATTTATATAATGAAATGCATGGTTTAAAATTTATTTCGTAAAATTCTAAATTAAAAATGTCGTTGACGAGTTCGAACTTTGAATTTTTAGTAAATTAATTTAATCATATAATATATATTATTATTAGATCTAACGATTGTTATTTATTAATAAAAATAATGATTTGCATATATGGTGAGATATTTTTGGGTGTATATTAGTGATCTCAAGATTAATTTTAAATTAAAAAGTACTCCATGTTTTAATTACAAAAATTACTACTAAAAATAATTACGGAAAGATATGGTGTGATATTTTGGATATATATTAATTATTGTAATATTAGTTTTAAATTAAATGGTAAAGTTTTTTAATTAGAAGTAAAATCTTTAGAAAAAATGAATAATTGAGTTGTTGGAGCAGAAAAAAGAGTCCAAGTAGAAGTGGATGAAGGAATTTTAATCAGAATATAACTACGTTAACATTGGTAATTAGCTTTTTGAGTTGTTTTTGTAATTTAATTATTTATTTTAATAATTAGGATAACCAAACCGAAAACCAAAACTTAGGATAACCAAACCGAAAACCAAAACTTCAATGTTTCGGCTTTAATATAATAGTATAGATAGATATTATATAAATTAAAATATTTAAAACCCCAGTTGTTTTACCACTCCACTTTCAATCTGATTTGAAAACTATCACTAACTGTTATTCTCCGCTTCTAATTAATTTGGAAAACAACTCTAATTAATAAATATTTTTTATATTATTTTTATAAAATAATCAAATTATATTATTGATAAGTGCATATTTTGGCATATTTCAAAAACATAAAAATTAAAAATTATATATAAACATCCGTGCATAGCGTGGGTTATAAACTAGTATTAATAATTTTATCAATCATTTATTTTCCCACCTTGTTCCCTTCTTATTTAAAATTCTTCTACTTTTTATTCAATACTTATTCAAGTCTATTGATTCATATTTTTTTTAATTCAATTCATAATTTCTTAATTGATATATAGTATTTTAATTTATTTACTAGTTCATATAAAGACTATAACATTATATGAAATTTAAACAAAATCGTTATCCAAAAAAAATTAATTGTGAAAACTTTACAAACATGCCAATTGTATTTGGATATGATATTAATGTTTTATTTGTTCCCTTATTCACTCTAATACAAGTATAGATTTTATTAAAAGTTTACACGAAATAAGACTAATGTTGTATTAAAATATAAATTAAAATTTACAAAATTAAAATATCAATTAAATCTTAAACAAATATCAAAAATAAATTTACAATCTTGCCTATTTTGGTATATTAATGAACAATTTTTTTTCTTAATATATATAATTATAATTTACTCCTTATGTGTATTTCAAATTTTAAATATATATAGACACACACACATAAATAAATATATATATATATATATATATATATATATATATATATATATATATATATATATATATATATATATATATATATATTCACTGTTCACTGACGACGTCAGCAGTGACGTCATCATGAACCGTGATTTTTTTTTTTGCTGAATGGATAGAGGGTAAAAAAAGAACTTTTTGTATTGGGTGCCATGACCGAACTCTTAGCTTCGATTATAATGGTGTTCTTTATTGTTCTTTATATAAGGTGTTCTTAACGGAGTGCACTTATATATATATATATATATATATATATATATATATATATATATATATATATATTGATAAGTGCATATTTTGGCATATTTTTATTACATATTTATTGCTTGAACACGTATTTTAATAATTTATTTTGTTGCATTTCAGAAAATTCGTGAATAAATAAACAAATGGCAAAATAAAGAAATAAAGAGCAAGAAAGGGAAAAAGAGGAAGAAAAAGGACTTAAATGAAAAAAGAAAAAAGAATTAGGAGCTTGGAGCAAAAGAAATCTTTCAAGACACATGAAAGGTGAAGATCATCCCAACACACTAAATAAGTGTATGACCAAGATCCACTCAACAAAGCTTAAGGAGGAAGGAAACAATTGGATGGCTGCTCCACCACATTAAAATTAAAAGGTGTATGGTGGAGATTCACCCAACACACCCCTAGACCATAATTCTTATCCTATAAATACCCTCTTACCCCCTTGTATTTATCAACTTAGATTTTAGGGTATCTTTAATTTCTTGTTTTTTTTTAGTTTAAAATCTTGTAAACACTTTTTATTTTAATGCAAAAATTTTGTTTCCTTTAATTTCTCGTCTTGTTCTTTCGTTTTTGTTGCATAGCTTTCATTATTTTCGTAAATCCGTTTAGTGGACAAAGTAGCGAAATGGTAACCACTATGGGTTGAAAATAATGATTTTTAATTTCTTGTTCTTAGTTATAATTTCTTTTTAATCGTAATTAAGCCCCTTTAAATCTCAATTTTATTATGGGCATTTTAATTTCCAAATCCTCATTTTAGTGTAATTTTAATTTCGTAGTTAAATTTTCTTGTTTTCATATTTTAACTTTAAAAAAAAACAATAAAATAATAGTTTTATTAATTACCAGCACTTGTTTTCGTATGCTCTATTTATTTGTTAATTTGAAGCTTTTACTCTGTTTCTCCCATGTTCTCTCTTATTCTCACAATCCCAGTCCCTTCTTTAAACCAAACCTCTCCCTGTTTGTTTTCTTATTTGAACAACAACAACATCTTCTTCTTCTTAGTTTTTTTCGGATCAACAAAACCAACTCTCCTCTTATTTGTTAATCAAACCAGTGGCTTTGTTTTGTTTTGCAATCTGATTATATTTAACTTCGCTTTCGAGTTATTGTTTTTTTGGAATTGACGAGTTGACTCGGAAGGTTTAGCTAGCTGAGTTCGTTGTGGAGTTTATCGAGTCGATATCTGTTAGATTGTTTCTGTTATTTCAGTTGGTATTATTCGATGTTTGTTAATTTCAGTTTGATTACAGTTTGTTTCTGGTTTGTTTCCGATTTTCGCTGAGTTGTTTGACTGTTCTTCCGAGTTGTGTTGCTGTTCTTCTGTTTTAACGAGTAGCTGTTGAATTACCGATTTTTGCTGAAGTTCGAGCCTTATTTGTTATTTCTTGTTTTGATGGCTGAGTTCTGTTTCACCAGTCTGTGTTTCTGAGTTCTGCGAGTTGTGGCTGAGTTGTCTATTTCCTAGTCTTGCTGTTAGTTTGTTTTCCCGAGTTAGCGGCTGAGTTAGAAAGTTGAATTTTGCCAAGTTGACCCGCTTGTGTTTGTTAATTTCTGTTTGAGTTTTTACCGAGTCGTTCATTTGTAGTTAGATTTTTAGAGTTTTTAGATTTCTTTCCGAGTTTAGTTGTTGTCTTCTGAGGCGTTTTACCGAGTTTTCGCTTGCTTTTTTTTTTTTTAGAATCAGTCTGTAATTGCTGAGTTACATAGCTGTGCTACTTGTTAGCTGCGTATTTTGTTACTGAGTTGCTGTGAATTTTTGAGTTTCCTGTGGTTAACTTGGTTATTTATGGCTAGTTATATTTACAAATGTATCATTCCAAAATTTTCCAAAATTTTCAATTAAAAAGTTTTAATTCGATTTAAAAAAAAGAATGAATTTCTTTTTAGAAAATCTAGATGTGATTCGAATTTTTAGAATAATTTAGTTTTTGTTAATTTAGTTTAGAAATAGAAAAATAGTTTAATTTTTTTAAGAATAAGTTTAAATTTTCGTTTTTGGAATTAATTAGTAAACATCCAAATTTCCCAAAACCCAATTGTCCTGATTCGATTAAATTGAAAATTAAGTTTGCGAAAATGTTAGTCTCCATGGATCGATACCTAAAATATTTCAACGATAGAATCTTGCGCTTGCGATTTAAAATTGTATTTATTTTAGCACATCATATATATATATATATATATATATATATATATATATATATATATATATATATATATATATATTGTTGAGTATTGAATATACCAAAGAGAATATAGAGGGGGGGTGAATGGATTTTCAAACTTTTCTTCTGATAAGTGTTTTAGGTGAAGGTTATTTTAATGGTTTGAATCTGGTTGTGTAACAAAGTGTGTATTTGTATTTAACAGATTATGTAAGTGTGGAATATAAACACAAGAACACGATCACTCACTTTAATCTAATATTGTATTAGATAAAGATTTGCTACAATCTGTGAATACAAATGTTAGTATTCTCAGCTTCTTTCTCAGAGAGATATTACATGTAAAAACTATTGATCACTTTTTTTTTTGATGATTCTTGCTAAAGATGTAGGGTTGTTCACTTATATCATGTGAACAACTTGCTTACAACAAATAAGGTAGCAAACAAATTTGCTTTCTAATGTGTCTATCCTATTTTAGTAAACATACAAACTGCTACAGATTTGATTTCTTAGAATTCTATTCAGATCCACTTCTTTAGCTCTTTGTCTCTTGTACTATCTCTCCAAGCTTCTTTGTAGGCTTTCCAACGTGCTTTACAGTATGTGGTCCATAAAGCGTCTTGGCTTGTTGCAGGTTTCTGACTTGTACAATTCAGTATTTTGTCTCCAAGATTGCAATCGAGAAGTAACTCTATTGGTGATTCGAGAACTAGAATTGGCTTAATCAATAACTCTGAGTTCTCGAATACTGTTGAGCTGACATATCGAATCACTTTTCGAATACGTCCTTTCTCCAGGAATTCTTGAGATATCAAATAGAGCATTTTACTTATCGAATCCCTGAGATATCGAATAGCTTCCTGAGTCATTGAGATATCGAATGGAACATTGACTTGTTGACTCCTAGAGATCTCGAATGATACTTTGACTTGTTGACTTTCTGAGTTCTCGAATAGAGTAGTAGACATATCGAATCTCTGAGATATCGAATGATGTTAGGAATAATTCATAAGTTGTGATGTTAAGAATAAAATTTTGCTAATACTTCTTGTATATCCTGATCTTATAAAGGATTTAGCACTTTGTTTAGGATATATGTGTTAAACAGTAATCTGTAGAATTTAGTCAGGAACAGTGCGTCAGAGACTACATGTCAGGAACAGTGTATCGTGGACTACATGTCAGGAACAGTGGAGCAGATCCTGATACATTAAGTCAGATCCTGATCAAATACTGATGGGATAATCAGATCCTGATGCAATGGGAAATCCTGATATCAGTCGTGTTACTGATGATGTCATTATGGATGCTACAGAAACTGGAAAGTGCTATAAAACAGGATCTTTGTTTTGGAAAACAAGCAAGAAGATATCGTGAAGGAAACGAATTTTCTATTGATGGAAATTATCAACTGGACGGCAGAACATTGTCATAGATAGATTATAATTATGTTATTAGTTGATAGGTAGCATTATAAATACTCTGTCTATATCATTGTAAAAAAAGGAAGTGTGTAAGCGAGTGAGTTCGTAAGATTTGTATTCGAGAGTTCGAAACAAACAAAGAGAGAGATTTATATTGTCAGCAGCTGCTAAAGGTATTGTACACCTTTGGTAGAGTTTGTATTTGATTATTTTAATACAAACAAAGTTTGATTCATTCGTTTATTCTTGTTCATATAATCAAGAAAAAATCAGACACGATTATATAACTTGTATTCAACCCTCCTTCTACAAGTTATTCAAGTTAACAATTGGTATCAGAGCAGGTTGATTTCGAATAATCATAAAGATCTGCAATCATGTCTGGTTACAAGGATGGTAATACTAAGATCCCTATGCTCAAGAGAAACGAATATACTCTATGGGAAGTGAAGATGTTGCATCACTTGGAAGAAACAACTCCTGACTATCTTGACAGAATCAGAGATGGGCCTTTTGTTCCAACAAGGCTTGTTCCTCAAGCAACTGTCGAAGGAAAAGTTGTTCCAGAACATACAGTAGAGAATCCTAAATCTGAATGGACAGATAAGGAAAAGGAGAACGTTCTTAAGGATGCTAAAGTGAGAAACATACTATTCAACAGTCTTGATTCTGTTCTCACTAACTATGTTCTCTCTTGTAAAACTGCTAAGGAGATATGGGACAATCTAAAGGTTCACTGTGAAGGAACGAAACCTGTCAGGAAGAATATGAGGACACTTCTCATACAACAGTATGAGTACTTTGAATCCAAGTCTGGTGAGTCACTTACTGACACCTTTGATAGGTTTACTAAACTCATCAATGAGATGGCCATGCATGGCAAATATTATGACTTGGAGGATATGAATACGAAGTTCATGAAAGGTCTTCCTGATTTCTATAATGAGAAGATATCTGCAATTGATGAAGCTAATGATCTTGATGAGATATCATTAGAAGCAGTTTATGAAAAATTGAGAGCTTATGAACTTGACAGGCAGCAGAAAAAGAGCAGGAGTGAAGAAAAGATGAAAACTGTTGCACTCACTGCTCAATTTGAATCAAAGGAGCTTACAGAAGAAAAGTCTGAATCTACTGAAAGAGACTTGAGGAAGAAGAAGAGTAAAGAAAGTTCTGAGTCAGAGACTATAGATATAGACTCTGAAGATAATGATTCTGAATCAGAGATGCAAGAACTCTTTGCTATGTTTGCTAAAGCTTTCAAGAAAGGAAGATTCAACAGGAGAAGATTCAGCAAAGGCTCTTTTCAGAAGAAAGAGGAGAAGAAGAATGACAAAGGCAAGAGTACAATTATCAAGCTTGATAAAGCCAAGATCAAGTGCTTTAACTGCAGTGAGCTTGGACACTTTGCTAGTGAGTGCAAGAAGCATAGGAATTCAGGAAAGGGTAATGCACTCATGGTAACACAGAAGGATTGGGCAGACTCCAGTGATTCTGAAGATGAATTGGATTATGACAACATTGCATTGATGGCAAGTGCTTCCGACAAGCCTGGATCTCCAAAGAAAACTTCTTCATCTTCTGTTAAGGTATCACTTCACTCTCTTGATTTGTTTGATAGCTTAGATTCTTATGATATTAGATCTATTCATGTTGAGTTTAAGAATCTTATGACTAATTTCAAAATTCTTGCTAGTGAAAAAGATGAACTCAAGGCTAAGAATGATGAATTAGTTAGTAGAAATAATTTTCTTGAATCTGAGTTAATTCAAATGGAAGAATATAAGTTAAGTTCTGATAAAGCTAAGCATGATTATGGTGTTATTCTTGAGGCTTATGACTATGTCAGAAAAGAACTAGAGGAAGAGAGAGATGTGATTAAAACCATTAACAATTCTGGTAAAAAGACTCAAGAAATCATTGAGAATCAAATTTTGGGTAAAGTTAATGATTTAGGTTTTGATAAGGCTAGGCAAGAAAATACTGTAGCTATTGTCAATGATGATAGTAAAACTGAAGCTAGCACATCTAAGTCTGAAGGTAAGAAGATAGTTTCTGAACCTAAACATGTTAAATTTGTTGATTCTAAAGGTACCCCAGTTGTGCACAAAAGAATTAACAATAGCAATTCAGATGAGAGAGTGTTAGAAAAACCTAAGAATGTCAACATAGGTTTTCTGTCTAAGTCTCAGTTGAAACAGAGGCTAGAAAGTATTTCAGAGTCTAGCAAGATCAGAAGAAATAGGAATGGAAAAGAAGGTATTAACAAAGAGAATAATTACAAGAATGTACCTGATGCACCTAGGAAGAAATGCTATAAATGTGGAAATCATAATCATTTGGCCCTAGACTGCAATCAAAAACTTTCTTGGAAAACTGAGTCCAGATTCCCCAAGACTCAGAGAATTCAATACTAACCACAAGAACCCTGTTATCATTGTGGTAGTTTACTTCATTCCATTTATGTGTGTAAGGAATATCATGAACTGTATTATGACTATTATTCTCTGAAATCTGAAACTCCTAGTCACAAACAGTTTTTGAAATCTAAGTCTAAGGTTGACTCTGCAACAGGTAAATCAAAAGCAAAATCTTCAAAGCCTGTTGGTTCAAAAGTTAGTAAGAAAGGATCTAATCAAAGTTGGGTCCTAAAAAATTCTAACTAGCTACTTTTTGTTTTCAGGGCATTGGAAAGAAGCATTCAATTATCTTGGACAGTGGATGCTCTGGACATATGACTGGAAAGAAGTCCCTGCTTACAAAGTTTGAGAGGAAAGCTGGCCCAGTAATATCCTTTGGAGATGGCAACAAAGGAGAAACTCTGGGATATGGATCAATTATTTTGGGGAATGTCATCGTAGAAAATGTAGCACTGGTTGAAGGTTTGAAACACACACTTTTAAGCATAAGTCAACTGGATGATAAGGGTTACCAATCAATCTTTGACAGTAAGGGATGCAAAATCTTGAATATGAAGAATGGAGACATTGTTCTGACTGGTCAGAGACATGGTAACATATATGAAGCCAGCTTCAGTGACACATCTAAAGGAACTGTCAGATGTCTTTACAGCAAGGCATCAAATGAGGAAAGCTGGAACTGGCACAAGAAGCTCTCACATCTCAATTTCAAGAAGCTTAATCAACTTGTTAAGCATCATCTGGTGAGAGGCCTACCTCAGGCAAACTATGTGAAAGATGGACTTTGTGATGCTTGTCAGCTTGGTAAACAAAGAAGAACCACTTTCAAGAGCAAGACAGAAAATTCCATTACTGAACCATTTCACATGCTACATCTTGATTTATTTGGTCCAGTAAACATTATGTCTATCAATAAGAAAAGATATGCTCTAGTTATAGTGGATGACTACACAAGGTTCACATGGGTATTCTTTCTACACAACAAGGATGAAGCTCCTCAGCAAATCATTGAACTTGTCAAGAATATTCAAAATAGCTCTGAGTACAAGGTCAAAGTGCTCAAAAGTGACAATGGTACAGAATTCAAGAATTCTACAATGGAGGAGTATTGTGCAGACAGTGGAATTAATCAACAGTTTTCTGCACCTGGAACACCTCAGCAGAATGGTGTAGTAGAAAGAAAGAACAGAACTCTCATAGAGGCAGCAAGAACCATGCTTGCAGATGTAAAGCTTCCAACCTATTTCTGGGCAGAAGCTATCAACACTGCATGTTTCACTCAAAACTGTACCTTGGTAAATGGTCATGGTAAGACTCCCTATGAGATGATCAAAGGAAAGGAACCAAGTGTGAAATACTTTCACATCTTTGGATGCAAATGCTATGCCCTGAAAGTTCATTCAGAACAACTTGGGAAATTTGAAGCCAAATCGGATGAAGCAATATTTCTAAGATATTCAGCATCAAAAGCCTTCAAAGTATACAATCTCAGAACTCACATTGTTATGGAATCAATTCACGTTGCATTTGATGATAAGAAGTTTGGAATTTTGCAAACTGATGAAAGTCATGACAATCTGGAATTTGAAAATCTTAAGTATTCTAAGATTCCCTCCAGCGATGATGAAGGTTCTCCAGAGGAAATCTCTATTGCTTCTCAAAGGAATGCTACTGCTGAGGGGGAGCAATTCAATCAAGGAGAACATAGGACAGATCAGGATCAGACTGGTCATTCAGAGTCTACTTCATCAGGAACTGATCCTTCAAAGTCTAATGAAGGAAGATCAGGAACTAGCAGCAGTACTGAATTCACTGATTCTACTGATCAAGGGGGAGCTTTTGAAGGCAGAGAAAGTTCTTCTACAAGAAATACAACTAACTTAGGGGGAGAGTCTAGCAGGAGTAATCTACCACCTGTTAGAAAATGGACAAGGGATCATACTGAGGATTTGATAATTGGTGATCCAAATAGTGGTGTTCGAACTAGAGGATCAATTCAAAATGAATGCTTGTACAGTTGTTTTCTCTCAAAGAATGAACCTAAGAAGGTTGAAGAGGCCTTACGGTATCCTGATTGGGTAATAGCAATGCAGGAAGAATTGAATGAATTTGAGAGGAACAAAGTTTGGAAACTGGTACCAAGACCTAAAGATAGATCTATTGTTGGTGCTAAATGGGTTTTCAGAAATAAGCTAGATGAATCTGGTATGATTGTAAGAAACAAAGAAAGACTGGTAGCCAAGGGTTATTCTTAGAAAGAAGGAATTGACTATGATGAAACCTTTGCACCTGTAGCAAGATTGGAAGCAATCAGAATGTTTCTTGTATTTGCAGCTCATTCAAAATTCAAGGTATACCAGATGGATGTAAAGAATGCTTTTCTAAATGGCAAGCTTGATGAGGAAGTGTATGTGGAACAACCACCTGGTTTTGTTGATCCAAAGTTTCCAAATCATGTCTACAAACTTGACAAGGCACTCTATGGACTGAAGTAGGCACCAAGGGCATGGTATGAGACTTTGTCTAAATTTCTTCTTAAAAATGGCTTCACAAGAGGTACAATTGACAAAACACTATTCTTTAGAAAGATAAAAGGTGATTTGCTTTTTAGTTCAAGTTTATGTTGATGATATTATATTTGGTTCTACTAATGAAAAGTTATGTGCTAAGTTTAGCAAGCTTATGCAGTCTAAATATCAGATGAGCATGATGGGTGAACTAAATTACTTTTTAGGCTTGTAGGTCAAACAGACTGAGACTGGTATTTTCATTAATCAGTCAAAGTATATCAAAGATCTTTTAAAAAGGTTTGACTTTCAAAATTGTGCAATTGCAAAGACACCCATGGCAACAACCACTAAGCTAGACTCTGATCCTAAGGGAAAGAGTGTTGATAACACTAGCTATAGAGGCATGATAGGTTCACTGTTATATTTAACTACAAGTAGACCAGATATAATGTTCCCTACCTGTTTATGTGCTAGATTCCAAAGTGATCCTAAGGAATCTCATTTAATTGCTGTGAAGAGAATTTTTAGATATCTCAAGGGAACTCCAAATCTTGGTTTGTGGTATCCAAGAGAATCCAATTTCTCCCTAATTGGCTATTCAGACTCTGATTATGCAGGGTGTAAAATAGACAGGAAAAGCACTACAGGTACATGTCAATTCTTGGGAAACAGGTTGATTTCTTGGGCAAGCAAGAAGCAGCAATCAGTTTCAACCTCAACTGCAGAAGCTGAATACATTGCAGCAGGCAGTTGTTGTGCTCAACTCCTTTGGATAAGAAATCAGTTGATGGATTATGGTATGACACTTAGTAATATTCCTATGTTTTATGATAATACTAGTGCTATCAAAATTGCAGAAAATCCAGTTCAACACTCAAGGACTAAGCACATTGATGTCAGATATTCTTACTAAACCACTTGATGAGGCCACATTCATTAGATTGGTTAGTGAGTTAGGAATTTAAATTTTTAGATCTTTAACATCTACACAAGTAGTAAGGTATGTTGTTTCAGCTTATAGACTTGATATTTTGTCAGGATCTATACTTGATTGATAAATGCTTAAGCTGTAACACTTTACTTTGATAAATTACAGTATGATAGACTTGTTAATAAACATCAGGATTGCTATCAGTATGCTGACGTCATCAGTATTGACATCAGGATTGTATCGTCAGTATCAGGATTGTGAAATTTGTGTGTATTACTGTTTCAAATTCTGAAGTTCATCTTATTTGGTTGTTCAATTCTGAGTTTTGTTAAGTCTATGTTAGCAAGTGTTATTACATACATACTGATAATTTATATCATTATTCATGACAGTCAATAAATAACGATAGACAAGTAGATATTAAGAAAACTTGTATTTTCATTAATCAAAAGCATTACATACATGAAAATGAAATACAATTCTTCTTTTTGTCTAACTACTACTGATAATTCTATTCTTGTCTAAAGTTGTTGCTGCTTCAATCCTCAACGATCGACTTCAGGACAAGGAGCATCTCAAGAATGAATTCCTTGTCTGGGCGACTTGAATGAGAGCAGCTGACTCATCTTCATGCTTATTGAAGAAGATGAATAGCATCTCCATCAAGATCAACCTCAGACTCTTCACCAAATTCTTCATCCTCAAGGAGTGAAGAGATTAGAGGAGGATTGTATCCAACTGGTAGATGTTTTAGAGGAGATTTGTGGAAATCATCGGGGTTAAGATTAACCATATTTGAATTGATGAGAAAAGTTATCTCTTCTAAGAGATAGTTCACTTGCTCCTGATCATCAAGAGTAAAGAACTTCTCAGTGGTAATGAACCAAAAGCTACGGTTCATATGAAGTTTTGGGTTGAAAGCTGTTAGCACAAAATCACGCAAGCGTACGTGTTCACAAGTAATATAGAATGAAGTAGAGTTCGTTCCCACAGAGATTGTATAATTTAGTTCTTGTACCCAAGCATCAATGTATGATTATCGTTCAATGCTAAGACAATAAGCAAATTGGTTTTGATTATCTAAAATTAACTAATAAAAATTAATTAACAACTAAATTAATAAACTAATTGATTTCAAATTACTTATGAGATGGAAACATGGGATCCTAACTTCAATACAAACTTCCTTTAGAGATCATGCCCTTTTATCAACACATGTGGTGGTTACGATAACTAATCGGACAACACGAAATAAGTATACGCTACCTTTCAGTACACGCACACCAATCTACACAATATCCACAAAAGATAGAAATCATGCAGGCACCAGTTATGCTTAGACCCTATATGTCTATAGAATTTGAAAACATAATGGTTGAAGATCAAGTATCCATGAGATTACATAAGGTAGTATGAGACGGTTAGAAACACACCACAAACATGAATAACATTCATGGACTTATGCTAGCATGGCAAGTTCTAAATCAAAAGATTCACTGTCGCTTCACTTAAGATTAACAAGATAGATGTTAGCTACGCATCTATATGAATTAAATACAACCATGCAAGGATATCGCAAATTCACCACACATATATCAAGTTAGGCAATCAACATCTAAATTCCGTAAGTAAATCCGCTAGGACCCCATGACGGCGATTAGTTCATAATCGAACCGTTCGTCATCATGGGGTTTGATGAAAACATGATAAAAATGAAGAGAATAATAATGAATAAACCAATGTTAACAAAGTTATGGAACAAAGTCGAGTAATGTTCAAGCATCCAAAAGATACGCCTAGTAAGAATACAAGAAAACTATGTCTAAATCTTCTTGTTGTCACGATCCTCGCCTTGGCTTCTCAATCTCGAGCTAGAAAGTGTGTATGTAATGTGAAGTAATCTGATCTCTGGTATTGGTGTGTTAAATCTGACCCCCAAGCATGTGTATTTATAGCTCAATATTGCCTCTTCTCCAAACAATTGCCGTTCTTGAGTAGGAATTGAAATTGACAATTTCCATCTTTAAATATGATATAGATTGCAACTTCCCTTGTCAAATAAAGCTTCTGGACTATTCCCACCGTCCAAGAATATTTCCATGACGAATAGGAGAAGAAAACGACAACTTTCCTCTTCGAAATCAGATTTGGAACAAGTTCTGGCGGTTCAGTATGCTCCTAGCGCGGTCGCGCTATGCTATAGTGTTATTGTGGCGCGGTCGCGCTGTGCCAATTCTGCCAATTCCCTTCGCGCGGTCGCGCTTCCTCACAGTACAGAACCAGCGCGGTCGCGCTATACAGCTTCTGTTTCTGCAGAATGTTTGTTTAGAGCCTATTTCGCCACGCACCGTTTTACGCCACAATCACTTCTGTTCCAGGAGTTACAAAACACCATAAATACCTGCAAAAACTATATTCCTGCACAAACTCCACAAAACATGTTAAACCACACAAATACTCGAGAATTCAGCGATCAATTCAAGCCAAAATAGAATGATCCAAATGGATAAAAATCCACTTATCACACCCCCAAACTTGAACCGATGCTTGTCCTCAAGCATAAACAGATACAAATATATACAACTAATTAGTACCACTTCCGTAGGTGATCACGGATGCATTTAGCATATGCAACAAGCCCTTTAAACCCCTAGGCAGCCCTAGTGGACGAGTAAGGTCTCGTGAGGGCCTATAGTGAATGTACCCACAAAATCCAACTGACACAAACGACACAAACAATGCAATGCATGAATGAATGCAACTAAATATGAATGCAAAGGATCCCCTCAAACTAACCAACACCACTTAGCAAGCAAATATCTCCATGAATGCAATCAATCCAAACAGAGCTTGACTAAATTCCGGTATACTAACAATACATGATCAGAACGTGCGTGTGTGCAATGCTCGACAGATATACTCCCAAACCGGATCAAAATCATACATATTCTTTTCCAAGACAATCACAGGGTTATAAATAGAATGAACGTTAAACTCAAGATCACTTCAGATACACCTCTATACTCCTCTAAAGTAGACAGAAATTCATGCTTTATTATGACTCAAACACAATATGTACACAACACACATGCTTATTTGATCGTGCAATGGATGAGACCCCTAAAGGCTTATACAATAATACCCATGTAGCGAGCGTTGGGTTAGTGGATCCCAGACTATAAAAGCCTTAGGTCACTAGGCACAAAGTCCCCAAGAACTTAATTGCTCGAGTATTAAAGAGCTCACACTGATCAATTCTGCATACTCAGACTCTCACAACACTCTTTTTTTTCTTTTCCTTCTTTTTTTTTTCTTTTCTTGCATTTTTTTTTTCACATGGAATCTGGAATGAGAATTCTCAATTCCAACCCTAGACTACTCATAAACATGAGCCGGCTACTAGCCATTTGACGCCTAGCCAACAAATACAAACACAAACATATTAGCATGAAATTTCTGTTTTCCCCCAAACTTGTATTTTGGTGTTCCTTAATCATCAAGAGAATAAAGCAAATTCTATCGATAAATAAGTGATTAAATCCTAAATCCAAACAAGCATGACACAACCTAGTCCAAGAGCAAACGACGAGACTGTGTAAAAATTTTATTCATGAAACATGCATGTCAATTTCAACAAAATTTAAAATCAGCCCTCTGTTCATCCTTTTCACACCCACATCAACATCTACCTACCTTATGGCATCAGCTTATTCTAAGGGATCATGAAAAATGCATGTAATGCAACTATATGAACTCACATACAAAACTCGACACACATGCAAACAGAATGCTCTATGTGACAGGTATCATGTATGAAACTAAACTACACATACAAATATGATGCAATATGAATTCCTACATGCCACAAATATATCACAACAACTACTAATTCCCAAATCCACCCCCAAACTTGAAATTTCCAATGCCCTCATTGGAAGTAAATAAGGGAAAAGTAGAAACATACCTACTGACCACCTGGACCACCCTCCTGAGGAGGAGAATCCGGCGGAGGATAGACTCCATGTGCCCCAAAAACAGGCCAATCCACCTGCACTCCACTGGCAGCAAAAGCAGTGCCCAGCGCCTGAGTCAACTCCTGTGCAAAACGGCTCTGAGAATCATACATAGCATCTATGCGGCGCATCAACCGTCTATACTGAGAGGCAACAGGAACATCCTCGGGAACCTGTGGTGGTGGAACAGCACCAGCAATCTGATAACCCAAACCCATAGGATGTGGAACGCCGCCCGGCCACTCCACCATCCTCGCAATAGTCCCAGAATCAATAGCACCACTCGGCAACTGTATCGGCTCATCCTCAGCCCATCTCACTCCCACTGCCATACACAAACTAGTAACCACCGAACCATATGGAATCCCCCCTGTAGTACTAGCTCTCAAAAACCTCAAGATATTTTGGTTAATCATATAACTAATGTCAATATAAAAACCATTCAGAATCGCCCACAGCAAAATACCTCTCTCCACATTAACCTCGTGCTGATGTGTGGTAGGCAACAAGTTAGCACAGATAAACAAATTCCATGCTCGAGCATACCTGTTCAACGCAGAAGTAGGGAAATGCAAGTGCTCATTACTCCCTGGCTTCATCTTCCACACAGTACCAGGCACACACAACCTAGTCACAATAGCATCCAAGTCAACCTCTGTCCTGGACTTAAAAGTCCAATCCTCAGCACCTGCAGGTCTGGCAGGCAAAGCAAGCAAACGGCTGATGGCAGGCGGTGTGTAGTCCACTGTCAAACCCCTAACCACTGAATAACCATTCCGTTCAGCCTTCGCATTCGCATAGAACTCGCGAACAATAGATAACGGAATATCCATAGCCAACTGACAAATAGGCTCCCAACCTCGCAACTGAATCATCGCCACCAGATCTCCATCAGACGGACCAGCTAAAAACATCCTATCCTTGATTACCGTCTTTGACATCAACCTGTTATACTCCGTCCGGGCCTCCACAGAAACAAACTTTTCCCCGGGTCCCTCCGAACTAGAATCAGAATCAGATGAATGATGTCCACTAGAACCACCAGCAAAACGAGTCCTTTTCGGAGCCATTACACAATCTCAAACAAGCAGAAAATATGAACAATAGCAACCCACAGCAACCTCACAACAATTATCCCAAAATACGCAACTACAAATCCGAATAATCAAGAATAATCAAGAAATTACCCAAAACAAATCTGTAGGAGAAGTAACACTGCGTATCCAGCCTCCAATCGATGAAAAAACACGAATTCCAAAGCTCCAAAATTGTGATTTAAGGGTTTATGGGTGTATGTATGTGTATGTATATAAGAGATGTATAAAAATTTTGGGTGAGATATAGGGTCTGATTAACCACGAATTTGGGAATTATAGACTGATCAGAAGTGTTTTTGGGCTGGGTTTAGGGTTGGAAATCAGAATTTGGGCTGAAAAAACTGCTCCGAAAATCTCTCTGCACTTCCAGAATTCGACCTAGCGCGGTCGCGCTATATATGTACTACCAGGCAGCGCGGTCGCGCTGTCCCAAATTATTATTATTATTATTATTATTATTTTTAAATATGAAGATACAAAAAATATACAATAATAATAATATCACATGGGTTGCCTCCCACGAAGCGCTCGTTTAACGTCATTAGCTTGACTTGCTGCTCGGTCGTTACGTTTCTGCCAAATCCACGGAATCTGTTTCACGAACCACTGGATCACCTGTAAAATAATGTTTCAACCGCTGACCATTCACCTTGAACGTCAAATCAGGTGACTTTTCAAAAATCTCAACGGCTCCATGCGGAAATACGGTTTTAACAATGAACGGCCCCGACCACCTTGACTTAAGCTTTCCAGGAAAAAGCTTGAGGCGCGAATTAAACAACAAAACCAACTGACCAGGCACAAAGACCTTAGGAATCAACTTCTTGTCATGCCACCTCTTCACCTTCTCCTTATAAATCTTGTGGTTCTCATACGCCTGAGATCGAAATTCCTCTAACTCATTCAACTGCAATAACCGTTTCTCACCAGCTGCTCTAATATCAAGATTCAACTTCTTAATCGCCCAAAAAGCTTTATGTTCCAACTCCATTGGTAGATGACATGCTTTTCCAAAAACTAACTGATACGGAGACATTCCCAAAGGTGTTTTGTAAGCTGTTCTATAGGCCCAAACAGCTTCATCTAACTTCAAGGACCAATCCTTCCTCGACGGATTCGCCACCTTTTCTAGAATTCTCTTGATTTCACGATTAGATACCTCCGCTTGACCGTTTGTCTGGGGATGATATGCTGTAGCAACACGATGTGTTACCCTATACTTCGCCAACAATGCAGTGAATTGACGATTACAAAAGTGAGTCCCCTCATCACTAATAATAGCTCGCGGAGTTCCAAAACGCGTAAAGACCTATTTATGAAGAAAGTTCAGCACCACCTTAGCATCATTGGTTGGTAAGGCCTTCACCTCAACCCACTTAGAGACGTAGTCCACAGCTAGCAAGATGTACTGGTTATTACAAGACGAAACAAAGGGTCCCATGAAATTAATACCCCATACATCAAAGATCTCTACCTCAAGGAGCATATTAAGAGGCATCTCATTCCTCCTAGAAATATTACCAACTTTCTGACAGCGATCACATCTCAAAACAAACTGATGAGCATCCTTAAAAACTGTAGGCCAAAAGAAACCTGCCTGAAGAACACGAGCTGCTGTCTTCTCTCCACCATAATGACCTCCATAAACAGTGGAATGGCAATCTCGCAATACACTTTCAGTCTCGCTATAAGGAATGCGACGTCGAATAATCTGATCAGCACCCTGTTTGAACAAATACGGCTCATCCCATCGGTACCACTTCACATCATGTAAGAACTTCTTCCTTTGAGCATAAGTTAAATCAGGCTGAATGATGTCACTAACAAGATAGTTCACAAAATCTGCAAACCATGGCTCTTCCACTTGTACCCCTAAAAGCTGCTCATCTGGAAAAGATTCATTAATCAAAGATTTAGCCTGTGAATTTTTACCCTGGTCTTCCAACCTCGAAAGATGATCTGCCACCTGGTTTTCAGTTCCTTTTCTGTCTTTAATCTCCACATCAAATTCCTGAAGCAATAAGACCCATCGAATCAACCTAGGCTTCGAATCCTTCTTTGTCATCAAATATCTGATAGCCGCATGATCTGTGTAGACAATGACTTTCGTGCCAAGTAAATAGGCTCGAAACTTCTCAAATGCATAAACCACAGCCAAAAGCTCTTTTTCCGTGGTAGTGTAGTTCAACTGTGCGTCATTAAGGGTTTTACTAGCATAGTAAACCACATGAAATATTTTTTCCTTCCTCTGACCAAGAACAGCACCAACGGAAAAGTCACTAGCATCACACATTAGCTCGAATGGCTCACTCTGGTGCAGTAATAACAGGTGTGGTAGTCAACTTCTTCTTCAAAAGCTCGAAAGCATCAAGACAAACTTCATCAAAATTGAAAGGAACATCTTTCTCCAAAAGATTGCACAAGGGTTTAGAGATCTTCGAAAAATCCTTTATGAACCGACGATAGAACCCCGCATGACCAAGAAAGCTGCGAATGCCTCTAACAGAGATCGGAGGGGGAAGCTTCTCGATAGTGTCAATTTTTGCTTTGTCCACCTCGAGTCCCTTACTAGAAACCTTGTGCCCAAGAATGATCCCTTCTTGCACCATAAAGTGACATTTTTCCCAATTCAGCAACAGATTAGTCTCCACACATCTCTTCAAAACCAGACCAAGATTATGTAAGCACTCGTCATATGAAGAACCAAACACTGAGAAATCATCCATGAAAACTTCCACATTGATACCAATCATGTCTGAAAAGATAGCCATCATACACCTCTGAAAAGTGGCTGGAGCGCCACACAGTCCGAACGGAACTCGTCTGAATGCAAAGGTGCCAAAGGGACATGTGAATGTAGTCTTCTCTTGATCCTTAGGTGCAATGCAAATCTGATTATATCCAGAATATCCATCAAGAAGACAATAGTACTCGTGGCCTGCCAACCTGTCTAACATCTGATCCACAAACGGAAGAGGAAAGTGGTCTTTTCTCGTGGCTTTGTTCAACTTGCGATAGTCCATGCAAACTCTCCACCCTGTATCGGTGCGTGTAGGGATGAGCTCGTTCTTCTCATTAGCAACAACTGTCATACCCCCCTTCTTCGGCACACACTGTACCGGACTCACCCAAGAACTGTCTGAAATAGGGTAGATAATACCAGCATCAAGCCACTTCAAGATTTCCTTCTTCACCACTTCCTTCATAATAGGATTGAGACGACGCTGTTGCTCCACAGTAGGCTTGCAATTCTCCTCTAGCAGAATTTTATGCATGCAATACGAAGGACTGATTCCTTTGATGTCTGCTATAGTCCATCCAATAGCTGTCTTGAACTGTCTCAGTATCCTCAAGAGCTTCTCCTCTTCACTATCTGTCAAGTTAGCGGCAATGATAACAGGCAAAGTAGATGCTTCTCCCAAAAAGGCATACCTCAAATGCTCTGTTAGCTGTTTAAGCTCAAGTGTAGGAGCTTCCTCAATAGATGGTTTGAGACGACTTTGTGATTTTTTAAGCTCCTCCAGCCCAAGTGACTCAACTGGCACTTCAAAATTCTTTCTCCACGGAATTGCCCTTAACTGCTGAATTTGCTCTTCTCTTTCTTCATCTTCAACTACAGAATCTCCTAACAAAGCTCTCTCTAATGGATCAGCCAACAGTAACTGATCAAAGTTCAACTTCACTGACGACTCCACCAAGTCCACCTGACAACATTCCTCATCATCTGAAGGTAGCTTCATTGCATTGAAAACATTGAAGGTAACATCCTGATCTTGCACCCGCATCGTAAGCTCCCCCTTCTGAACATCAATCAAGGTACGGCCCGTAGCTAGAAAAGGTCGTCCTAAGATGATAGGAATCTTCTTATCTTCTTCAAAATCAAGAATCACAAAATCTGCTGGAAAGATGAGTTTATCAACCTTGACCAAAACATCCTCAACAATACCCCTCGGATATGTAATAGAACGATCAGCTAACTGTAGAGAGATATTGGTAGGTTTAGGATCTGGAAGACCAAGCTGAATGAAAACTGACAATGGCATGAGATTGATACTAGCACCCCAATCACACAAACACTTGCTGAAAGACAAATTCCCAATGGTGCACGGAATAGTGAAACTGCCTGGATCCTTTAGCTTCGGTGGTAACTTCTGCTGTAAAACGGCACTGCACTCTTCTGTTAATGCTACTGTATCCAATTCTTCAAGTTTCAACTTCTTTGAGAGAATACCCTTCATAAACCTTGCATAGCTCGGCCATCTGCTCCAATGCTTCAGCAAAAGGGATATTGATTTGAAGATTTTTGAATACCTCCAGAAACTTGCCAAACTGTCTGTCATTCTTCTGCTTTTTCAATCTACCAGGATATGGAGGAGGGGGAAAGATTTTCACGTTCTCTGTAGACTGCTTTGGAGAAACTTCCTTAGCAGAATTTTTAGGATTCTCCACCTCGCTAACCAACTGCTCAGCTACTCTATCAGTCTGGACTTGCTCCTTATCTGCAGTAGGTGCCACATGTTGCTCTTGAACTTCTTCTTCTTCAATGGCTGAATTCTGATTACCAGTCACTTTACCCGATCTCAAAGTAACTGATTTGACATGCTCTTTGGTTTCCCTCTTGCCTGGATTGGCTTCAGTGTCACTCGGAAGAACTCCAGATGGTCTGTTCAACAGAGCACTAGCAAGCTGCCCGATCTGACTTTCCATGATCTTCATAGATGCCCCCTGACTTTTTACTATCATCCTCAACTCCTCAAGCTCAGCTTTTTCATTAGAAGATTGACCAGCATTCCCCTGAGATTGTTGCTGGAAACCTGGAGGCTGAAACTGTTGTCTGGGCTGGTACTGCTGCTGAAATCCTTGATTGAATTGCCTAGCTCCGAATTGCTGTTGCTGCTGATTACCACCTTGATTTTTACTCCAACTGAAATTTGGATGGTTGCGGTTATTCGGATGATAGGTGGCTGGAACTGGCTGTTGTGGCCTCTGGAAGTTACTCACAAATTGTGCTGATTCAGAAGATATGGCACATTGAGTTGTATCATGTGCGCCCGCACATAACTCACAAACACTAGCTACCTGCTGAACTCCCATATTAGCCAAAGAATCGACCTTCATTGACAAGGCCTTCAACTGAGCTGCAATGGTTGTAGCTGTATCAATTTCAAGAACACCTGCTACCTTGCTTTGAGATAACCTCCCTGTAGGATTCTGATATTCATTAGCAGCCATCATCTCGATCAATTCATAAGCTTCTTCATAACTCTTGGCCCACAAAGCTCCACCTGATGCTGCATCTAGCATGGGTCTCGACTGTGCACCCAAACCATTATAAAAACAATTGATTATCATCCAATCAGGCATCCCATGATGTGGACACTTCCTTAGCATCTCCATATATCTCTCCCAAGCCTCGCATAGAGATTCTCCAGACTGCTGTGAAAACTGAGTGATAGCATTCCTGATAGCTGCTGTCTTTGCCACGGGAAAGAATTTGGTGAGAAATTTCTGTGCAAGATCTTCCCATGTAGTGATAGAACCTGCTGGTAAAGAGTGTAACCAACTCTTCGCCTTGTCCCTCAGAGAGAATGGAAATAGCCTTAACTTAACAGCATCCTCAGACACCCCGTTGGTTCTGAAGGTATCACAGATCTCTATGAAATCTCGAATATGCATGTTGGGATCTTCGGTAGGAGCACCCCCAAACTGAACTGAGTTCTGGACCATCTGTATAGTGCTAGGCTTGATCTTGAAGGTATTAGCTGCGATTTCTGGTCTGACAATACTCGATGCAATGTCATTGATCTTTGGCTGCGAGAAATCCTTAAGAGCTTTAGTTGCTGCTGCTGCTGGTTCTCCCATATTTTCTTCAACTTGAATCACTGGAACTTCTGTTTCTGTTTCTTCTTTATTTTCCAGCTTCTCCTTATTCGCTTGAGAACGCGTTCGCATACACGCTCAAGTACCTGAGAACACAAAACAACACAAAAACTATTAGTAACCGATCCGAGTCAATGAACTTTAACGACCACTGATGTCAAGCACATAAACTATAACAAATCCCCGGCAGCGGCGCCAAAAACTTGTTAGCACAAAATAACGCAAGCGTACGTGTTCACAAGTAATATAGAATGAAGTAGAGTTCGTTCCCACAGAGATTGTATAATTTAGGTCTTGTACCTAAGCATCAATGTATGATTATCGTTCAATGCTAAGACAATAAGCAAATTGGTTTTGATTATCTAAAGTTAACTAATAAAAATTAATTAACAACTAAATTAATAAACTAATTGATTTCAAATTACTTATGAGATGGAAACATGGGATCCTAACTTCAATGCAAACTTCCTTCAGAGATCATGCCCTTTTATCAACACATGTGGTGGTTACGATAACTAATCGGACAACACAAAATAAGTATACGCTACCTTTCAGTACACGCACACCAATCTACACAATATCCACAAAAGATAGAAATCATGCAGGCACCAGTTATGCTTAGACCCTATATGTCTATAGAATTTGAAAACATAATGGTTGAAGATCAAGTATCCATGAGATTACATAAGGTAGTATGAGACGGTTAGAAACACACCACAAACATGAATAACATTCATGGACTTATGCTAGCATGGTAAGTTCTAAATCAAAAGATTCACTGTCGCTTCACTTAAGATTAACAAGATAGATGTTAGCTATGCATCTATATGAATTAAATACAACCATGCAAGGATATCGCAAATTCACCACACATATATCAAGTTAGGCAATCAACATCTAAATTCCGTAAGTAAATCCGCTAGGACCCCATGACGGCGATTAGTTCATAATCGAACCGTTCGTCATCATGGGGTTTGATGAAAACATGATAAAGATGAAGAGAATAATAATGAATAAACCAATGTTAACAAAGTTATGGAACAAAGTCGAGTAATGTTCAAGCATCCAAAAGATACGCCTAGTAAGAATACAAGAAAACTATGTCTAAATCTTCTTGTTGTCACGATCCTCGCCTTGGCTTCTCAATCTCGAGCTAGAAAGTGTGTATGTAATGTGAAGTAATCTGATCTCTGGTGTTGGTGTGTTAAATCTGACCCCCAAGCATGTGTATTTATAGCTCAATATTGCCTCTTCTCCAAACAATTGCCGTTCTTGAGTAGGAATTGAAATTGACAATTTCCATCTTTAAATATGATATAGATTGCAACTTCCCTTGTCAAATAAAGCTTCTGGACTATTCCCACCGTCCAAGAATATTTCCATGACGAATAGGAGAAGAAAACGGTAACTTTCCTCTTCGAAATCAGATTTGGAACAAGTTCTGGCGGTTCAGTATGCTCCTAGCGCGGTCGCGCTATGCTATAGTGTTATTGTGGCGCGGTCGCGCTGTGCCAATTCTGCCAATTCCCTTCACGCGGTTGCGCTTCCTCACAGTACAGAACCAGCGCGGTCGCGCTATACAGCTTCTGTTTCTGCAGAATGTTTGTTTAGAGCCTATTTCGCCACGCACCGTTTTACGCCACAATCACTTCTGTTCCAGGAGTTACAAAACACCATAAATACCTGCAAAAACTATATTCCTGCACAAACTCCACAAAACATGTTAAACCACACAAATACTCGAGAATTCAGCGATCAATTCAAGCCAAAATAGAATGATCCAAATGGATAAAAATCCACTTATCAAAAGCCATGATGGAAAGAGAAAAGAATGAAAAGGTAAAAGAAAATGCCATGTGGAAACTCTATTTAGTCTCTGGAATCAGGATGATATTGATCAGGAATACGAGTGTGTTCACATCAGGATTAGTAATTCTTTTTATTCAGAAATCACATTGGATTGTGTGATTATTCTGATGAGTAGATCACATCAGGAAGAGGAAACTGATCAGTATTGATTTTTATCTTGATTTTACCTTGACTTATTTACTTGAAATTATTTTTGGATTTTATTTTCCAAAAGTCATGGGTAACTGCATTTTTCAGGGACTGACACCTGTCAACCTATGTGTCAACGTGGGATAATAGGTCTGAAGGATTTTTGAAATATAATTATTTTGACACTCTAATCGTGTAATTGCTTTCTCTAACTTCATTCTCTAAAGCAAAAACACTCTCGAGTTCTCAAAATCACTAATCAATTTCAAAGATTTCTTAAGTTCTTTTCAGATCAAAATGGCAACTCAAAGAAGACTACCCAAATCAGTAGCTTTCAAGTTCGGTGACTTTGATTTTATGATGAACAATCATGTTGCAGCTATCACCAACAAGGAAGGGGTGTCAACTGATTTTCACCCGATACTGGACTTTATGGCGAAAGGACCATTAAGCTATGCCTTGACAGCATCTCCACAAATTAATCAAGTAGCTGTTTCACAAGCTTGGGAGAATGCTGAGGTAATTGATTCTACTCAGCGTCAATCAGGTAAGATTGTTCTACACTTAGGACAAGACTCATTTGATCTTACTGAATCTGTTATTAATTCAGTACTTCGCTTACCTGTTAGTACAAATTTTGAGAATGTACCATCTGATGATGATGTGAGAACTATGTTATCTAAATTAGGTTATGATGGACCTCTAGATAAAATGAGCCAGTTAAATAGATCTTTTCTTAGGAAAGAATGGTCTTTCTTCTTTGATCAAATTACTAAATGCTTTACTGGTAAATGTAGTTCTTTTCAACAAATTACAGCTGTTACATCACATATTGCATATGCTTTGCTGTATAGCAGAGTAATTAATTTTGGTCACATTATCTTAAATCATATGTGTATTAAACTTGGGTCAAGAGATCATGACAGGAATATGGTTTATTATCATAGATTCATGCAACTGTTTATTAACCATTTCATTCCTGATGCTGAAGCTAGATTTGGTAGAGAGTATTGTGTTTCTTCTTATGTACAGAAAAAGAGAATTTTCTCTGACATTACAAAGAAGGACAGTGAAAAGAATCTAGATGAAATACCTGCGTTACACTATCCAAATCATGTTCAGGTACTTCTAAGAACTCATCTTCCTACTATCTATAATTCTTCTTTCTTTGGTGGTGAAATGACTCAGAAATCTCAATTGGAGGAGAACCCCCCTGTGTCTACCCAAGTAGCCAAAAACATTATAGTCTCTGAAACAATTCTAGAACCAAATTTTGATCCACAGCCTATTGTTTCAAAGAAGCCAACCTCTGGTGTTTCTCAAAAGACATCAGTTGTAAGGAAGAGAAGATTTGTCATCTCAAGTAGTAGTTCTAGTGAAGATGATGATAATATATCTCTTGCTGAGAGAGCAGAATTGAAGGCTGCAATTCAACTTTCTAAGCTAGGACAAAGAGATGGAACACCTAGTCACAGCCAGACTGCAGTCTCTCAAAAGGCTGTAGTTCTTAAAAAGGGAAACCAGATACTGGATACTGTCTCTCAAAAGACTGTGTCTATTGAAAGAGGATCTCATCCCAAGATCACTTCTGTGTCTACACCTCTTGAGTCTTCTCAAGACAAATCTGTTGCTCACTATACTAGGAGAACAAGGAGAAAGATTCATTTGTCACCTACACACACAGTGTCAAGTCCAACTAACATTATGCAGGTCTCTACAAATAATGCTATATCCATGAGTATCTGGCAAGAGAGATCTGGATCTTGATTCTTCATGGGAAACTACATTGACATACAGACTGGCTATGGAACTTATTTCTCTGAAAGTGAAGCTTTCCAGGCCTGTTCTAGATTTTCTGATTGAAAGAGTTCCCAAACTTTCATTTCCTGAAGAATATGGATTGTTACATCAAAGGCTTTACTTAATGAAGACATACTTGTATGTATCAGTCAGAAAGGAGTTACACAAGAAATTTGGACTTTCTAAGCATGTTGCACTTCAATCACTTCATGCATATTTATTTGATGAGGATGTCATTGTTGAAGATGCTTCAGCTCAAGGTGAACAAGAGGAGGTAGTTGATAAAGGGAAGCAGTCAACAGAAGATACTATTGCACCAGTGGTGAATAGTAGAATAGATCATATCACAGTCACTGCAACACAAGAATCATCTAGTCAGAGGTTGAATGAATCAGGAACTGTGATTGATGATGCTGAAAGGTCTTCTGTGATGACTGAAATTGCAAGTGAGAAACCCTATGATATGAGAGGAATGACTTTGATTGATTTTTCTGAAGATCAAACCAATATTGTTCTTTCAGAGTCTATCCACCTTGCGGGTGTGTCTCAGCAACCAACACTTAAAGACGGTGGCATATTAGCTATGGTGTCTAATGAAGTATTACTGAAGACATCAGAGTCTAGTGTAAAACCTGAAAGTGGTATACTAGAGCCTGTAGTCTCTGGAAAGAAAGTAGATGTTTGTAAGGATTCAGAGACTATAGCAGCTCACTCCTTGGAGAAAACCTCAAGCTCCATGCCATATGAAGAACCCTCTCTCCATGTGAGTTCAGGTATAAAAACTTCTTCTAACCCCTATTTTTCTGTAGGTCATGAGAGCACTTATCCAAATTTGAGTGATACACTTGAAAACATGGACATAGATCCACACACAGAGAGGCTGACTCCTGACCAGGAAAAAGGAGAGGTAGAAAGAGTGTTGACTTTAGATAGTCAAAGTGAGAATGAGGGTACGGATGATCAACTCCATAGTGAGGGAGAGAAAATTAGGAAACCACCATCGTTTGATTTCTGGGATCAGGTTTTTCCTAAATCTTGGTCTGAAAATCTTGGTATGGATGCTGGTACTTATTCTTTTATCAAGATGTATGAGAAGCATGACTTAGCACATCACAATGCAAAGCCAGAAGTTGAAGCTCAGAAACAGAAAGAAAGGCTTGCAGAGATCATTAACAGAAGAGCTAGAATTGAAACATCAACAATATCTGATCAGTCTAAGGAGGAGTCAGGATTTGTAGATGTTAGTACACAGAATACTGGTGAAGGACAGGATGATCATACTTCAGCTCCAGATCAGAAAGATAAAGATGTTTGTACTTCTACTCAAGTATTATTACTTGAATATCACTCTCAACAGGCAACTTCTTCTACAAGACTTGAAGATAATGTTCTTTCTGCATCTGAATCTGAAGATACAACAAGCACTTCCAACATTGAAGTCAATTTTGAAATTCTTAAGGACATTCAGAAATCTCAAAGTGATATTCAATCGAGACTTTTAATTCTTGAAAATAACCAAGTCACTATTATGGAAAATCAAACAGTTCTGATGAATCTCATTTGTTCTATTACTGAATCTCTTGGAATTAATGTTGCTGATGTCAAAAAGGGGAAAATAAAGACAATTCAGAGACAACAACAACAACAGACTGGGGGAGATAAACAGACTGGGAGCAGAACTAAGGGTGACAGAGTTGGTAAATTTCATCGTGGGAGTGGTAAAGGAAAAGAAGCATCAAATAGTTGAATTCTTTCTTCTAAGTACTAGATACATGTCTACATCTGAAGAAGGAGGTACTTAACTTCATGATCTTGAATTCATAAATTCTATTCTGGTTGTATTGTTATATGTTTTGACATCTACAACTTAGATTTATGCTTCAGATTCTAAAGCATAAATAGGGGGAGATTGTTAGGAATAATTCATAAGTTGTGATGTTAAGAATAGAATTTTGCTAATACTTCTTGTATATCCTGATCTTATAAAGGATTTAGCACTTTGTTTAGGATATATGTGTTAAACAGTAATCTGTAGAATTTAGTCAGGAACAGTGCGTCAGAGACTACATGTCAGGAACAGTGTATCGGGGACTACATGTTAGGAACAGAGGAGCAGATCCTGACACATTAAGTCAGATCCTGATCAAATACTGATGGGATAATCAGATCCTGATGCAATGGGAAATCCTGATATCAGTCGTGTTACTGATGATGTCATTATGGATGCTACAGGAACTGGAAAGTGCTATAAAACAGGATGTTTGTTTTGGAAAACAAGCAAGAATATATCGTGAAGGAAACGAATTTTCTATTGATGGAAATTATCAACTGGACGGCAGAACATTGTCATAGATAGATTATAATTCTGTTATTAGTTGATAGGTAGCATTATAAATACTCTCTCTATATCATTGTAAAAAAAGGGAGTGTGTAAGCGAGTGAGTTCATAAGATTTGTATTCGAGAGTTCGAAACAAACAGAGAGATTTATATTATCAGCAGCTGCTAAAGGTATTGTACACCTTTGGTAGAGTTTGTATTTGATTATTTTAATACAAACAAAGTTTGATTCATTCGTTTATTCATGTTCATATAATCAAGCAAAAATCAGACACGATTATATAACTTGTATTCAACCACCCTTCTACAAGTTATTCAAGTTAACAAATGAGATATCGAACAGTGCATTCAGAGATATCGAATAATGTCTTTGTAGATATCGAATCCCTGACTTCTCGAAAACTAGACTTCTCGAATAGATCAAAACACTTCTCGAATTGGTACTTAGGCAAATCTTCATTCTCCAAATTCTAACTGTGTTTATTATAAAAGTCTTGGTCTTCAAGCTTGAGGCATGATCCTTCGAACTTCTTTCAAGCATTATTCTCTGACTTTAATTATAGTTACACAGGTAGAATTTGATGCCTATTACAAGTACTTCAACAAGTAGAAACTCTACAACTAGAGGTTCCCTCAGTTAAGAGGTCATGTAGGTAATGCACAACATTACAGTCAATTAGGCTTGTTATTAGATGTATACAGGCATACCTCTGTGACTAACACACACACACACACACACACACACACACACACACACACACACACACACACACACACACACACACACACACACACACACACACATATATATATAGTTGCACTCCATGAAGAACACCTTATATAAAGAACAATAAAGAACACCATTATAAAACTCATATTAATCGAATCTAAAAGTTCCGTCATGGAAACCAATATAAAAAGTTCTTATTTTTTTACCCTCTATCCATTCAGCAAAAAAAATCACTGTTCATGATGACGTCACTAATGACGTCGTCAGTGGGCAGTGAATTTTTTTTTTTGTTGAATGGAAAGAGGATAAAAATAAGAATTTTTTGTATTGGGTGCCCCTGGCGGGGCCATTGGATCTATTGGAATAAATGATTTTACAGTGTTCTTTATTGTTCGTTATATAAGAGTATTCTTTATGGAGCAATGGCCTATATATATATATATATGTGTGTGTGTGTGTGTTCTTATTAACTACTCATGTTTAGCACTTTAAATATTTAAACATACTAAAAAAATTATAAATTATGTTGGAAGTGTATAAGTATAAAAGTTTCACATGACATTATTAAATCAAAATTGTATTAAATTGTTCAAAGCTAATTATTTTTGTACAATAACTAGTTTATATTTAAGTTCTATTATATTTCTTGTATAGACTTGGTCATTATAATTAAAATTATATTATCTGTTAAAAAGTAAAAACTTATATTCAATAAGATACTTAACTTATAAGAATATCACTTCAAGAAAAAAAAAACTAACAAAAATAGAAACCATCCAATAAGACTTGAATGTTGAGTACGAAATACATAATAAAAAAATACAGTGAGGGGAGGGGTGATTGAATATATTTTCAAACTTTTCTTTGATTTTCTTCGTTTAAGAACTTTTAGAATCGATTGTGTAATTGTAGTTTTGAGCGTGTGTGTTTAATATATGTAAAGTGTGGAAATAAGAACACACAAACTCACTTTAATCTAATAATTTATTAGATTCACGTAAGCTACAAACTTTGAATACAAGAGAGTATTCTCATCTTCGTTTTTCTCATAGAGATATATTCTAAGTGTTTGCAATGAAAAAACATAATAATTAAGGAAGTGAAGATGTGCACTTATAGTACATGTGCACAGTCAACTTTTATAAAATTAATAACAAACAAATTTTTTTTCTAACTTTTTAATACTACTTTGGTGCAAGTCTGGTATCATGTGATATGACTTTGTTTTACTCTGACCAGACCAAAATTAAATTATTATAAATATTCAACTCTCACACCCAACTTTAGAAAAAATATATATAAAAACCAAGCTCATTATAAAAAGTTATAAAATTAATATTTTTGAGCGTGCTGGTAATTTATATAATATATTCATAATATAAATCTTTATAACTATATGAAATAAAAATTCAAAAACATAAAAATTAAAATATATATATATATATAAATATCCGTGCATAGCACGGGTTATTAACTAGTATTAATAATTTTATCAATCATTTATTTTCCCACCTTGTTCCCTTCTTATTTAATATTATTGTACTTTTTATTCAATACTTATTCAAGTCTATTGATTCATATTTTTTTAATTCAATTCATAAATTCTTAATCGATGTATAATATTTTAATTTATTTACTAGTTCATATAAAGACTATAACAGTATATGAAATTTAAACAAAATCGTTATCCAAAAAAAATTAATTGTGAAAATTTTACAAACATGCCAATTGTATTTGGATATGATATTAATGTTTTATTTGTTCCCTTATTCACTCTAATACAAGTATAGATTTTATTAAAAGCTTACACGAAATAAGATTAATGTTGTATTAAAATATAAAATAAAATTTACAAAAATAAAATATCAATTAAATCCAAAACAAATATTAAAAATAAATTTTACAATCTTGCCTATTTTGGTATATTAATGAACAAATTTTTTTCTTAATATATATAATTTTAATTTACTTTTATGTGTATTTCAAATTATATATATATATATATATGGGGCTCTCCAATACAAACCTCCTTAAAATACAAACCTACAAACCAAGAATAATCTAATATTTCAAGCTAATCTAATGACCAAACTAGGGGTACCCCAATACAAAAAACGTTTAAAATACTTGGCTCTATCCAACAAAAAAAAATCACTGTTCACGTGATGACGTGCCAGTGGATTTCACTTGTTAACGGTGCTTCGCACCTTCTTGTACGGCGTTTCGCGCCTTTATCATTCTAAAGTTGTAAGGAAAGGCAATCAATGGTCAAGGCAATTGACGATTGACGGATGTGTCGAGAGCCTTCGGCCCTCATGACTACCTAACTCATCCGTTTACTGTCTTAAATGCTTCGCATTTCCACGGCAAGATTTTTTTTTTGTTGGATAGAGCCAATTATTTTAACCATTTTTTGTGAAGGTATCCTTGGCGGGAACCTTAGAATAGATGAAATATAATTAATTTAGTGTTGGTTTGTATTTTGAAAGTGGTTTGTATTTGAGCACTTGCCTATACATATATATATATATATGTATATATATATATGTTCTTATTAACTACTCATGTTTAGCACTTTAAATATTTAAATAAACTAAAAAAATTATAAATTATGTTGGAAGTGTATAAGTATAAAAGTTTCACATCACATTATTAAATTAAAATTATATTAAATTTTTCAAAGCTAATTATTTTTGTACAATAACTAGTTTATATTTATGTTCTATTATCTTTCTTGTATAGACTTGGTCATTATACTTAAAATTATATTATCTGTTAAAAAGTAAAAACTTATATTCCATAAGATACTTAATCAATAAGAATATCACTTCAAGAAAAAAAAATTAATAAAATTAGAAACCATCCAATAAGACTTGAATGTTGAGTACGAAATACATAATAAGAAAATACAGTGAGAGGAGGGGTGATTGAATATATTTTCAAACTTTTCTTTAATTTTCTTCGTTTAAGAACTGTTATTTCCCAGTTATGCACCACGAGATTATAGAAGGGGGGTTGAATACAATCTTGACTAAATTTGTTTTGTAATGGTGAGGTCTAAACAGATTGTTGTAAGAATACAAAGAAAACAAGATAAACAAATTATCTAAGACACATACAACACACGATATAAAAAATCTCAGGTGGGTTAGCTTGTTTGCATGATCCACCTGATGGTTGTATTTGAAGATAATTCTCTGCGTAAGAATACACAGCTGTGGGTTACAATGTTTTAGTGTTTACAAGAAAACCTAATACTATCAGCGTTATGCTCAGTGTTTTCTCCTCACTTAAAACTATGCTGCTCATACAGCTTATTTAAACTATATGAAGACAAGTAAACTTCGAAAAATGTGATAATACATTTCTGGTATAACTTGTCACACACACATGCTCGAAGTGGTAGCCATTTCTAAAATTATCTTAAAAGTCTTCTCTCCTTGATTTGGATATTCCCAGCACGCTTCAAGTCAGTGTATGTTTCTTTCTTCATACGGTACTAAGTTCTTGAAATGACTTAGCTTCCAAGTCAGTGTGATGCTTTATGCAAAAGATCTTTTTGCTTTGTATCTTTGTCTCTGAAAGTAGCTTTAATAAAAAAGATAGTCTTTTTGAAAGTCAATAAGCTTTTCTGCTTATTGAGCTGTGCTTGAACTTCTCAGATATAACGGTTGATCCTTATGCATTCATCAAGATATCCTTTGAATCTTTCAGTAGGAGTGTAATTATGTTGGAGGTTGCTTCCACTATTATTTTTTCCCTTGAAGTCGGATAAACGGTTGGACCTTTCACTTGGAAGAGTTTGAGCCTTCAAATATTTACAATCTTACTCCCTACTCGTAACATCCTCTGTGTAATTGGCCACTGTCTATAAGTCACGGGTTGCAAAGTAATTCTGGGTTTAATCTTCATTCGATATGTTCCTTTAGAGAATTCTGGCATTATTAGGAAACCAGGTTGAATTCTCGAACATATGGAACTTGACTTCTCGAATGTTGACTTCTCGAGTAGTTCCTTTATGTGAGTTCTCGAATGACTTCTCAAAAAGTTCTATTATGTGAGTTCTCGAATGACTTCTCGAATAGCCTTTATGAGTAGACTTCTCGATTAGTGCATGTTACAGAATTCTCGAACATAGGTCAGTCTGACTTCTCGAATAAACCCTTTTTTTTGTAGATTTCTCGAATGACTTCTCGAACTCTTCATTTCTTGATTTCTCGAACTTACCTGCATGGTTACAGCAAACTCTCTTCTAATTACTGATATCTGAATTTAGCATCTCCAGGCTTGTTACAGAAATAATTCCTAACTGCATGCAGAGTTCCATTCTAAAGATATTACTATAGTTAATCTGCATTTCAGTTAGCTTCCTGATTTTTTTGTCAGCTTCGATTCCTTGATTCATTTTCTGTCTTGTGGTATTTGTTATCATCATCTATAGACATGTATGTCTTAACAATCTCCCCCTATTTATGTCTTTGAGAGAAAGGCATAAATCTAGAGATTGATGATAACAAAAACCACTCTACAAATTTTTCTTTCAATAGGGCAGAAAATTTTGATCAGGCTTCCTTAACACAGTATCTAAATTATACTAACTTCACTTGATTACTAAGAACCACTCCCCTGTATATAGCATCCACTTCTGAGAGTTGTTCTGTTCATTTAATTGCTGGTCTTCTGAGATATAGACTATAGCTAATATGTAGGTGCTTATTAGGGAATAAGTTCACTGAACATGAATCGATTAGTGGAGCAACTAATGGAGTTTACTCACGTGTCGATAGTTGTTCACTAAGTGATAGTTGTACAAATGTCCTTAGATTTGAGATCGTTAGAGTAATCTTGTATATATTGAACTATGCTTTGGTTTAGTCCTTAGTCTCAAGGACACCTATTAGGTCTATTCTGGGCATAGGGATTTGTGTATGGAGATAGTTAACGGTCAATAAAGGATCTACCCCTTCCAGTAAAAGAAGAGAATAATCCTATGCTACTCTGGCCAGAGTGAATGAAATTAGAAAGGAGTTTCTAATTTACATTAGTATGAACTATGCATTATGAATAAGGAATCATATGATTAAATTTAATAGGCTTGACACGAGTTCCATGCCTTGTATTTAATCGGGATATTGTAGGGTGGAAGGAATGATTGTACGGTAACTATTCACTAATTAGGTTCTGGGTATTCTAAGTAGTGAATTTGAAAGGCATATGACATAGCCTATTTGTAGTTCGAGGACTCAACTCAACTTAATCTTAGTTTGTAATAAGCAAATAACTTTAACTGTCACAGGAATCTCAGGAGGTACTATCTGTCAGAAGAAAAACCCTAAAGTCAATCTATAGTTTTGATGTTTTACACTGGAAGAAGTTCAGATTGCTGATCAAGCCTCAGTATAGCATCAAAGAAGTGGATTTATTTCTAAGACAGAGATTTCTAGAGTGACAGGTTCAGACAGTATACAGTGAAGTACAAGAAGGAGAAAGAGATGAGAAGAAAAATGAATCACATTTTTAATGTGAAAATTAAAGGACAGTCATTGAGGTTAGTCGTTCATGAACCAGACAGTACATGGAACGTCAACAAAATATTCAGTGGTATTCCTTTATTACTTTCAGTGATTCAGAAAAGAATTAAGACAATCCAAGGATATATAATTATTCTTGTTTAATTAATTTAAATCAAGTAGTCAATTTAATTAATTAATTAATTCATCTTGAATTAATTCTTTAATTAAATTAATTATTAGATTAATTAAATCAGATTAATTATTTAAGGAAGAATAAATTAAAATGATTATTAATTTAATTCTGAAAAATGAACTAGCAAGACAATCCCTGATTGTCTTGCCGATTGTCTTGAAGGTTAAATTCAGAACAGCAAGACAATAGGAGATTGTCTTGCCGATTGTATTGGAGAAGAAATCAATAAAGCAAGACAATTCCTGATTGTCTTGCCGATTGTCTTGATAATGATAATGTCTGAATAGCTTTTGAAAAGTAGAATAAAAATCTAATTTGATTGTCTTGACGATTGTCTTGGCAGTTCAATTTGATTGTCTTGATAATGATCAAAAAGAAAAAGCTTCAGACAGAATGGTAATTTTGATAAAGCAAGACAAAGATATCTGAATTTGATTGTCTTGCCGATTGTCTTGGAAGAACCTGATTGTCTTGACGATTGTATTGCCTATTGTCTTGGCAGTACAAAACTGGTTGTCTTGGAAGAAGAAATTGTATTGAAGATTGTCTTGACAGTTATAATTGAAGATAAAGATGCAGGGATTAATATATATCAAGACATCTCGACAGAAGTAATCAGCAAGGAAAAACACAGATCAAAATATTACATTCAAGAACAGAATTCTCTCTTCTCTCTCATCAAGAACACAGCACAAGAAGCAGAAAAATATTTAGAAAATCAAGTTCATCTTATTTTTAATATCTGATCCGATAGAACTGATTTCCTTAATACTCTTGTACTATTAGCGAGTTTTTACTCCTAATCTATATCTTGATTTTTATTAACAAATCTAGAAAAATTCATGTCGAATTTTCTAATTTGTTTTTATTAACTAGATATAAATTCTGTACTGTATTTGTAACAAACCCCTCAAGTTAATATAATTTTATATTCAACTTGAATTTTGTTTCATTTAATTCCGCTCAAATTTGTCAAAATATAAATTAAATTATCCGGACAAATTTCGATAAAACAGTACTGTTTGTATTCAACCCCCCCTTCTACAAACATATTGGACCTAACAATTGGTATCCGAGCCGATTGGTTGATACACAAATCAAAGATCCCATTTTACTCGATTAAAAATCATCCCCGAATTTTTTAACTCTCTTAAAAAATTCATCATGTCTTCTAAAGTTGGAACTGTGAAAATTCCCATATATGACAAAAACAGTTATGTTATGTGGAAGAACAAAATGTTAATGTTCCTCGAGGTTGCAAATCCTAAATACATGAAAGTCTTATCAGAAGGACCAATAATACCTTTTGGATTAATTCCTGAAGTTGTTACTGATGGAAAAGTTATTGCCCCTGCAAAGTTTGTACACAAAGATTCTTCTGAATACACTCTTGTTGAAAGAGAGGAAGCTGGACTTGACATTAATTTAAGACTGATCTTAATAGATTCTCTAGACTCTGTAATGTACAGTCATGTGATTAACTGCAAGACTGCTAAGCAAATGTGGGAAACCATTGAAACTGTGAATGAAGGAACAGAGGAAGTTAGGGAGAATCGACTAGAAATTCTGACATCTGAGTATGAACACTTTCGATCAGCATACAATGAAAGTATTCAAGATGTGTTTGAAAGATATAACAAACTTGTCAACAATTTACAGATGCATGGCAAGTACTACACTCAGAAAGAGATCAGCAGAAAATTTCTACTGTCAATGCCTGTTCATCTAGAACATAGGATTACAGCTATCAGAGAGTCGAGGAATCTAAGTGAAATTACTGTAGAAAGACTCTTTGGTGTTTTAAAAACCTATGAACTGGAACAATCTCAACAAAAGGAGATTTATGGAAAAGGAAGAGTTGCTAATACTTCTACAGCTCTTATTGTTGAGAACAAACAGGAAGTGGAAGATAAGGTTATTCAACCTTGTAGCGTTGACAGTGGCAAGCTTGAAGTTGAAGTTGGTCAAACGAATGCTAGTCCAGATGAAGGAGACTTCTATTCGTTAGAAGAGCTAGATCAGTTGGAAGATGAGTCCATGGCTTTGTTGGTAAGGAAATTCAGTAACTTCAGATTCAGGAAGAATCCCAAGTTCAGGTACAAATCTAACTACAACAGGTTCCAGAGAGGAGGTTCTTCATCCTCAAGTAACAGAGGAGGTTACAAAACTGGAACAGTTGAAAGAAGTAAAATTAGATGTTACAACTGTAATGAACTTGGACATTTCGCTACTGAATGTCAGAAGCCAAAACAAAACCAAAGAAAAGACTTTGGATCTGAGAAGAAGAAGACAGGTAAAGCCTATGTGGCTGCTGGAAAGAGTTGGGATGATACAGACTCTGAAGATGAAGAGTATGGCAATCTTGCCTTGATGGCAAAATCTGATAACTCCAGTGGTACTTCATCTGAGGTATCATGTACTGAAAGTCAATATATCTATCAACTTAGTGATACACTAGGTAATGCTAATAGAGAGATTGAAAGGATCAATTTGTTAAATACAGATCTTAGTAATCAATTATCAGAATTACACGATGTACAAAATTGCCATGATAAACAAAAATCAGAAATAAGAATTCTAAAAGAACTTGAGAGGTCTTTAGCGTTGATAGTGGTTCAACAACGTGAAACAATAGCTGAGCTTGAAATAAGGGTTAGTGCTACTTCTAATTCATGTAAAGTGGCTAAAGAGTTGTTTAACCAACAAGTTCTTAATCAAACCGTGGGTATTGGGTTTGACTATAATGAAGCTATTGGTCGAAAAAGCATTATTACCCCTTATCGTGTCAGTGCTGTAGATAGGGGTATACCATTAGTGCTTAAGGGTGTTAGTAATCCACTCTTTAAGACATCCATAGCAGAACCTTTGGATACAACATCTTTTATCATTAAGGAAGAGATGCGCATTGAGGATTTAGCTAATGGCGTAGTCTTAGAAAGTAATCAAGTTGTTAAAAATGATGAAGATAGAAAGACTGTGTTTAAGAAAGCAGAAAGAGTTGGTGAGTCTACTAGTTCCTTGAAAACTAGTAGTAGAAGTAACAACATGAATAAATGCAACAACATATCTACCATGAATGCTATTCCTATTATTGATACTGCTCATAAGAAATGCAATGCTGTTAATTGCATGTCTTGTGCTTTTAATATAATGTCTGCTTACTTTAACGGTAATCATGCATGTGTTGATAAGAATGTTCCTGTGACAGAGGTTATGAAGTTCATTTCAACAAGAAGAATTGCATAATATCACACAAGAGAAATGAAAGGCCGCAGTTGTCTGGAGTAAGAAAAAGAAACTTATACATAGCCAATATGAACTCTGGAAGTACAGAAGAAATTAGATGTTTTTATTCAAAGGCATCCACTGATGAAAGTTGGTTATGGCACAAGAAACTTTCTCACCTAAACTTCAAAACAATGAATTCTCTAGTTAAAAGAGAATTGGTGAGAGGTTTACCTTCGATTGAATTTACTCAGGAAGGTCTATGTGATGCTTGTCAAAAAGGAAAGTTAAAAAGGGCAACTCACAGGAGCATTAACACATCATCAATAACTGAACCATTACAACTTCTCCATATGGATTTGTTTGGTCCAGTTAGTGTGATGTCCATGTCAAGAAAAAGATATGCTCTAGTGATTGTTGATGATTTCTCAAAATTCACATGGGTACTATTTCTGAACTCAAAAGATGAAATTCCACAACTGGTAGTTGATCACATTAAGTTAATTGAGCTGGACTCTAATCGTCCAGTAAGAGCTATAAGGTCAGACAACGGAACTGAATTCAAGAATGCAGTTCTGAATGACTTTTGCACTGAAAAGGGTATAACTAGACAGTACTCGGCTCCCAGAACTCCTCAGCAAAATGGGGTAGTTGAAAGAAAGAATAGAACCTTGATTGAAGCTGCACGTACTATGCTAAGTGAATCAAGGCTTCCATTGAGCTTTTGGGCTGAAGCTGTCAACACTGCATGCTATACCCAGAATCGAACACTTATCAATAAAGACTTAATGAACACACCATATGAAGCTCTACATGACAAGAAACCAACTCTCAAGTACTTCCATGTATTTGGGACAAAATGCTTTATGTTGAAAGAAGGAGAAGATCAAGGCGGTAAATTTGAAGAAAAAGCACATGAAGCAATATTTATTGGTTATACTAGAAGAGCCTACAAGGTGTATCTTATTGATCAACAGAAAACCTTGGAAAGTGTCAATGTTACATTTGATGACACAAAACTCCCAAGTATCCAAAATGAAGATCCATCTGAAAAGCTTAAGTTTGATGACATGTCAGACTCAGATTCAGATGATGACAATCAACCTGACGTTGTTGCTGATAATAATAATCCAAATATTGGTGGTACTGATCAAGGTGATGCTGGTGAAAACAATGATAATTTTCAAGACACCACTGATACTCTTGAACCATCAATAAGTCAAACTTGCAACAACTCAGGGGTAGATAATGAAGGGTCAACAAGTCATACTCAACATCATACTGAAGATCAAGGCGAATCATCAAGATCAATTCTTCCCAGACAAACTGTTTGGAATAGAGCTCATCCTTTTGAGCTGATTCTTGGTGATCCAGATGTTGGTGTGAAGACAAGAAGAGCTTATCAGAATCAATGTAACTATTCTGGGTTCCTGTCTGTCATGGAACCTAAGAAAGTAGAAGAAGCTCTATCTGATCCTGATTGGGTGATTGCTATGCAAGATGAACTCAATCAATTTAAGCAACTAGAAGTATGGAAGCTGGTACCCAGACCTAAAGATAGAAAAGTGGTGGACACAAGATGGGTATTCAGAAACAAACTAGATGAAGATGGCACTGTGATAAGAAACAAAGCAAGACTGGTAGCTAAAGGTTATTCTCAAGCTGAAGGCATTGATTATGACGAGACCTATGCTCCAGTGGCAAGACTTGAGGCCATCAGAATATTCTTGGCATATGCATCTTATTCAAGATTCAAAGTTTATCAAATGGATGTCAAGAGTGCCTTTCTGAATGGTAAGCTAGATGAAGAAGTGTATGTAGAACAGCCCCCTGGTTTTGAAGATCAAGATCATCTGGACTATGTCTACTTTCTTTACAAAGCTATCCATGGTCTTAAGCAAGCCCCAAGAAAATGGTATGACACTCTTTCTGAATTTCTATTAGAAAATGGTTTTATAAGAGGTGTCATAGACAAAACGCTCTTCACTAAAAGACATAAGAATGATATAATACTAGTCCAAGTCTATGTGGACGATATTATATTTGGGTCTACTAATGAGCTTCTATGCAAGAAGTTTTCTAAGTTAATGCAGGGTAGGTTTGAAATGAGCATGATGGGAGAACTGAAATTCTTTCTTGGATTACAAATAAGTCAGAGACAAGATGGAATATTTATTTGTCAATCCAAGTACATTAAGGAGCTCCACAAGAAATATCACATGGAGGAGTGCTCATCAGCAAAGACACCATCAACTATAGCTGTCAAAATTGGTTTATGTGAAAGTTCTGCCAAGGTAGATATCACAGGCTATAGAGGTATGATTGGTTCATTGCTTTACCTAACTGCTAGTAGACCAGATATAATGTTTGCCACATGCTTGTGTGCAAGGTTCCAAGCGAACCCTAAAGAAATACATCTCACTGCTGTCAAAAGAATCTTAAGATATCTAAAGGGTACGCCTAATTTAGGCATCTGGTACCCTAATGAATCTGGTTTTACTTTAATTGGATATACAGATTCTGACTATGCATGAAGTGTTGTAGACAGGAAAAGTACATCTGGGAGTTATCAATACCTAGGTGGAAGATTGGTATCTTGGTTCAGTAAGAAACAGCAAACAGTTTCCAACTCTACAGCCGAAGCTGAATATATAGCTGCTGGAAGCTGTTGTGCTCAGATCTTATGGATTAGGAATCAATTAATGGACTATGGCATTGTATTGGAAAATATCCCTATTTTATGTGATAATACAAGTGTCATAGCAATCGCTAGCAATCCTGTGCAGCACTCAAGGACAAAGCACATTGACATAAGGTATCATTTTATAAGAGAGCATGTAATGAATGGTACAGTGGAACTACTATCTGTAGGCTCTGGAGATCAAACTGCAGATATTTTTACTAAGTCGCTTAATGAATCCTCATTCACTAGAATTGTTAGTGAATTGGGTATGTTAAACAGTCCTAGTAATTAATACTGTTAATATCTGAAATTTGATCTTTAATAATTTTGCAAGTGATTATTCTGTGAATATTTGTTGTTTGAAATCACTTGTATAATTATTTTACCAACTAATTTTCTTGCTTGTTTAGTTATTTTTCACTTTGTTTATTCATATTATTTAATACTTCATAGTTCTGTATTTTTAGAATATTTGTAGATATTTATTTCTATTTTAATAATTATTTTATTAAATGTTTTGTAATGTTTGTCCTTCTGTTATTTATATTTGTTCTCGTAAAAAGATTAATCCATGTTTCTGTAAAATACTTATTTATAGTATTTTTAATAATATATTAGAGTGTATTTTAATTGGATTAATTTTGCACATTAATTTGTATTTTATTAGCATATTATTAGAAGTTTAACTAATTGTCTTGTTTGTGATTATAATATCAAGACAATCGCCAAGACAATCCACAGATTGTCTTGGAAGGTTATTTTGTTGATAATAAAATAGTTTTCAGATTTTTATTCTGTCTTTATTTTATTTTACTCAAAACAAACGATTGTCTTGATAGTTTTGAACTACCAAGACAATCGGCAAGACAATCAACTGATTGTCTTGGAGTGTTTTTCTATATTTTCAAAATTAAAAAAAAAATGTGTGTGTTAATTTGTTGATTAATTAGTTAAATAATTGATTGTCTTGATAGTATTTATACTACCAAGACAATCGGCAAGACAATCAAACCGATTGTCTTGTAGTGTAGTTTTGTACTTAAAAAAAAAAAAAATAGAAACACAGATCTCAAACAACAGCCAATACAATCTATACTCTCGTGTCTTTACACAGAGTTCTTTCAATATATACATACAATACACGCAGACTTGAACTGAATTGCTGCTAAAATTTTCCCAACCAAACTGAAATCCAAGAACAGATTCGAATAGATCATTTGATTGCCTTTCTTTTGAACCGATCAGTTTCGAATATTGTTAAGTTTTGAAAATCAACTTTTTCAAAAAGTTGAATCAGGTTTTAGATGTTTTAAGAGTTCTAGAATTTTTCTGAGAAATCTAAAAATAGATTGAGACTCCCAGTGATCAAGAGATCATCATATAAATTTTTGGGATTTTTCTGACAACTTTGAATTAATTCGAATTTTTAATTAATTTTAATTAATTATTAATTCTGAAAATTTTCGAATTGTTTTAATTTTCTTAAAATTAAAGTGTGTTTTTTTGTTTAAAATTGGCTGATAATTTTGAGATAATGAAACATAATTTGGTTGGCTATTTTAATCCGAACGATTGTCCCTACGATCGATTTAGGCCTTGGATACGATTTTTGAATGACGATTCAATTATCCGAATTGCCATTTCGATCGAAGCCCCAATTAAGATAGGACCACTGAGATTGATTTGCATAGAAGCTGTGGTGTCTGAAGACTTGACCTCATTTTCTTTTTATTTTGATGGTACACACCACGTTGTGACAGAATCAACCCTTACTACCGTATTGGGCCTTCCGGCGGATAATTTTGATCCATTTCCAACCAGTGAGCAACTCTATCAATTCTTCATTGATATTAACTATCATGGAGCAATTGATATGAATAACCTGAGCAAAAGGAATCTGGTTCAACCATGGGATGCATTCTTCGACACGATCTCCAAGGTATTTGCTAATTCAGCCAGAGGTAATTTTCACTTACTCACCTCTATGTTACAAACTATTGGTTATGCTGTTGCTAACAACCGTAGAATCAATATTGGTAACCTACTTTGGAGTACTATTATTAACAGGATTGTTAAGGCCAGAAAGGATTTTGATGAGGGTAAGAAAGTTCTATGTTATTATCCTAGATTTTTAACTTTGTTATTTAATCATCTTGTTCCTGTTGGTCAACAAACAGTTTTTAGGAATGACAACCCTATGGTATCAGGCAGGCAAACCAAGAAAATATTCACTAGCCTTGATACACATAGAAAGTTGATAAATGTGCCAGTGTATATTACACCATATTTGTCTAACTTCATAAATCTACCTGTCATTCCTCGACTTTTGAATGCACCTGAACCTGAACCTCAAGATGTACCTGTCCCTGAACATCAACATCAATTGGAACAATCTATTCCTTCAGGTACAGCTACTGCATCAAAGGAGTAGGTATTGCCTTCTATCTCTCAAACTGTTTCTGGAGCCCAAGTGGCTGATAGGTCAGACCAAGAGGTTGTAGAACCACAGCCTCTATCCCAGGTCTTAGAGCCAAACTCTGTGTCTAACCAAATCTCTAAACTTAAAGCCAGAAGCAAGTTGTTGACAAAAAGAGCTGATAGAAGAAGTGATAATTTGAGTGATCCCATAGCTCTGCCTCCACCAAAGAAGAGAAGAAACCTACTACTTGAGGCATCTGTTAGCCCATCCATTTCCTCCCAACAGGACTTGGACATTGAAATGGCCGATGAACTGTTACTAATTTCATCCTCTCAACAGGATGCAATTATTGAAATTCGCCAAAGGGCCGTGGCACCTTGTACAGAGTCAAGCACACCTCTATTACTCACAATGGGGGAAAACATTAACTTAGAATCTGATGTTGCTAAGGACACTGAGCAAGGAGTGCACGATAGGATTGTTACTGTGCCTACCATTGTTACGGTAGAAGAGCCTTCACAGGCTTCAGAGGGAAATCTTGACTCTCTACCAGTTATAATAGAGTCATCATCTCCCCTCCCAGGAGGAACATTCCTGGCTCCCTCAAGGGATTCTTCACTCGCAGATTTATCTGGTGAAAGTGAAAGGCAACTTGGTCATCCTATCACTGAAGAAATTCAGTTATCAAATCCAAATGAATTGATAGAGATGACTGAGGATTGGGAATTGCGAACTCCCATTGCACCACCACTGACCTCTTCAGAAGAGGCTAGGGTGATTTCTTATGCAGGTACAGCTCAAGGAAAGGAGCTAGTGTTGAGTGATGTGAGGACCACCTTAAATATGAGTGAAACACATGCACGAAAGGAGAGTGATATATCCTTGAGTGAACATCAGGTGAGTGCACACACTGACACAAACACTTTATCTCTCATGGCTCAAATCAAAGAACTGCAAAAGAAATTAATGGAAACTGAGGCTGAAAAACAAGTTTTAAAAGCACAAGTGGATGAACGGTCTTTTTCTTCCACCTCTGTCAACAATCAGCTCATGATCATTCGTGACGATGTCCACAACATAAAGACTACACTCACTCCAGCAATCAATACATTGATACAATCCAACTCTCAGGCATCTACAGAAAGAACAGATATTCTAAATGCTATTGACAGACTCTCTAATAGGGTGGATGAACTTCAAGTGGAAATGCATGAATCTGCTCAATCATATTCTACAACCTTTGCGAAGCTTGAAGAAAAGTATGATTACATGTTTGAAGGACTTGATCATCTGTACAACATTGTTAAACCTACTCATAATATCACACCAGAACAAAGAGCATACTTTGAAGACTATGATGATGATAATGAGGGGGATAATGATGCAAATAAGGAGCTTGACAGTCAACGAAAGTCTGTAGAGGATTCTTCAACTAAGGGGGAGAAGTCTGGAGATGGAGGAGCAGGTAAGTCTGGAGAAGCAGGAGGAAGTAAGTCAGGAGGAGGACAAGGGAGGCATAAGGAGAAGTCTGAGAAGTCTACCAAGGGAAAAGAAAAAGCTGCTCAAGCTGCTCATGATCAGGATGCATTTGAGTTTGATTTTGATCTCAGGAATAGTAAGTTTGAAGTACAACAATTAGATGATATCGAAGAAGATCTTACAAACTGGCAAGATGATCCTGTGTTTGAGAAGGAACTGCAAGAGGAGAAAGCTGATCGTCTAATGAGACAAGCTAAGCTTGAGAAGACCAGACAGGTAGTGAATGAAAGATTGAAGCTGAAGCAAGCTGAAGATGCAGAGAAACAAAAGCTACATGCAATCAGTGTACATGAAAGGAAAAGAGATATTCAGTTGAAGATTGGTTCAAAGTGGGATAGAGCAAGAGAAATTTTTGATTCTATTCAGAACACTGCTAATGATGATGAACGTTTTCTCCAATTACTTCAACAGTTTCAAGAGACCAATCCAGATTACTTGCAATATATGGATGCACTGATGCTGGAAATTTCAAGGATAGTAGCTGGATTTGATAGATGTGCAGATCAACTGATAATTCAGATTGACTCTCGTACAATGGGTTCTCTCTATGTGTCACTTCAAATCTTTCAACAGAGAAGCTTGATGGAACTGTGGATTATGTCCATAAAGTTAAAAAGGTTTTCTGAACTGAATATTTTACTTCATGAATGACTTTTGGAGTTTACGCAAAGGAATAGTCCACAAGTTATTCAAACTCCACATCATGTTAAGTTTCTCAAGGGTAATACACTACACTCTTGTTTCCTTGATTCTAAGTCGATGAAGTTATACACTGCATCTCATCTGGTATGGTTAGAACATATGCTGAGGACTACAGGATTCGAAGATAAAGAAAGTATCTTTGTTACTGACATTATTCGATCATATGCTTTAACTGGTTTTGAAAAGAAATATTACATTCTTCGGAATCGGCTATGGGGTAACCTTGGAATCTTGCCTAAGAAACCTAAAGGTCTTGTGTCAGATTATGAACGTGTATTTGACAAGGATTTGATCAAAACCTTGGATGATCAAGAACGATTTGACACAGAGAATATCATAAGATTCCTAGAGCAAGAAGATGAAGTTGAACCTGGAGAGATAAGGGATGAAGAAACTTCAAAGGGAAGATCAGCTCTACATGTGATATCTTTAGAGCCTTGATAGGTCAAGATAGAAAATTGTATTATATGATCAGTCTAGAGGATCATCTATCTTGTATTTATTTTTTTTGTTTGAATCTGGAAAATGTTAAATATAAACCAGAACTTTTCTTTTATTTACTTTGTGTTTAAAGTTTTATCTTTTACTAAGTTAAGTTGAGTTAGTTGAGTAATCCTCTAGGAATTTGCTTGTTATCGTCTAACAAACAAATAGGGGGAGATTGAAATGCATATGACATAGCCTATTTGTAGTTCGAGGACTCAACTCAACTTAAGCTTAGTTTGTAATAAGTAAATAACTTTAACTGCCACAGGAATCTCAGGAGGTACTATCTGTCAGAAGAAAAACCCTAAAGTCAATCTATAGTTTTGATGTTTTACACTGGAAGAAGTTCAGATTGCTGATCAAGCCTCAATATAGCATCAAAGAAGTGGATTTATTTCTAAGACAGAGATTTCTAGAGTGACAGGTTCAGACAGTATACAGTGAAGTACAAGAAGGAGAAAGAGATGAGAAGAAAAATGAATCACATTTTTAATGTGAAAATTAAAGGACAGTCATTGAGGTTAGTCGTTCATGAACCAGACAGTACATGGAACGTCAACAAAATATTCAGTGGTATTCCTTTATTACTTTCAGTGATTCAGAAAAGAATTAAGACAATCCAAGGATATATAATTATTCTTGTTTAATTAATTTAAATCAAGTAGTCAATTTAATTAATTAATTAATTCATCTTGAATTAATTCTTTAATTAAATTAATTATTAGATTAATTAAATCAGATTAATTATTTAAGGAAGAATAAATTAAAATGATTATTAATTTAATTCTGAAAAATGAACTAGCAAGACAATCCCTGATTGTCTTGCCGATTGTCTTGAAGGTTAAATTCAGAACAGCAAGACAATAGGAGATTGTCTTGCCGATTGTATTGGAGAAGAAATCAATAAAGCAAGACAATTCCTGATTGTCTTGCAGATTGTCTTGATAATGATAATGTCTGAATAGCTTTTGAAAAGTAGAATAAAAATCTAATTTGATTGTCTTGACGATTGTCTTGGCAGTTCAATTTGATTGTCTTGATAATGATCAAAAAGAAAAAGCTTCAGACAGAATGATAATTTTGATAAAGCAAGACAAAGATATCTGAATTTGATTGTCTTGCCGATTGTCTTGGAAGAACCTGATTGTCTTGACGATTGTATTGCCTATTGTCTTGGCAGTACAAAACTGGTTGTCTTGGAAGAAGAAATTGTATTGAAGACTGTCTTGACAGTTATAATTGAAGATAAAGATGCAGGGATTAATATATATCAAGACATTTCGACAGAAGCAATCAGCAAGGAAAAACACAGATCAAAATATTACATTCAAGAACAGAATTCTCTCTTCTCTCTCATCAAGAACACAGCACAAGAAGCAGAAAAATATTTAGAAAATCAAGTTCATCTTATTTTTAATATCTGATCCGATAGAACTGATTTCCTTAATACTCTTGTACTATTAGCGAGTTTTTACTCCTAATCTATATCTTGATTTTTATTAACAAATCTAGAAAAATTCATGTCGAATTTTCTAATTTGTTTTTATTAACTAGATATAAATTATGTACTGTATTTGTAACAAACCCCTCAAGTTAATATAATATTATATTCAACTTGAATTTTGTTTCATTTAATTCCGCTCAAATTTGTCAAAATATAAATTAAATTATCCGGACAAATTTCGATAAAACAGTACTGTTTGTATTCAACCCCCCCTTCTACAAACATATTGGACCTAACAGAATTCATATTATCCGGATAATCGCGATATGCTGAGAAGTATCCCTCACGATGTAGAATAAATATGATTAATTATTTAATTAATTATATTTAATGAATTAGAAGAATTCATATAAATAATAATAAAATAGTTTTATTATTATTTATTTCTACCACCGGCTTAATATTGAACCTACAGGGTCACAAAATAAAAGAGACTAATTTATTGGTGGAAGAATTAATTAATAATGGCTAGTAATTATTTATTTGTGAAATAAATAATTTATTAGCAATTTTTATAATTGACTAAATAATATTTAATTGATTAATTAAGAAGAGTTCTTAATATTATTAATTAAGTATTTAATTTAAAAAATTAAATCAAGTGAGAGAATTATTTTCTAAAGAGTTTAGAAAAAGATTTAATGATTAAAAGAGTTTTATTATTAATTAATTGATTAATGAGATTAATTAATTAAAAGGTTAATAATTATAAGGAAAATATCAGCTGAGATATTTCCCTATGAATATAATGTTATAAACCCTTTTAGCCTCAGTAGTTTTTACGTAAGATTATAGAAGGAGGCAACCCTAATTTTCTCTCAAACCTTCTTCCTCCCTCAATCACATCTCTCTCTTGGTGGATACTTGTGGAGTGCTTCACACACTGAGGAGCAGCTGCTAGGAGGCCATATTCTTCATCCTTGGATCGCTAATAAAGTTAGTAATCGATCCCACATCTTTATCGATGAATCGTATACGATATATACGTTATAAATTGTGATTTACGCTTCCGTATATGCATAAAATTCCTTCAATGGTATCAGAGCTGTAGGTTGTATGCATATAGATTTATCTGTAAATTTTCATAATTTAATCATGATGTATGAATTTATTACAGATTTTACAAGTTTATTTTTATTTAATTATGAATTAATTCGAAATAAATTTTTCTTTGATATTTGGCCACATATCTGGGTTCTACAATTGTTGTGGATCGTCTGGATATTTTTTTCATAATTTTCTGATATGTAGATTATTTATTATGAATTTTTGAAGTTGTTTTAATTAAATTCGGAATAATAAAATACATATCTGATTTGCATTTGTGTGTAATTGTTACACGAAAAACGAGAGTTGCTGATTGAATTCGCCTGACATGACAGTGTACTATTGATGTACTTCGATTGTTTTGATTAATTAATAATTGTTATTATGTTTCTGGCACGCTGTATTGTTACAAGTACCGTAATAAAGTTGATTGAATAACTGTTACTGTCGGCTGTTGTGTCTGTGAAGGGGAAAAGAAGCGTTCGACTGATATACGTGCGTGAGTGTCATGCACCTACATGCCACGCGCCTCGCGTGTAAGACACGGGCCGTCAAGTCAGTCAACCGTTGGCTGACGTCAGCAATGTCGTCATCTGATGACGTTAGAATCAAGGAAAAGTCGGTAATGCATTTCTTGAATGCGTTATAGGCCGTAACTGTTATGAAAATGTAACAGAGTAATGCGTTACCGCTCTAAAAGTTTTTTTTTTTTAATTCTGTAACGCAGTCTCAGTATGCGTGACAGCCTGATGTGTTTTATTCTCTTGTCTTTTCCAAGATCTTGGAGACTCCGTTTGGGGCGTGCAATATATCGTTGGATTCCTATTTTCGAGACGGTTCTAATGGTGTGGTCAAATATTTTTATAAAAATAGTTTTGAACTATTTATTGCTTAAAAAGTGTTTTAAAGCATGTTTTTTAAATGTTTAATTGTTTTATAATGAAAATTATGATATATAAAGATGTATATAATTATGTTATATGTTATAACATGCCTACCTTTATGTTTCTTTATGTTTATATTTATATATGTGATATATGCCTATGTTTACCATGCGATGATAGATTTAGGTGAACTTAAATCAACATAAGGCGTAGTTTAGCAGATTTAGGATTTGTGAAATTGTTTCACAAGTTTAATATTAATATTATGTATACAATCATGAGATTCTTGTGTTTGTGAAACACATAATTAAATATGAATTTTCAATATTGAGAGAAAGGATGATTCTGTCAAAAACGGATTACGATATGTAAGAAAGGGGTATTAAGTGACGCCTCTTGACAATGCTCCCCCCGATCTGGGAATCATCCAATTATCGATTATTGATTTGAAATATTTAATTTAAAAGGAAGAATCTCTTTATAATATGATTATGATTGTAACATAATATAATCCATCTAATATTAAATAAGTCAAGTTGTAATTGGCCAAAGACACAAAAGGGTTTGTGTCGGTTTTGGTCTTCCAACATGATAGAAAGTGTTTCTTGTTTTTGGTGCATTGTCGTTTTGTGCTACAGCCGAGGGCTTTGTTACTGATCAACATGAAAGTACTTGTCTATTACATTAGATGTGTACAGAAAATTAGATTTCAGTGGTCGTTACGTGCTACAGCCGTGGGCTATCGGAATCTGATTTAATTGTATGAGATGTTGGTTCTGACCTGACTTGATAATATTGAGATTTTTCGTGTTTTGATTATAGATTTAGATTATCTATTAAACTTAAAACACGTTAGACTTATAGGTTCATACGAAAATGTTTCGTAACCTTAGTAAAATAAAAACCCTTTTTTTATTAAATATCAAGTGATAAATGGCCAAAGGCACAACGGGCTTGTGTCGGTCATAGCCTTCCAACATGGTAGAAAATGATTCTTATTTTAGGGCATTGTCGTTTCGTGCCACAGCCGAGGGCTTTGTTTCTGAAATAGGAGGTACTGGTCTATTACATTAGATGCATGAATTAATTAGAGTTCAATGGTCGTTACGTGCCACAGCCTTGGGCTATTGAAATCTGATTTAATTTAAACGAGGTGTTGGGTTTGACTTGACTTAGAATATTGAGTTTATCGTTCCACAACCGTGACTCAATGATTCAAGAGGCTAAAGTTTTATTATGGAATAACATGAGATGTAATTGACAAGAGTTGTCTGCCTATGGAACATCACATGGCGTTCCGTGCCACAGCCGGGGTTGTGTGATGGAAAGTAGGATCCCTATTCTCACTAACATTGTGAATGCTTAGTTATACATATAGAGGTTATATAACTTAGATAAAATAGTGGGAGCCTCCAATGAATAAAGACCCGATTCATTTTGTGTTAAGATTATAAAATCGAATATTCTACTTATGTTGTTAATTTTATTCAAAGATTTTAAAATATAAATGTAATGTCTTCTGCACTGTAGAAATAGCATAATGGATGATAGGTCAATGACTTGTTGACAAGGAAAGTGAGAATAGTTTTCACAAGTGGAATAGATTGTTTTTCGTCTTCAACTCACCAATCTTCGCAAGTTGTGAGAGATGTATCTAACGATGAGTGAGATGTCTCATTTTGTTCATCTACAAGAGTTGTTAGATGAATAAGTTAAGGTCATAGATACAATATATCGATGTTGTTTATCAATAACAACGGTTTAGCAATATTTCTGTCAATGACCTTGTTTTATATGATCAATTAGATTGTTCGTTAATATAACTGGTCTTTAGATAGATATATAGTTAAGTCAAGATGTGATCTTGAAATCTCATTGTAAGAATAAAGTCAACATGTGATCTTCAGGTCTTATTATAAGAATAAGATGGTGAGTTGAAAAGACATAATCTTTAGATAAGAGTTAGCCAAGAAAGCAAATGTATTAGACTTCCACTTAATAAGGATATGATATTGGAATTGGATTATGTAAGATAAGTCTTACAGAATCAAGGAAGTAAAAGGTTAGTGTAACCTCAACTTCAATATAAGTTTGTTAATAGTTGAAATAAATAAGTCTATAAGTCAATCATCTACTTGGGTATTAGACACCACTTAGGTTCAAGGATTACGAATCTTAACCAAAGGACAAGTAGATAGCTAGACGTCGATGAAATCCTACATAATTGAAATAGAACAACCATTGTTGTTTTAATTATGAGAACTTGTTGATTTGTAATGCTGTTGGACTTATGGATTATATGTTTCATATTGAACAAACTAGATATAATTAGACAGATCAGGTTTAATACCTTGTAACATTCAATGACGATCATTGTAAATAAGGATATGTGTGTTTGTTGAAATACAAAATCCAAGTTTTATTGATAGGTTCAATGAATGCTGAGGTATGACAATGAATTATTTAAGAGTATTGGAAACAATCAATGAGATTAAGGTTTGTCAATATTTAAATAGTCAGTTCCTGAATTATGTCACATATCATGATATTAGTTCACTGAAGACTCTTGTTAGACAAGGTTCAGTTCATAGTGAATGATATCAATAATTTCGGTATTTATTAAGAAAAATGACTTAGTAGAATAGTCAAACTACTCGATAAGGTATCCTCAACACACGTTAACTAAAGTCTCCATGAGATGTGGATTAAGGAAACACAAGTCTCAATTGTCTTGAGATTTGGGGTTGTCTAACCTATGTCAAGAGTTGAGTAAGTTAGAAACTATATCTGATTAGAGTTGGTTTGTGGTTAGTCTTAAATAGTGTTTAGGACAACATTTTGCATTCTTGCTGAGCAAGGAGTATTTATTTTATAAACACTGGGAGTGTTTGTTTTACAGATACTCCACCTTTTTGGAAAATTAGTTTACCCTTCAAGGGCTCAGTGGGAGCTATAGTGAACTTAATGAAGTTCATGAACCATAAATCATCGTGGATATAGTATGGAACCTGTTTGAGTAGTTGAACTTTCTGTACAACAACACTGTTGTAATCTAGGTGGGTATCATGGTTTCATCATTTAGAATGGTGATGCAATATCCACTATAAATGATAACGACAATGTTATGAGTTTTAATGACTCTGAGAAGTGACAGAGTGTCATGGAATCAATAATGGTTTTGTAAGAGAGTTTATGAATGGATGGCAAGGTAGATCCAGGCTAGTTGTAAAGGTTTAAGTGAAGGTAATGTGATCACCTTAAAGAAACCTTTATCGAATAGCCATGATCAAAACCATGAAGATTTCGCATGCATGCTTCTCGGCAATGGAACATTAATTTTGATGAGATAGTCAAAGAGTTTGACTTTATCAAAAAGGTGAATGACCCATTTAATGGTACAGGAGTTTAGTGGGAGTGATGTAATAAAGTAATATATGTGGATATATTCGTGAAAATATACCTTTGATAATTTTGGTTTTCATTAGAATTAAGCTATTAAAGAATTTCTTCTTGGACTAGAGATAGGCCTCGAATAAACTAAGGGTGATGATCTATGTTGATAGTTCATGATTAGGATAAGAGGTGTGACGCAAAATAATATACATTGATTGGATGCTAAAGTGTTTAGCATGGACACTCCAAGTGATGTTTCATAATGATGAACATGGGAGAATATCTCTCTAAGATAGCATGGACACTCTAAGTGATGTTTCATAATGATAAACATGGGAGAATATCTCTCTAAGAGAGAGGGCATGGCCTCGAACTCTTCCACAGATGCTTTCAAGATGCTCTTTGTCATTTTGAAGAAAGGGTTTGAAGAGGAAAGGAGAAAGGGTTTTGTTTTTGTTAAGTGTGAGTCTAGATGATGTCTACCCCTTCCGATTTATAAGCCCAGAAGTCCTACAGACACGACTTAATTGAAAGAGAAGTGTCCTAAATCCAATCATGGATGATGAGTTAGGATAAAATTTCTTGAAATCTTAGTAGGTTTTATGATTATTAGTGAAAGACATATTTGTCTTTATACGGGCTTTATCTATTTAAAGTGTATTAAATCAGATATTCCATAGTTTAAAGTAAAGCTTCTAGAATTATAATTAGATTATAATAATGAGATCTAAAAGATGATAACACTAGACTTAAACTGTTCCTGATCATAGGATAACTAATTGGAAGTTAGTTAATCTGTAAAGATCAGTACATATTATGCTAGCTTCCTAGAAAGGATGTCTCTTCTCATAGGCATTTGTGTGATAACACTATAGCTAGTATGTAGGTGCTTATTAGGGAATAAGTTCACTGAACATGACTCGATTAGTGGAGCAACTAATGGAGTTTACTCACGTGTCGATAGTTGTTCACTAAGTGATAGTTGTACAAATGTCCTTAGACTTGAGATCGTTAGAGTAATCTTGTATATAGTGAACTATGCTTTGGTTTAGTCCTTAGTCTCAAGGACACCTATTAGGTCTATTCTGGGCATAAGGATTTGTGTATGGAGATAGTTAACGGTCAATAAAGGATCTACCCCTTCCAGTAATAGAATAGAATATCTTATGCTATTCTTCTTATGCTAGTTCAGGAATCTCTGGCCAGAGTGAATGAAATTAGAAAGGAGTTTCTAATTTACATTAATATGAACTATGCATTATGAATAAGGAATCATATGATTAAATTTAATAGGCTTGACAAGAGTTCCATGCCTTGTATTTAATCGGGATATTGTAGGGTGGAAGGAATTGATTGTACGATAACTATTCACTGACTAGGTTCTAGGTATTCTAAGCAGTGAATTCATATTATCCGGATAGTCGCGATATGCTGAGAAGTATCCCACACGATGTAGAATAAATATGATTAATTATTTAATTAATTATATTTAATGAATTAGAAGAATTCATATAAATAATAATAAAATAGTTTTATTATTATTTATTTCTACCACCGTCTTAATATTGAACCTACAGATTAGAAAAAGAATTAATGATTAAAAGAGTTTTAATATTAATTAATTGATTAATGAGATTAATTAATTAAAAGGGTTAATAATTATAAGGAAAATATCAGCTGAGATATTTCCCTATAAATATAATGTTATAAACCCTTTTAACCTCAGTAGTTTTTACGTAAGATTACAGAAGGAGGCAACCCTAATTTTCTCTCAAACCTTCTTCCTCCCTCAATCACATATCTCTTTTGGTGGATACTTGTGGAGTGCTTCACACACTGAGAAGCAGCTGCTAAGAGGCCATATTCTTCATCCTTGGATCGCTAATAAGGTTAGTAATCGGTCCCACATCTTTATCGATGAATCGTATGCGATATATATGCGATATATACGTTATAAATTGTGATTTACGCTTCCGTATATGCATTAAATTCCTTCATTAATATCTAGAGAATAAACGGGTGAAAGGTTAAGCAAAGGTCACACCTCTTTAATACACACTAACGCATGCAAAAGAGATTACACGGTGTCCTAGACTAATCCTGATAGATCATTTAGAAAAGATAAAAAGAAAAAAAAACAAAAATATTATGTGTGTTATTTGTTCCAAAATGATTTAAGTCTGATAGCTTAAGTCTAATCAACTCAAGACAGATAATTTCATAGCACACAAAGCATTCGAGTATTCTAGACGAAAGATAAAGCATTTAAATAATATCAACAATTAATCACACCTTTCGACATCTCAAATATTGACCATTCGATATTGTCTGAACATTTATTGATTCAATATCTCTCAACATTTGACTAGTCGATATCTCTAGTTAAGAAGACTAGTTGATATCTCTAGAGAATTAGTTGTTTGACATCTCAAGCATAATATCCATTCGACAACTCAAATAAGTACACATATTCATTCGATATCTCTAGGAAATTAAGTGTTCGATATCTCCAGAATAATCATGCAAATAAGCAAATAAAATAAATAAAATCCAGAGAATAAAATTCACTGGCTGCAACAAATTGAACAGATATTAGAGATTATGAAAAGTTCAACATACCAAGCTCACTTACCAACCTGGAGAAGGTTGCTTCATCCAGAGCTTTAGTAAAGATATCTGCTAATTGTTTCTCACTTGGAACAGAGTGTAGTTCAACAGTACCTTTCATCACATGCTCTCTGATGAAATGGTATCTGATGTCTATGTGCTTGGTTCTTAAGTGCTGTACTGGATTCTCAGAAATTACAATTGCACTAGTGTTGTCACAGAAAATTGGAATCTTCTCAACTTTAACTCCATAGTCGAGCAGTTGATTTCTCATCCATAAAATCTGTGCACAACAACGTCCTGCTGCAATATACTCAGCTTCTGCTGTTGAAGTTAAAACTGAATTCTGCTTCTTACTGAACCAAGAGACCAGCTTGTTTCCTAGAAATTGACAGGTGCCTGTGGTACTCTTCCTGTCCATCTTACAACCTGCATAATCTGCATCTGAATAGCTAATTAGATTAAAACCAGATTCTCTAGGGTACCAAATGCCAAGGTTTGGTGTCCCCTTGAGATACCTGAAAATCCTTTTAATAGCTACTAAATGAGATTCCCTAGGATTAGCTTGGAATCTAGCACATAAACATGTAGCAAACATAATATCAGGTCTACTAGCAGTTAAATATAAAAGAGATCCAACCATGCCTCTATAGCTTGAAATGTCCACCTTCTTTTCCTTAGTATTCAGTTCAAGCTTAGTGGCAGTGGCCATGGGTGTTTTTGTAGAGGAGCAATCTGCTAAGTCAAACCTCTTTAATAGATCAAAAACATATTTTGTTTGACTTATAAAAATTCCCTCATTTACTTGTTTAACTTGTAAACCAAGAAAATAAGTTAATTCACCCATCATACTCATTTCATATTTACTTTGCATAAGTTTGGCAAATCTTTTGCAAAGCTTCTCATCTGTAGACCCAAATATTATATCATCTACATAAATTTGGATAAGTATCATAGAGCCATTGACAGATCTATAAAAGAGAGTCTTATCAACATTACCTCTGGTGAAGTGATTCTCAATGAGGAACTGTGAAAGAGTGTCATACCAGGCTCCAGGTGCTTGCTTCAGGCCATAGAGTGCTTTGAGCAAGTAGTAAACATACTCTGGGAAGTCTGGATCTTCAAAGCCAGGAGGTTGACTTACATACACCCCCTCTTCCAGAATACCATTTAGAAATGCACTCTTGACATCCATCTGATAGACCTTGAAGTTGGCATGAGCTGCATAGGCTAGGAAGATTCTGATTGCTTCTAACGTTGCCACTGGTGCAAAGGTTTCTTCAAAGTCAATTCCTTCTTCTTGACAGTAGCCTTTAGCAACTAGTCTAGCTTTATTCCTTGTGACTATACTATTCTCATCCATCTTGTTCTTGAATACCCACTTAGTGTCAATCACTGATTTATCCTTAGGCTTGGGTACAAGTGTCCATACTTTATTTCTTTCAAACTGGTTTAGCTCTTCTTGCATTGCTAAAACCCAGTCTGGATCTAGAAGAGCATCTTCAACCTTCTTGGGTTCCTCTTTAGAAAGAAAGTTGCTGTACAGGCATTCTTCTCGGGTTGCTCTCCTAGTTTGGACTTTTGCATTGGAGTCACCAATTATCAGCTCAAAGAGGTTATCCTTAGTCCATTTTCTTTGTGGTGGCAAGTTTGACCTTGATGAGGTTACTTCATTCTCTTGATGTTGACCATCTTGATTCATTGTTGAGTGATGACTATGAGAAACTCCCCCTGAGTGTATGAACCTCGTGTTGAGTGGAGTTCTAACAGAGTTGTCAACATATATTTCTCTTTGATTCTCAACTGATGCTTCAAAATGATCTTCACCAGATGGTGTGAGTTGCTCTTCTACAGATGGTCCATTTTGCACTTCACTTGATGGTCCATGTCTGTTCTCTACACCCATCGTTGTCCTCTCTTCATCATCATCTTCACTATCTTCACCACTTGTCTCATTCTCGAATGAGAGTGACTCATGAAAACCTTCATCTACAAGGCCAGTTATTTTCTTGTCATCGAAGACAACATGTATGGATCCCATAACAATGTTAAATCTTAGGTTGTAGATTCTGTAAGATTTTCCAGCTGAGTATCCAACAAAAATAGCTTCATCTGCCTTTGAATCAAATTTCCCAAGGTTCTCCCTAGTTCTTCAATACAAAATATTTGCATCCAAAGACATGCAGAAAGTTAATTGTTGGCTTCTTGCCTTTGAATAGTTGGTAAGGTCTCATGCCTTTTGCTTGGTTGATCAAAGATATGTTCTGAGTGTAGCATGCAGTATTAACAGCTTCAGCCCAGAAATATGTTGGCAACTTTGATTCTTCAAGCATAGTCCTTGCAGCTTCAATAAGAGTTCTGTTCTTTATCTCCACTACACCATTTTGTTGAGGTGTTCTTGATGCAGAGAATTCTTGAGTAATTCCTTCTTCTTCATTGAACTTTCTTAACACAGAATTCTTGAACTCAGTCCCATTGTCGCTTCTAATCCTTCAAACTTTGAAGATTGGATTGATGTTGATTGTCTTGATATGCTTGATAATGATTTCACTTGCCTCATCTTTCGAAGACAGAAAGAATGTCCAAGTGTACTTGGAGCAATCATCGACAATTACAAGATAGTATTTCTTGTTAGATATCGACAACACATTGACTGGTCCAAAAAGATCCATGTGCAGAAGCTGTAAAGGTTGATCAATTGATAACAATTACTTTGATTTGAAAGAGGCTTTCTTCTGCTTCCCTTTCTGACAAGCATCATAAAGTCCATCTTTGGAAAGCTCCAATTTTGGAATAACTCTGACCAAATCCTTCTTGACCAATTCATTCATGGCTCTAAAATTTAAGTGTGAAAGTCTTTTGTGCCAAAGCCATCCTTCATCCATGCTTACCTTGCTGAAGAGGCATGTTGCAGAATTGGCACTTGTTGAGTTGAAGTCAGCAATGTACACATTTCCTTTTCTATTTCCTGTCATCACTACCTTGTTGTCGTTCTTCATGAAAACAACACAAGCTTCAGATGTGAACCATACATTTTGATTTTTATCACATAGTTGACTGATACTCAGCAAGTTGTGCTTGAGTCCATCAACCAGTCCTACTCCTTCAATGACAACATTTCCTTGTGAAATCAAGCCATATCCTCTAGTATATCCTTAGTTGTTGTCTCCAAAGGTAATGCTAGGGCCAGCTCTCTCCTCAAACTTAGTGAGCAGGGTAGAATCTCCAGTCATGTGCCTAGAACAACCACTATCCAGGTACCAAAGATTCTTTCTGTCTCCCTATTTGCTTGCTGAACTAGCCTCTTCATCATTTTCATTTACCATAAGTGCAAGGTTGACAAACTCTTTCTCTGCATCTAAGTCTCCTCCAGCTACCCAATCATCATCTCTAGATACGAATGCTCTTTCCTTTTCCTTGTGAAGATCAAAGTATTTCTTTTTATAGTCAGCAGTCTCAAACTTTTTCTTTTCATTCTCAGCTTTCGATTTTCTGCATTCATTTGCAAAGTGGCCAGCAATTCTACATCTATAACATCTGTTCTTTGAACTTTCAACCATGCCCTTGTTTGGTTGATAGCTTTTCTTGAATTGCCCGGCTCCAGCTGGATTCTTCTTGAATCTTAACTTTGAAAATCTCTTTGACAGGAATGCCAAGTATTCATCTAGATCTTCAGATTCTTCCTCACTCAATACATTAAGTTCTTTAATCATCTTGCCTTTGCTAGTTCCAGCTCCACCTTCACAAGTTCTTTGACTTGGTGTGGTTTCCACATTCTTCATCTTCTCTCCATCTTGGTTGGTTGGAATATTGGCCACCAAAGCTACATTTCCACCTTTCTTCTGGCTCTTCTAAACTTCTTCATCTTGTTGCAACTTGAGCTCATAGGTCTTTAGAATTCCATACAGTCTCTCAAGTGTAAACTCTTTGTAGTCTTGAGAGTTCCTCAATGAGACTGTCACTGGCTTCCATTCTTTAGGTAAAGACCTCAGAAATTTTAGGTTGGAGTCTTTGGTTTCATAAACTCTCCCATACAACTTTAACCCATTTAACAGTTTTTGAAACCTGCTAAATATATCGGTTAAGCTTTCACTTGTATTGAAGTGAAAATGTTCACACTGTTGTATGAAGAGTTGTTTCTTATTCTCTCTGACTTGCTCAGTCCCTTCACAGAGTGTTCGTATAGTGTCCCACACATGCTTGGCAGTGGTGCAGTTAATGACATTATCGAACATGTCTTGATCAATACCATTGAACAGTATGTTCATGGTCTTTTTGTCCTTCTGGAATTCCTCTTTGTCTCCATCTGTGAATTCTGCTGGCAGTTTGGGAATAGGCCTTCCAGCTGCTTCTCCAACTGCAGTGTTGGCCTTCATAGGAATATGAGGACCTTTTTCTATGCAGTTTACATAACCTTCATTGATGGATAAAATATGTAAATTCATCTTTACTTTCCAGTGAAAGTAATTATCTTTGTCAAGGACTGGTATTTTCACGCCTATATCCTTCAATCCCATGGTGGTGATCTTTAGACTCCTTGTATGCTAGATGCTTTGATACCAATTGTTATTTCCCAGTTATGCACCACGAGATTGTAGAAGGGGGGTTGAATACAATCTTGACTAAATTCTTTCGTAATGGTGAGGTCTAAATAAATTGTTGTAAGAACACAAAGAAAACAAGATAAACAAATTATCTAAGACACATACAACACACGATATAAAAAATCTCAGGTTTGCTTGATCCACCTGATGGTTGTATTAGAAGATAATTCTCTGCGTAAGAATACACAGCTGCGGGTTACAATGTTTTAGTGTTTACAAGAAAAACTAATGATATCAGCGTTATGCTCAGTGTTTTCTCCTCACTTAAAACAATGTTGCTCATACAGCTTATTTAAACTATATGAAGACAAGTAAACTTCGTGAAATGTGATAATACATTTCTGGTATAACTTGTCACACACACATGCTTCAAGTCAGTGTATGTTTCTTTCTTCATACGGTACTAAGTTCTTGAAATGACTTAGCTTCCAAGCCCACGTGATGCTTTATGCAAAAGATATTTTTGCTTTGTATCTTTGTCTCTGAAAGTAGCTTTAATAAAAAAGATAGTCTTTTTGAAGGTCAATAAGCTTTTCTGCTTATGGAGCTGTGCTTGAACTTCCAAGATATAACGGCTGATCCTTATGCATTCATCAAGATATCCTTTGAATCTTTCAGTAGGAGTGTAATCATGTTGGAGGTTTCTTCCACCCTTATTGTTGCCCTTGAAGTCGGATAAACAGTGACTGATTTCACCTTTCACTTGGAAGAGTTTGAGCCTTCAAATATTTACAATTTGACTCCCTACTCGTAACATCCTCTGTGTAATTGGCCGCTGTCTATAAGTCACGGGTTGCAAAGTAATTCTGGGTTTAATCTTCATTCGATATGTTCCTTTAGAGAATTCTGGCATTATTAGGAAACCAGGTTGAATTCTCGAACAGATGGGACTTGACTTCTCGAATGTTGACTTCTCGAGTAGTTCCTTTATGTGAGTTCTCGAATAGTTCCTTTATGTCAGTTCTCGAATGACTTCTCAAATAGTTTTTCTGTGAGTTCTCGAATGACTTCTCGAGTAGCCTTTATGAGTAGACTTCTCGATTAATGCATGTTACAGACTTCTCGAACATAGATCAGTCTGACTTCTCGAATAAACTCTTTTTTTTTGTAGAGTTCTCGAACTCTTCATTTCTTGATTTCTCGAACTTACCTGCATGGTTACAACAAACTCTCTTCTGATTACTGATATATAAATTTAGCATCTCCAGGCTTGTTACAGAAATAATTCCTAACTGCATGCAGAGTTCCATTCTCAAGATATTGCTATAGTTGATCTGCATTTCAGTTAGCTTCCTGATTTGTTTGTCAGCTTTGATTCCTTGATTCATTTTCTGCCTTGTGGTATTTGTTATCATCATCTATAGACATGTATGTCTTAACAAGAACTTTTTAGAATCGATTGTGTAATTGTAGTTTTGAGCGTGGGTGTTTAATAAATGTAAAGTGCGGAAATAAGAACACACAAACTCACTTTAATCTAATATTTTATTAGATTCACGTAAGCCAAAAACTGTGAATACAAGAGAGTATTCTCAGCTTCGTTTTTCTCAGAAAGATATATTCTAAGTGTTTGCTATGAAAAACATAATAATTAAGGAAGTGAAGCTGTGCACTTATAGTACATGTGCACAATCAACTTTTATAAAATTAATAACAAACAAATTTTTTTTCTAACTTTTTAATAATACTTTGGTGCAAGTCTGGTATCATGTGATATGACTTTGTTTTACTCTGACCGGGTGCACTTCTTCATCTGCTTTCCCTTGAATTTCTCTCTAATCTTCTTTGTAGACTTTGCAAGGTACATTCTGCAACAATTGGACTACTGCAGGTACCTTGATTTGTGTAGATTTTCTGACTTGAGAATCTTCGATAATTTGTCGTCTAAAAACACATTTGAGAAATGACTAAGTACTTGATTTGAGAAATACTTTGAATGGCTAGACAATTTTGAGTTCTCGAACAAGTCTTTTTAGAGATATCGAATTACTTCTTGAATGAATCTTTACTTCTGGAATTCTTGAGATATCGAATAGCTTCTTGACTTATGGAATCCTTAAGATGTCGAATAGAGATGTCGAATGACTTCTGAATCCTTGGGATATCGAATATGACTTTGGATTGATTGACTCCTTAAGAATTCGAATGGAACTTTGACTTGTTGACTTCTTGAGTTCTCGAATAGAGTTCTTTGACATGTCCTTGAGAAGTCAAATTGAGTTTTGATTTTTTGACTTCTTGAGATATTGAACAGTGTCTTTGACATATCAAATACTTGAGTTATTGAATCTTCGATTTCTCGAACAGAGCAAATTGCTTCTCGAATTTGTACTTAGGAAAATTATCATTTTTCAAACTCCAACTGTGTTTATTTCTTCAGCCTTGTTCTTCATTCTTGAGTCATGATCCATCGATTTTTTTTCAAGCATTATTAAGTGATTTTTGTACAACACACATATAATTTAATGTCTATTCTAAGTACAGTTTTCTAGATAGAAATGTAGCTAGAGGGTTCCGCAGCTAAGGGATCATGTAAGTAATACAAAGTATTATTATGATCAAGTAGGCTTGTTATTATATGATTACAGACATGTCTTTGTGACTAACATTGAACGTTGAAAAAGTATTGAATAAAAGTGAAAAATGATCGATAAATTATTATGTAACATCCATCTCATGCTAACACGTCATTTCTGAACTTTTCTGTCATAAACTCAGTGAACATAGCATTATTCATTTATAAATCATCATATCTGTCTCCTCCACATCTAGATTGGTGCTAATGTAGAGAAGATGCATATGTAATACTCCCATCGTTCCATTTATTTTTTCCTAATTTGACTTTTGTTAATTAAATGAAACAAATTTTGGCCTCAAATACTAATTTAAATTTTATTATTTTTCTAAATTTGAAAATTGAATCTTATAATGCGAGAAAAGTACTTCATACTGGTAATTTTTTTAAATTATAATTATCATATAATATAAATAATTTTCGTTATGAAATTAGTCAAGCTGACCAAAATTTGGTTAAAACTATAAAATAAGTGGGATAGAGAGATTACTTGTTATACATGTTAAATGTAAAAATCGTACATATGGATGAGAAAAAAATCCGATCCGACGGATACCCGATCCGAAATCCGAAATTTTGGATTACCCGAACCCGATTTTTTGGATTTGGATTTGGGTATGATTTTTAGACCCGAACATTTTTGGATTTGGATTTGGATATTACCTATACCGATCCGAAACCCGATCCAAAATCCGAAACTCGATCTAAACCTGACCCGAACCCGAAACCCGAAAAAAGCTTGAATATATATAGAAAATGAGGGATTTTAGTTAGAAAATATAGAAAAGATGGTAGGTTTTAGATGAAAAAGGTATTCGGTTAATTGTTAGTAATTATAAAATTATTATTTTATTTTATTAAATAGAATGCCCGCGATATGATTGGAAAAAGAGAGAATTTAGTTAGATAAAATTAAAAAGATTACATGTTCTAGGTGAAAAAGGTAATTGATTAGTTTATAGTAATTATAATTTAATTATATTATTTACTAAATACAATTACTCGTAATATTTTTAGTAAAGGAGAAATTAATATTGTCCGTGATATTTCTATTAAAGAGAGATTTTAGTTAGAAAATATAAAAAAATGATACATTTTAGCTGAAAAAGATAATCAGTTAATTATTATTATTATTATATTATTATTATTAGTTTATTGTATTAAATAGAACCACTTGTGATATAATTGAAAAAATAGAGATTTTAGTTAAAGAAAATAGAAAGGTAACATGAAAATTAAAAAAGTGACATGATTTATTTGAAAAAGGTAATTGATTAGTTTATAGTAATTATAATTTAATTATGTTACTTTACTAAATAAAATTGCTAATAGTGTTTTTAGAAAATGGGATATTAATGTTGCCCGTGATATTTCTAGAAAAAAATGAAATTTAATTTGGAAAAAATAGGAAAGATGATACGTTTTAGCTGAAAAGGTTATTGGTTAATAATTAGTATTATGATATTATTATTTTATTTTTATTAAATAGAAACGCCCATGATATAATTGGAAAAAGAGAGGTTTTAGTAAGAGAAAATAAAAAAGTTAACGTGTTTTAACTGGAAAAGGTAATCGTCCATGACATAATTGGAAAAAAAAAGATTTTAGTTAGAGAAAAGAAAAAAGGTAATGCGGCTGAAAAGGGTAATTGATTAGTTAATAGTAATTATAATATAATTACGTTATTTGATTAAACAAAATTGTTGGTAGTGTTTTTAAAAAAGGAGAAATTTTAGTTAGATAGAATGTAAAAGATATTGTATTTTAACTGAAAAAGGAAATTATTTTGTTTTTGAAAAATAGAAAAGATAATATATATTACCTGAAAAAGGAAATTGATTAATAAAGGAGAAATTTTAGTTAGATAAAATATATAAAATATTATATTTTATCTGAAAAATGAAATTATTTAGTTATTAAAAAATAGAAAAGATAAGTGAAAAAAGAAATTAATTAGTTAGTAAGATGAGTAAGGTTAAATAAGTAAAATCAACCAGTACTGTACCGACCAACCGACCGACCAAACTTTTAATGTTTTAGCTTTTATATAATAGTATAGATATACATAAGATAGATATATAGATGTACACAACTACATATATTCATCAAACGGTCGATACAAGAATCACGTGAACGGGCCGTGGTCTACTTATGCATATATATATATATATATATATATATATATGAATTATTTATTAATCAAATATGAATTATTATATGTTTTATAATATAATAAATATATATTATTTAATAAATAATTAATAGAATCATAGTAATATACAAATAAATATATATATATAAAGGAGGATAGCGGGAGTTTAGGTGGCGGTCTAATATCGTCCCAATTGATTTTTCTAATTTTTTAGAATTTTAGGATTTTAAACAATAATAAATATAAAAGTAACTTTTAACATATTAGAAGTAGAATAGGTGTTCGAATTTATACGAGAAGAGTTCGAGTTTATCGGATAAACATATAATTAGAAGTTTTATTAAAAGTAGAATAAATATTTAATTATAAGATGATGATTAAAAGTTCTATTGGAAATAGAATAGAAGTTTGAATAAAAACTAATAAATAGTCTATTTATATAAACATTAAAACGCATGAATCGACTAAATTTTATTTTATTCTTTCAGTTATAGCGCTTTAGTGTTCATAACCAATTATCCGTTACAATACTCATTCACTTACTTCTTCTTTTAACATGCAGGTAAATGAAGTTATGGATGGAAGAATTACGGAGTACATCACTGGACACTGATGATCAAACTTAACTTTTTCGATCAAAATAATAATTTAAGGTACTTCCTTTTTCTATTTTCACTGAATTCATCTTTTTTAATACATTGTTAGTTTGCATGGGTATCCAATCAAGTGCGTGATTTGTTACGTATTATAATAAGTATAATAGGGATCTTATCCATAATTTTCGTAACTGTATTACGAAATTAATCTCAACCGTCGAATCTAATATTTTTAAAAATAGACTATCAAGATTATAACATATAAAAAAAAAAAGGGAAACGAATGAGTCGCTAATGTAATCGGGTGATAGGCAAATTTATTCATTTAAACATATGTTTGGTATCAATTTATTTACTTCAAAGTATTTTACGTATCATGACTAAATGATTAATGAATGAAGTAGCCGTGTGGTTTTAGTTCAAAGCATGTTTCGGGATGCTTTCGATCTATTCTTTTAATTTTTTTAAATTATAAAATCTTAAATATTAATAAATTGAACATTTTTTAATATATTAAAAATAAAATAGGTGCTTGAATTTATAAAATGTTTTAATGGGAAGACGGCTCACTAGAAAAGATTATATTAGCTATTAGAATTTAATACTGATGTCATATTATTTTTTATTTTCAGGGTTCGATTTTTATGGATAAAAATTAAAATGTATGTCTTTATAATATATGTTAAAGTTGGGATTTCGGTTTTAACAGGAGAGTGACTCAATCGAAAGAATCGTGTTTAACAAGAAATCAGTTCATTAAAGATTATATAACTATTAAAATTTAAAATTGATAATATTGTATAACGTAAATATGTATTAAATTTTTTTAAAAAAATTATAATGCCGCCGCGAAGCGCGGCTTCATCAACTAGTTATATTATAATATTAAAATTAATCCAATTTTTACTTTGATTAACCCTTTCGATTTAACAATTTAACGATTAATTCTTGCAAAACTCCTGCCAATTTTATTCGATACCAAATTTCTATAACATTGATTATACATATCAAAAATTAACATAAAAGTCAAAAGATATAGTAGAAGGACCGGCCTGTCTCCGTGTCAGCCGCTGCAACTGTGTTCAGCCGCAAGCCAACGGAAGATGGAACAAAGCAAGGAGTGCAGGTTAGATTAATCAGAAGAATAAAAATTACTTCATACATAAAGTCATCCACCGGGAACAGAAAACTATAGGGGTGTTACTTGGCAAAAAAATAAATAAATAAATAACATGTATGGGGTGTTGCTTAGGGAAAAAAAACAAAAAGCATATATATGAGGTGTTTAAATAATCGTTTTTAGACCTAGATACTTATAGTATGGTCTTCAAAATTGTCCTCCAATATTAAGTGTTTTTTATTTAATTTGTTGAATGTATACTATTATATAAATTCCGAAACATTAAAAGTTTTGGTACATGTTTTTTGGTACGTAGTGAATTTAATTATTTACCCTTCATTATAAAAAAAATATATGATATCCATACTATTAAAACTCCTAAAATAAATAATAAAATAATATAATTAATGGTAAGTAGTCGATTGCCTTTTTTCACATTTACTTTTAATTAAAGATATTACCTTTTATAAACACCTAAAAACATCAATCATATCTTCCAATCATTAATATTTCCTTTCGAATTAAAACAGGTTACCTTTTTAATTTAAAACAAATATTACAATTATTAATATATACCCGAAAATATCACATTATATTTTTCAAAAATTGAAAGTTTTGATACCTATTTTTTGGTACGAAGTGAATTTACTTATTTACTCATCATTATAAAAAAAATATATATGATATCTATACTATTAAACCTCCTAAAATAAATAATAACATTATATAATTAATGGTAAGTAGTCGATTGCCTTTTTTCACATTTATTTTTAATTGAAGATATTACCTTTAATAAACACCTAAAAACATCAATCATATCATAGCTTCCAATCATTAATATTTTCTTTCGAATTAAAACACGTTACCTTTTTAATTTAAAACAAATCTTACGATCATTAATATATACCCGAAAATATCACATCATATTTTTCAATTACTAATAAAATAAATTAAAAATTCGTATACGTTGTTTATAATAAGGAAACATTAGTATAATCCGTAAACATGAGTATATTAAATTATATTAAATTAAAATTAATTCATTATATAATAGCCGAAACATTAAAAAATTTTGTACCTATTTTTTGGTATATGTTTTTTAGTATTTCGTGAATTTACTTATTTAATCTTCATTATAAAGAAAAATATATACGATATCTATACTATTAGAATACCTAAAATAAATAATAACATAGTATAATTAATGGTAATTAGTCGATTGTCTTTTTCATATTTACTTTTAATTGAATATATTACCTTTTATGAACACCTAAAAACATTAATCATATCATATCTTCCAATCATATCATATCTAGCAATAATTAATCTATAACCAAAAATATCCATCATTTCTTCTAATCACTAACAAAATATAATAAATATGTTACTACGAATAATGACCATTAGAAAAAATCTGAATCGTTAGATCTAATGATTAAATATATCATATAATTAAATTAATTTACTAAAATTTCAAGGTTCGATTTCTATCAACGACATATTTATTTTAAAATTTTATAATGCAAGTTTTAAACCATCCATATTTGTATTTAAATTAAATTATTAATATTAAAATTAAAATGACATATTGTAAATGATGATTATATAAAAATATAATTGTAACATAAAATAAAATTTGTTACATTTCAAAAAAAATCCATGCATCGCACGGGTTATAAGCTAGTACATATAAATACACGAAGAATTTATTTAATTTTAATATACATATTCAGTTAAAGAGTAAATTACATAGTGGTGTCTGTATTTTACACCAATTTTCAAAATAGTGATCAAACTTTCAGATTCTCAAAAGATTGGCCAAGTTTTCTTTCCGCCTTTCAAAAGAGTAATTGCCGTCAACTTCCGTTAAATTTTTACCGTTAACTAATATATTTAAAGAATAAATTACAGAATGGTGGTCATACTTTACAATGATTTTCAAAATAGTGGCCAAAATTTTGTATTATCAAAATGTAGAAGTAGACGAGAATCAAGTAGATCTTAATTTTTAGTTGCTTTCTTAATTTTATATTTGTTTTCTTCATAATTAATTTACATGTGATTCATATAAATGCAGTCAGATAAATCTTAATTCTTAGTTGCTCCCTGTGAATAACGATTACACTGCTGCTGGCAGCTATGCAGTAATGCAAGAAGGTTTGATGGCTTCGGACGTCAGTTGGAAATATGTTTGGAGTTTTAAAGTGCCTCCAAAGGTGGGTGTCTTTCTTTGGAAGTATTATCAGAAAGTACTTCCCACTTGTAGCTTCCTAGCAAGCAGAAAGGTGGGTGTCTTTCTTTTCAAAAATTTGTAAGTGGTGTAACATCGAAGAAGAATCACAATCCCACGTATTCTGGAAGTGCGAACCAGCACGTTGGGCTTGGAATTTTGTTTCGAGCTGGTGGAACATTGATGTGCAAAAATGCTCCAATCCTCACGCTGGTTTAGTCTCAAGAAGTCCTAGTATAAGAGCTGCTTGGGAAATAACTTGGTCAGCAACTTTGTGGACCATTTGGTTGTGTAGAAATCAAGCAGTTTTTCAAGGCGTAAGAATCAGTAAAGAAGAGTTAATTTTCCTAGTTGTTCATAGATCACAACTGTGGTGTCAAGCTGTGAATCTCATAGATAGTTCCACCGTTTGGAGATCCAATCCTGTAGGTCTGATCCTTAGCTCAAGCGTATCAAGAAGGAATCAATTGATGATTGGCAATGCATATTTGGTTGGTTTCATAGATGGTGCGTGGAAGCCTTCTAACAATCCAGGTTCTCAGTCTGGTATTGGAGGATATGTAAAAGATTCGGAGGGTAATTTGGTGTTTATTTTTTCTGGACCGATACAAGCAAGTTCAGCTTTCCAGTGTGAAGTCGAAGCTATGCTTTTTGTGATAAGATAGCTAGCTTTGAGCCAGCGGAATAGAAGTCACTGCATTTTATACACGGATTCCTCAGAATTGTTAAAGGAAATCCAGAAAATCAAATGCAATATCGATCACCATCTGAAGGACGAGCTTAAAAAACTCTTGCTCTTTGCCAAAATAGAATTCAAGAAGGTGGATAGAGTGTTGAACTGTGAAGCAGACAACTTAGCAAAACAGGGAATGGTTAGGAATAAGATGCTATTTGCTTGGTGCTGAATTGTAGCTGCGGCTTTCTGGGATTGGAGTTTGATAGACTTGTAAGGAGCATTGACATGAGTTATGTTTCAATGACATAAAGGTGGGGTGATTGTGGTCCAATGGCATGGGTGTCGGGTCCTTGGGTGATCAATTTCAAGAGGTCTGGGATGGAGTTTGATTGCAGGTGTGGAGAGGAAGTGGTTATGCAAGAAGAAGGATTTTAAAAATTAGTCACTTTCTTTGTACTAGTATTAATTACCGCTTGTTTCATCCTGCTTGGAATGGTGTCTCTGAAGGTTCTAGGTTGTTGAGTAAGTTCAAAATGATTGTTTAGTTGTAAGTTTGTTCAGGAATATTAGGGTCGTACTGTTCCTTCAGAGATATCCTGGGTGTACTAATGGTTCGATAAATGAAATTTTCCTGCCTTTCAAAAAAAAAAAGAATTAAGATCTACCTGACTATAGTCTCCTTCTACATTTTGAGAATATAACATTTTGGCCACTATTTTAAAAATCATTGTAAAGTATGGCTATCATTCTGTAATTTTTTCTTTAAATATATTAGTTAATTACAGTGAAAATTTAATGGAAGTTGACGGCAGCCACTCTTTTGAAAGGCGGAAAGAAAAGTTAGCTACTCTTTTGAAAATTTGAAAGTTTGGCCACTATTTTTAAAATTTGTGTAAAATACAGTCACCACTCTGTAATTTACTCTTCAGTTAAATTTTACCAACTAAACATTAAAGAATATTTTTGTAGAATCGTATTATTCTAAAAATACATTTAAATCAGGTGTAAACTGTGAACTTGAGTGTAATTGATACTTTAATTAGATCGCATTCATGATTTTTACGTACTATGATTATCTTTAAATTAGCTTAAATTGTACTGATAAATGAAAATACAAATTTTAAATATACACTTACGTAAAATTGTAAAGTGTTTAGGTGTTCAACGATACCCTGATCCAAAATATTACAGTAGTAAAAAATATCATAGCAGGAAAAGTAAGCTTGGAGTGGGGAGTAGAGTAGACCAGCGTATATAACATTATTTTTTTTTTTTTGCTAATTATTGTGTATATAACATCTATCTATTCATATTATAAAGGTTGTTGAGTTTTTTGATATCTTTTTACTATAATATCCTTTATTTTTTCCCGTATTTACTACAAAATGCCATTTGACTCCATTGACTTATAAATTCTTTTCATCACAACCATTCATTTTGTTTGTATACTTCGTACATGTAGTTTTCTGCTGCTGTTGTCAAGCTTCTGAAGGAAGCTTTTGATTCTCCCCAAGTACATATCATTCCAAATTGAAATTCAAATTACACACCTCCCACTCTCTTACCGGTTTTGAATTTGAATTTCTCAATATTTTCTCCATTTCTATGCTTTTTACACATTTTCTTTCTCTTTATATTTCTTTTTTCAATTTTCAATGTATTATTTTACATCTCTCATTTATTCTTCTTTTTAATTTTTTTACAAGTTCAGTTTGTAAATCTGATGTTAACTTTGTGAACTATGCTACTTCGCATTTTCAGGTTTTTAATTCTTTTGTGTTTATACTTTTCATGGTTTAAAGATTATGCTACATTTAATTTATGTATGTAAAACATATTTGTTTAAGGGTTTATATGCTTGATATTAAAGCATTATTTGATTTTTGAGATTGATGTTGGTTTGGTTTTGATATGTTTGAGAATTGGTCATTGTGAAAGTTAAAGTTGTGCAACCTATTTTTGTCCCAATTTATTTTCACTAAGTGTTTGAAAAAATGTCCAAATGAACTAATAAACTTTGAATACAAATGTATCACAGTTTTATAAAGTGGAATTGTTCAATTTTACTTCTTTAATTTATTTTTTGTTTTTTTGGTAGTTTAAATTTTATAGATAAAGAATGGATCGTGAGGGTACTATTAACGGAAAATGGTCATGTTTTTCCAACCTTTCCGATTGTAGTTGCATGTATACTTTTTGACACGATTGTTCAATGTTCGAAATCCAAATTGGTTTCAATATTTCAGTGTCACTAAGATGATGTTTTTGTGCAAGTTTCGGTTCGTTCATATTTTTTGTCCCATGATTTCCAACTGTATAATGAAAGTCCTTAGACAAGGTTTTCATTTTTGTTTTTTTTAAGATTTCTTGTTCCTGTTCTTAGACAAATGTTTGACATTAGTTTGTGACAAAAAAAATGATTTAACACTAAAAACTTCCAACTGATTCTTCAAGTTCATTCGATCATTTATACCAATGCTCCTTTATATGTTTATATTGAATTGTTTGTTGCAAAAAATTGATGCTACTACTCTTGACCTCCAGACACTTAATGGTGACCTCCAAATTTATGTTATGTTTGGTAGAATTAGTGCAATGAAATGACATTTTAATCTATGTATTTTATTAATTTCGTGGAGTAGTAAAAATGGTGATACTTGGAGTTAAAAGCATCTTTTGAAAAACCTTATTTTTAAAAGAGTTCAAGATATTTAAATAAATACATTTTCCGTGATACAACCTTGTTGAGCATTCTTTGGCTCATTCTTGCTATATGTTTTCTATGCTGTTAATCTAATAAAACAGCAAGGAGATGAGACGGTGCGAGTGGATCGTACCAATCATTTCGAGACAAGGGGAAAGGTCCTGCAACTGATGCAGCATAGTAGAAGGAAGGCTCCAGTTTCTAGGTTAAGCTGGCAGAATTGTTAAGTAATGTCAAGCAAACTCGTTGTAGAAATGATTATGTATTCTATTAGGGTGTTTTGTATCAACCTTAAGTAGACGTTATGATGAGATTCTGGAAGATACTCTGATGTTGTAATGATTTTGATAATGTATGTGAAAGTTCTAAGGCTATAACCCGTGGAGTAGATGTGTGGAGACTACTCTTATTGTAGTAGGAGAATATATTATGAACATGTATTGCTATCTGAGAATGGATGGAGATGTAACGACTCGAATTCCTTGTATTGGATTTGGGGGCGTTACATTCAGAAATCAACATGGTTGGGTTTATAGTTGGTCATAGCTATATCCATGGCATACACCTGGAGTAAATCTTAAAGATATGCGTACGTAAACCTTATAGAAAGAGGTTCATTCAATTGAACCCATGGAAGATGGAGTTATGTTGAATTCTGGCATAAAGGTTTGATACCAAAACCTGATTTCGGGGCCTCTTCATTCTATCCAAGAAATTATGTTGAATAACTAGAGATTGGGAATGTATGGAATATGTTGTCAAACTTGGAACCTTGAAAAGATCATTGGAAAATCATGTTGGGTGGCATGGATATAATCATCAGGATATAGAAGTGTATGAAGATGACAAGTATATAAGGGCATACGTGCATCAAGCGTAAGTTGTCAGAAGTTTAGCTGAGGCAACCATGACGTAGGGTATGACATCTGAACCCCGAAGGGTCAAGAATGGAAATTATTGAATCATCATCAAGGAAAAATAACATAGTCTTTCTTGGAAGGAATTTTACGAGCAGTAGCCGCTTCACCTATGATACCCCTTGTTTCTTACAATGAGTACGCTCACGTAAGCTTAGAGGTTCAGGGTGAAGGTTGATTGAACCTAGCTGCGGATTATATTATGTTCCTTTTGCATTAAATGACTGCAAGGAACCGGGGGGTAGTGGATGGTATACTGCCCATTATGGTATCTTGAAAGTGGTAAATTTTTAAGTAAACGGAACTTTCATGCAATGAATGGGTCAGGATCATGAGATTCTTGAGGTTCTGGTATGCGAACCCCTAATGGAATCTAATTCGAGGTACCCCTGGAAGCTAGATCAAGGAGCATATATGGATTGGATTTCATGAATTGATTTGGAAAGGATTTCTCATGTATGGATTATGCATGAGCTGGATTTACCATGTATGGATTATGCATGGAGAGGATTTCTCATGTATGGATTATGCATGAGCTGGATTTATAGCATATGGATTATATGCTAAAGGAATGGAACGCATGTGGGTTACGTGCGAAGAGAATGGAAGGCATGTGGTTTACATGCGAATGGATGGGATCGCATGTGGATTACGTGCGTAAGGCAGGATTGGAAGTACATGGATTATTTGCTAATTGATTACACGGACTATATGGAACATGTATGGATTATACATGAATCGTATGTGGATTACGTACGCAAGGCAAGAACATGTATAGATTATACATGAATCAAGGCAGGAACATGTATGGATTATACATGAATCAAGGCAGGAACATGTATGGATTATACATGAACACGTGTGGATTACATATGAATGGATTGGAACCACAAGGCAGGAAGGTCCTAGGGAAACTAGGGCCACAAGGTTCCCTTATATTGGAGGTTCACTTGCTTGAACCCTGAAAAGGCGTAATGCCGTCAAACTTCCGTGTATCAAGTTGGTGGAAAACCAACCCCGTTATGGGATTTATGTACAGCTGTGGAAGCTACATACAAATTGGCAAATAGCTTCGCCACGACCCCAGGGAAACTAGGTAAGTGAAGTCCAACTTTTGGAAATTAGAATGCTAAGGAAATTAGCATTGCGAGGAAGTCACATGGAAGCTCGTTGAGGGAATCTCCGAGGATGGAACCTGGTCGATGAAAACTCCTAGGATGAAACCTCGTTAATGGGAATTCTTCATGCACTCTAGGTGTGATCCCGTAGGCTGGTCTAGGATTAGGGGTTCAATCAGGAAGAGGTTCTAGCTTATATCATTGGAATCCCGAAGGGTAAGGCATGAGTGCTTATCTGCGAAATAATTTTTTGGACTTGGTTTAATGTAATTGTGATCATTTAATCCTTACCTTTATTTGCTTAACTGCTGTGAATGTCTATGTGTACTTATGTGCTTTGTGTGCTATGTGTACTTATGCGCTTCATATCTTATGTTCGTATGCCTTCTTTGTGTGTTCATGTGTTATTGTTTACGTGGACCTAGATCTTTAGTATAAGATAGGTTATACCTAAGAGCTCTAAGGGGTAGTGGTTGTATGGACCTGCTAGGTAGGAACCTTTTAGGTATGAACCTCTTAGGTACGAGCTTCCCCGGGGAGTATGGATCGGATCTGGATTGGATTGGATTTGGATTGGAGTGGATCTGGATTGGATTTGGATTGGATTTGGATTTGGATTGGATTTAATGGATTGGATTTCTCATGTATGGATTATGTAGGAGCAGGTTTTAACATGATTGGATTATGCATGTCATGGGTTCGCGTCGATCCTAGGGACACTAGGCTAGCGAAACTCCCATCAACTTAAAGCCCACGTAAGCCCTTGGCAGGCAGTGTGGTTAGGCCCACGTGAACCCTCAACAGGTAGTGTGGTCATGCCCATGTAAACCCTTAACCAGTGGTGTGTCCTCTTATTATTTACATTATGGGTACGCAATAATGCTCAGATCAGCTTTAAGCGCACGTAAGCCCTTGGCAAGTAGAGTGGCTAGGTCCACACGTGAACCCTCAATAGGTAGTGGAACCATCTTTCCGGGTTCGCATTGATCCTGGGTATCCTCGGTGACCAAAGCTCTTATTAATCTTACGCGCACGTAAACCCTTCATTGGTAGTGTGGTCAGGTCCACGTGAACCCTTGACAGGTAGTGGTGTCCCCTTATCATACACGCTATTTGAACAAATATATACAAGTTAAGGCTATTGCATGAAGCCTTGATATTTATAAAACATTCAAGGGTACAACTGGGTGAACCCATAGGGCTTGAATGTACCCCTAAGCAGTCTACTTTACACATGGCATATGCACGAACAAAGGTTCAAGGATTCAAGCGGAGAAATGCTTACATGTCATGCGGGAAGGAAATTTGATCCTCGAGGGGTAACTCAACATCTCACCATTGAAGGGCTTATATAATGGAAAGAGGTCATCGTCTTAAGCTCAAAGGGAGGCAGCCCCAACCTTATGGGTTCAATGGTTGAACCCTGATTTGGATTGATGTGCTAAAAAAAGATAAGTTATACTTTCATTCTTTTACATATTCACTATCATGCATGCTTTATGTGCATACAAGGAAATTTTTTATAGCATCAACCTAAAAACTTCATTGCGAAGTTCATCTTTTCAAATGGGTCATTATCTTCTATCACACATTAATTCATGTTCATCTGAATGTGCGTATCACATGGTTTCACACTTGCATGGATTTAAAGACAAAGGGTCATCATGGCTTACATTTACTTATAATATGTATGGGTTTCAAAGAAATTATTTTCAAACTTGCTAACTGAAGCTATCAAGTAGGTACCTAGGCATGCTATATGCCCTATAATGTAACCACTTGGAAAGACATAGTTACAATTGAGGAGGTTTCTATAACCTTACCTTAGTCCCTTTTGGGGTACGCATATAAGATCACCTGCATCCTATGGATTATAGATTCACTTGGGAAAAGCCCCATAGTTTATGGGCATGGTTTGACAAAGTCCAATTGTTTATGGGAATAGTTTCAAAAAGTCCCAAAATACTGGGCATCATAGGAGAAGTCCTCAAAATACTTTACAACATCTTGAGAGGTCGATTGTGATGGGTTCATGGAAATCTCTAATTATTGTGGCATGTGTATTGAAGAGTGCGTTCGCCAAGGTTCTACTTGAGTGCGAAGGCAACAATGGGTTTATATACATTTGCACTCGCATAATCATAATTGCGTCTATGCATTATATACGTATGCGCTATGTGCATTATATATGTGAGCTACTTAGCTCATGCTACTAATCACCTTTTTTTGTTGTCTTGGTAGTCCAGGATTCTAGAAGATTGAAGCTTATTTGCAACAGTGGAAGCTTCATGACTTCAGCCACAAGGATTCACACGTGAAGGCCAACCTCACAAGGAAAAGAAATATATTGAGAAGTCCGGCTATGGTTTTCAAGGAAGGAGGCTGGAAGCTGGTAGGTTCAGGTAATAAGGATAAAAAACTCATGATTGGAACTGGTAAGCTATGCATGGTCTAAGGTATGTGGAAGGAGTTCATTTAAGGATTTAGATGGGGTACATATGTGGAAGCATTATGTTTCCTGTTTCTTACGCTGAGTAAGCTCATGTAAGCTTGGAAGAATGATGTGGAAGCTATGTATTTCTCTGAGCAAGATAAGGAAGGATTAGACCTCGTCCTATTTTGGTTCCTTTTGCATTCAATGGCTACAAGGAATCGGGGGGTAGTTGTTGTGCCCAAATTCTTCCTTGGGCTTGATTTAAGGCCCATTAAGGTTACGGGTTCGAGTAATGTGGATATGGAAGGATAGGCTGGACTAGGTATGGATATTTTGGCCCAATATGCCTTAGGAACATACTGGAAGATAGGGATTCTGACATCTGGTTCGGGGTTCGTCCATGTAGGGGTTCAAGTGTTGAACCTCATATAGGGGTACTGTTGTGTGGAGGCTTGATAGGGGTTCACCCGGTGACAGGCTTCCAGGTAAGGGTACGTGCATGTACCCCGGTAATTTCCAGAAAATGCTCCAGCAGTAGTGTAACGTCCTAAATTATAGGAATATGGATAAGGGACGCCCTAACAACCTTGTGGATAACTCCTAAACATTAGGAACGGCCCAACAACAGTAGTTATCGTGGATAAACGTCAAATATATATGAGATATGTATATATGCGTATATATATGGTGATATATCACAAGAACATGAGGATAATCATGGATTAATGATGGAATAACAGCTGGATAATCATATGGACTGGGATAAACTATTAAATCAGTTCTGTTATGGAGGATAAGGCTCATCAAAACGTGGTTGGATTACAAAGAACTACATTGGACTTGATCCCATATAAATATATGGGTATGTAGGCCATTTGCAAGGGTTAGAAAAATACACACATCTCTGACATAATTCTGGGCACTATCTCCGATTCGGTAGGATTTACTCAGTCTATATTGCTTGGAATCCTTGCAAATTCGGTCCAAAAATAGCCACAAACACCTCTCGGTTCTGGGCAGTTGAACCCCATATTATTTTTATGCAAACCCGCATCCATCGTCGATTTCTATGCGATTCATCCGTTATTCCAGCAGCAACCTCCATAAATGTTGTACCAAATTCCTCTCACAACAAGAGTAATGCATTTCCTTCAACCTCCATATTATTTGCAGGAAAAAGAACTTCATGCGTTAAATCGAACAGGATCATAATTGGTGTTTTGAGCAGGTTTCTTTCTATCTTTTTTTCATCCATTTTCTTTGATTATCTCTTTATATAATTTGAAATTATTAAGAAGTTTCAATTCTTGCAATTTAGAAATTGTAACAAGTTATGTACTTTGAAAGTATGAAGGAATTTCAGTACTTGCAATTTAGAGCCAAAAGTGTCTCTCTTAGTGAGGTCTTAAATGCTGCAACTAACGACTGAATCTGGTAGTTGTTCATTGGAAATGGTGGTCAGTCGGTGGCTTTTATGCCTTTGGATAAATAGCTCCTGAAATGATTGGTTTGTAGCTACCCTGATCCTGAATATTAAAGACATTATGCATGTTAAGATATCCTTTGGTAGTTCCGATAGTAAAACTAACAGCAAAAGTATGTATTCTAAATATTTTATTTAATATAATGTAAGAGAAATTGTAAAAACATATGCAAGGAAATTTGATGTACAGTTATAGAATGTGTTGTTTTTTGAAAGTTTAATTATAAGATTTGCTTTTAGTCATCATTAATCATAATATGATATATACACAAAAACACCTACCGTCACAAAACTCAAAGACCAATATTTCCCCTCCAACCAATCCAAAATCAATAAAAAATCTACTAAACACCTACTGTCACGATACACAAAGACCAATATATTCAAAAATATATTTTGTTTTCAAATATAAGTATTTCATTTTTATATAAAATACAAAAACTATTTATAATTAATTATTTAAAAAAAATTCGCCTGTTAGGAATAATTCATAAGTTGCGATGTTAAGAATAGAATTTTGCTAATACTTCTTGTATATCCTGATCTTATAAAGGATTTAACACTTTGTATAGGATATATGTGTTAAACAGTAATCTGTAGAGTTTAGTCAGGAACAGTGCGTCAGAGACTACATGTCAGGAACAGTGTATCAGGGACTACATGTCAGGAACAGAGGAGCAGATCCTGATACTGTAAGTCAGATCCTGATCAAATACTGATGGGATAATCAGATCCTGATGCAATGGAAAATCCTGATATCAGTCGTGTTACTGATGATGTTATTATGGATGCTACAGAAACTGGCAAGTGCTATAAAACAGGATCGTTGTTTTGAAAAACAAGCAAGAAGATATTGTGAAGGAAACGAATTCTCTATTGATGGAAACTATCAACTGGACGGTAGAACATTGTCATAGATAGATTATAATTCTGTTATTAGTTGATAGGTAGCATTATAAATACTCTCTCTATATCATTTTAAAAAGTGTGAGTTCGTAAGGTTTGTATTCGAGAGTTCGAAACAAACAGAGAGAGAGATTTGTATTGTCAGCAGCTACTAAAGGTATTGTACACCTTTGGTAGAGTTTGTATTTGATTATTTTAATACAAACAAAGTTTGATTCATTCGTTTATTCTTGTTCATATAATCAAGAAAAAATCAGACACGATTATATAACTTGTATTCAACCCCCCCTTCTACAAGTTATTCGAGTTAACAATTTGTATCAGAGCAGGTTGATTTCGAATAATCATAAAGATCTGCAATCATGTCTGGTTACAAGGATGGTAATACTAAGATCCCTATGCTCAAGAGAAACGAATATACTCTATGGGAAGTGAAGATGTTGCATCACTTGGAAGCAACAGATCCTGATTATCTTGACAGAATCAGAGATGGGCCTTTTGTTCCAACAAGGCTTGTTCCTCAAGCAACTGTCGAAGGAAAAGTTGTTCCGGAACATACAGCAGAGTAGCCTAAATCTGAATGGACAGATAAGGAAAAGGAGAACGTTCTTAAGGATGCTAAAGTGAGAAACATACTATTCAATAGTCTTGATTCTGTTCTCACTAACTATGTTTTCTCTTGTAAAACTGCTAAGGAGATATGGGACAATCTAAAGGTTCACTGTGAAGGAACGAAACCTGTTAGGAAGAATATGAGGACGCTTCTCATACAATAGTATGAGTACTTTGAATCCAAGTCTGGTGAGTCACTTACTGACACTTTTGATAGGTTTACTAAACTCATCAATGAGATGGCCATGCATGGTAAATATTATGACTTGGAGGATATGAATACGAAGTTCATGAAAGCTCTTCCTGATTTCTACAATGAGAAGATATCTGCAATTAAGGAAGCTAATGATCTTGATGAGATATCATTAGAAGTAGTTTATGGAAAATTGAGAGCTTATGAACTTGACAGGCAGCAGAAAAAGAGCAGGAGTTAAGGAAAGATGAAAACTGTTACACTCACTGCTCAATCTGAATCAAAGAATCTTCCAGAAGAAAAGTCTGAATCTACTGAAAGAGACTTGAGGAAGAAGAAGAAGAGCAAAGAAAGTTCTGAGTCAGAGATTGAAGATATAGACTCTGAAGATAATGATTCTGAATCAGAGATGCAAGAACTCTTTGCTATGTTTACTAAAGCTTTCAAGAAAGGAAGATTCAACAGGAGAAGATTTAGCAAAGGCTCTTTTCAGAAGAAAGAGGAGAAGAAGAATGACAAAGGCAAAAGTACAATTATCAAGCTTGATAAAGCCAAGATCAAGTGCTTTAACTGCAGTGAGCTTGGACACTTTGCTAGTGAGTGCAAGAAGCCTAGGAATTTAGGGAAGGGTAATGCACTCATGGTCACACAGAAGGATTGGGCAGACTCCAGTGATTCTGAAGATGAATTGGATTATGACAACATTGCTTTGATGGCAAGTGCTTCAGACAAGCCTGGATCTCCAAAGAAAACTTCTTCGTCTTCTGTTAAGGGCACTGGAAAGAAGCATTCAATTATCTTGGACAGTGGATGCTCTGGACATATGACTGGAAAGAAGTCCCTGCTAACAAAGTTTGAGAGGAAAGCTGGCCCAGTAATATCCTTTGGAGATGGCAACAAAGGAGAAACTCTGGGATATGGCTCAATTATTTTGGGGAATGTCAGCATAGAAAATGTAGCACTGGTTGAAGGCTTGAAACACACACTTTTAAGCATAAGTCAACTGGGTGATAAGGGTTACCAATCAATCTTTGACAATAAGGGATGCAAAATCTTGAATATGAAGAATGGAGACATTGTTCTGACTGGTCAGAGACATGGTAACATATATGAAGCCAGCTTGAGTGACACATCTAAAGGAACTGTCAGATGTCTTTACAGCAAGGCATCCAATGATGAAAACTGGAACTGGTACAAGAAGCTCTCACATCTTAATTTCAAGAAGCTTTATCAACTTGTTAAGCATCATCTGGTGAGAGGCCTACCTCAGGCAAACTATGTGCAAGATGGACTTTGTGATGCTTGTCAGCTTGGTAAACAAAGAAGAACCACTTTCAAGAGCAAGACAGAAAATTCAATTACTGAACCATTTCACATGCTGCATCTTGATTTATTTGGTCCAGTAAACATTATGTCTATCAATAAGAAAAGATATGCTCTAGTTATAGTGGATGGCTACACAAGGTTCACATGGGTATTCTTGGGAAACAGATTGATTTCTTGGGCAAGCAAGAAGCAGCAATCAGTTTCAACCTCAACTGCAGAAGCTGAATACATTGCAGCAGGCAGTTGTTGTGCTCAACTCCTTTGGATAAGAAATCAGTTGGTGGATTATGGTATGACACTTAGTAATATTCCTATGTTTTGTGATAATACTAGTGCTTTCAAAATTGCAGAAAATCCAGTTCAACACTCAAGGACTAAACACATTGATGTCAGGTATCATTTTATTAGAGAACATATTGAAAATGGTACTGTGGAACTCCATTTTGTTCCTATTGACAAACAGCTTGCAGATATTCTAACTAAACCACTTGATGAGGCCACATTCATTAGATTGGTTAGTGAGTTAGGAATGTTAAATTTTTAGATCTTTAACATCTACAAAAGTAGCAAGGTATGTTGTTTCAACTCATAGACTTGATATCGTGTCAGTATCTATACTTGATTGTTAAATGTTTAAGCTGTAACACTTTACTTTGATAAATTACAGTATAATAGACTGGTTAATAAACATCAGGATTGCTATCAGTATGCTGACGTCATCAGTATTGACATCAGGATTGTATCGTCAGTATCAGGATTGTGAAATTTGTGTGTCTTATTGTTTCAAATTCTGAAGTTCATGCTATTTATTGGTTCAATTCTGAGTTTTGTTAAGTCTATGATTAGCAAGTTTTATTACATGCATACTGATAATTTAAATCATTATTCATGTGAGTCAATAAACAACGATAGACAAGTAGATATAAAGAAAACTTGGATTTTCATTAATCAAAAGAATTACATACATGGAAATGAAATACAATTCTTCTTTTTGTCTAACTACTACTGATAATTCTGTTCTTGTCTAAAGTTGTTGCTACTTCAATCCTCAACGATCGACTTCAGGACAAGGAGCATCTCAAGAATGAATTCCTTGTCTGGGCGACTTGAATGAAAGCAGCTGACTCATCTTCATGCTTATTGAAGAAGATGAATAGCATCTCCATCAAGATCAACCTCAGACTCTTCACCAAATTCTTCATCCTCAAGGTGTGAAGAGATTATAGGAGGTTTGTATCCAACTGGTAAATGTTTTAGAGGAGATTTGTGGAAATCATCTGGGTTAAGATCAACCATATCTGACTTGTTGAGAAAAGTCATCTCTTCTAAGAGATAGTTCACTTGCTCCTGATCATCAAGAGTAAAGAACTTCTCAGTGGTAATGAACCAAAAGCTAGGGTTCATATGAAGATTTGGGTTGGAAGTCATTATTGAAAGAGAAAAGAATGAAAAGGTTTTGGAGAATGGCATAAGACGTCGGTTTCTTTTATAGAAAGACGTGGAAAGCTGACAGTCATTTGGGAGATATCAATGCATTCAGTCATAATTATGTGTGACTGTATTTCTTGTATTTTCAAGAAATATTGAATGAATTTAACCAATTGATTTTGTTATTTCTTTTACAGGTAAAAGAATATGTCATGTAGAAACTCCATTTAGTCTCTGGAATCAGGATGATATTGATCAGGAATACGAGTGTGTTCACATCAGGATTAGTAATTCTTTCTATTCAGAAATCACATTGCATCGTGTGATTATCCCGATGAGTAGATCACATCAGGAAAAGGAAGCTGATCAGTATTGATTTTTATCTTGATTTTACCTTGACTTATTTACTTGAAATTATTTTTGGATTTTATTTTCCAAAAGTCATGGGTAACTGCATTTTTCAGGGACTGACACCTGTCAACCTACGTGTCAACGTGGGATAATGGGTCTGAAGGATTTTTGAAATATAATTATTTTGACACTCTAATCGTGTAATTTCTTTCTCTAATTTCATTCTCTAAAGCAAAAACACTCTCGAGTTCTCAAAATCACTAATCAATTTCAAAGATTTCTTAAGTTCTTTTCAGATCAAAATGGCAACTCAAAGAAGACTACCCAAATCAGTAGCTTTCAAGTTTGGTGACTTTGATTTTATGATGAACAATCATGTTGCAGCTATCACCAACAAGGAAGGGGTGTCAACTGATTTTCACCCGATAATGGACTTTATGGCGAAAGGACCATTAAGCTATGCCTTGACAGCATCTCCACAAATTAATCAAGTAGCTGTTTCACAAACTTGGGAGAATGTTGAGGTAATTGATTCTACTCAGAGTCAATCAAGTAAGATTGTTCTACACTTAGGACAAGACTCATTTGATCTTACTGAATCTGTTGTTAATTCAGTACTTCGCTTACCTGTTAGTACAAATTTTGAGAATGTACCATCTGATGATGATGTGAGAACTATGTTATCTAAATTAGGTTATGATGGACCTCTAGATAACATGAGCCAGTTAAATAGATCTTTTCTTAGGAAAGAATGGTCTTTCTTCTTTGATCAAATTGCTAAATGTTTTACTGGTAAATGTAGTTCTTTTCAACAAATTACTGTTGTTACATCACATATTGCATAGGCCTTGCTTTATAACAGAGTAATTAATTTTGGTCACATTATCTTAAGTCAGATGTGTATTAAACTTGGGTCAAGAGATCATGATAGGAATATGGTTTATTATCACAGATTCATGCAACTGTTTATTAACCATTTCATTCCTAATGTTGAAGCTAGATTTGGTAGAAAGTATTGTGTTTCTTCTTATGTACAGCAAAAGAGAATTTTCTCTGACATTACAAAGAAGGACAGTGAAAAGAATCTAGATGAAATACCTGCATTACACTATCCAAATCATGTTCAGGTACTTCTAAGAACTCATCTTCCTTCTATCTATTATTCTTCTTTCTTTGGTGGTGAAATTACTCAGGAATCTCAATTGGAGGAGAACCCCCCTGTGTCTATCCAAGTAGCCAAAAACATTAAAGTCTCTGAAACAATTCTAGAACCAAATTTTGATCCACAGCCTATTGTTTCAAAGAAGCCAACCTCTGGTGTTTCTCAAAAGACATCAGTTGTAAGAAAGAGAAGATTTGTTATTTCAAGTAGTAGTTCTAGTGAAGATGATGATAATATATCTCTTGCTGAGATAGCAGAATTGAAGGCTGCAATTCAACTTTCTAAGCTAGGACAAAGAGATGGAACACCTAGTCACAGCCAGGCTGCAGTCTCCCAAAAGGCTGTAGTTCTTAAAAAGGGAAAACAGTTACTGGATACTGTCTCTCAAAAGACTGTGTCTATTGAAAAAGGATCTCATCCCAAGATCACTTCTGTGTCTACACCTCTTGAGTCTTCTCAAGACAAATCTGTTGCTCACTATACTAGGAGAACAAGGAGAAAGATTCATTTATCACCTACACACAGTGTCAAGTCCAACTAACATTATGCAGGTCTCTACAAATAATGCTACATCCATGTCAGTATCTGGCAAGAGAGATCTGGATCTTAATTCTTCATGGGAAACTACATTGACATACAGACTGGCTATGGAACTTATTTCTCTACAAGTGAAGCTTTCCAGGCCTGTTCTAAATTTTCTGATTGAAAGAGTTCCCAAACTTTCATTTCCTGAAGAATATGGACTGTTACATCAAAGACTTGATTTAATGAAGACATACTTCTACGTATCAGTCAGAAAGGAGTTACACAAGAAATTTGGACTTCATAAGCATGTTGCACTTCAATCACTTCATGCATATCTATTTGACAAGGATGTCATTGTTGAAGATGCTTCAGCTCAAAGTGAACAAGAGGAGGTAGTTGATAGAGGGAAGCAGTCAACAGAAGATACTATTGCACCAGTGGTGAATAGTAGAATATATCATATCACAGTCACTGCAATACAAGAACCATCTAGTCAGAGGTTGGATGACTCAGGAACTGTGATTGATGATGCTGAAATGTCTTCTGCGATGACTGAAATTGTAAATGAGAAACCCTATGATATAGAAGGAATGACTTTGATTGATTTTTCTGAAGATCAAACCAATATTGTTCTTTCAGAGTCTATCCACCTTGAGGGTGTGTCTCAGCAACCAACACTTAAAGACGGTGGCATATTAGCTATGGTGTCTAATGAAGTATTATTGAAGACATCAGAGTCTAGTGTAAAACCTGAAAGTGGTATACTGGAGCGTGTAGTTTCTGAAAAGAAAGTAGATGATTGTAAGGGTTCAGAGACTATAGCAGCTCATTCCTTGGAGAAAACCTCAAGCCCCATGCCATATGAGTAACCCTCTCTCCATGTGAGTTCAGGTATAAAAACTTCTTCTAACCCCTATTTTTCTGTAGGTCATGAGAGCACTTATCCAAATTTGAGTGATACACTTGAAAAGATGGACATAGATCCACACACAGAGAGGCTGGCTCTTGACCAGGCAAAAGGAGAGGTAGAAAGAGTGTTGACTTTAGATAGTCAAAGTGAGAATGAGGGTATGGATGATCAACTCCATAATGAGGGAGAGAAAATTAGGAAACCACCATCGTTTGATTTCTGGGATCAGGTTTTCATGAATCTTGGTATGGATGCTGGTACTTATTCTTTTATCAAGATGTATGAGAAGCATGACTTAGCACATCACAATGCAAAGCCAGAAGTTGAAGCTCAGAAACAGAAAGAAAGGCTTGCAGAGATCATTAACAGAAGAGGTGAAAGGCTAAGACAAACTTCTACTCAACCAGTAGCAGAAGAAATTCCTAATGATCCTAGTATTCCTTTGTTTGTACTTCCAATTTCAGCTAGAATTGCGACATCAACAATATCTGATCAATCTAAGGAGGAGTCAGGATTTGTAGATGTTAGTACACAGAATACTGGTGAAGGACAGGATGATCATACTTCAGCTCCAGATCAGAAAAATGAAGATGTTTGTACTTCTACTCAAGTGTTATTACTTGAATATCATTCTCAATAGGCAACTTTTTCTATAAGACTTGAAGATAATGTTCTTTCTGCATCTGAATCTGAAGATACAACAAGCACTTCCAACATTGAAGTCAATTCTGAAATTCTTAAGGACATTCAGAAATCTCAAAGTGATATTCAATCGAGACTTCAAATTCTTGAAAATAACCAAGTCACTATCATGGACAATCAAGCAGTTCTGATGAATCTCATTTGTTCTGTTACTGAATCTATTGGAATTCATGTTGCTGATGTCAAAAAGGGGGAGATAAAGACAATTCAGAAACAACAACAACAACAACAGACTGGGGGAGATAAATAGACTGGGAACAGAAACAAGGGTGACAGAGTTGGTAAATTTCATCATGGAAGTGGTAAAGGAAAAGAAGCATCAAATAGTTGAATTCTTTCTTCGAAGTACTAGATACATGTCTACATCTGAAGAAGGGGGTACTTAACTTCATGATCTTGAATTCATAAATTCTATTCTGGTTGTATTGTTATATGTTTTGACATCTACAACTTAGATTTATGCTTCAGATTCTAAAGCATAAATAGGGGGAGATTGTTAGGAATAATTCATAAGTTGTGATGTTAAGAATAGAATTTTGCTAATACTTCTTGTATATCTTAATCTTATAAAGGATTTAGCACTTTGTATAGGATATATGTGTTAAACAGTAATCTGTAGAGTTTAGTCAGGAACAGTGCGTCAGAGACTACATGTCAGGAATAGTGTATCGGGGACTACATGTCAGGAACAGAGGAGCAGATCCTGATACAATAAGTCAGATCCTGATCAAATACTGATGGGATAATCAGATCCTGATGCAATGGGAAATCCTGATATCAGTCGTGTTACTGATGATGTTATTATGGATGCTACAGAAACTGGCAAGTGCTATAAAACAGGATCATTGTTTTGAAAAACAAGCAAGCACTACTAGAAAAACTGCTTTAGACATCGGCTATAAACCGATGTCAAAAAAATTTCTGACCGATGTCTTTGCAGGTGTAGAGAAAGATCAGAATCTTTTACATCGGTTTATAGCCGATGTCTAAAGCTGCTACAGACAACGTTTTCCTTTTATTTTCCGTTGTCTTTAGTTAATAATAATCATTATATAACTAGACTAGCATTTCAAAATTGCTATATTATATGATGTATGTCAACTTAAACATGTGACATATAGGGCATAAATTAACAAGTACATCGAATTTATTTAAGAAATCGATATCGAACATGACTTTTGACATCGGTGATTGATATATCTGATGTTAATAAGTGCAATAGACATCACCTACTTGGAGCTTTACATTCTTAACCGTTGTTAAAGATAAAAATTAACATCGGTTCTTTGAGACTCTCAATGTAATATCTGATGTTAATAAGTGCAATAGACATCGCCTACTTGGAGCTTTACATTCTTAACCGTTGTTAAAGATCGAAATTAACATCGGTTCTTTGAGAATTTCAATGTAATATGCTTTTAAAGACATCAGGTTGTATGCAATACCATTTTGCAAAGGATGTACAAAGCTCATTTTGACATCAGTTTTTTGATTTACAACTGATGTCTTTGGCTCAATTATACATTGGTTTTTAGTATTAAACTGTTGTCATTTATTCATATCAACATCAGTTTAACTTTCTTTGTGTTGTCAATTTGCTTTAAATCACAACTGTGCATTCAGATTTATATGAACCAAAAAAAATAAAACCATACACAATATCGCAAAATGAAACCAGAAAATTCTCATACTATGATTACCAAATCATCCGTTCGATTACACCACCATCAACATTCCAAAATACCAACATCAACATTCCAAAATACCAACATACACAACCAACTACATAATTACCAACCTTCCAATCAACAAGTACCACTGTCTAAACAAAATATACCAATCCCATACGTACAACTGCCAAAAACTACCTAATATTCGAGGATCGATTAAAAACTACAGAAGTACTACCACTGTCTAAACAAAAGAGACTAGAGAGGGGCAGCAGAAGTGCTAATCCAGAAGTACGCTAAGCCCCTTACATTTTTTCTTGGATGTACGTGAGCGTCTCTATGCGCACCTTGTCCAACTCCTCCCTGGTATAAGACTTCCGACTCTTGCTCGCCTACTAAATAGAATATAGCACACCAACACCAAATAACAATTAGTATAACGTTCAAATGTTCAATTAACCTAGCTAGCAATTATAATTATATTACATGCAGTCAAGTTCCATCAAAATATCAAAAAATATACCTTGGTAGTAAAAGTCATTTCTTTATCACAGATTATATCTTTCATGTAGCGCATAACAACGTAACCACATTCATGGCCACCAGGTTGTTTAGGAGATCCCTATTAAATAAAAAGCTTACACTATCAATCAGTCGAAAAAAACAAAAATCTTATCGATCAAACAAAATTAAGTGCTGAAATACTTACAGCAAGATTCTTTACTTTAGGGACTTTGCTTCCCCTTCCAGTTTGAGCATTGTAAGATTTAAGTGCATTGTACAAAAGATCATCGTCATGTCTCAATAATAATAGAGCAATGTAAGAAATAAATCTGACAGCAAATATATTTAATTTACCTTGATAATGCTCTTTCCAACTCCGGAAAATGTGTTGGATGAGACAAAGGATTGAGGATAAAAATTTCACCAGCCCAAATTGCGACCAAAATCCAATGATAACTGTTTTCATTAAAATACTAGTTATAATTTTAAAAAATTAGAAAAAAAACCTTAATTAATTAGCAAGAAAAACTTACTGCTGATTATGTGGCATCAAGAGCATGCGATCATAACTACCATCTAGCAATCGCTTAACAACATAAGACTCAAAATCAGCATTGAGGGTAAATGTGGATGCCGGATCAAAAAAACCAAACAAATCCAAATTGTTTTTTTCAGAAACCAAAGTGTGCAAGTACCTACAAATAAAGAGATTATACTCAAATATCACAATATAAAATATGCAGAATGAGACAAGAATGTAGGGAAAAACTTACGAAATGTACGCAGATATTGCACCTTGCCCAATTTCCTTAAAAGTTAATAAGTCGATTAAATTCTCATGTAATACGTAGATTGTTTTTTCATGTCCAAACACCTCAGCATCACATTTTATTTCTACAGAGATCCCACACTCTTTCATAGTTGATGTTGCAAATTTATACAACAATTTAAAGCCCTTTGGCACATTCTCAGTTGGCTCCACTTCTTTGAACAAAGCAGCAATTCTTCGCAAATCAGTTTTCTCTTTTTTCTTTGATGCTAATCCTTCCTTATTATTTCTAATTTTCTGCAATTAAATAGCAAATAATTAAACAAAACTTGAATAACAACTGCTCAATGACTAAAAGAATGTCAAAAAGTACATACCACAACAGGTGCATAGGTGATCAAGTCTTGAGGCCATGCTACCATAGAACCAATAGCTTGTTTCACTTTCTCTATTTCACCTTCAATCGGCATGGGAATTAAGGCATCTGGTTGGATGGCTCCGTCCACTGACACGCGAATATATCCCGGCTTTAAAGGCACTCCATGAACTAAACTATTCATTTCAGGCTCATCAAAAATCGTGCCAAATGCAACCTTATTTGTTATGTTGTCCACAGACAGCTCACACGATCGCGGACCCTGCATTTATCACAAGATGTTTAAAATTAAATTTCCATGTGTTCATTAACTATAGTCCTGTTTCTTCTGTCCACTATCATATATGTACAATTTTTTTACCTTCTTTTCAGGTGGAGTAGGGTCAATAGGAACACATTCATCATCGTCATCAACAAACAACCTTACAACTGAAGAATATACGCCTCACTTTTTGGAGAAATTTTGAATGTATTTTGAAACAATTAACGCCATAATATAAAACTCTAAATATATGAAAGAATTTATAATGTATTCTGAATGTCAAAATATGTTGGATTTTACCTGGACATCATTCCATAACTTCTTTTTTAAATCAGAATTCACATCTGGCAAACTTCGAATATCGATGGGAATCGTATTCCTAGCCACCATTCCTACGTAAGACTGCAAAACATGCCTACTCTTTCCAATAGGGACTCCAAGATGATTGGTTCTAACTTTTATCTTCTTGCCCTGAGCCTTCTTTATCAACACTTTATGCATCCTAAGAAAATGAACATATTAAATAAACAGCCACACAAAGTACTTACCAAAAAAGATGAATTTATACGAAATAATTAAACTGACTTACATAATATAAGGATATACTTCAGAGTTGTTCATCAGGACATGTAGATGTGCCTCATCTCGCTCTTTTTCTTCAACTGATTTCATTGTTGCAGCGGATAATGGACCAGCAATCTTAGATTTGTCCTTCGGAAGGCCTGCAGTGTAACTCTATTCAACAAACTCTGAGCAGAATTCTACTGATTCTTCTTTTAGATAGCTTTCCGCTATACAACCTTCCGGATAGTAACGATTTCGTACATAACTCTTTAACACTTTATTAAACCGTTCAAATGGATACATCCATCTATAAAATACCAGTCCACATAAACGTAATTCTCTAACCAAGTGGACGGTAAGATGTATCATTATATCGAAAAATGAGGAAGGAAAGATTTTTTCCAGCTCACACAAGGTCAATATCACATCTGACTGTAGTTTATCCAGTTTCGATACATCCACAACTTTGTTGCACAAAGCGTTGAAAAAAAACACAATCTTATTATGCTGACTCTAACATTTTTTGGGAGAACGGAACGAATTGCAACTGGGAGTAACTGTTGGAGGAGGATGTGGCAGTCACGGGACTTCAGCCCATACAACTTCATATCAGCCATCGATACACAATTTTTGATGTTCGATGAATGTCCATAAGGGAGCTTCATATGTAAGAATGATGATAACATTTTCTTTTTTTCTGCCTTGGACAAAGTAAAAGGGGCAGGGGGCAAGTATGTTTTCTTTTCTCCTACTTGTGGAGCTAAATCATACCTAACACCCATCTCTACCATATCACGACGAGATGCCTCACTGTCTTTAGACTTATACCGCATATTTAATAGCGTCCCAATCAGATTATCACACACATTTTTCTCGATGTGCATAACATCGAGACAATGGCGAACATGATGAAACTTCCAATATTCTAACTCGAAAAAAATTGACTTCTTCTTCCATACACATTCCACCTTCTTTGAACTCCTCACTTCCTTCCCGAAAGAAAAGTGAACTTGTTCCTGTTGCGCTAATACTTCTTCACCACAAAGGGGTTGACGTGCTTGCCCATGCTCTTGTTCTCCATTAAAAGTCACCTTCTGCTTCCTATAAGGATGATGTCGAGGCAAGTACCGACGGTGACCTTGGTAACACATTTTTCTACTATGAGGTAAATATTTAGCTATGGTATCATCGCCACATACTGGACAAGCCATGTAACCCTTATTAACACAGCCGGATAAATTTCCGTAGGCAGGGAAGTCATTTATTGTCCACAACAACATTGCTCTTAAAGTAAAATAAGATTTACTATAAGCATCATAAACATTTGGCTCGCCTTCTTCCCAAAGCCTCTTTAGATCGTCAATCATCGGTTCTAAATATACGTCTAAATTATTACCCGGCTCATGTGGACCAGAAACTAATATTGTTAACATCATAAACTTCCTCTTCATACATAGCCATGGAGGAAGATTATAAGTTACCAATACTACTGGCCAGCAGGAATACCTATTTTGTAAGCCATTACTATGCGGATTTATACCATCTGCCGACAAAGCTAAACGAATATTTCTTGGGTCACTACCAAAGGTAGGCCACCTGTAATCAATATTCCTCCAAGAAGGAGAGTCAGCTGGATGGCGCATCAGGCCATCTTGAGTTCGCTGGTTCGCATGCCAAGTCATCATCTCAGCAGTTGAAGCAGATTTAAATCCGTTTAAATCTGGGAATAATGGGGAAGTACCACATCACTTTCGCTGGAATATTAATCCTAACCTTTTTATCCTTCCCCACTTTCCAACGAGATAGACGACACTTGGGACACTCAGAAGCATCACTGTACATACCCCTATACAATATGCAGTCATTTGGACATGCATGGAACTTTACATAGTCAAGACCTAAATCAGATAAGTTTTTTTTTGCTTCATACGCATTAGATGGCAACACGTGGTCATTCGGAAGCATAGAACCAACAGAAGACAACAACTCGGTGAAGGCAGTATCACTAATTCCAAACCTCGATTTCCAGTTATGTAGTTTTAACATTGATTCTAACTTAGTGCAATCACTACCCTTAAAAAGAGGTTGCTCAGAATCAGCCACAAACCTCTGAAACTCATGCGACTCATCATCGTAATCACTCCTATCGTATGCTGCCTCACAGACTTTTTTCGTTTGTGATGCAGCAATATTGTCCGAAGGAGGGCATGTACTATTAACAGAAGACCTAGTATCGGGACATTTTTCTCCATGCCAAATCCAATCAGTATACCCTAAACTAAAACCATTCTCATATAGATGACCCCTTATTATTTTTACGGAGAATTTTTTAAAATTAACACATCTTCCACATGGACAAGGAATTTTCTTAGGATTAGGTGCATTTTCTTCCGCATATATCAAGAATTTTTCAACCCCTATCTCATATTCTAAGGAATCCCTATCTTTCAAAGTCCACGACTTATCCATAAATTCAGAATCACGTATAACCAAAATCAACCAACCTGATTGCCATTTAAATATACAAAAAAAAAACAAATCAAAATGCAGACAAGAAAAACAAACAATGACATGTACATGAAACAAACAAGGGCATGAATAATGTAGGTGTTATGCAGAGGATGTATGTATCATTTATAAGTAACCAAGTCCATATAATTCCAAATAATAATAACTATGAAGCTATAACTAAACATTCATATAACAAATAAGCAGTTAAAACAATCATATATATCATGAGTTGAGGAGCACGCTAACCTCTGAAGTCCGAAAAATCTAAAAATGCTTCAAACTTAATCAAAGTCCAAAAGTCAAATTGATATGCACCTGCAAAACCAAATTGATTAAGCACAGTCAAATTCATTAACAAAGATCACAACATTGATAAATTAAAACTTGCATTTATGCACAAAAGAACAGAAATACATAATTATTATCAAAGATGAAAACTTTTATCAATTAAAGATCAAAACTTTAATTTGGAAAAAGAAAACACATTAATTTAACATTTCGCCTACTTGTGCGAGGCGTACAAATGACTTTCTTAGAAATAGACATCGGCTAGCATTTCGTAAATCATATAAAATAAATATCCAAAATTCAGAGGCTTTTAAACAAAAACAGTACATATACAAATAGTAATAGTCATATTAAAATCACAAAATATAAACAACAAATAATAACAATCATATTATTTGCAAATCAATGGAAGAAAATTACAATAAACAACTAGAGAATGTACATATAGCATACATATGTATGCATACATAAATAAATCACAGAATATACATGCATGCAAATAAAATGAAGAAAAATCCAGATCTGAAAGCTAATTAAAGAGAGTGAACAGAGAGTCTATACCAGATTTAATTCCAGAGCTAATTAAACGAAAGAGCTAATTCCAGATCTGTTCAAAAAAAGAAATTAAAGAAATTAAAGAGAGTTCTTTGATTTGAAAAGAAATTAAAGAGAGTGAACGACCTAATTAAACCCACCTTAGAGATTTAGCTAATTGGGCACAATCGAACCAACTCCATTTGCATGTAATCTTCGATTAGGGTTGCTGTTCTTCGATTAGGGTTTATGTTCTTCGATTAGGGTTTGTTGAACGAGAGAGAAGTGAGAGAGAGCAGACAGAGTGAGAGAGAGAGCAGACAGAGTGAGAGAAGTGAGAGAGAGGGCGGCTGAGAGAAAAGGGAGGCGCGGGGGGGGGGGAGTGTTTTGGTTAAGGGGGGAAAGGGAATTTTGGTTAAGGGGGGAAAATAAAATTTGTTAAGGGGATATATTTTTGTAAAGAGGGGGAAAGAAAAGGTACTGTGTTTTTATTTTTATTTTTAAAACGCATTAGACAACGGTTACTTTAAAAACCGATGTCAAAGTTTTTTAAAAAAGCAATAAGACAACGGTCGCTTTAAAAACCGATGCAGAGAAACTACAATAACATCGTTTTAAAAAAAACGATGTCAAAAAGAGCTTTGACATCGGTGGCTTTACTGTCTGATGTTAAAGGTGTGATGTCTCAAGCAGTTTTTCTAGTAGTGAAGAAGATATTGTGAAGGAAACGAATTCTCTATTGATTGAAACTATCAACTGGACGGCAGAACATTGTCATAGATAGATTATAATTCTGTTATTAGTTGATAGGTAGCATTATAAATACTCTCTCTATATCATTTTAAAAAGTGTGAGTTCGTAAGGTTTGTATTCGAGAGTTCGAAACAAACAGAGAGAGAGATTTGTATTGTCAGCAGCTACTAAAGGTATTGTACACCTTTGGTAGAGTTTGTATTTGATTATTTTAATACAAACAAAGTTTGATTCATTCGTTTATTCTTGTTCATATAATCAAGCAAAAAATCAGACACGATTATATAACTTGTATTCAACCCCCCCCTTCTACAAGTTATTCGAGTTAACATCGCCCTTGTGTAGCGGGCAAACATTCTTATTATTGTTAAGCCTATATATATATATATATATATATATATCAGATTAACCTCATATAATTATATCAGGTTAAATGGCTATCTAAACTTATGTTTCTTCTAACTCACGTAATTAGTGTATCGTTAGTTCTTTATGATTATAAAAATTATAAATAACTGTATAACTAATACACGAAATGAAAGGAATGAGTGCAGTGAATGGATCCTGAATTGTTAGGAAGGGTGCAGTCAATGGGTCCCAAGTTGTTGCTTACCTCCATTACGTATTTTAGAAACAAAACGACACAGTTTCACCTTATTTAACCTATCATATATGTGAAGTTAATCTGATACTCCTTTTTCTCTTATATAAATGTATGTAATGAAAATAATATTTTAATCTTAATAATTTTATATTTTAAAACATATATCTATACTATATCATAAAAGACGAAACATTAAAAGTTTTTGTACGGTACTTACCTTATTTAATTGTTTTACTTTATTACCCTTAATACTTAATTATAAAAAAAACAAAACACAATCTTTTTTCAGAATATTACAACTCTTCCCAACACTTTTCTAAATAATAACTAACCAATTACCTTTTTCAGCTATTACCTTTTTTAATTTTTCTAACTAAAATATCTTCTTTACAAATATATGATCGTTCAAATTAATAAAATAAATTAATACTTACCTTGTTTAATTGTTTTACTTTATTACCCTTAATACTTAATTATAAATAAACAAAACACAATAACTAACCAATTACCTTTTTCAGCTATTAACTTTTCTAATTTTTCTAACTAAAAAATTTTCTTTTCAAAAATATAATCGTTTTAATTAATGAAATAAATTAATAATACTATAAGTACTAATAACTAACTGACTACCTTTTTTAGCTAAAAGGTAATATGTTTTCTATATTTTTAACTAAAACATCTCATTTTCTCCTAAATAATAACTAACGAATTACCTTTTTCAGCTATTATCTTTTCTAATTTTTCTAACTAAAATATCTTCTTTCCAAAAATATGATCGTTCTAATTATATCCTTATATATAATAAGCGGATCTTATCCAAATTTTTTGGTCTGGTCTGGTCATTGTACTACCAATATCATATGATCTGTTGGATTAAAAATAGACGATCAAGATTAGATCCAATTAAAAAAATTATAAAAAAAAGGATACAATTGGAAATGGTTGACTGTATTACCAAAATCATATGATCAGTTGGATTAAAAATTGACGATCAAGATTAGATTACATTAAAAAGATTATAATAAAAAAAGGATATAATTAGAAAAGGTTGCGTTAGAAGTGAATTTTAAAAAGAAAATTATAATCCAAAAAATGACATAATTAAAAAGTTTGTATTAGAATTGAATTTTAAAAAGAAAATTATAATCTGAAAAGAATTTAATTAAAAAGGTTGTATTAGAATTTCATTTATTTATTTATTAGTAATAATAAAAATTTATATTTACTATCTGGGCTTTATCTTGAGATCTAGAAATCAGATTTGAATGATTTTACAATGCACGCAAACCTTATAAAATTGTCTTTAATTTAGTGATGATTTAATAATTATTGTTCAAATGGAAATACTCGAAATCTCAAAAGGAAATATAATTACGAATTTTTACATTAATCCTATTCAATGTAGAAGTCCTACTTTGATAATGCTATTTAATGTAGAAAACCTAATAATATATGATTTAAATCATTGACATATGCTTTTTCGTATTTCAGTATAAATACACTTTTTAGTTTATAACATATTAAAAATTTTAAAAAAAAATTGTGCTAGATCCAATAATTTTCATCTATTTATTTTAAGATATTTGTCGTACGGAGGACCAGATTACTGATTATTAAAATTTTGGACATATATATATATATATATATATATATATATATATATATATTTATATATACATATCAAGCAAATAAACAAAATGACCATCCACATATATATTTATATAAATATATAAATATATATATATATATATATATATTCTTTTATTTTCTTTATAATTTTTAAATTTTATTTATAATATTCTATATTTTTATGAAACTAAAAAAAATTTATATATTAAATATTAAATATTAAATATATTTGTAGTTTTATGTTTTCTTTAATATGATTATTTCAATTTTCAATTTTGAATTAAAAATTCGAATTAAATTCGAATCCGAACCGAAATCCGATAAAATCTGATGGTTTGGATTTTGATTTTTATTTTCAAAATCGAATCCAAACTCAAACCAATCTGAAAACTTTAGATTTGGATTTGGATTTCGCCTAATTAAATCCAACCCGATCCGTTACCATCCTACGTACATTGCATAATAATTTAAGTTACAAGCAATGATGTTCGACAACTTTGCCGAGATAAGTACCTTATATGTTGTATTTTCTTTTTCTTCGGGTAAATATCATCTACACTGATTGTAATAACCCTAACTTTAGAAATGCTACAGTGCTTAAATGAATAGTGATTTTGAGGATTTAGGGAAATGGTATGTAGGTACCCTATAAGTGAAAGAGAAAATGAATAATCAGAAACCATATTAGCGTCATACTATGAAAATGAGTGACTCGAAACGATGACGAATTTCAAAAATTCCCGAGTATAGATTTTTAAGATGTTTGATTTCAATTGAACACTATTCTATTGGATATTAAAGAGTATGGAATATGAAAAAGGTGTATACTTTGAGGAACATGTGAAATTAGGTTAAACCAGGGGATTATTAAGTCAAGGGAATGCCAGAGGAATTTAGATTGTTAAACAATTTAGAACCACTTGGAAATGAGATATTAAATTTGAGGAATTGAGGATTTAATATTTTGGAATTTTATTATATTTGATTTGAGAATTTAGAACGAAAACTACTGAGACAGTGAAACGAACGTTCTAGAAACCGCTGAGACTTTAAAACGAGATTAAGCGATCAAGTGAACGAATCATGGGTTAAGGATAATAAATATTAGAAGTCCAAGGGAGGACGTATTATGAGAGGGAAAGAGGATTGAGAATGTAATCCTAGAGCAAAGAGAATGCAACTAGTTTGAGAACGCTTGAGAAACCGGGAGAGCAAATTCTGAAATAAAGAGAATATACCAAGGATATTGGATTTAATATCTACTTGGGGATGTGAACCACCCTAACACAGTAATATATGATGTGGGAAAGGATATTATATATACAAGAGATTTACAGAGGAGAAACCACTGAAACGATCACAGAAATCATTAGATGAAGCAAACGACGAGAGAACTTGCACAAAGCCCATCCAAAAGCCCTAAGGCCCTATAAACAAGCCCATGCTCGGCCCAAGCTCTTCAAGGAGCTGCATTTACAAGTTAATTAAGTGAGTGGCTTATGGAATTATGAAGGGGCAAGGCTAGAAGAGCAATAAGAACCAAGGGGCAAGGGTACAATAGTCATTGAACAACAAAATGGAGTAATGTGTTTTAAGCATGACAAGTGGTCCAATAGATTGCTAAAACTTGAACCAATAGATACGTTCTTGGAACTTTTGGTCTATAAATAGTATGTTAAACTTATATTATGTGTCAAGGGTGTTATTATATATATATATATATTTAAGGGTTAAGTGGTTAAGTGAAATATATTTTGATGGTATCCTTTTCATTTTTATAGATACTCGAGACGAACACCGGATCATTCCTCTTGGGATTAGAGATCGAGGCAAGATTTCTTTTATCCTTATTTTGATAAACTGTTTATGTTTAAAGAAAAGTGGTTTTGCTAGATAATATATGAATCTTATATCATTATATGGTTAAGGATATTCCCTGTTTGTTGATTAGTTAATGTGAAAATGGATATGGATTATAGGTATGGATATGGATTAGGGATATGGATATGAATATGGATAGAGCTAATATATTTTATGGTTTAAAGAGATATGAAAAAGAATGGTATCAGTTGTTATCTAGGGTTATATGGTTTATAATATTCTGTTAATTATAATCTTTAAACATTTGTGATTCAATAAATATTATTTGATTATTATTTAATACTTTAAAAATGGACGGAATAGTTATGTATTTAAAAGCATAATTGACTCCATTAAATACGGAGGATATTTCTGAACTTATTTCAAAGTATCTGGAATATTTTTATCTTTTGAGTTAATGATCTCAGGTTTCTTTAAAGGAAGTTATATTTAACGTATAATGATATATGTATGGATAAGGGTGGAAATGGAAAAGGAAATTCTTAAATGGAATAATGATTTTATAAAAAGGGGGATTACAATATACTTGCGTAAGTGGCTGTGTTTAGCACAGTCCAGCATCCATCATTTTATGGGGAAGTAGTGGAGAACCTTCCTCATTATTTTATTACGGCCCAACGGATGCCGAAGGAGGATGTAGTGGAGAACCTTCCTCCAGGGATGATTGCCATTCCTTCTACTAGTAGTAAATAAGGAGCAGGTACGATTAGGCGACTGATCATCGTCCTAACGTATCAGGTGACAGTGGATATCCCCAAAACTTTTAAAAGAAGAATTGATAATGATGACAGACTGATATACTGAAAGGTGAAAGGAAAATTGGTATGGAATGATGGACTAATATTATATTATATTAGAAGAGAAACTGATATTATATTGTTATATATATATATATATTTTTCTTATGAAGGAAAAATGGATGGTGTATTGAATAAGTAATGATTAATTCTTTTCTTAATTATTCTAGTGGATTTTCTGTTTATTAATATATATATATATATATATATATATATATATATGTGTGTGTGTGTGTGTGTGTGTGTGTGTGTGTGTGTGTGTGTGTGTGTGTGTGTGTGTGTGTGTGTGTGTGTTTTAACTTTTATTCTGGTTTACAATATTATCTTCCTGAGCTATTATAGCTCACTCTTGCTATTTAATTATATAACAGCTAGGGCAGATGCCAATACTACATACTACACCCCGGAAGAGGGTAAGGGCTTTTGAGAGAGTACTGGCGCCTATCCCTAAGGTAGCTCTTGTAGGACGGATGGGTATTAGTAGACATATGTAAATTAAGAGTGTAAGCTTGTGTAATAACTTTTGGTTGTTGAAATGCTTCTTCTAGAAGTAATATTCAGCAACACTACTTAAGTAAGATTTTGGGTTGTAATAACTCTTTTAACTTTAAACTGTTATTATTATGGATGTTGTTCTCTGAGCATATGACTGGTGTGTAATGTTATAGTGTGGGGTCTATTGTGTGAGTATGAGCAAGTAGTTATACTTCAACTATCAAGAATATAATGTTATTAAATGGAAATTGGATCGTGATGACCTGGATTCATGACCCCGAATCTAGGGGCGTCACACTGATTGTTATTATTTATGGGGTTAATTGGCTATTCCATAACTTAACTCGTGCTCAACTTGCAGTTGGGTAATCAAACTCAAAAAGCTTGCAGTCAGCTCATCAAAGTAATTAAAACTTGCAATTGGCCAACCGCCGTTAACTCCGTGTAACGTCCGTGACGGAAAACTGACATGGTGTGGTGATGTGTTAAAAATTATATATGTTGTCCGCTGAGGTGTTTTGGTTCGTTAAAAACAAAAATTTTACGTAAATAATGAAGCATTTTTGGAGTATATATGAATAGTTTCTTTATTTCTTTTTCACTCTCTTTCCTCACAATCTCTCGTCTCTCTTCCCTGTAAAATCTCTCTCCCTTATTCTTCATTTTTCTTTTTCTTCATTCCGGTGCCACCCTTTCATTCAAATCCACCACACCAGCACCTCTTTACTTCCCCTCCTTCCCACCCACCCACCTCCTCAACCACCCTTCTCCTCCCCACCACTGCCTTTCTCCTTAAACTTGCGGTGACACCACCGCCTGCAGCAACCCAACCTGTAACGTCAACATTTTTCCGACGAACCGAAAAATAAACCGGAAAAATTAAAGAAAAATATGAATCGTGCTCTACTTTAAATGATTTATACTCTTATGGTATCAGAATCAATTAATAGTCAACCAAACATAACTCCGGTCATTCCAAAATTTTCGACAAATAATAACTATGTCAAAAAAAAACTCGAGTTCTCAACATGCAGAGCCAATTACACCACACAAAATTCGTACCCAACGATTAAATACTAAAATATAGCATAATCATCAAAATAAAACCTAAAAATAAAAACCCAAATTTCATAGACATCAAAATTTTTACCCCAAAATTCGATTTTGTTGACTAAAATGGATTGAGGATAGTGAAAGCTTTATTTTGATGGTTTAATTGCTCCGTTTGGACTCCCGAATCTTCAGAACGGTGGTGGATGGCGGCAACAGTACGGGAAGAGAAGAGTGAGAGACGCGGTGAGAGAGGGGGGGTTGTGTCTGTATGCAAGGGGGTTGGGTGGGTTAAGAAATAAAAGATTTTTTTACTTGTAAATTATTTACATTATCTAAAAATATAGCCAGATTGATGAAGATGAATGGGAAAATGTAGATGAATATGTATATGTATTTGTAAATTGTAATCAATAATTTAGAAAAGATAATAATTTATTAATGAAATGAATGAATGAGTCTATGTGGCAGCTGATTTGCCAAATATGAGGAGAGAGAAAAGTCTATGTGGCAAGTTATGTGTATCAAACTAACGGATCTCCGTTAAAAGTTAACAAAATTTAACGACCGTGCAAGCTTTTAATAGTTTAATTATAAGATTGCAAGTTTTAATTAGTCTGATGATGTTAATGCAAGTTTCTTAAGTTCGATTAGCCAACTGCAAGTTGAGTACAAGTTCAGTTATGAATTTGCCAATTAACCCATTATTTATGTTATTATTATTGAATTTGTGTATTACACCATAAAAGGTCTACGGCAACACCAAAAAAATGTTGTCATAGGCCCGAAATATGTTGCCTTAGGCCCAAAAAACCCCAAAGCCAACATTTTGCTGGTGTTGCTATTTTGGTCGTTGCCTTCGGGGTCAAAGGCAACATTCTACTTCTCTATGGCAACATCAGTTTTCTGTTGGCGTAGACTAGCTATGGCAACAATATTATCAGTTTTTAGCAACGTGATATTATGTTGCCTTTGGGTTAAACATTTTACAAAAAAGTGGGGCCCACTTTTTGGGGCCCCACCAGTGGGGCGCATTTTTTGGGACCCACTGGTGGGGCACACTTTTTGGGACCCACTGGTGGGGCCCACTTATGGCTATGCCAACACAATTTTTGTCTACTGCAACATTTTTTTGCACCTTTTTTTAACATTAAATATCCTTTTTACCAACACTTTATAGCATCAATGGCAACACTTTTTTATTTACAACAAAAATACGCAATTTGAATATATGCATTTCCAAAATAACCAAATCAATACAATTATTATAGTTCATAATCCTTATTACATCCCCTGATTACATATAATTCTTTCAAATAGTCAAGCAACAAATTTGACTCTCAGGATTCTTTCGACATCATCAATTCTGATTTTGGACACTGGTATATCCCCTGATTCCACCGGATAAAATAAATCATCCAGAAACAATTCATATCTGGAAGGCACCATCACCTACAAATTTTTATAAGGTAGAAATTGATGTTAGTAACATTAAAGGACCTTTAGCACAGGTGTTAATTTTCAGTCTTTACCATGTCAACTCCTGCATTGATAGTTGATAACACAAATTGTTGGTAATTTGAGCCGCAGGGATCGGAAAGTCTGTCAAGTGCTTCCCAGTCAGTAATTACCATACCCTGCAGCAAAATACACCTCTGAATTTTTCTCCGTTTACTTTATAAGGAAACGAGTTTCACATTAATAATGGAGCAATGTACATAATTCTCTAATTAGAAGCAGCATGCTTAAAAAGAAAAGGATGCGCCTCATCATGATTCTGCAGTTTGGATTAGGAAAAAGTTATTAACGGTTACACTACCTTAAATCCTAGCTTATTTTTGTTTAAAGGTATCAGATTCATTAAGTAGTTTCCCATGACACCTCAAAAAAACTAAGATGATTAATCACAAATACTCTTAAAATAGTAGTGGATGAACAAAACAGAGGTTTGGAGGCACTATCAAGAAAAGCAAAATGTGTTCACCAATGCAAAGCAATACAGGCACATAATAGCAACAAAACAGTTTCTGTACCTAAAACATTAGAAAACATAGACATGATGATTGGAATGTCATGTCTAAGCCTGCATATCACTAAAGTTCCGCGCAAGAGCTTTAGCAGCTGGTATTCTGTCGCTAGGATTCCATCGCAACATTCTCTAAGAACACAAACAGCATAATACAGTTACTTGTAATTCAAGATCTTCACATTTTATAGATGTAAAAGAGCACTTATAGATAAAATATTATGCAAAAGTTTCTGCAGGTAAGAAGGCTACACTTTTGTTAGCCCCCCGCATGCCAAGAGTGTAGCACCTAATCCAGTGGAAGTCAAGCCCTTTATATGTAGTATAGTTAAGCTCTGTAGACAGCTGGAGTTGGCCAGCGTCAAAAGCCCAACATTAGTAACAGAGCTAAATGACAAATTTATCTGAAAATTATACACAAAACAAATATTGTTAAATGCAGGTGCTCCTTTGGAGCGGGTGATAATTATATCGAAATGGAAAACTTGTTTACCTGTCGAAGGTTTTGGGAGAAGTGAGCAATTGGAATCAAACGATATAGCCATATTTCTAAAATATTAGCTTACAGTTGTGTAATGAAGAGCTTTTTCATTTACTCTCAACACATTTGAAATATTAGCTTCTACATATTGCAAGCATATGATCATCAGCTATATACTCAAATGCACTGATTCCAGAAATATATCTCAGCTATATGATTTCACAGCTATAGCAGCTATATCAAATGATGTGACAAGAGGGCATCCTCGTGAATTTCGAATGTGTGTATCTTGGTACACTTGGACAATGATAATAAGGAGATATCTGTAATATCATTACAGTAGGCTATATTAATCATTTGAAGATTAGTACAACCATTGGAAAATGCTACGATACCCTCATCTGATATTCCAGCACAGCTGAATGAACAATAGACACATTTAACTAATCAGACGAAACTCAATCATGTCATAACAGTGGTTGTGTTATATGAAAGTTTTTCTGTTCTTTTTGGTTGTGTAAAACATGTTTCTCCATTGAAAACTTTGCTTCGTTAAATATTTATAAAGTTTTCATAGAAGAATAACACATTATTAAAAAGGTTTAGAAAGATTTTTTTTTCTAAGCAAGGTTTAGAAAGATTGATTGTAGTGATCAAAATTTCAATGTCGATCCATCACTTTTTCATCATTTAATAGAAGTCTTGTGATGGTAACTCAACGTTCACATTGCACTAAAGACATATACACTTATGAATGAAGTAATATTAACCTGTAAAAGTTATGACCGCGAGTGATAACCTGTATAAATCAAGTTCTATTAGTTTTGTGCAGCTCATGCCAATGTAACTAAGCCCCTCATTGGTTATGTTGAGACAAATTCCTAGTTTTAAGCTGTTCAGATTTGAGCACCTTGAGATAGATATCAACCCTGTTAAGACATCAGAACATGACAAAGTAAAGGCAAATTGGAGAGAATTTATAGTTATAATGAGTGTGAATTTAACACTTACTAAATACACCCAGCTTAAACCTTTTGTCATCCTCCACTTAGCTACTCTTCTATCAAACAAACAATCAAAACTAAAATATGATATGGGAAACTTAATCGCACTGAACATGTGCAATAACTCTCTTAAACTTCTAGGTAACCTGATCCAAAAAATTTATAAAGTCACAACAAATCGAAACGATATTAACACTAACATATTAATACAAAAAATCAACTCAATATTAACACAAAACAATAATTGAACCAAATTTAAGCCCTAATATTGAAGCTACAAAATAAAATCAAACTCATAAAACAAATAATACATTCAATATATATAACACAAAAGATAAAAATACCACAAGCTCAAAGCCCCAAATTGAACCCGATTGAAGCCCTAATTTTGAATACCCGGACTAAACTTGATTGAACCCGACCCGATTGAAGCCCAAATTTCAATATCAATCCTGAGATATCAAAAATACAAATCAAAATCAGTCCTAAATTAAACAAACATATGTATATATAGATAATATGTATATATGTACAGATAATAGTCCTAAATTGAAAAAGTCATAAATTAAAGAAACATACAAATAGAAGGAAATCGAAGAGTGTATATTATATGTATGTATGTATGTATGTATGGATAATAGAAGGAAATTGAAGAGTCTCTGCGTGTGAGCGTGGGAGAGAAAGAGAGAAAGGCGAGGAGCTACCACTGAAAGAGAGAACGAAAATTGGAAAAATGAAGTTAAGTGAAAAGAGAGAGGCGGTATATTTTGATGTTGTCCGAAAATTTTGGATGAGGCGGTATTTTTGCCGCTCATCCAACTTGTCCCAACTTTTCATCTTTTTGTCTCTTACAAGAAAAAAAATAATTTACTTTTTCATTTTTTTATTTATTTGAAAAAATAATTTAATTTTTAATTAAACATTCAATTCTTTTTACATAATTTGAAGTAATATATTCAAAAAAAATTAATCATGTACGAAAATATTTTTATTTTCATGATATACTAAAATATATATTTAGGAAAAAAAATATTTTAAACATTTTGTTTAATAATATTTAATGATCATAAAAATAAAATTGCACATCTTAAAATGTTTTAATATTTTTAGTGAAATATTCACTTCTAACGGAATCTTCTAGATTTTTATTAAAAAAAATTGATTATTTTTATCCAAAAAAACTAATTTTCATGTGAAAAAAGATTAAATTTTTTATTTTTATTAGAAAATGTAAAATTTTGTTCATTTCAAAATTAAGGCAACACAATATGATACCTACAGCAACATGCAAACACTTTTATTCTATGGCAACATATTTTTGCTATCTGAGGCAACATAAAAATGACAATGTTGTCTTAGCCAAAAACATGCATGGCAAAGGTAACATATCCTATGGCAACACATGCTCTAAATGTGGTCGTAGGCCATTTATGGTGTAGTGATATATTGAAAATCTAAAAATATATGTCGATTAAACATAAATCTTTACTGGTTTTTTACGGATCATAGACGCACATATTTTTTCCTTTAAAAAAAAGTGACATAAAATTGGTATAAAAAAATGTAAGTACTTTTTTCAATTATAAATGTATATTCAATTTATACAATATTGTGTTTACGAATTTATATGATATTATAGATACTTTTTTTTTTCTAAACGTTAACTTAAATTATCTATATTTGAAATTTAAAGAAGTCTGACGCGAAATTCAACTTGGTAAACTAGTTATTTACATAATATGTCCGATACAATAAAATCTTGTTCAGTTAATACTCGATACTACCATAAACTAATATTTGCAATATGAATTTTTGGTCTTAACATAATAGTAAAAGTATAAAAATAATATCAATTAATTAATAATTTTTATAAATTAATAAAATTTGATTATCCTAACAATATATATATTAATTTATAGAGATTTTATTGTATTTAATTTAGTAGATTAATTTCATACTAACTCCTATTTTTCTATCTTACTGTTGTTTTCTGGTTGAGGTGCAATATGTACCGTACTAATTATGTCAAGGAAATTGATAAATATATATTTCACCTGTAGAAAAAAAATAGTAAGGATAATTATCAAAATGGACCATCCACCGATCTTTGGCCCTCAATTGCTATCCCATGGATATTGAATTTCGTGTAGCGCATTAGCTGAAAAAATTAACAAAGGATGCGGCATTTCGTGGAGCACATCTGCAAAGGATGTGCTACACCATGCAGCACATCTGCAAAGGATGTGCTCCACCGTGCAGCACATCTCCCCTGTTGTGCTACACGAAACGCCGTATCACCCTGTGCACACGAAATGCCGTATCACCCTGTTGTGCTACATGAAACGACGTATCTACGGCGCATTTAGGACCTTCCTTTCTGAATTTGGGACATTCTGGGCCTTCACCCTAAGGATTACTCCTTGACAGTTAAATGTGCACGTTAGCTTCTTAGAACATCTCCAACAGTATCCTAGCTCATTCCTTAAATATAATATAAAAAATTAGATCCTAGTAACTTACGACATAGATAAGTAGTTTCATCTCCAACAATGTTCCCTATACTCATTCCTTATTTGATAGTTTATTATTAAAAGTACTTTCTATCATTAAAAGTACAACATACAATAGAGAGATAGAGAGTGTTTGAATTTTTTATAATAAAATATAAGTTAAGGGAACCTTAAAATAAGAGAGAGAACCCTTATTTTTAAGGTATGAGAGGAGTGTCCTAGTGATTTAAGATTAGTAGATCACTAGGACATTGTTGGAATACTATTTTTGCACTCATTCCTTAAAATTCAAGTTAGGTGCATGAATAACTAGTCTCTTGGAATTGCTCCTAATATAATTACTGTTAAGTAACCAACTTATCTAAAATCTTAAGGTGTTAGAGAAAGGCCGATTGCTCCTAATATAATTACTGTTAAGTAACCAACTCATCTAAAATCTTAAGGTGTTAGAGGAAGGCACAACCGGATCTTTATATTATATTCTAACACTCTCCCTCACTCGAAAGCTCGTTTTTGGGTCGAAGAGTGGATCACGGGCGCTCATCTTTTGGTGCATAACATGCCTTCGTGTCAATATTAAATATTGAGAATATTGGGGACGGTGAGGTTCGAACTCGAGATCTCCACAAACACCAGAGCTTTGATATCATGTTAGAAACCGTTTCACCCAAAACCTTAAGGTGTTAGAACAAGGCCCAACCGGATCTTTATATTATATTCTAACACTCCCCCTCAATCGAAAGCCCATTTTTTGGTCGAATAATGGATCACGGGCGCTCATCTTTTGAAGCATAACATGCCATCGTGTCCATATTAAATATTGAAAATATTGGGAAGTCATTTTACATGTTCTTATATTATAATTCTAATAATTACTTCTCGGGGGATTACAAGGAAAAGGAAAAGACGTAGGGTGTAGCTAGGTAATTGAGGTATCTTTGCAGAGAGGATATTTATCTAAATACTACTCTAAAAATGAGGAACTTTTTAAAACAATAATTGAAGCACACCTGAGAAGGCCAGGTTACCATCCTTAATAAAGCCAAAGTTGACAAGGCTCAAAGCAATAGCTAGGCTAAAGCCTAAAGCTGTACTACTCAAAATACTAGTCAGTTAAAGTTATGACCAGAGAGCATATATGTCTGTAAAACATACACATACGCATGGTGTTATTTAGGTTTGGAATATTAGCTAGAGAGGTATAGAAAAAAAAAGAGAGAAAGATGAGAGATGGAAGAAGAACAAGAAGGAGAAGAACCAAGTGTCGTCACTCGCAGCATAGGCTTTGAATATCATCACATTCATCGATGTGAGCCCAATTATACATGTTCCTTTAATATTTAACAGGTTAAATTGATGAAGATTGAAATATATATTTGTTATATAATTGATAAAGAAAATGTATTATTGAAAAATATATTTAATTTATTTTAAAATATAATTTTTAAATTTTAATAAAAAAGTTGATTAATTTTATTACTAAAAAAAATCAAAAAATACATCTAAAATGAGATTGGAATGAATATACTACTATAAAATATACAAATACAAAAAGAGCAGGATTAGTAGTAGACTGCTATAAACTAAAGCGAGTGTAGAGTAGTGTTGTAAAATTGGACAGAGAGAAGGTACGGTGGCGTTATAAAACAAGAGGAAACTTACAAAACGGAAAAGAGGTTACTCGTTTGACGGGAAGTAAATTACATAAATCGATGTCACCTCCCTTCCCACCTAGAAGAGTCTCTAGACCTCTTTCCCTCTTCTTTTACCTTAATAAATTCTGACATGCCCATCAGTATAATTGGATTCTTTCGAGGAATGCTTACAGATAAATAAATATTCGATGAATAAATAACTTCTTCAAATGAATTTTTTTTTGGTCCCAGTAAAATAAAGACAATGTATTTTTGATTTCAATAAATTTATAATCTCGATTAATGAATAAAATTTTTCAATACCGAACATATTCATTTATCGAAATTTAACTACTAGTTGGTTAGAAATTCATGTAAACCAAGTTAATAAAGATTTTGTTATAAAGATTTTGTTGTAGCTGAAAAACTTCTTTTCCTCAAAAAATACTCTACATCTTTTTGTTACGGTATTTATTTTATTTTCTTCCCCGAATGCTCTAACTTGGGAAAGAAAAAAGTGGAGTTGTAACAGTCTACATATTTTTAGCTTTTGATTGTCTTTGTATATGAGGACGTAATTACGTGTACAGTAAAATGAACAGAGGCAAAATGCTGGGTCTGGCATAATTGGTTGATAGTAAATGATAAAAGTAGATGCGATTTTATATACGAATGAAAATTTGATTCTTTTGATGAACAAAAAGAAAGGAAAGGATACTAAAAAAAGAGTTAAAGGAAAGTAGATGACATGACCACAACAAATTAAGCAATGAGGACAATTTCCAAAAAGATAATAAGAAAAGGTAGAACCCATAATTTTCGTTGAGTTTGACACCAACACAGTATTAATTCTAATTTAATAATATCAAACTCAACTTAATTATTAAATTAAAAAACATTTATCATTCTAGTTGGATTTCTATTCGAGGCATTGAGATAAAGCTTGTTAACAATAAATGAAACAGTAAATTGGTCAATAATCTTAGTTATAAAAAAGGAAATCATACCGTATAATTTGATGGCTAGAAGAATGCTTGATGGTTCTAGTTTCTTAGAAGTGGATTCATCGGATCAGGATTTGTTTGAGGATCTTTTTGTTATTGGTTTGTTTTTGCTCAGTGCATTTTGTTAAGATTTAACAATTCAGAATTTGAGTTACGATTTTGAAATTTAATCCGTTATCTGAGACATCGTATTCCCTGTTATCCAAAATTATAAAATAAATGATTATTAAAAAGTAAATTCGATTGATTTGAAATTCTAAAAGATGTTTATATAAAAAGAATGAATTTGACACTTCATAAAAAACAACGTCAAAACATTAACATTCGATGATATTGTGCTTCTGATTTTCGTTAATCCTAAATCCGGAATCCGGGGCTTAATTGATCAGGCAATGTGCATGTGGGTGTAGAGCGTGAGTGAGTGATTCCGAGAGTGTGGGCGAGCGGGGCGAGAGAGAGAGAAGGTGAAGATCTGTCACGGGTTTGCCTTGAAAAGCCCTTATTTCCACAGTCCTAGACGAACAGACACTTATTCTTCTCTCTCCCTACAAATATATATCTCAGCCCCCAAGATTCCCATTTTATACTTATTAATAGTGGTGGAGGTACCAAATTGGGTAACAACCAAATGACATGACATTAATTACTTGGTATTTTGCGATGTTTTAATTGGATGATTCTGATGGGGTCATTATAATTATAACCAATCAAAACAATTCCACCTCTTTTTATAACAATTTTTGGTACCAATTTGGTACATATTGCATTTTTTCTTTACATTTAAACCTCAAGGTACTAGCAATATTAACCTACTACTAATACCTCTCGGCTCTCACCTCCCTTCCCATTTTCTTACCAACTCCCCAGCTCAACAAAAACAAACACTAGCAATTCTCATAAATGGCTGCCCTAATGCTAGACAACTGCGAGAGCATCTTACTCTGCCTAGACTCCCACAAATCAGTTCCAGCACCATTTCTTACCAAATCTTACCAACTCGTCGACGACCCATTCACCGACCACATCGTCTCTTGGGGCGACGACCACACCACCTTTGTCGTTTGGCGTCCACCTGAGTTCGCTCGTGACCTTCTCCCTAAGTACTTCAAGCACAACAATTTCTCTAGCTTCGTCCGTCAACTCAACACCTATGTAAGTACACACACACACACACACACTAATTTGTATGTGTGTTCTTCTTTTAACATATGGCTAAAACTGATCTGGTCTCTTTTTGGTAATTTATATGATTAGGGTTTCAGAAAGATTGTACCGGACAGATGGGAGTTTGCAAATGAATTCTTCAAGAAAGGCGAAAAGCATTTACTCGGCGAGATTCACCGCAGAAAAACTTGTCAACCACACCAAATGTCTCTCAACCACCACTCTCAATCAAGCATCCACCACCCGGGTTTCTTCCCCTATCAGAACCCTAGCATTTCCCCATCCAACTCGGACGAGCAACTCAACAACTGGTCCTGTGACTCCCCACCGCCTCTCTCTTCCCCAACTCATCACACAACAACTACAAGCGTATACAACTGCTCAGTAACCGCGCTTTCGGAGGATAACGAGAGGCTCCGGAGGAGCAATAACATGCTAATGTCCGAACTAGCTCACATGCGAAAATTGTATAACGACATTATCTATTTTGTTCAGAACCATGTCAAGCCTGTACTGCCGAGTAATTCTTATCCACCTTCTCTCATTTTGCCTAATGGTGGTGGTAATAATGTCTCCCTGGTGCATCAAAAGGGTTTTAGTGGTCATCAATTTGGTAATGGGTGTGATCAACAATATAATTATCAGATTAATAATAGTGTTAAACAAGGTAGTAATGAAGGAGCAAAGCTATTTGGGGTGCCACTTCAGTGTTCTAAGAAGAGATCGTTACAGCATGAGTATATTGGGATGAGTACCAACAAGGCTAGATTTGTGTTGGAAAAAGATGATTTAGGGTTGAATCTTATGCCTCCTTCTCCATGTAAATTTAGTACGTAGTTAAGCACTTATGCTTGCCTTTTTTGTTCTTAAATACACCCTATTTAAGAAATCCTTTTCTTTATATTAGTTGCCACTTGTTAAATAGTAACTAATCTTTGATTTCCTTTTTTTTTTTTTTTTCATTTTTTGTCTTGTCATGTTTATATGTTTATGGAGGAAATGTGTTGTGAACTTGTCATTTACCTCTCTACTGATATATTATTATCAAAGTCTCATAGCTTAAGGATCAGTGTGGTTTTTGTTTGAAGGTGATTTAAAAAGTTCCACATGAAGATTAACCAATTTTACTTATAACAGTAGAGAGATTAATGTCCTAAACTATATAGCTCTTAATTAAAGTAGTTTGATTGATCAATTTTTTCAAATTCTTGTATTTGTGTCATGTCTTACCTCTTTCTCCCTTTGTATGTTGATATGGTGTGTTTATTAATAATTTGGGTTGTATTCATTTTAAAGGAGAGCTCAAAATATTGTCCCATTTGGGATGAAGCTCACAAGGTTCTCTTTCGTCAGAGTCCTCGTTGTACCATGACAAATTTTCTCTGGCTTTTACAGCAATGCATTAATGTGACTCCAAAAGTATACCATACAAGTATGATATATATGACAAGAAATACAGTAGCAGTACTCCAGTACTCGTTCGTCTCTTAATTTGAGAAGAATCCTGAAATTAAATACTGTAGCTAGTACTAGTATTTGACATTTGACTATTGAGGGAGTGTGTTTGTGTGTATGCAGATTGCACACATAGGAGGGAATAGTTTCTTCCTTTTTCTCAGCTATGAATTACTCCCTCAGTCCCTTGAATTGTATACGTTGGGGACGGAATGTAACATGTATTTTAATACTTATAATTCCATAATTTATTTTTACTTTTTTTCTTCTAAATAAAAATATAATATTTAAATTTTGATTTATAAAAGAAAATTTTAAAAATAATTTATGGAACTATACTTTATACAAAACTTAAAATATGTGAAAATGGTAAAAAAATTGTATAGAAACGAGTGAGAGGAGGGAGTAATGATTAAGAGGCTCATTATTGTTATTTTCAACAAAGAAAATAAGGCCATCATCATAGGATGTGATTAAGGTTAAAAGCTTATTTTTCTGGTGAATTTGAACAAATAGTACTACTGCAGTCACTCAAAGTCAAGAAAGACACATATAGCTAGGAAAAAGAAAGACAGGTAAAAGAATATGAAAAAGAAGGTGAGTTATCCCAAAAGTGAGTGGCCAAAGTTGAGGAAAGAAATAATAGAGATGTTGCGGAAACGTTTTAAGCATGGCTAGCGTACGCATTTCCTGCTTCTCGCTACTTTAACTCTGAAGTATCTGGTATATCTCTCGCATTCCCTGTCCTCAAGTAGTGACATATTTTACCGTGTTAGAAATATAGTCCAGTTGATTGGTAAACTACTATTCAGCAATGATAAAAATGGGTCAAACTTTGACGAGTCAGATTACTACTCATTCATTAGAAATTAATCGGATTGAATTTCATCAAGTACTCAAATTAGTAACTATAACATCTTAACCCACAATGAACTATCGAATGCATACCGGATTTAAGAATTCAAATTAGTAACTATAACATCCTAATTCACAATGGAATATCAAATGCATACCGGATTTAAGAATTCATCAGAGGTCAGTTCAAGACTGCTAGTAAATTGATATATATTGATCATTGACTTGTCTATATAAATGTCCCAAATATTCTTATTTTTATTGATGTGAGATGTTATAAACACCCTCTCTAGTTGAGCCCACACACAGGCTTAGTGAACCCAAGTAGTGCCTCTGCACTTTTGGCCGGACATCCAAGTCCACAACCGAATGTTTACCGAACCCAACAACTCACCACAGGTCATCCCAAAAGTGCTAACAAATTGATACACATTAATTATTGACTTGTATCTATAATGGTCTCAAACACTCTCATTCTATTCGATGTGGGATGTTACCCTAACAAATATTAAAAAATTGAGTATCGGTATATTCATATGTTAGGACGGTTACTCAGATTTTCAAAAACACAAATAAAATCAATTTCAATTTTTATAACCTTACTATTAGGAGTGTGCATGAATCGGTTCGATTCGATTTTTATCAATAATCATTAATAAATCGTACATTTCGATTCGGTTCGGTTTCTATATCGTAACCGAACTATCCGAAACGGTCTTTCCGATTTGATTAACTGTTGTTCTATTTTTTACGATTTTTATTTAATTATAATAAAATAATTTTTGTTAGTTTAAAATTAAAATCAAAATTGATGTCTAATTTTTTAACAAAACTATCTTATTCAACACTACGAAAACTATACAACATACTATTCGGATTAAAGTTTCTGCCAGGAGAGATGGATTGATACATTTTTCAGGTACGCAGCCTGGAAACTAATGTAAAGTTCATCAATTATATTACATAATAGGCACCTGATGCAAGAATTATAAAAAAAAGTTGAATAGTAATATTTAAAGAGAAAAGGGATCCTGAGATATATCTCAGGAAACTTTTCCTAAGATAATTATAAAAAAAGTTGAATAGTAATATTTAAAGAGAAAAGGGATCCTGAGATATATCTCAGGGAACTTTTCCTAAGATACATATAAAATATTCTTTAAATCTTGCCGCAGAGCTAATTAAAAATCTTTCAAATTACTAAAATACCCACCCCATTTTTATATATAAAAAACAGTTATCTTAGGGAACTTACCTGAGATATATCTCAGGTTCCCTACTCTCATATTTAAATATGTTGCAAGCCGTAATATTATATATTATATATTAAGTATAGAATTGTTTTATATATGAAAATTTAAGAAATTAATTATATGTATGATTTTGAAAATTAAAATTTACTAGCCTAAAACCCGTGTGATGCACGATTTTGTTAATATTTTATAAAAAAAATCATTAATTTAAATTAATTTTTTTAAACATGAATTTTGGAGGCTTACATTTTTATATGAGATGATTTGATAATAATTATATAAATGTTATCCATGATATTTCTAGAAAATGAGGGATTTTATTTAGAAAATATAGAAAAGATGATAGATTTTAGTTAAAAAGAGTAATCAATTAATTATTAGTAATTATAAAATTATTACTTCATTTTTTTAAATAGAATGCCCGTGATATGATTAGAAAAATAGAGAATTTAGTTAGAGAAAAATTAAAAAGGTAATATGTTCTAGGTGAAAAAGGTAATTGATTAGTTTATAGTAATTATAATTTAATTACGTTATTTTACTAAATACAATTGCTCATAATATTTTTAGAAAATAAAAAATTAATATTGTCTGTGATATTTCTATTAAAAGAGGGATTTTAGTTAGAAAATATCGAAAAAATGATACGTTTTAGCTGATAAAGGTGAAGTTAATTAATAATATTATAATATTTTTATTTTAGTTTATTAAATAGAACCGCCCGTGATATAATTGGAAAAAGTAGAGATTTTAGTTAGAGAAAATAGAAAGGTAACGTGAAGATGACATGATTTACATGAATAAGGTAATTGATTAATTATAGTAATTATAATTTAATTATGTTATTTTACTAAATAAAATTGTTCATAATTTTTAGAAAATGAGAAATTAATATTGCCGGTTATATTTCTAGAAAAAAAAGAATTTAATTAGAAAAAATAGAAAATATGATATATTTTAGCTAAAAAGGTAATCGGTTAATTATTAGTGTTATGATATTATTATTTAATTTTTATTAATAGAAACGCCCATGATATAATTGGAAAAATGGAGGTTTTGTAAGAGAAAAGAAAAAAAGGTAACGTGTTTTGGCTGAAAAAGGTAACCTCCATGATAAAATTCGAAAAAAAGAGATTTTAGTTAGAGAAAAGAGAAAAAGTAATGTGTTTTGACTGAAATAATTGATTAGTTAATAGTAATTATAATATAATTATGTTATTTTATTAAACAAAATTGCTTGTAGTGTTTTTAAAAAGGAGAAATTTTAGTTAGATAAAATGTAAAAGATATTCTATTTTACCTGAAAAAAGAAATTATTTAGTTATTGAAAAATAAAGAACGTAATATGTTTAACCTGTGCTTGTAGTATTTTTAAAAAGGAGAAATTTTAGTTAGATAAAATGTAAAAGATATTCTATTTTACCGAAAAAGAAATTATTTAGTTATTGAAAAATAGAGAAGGTTATATGTTCAACCTAAAAAAGGAAATTGAGGGATTTTAGTTAGAAAATGTAGAAAAGATGATAGATTTTAGTTAAAAAGAGTAATCGATTAATTATTAGTAATTATAAAATTATTACTTCATTTTTTTAAATAGAATGTCGGTGATATGATTAGAAAAATAGATAATTTAGTTAGAGAAAAATTAAAATGATAATATGTTTTAGTTGAAAAAGATAATATAGTAAGTTTAATTTAATTACGTTATTTTACTAAATACAATTGCTCATAATATTTTTAGAAAATTAAAAATTAATATTATCTATGATATTTCTATTAAAAAAGGAATTTTAGTTAGAAAATATAGAAAAAATGATACGTTTTAGCTGAAAAAGGTAAAATTAATTAATAATATTATAATATTATTATTTTAGTTTATTAAATAGAACCGCCCATGATATAACTGGAAAAAGTGGAGATTTTAATTAGAGAAAATAGAAAGGTAACGTGAAGATGACATGATTTACATGAATAAGGTAATTGATTAATTTATAGTAATTATAATTTAATTATGTTATTTTACTAAATAAAATTGTTCATAATTTTTAGAAAATGAGAAATTAATATTGCTCGTTATATTTCTAGAAAAAAAATTAATTTAATTAGAAAAAATAGAAAAGATGATATATTTTAGCTGAAAAGGTAATCGGTTAATTATTAGTGTTATAATATTATTATTTTATTTTTATTAATAGAAACGCCCGTGATATAATTGGAAAAAGGGAGATTTTAGTAAGAGAAAAGAAAAAAGGTAACATGTTTTGGCTGAAAAAGGTAACCTCCATGATATAATTGGAAAAACAAAAATTTTAGTTAGAAAAAAGAGAAAATGTAATGTGTTTTGACAGAAATAATTGATTAGTTAATAGTAATTATAATATAATTATGTTATTTTATTAAACAAAATTGCTTGTAGTGTTTTTAAAAAGAAGAAATTTTAGTTAGATAAAATGTAAAAAATATTTGGTTATTGAAAAATAAAGAACGTAATATGTTTAACCTGTGCTTGTAGTGTTTGTAAAAAGGAGAAATTTTAGTTAGATAAAATGGAAAAAATATTCTTTTTTACCTGAAAAAAGAAATTATTTAGTTATTGAAAAATAGAGAAGGTAATATGTTTAACATGAAAAAGGAAATTATTTAGTTCTTGAAAAATAGAAAGATAATATGTGTAACCTGAAAAAGGAAATTGATTAGTTAGTAAATCTGTAATTGAGTAAGGGTAAATAAGTAAAATCAATGGGTATCGTAAAAAAGGTAACGTGTTTTGGCTGAAAAAGGTAACCTCCATGATATGATTGGAAAAAGAGAGATTTTAGTTAGAGAAAAGAGAAAAGGTAATAAATTGATTAGTTAATAGATCTGATAAGTGCATATTTTTACATATTTTTATTACCTATTTATTGTTTGAATTCGTATTTTAATAAATTATTTTGTTGTATTTCAGGAAATTCAAGAAAAATTGAAGAAATTGCAAAATAAAGAAATAATGGTCAAAGAAGAGAAAACGAAGAAAAAGAAGGACCAAAATAGAAGAAAAGGAAAGAGAAGGGAGTTTGGTGCAAAAGCTGAATTTTTATTTAAAAACTAAAAAAGGAAAAAAAAATGGAGGGCTAGGATTTAATCCCACCAAACAAATGAATGGTGTGGATTAATCCACACCCACCAAAAACCCCACTAATTTCCTATAAATAGCCTCATATTTTCTCTTGTAAACCACCATTTTTTTTAGTTTTAGTTTTAGTTTTAGTTTTAGGACACTCCTAAATTTATTATTGTAATTTTTCTGCAATTCTTGTATTCATTTTAATTTTAAGTACATGTTTTTTCCAGCTATAATTTGTGTAATTCGAAGTATTAGCATACCCTGCATTTTTAGTACAAACCAATCTATTGCCTTATTATTATTTTTTCTGTAAATCGGACTCTCAAATCCACCCATCTCTTATCTCTCTCTCTCAAATTCGCTGCAACACCTCTCCTTCCTCCTCCCTTCTTCGATTCTTGCCCCACGAACCCAGTCTTCTCCTCCCTTATTTCTCTCAAATTCGCGGCAACATAACCACAATCCCATCTCTCTCGTGTCTCTATCTATTTCCCTCTTCTTCGATTTCACCCACACACCACCCCTTTCCCCTGTTCTTGTTTTTTTTTCTTGTTTATAATAATTTTATGGTTTGCTTCTGATTTGTAACGAATTCGAAAACAAGTTCAGTTCCGAATTTCGGTTTCGTTGTTATTATTCAGTACTGTGCGATTTTCCCCTGTTCTTGCATTGCATCGTTGTAGTTTTATGCTTGCCGAGTTTTACCAAGTTTACGTTGTTTGCGTTTTCAGAGTTCTGTGATTCAATTCGGTCCCCTTTTAAAACGAAGAAAAAGAAGGACCAAAATAGAAGAAAAGGAAAGAGAAGGGAGTTTGGTGCAAAAGCTGAATTTTTATTTAAAAACTAAAAAAGAAAAAAAAATAAATAAATATGGAGGGCTAGGATATAATTCCACCAAACAAATGAATGGTGAGGATTAATCCACACCCACCAAAAACCACACTAATTTCCTATAAATAGCCTCATATTTTCTCTTGTAAACCACCATTTTTTTTAGTTTTAGTTTTAGTTTTAGTTTTAGGACACTCCTAAATTTATTATTGTAATTTTTTTGCAATTCTTGTAAGCATTTTAATTTTAAGTACATGTTTTTTCCAGCCATAATTTGTGTAATTCGAAGTATTAGCATACCCTGCATTTTTAGTACAAACCAATCTATTGCCTTATTATTATTTTTTCTGTAAATCGGACTCTCAAATCCACCCATCTCTTATATCTCTCTCTCAAATTCGCTGCAACACCTCTCCTTCCTCCTCCCTTCTTCGATTCTTGCCCCACGAACCCAGTCTTCTCCTCCCTTATTTCTCTCAAATTCGCGGCAACATAACCACAATCCCATCTCTCTCGTGTCTCTATCTATTTCCCTCTTCTTCGATTTCACCCACACACCACCCCTTTCCCCTGTTCTTGTTTTTTTTTCTTGTTTATAATAATTTTATGGTTTGCTTCTGATTTGTAACGAATTCGAAAACAAGTTCAGTTCCGAATTTCGGTTTCGTTGTTATTATTCAGTACTGTGCGATTTTCCCCTGTTCTTGCATTGCATCGTTGTAGTTTTATGCTTGCCGAGTTTTACCAAGTTTACGTTGTTTGCGTTTTCAGAGTTCTGTGATTCAATTCGGTCCCCTTTTAAAACGAAGAAAAAGAAGGACCAAAATAGAAGAAAAGGAAAGAGAAGGGAGTTTGGTGCAAAAGCTGAATTTTTATTTAAAAACTAAAAAAGAAAAAAAAATAAATAAATATGGAGGGCTAGGATTTAATCCCACCAAACAAATGAATGGTGAGGATTAATCCACACCCACCAAAAACCCCACTAATTTCCTATAAATAGCCTCATATTTTCTCTTGTAAACCACCATTTTTTTTAGTTTTAGTTTTAGTTTTAGTTTTAGGACACTCCTAAATTTATTATTGTAATTTTTCTGCAATTCTTGTAAGCATTTTAATTTTAAGTACATGTTTTTTCCAGCCATAATTTGTGTAATTCGAAGTATTAGCATACCCTGCATTTTTAGTACAAACCAATCTATTGCCTTATTATTATTTTTTCTGTAAATCGGACTCTCAAATCCACCCATCTCTTATCTCTCTCTCTCAAATTCGCTGCAACACCTCTCCTTCCTCCTCCCTTCTTCGATTCTTGCCCCACGAACCCAGTCTTCTCCTCCCTTATTTCTCTCAAATTCGCGGCAACATAACCACAATCCCATCTCTCTCGTGTCTCTATCTATTTCCCTCTTCTTCGATTTCACCCACACACCACACCTTTCCCCTGTTCTTGTTTTTTTTTTCTTGTTTATAATAATTTTATGGTTTGCTTCTGATTTGTAACGAATTCGAAAACAAGTTCAGTTCCGAATTTCGGTTTCGTTGTTATTATTCAGTACTGTGCGATTTTCCCCTGTTCTTGCATTGCATCGTTGTAGTTTTATGCTTGCCGAGTTTTACCAAGTTTACGTTGTTTGCGTTTTCAGACTTTTGTGATTCAATTCGGTCCCCTTTTCCTCCTGCATTTCGTTAAATTTTCTTGATTGTGCAATGGGTTCGAGGTTTTGATTGTAATCGCTGTTGTGTTGCTGTTTTGTGAGTCATCGTAGTACTAAGATTCGTTTCGCTATTTGTTTTTGAGTTTATACTGAATCGCCGAGTCCTTTGGTTTTGATGTTTGATTTTCTGAGTTTTGCTGTCTGCGTTTTGCGTTTACTGTTTGTATAGTTTTTTTTTTATTCTTGTTTCGTTGGTTGAGTTGGATGTTGGTATAGCCGTGTTCTTTGTTGGTTGTTCGATGAGAATCGCCGAGTCTAGTGTCTTGCTTAAGTTAAGAATCGAGTCTGTATCTATTACATTTGGAGTCCAGTTTCGGAGTTTGTGAATCGTCCGGGGGTTCTGCATTTATATTTCCTGGTTTTCTTAGTTTTCATTGCTGCGTTAATTGAATACCTTCTGCGTGTCATTTTGCTGAATTTTGTAAATGTCTTCGATTTGTTTTTCTTTCATTTTCAGTGCTTCGTTCAAGGCTGCGTGAGATGTAAATGGCTAAGTCGAATTTGAGTTTATGGATGTGTTCGAAGTTCGTAGTTAATACCAAATCGTTGTATAAGCATAGTTCGAGTTCTGAGTTTCGGTTTTGCTTGGTTTAGTTCGAATAAATCCACTAAGTTCGTAGTTTAGTTATGTGTTGCTGAGTCGAGTTAATTTTCTGATGTTCACCGAGTCATTATGCTGAGTTACGATTTTGCTGGTGAATTCGTTGTTGCTCTGAGTTGAGTCGTGTAGCTGAGTCCTTTAGCTACCGAGTTCTAGTTCTGTGTTTTGTTGAGTTCACATGTTCGCTGCGTTTTCCGAATTTTGTTCGCATTTTTGTTGCAGTTTTGTAAGTTGTTATACCTAGCTGTCTGAGTTCTGGGTTGTTTCATCGTCCGTCTTCTAAATTCTAAGATCAAGTTTCAAAAAAAAAAAAAAAAAAAAAAACTAGATTAAATTTTCATTTATTAATTAAATAGTGTAAAATCAAAACTTTTGAAAACCCAATTTTAATTCGATTTTAGAATTTTGCAGAGTGATTTACTTTTCTTCACTTTTAATTAAATTAATTTAGAAATAGAAAAAAAATGGATTAATTTTCTTTTAAATAAAAATCAATTTAGATTTAAATAGTAAAAATGCAAAAAAATTCAGTTTTTAGTTTAGAAATAGAATAATTATATAAATAGTAAAAATCCAAATTCTCAAATTCCCAATTGTTCTAATTCGATTAAGTTAAAGGTTAAGGATCGCGAAATAGATATTATTCCCTGTGGATCGAATCTTAAAATACTAAAACGAGATCGTGCGCTTGCGATATTTAATTGTCATATTTTCGGCACATCAAGTTTTTGGCGCCGCTGCCGGGGAATAATTATTTTTCGCACCTTAATTTTTAATTTTTCGGATTAGTTTTCTTTCGCTTGCCTTATTTTTATTTCATTTTTTTTTAGGAAAATTTGGAATTTCGGGAATCTTTTCACGGAGCTTGGAAAAATCGGAATTCTTGGAAGCATGCTTCGATAACCCGTATCTCTCTCTTTTCGCCTTTTTATTTTTAAAAAATCAAAAAAAAAAAAATCAAAAAAATCAAAAATCACAAAGAAATTGAAAATTAAAAAATCAAAAAAAAAATTATTTGTAAATACATATTTGTTGCATCATGCATTCATCACTTATGGCACATCATCTAGATTTTTATTTTCTTGTTTTTAATTTTTCGTACCTAGTAAATTGTGGTGATCGCTGGCGGACCGAGGTACGTTAAATTCTTCTTTTCTTTAGTTTAGAACACGTAGTGTAGAGCATCCATAATTGTTTATCGTTTTTGTATATATCTCGTTGTTTGTTGCATCAAATAAACGTAATTAAGACTTATTCACGACCTTCAGTGTCTAAGGTTCGCCTGGCTGTTAAGATTCGGTGTCTAAGTGACGAGTTTGGCCTCTTGGCAATGCCTGCTCTAATATGGCCGAATCGGTCTGAATAATTCTTAATTTACGGGATTTTTAATGTGTCTTAACGTTATGTGAGCAATGTCTAGTTATTTTATTTAGGGAACCCTAGGTCTAGAATTTTTCTTTTGATTTTTCACCATTTCTTTTTGTGTGTTTGAATTAATTCTTTGTACGCTACATGTCCGATGAGTAATAATGAGATGTCACCAATGGCCCCTGAAGATTACACATATTGTGAAATTTGTAGTATTTATGGTCACTTTGGTTTTGAATGTTCTTACAATGCTTACAATGCTCAATTCGGACAAGTGAATGATTATCAAGAAAGATACGAGTCGAATCCGTACTTTAATGCATATAATCAAGATTGGACGGGTCAACCAAATTTTTCATACACGGACAACAACTTTCAGAATTTCTCATATCATGATCAACAACAATTCCAGCAACAACAATATGAAGAACAATATGACCAACAACAATTTGAGCAACCAACATGGCAGCAATATGAATATCCTCCACCGCAGAATTTCCAGGTTCATCAAACCAATGAAAATGCGCAACCTGATATATTGAGTAAGGCGGAGGAACTTCTAATGCAAACTCAAAAGATTCAAGAGGAGTTAAATAAACTGATGGGAGCTGAAATTGCAGAATGGGATAGCTCTTTTACTGCATGGCAGCCTGACTCTACACCGCCGCCATCTATACCACCAGAAGATGAAATGGATTCGATCATGCTTACAAATGATCAAGAGGAAAATAGTTTCTCGGTGTGTGTTGATGATGTACTTATTGAAATAGAAGAGGAGTTTCCCACCGAGGTTAAAATCAATGATGTTGTTGAGGATGTTGTGAGTAAAAATGAGAATCTGTGCTTCAAGGTTGACGTGATGTCAAAAATTGTCCAAGAAGATTTTTCTCCAATTTTGCTTGATAATCCATTCCAAACGGCTATTACCCTTCAGTCCTCGGAAGAAGGAGACCCTGATAAATGCTCCTTATTCATTGATTCAAAAAGCCAAGAGGATCAAATAGCTCCAGAGAAAGTAAGGAAGGGAGAAGAACCACCACCCGAGCCTCCACCTCGCGTGATTATTAAGGGAGTTCGGCGTTTTCGGGGCTATGAATTTTATCGATGCTTTATCACAAAATTTTCCAAAACTACATATTTTCTTGATCAATTTTTATTTATTGATGTAGTGGCTAAATTTGCTAATGCTTGTTTGGAAATTTTGTGCAGGATTAAAAAAAAAAGCTGTTGATGCTTTTTCGTGGTGGTCCCACGCAACAGGTTTTTGGAGTGGCAATCCATGCCTCGATACTTCATGCTTGTGCATTAGGGGAGTATTTCTTACTTTTCTTTTATACCTTTGCATACATTGAGGACAATGCATGATTTAGGTATGGGGGAGTGTTTAGTGTAAATACATAAAATTGAAAAATCCAAAAAAATTAAAAAATTTGAAAAATCCAAAAATAGAGATATTTTAGCTTAGTTGTCCTTCCCACTCTTTAAATTCTAGAACTAGTTGGTGTTGACTATTTTTCGAAAATTATATGTATAATGCCTTTAGATAATTTGAACGTAGTCAGGTAAGATTTTCCTCATGAAACTTGTGTCGAACAAATTTTTGCTTAAAAGACCAAGACGACACATTTGCACAAGACTTTTGATGGAAAAATTGTATAGGAATGTTATTCGATACCTGAGAGAGAACCCACATGTTAGAACAATGTCGAATCAAACCTTTGCGAAATCTTGCTCCTATAGTATTATATGCATTAAAAAAAAAAAGAAAAAAAAGAGTCAATAAATGTTTGTAATTGTTGAGTGCTAGTGTAATTTTGTAATAATAAATTCTTAGTAGGGATATCGGCTAGGTTGGGCTCATTAATAACCCGAGTAAGTAAGTCCGAGGGGACTTTGTGACTAGCAACCTAAGGTCCTTTGTGGTCTGGGATTGTTGACCTAAAACTCGCTAAATGGGTATTGATGCAAAAGTCTTTTGGGACCTCAACCATTGCATGGTCGGTCTAACTACTAAGAACGTGAAGTTTGGCTAGATACTTGTTTTAATAGAGATTGGGTCAGTTCAATATTGGTTGAAAAAGAAAATGTTCATATGCACTTTATCCATCATAGGCCTTAAATTCACTACACACCTTGGGATTTTGTGTAAATTTTTAGAGTCTAATCAAGTGGATTGTGAGAACCTATAACGTGGCTATTATTAGAATAATCTTTAAGGCATGTATTTTCCTACAAAATTGCTTTGTTAACACCAATAAAAGCTAGATTGAAAGAGGAAAGTTGGATACTTGCTGATTTATCTCAAAGATTTTATGGGTATATCTTCTGTAAACCCTTAGGAGACAACACTCCTCCTGTAGAGATCATCTATAGGTTTAACGGGTTGGTAAACCTAAAATTACCCGTGATTCCTACGACAGTGAGTATAGGTTTTTCATTATGCATTTTTCTTTTTGTTTTACTCGAGGACGAGCAAAAGATAGGTATGGGGGCATTTGATAAGTGCATATTTTTGCATATTTTTATTACCTATTTATTGTTTGAATTCGTATTTTAATAAATTATTTTGTTGTATTTCAGGAAATTCAAGAAAAATTGAAGAAATTGCAAAATAAAGAAATAATGGTCAAAAAAGAGAAAAAGAAGAAAAAGAAGGACCAAAATAGAAGAAAAGGAAAGAGAAGGGAGTTTGGTGCAAAAGCTGAATTTTTATTTAAAAACTAAAAAAGAAAAAAAATAAATAAATATGGAGGGCTAGGATTTAATCCCACCAAACAAATGAATGGTGAGGATTAATCCACACCCACCAAAAACCCCACTAATTTCCTATAAATAGCCTCATTTTGCTCTCTTGTAAACCACCATTTTTTTTAGTTTTAGTTTTAGTTTTAGTTTTAGGACACTCCTAAATTTATTATTGTAATTTTTCTGCAATTCTTGTAAGCATTTTAATTTTAAGTACATGTTTTTTCCAGCTATAATTTGTGTAATTCGAAGTATTAGCATACCCTGCATTTTTAGTACAAACCAATCTATTGCCTTATTATTTTTTTTCTGTAAATCGGACTCTCAAATCCACCCATCTCTTATCTCTCTCTCTCTCAAATTCGCTGCAACACCTCTCCTTCCTCCTCCCTTCTTCGATTCTTGCCCCACGAACCCAGTCTTCTCCTCCCTTATTTCTCTCAAATTCGCGGCAACATAACCACAATCCCATCTCTCTCGTGTCTCTATCTATTTCCCTCTTCTTCGATTTCACCCACACACCACCCCTTTCCCCTGTTCTTGTTTTTTTTTCTTGTTTATAATAATTTTATGGTTTGCTTCTGATTTGTAACGAATTCGAAAACGAGTTCAGTTCCGAATTTCGGTTTCGTTGTTATTATTCAGTACTGTGCGATTTTCCCCTGTTCTTGCGTTGCATCGTTGTAGTTTTATGCTTGCCGAGTTTTACCGAGTTTACGTTGTTTGCGTTTTCAGAGTTCTGTGATTCAATTCGGTCCCCTTTTCCTCCTGCATTTCGTTAAATTTTCTTGGTTGTGCAATGGGTTCGAGGTTTTGATTGTAATCGCTATTGTGATGCTGTTTTGTGAGTCATCGTAGTACTAAGATTCGTTTCGCTATTTGTTTTTGAGTTTATACTGAATCGCCGAGTCCTTTGGTTTTGATGTTTGATTTTCTGAGTTTTGCTGTTTGCATTTTGCGTTTACTGTTTGTATAGTTTTTTTATTCTTGTTTCGTTGGTTGAGTTGGATGTTGGTATAGCCGTGTTCTTTGTTGGTTGTTCGATGAGAATCGCCGAGTCTAGTGTCTTGCTTAAGTTAAGAATCGAGTCTGTATCTATTACATTTGGAGTCCAGTTTCGGAGTTTGTGAATCGTCCGGGGGTTCTGCATTTATATTTCCTGGTTTTCTTAGTTTTCATTGCTGCGTTTATTGAATACCTTCTGCGTGTCATTTTGCTGAATTTTGTAAATGTCTTCGATTTGTTTTTCATTCATTTTCTGTGCTTCGTTCAAGGTTGCGTGAGATGTAAATGGCTAAGTCGAATTTTAGTTTATGGATGTGTTCGAAGTTCGTAGTTAATACCAAATCGTTGTATAAGCATAGTTCGAGTTCTGAGTTTCGGTTTTGCTTGGTTTAGTTCGAATAAATCCACTAAGTTCGTAGTTTAGTTATGTGTTGCTGAGTCGAGTTAATTTTCTGATGTTCACCGAGTCATTATGCTGAGTTACGATTTTGCTGGTGAATTCGTTGTTGCTCTGAGTTGAGTCGTGTAGCTGAGTCCTTTAGCTACCGAGTTCTAGTTCTGTGTTTTGTTGAGTTCACATGTTCGCTGCGTTTTCCGAATTTTGTTCGCATTTTTGTTGCAGTTTTGTAAGTTGTTATACCGAGCTGTCTGAGTTCTGGGTTGTTTCATCGTCCGTCTTCTAAATTCTAAGATCAAGTTTCAAAAAAAAAAAAAAAACTAAATTAAATTTTCCTTTATTAATTAAATAGTATAAAATCAAAACTTTTCAAAACCCAATTTTAATTCGATTTTAGAATTTTGCAGAGTGATTTACTTTTCTTCACTTTTAATTAAATTAATTTAGAAATAGAAAAAAAATAGATTAATTTTCTTTTAAATAAAAATCAATTTAGATTTAAATAGTAAAAATGCAAAAAAAAAATCAGTTTTTAGTTTGGAAATAGAATAATTATATAAATAGTAAAAATCCAAATTCTCAAATTCCCAATTGTTCTAATTCGATTAAGTTAAAGGTTAAGGATCGCGAAATAGATATTATTCCCTGTGCATCGAATCTTAAAATACTAAAACGAGATCGTGCGCTTGCGATATTTAATTGTTGACCTGGCAATTCATGTCGTGTCGTGTAATTTCGTGTCGTGTAATTTCGTTTTTCGTGTACTAAATATGCTACCTGGAAACGACACGAAATGTAATCGTGTACCAACATGTTGTACCTGGACACGAACTGGTTTAAAACGACACGACACGAAATTACCTGTTTTGACACGATTTTTTTCGTGTACACGAAAAATAACACGAACTGGTACCCGAAATGGTACACGAACTGGCAAGAAATTAAAATTACGTATAATATATATGGTAATAATTATAAGTATATATTTTTATAAAATTATTTGTAAAATTTACAAAATAAGTTATAAAAATATTATATAGGTGTATATATATTTAAAATATTTATTAAAATATTTTTATATGTCGTGTACTTTCGTGTCGTGTCGTGTACATAAAGAGTAAACCCAAACACGACACTAAATTTTCGTGTACATTTTCGTGTCGTGTACATTTTCGTGTCGTGTACTGAAAATGTAAACCCATACACGAAATTTTCGTGTTGTTTCATGTCGTGTAAATCGTGTTGTGTCCAAAATTGCCGGGTCTATTTAATTGTCATATTTTCGGCACATCAAGATCTGTAATTGAGTAAGGGTAAATAAGTAAAATCAGTGGGTACCGTACCGACCGACCGACCAATCAACCAAACTTTTAATGTTTCGACTTTTATATAATAGTATAGATTACATATTTTATTATATAAACATTAAAATAATTTAATATATATATACATATATTTTGGGTTTGATTTTTCGATTTGATTAATGAGATAAAATCATAATCAAAATCAAACCATTATTTTGGTTTGGTTTCGATTCGATTTTCCAATAATATTTTCGGATTCAATTTTTTTCAGTTTGATTTCAATTTTTTAAATTTTTTCCCTCAACCCTACGTACTATATATGTCTAAACTATGAGACTTTTGTCTTCTTCCTGGCGTGAGTCACGTACTCACGTGGAAGAGGCAAATGCAGTGCAACAGAAGGATATCACATTCATACAAACCGTTCAATGAAAAAACAAAAAATGCTAAAAGATGCTGCATGTCCAAGAACTGTACCATGTTTTAAAAAATATACAATACGTTAAACGGTATTTCTTCTATCCCAAAAAATTCTTCCCATTTTTCTTGTATGCGTTTGTCAACTCACATTTTTAATCATTAATATCTTTAATTTCGTATTAGTTTTAAATATAAAAACTTCACTGTATTAAATACTCATAAATACGAATATAGCAAGATCACTCATGACTATATTTGATCTTATATATTAGACGTAAATTAGTAATTTGTCTCATATTATGAATAATACCGATAAAAGAAATGAGATGGGTTTTGTGTCACAGAGGTAGTATATTCATACATGTAAAAGACTTGTTTTCCCTTACTTTGTGTGTTCCAAAGTTCACTTTATTGACACTTATCCAAATTGTGGTACACTTTATTGACAATTTTTAACTTTACCACCAAATACCGTGCATCTAGATGTTTGGTAAAAAAACTAAAACGAAACGTACTACAACACTAACTAAATTCCGTAAAGTTATTGGAACCAGACTCCCACTTTAGTAGAAGGTGCGGAGCTTTTATTCAATTTCCTATTTGTTCAAACTTCGAGTAATCTTCTCTTTTAGTTAGGAGGAGTTTGTATGTACACTTGATTATATATATAAAGGTTGGTGCAGTATAATAGGTTCAAGCAGAGATAAATTATAGAGTTGTGGAGGATTACATAACATAATTTTTCTACGTACACCAGTGCTAGCTATGTAGTTATGTAGACATACTTATGTTGTTTGTGTAGTGTAGATATAAAAAGACCCCACAACTGAAAGTAATATTGTAACTAAATACAGGGCCGGTCCTGAGATTTTGGATGCCCTGTGCAAAACAAAAAAAAAAGTGCTCTAATAATAATAATTTTTTTTAACAACTACATAAAATATTAAACATTAACTGAAATTTGTAAAAAAAAACATAACAAGTTCATAAAATAACTTTAAAACATAATAAAAACATAACTGAAAATTGTAAAAAAATTGTAACAAGTACATAAATAATACAAATTAATTAAAAATGGTTCTTCTAGCATTTTTTGAAGCAAACTCGCTAATAATATTTTTGTAATTATCAACATTTTCTAGCAAAATACTTTCTATAGTCTACACGGTTAACAATAAAAATAATTAGTATTAGTTAAAATTTGAAAGCAAAATTGTGTGTAAGTATAATATTTTCTTATTTTGCTCAATATAATAATTTTTTAGTTATTTTGACAACACCATTTTCAACTTTTTTCTCATTTAATTTTTTTTTTAACCTTTTAAATTAAACTTAACTTTTTTTTTTCAAATAAAATATACATACATATATACACCTACCAACAAAAATGTGCCCTAATAAAATGGAGTGCCCTGTGCGATCGAACATGTCGCACATGCTCAGGACCGACTCTGACTAAATATATATATATAGATAGTGTATGATAAACTGAGTAAAAGAGACACAATGAATCAATACGTTGGATTGATTTTATTCAACAGCTAAAGGCAATATAAATACAGAGAACAAAGCAACAACTGAAAGAGCTAAAAACCAGGAACTACTTAATCAACTAAGTCCTAAACAAACTCCACTACTCCACTACTAACACCACGTTTGTCGCTTGACTGAGACCAGTTCAACAGCAACGGTAACATCGAGTCAGCTTCAGACATTAGCACATACCATGGCTTTATTCAAATAGAAACTGCAACAAATAAACAAAGTAGGTTTGAGATTATAAATGCAACAAATCCCCCCTTAATCTCAAACCTTTCCAGACAATTCCTTGACACCCAGAAGACCACGCATCTGCTCAAACTTAACAGTCGTTAAAGCCTTCGTTAAACAATCAGCTCGCTGTCCATTACTACTCACATGTTTCACAATTATGTCACCACGCTCAACACATTCTCGAATGAAATGGTAGCGAACGTCTATATGTTTACTCCTTCCATGAAACACCGGATTTTTGGCCAAGTCGATCGCTGATTTGTTGTCAATATACAATGTGACAGGACCAACATCCCCAGCTGTGATTTGACTCAGAACATTACGAATTCAAATGCCTTGACAAGCCGCCGCTGTTGCCGCCATGAATTCTGCCTCACACGTAGACAACGCCACGCATCTTTGTTTCTGTGACACCCACGAGATCAGACTCTCGTTAAGATAATATGCCATCCCACCAGTACTTCTTCTATCATCAATGCTACCTCCCATATCACTGTCAGAAAAACCAGTGATGAAATTATTTCCGCTGCAACTTGTGTAAACTAAACCAAATTGTATAGTCCCTTTAATGTATCTCATAATCCTCTTAGCAACATTCAAATGAACCGTAGTTGGTCGTTCCATATAACGACTTATAACTCCCACAGGATAAGCTATGTCAGGACGGGTATTCACCAAGTAACGAAGTCCCCCAACCAAACTCTTGAACATAGTTGTATCAACAGCCTTTCCTTGCTCATCTCTGGACACACATTCCTTAGGATCCATAGGAAATTTAGTAGGATTACAACCTCCCATACCAGCCTTCTCAAGAATCTTTGTGGCATAACCCGACTGCTTCAATCTAATACAGTGCTCGCCTTGTTCCACTTCTATACCGAGATAGTAACTCAGTTTGCCAAGATCTGTCATATCGAATTTTTCCCCCATCTGTTTCTTGAACTCTCCGATTGACTCGACTCTTGCCCCTGTGATCAAGATGTCATCCACGTAAACAGCAATTATCAAGCAGTGATCTCCTTCACCCTTAGTATATACAACATTTTCATACGAACATCGTTTGAAACCAAGTTCTGTCAAGCATTGATTCAGTTTAGCGTACCACGCCCGTGGAGCCTGACGTAACCCGTATAATGCCTTCCTCAGTTTGTACACCAAGTGTTCCTTCCCTTCCTTTTCATATCCATCAGGTTGAGCAACAAAAACATTCTCTTTCACTTCACCGTTCAGAAACGCTGTCTTAACGCCCATGTGATGTACCTACCATTTATTTTTTGCTGCCATTGCTAACAACAATCTTACCGTCTCAAGTCGCGTAACAGGTGCATACACCTCATCAAAGTCTATTCCATGTTCCTGCGTGTACCCCTTCGCCACTAGACGAGCCTTGTACTTGACAATATTTCCCTCAGCATCTTTCTTTAACTTGAAAATCCACTTTAACCCAATCACTTTCTCCCCAGGTGGCAATTCAGTAAGACTCCAGGTGTTATTCCTCTCGATGGATTCCAGTTCTGCAGTCATGGCTCTCTTCCAATTTCGATCCTTTGAAGCTTCACGAAAATTCGCTGGTTCTTCTACTCCCATCAGATACAACTCTTCCTCAGTAATTATCTCTTCTGTATCATTATAAATATCACAAAGAGGTCTGATTCTTTTAGGCTCTCCACTGTCATCATAATCATTTGGATTTAATCTTGACTCTGCATTGTTGGTCTGAGGTGTCGTAGGCGTCTGTTCTTCACTCTCAGTGACAGCAGACCTATCAACATGTGATTCACCATCTTCCTGATGCATCGCTGATTCCAGATCAAAGAATACTTCACAACTAGCCTCACTTTCACCTAGATTCTCCCATGGCCACGGCTTCGCCTCTTCAAACACAACATCTTTACTAACACAAACCTGTCGTTCAACCGGATTGTAAAGCCTATATGCCTTGGACCCCGGTTCCTTTCCCAGGTTAACAACACAAACACTTCTGTCATCCAACTTCTTAACCTTTTGACTCGGTATCTTCATGTGGGCTTTGCAACCGAACACCATAATATGACTTATATCAGGTCTTGTTCCAGACCAAGCTTCATATGGAGTCAATCCCGTCAGAGCTCTAGTTGGAAGTCGATTCAAAACATAGATGGTGTGCCTCACTGCCTCTCCCCATAGCATTGCAGGCATGTTCATCTCTTTCAAGTAACTCCTAGCCATCTCCATCATCGTTCGATTTCGTCGTTCCACCATACCGTTCTGCTGTGGAGTGTACGGTGCTGTATATTGTCGAGCAATTCCAGCTTGTTCACAATATTCCTTGAACTCCTTAGACATAAACTCACCTCCCCGATCAGTTCTAAAAGTTTTAATTCTTCGCTCATCCCCATCTTCTACCAGGACTCGAAATTTCTTGAAAGCCTCAAAAGCCTCTCCCTTCGATTTCAACAAGTATGCCCACATAACTCTACTAAAATCATCCACCAACAAAAACACATAATTATTCCCAGATGCAGTCTCAGGATTAATAGGCCCACAAAGATCTCCGTGTACGAGTTCCAGTCGTTTGCTAGCACTGAAACTTGTAGAGGTTGGAATAGATTTACGGACTTGTTTTGACATGAGGCAACCTGTACATACTTCTCTTGGTTGTGCCACTCGAGGCAAACCCTTTACCATATTCTCTTTAAACATATGCACCAATGCCTGGTAATTAACATGACCCAAGCGTGCGTGCCATAACTTCGAAACACAATCCAATCTAGACAACATACATTCAGAATGACCAGTTTCTATTATCACTTTATAAAGACGGTTCTGAGATCTCTTAATCTTCATCAATAACTTTCCTTCCTTTTCATACACCCACTGTATTCGCCCTTATTACTACTTTATTTCCATCTTCACTTAGTTGACCAATACTAATGATATTATTACGAAGATTGGGAATAAAGTATACCTCGTTCAATACGCGTTCTTTCCCATCTCTGCACTTTAGCATGACTGAACCTCTTCCCTTGATCTCCACCGTAGACCCATCTCCAAATCTAACACGACCTGTGATCCCTTCATCAAGAACACAAAATTTTGATCTCTGACCTGACATGTGGTTGCTAGCACCGTTATCGAGGTACCAAACGTTAGAATCAGACTTTACATCCTGTTTGTCCAACAGCAGTCGAGGCCTCACATCTGTCTCATCCAGGAGCATCAGATTCTTTTCATCCTTTTCACACTTGGTCATTAGCAAAGCAGGCTCATCATCTATCATTTCTGCAATATTAGCCTCCTGTCTTCGATCTCTATTTCGTTTGGGTTTGCGTCACTCAGCTGCATAGTGTCCGTACAAGTGACAATTAAAACATTTAACCCTGCTTTTATCGTATGGAACTCGAGTCTTAGGAGTTGAGGAATTCCCCTCTCCGTTTCCTTGATTACGCCTTAGCCATTCTTCGCGTGTGAATAACAGCTTCTCCTCCTTGCCATCTCTCTTACGCCATTCCTCATCAGTCAACATGAGCTGACCTTCGTGCACTTCACTCTTTCCCCTAGTTCTTTCATCATGAGCCTTCAATGCCCCCATGGCTTCTTCCACCGACATGGTTTCCAGGTCACTAAATTGCTCGATTGTTGACTTGATTTGCAGAAATCTCGTGGGTACTGCTCTCAACATCTTTTTCACCACATAGGATTCTTGCATCGTTTCACCCAAGGCTCGTATATTCGTTACGAGTCCATTCAATTTCATATAGAAATCGTCCAGGGGTTCAGATTCTCTCATACTCAAGGCTTCAAACTCAGTCTTCAAAGTTTGAATTCGTGCCTTCTTCACCTTGTCTGCACCTTGACAAAGGGTTTTGATCGCCTCCCAAGTTTTCTTAGCCGTCTTTCTATCAGCAACTGAAAGTAACATATCCTCAGCTATCCCTTGATAGATCATTGCCACTGCGACTTTGTCCGCCTTTTCTTCAACCACAGCTTTCTCACCACTGGGTTCGATTGCAGTCCACACTCCATGTGCTTGCATGACCGCCTTCATCTTTAAGGACCACGCAGTATAATTGCTCTTCACCAACATTGGGTAACTCAACCCAAAGGATCCACCTTTTGCCTTACTCGCATCCACACCTGACGCCATTGAATCACCACGACAGTCTCCGTGATCTTACTGCTCTGATACCAGAATATTGTAACTAAATATATATATATATATAGATAGTGTATGATAAACTGAGTAAAAGAGACACAATGAATCAATACGTTGGATTGATTTTATTCAACAGCCAAAGGCAATATAAATAAAGAGAACAAAGCAACAACTGAAAGAGCTAAAAACCAGGAACTACTTAATCAACTAAGTCCTAAACAAACTCCACTACTCCACTACTAACACCACGTTTGTCGCTTGACTGAGACCAGTTCAACAGCAACGGTAACATCGAGTCAGCTTCAGACATTAGCACATACCATGGCTTTATTCAAATAGAAACTGCAACAAATAAACAAAGTAGGTTTGAGATTATAAATGCAACAAGTAATTTTATCTAATTTTTGCCTCTAGGTTGAGTATTCAAGTGACTCTGTGTCAAGTAGATACATTAAGAGTTATAGCTTTCTAGTCCATAGGATAATTTGGAACTACTACTAGTTAAGAGCCCAGCCCAACACGAGGACAATCTTTGTCCACAACCATTTGGTCCAGTTAAGTGCATATGGTCTAGCACAGAAAATCCCGGCCAACAAAATGTAGCTGTACTAAATTTAAAGTTTTAGAATAAATATACCCAATTCAATTTATTGAAATTGTTTTAAAATTACATAATACTCCTATATTTTAAAATATTTTGGAGTTTACATATAAGACATACATTTTTTAAATCATTAGGTAACTTTTCACAATACTATAAATGTTTTTTAAAAATTTTGGTGCCATCTATTTGATTGATAAAATATTTTTAATAATTTAAAAAAATGTTAATTAAAATAAAATTAATATAACTTAGATGTGTTGAATTTATATCAAAGTGATGTGACTGAATAAGAAAAGTGATAACTAAGGAATTGGACAACTTCTCATCTCGAGTTTCCTAATAATTACTATTTAATTTTTACAACTTTCAATAGAATAAAAAACTTTAACATGAAATAAAAAATTTAAGATTTAAAACTTTAAAATAGATGAAATAGAAACTTTATCAATAGAATAATTAATTAGATAAAACTTAAAACTTTAAAATAGAAAGGACTATTTAATATGATAAAATATTTGAAAATAGAATAGAATATTTTAAATTTTACAACTTTAAAACTTATATATTAAACTTTATATAAGACATATGTACATGTCAAAATATAAATAAAATTAAAGATATAAAGTAATATATAATATAAAAAATTTAAGGAGTTTTCTTAATGTATAAATTTTTAATGTGTGATTAAATAAAATGTAAGAAAAATTTTGAATTTACAAAAGATATATGTACATATAAAAGTAAAAATAAAAAATTTAAATTTAAAAAATTATAAATATATATACACATATTTTTTTAATTTAAATAGGACACAAAAGAATAGCACGGTAAAATAATATTAATCTATTATAACCTAATGGGGGTTATAGTCCCACTAATCCTTGTATATTGGCTTCTCAATATATTTTTAATATATAATACAATAATAATATTTCACAAGAACGTTAAAGGGAGGGATGATTTTGAAAGCAAAATTAAAATTAAAATTAACAAATTTCGGAGAAAGCTTATAGAGAATTATGAAAATTTTTCTGAAGGATCGCTAGCTTGGAGTGTTCATTTTCATTCTCCTAAACATATATTGTCACATTATTGCAACATTATTTATACGGAGAACTTATCTCCACCAACTTCAAAGTCAAGTTGTATTTTACATTATTTTAATATATTATTTTTTACAATTCAATTCTAAAACTTACATTTATACACGGTGATATAGGTGAAAAATAATCCCTAAAGACATAATTAATATAATATTTATTGGCTCATAAATAAGGCCCGAAACCCTAGTTGGGCATTAAATTCGTAATTAATGATTAAGCCCAAAAGAACAGCCCAAACCGGGGACGCTCGGTATAAACTTGTTTCTAACATGGGCCTGATCCACAAACCGGGAACGTTCTAGAAACAAGGAACGTCCTAGAATATCCATGGGATATTATGTAGCCTCCAAGGCATCTAATTCGACATGGAAACTAACTCTCATAAGGAAGGAGTCAAAACCTTCCTCAATAACGGTGACTTGCCCACAAGTCTCCAAACCCTATTACTATTTTAAGGCTCCCGCAGCCTATATAAAGGGCCAGGCCCCTCATCTCAGCACTACGTCATGGCTTGATTCTCAACTCTGAGATACGTAGGCATCTTGTGAGGACCCGAATTAGGTCACGATAACGCAAGCGCAGCCATTAAAGCACAAAGCTCACGAACCCTAGCCGCAATTTTATAACCCTACTTTTTATTCCACAACATTTGACGCCGTCTGTGGGAAGACAACATCAACCATGGTTAACACACGAAGAACAACAACCGAGAACGCTCCTGTTACATCTGATCCACCGATCATCTCCTCCGCTCCACCCGTTGTTACGGAGCAAGGGTATGTACCCCCATCAACAGAGACAACCTCAACCTCAAGTTTCTCAACCTATAGGGATGAATCTCCATGTTGAGAGAACCTTACCAGTGGACGTCCACCAGGGACAAGAGACTAATCAGCTTCAGATGGTGGTCTCTCCATTAACTAGCCGTCCCCCGCTCCCAGGAGTTCAGATCTCCACCACTACACTCCCCGTGAGTACTGATCCGTTATACGGGTTGCCTAACTATCCCCCAAATCGAAGGGATCCTGGACCAAGTGGTTACGCCCTACAGATACCTGAGTCGTATCAACCACCCTATATTAGGGGGCCCCCCTGAGCAAGGATATTATGATTACTCTGGACCTTACACTGATGATTCATCGTCTGAGGATGACGATCGTGATGAAGCCTCGAGGAGGCGACATGCAAGCAAGAAGCCTATGAGAAGGACTCAAAGGATCCATGATGGACCCCCTCCAACAGCTGCTGAGAGAATCAAGGCTTATGAGGCTGAGATCCAAAAGCTGAAGGATGACATAGCCAGAGAGCAGGCAAGACAAAACCAGAATAGGCTTCCCCCAACTTCAAGGGAGATTCCCTTTATTGATTTGGAAAGGTCTTCAAGGAGACAGAGAAGGGCTGATGCCCCAACTGGAGGAGCTACGAGGGCAGAAACCTCCAGGGGTGATCCCGAAGACCTGATGCCGCTTGGAGACCCTGACGATCCCACACTCCCATTCATTGAGGAGGTGATGAACGTTCATGTTTCTCGAAAGTTTAAGATGCCCACGATAAAAGCATACGATGGAACGGGTGATCCTTCGAATCACGTCAGGACGTTCTCAAACGCACTGCTGTTACAACCCGCTAGCGACGCTCTTAAGTGTAGGGCGTTCCCTCAAACCCTGGCAGGCATGGCTCAAAGATGGTATAGCCAATTGCCCGCAAACTCGATTGGTTCGTTCAAGGAGTTGAGCACTGCTTTTATCAACCAATTTGTTAGTGGAAAGGTCCACGAAAAAAGCTCTGCATCACTCATACAAGTGAAACAAGGAAAGAATGAGAACTTGAGGGATTATCTCAAGCGCTTCACCAAGGAGACGTTGAACGTTCCAGATCTGGAGAACAAGGTAGCTATGATAGCCTTGGAGAATGGAACAACGAACCCCTACTTTCAGATGTCGTTGGCAAAACATCCCCCTGAGAGCATGACTGAGCTCCAAAGAAGGGCGAGTAAATACATAAAGGTAGAAGAGAGCATGAGGAAGGCAGAAGCTACCACCACGAATGGAGGAAACGGAAACTCCCGGAAGCGGAAGCAAGAGCAGGAGTATGATGCAAGGGACAAATATCCCCAAACTAGCAAGGACTCCGACTCTGCCCCTAAGAAAAATTTTGGCCAAGGTTTTATGAATACGCAAGGTTGAATACCCCTAGGAGTCAGATCCTAATGGATATTGAGAAAGACAAGGATTTTCGATGGCCGAAGCCACTCAGGGGTGATCCTAAAAAGTGAAACAAGGATCAATACTATAGGTTCCACAAGGATATAGGACATGACACTGATGATTGCAGACAATAAAGGACGAGATTGAATTCTTGATCCGAAAGGGGAAGCTGAGCAGATTCACAAAGGGTGAAGATCGTGGAAATCAAAGGAGAGACTATGATAGAAGGGACAACGATCGTGATCATAACCCACAGCCACGAGGGCCAGTTATCAACATGATTTGGGGAGGCCGGACTGCGGCCGGCACAACAAGGAACTCTCGAAAGGCATATGCTAGGGAGGTGATGCACATCGTGGGAGAGGCCCCGAAACGTGCAAAGACTGAGGTAGTGATTGGTTTTGATGACTCAGACTTGGAGGGGGTGAAGTTCCCCCATGACGACCCGTTGGTCATAACTCCTGTAATTGGAAATTCGGAGGTGAAGCGAGTCTTGATAGACAATGGTGCTTCCGTCGATATTTTGTTTCATGATGCATTTGTGAAGATGGGATACAATGATTCACAGTTGACCCCAAACAACATGCCTATATATGGGTTCAATGGAGTCGAATCCAGTGTTGAAGGGACTATCCAGCTGTCAGTTACTATTGGACAGGAGCCCAAGGAGGCCACTCAGATGTTGAACTTCCTGGTAATCAAGGCAGCCTCCACGTATAATGCGATCCTTGGAAGGACTGGACTCCACACGTTTAAGGCTGTTGCCTCCAGTTACCATATGAAAGTCAAGTTTCCAACCAGGAACGGTGTTAGAGAACAGAAGGGTGATCAGAAGATGGCCAGAAGTTGTTATGTGGCCGCATTAAGAGCTGTTGGAGTCGGGGGGCAGGTCCTCCCTATTGAAGACATGGATGTCCGGGGTGATGATGAACACCGGGGGAAACCAGCAGAGGATTTGGTTCCAATACCCCTGGACTGTAGAGACCTTGAAAAAGTTACGTATGTTGGAGCTTCTTTAAAAGAACCCTTGAAGGGCAAACTGATTGAATTCCTACAAGGAAACAGGGATGTGTTCGCTTGGACAGCAACTGATATGCCAGGAATTGATCCCCAACTCATAACTCACAGGTTGAATGTCGACCCCAAGCGAAAGGCAATTAAACAGAAGAAGAGGAATTTTGCTCCTGAAAGGCAAGAGGCCATTAAGCAAGAGGTGGATAAGCTCTTGGAAGCTGGTTTTATTGAGGAGATTCAGTTCCCTGAATGGTTGGCTAACCCCGTGATGGTCAAGAAAGCCAACGGTAAGTGGAGGATGTGAATAGACTTCACTGATTTGAGTGACGCGTGCCCTAAGGATTGCTTCCCTCTACCAAGGATTGACACGCTAATAGATGCCACGGTTGGGCACGAAATGTTCAGTTTCATGGATGGTTTCAGTGGCTACAACCAGATTAAGATGCACAAGGATGACATCCCAAAGGTATCTGTCATAACTGACTTTGGTGTTTTTGTTACCTTGCCATGGCCTTTGGACTAAAGAATGTAAGAGCTACTTATCAGCGACTGGTAAATAAGATATTCGCCCATCTGATTGGGAAAACCATGGAGGTCTATGTTGATGATATGTTGGTCAAGATTTGTTTACAGCAGACCATGTTGAACACCTCAGAGAGGCATTTGAAGTACTGAGGCACCATAAGATGATGTTGAATCCGGCCAAATGTGCTTTTGTCGTTGGATCAGGGAAGTTTTTGGGTTTGATGGTCTCAAAACGAGGCATTGAAGCTAACCCAGATAAGATCAAGTCGATTCTCGACATGGAGCCACCCCGTTCTGTGAGGGACGTGCAGAAATTGACTGGTAGAATAGCTGCTTTGGGAAGATTCATCTCAAGGTCTGGCGACAAATGTCTGCCTTTCTTTCAGGCTTTGAAGAAAGTGAAAAATTTTGAGGGGACATCAGAAAGCCAAGAGGCCTTTGAACAGCTGAAAAAGTACATGGCTAAGGCCCTGTTGTTGGCCAAACCTAGTCTTGGAGAGACCCTGTATTTGTATCTAGCGGTATCCGAACAAGCATTGAGTGCCGTTCTCATTCGAGAGAAAAAAAAGGTTCAGAAGCCCATCTACTATGTGAGCAAGGTATTGCACGGAGCTGAGTTGAATTACTCACCCATCGAGAAGTTTGCTTTGGCACTGGTAACAGCTTCAAGGAAGCTACGACCTTATTTCCAGGCACGCAAGATTGAAGTCCTGACGGACCAGTAGTTAAGAAGTATGTTGCATAGCCCGAAGGCTAGTGGAAGGCTAATTAAGTGGGCGATCGAACTCGGGGAGTTTGATATCACGTATAAGCCTCGGACAACCATCAAGGCTCAGGCATTAGCTGACTTCGTGGTTGAATGTACCATCAACAACCAAGAAGTCGGGGGCAGGAGATAGTGCCAAACCAGGAAGGTAAAGATAAAGCTGAGGAGCTTGTACCTGATCAGAAGGAATATTGGGTGCTCTATTTTGATGGAGCATCAAAAACAAAGTCTAGTGGTGCAGGCTTAGTCTTGCAAAGCCCCGATGGGTTCTTAGTAGAGTATGCTTTGAAGTTGGACTTTCCAACAACCAACAACGAAGCTGAATATGAAGCCTTGATAGCCGGATTAGGCTTGGCCAGAATATTGAGAGTCAAAAACCTTAAAGTCTGTGGAGATTCAAGACTCGTAGTATCGCAAGTGAATGGAGAGTTTGAAGCCAAGGATGAAACTATGGAAAAATACCTAAGGGTTGTGAAAGCCGTTATGACTCAGTTTGATGAATGCTATATGGAGCATATTTCGAGGGAGGAGAACGTCAAGGCCGATGCCCTATCAAAGTTCGCCACTTCTGAGATAGAGAATTATGCAGGGACTGTTTACTTCCAGGTCCTGAAGGCCCCTACCATCAATTCAAAATTGGTGGCACCCATTGATGTAAGAAGCTATTGGATAGATCCTATCAAGGCTCATTTGGAAACTGGATGGCTCCCTGAAGATGCCTCGGAGGCACAAAAACTGTCAGTGAGAGCATTGAGATATGCCTTGATTGAAGGCATCCTTTGTAAGAGGTCTTTTGTTATCCCATACCTGAAGTGTTTGAGGCCCCAAGGGGCAGAAGAAGCGTTAAGGGAAGTTCATGAAGGGATCTGTGGGCAGCACTTGGGGGGTAGAGCCCTAGCTCATAAGATCACCCGTCTGGGATTCTATTCGCCAGAGATGTTGGCTGATGCGCAAAGTTATGTCAAGAAGTGCGACAGGTGTCAGAAACACGCCCTGATTGTTAGGCAGCCACCAGAGATGTTAACATCGATTAACTCTCCTATTCCGTTTGCCATGTGGGGGATGGACATACTTGGTCCTTTCCCTGTGGCTTCAGCACAAAGGAAGTTCTTGATAGTGGCCATCAATTATTTTACCAAGTGGATTGAAGCTAAGCCATTAGCTAAGATAACCACCCAACAAGTTGCCCAGTTCTTTTGGGAGAACGTAATTTGCAGATACAGTATCCCACGAATCCTTGTGACGGATAATGGGTGTCAATTCAACAATGAGGAGTTTAAGAAGTATTGTGTGGAGAACGCCATAGAACTTCGCTTCACTTCAGTGGCTCACCCTCAGGCTAATGGGCAAGCTGAGGTAGCGAATCGGATTATCCTTGATGGACTCAAGAAAAGGGTCGAACGTTCAAGAAACACGTGGGTAGACGAGTTGCTGCCTATACTATAGGCATATCGTACCACCTACAAAGTAACAACGGGAGCTACCCCATTTTTGCTAGCTTATGGAGCAGAGGCCGTTGTGCCCTTGGAAATTTCTCACGTGTCTCCAAGGGTGGAAGCATATAAGCAAGAAATTAATGAGGAAGGCATGAGGCTTGCCCTTGATCTAATTGATGAGGTCAGGGATGAAGCGAACGCCCGCAATGTTGAGCACCAGAAGAGGGCATCCTTTTATTACAACCATAGGGTTAAGGAAAGGTTCTTTAAACAAGGCGACTTGGTTTTAAGAAAGATAGAAGCATCTGGAGTTGGACAGACAGGAAATTTGGCCCCTAATTGGGAGGGGCCATATAGAGTTAGCAAGACGTTGGGAAGATGTTCTTACAAGTTGGAAACCTTGGATGGAAACGAGGTGCCTCGCACTTGGCACGCCTCGAATCTCAAGATTTATTATGTTTAAGCTCTCCTAGTAAGGAATTAGCTTTTTGCCTATCTAATAGAAATAGAAATAAGGTTCATATGAAACCATTGCAGGGCATGTTGCTCCTAGTAGGACGTAGTATTCTATGTAAGGGATGAGCCCGTTTCACGTTATTAATACAAGCTTGTTTTCTATTCTACGATTCTTTGATTTTAGTAATGTACCAAGCACCTGATGTGTGTAAGTCTAAGATGACCAAGTACCGTAAATAAAAGAACGTATGAATTAGAGGAAACAAGCACGTAGATAAAATACCCCTAAGGGGCAGGATTCAAGTCATAAGTTACAAACACACCGAATAAAAATACAAGTCCATGAAGGACCACAACCAAAGTCAAGATATAATAAGAACTGGATAAGCCACATAAGGCTAACATAGGCCATGCAAGGCTCAAAGGATAATCACTTCTTAACAGAAGCAGTCTTCACCAACCGTTTCTTGGTTTTGGGAGGAGCAACCTGAACAGGGACTTCTTCCTCACTGGATGATTCCTTTTCACCTTCTTCCTTGCTCATGGAGGTTGAAGTTGATGAACTGATAACACTCACTGATCTGGTTTCATGAATTTGGTTAGGTAAAGGGCGTTCTGAACTGCCACTTTGACCCTTCCTATGGGATATTGAAGGGTGTCTCCCGGAATTTGATCCTGAATATTGGGGAGTGCCCTTAGTCCCAGAGCCAGAAGCGCACCTGTTCACATGAGAGGTAGTTCCAATACCCTCAACAAAGTCATCAGCATCAATCACCTTCTAGGGACTCGGGTAAAAGGAAGGAAAAATGACCCCCTTATGATCATGACTAATCTTGTTCACGGATTTCTCCCAACCTATAGTCATGCTATCCGTTTGGACCTCCTTGTCATGCTCATCAATGAAGGCAAGGAATGTTTCCGAGCCCAAGTAGTTCTGAATGATGGAGTCTTCGTTATTCTGGGTCCTATTCTCCAAGGCCGCATATTTTCCCCTAAGGGATGAGAGTTGGTCTTCTGAGGTGAAGTACTTAGTCTCCCATTCTTCAGATTCCTTCTGATGCTTCTCCACAGCCTTGAGGGCATCTCTTTCCTTATCCTTGTATGATTTCCCAACTTGGACAGCGTTCTGGAAATGAGCATTCAGCTACAAGAATGAAACACCAAAAAGAAATGTGTTAAGCCATGATGGTCAATATCTAACAAGAGCAACGAAAAGAAAGGGGAGATAAGCTTACGTTATAGGCGTGAAATGCTCCCCAGTTCTCATTCTCCCTAAGGTCCGTTGCTGTTGCAAAATGAACCTTATCAGCCGGGGCTATGGCATTCCGAGACCATTCTTGGGCAAGAAGGTGGCTGTCTCTGATAGCATCTTGCTCACATATTCCCCACTCAGGGATGAATGCTGTTTTCATACTCCCATCCGAACTCCTGATTCTTTTTCCAGCTTTTGAGCAATGCTGAAGGAATTTAGGAACCGGTACGTCATCAAGGTTGGCCTCTTTCTCAGCCTTTTTAATCATCCTTTTAGTAATTTGAGGAGCGCGACTTGGCTGGCTATCAATCTCCTCAGTAATTACAAATAAAGGCAAAGAAACAATGTTGGAATAAGAATAAGTATGACGAAAATAAAGAATTTAAAGTAAGGATTACCCTCGAGAGGGATACTACTAAGCCCGGCCTCAATCAAGGCATGTTCAGTCACGACTTCACGATAGTGAGCATTTTGGAAGATTGAAACAAGCCAGTCCCGCTGAGTTTTTTCTTTACTTGTGAGTTGAAGCTCACTAACACCCTCATCATTCACGTGATTGAATTTAGACCTGAAAAAGTCACCCCAGTCTACCCCCTTTCCATCTAAGGATGAAAAACTCGTGCCTCCAATTGTGGTATGAATCAGGTGTTGTGCTAAAAATAGAAATGATTGCAAGTGCACAGTCTCGTTTTAGTAATTTTAGATACGATCCACGGAGACTAACATTTTCGCATTTTTTAATTTCTAACTTAATCGAATTAGAACAATTGATTTTGGAAAATTTAGATTTTTGCTAAATAATACAAAAGCAAACTAAATAAATAAAAAAGACTACGCTCAACAACTTTTATATAAATATCGTGAAATGTCATATAACGCTAAACAAAAAAAATTAGTTGGTATCTTGGATTAATTAATTAATTACTAATTAAACTTACTAATAATGATTATATAATAAAAAAAAATTAAACAAGTGAGGAGCCTATTTAACGTATGTACAAAAAGAAAAGAGTAACTAGAGAAAAGTGAATGACCAGATTTCGGGTCGGGCTAGTTAAAGTAGTGATGGGCCAGGAATTAAACTAACAGACCAGACAAATAAGAACATACTAAAAATGAATTAGAAATTGGTATGGGCCAGGGTTGACATGGGATAGGCTACAAAAAAAGAAAAGAATTACACTTGGGGAAAATAAAAAAAAATTACAAAATCAAAGTAAAATTTAACTACTAATTAATGCTTAAATGTTAATGAGAGTAATGATGATATTAAATGATGACATGATATTAAAAACTAAAAATTACGAATGATTTATATATAGAAACTAGAATAAAAAAAATGCAAATGGGCTAGCTAGAAATTGCAAACAGAGACTTGAAAACAAGGACCACCAAAACGGGCTAGAAAACTAAATCGGGCCAGATGATGACTTAAAACAAAGTAGGTCAACGTAGTGGTGCAAAGGCTAGGAAACAAAACTGGACACTAAAAATTAGAAAATGAGAAAAACAGAGAATGGAGTTATAAAGCTGGTACCATTAAATATAGTAAATGAAGGACAGAAACATACAGATAAGCAAGATATAAAAGTTGTAGTCGTAGAACAAATTACTGATGTTAAACCCAGTTCACCGAACAAAAATTTATCTTCTGCTGGAAAAGTAAAAGACACAAACAAGCCAAACACAAAAGTAGATCTAAAAATTAAAGACCCTATATTTAACACTACCAAAATCAAATCTAACTCTAAATTATCAAACTCACTAAAAATAAAAATCGTTACTTTCAACCCCAAGTGGTTAGCATTTCGCTACTTTGTCCACTAAACGAATTTACGAAAATAACGAAAGCTATGCAACAAAAACGAAAGAACAAGATGAGAAATTAAAGGAAACGGTATTTTTGCATTAAAATAAAAAGTGTTTACAAGATTTGAAACTAAGAAAAACAAGAAATTAAAGCTACCCTAAAAATCTAAGTTTATAAATACAAGGGGGGCGAGGGGGTATTTATAGGATAGGAATTAGGGTTAAGGAGGGTGTTGGGTAAATCCCCACCATACATTTGTGGTGTGTGGTGGTGAAATCCTAGCCATCTATTTGTTTCCTTCCCTCTTAAGCTTTGATGAGTGAATCTTGGCCATACAATTATTTAGTGTGTTGGGATGATCTCCACCTTTGACATGTCTTTAAAGATTCCTTTTCCACCAAGCTCCTAATTCTTTTTCCTTTTTTCATTTAAGTCCTTTTTCTTCCTCTTTTTCCCTTCCTTGCTCTTTATTTCTTTATTTATTCACGAATTTCCTGAAATGCAATAATATAAATTATTAAAATACGAGTTCAAGTAATAAATAGGTAATAAAAATATGCAAAAATATGCACTTATCAAATGCCCCCATACATATCTTTTGCTCGTCCTCGAGTAAAACAAAAACAAAAAGAAAATCTAGATAAAAAGTCCTATACCCCTTTTCGTAGGTGTGACGGTTGCATTTGACATATGCAACAAGCCCTTTAAACCCCTAGGCAGCCCTAGTGGACGAGTGAGGTCTCGTGAGGGCCTATAGTGAATGTACCCACAAAATCCATCTAGTTTGTATAAAAGATTACATGGCAATGCAACACCACACATACATGTCCTTTCATGATACATCAACTTAAGAATCAAAATTAAGTTGCAAAGTCTTGGTGTGGAAAGTGCAAGGATTCACATAGTCTACTTAAAGAAGCATGCACGAGTGATTACAAGTTCATGTCAAGTGCAAAAATTATTGGAAACCTTGCTAAGTCTACAAGAGCACACCATAGAGTCAAAACTTGAGATCTCATATGCAAAAGAAACAAGCAATACCTCACATTTCACTCACAAAAGAACTTTCACTCAAGAACAAGGGTAAGTGTATCACTCAATTCCAACAAAATCAAAAGCATGCTTGACACTTGGTATCATTCTAACTTAAACACAACATACATCAATGATGACAATCAAAAGGTCTTTATTCGGGTTGTAATTGGGCTAGGGACATGGTATGTCAAGTAAGGCCAAAACAAGGTGAAGTGTCAAAAGCTAGTAGTCACCATGGAAATCATGCACAACACCAAACTTCCTCCCCACACAATTATTTTTCTACTTTAAACAAAAAGACTTGACTAGTCGAATGAAGGAGAATTACAAAAACATAAGTTTGCTCATATATATATATATATATATATATATATTTCTTTTTTTTCTTTTCTTTATTCTCTCTTTTTTTTTTCTTATGAGAGCTATAAGAAACCATAATCCTCCTTTAGATTTAACTTGAAAATCGACTAACAAGGTAACCTACAAAACATATATTTCCTCAAAAGTTATGAACAAAAGTAAACCCATTTCACACACCTTATTACTCCCTCAAGTTCCTACTATCCTTTGACAAATTGGGATCAAGTATACGACGTAAGGTTGTACAAGAAAAAGGTCTTAGGCGAGTAATATGGTGTGTCACCGAAAGAATTTGATTAAGCTCAAAGGGGTAACTAATTGATCACATAAGAATGGTGTGGATATTTTGGAAAATATGGGTTATTCCTAAATGCCTTTATCATCTTATCATCAATCAATGTCATGTGTTTCAAGAAAGAACTCAAACAAGTGTTAGCAATGCAAATGACAAGTGGACACTCAAGCAAACGAATATAAATGCAAAAGATATGCATATTGGCTCAAAACTCACTTGGTGTGGTAGAACATAATCAATCTCAAGTAAAGGTATCCTCAATGCACCTACTTGTACTCAAAGCATGAAAACCAAATCATCTTACACCTAATCATGACCTTCTAATTTCTTGCACAAATCAAATAAGTCTACTAGTTTCACCTTGCTAGTGTAAGTGTGCGGACAAGAACTTAGCAAATCACTTCTTAATCAAAAGCTGAAGGAACACAAGATTATCATAGCATGTCAGGGTGCATCAAGCAACTAGCAATATTAACAAGACTAGAATAAGATTAGAACTCTACTATTTACAATTCTACAACTCTTTTTGTGATTTTTTTCATTTTTTAATTTTTTGGATTTTATGATTTTTATATTTACACTAAAAACCCTCCCCCATACCTAGATCATGCATTGTCCTCAATGTATGCAAATGCAAGAGAAATGAGTAAAGGAGAACGAGGTAATACCTGATAAGGGATGACGGAGAGAATTTACAACTACCTACTGAAGAAACTTACTTGAATCATGGATCGATGAGGTGGATAACCTCTTCCTCGGGATCAAGTGGCAGCTCTAAAAATGGTTTGAGTCTTTGTCCATTAAATTTAAATATATCACCATTTTTAGGATTTTCAATTTCAACAACACCGTGAGGAAAAACGGTCCTAACAATGTAAGGACCTTCCCACCTTGACCTCAATTTCCCGGGAAATAAATGAAGCCTAGAATTGTATAAAAGAACTTTTTGACCTGGAGAAAATGATTTTCTCAAAATGGATTTATCATGAAAAATTTTAGTTCTTTCTTTATAGATTTTAGCATTTTCATAGGCCTCATTTCTTAATTCTTCTAGTTCTGACAATTGCAACTTCCTATGACTACCGGCGGTTGGTAAGTCAAAGTTCAAATCTATAATGGCCCACAAGGCCTTATGCTCCAGTTTAACAGGCAAGTGACAGGCTTTTCCAAACAAAATTCTGTAAGGGGACATGCCCAAAACAGTCTTAAAAGCGGTCCGATGGGCCCATAAGGCGTCTATCAGTTTGATGGACCAATCCTTCCTATTCGAGTTGACATTCTTTTCTAAAATTGCTTAATTTTCCTATTCGAGACTTCAACTTGACCACTAGTTTGAGGATGATAAGGGGTAGCCAACCTATGAGTAATTGAGTACTTTTTCAAAAGGGACTCAGATTGATGATTCTTAAAGTGCGTACCTTGGTCACTAATGATAGCCCTAGGTGTGCCAAATCGAGAAAAGATATTCTCTTTTAAGAATTTAAGGACAACCTTGTTATCATTGGACTTAGTTGGTATGGCTTCTACCCACTTAGACACATAATCAACCGCTAGGAGAATGTAGAGGTTGCCAAAAGAATTAGGAAAGGGACCCATAAAATCTATGCCCCACACATCAAAAATCTCATTGATTAAGATGGGACTCATAGGCATCATATTTCTTCTAGTGATCTTTCCTAAGTGTTGACACCTACTGCAAGCGGCATAGAATTCTGAAGCATCCTTGAACAAACTAGTCCAATAAAAACCGCTTTGGAGGATTTTAGCTGCTGTTTTCTTAGCACTAAAATGACCTCCACAAGCTTGATCGTGACAAAAGGAAAGTATACTTCGAAACTCATGGTTTGGGACGCACCTCCGTATGATTTGATCGGGACAATATTTAAAAAGATACGGGTCGTCCCAAAAGAAGTGTTTGACTTGAGAGAAAAATTTTGATTTATCTTGTGTGGACCAATGAGAGGGAATTTCGCCGGTTGCAAGGTAATTGACAATGTCGGTGAACCAAGGAGGAGTAGAGATAGAAAAGAAATGTTCGTCGGGAAAAGATTCATTCAAAGGTGATCGGCAACGACATTTTCGTACCCTTTCTTATCCTTAATTTCTAGGTCAAATTCTTGGAACAACAAGATCCACCTAATCAATCGGGCCTTAGAGTCTTTCTTAGAGAAGAGATATCGAAGGGCGGAATGATCGGTGTAAACAATGATTCTCGAACCAATAAGATAAGACCTAAACTTCTCGATGGCAAAGACTACGGCTAGAAGCTCCTTTTCGGTGGTAGAATAATTAAGTTGCGTATCATTTAAGGTCTTACTAGCGTAGTATATGACATGAGGTATCTTATTGATTCATTTCCCTAGAACAGCCCCGAATGCGTAATCAGAAGCATCACACATTAATTCGAAAGGTTGACTCCAGTCGGGAGACTTGATTATCGGGGCCGAGGTCAATTCTTTCTTAAGGTGTTCAAAATATTGTAAACAATCTTCATTGAACTCGAATTTGACATCTTTACCAAGAAGGGTAGTCAAGGGTCTAGCCTTTTTTCTAAAATCTTTAATGAAACGCCTATAAAAACCCGCATGTCCTAAAAAGGAATGAATTCCTTTGATCGATGTTGGTGGGGGTAGATTGGCAATGAGGTCAACTTTGGATTTATCTACTTCGATCCCCTTTCCAGAAATTTTATGACCAAGAACGATTCCTTCTTTAACCATGAAATGACATTTTTCCAAATTAAGAACGAGGTTGGTTTCTTTACACCGTTTTAAGACTAACTCAAGATGGTTTAGACATTGATGAAAAGACGAACGAAAGATGGAGAAGTCATCTATGAAAATCTCTAGGAATTCACCTACCATGTCAGAAAAAATGCTCATCATGCACCTTTGGAAGGTGGCCGGGGCAGTGGTAAGTCCAAAAGCTAATCGACGATAGGCAAAAGTTCCAAAGGGACATGTGAAAGTGGTCTTTTCTTGGTCTTCGGGAGCTATGGGAATTTGGAAATATCTGGAATAACCATCTAGAAAACAGTAGTAGGCATGACCAGCTAACCTTTCTAACATTTGATCTATGAACGGTAAAGGAAAGTGGTCTTTTCTAGTGGCATCATTGAGTTTCCTATAGTCTATGCACACCCTCCAACCGAATTGGACACAAGTAGGAACTTGCTCGTTGTTCTCGTTAGTCACCACGGTAATACCCGACTTTTTAGGTACTACCTGAATCGGGCTAACCCAAGAGCTATCGAAAATGGGATAAATGATTCCATTATCTAGACACTTAAGAATTTCCTTCCTAACGACTTCCATCATGGTAGGGTTCAACCGCCTTTGTGGCTCACAAACTGGTTTGGCATCATCAACTAAGTGAATCCTATGTTGGACAATGGCCGGACTAATTCCTTTAATATCCGAGATAGTCCAACCTATGGCTTCCTTATGTTCTGTAAGCACACTTACAAGCTCATCCTCTTGTGACTTGGTCAAATTTGAGACAATGATAACGGGAAGAGACTCGTTAGGACCTAAAAAGGTGTACTTAATAGTGTCGGGAAGAGGTTTAAGTTCTAAATCGGGCATCTTTGCCTCAACAGGTTCACTAGCTTCGAAAAGTGGCAAATGAGGTGGTTCACATGCTTGGTTATTGGTAGGAATGGTGGAATCTAACATTGCATTGACCTCATTTGTATATTCAGAATCATCCCAATTTTGACCAAAGTGTTTTAAACAAAAATCAAGATCATCATTAGGGTTGATGAATTCTTGATCAACTAAATCATCAATTAAATTGACATCCATAGGTTGATCATAGAAATCATCGGCTTGTTTCCCTATGTGAAAAATATTAAGGTCAATGGTCATATTCCCAAATGTTAGTTTCATTAATCCATTTCTACAATTAATCAAAGCATTGGAGGTGGCTAGAAATGGCCTTCCTAGAATGATAGGAATCTGATTCTTAGGGTTCTTGACCGATTCGATTTCTAGGACTACAAAGTCAACGGGAAAGAAAAAGTCACCAACTTTAATTAGCACGTCTTCAATAATCCCCTTAGGAACTTTGACAGAACGATCGGCTAATTGAAGTGTAACATTAGTTCTTTGAAGCTCTCCTAAACCTAGGGCTTGATAGACCGAAAATGGAAGCAAGTTCACACTAGCGCCTAAGTCAAGTAACGCCTTGTCCATAAAGGTATTGCCTATGACACATGAAATTATAGGACAACCGGGGTCCTTATATTTCACGGGAATTTGGTATAAAAGAATTGAACTAACTTGAGAAGTCAAAAAGGCTTTCTTAGGGATGTGAGTGGTTCGCTTATGTGTGCACAAATCTTTTAAACATTTCGCATACGAAGGAATTTGTTGAATCGCGTCTAAAAGAGGGATGTTGACTTTGACTTGCTTAAAAACTTCTAAGATCTTGTCCATTTAGGCCGTTTGTTTAGGAGAAATGAGTCGTTGAGGGTAAGGAGCTTTTGGCTTAAAGACTCGTTCATTAGGTTCTTCGGGGACGGGTTTTGTCCCACTCGTTGATCCTTGTTCCTTTGAACTATCGGGTTCAAGATTAGTGTTTGGTTCAGAATTTGACTCATCTTTTTCGGGAGACTTGTCACCGACATGATTTTCAACTTTCTTACCTGACCTTAAGGAAATGACAGCGTTCACATTGTGAGGAGGTCTATAATTAAGAAGAAATTTAGGATTGACCTCGGTTTGACTTGGAATTCTCGTTCACAAATGGCGTTGGTTAATTGGCTCACTTGAACCTCTAACTTAGATATGGCTTGAGTACTAGATTTAAAATTTGCCTATCTTGAGTCATGGTTTGCATGAAGGTTTGTTGAGATTGAGCCAAATTAGTTGTTGATTTTAGAAGAGCATCGAGAGTCTTTTCCGAGGAATTAATTCTCTTATCCGACTCATGAAAGCCGGGTGGGTGGGCGGGTGCTTGAGTTGAATAAGGAACGTGATTTTGAGGCGCATTTGAAAAAGGACCTTGGTTTGGATAGTTCAGCTTTTGAAAAGAAAGTGGTGGAGATTGGAAGTTTTGGCCTTGGTTCCACGGGAAATTCGGGTGGTTCTTCCACCCGGGATTGTAAGTCGGTGCAAACAGGTCATTCCGAAGCCTAGGTTGAAACATTGCGTTTACTTGCTCAAAATCGGGACAATGTTGAGACTCAAAGTTCGAAGAATTATAATTTGGGTACATAGACATAAGTGGGGGACCACTATGAGTTTCTAAAGCTTCAAGTCATCTAGTAAGAGTAGCTAATTTGGCATCGGTTGCAATCGAATTCCCAATCGAATGCAAACCCCTAGATGAGCTAGATGACTCGTTGGACTTATGAGGTTCCCTAGTAGACTCCCACAACATGGTCTTCTCGTCTAATTCTTCAAAAAATTCCCACCCCTTGTCCTCATCCTTCTCCATGAATTTACCTTGGCACATAGACTCTAACAAAGCGGTTGTTGGACTATCTAAGGCCTTGTAAACAATCTTACAAAGTCTCCACTTTTCTATTCCGTGGTGGTGATAAAAGATTTTTAAAGCGATCAAAATATTTCCAAAAAGACTCATTTTCCTTTTGATGAAATTGATTTATCTCGTTTGTAATTCTCGTAGTCTTATGGCTTGGAAAAATATTTCTTAAGAAAAATTACCACAAATCCCTCCCACGTGTAAATAGAATTAACCGGTAGGCTATACAACCATTTTTTAGCATTTTCTTTAAGCGTAAAATTAATGAGTCTAAGCCTAATTGAGTCTTCGGTTAATTGTTGGAGTTTTTGTATGGCACAAACTTCCTCGAATTCATGGATGAAAAGATACGGGTCCTCACCTTCACTCCTGGTAAATTTGGGTAACATGCTAATGTGTTGAGCTTTGATTTCAAAATTATTACCATTTACGGGAGGAAGAGTGATACGCGAGGGTTGGGCAGAACGGGTGGGATAGCAATGGTCCTTAAGAGTCATGGCCATGTTTACTATTGGTTCGGAATTATCTAAAGACTCAGAATCAGAAGAGGAAAAAATCTCAAACGATCTCACTAGTCTAGAAGAATTATCCCTAATCCAAATAGTTCGCATAAACCATGAAAGGGAGCACGTAGCAAATAAGTGCGATAAAATAAACACACAAGAAGAAAGCATGAAAAATTTAAAAAAAAAAAAATTCTAACCCTAAGGTTCTTTAAAAAAATAACTAGACCTTGCTCCTAACTGCAAGGACCACCAAAAACTCGGTAAATCAGAATTTATTCGGACCGATTTGGCCAGGTAGGTGCAAGCATTGCCAAGAGGATAAACACCAACCTAGACACCAAATCTTAATTGGTCAGGTAAGCTTTCGCTTGCCTAGACACCAAAGAGTCGGAATAATTAATGATTACTTCGTTTCTTAGGTACCTTCCTAATTGAGCGCGAAATTCCTAGGGGCAAACGTTTAATTAATTTTATTAAAGGCTAGGGTATGCAAAATGAGGGATTTATTGTTTTTGGATTAAGGAAAGAATGATGAAATCTCTTTCCTTATCTTTTGAGAGGTTTTGCCCTTAAGATTTATTTACAAATGATGCAACAAACAACGAGATAAATTAAAACTATAAACATTTATGGATGCTCTACAACTACGTGCTCTAATCTAAAGAAAAGAAGAATTTTACGTACCTTTGGTCCTCCAGCGAACACCACAATTATAAGGTACGAAAAATTAAAAACAAGAAAATAAAAATCTAGATGGTGTGCCCTAAGTGATTAAATGCATGATGCAACAAGTATGTATTTACTAACTAATTTTTTTGGATTTTTCAATTTTCAATTTTTTTATTTTTTTTGATTTTCTAAATAAGGAAAAAAAAATGAAAGAGGAGAGTGTTAAATATAATTGATGTGGTTAATATCAGTGTTTAAGTTTTACAGGGAAAAACAGAGTTTAACTTGAAACTGGAAGCAGTAAGAGTTTAGTTAAACTCTGACAGTTGGAAGCTCGACAGAGTTTGCTATACGCTGACAAGAGGAAGCAGCTAAACTCTGTTGAACAGAAGCGTTTGCTGGTCAGTAACAGAATTATTGAAGATAATTATGGAAGCAATATCTTTGAAGATTGGATAGCTGTCAAAGGAAGTCGTACTGACTAGAAAGACGTGTAGCAATCGTAATTGATAATATTTGTATAGCTGATTTATAGGAGAATCAATTATCGATTGTACGTAGCTGTATATCTTTATAAATACAGTTAGGTTAACCCTAGAAGGGTATCGATCGTGTAACACAATATCTTTTCATTGTAACCTAAGCAGCTCTCTGTGATATTTTACATCACTGAGAGAGGAGTTAATTCCAAATAGTTTTTAAAGTCTTTTAAGAACTTATTGTTATTCTCTCATACTTAGTTGATTATAATTGTGTATTCGGCCTAACAATTGGTATCAGAGCTTAATCTGTTAATTTATTACAGTTTAAGATCCACACACACACAACTATAATCAATGGCAGAAATTCCTCCTCCAACAATAGGCTCTAGTGCTGAGAAGGCTCAACCTACAACTGTGAGCCGATATGAGACAATCAGGGTTCCTATTCTCAAGCCAGCAGAATACTCAACCTGGAAGGTAAAAATGGCTATGTTTCTGGAGGCTACAGATCCAGAATATCTTGAGAGAATTTATGAAGGCCCCCATAAGCCTACAAAATTATCTGTCGTTACTGCTAGACAGGAAGCTAAATCTATTCCAAAGGAGAAGAAAGATTTGACTCCTGAGGACATTTCATCCATTGCTAAGGATGCAAAGGTTAGACATCTGCTTCATAGTTCATTGGATAATGTTATGTCTAACAAAGTGATCAATTGTAAAACTGCAAAAGAGATCTGGGATGCCCTGGAGGTTAAATGTCAGGGAACTGCTGCAATCAAGAAGAATAGAAGGAACATACTCACACAGAAGTATGAACACTTTGAGGCTAGATCTGAAGAATCAATGATAGAAACCTTTGACAGATTCTGTAAGCTACTCAATGATCTGTCACTGGTTAATAAAGAATATGATCTATAAGACTCAAATCTCAAGTTTCTTCTTTCTCTACCTGAAAAGTGGGATGCTAAGACAACCACTATTAGAGACAACTATGATCAGGCTGACACTGATATTGATGAGATCTATGGGTTGCTCAAGACTCATGAACTGGAAATGGAACAGAGAAGCAGAAGATGAGGCAGGAAGTCAAAGTCTGTTACTCTAAGAGTTGAAGAAAGACCCTCAAAGAAGGAAGCATCAAGGAAGAAAGCAAAAGGAAAAGCTTTGGTCATTCATTCTGAAAGTGAGTCATCAAACTCTGATGTTGACTCAAACACAGATGGATCATCTGATTCTGAAGATGATGAGGAAATGATGCAAATGGCTGCTTTGATGGTAAAGACCTTCAAGAAGATGGGATTCAAGAACTTCAATAAAGGAAAGAGATTCTCCAAAAATGATTCAAAGTCTGACAGGAAGAATTTCAGCAAATCTGAGAGAAAGGATACCAAATCTGGGAAGAGAGACAAGTCTGAGATTCAATGCTACAAGTGTAAGGAGATGGGCCACTATGCTCCTGAGTGCAAGAAGAGTAAAACTGAGAAGGCACTCTTCACTAAAGGCAGAGATTGGGCAGACACCTCTGACTCAGATGAGGATGTGAACTATGCTCTCATGGCTACTACTGTTGATGAAGCTGAAGATTCTGAAAACAAGGTACCTCTAACTACCAATGCTTATAATACTGATGATATAACTGAATTGAGAATATATCTTAAGGCTTTGCATATCAGTTATAGGGATCAGACTTTAGAGAATGAGAGAATCAAAACTGAGAATTCTGAACTCAAAGAGAGAAATAAGGTTGTAGAAGAGAAACTTGCTAACATGCAGCAAGTTCAAAAGGAGAGAGATGATGCTGTCTATCTTGAACAAGAGTTGTTAAGTAAGTATAAACAACTAGAATCTGAATTGGAGAAGGAAAATCACATTATTAAAACTTGGACTCACTCTGGAAAAGACACTCAAGAAGTTTTTCAATCTGACACTGTAGGTCTAGGTTATTCTGAGGAAGATGAACTTAGGTTTCAGAATACAGTCAAGATTAGACCACCTCTTCCACCTAAGAAATTTGGAACATTTGTTAATGGAATAAGTGAACCTAGGTTTGAATGTGGAAAAGAAGCTGTTAAGAAAGAACCAGTAAAAACTAGTGTTAAACAGGTTAATATTGGTTTAATGACAGATAAACAACTTAAGCATAAGCTTAAGGAGTTAAAATCTGATAAGAAACAGAAAGTGTCTAGAAAGAACAGAAATGGTAAAGTAGGCATCACTCAAGGTATTTATCCAATGCTTGCTACTTTAGCTCCAAGAAAGACATGTTATAACTGTGGTAGTACTAACCATCTTGCTAGTTTTTGCAGGAAGAACAAAAATATTAATTCTTTACCTTCAAAGTCTGAAGTAAAGAAAGATAATGTTAGAACTAGACCACAGACTTTATGTAAACACTGTGGAAGTACTTGGCATTCTATTTATACTTGCAGGGATTATCATGCTATTTATCATAACTACTATGAACTTAAGCCCAATTTGAAATGGGTTAAGGTTAATTCTGCAAGTGTAAACTCTGATAAAGTTAGCTTAAACTCTGATAGTGTAAATTCCGCTGCTAAAGCTAACAAAATTAAGAAAGCCAAAGGATCCAAGCAAGTCTGGATCCTTAAATCTAATCTTCAGTAATTGTTTGTGATTGCAGGGCATCAGGGAGAGTATCCTAATCGTGGACAGTGGATGTTCAGGACATATGACTGGAAATAAAGCCCTGCTATCAGAGTATGTGGAGAAGGGTGGCCCAAAAGTTTCCTATGGAGATGGCAACATAGGACATACTCTGGGATATTGCAACATCAATCTTGGAAGTGTCATCATCACAAATGTAGCTCTGGTTCCAGGACTCAAGCATGATCTGCTATCTGTGAGTCAAATCTGTGACAGAGGTTTTCATGTAGATTTTCAACCTGAATACTGTGAGGTTATCAGCAAAACCACAGGGAAAGTTGTTTTAGTTGGACAAAGGCACAACAATATCTATGAAGCAAGTTTGTTGACAAACTCTGATGGAAAAACTATGTGTCTGTCAACAAGAATGTCCAGTGAAGAGAGTTGGAAGTGGCATAAGAAACTCTCTCATTTGAATCTGAACTACATCAATGAGCTGATAAGAAAGGATCTTGTTAGAGGACTTCCAAAGTCTTTGTTAAATGTTGATGGCCTGTGTGATTCCTGTCAAAAGGCCAAACAAAGGAAGTCATTTTTCAAGAGAAAGGCTGAATCTTCAATTGTTGATCCTTATCATCTTCTACATGTTGATCTCTTTGGACCAGTGAATGTCTTGTCAATTGGAAGAAAGAAATATGCTCTAGTCATTGTTGATGAACACACCAGATATACTTGTGTGTATTTTCTAGCAAAGAAGGATGAAACTGCATTAACTCTGATGGAGCATGTAAAGCTGCTGGACAAAGGATCAAAACACAAAGTCAAAATAATCAGGAGTGATAATGGAACTGAATTCAGGAATGCAAAAATGGAAGAATTCTGCAAGAACAGAGGATTGAAGCAAGAGTTTTCTGCACCTGGCACTCCACAGCAAAATGGTGTAGTTGAGAGGAAGAACAGAACCTTAATAGAAGCTGCCAGAACTATGCTCGATGAAGCAAAATTGCCAACCTATTTCTGGGCAGAAGGAGTTCAAACAACCTGTTTGACTCAAAATGCCACACTAATCAACAAGCATGGAAAAACACCATATGAGATGGTGAGAGAAAAGAAGCCAAACCTGAAATATTTTCATATTTTTGGGTGCAAATGCTTTGTGTTGAAAACTCATCCTGAACAGTTGACCAAATTTAAGTTGAAAGCAGATGAAGGAATTTTTGTTGGCTATCCAGTGTCAACCAAGGCATTCGGAGTTTATAATCTGAGAACAAAGGTGATTATGGAATCTATTCATGTGTCATTTGATGACAAGAAAATAACTGGACTTGAAGATGTTGATGAACATGATCAGTTGCACTTCGAAAATGAAGATCTAATCTTTGATGAAATAAACTCTGATGAAACCAATCCAACAAACTCTGTTGATTCAAACTCTGAACCTCTACTGGTACACACAGAAGAAACCGTACAGCCAGAACAAAGAGGAGAACCAGTTGAAGGGGAGCATGATCATAGTGATGACTCAAATTCTGATAGTGAGTCAACTGAAAAATCTGGATCAAACTCAAACTCTGATGACTCAAACTCTGAAAGTCCAAAGTCTGACAGTTCAAACTCTGAGCGATCAAATTCAGGGGGAGCCTCAGAGAATGAAGAAAGGCAACAAGATGATCAGGAGAACATTCATCAAGGGGGAGGACCAACTGTTGACAGAAGTCATTTACCTTCAGCTAGGAAATGGACAAAATCTCATACACCTAATCTAATAATTGGAGATCCAGATGCAAAAGTCAGGACAAGAAGTGCTACAACAAATGAATGTCTGTTTCATGCATTTCTGTCCAAATCTGAACCAAAAAAAGTGGAAGAAGCTCTTTAAGATGCTGATTGGATAACAGCAATGCAAGAGGAGTTAAATGAATTTGAGAGAAATGAAGTATGGACCCTTGTACCTAGACCAAAGAATAGATCTGTTGTTGGTACTAGATGGGTTTTTAGAAACAAAACTGACAGTGATGGGGTTGTTACAAGAAACAAGGCCAGACTTGTGGCCAAAGGCTATTCACAGCAAGAAGGCATAGACTATGATGAAACTTTTGCTCCAGTTGCAAGGTTGGAGGCAATAAGAATCTTTCTAGCATATGCTTCTCACAAGAAATTCAAGGTTTTTCAGATGGATGTGAAAAGTGCTTTTCTGAATGGAAAACTTGAAGAAGAAGTGTTTGTTGAACAACCACCGGGATTTGTAGATCCCAAGTATCCAGATTATGTCTACATGCTTGACAAGGCACTCTATGGACTTAATCAGGCACCAAGAGCATGGTATGAGACTTTGGCTCAATTTCTTTTGGAAAGTGGGTTTAACAGAGGTACAATTGATAAAACCTTGTTCTACTTCAAACTTGGTACTGATCTGTTATTAGTTCAAATATAAGTAGATGACATAATCTTTGGGTCTACTAATGATAAACTCTGTAAAAAGTTTGCCAAGCTCATGCAGTCCAGGTATCAAATGAGCATGATGGGAGAGCTTAGTTATTTTCTAGGCCTACAGGTGAAGCAAACAGATGATGGAATCTTTATCAATCAAGAAAAATATACTAGAAATCTTCTCAAGAAATTTGGCATGCTTGACTGCTCATCTGCAACAACTCCCATGGCAACAGCAACAAAGTTGGACAAAGACACAGGTTCACCAGTGGATATGACAAGCTATAGAGGGATGATTGGGTCTCTTCTTTATCTAACAGCAAGCAGACCTGACATCATGTATGCAACATGTCTTTGTGCAAGATTTCAGGCAGATCCAAGAGAACCACATCTAACAGCTGTGAAGAGAATTTTCAAATATCTTAAAGGCACCATAACTTTAGGTTTGTGGTATCCAAGAGAATCAGACTTCAAGCTACTTGGTTACTCTGATGCAGACTTTGCAGGCTGTAAGATAGACAGAAAAAGTACCAGTGGAAATTGTCAATTTCTTGGTGATAGACTTGTTTCTTGGTACAGCAAGAAACAGAAATCAATCTCTACATCTACAGCTGAAGCAGAGTATATTGCTGCTGGTAGCTGTTGTGCACAGATTCTATGGATGAAGAATTAATTATTGGATTATGGATTGAGGTACAGTAAAATACATATTTACTGTGATAATCAAAGTGCTATTGCTATGACAGGTAATCCAGTACAACATTCAATGACCGAGCACATCAGCATAAGGTACCATTTTATCAGAGAACATGTAGAGGAAGGGAATATTGAGCTTCATTTTGTGTCTACAGAACAATAGCTTGCAGATATCTTCACCAAGCCATTGAGTGAAGCTGTATTTACAAGGCTGGTAAATGAACTAGGGATGGTCTCTGGTTTTGACTAGAGATATTGGTTAGACTCAAAATTCTACTTATGTAATGTGTTGCTCATATTTCTGTGGTATGTTAAACTCTGTTAGCATGCTCTGTAAGTCATACACTGTTGACATGTTGGATAAACTCTAATAAACTCTGAAAATGTTTTTGTCTGAATGTTAATACCAATGAAGAGATTTGTATGAAGCATGATTCTCAGTAATTAATCATGAATCCTTCTAAGTTATTTGTGATCTAATCTTAGATTGTGCAGAAAATTAACACATCATGATACTGTTTCATATTTATAGCATCTCTTAGTTTATTTATCCTAAACTCTGAGTCTGTAAATACTGTGTGCATTGCCTCTCGTGAATAATTTCTGATGTTGATGAGCTCTAAACTCTGTTAGTTATACACTGTTAAATTAGATTCTGTTATTAGAATACCCCAAAAGCTTATGTATATAGATGTTAGAACTCCTTTGAGATCATGTTTGTAACTAGGACGACCCATGAACTTACTGGTATATAGTAAGGGCAAAAATTCTCTAATTTTTGGTGACTAGTCGAAGACTAGGAAGATCCAGGAACTTATTAAACTGATAAGGGCTAAAATTATAGGATTTTTGGTGACTAGTTCCAACCTCTGATTACTGGAGAAACCAAAAAAAAAAAAAAAAAAATAGGGGGTTATAAATTAATTAAATATTACTGTATATAAATCGTTTACTACAGAGTTTAACATTCATCATACATTCAGTGCTTACAATGAGAGTTTGTGCATCCAGTGTTTACTGATTTACCTTATGGATTTTATGAAATATTAGATGCTCTAAATATTGATTTAGTAAACTGTGCTATACACACACTCATATTCACAACTGTGCAGTGTTTGAAAGGATTATAGTAATAAAGTTGGAGAATTGGTAAACAGTGTTGGATTCTGTTGAGTACTCTAAGGTAATATTTTATTCCAGACAAAGCATATACTTGGAGTACAAAAAGAGTTTTTGAAATTTGCATGTGATATGTGTCAACTGTTTAATGGTGTCAGACAGTTAAAGCGTATTGGTAATAGGAGAGAGAATAACAGTAATAATAGGCATTATTACTGCGCGTGTAAATGACTGTTCCACTATTTACGTGACACGTGTCCCACTCACACACTTAACAAGAAATTGGTTGCGTGTTTAATGTCTAAAACGATTGGGTTTTTAATTTTCAATTACGGATCTAATCAAACTCGGTTCATTATTCACTTTTTCACTTTTACACCCACGAACACACAACTTTACACACAATTTCTCTGTTATTCTCACTTAAGCATTTTCACAAACACTTTTCTACACATTCTCTTTTCTCAAAATTTCTAAACTGTTCTAATGGCATCTAAGCCTTTTGTTGCTCAGGGATTATCGTTTGTTTCTAACAACTATGCAGCACCACTAAACACTGATAAAGCTCCAGAACCGTTTCATCTGATTCAGAACTTCCTAAGGGATTCTGAAATAGGTCAAGCTCTTGTTCAACCAACAAAACTCTCTGCCACACAGATCTCTACTTTCTGGCGAAACTCTGCTTATGATGATGGTGGAGAGAATGGGACTCCATCCATTGTGTTTACTCATGAAGACCAAGAGTTTGTAATCACTCCGGCAACTGTTCGAGATATTATGGACTTTGACACTCACACCTCATACGCTGTTGCTGGTGAGAATGAATTGAAGGAAATTTTACAGCAGCTGAGGTTTTCTGGTCCTTTAGACAATCTTGGTAATGTTAAAAGGCCAGGGCTTAGGAAAAAGTAGAGCTTTTTCTTTGACTGCATCACTAGAGCGTTCGGGAAGAAAGTCACCAACTGGGATGCCATTCCCACTGATAGTCTTCAAATCGGGTATTCTCTTCTCAATGGAAGTAACTTTGATTTTGGTAGACTAGTTCTTATGAATTTAGGTGAAAAACTAGCAGAGTCTAATACAACTGTCTATTTCTCACGTTTTTGTCAAAGTCTATTCTCTGCTTGTTTGCCTAATGTGGAAATTTCTGATGAGGATGTCATCCAACCCTTCCAAGTCCATAAGAGAATGTTCTCTTACTTGACCAACAAAGATGAAAACAAGGATCAAGTTCCAGAGTTTATTTTTCCACTTGCTCTCAGAAATTTTTTAAATCAACCACAGGAACCACAAGCACAAGCACATGAACCTGCACTTGAACCTCCACAGCCAAATCCTGAATCTACAAACACTGAACCTCACAAAACCCTAAACACTGAACTTACCTCTAAACCCACATCTACATCCACTCCATCCACTGTTGCTACTACTTCACAACCTCAATCTCCATCTCAACCACAACCTCAACCTCAACCACAATCCAAACCGATTGCTAAGCCAAAGAAACACAGGGCTATAAGACTACCAAGAAAGCACAGAGACAACAGGACTGTTGAAGTTGATGATGTGGCTGAAGCTCCTAGGCCAAAGAGAGCTAGAAAGGAAAGAGCAAACAGACCTTCATCTCAATCTACTCTAGATGATTCTATTTCAGATGAAGAGAAAATAGAAGTGCTTCAAGTTAAAAGGAGGAGACTGATTATTGAAGAGTCTGATGAAGAAGTGAATCTTGAAGCTCCAGAGGATATCTCTAAGGAGACTCATGCTGTTGAGACAGAGGTTATCTTAGAACCTACTGTAGCAGAACCTGAACATGAACCTGTACTTGCTGAGGTTCAAATTGAAAATGATGATAGAACTGAGTTACCTGAAATGGAAGAGTTTGATGAAAATTTCATGTCATTCTCTGTTGAAGTTGAAGATCCTATTCCAAAACCCTTGGCTGCAAACTCTGCTGATACTGATGTTGCTGATCAACCTACTGTGGTGCTAGAAGAAACAGAGGTTGCATCTCACACAAAGTTATTCTATGATGCACATCAAGTCTCTGACCATGGTGAGGAAATGAATCAGCCTGCCAAATTTCTCTCTTCAGAGATTGTCAAGACAAACTCTGCTAATCAAGAAGAACAAGTTCCTGAATTTAATGAAGAAACTGCCTCAGTTGCAGATGCTGATGATTCTTAAAATGATCCTTCTAAAGAAGTGAGTGCAGAAGCTGGATCTGCTCCAAATGTTGAAGTTCAGACTGATGGACTGAAAACAGGGGAGAAGACAGACTTTGCTGGACCTTCTGCAAGAGAAATTGAAAATGATTACATGGCAAAACAAACTGCAGAGTGGTACAAAGAAGATTGCATATTTCCTACTGGAAGAGCAGCTGATTCTCTCAGGGATAATTCTAAGAAGATTTCAAATCCAGACATTCTGACATGCTTGTAAGGCACAGTGATTCAGGTTAAGGCCTTGAATCACAGATTTAATGAAAATCAGAAGTCAATTTTAGATCTGAGGAATGAAGTTGTACAAAGAGAGATGAGTCTATAGAGAGACAACAACAAATTGTTTCAAACCTTCTCAAAGACTCAGGATACTCTGATTCAGAGATTGGGCAAAGTTGAAGAAAATCAGACTTTGTTAGTTGACAAGATCGAATCCATTGCAAACTCTCTTGAGTTAATTACTTCAATCTTGATCCTTGATGATGTCAAAAAGCAGCAGCCTCAAACTCACTCAAAGAAAGATGATCTTGATGATGAAGGAACTAATTCAGAGAGGAGGCTGAGATCAAAGTCTGGTGTTAATTTAAAAGCTGGCAAGTTTACAAGATCAAATACAGAAGTGGATACAAATGTACAGAGTACTTCAAGGCAAAGGGATTTGTTATTCTCTGACAATCCACAAACTGATGAAGAGCTTGCTGCTAAGATTTTCTTAGAAGAGAATGCTGAGGGAGCTACCTTAGAAGATGTTCATGCTGAAGAATTACTCTTGCAAGAAGAGCATTTGAAAGCTATGAAATCTGGAAAGGCAAAGAAAAGTGCTAAAGCCCCAATGCCTGTTCAAAAATGGATAGTGATTAAAGAAAATCTTGCTGGTAGTCAAGAAGAAGAAGAAGGAAAGTTGATAAGAAAATCATCACTTGATGCCAAGCTGATGCTTAAAGGTATAATGGGTCAAGAAGACAAAGGGAAAAAGGTAGATACAACCTCTGTTTCTACACATGTTGTGAATGAACCCCTACCTGTTCAAAATAATCCATTGTCTGCTCAAATGCAAAGATTTTTCTCCAAGCCTACAATTCCTGTTCAAGCTCAGAAGAAAGGAGTTGGTACTTTTCAGCATGATAGAGGTTTCTTAGGAAAACCTCCTGGTAAGAACACATCTGGTTTAGGTTCTCACAAAGATGTCAGAATAAGCAACAGTCCTAGAAATCCTTCATCACTTATTTCTCCTGGAGCTGGTATTAGTCAAGAAAATTTAGACAAACTGGAGTCAGTTCAGCTGGTTCGTCAGAAAAGTTTGGATAAATACTTTTTACTGTACTTCATGGAGGATGGAACAGTGTATAGGGTGAATGAAGATGACATTAAGCTGAAGCTGTGTGAAGAACTTCAATATGTTCTGTACTTATTCAGAGTTAGAAATCGAAGAACAACACTTATTGCTGATTCTATAAGAGAATATATGAGGAAAGCCAAAGTACTTACTGGTTCAAAGACTACAGAAGAGTATGTTCCTAAGTACAGAGACTATCATGGAAATCTTGTTGAAATGAAGAGGAATAGTGCTCGACTGAAGACTAACTTGGGTATAACTGTGCTGGACTTCAATTCTGAATCAGAGATAGCATATTTTATCAGGCTTGGAAATGAAATGAGGAATAACAAAATTTATTCTCTGAGAGCTGCTATCTATCAAACTGGAGAAGATGATCCAAAGTTGAAAGAGATCAAAGAGATAATACAGAGAGAGCTCGAGAATGCGGAAAGAAGACTTCTTATAGACTACCTTAGAACAACACCAGATATTGAGGGGGTTAGGCAGAAAAAGTCTGTAAGTAATTCTTATTTTCTGTAAATTTTGTTAAGTCAAGATTAAACTCGGCTTATTTGAATAAACACTGTGTTTGTATAAAATTGTTTTGACATCATCAATTACGGTGAACTTGTGCATTGATACTAATGAACAAGTTGGGGGAGATTGTTAAATATAATTGATGTGGTTAATATCAGTGTTTAAGTTTTACAGGGAAAACAGAGTTTAACTTGAAACTGGAAGCAGTCAGAGTTTAGTTAAACTCTGATAGTTGGAAGCTCGACAGAGTTTGCTATACGCTGACAAGAGGAAGCAGCTAAACTCTGTTGAACAGAAGCGTTTGCTGGTCAGTAACAAAATTATTGAAGATAATTATGGAAGCGATATCTTTGAATATTGGATAGCTGTCAAAGGAAGTCGTACTGACTAGAAAGACGTGTAGCAATCGTAATTGATAATATTTGTATAGCTGATTTATAGGAGAATCAATTATCGATTTTACATAGCTGTATATCTTTATAAATACAGTTAGGTTAACCCTAGAAGGGTATCGATCGTGTAACACAATATCTTTTCATTGTAACCTAAGCAGCTCTCTGTGATATTTTACATCACTGAGAGAGGAGTTAATTCCAAATAGTTTTTAAAGTCTTTTAAGAACTTATTGTTATTCTCTCATACTTAGTTGATTATAATTGTGTATTCGGCCTAACAGAGAGAGATACGGTTTACCCAAGCAAAGCTTCCAAAATTCCGAGAAAATTCTTCCACTTTAATCCAAGTTTCCCAAATTTTCCTCCAAATTCTTCGAAAAAAATGCAAACAAGAAAAAGGGAGAGAAAAGAGTTAATCCGAAAAATTAAAAACTAAGATGCCAAAAATAATTAGTCCCCGGCAGCGGCGCCAAAAACTTGTTGTGCTAAAAATAGAAATGATTGCAAGTGCACAATCTCGTTTTAGTAATTTTAGATATCGATCCACGGAGACTAACATTTTCGCATTTTCTTAATTTCTAACTTAATCGAATTAGAACAATTGATTTTGGAAAATTTAGATTTTTGCTAAATAATACAAAAGCAAACTAAATAAATAAAAAAAGACTACGCTCAACAACTTTTATATAAATAGCATGAAATGTCATCTAACGCTAAACAAAAAAAATTAGTTGGTGTCTTGGATTAATTAATTAATTACTAATTAAACTTACTAATAATGATTATATAATAAAAAAAATTAAACAAGTGAGGAGCCTATTTAACGTATGTACAAAAAGAAAAGAGTAACTAGAGAAAAGTGAATGATCAGATTTCGGGTCCGGCTAGTTAAAGTAGTGATGGGCCAGGAATTAAACTAACAGACCAGACAAATAAGAACATACTAAAAATGAATTAGAAATTGGTATGGGCCAGGGTTGACATGGGATAGGCTACAGAAAAAGAAAAGAATTACACTTCGGGAAAATAAAAAAAATTACAAAATCAAAGTAAAATTTAACTACTAATTAATGCTTAATTGTTAATGAGAGTAATGATGATATGATATTAAAAACTAAAAATTACGAATGATTTATATATAGAAACTATAATAAAAAAAATGCAAATGGGCTAGCTAGAAATTGCAAACAGAGACTTGAAAACAAGGACCAGCAAACGAGCTAGAAAACTAAATCGGGCCAGATGATGACTTAAAACAAAGTAGGTCAACGTAGTGGTGCAAAGGCCAGGAAACAAAACTGGACACTAAAAATTAAGAAAATGAGAGAAACAGAGAATGGAGATATAAAGCTGGTACCATTAAATATAGTAAGTGAATGACAGAAACATACAGATAAGCAAGATATAAAAGTTGTAGTCGTAGTACAAATGACTGATGTTAAACCCAGTTCACCGAACACAAATTTATCTTCTGCTGGAAAAGTAAAAGACACAAACAAGCCAAACACAAAAGTAGATCTAAAAATTAAAGACCCTATATTTAACACTACCAAAATCATATCTAACTCTAAATTATCAAACTCACTAAAAATAAAAATCGTTACTTTCAACCCCAAGTGGTTAGCATTTCGCTACTTTGTCCACTATACGGATTTACGAAAATAACGAAAGCTATGCAACAAAAAATAAAGAACAAGACGAGAAATTAAAGGAAACGGTATTTTTTGCATTAAAATAAAAAGTGTTTACAAGATTTGAAACTAAGAAAAACAAGAAATTAAAGCTACCCTAAAAATCTAAGTTTATAAATACAAAGGGGTGAGGGGGTATTTATAGGATAGGAATTAGGGTTAAGGGGGTGTTGGGTAAATCCCCACCATACATTTGTGGTGTGTGGTGGTGAAATCCTAGCCATCTATTTGTTTCCTTCCCCCTTAAGCTTTGATGAGTGAATCTTGGCCATACACTTATTTAGTTTGTTGGGATGATCTCCACCTTCCACATGTCTTCAAAGATTCTTTTTCCACCAAGCTCCTAATTCTTTTTCCTTTTTTCATTTAAGTCCTTTTTCTTCCTCTTTTTCCCTTCCTTGCTCTATATTTCTTTATTTTGCCATTTCTTTATTTATTCACGAATTTCCTGAAATGCAATAAAATAAATTATTAAAATACGAGTTCAAGCAATAAATAGGTAATAAAAATATGCAAAAATATGCACTTATCATCAGGCACGGAGGCAGCGTTGATAATCATTCTGGACTTTGTACGATGTTGGATGCTTACCCATCCTTTTCTAGTAATAGGGCTATTCTTGAAAGCGAATAAATGTCTAAACAATGGAATGCTAAGGCGGATGCCTTGTGACGCCCCGGGATCCGGGGTCAAGGATCCGGGCCGTCAAGGTCCAATTTTCCGATTAATATCAATATCAATATCTTTGTAGTTTTTTTTTTTTTTTTTTATAAATAAATAAATCAGCAGTTGACCCCACACTAATATACACACACCAGTCATATGCTCATAGAACAACAACCACAATATTTAAAAGTTTTAAAGTTAACAGTTATTACAAGCCCAGAATTTACTAAGTACCTTGTTGAACAAAGCTTCTACAGGAAGCACTTCAACAACTAAAGTTTATTACAACTTACACACTTAATTTACATAAGTATACTAAGCCCCTTCGCTTGTCACTACCTCGGGGATGGTCTCCAGCACTCGCTCAAAAGGTCGCCTTTCCCTTACCCTCTTGCGGGGTGTGGTACGTAGTATCGGCATGGGACCTAGCTGCTATATACATAAATAGCAAGAGTGAGCTATAATAGCTCAGCAAGATCATTCTGTAACTAAAATTTAGAATGTAAACAAGTATACATATATGTATAGGCATATGTAATAGCAGGAAACAAATAAATTCCTTAAGGAAGAGTAAAGCTCTTATTTAATAATACATCATCCACTTACTATTATAAGAAAGTAATCTATACAAATATAATATCAGTTTTTCTTCATCTGTATCCATAATACCATCATCTCATATCATTACTCTATTTTCAGTATAGAAATCTGAAATAATATAATATCAGTTTTTCTTCATCTGTAACTATCATTCCATCATCTCATATCATTATTCTGTTTTCAGTATAGAAATCTAATATAATATAATATCAGTTTTTTCTTCATCTGTAATCATCATTCCATCATCTCATATCATTATTCTGTTTTCAGTATAGAAATCTGAAAACCATTGTCTACACTTTCTTTTCAAAAACATTGGGGATATCTGCTGTCGCCTGATACGTTAGGACGATGATCAGTCGCCTAATCGTATCTGCTCTCTTTTTACTACCGGTAGAAGGAATGAAAATCATCCCTGGAGGAAGGCCACCTGCTAACATCCTCCCTTGGCATCTTCGTGCCGTAATAAAAATAATAAATGCTGGACTGTGTCGCACACAGCCCTGACACAGCCACTTACGCAAGTCTGTTGCAATCCCCCTCTTTATCACATCATTATTCTCTTTTTAAAAATATCATTCCACATTTCCATTTTCTCACTTTCATTTTCACATATCATTCTCTCATATCATTTCCATTCTTGCACATTACTTCTATAAAATATATATATATCATAAGGCTTTGATTATGATTCAGACCTCTCTTTCAAATTCAGAAATCAAATATACTTTTATATTCGTAAAATATTCCATCTATTTTAAGAGTAATGCATGTTAATCAAATAATGTTTATTAAACCACTGATACTCAATAAGAACATTTTTAATATAATATTATAACCATATGACCCTCGATAACAACTGATACCATTCTCTCTTATTCTCTTAATCATAAGGCATGTTCAATTCATGCATAATCATCTTTATACATATCCATCTCATACTCTCATTCATATTCATATACATCTTATACTCATATCCATATTCATATACATCTTCAGATATCTTTCTTTTCAATATTAATACTCAAGGAAGACAATTTCTTCACAATATAGTAATAATAGCATCACATATATATTTCACAAAATCAAGTCTCTTTGTGAAGATAAGTAGTTTTACAAATAGGGATAGAAGAAATCTTGCCTCGGTTTCGATATCCTGACGGTATGGCTCGTCCCTCTTCCGGAGTTTCTATAAACACAAAAGGACCGTCGTTAGAACCACATCTCTTACTCACTACACTCTTGTATAACATTACCTTTTGAAACTTTAATATATGTTTAAAGTATTCTTATTACCCCAAAGGTTCAAGAACTTAACCGTTTATAACCTAAATCGAAGTTTCAGGGATTTTCACCATTTTCCTTAACGACCACACTTAACTGTAAAAATTCTCAGAAAATATGGATTTCGAATTTTAACGTAAGGTCAACTGGAAATAGTTCTTTGACCACACTACTACCATATCCCAAAATTTCGTGACTTTTAACAATGTTAAAGTATGGTAATTGTAACCTCAAGTTTGATACATTTACAGTTTCTCGGTTTCTGAACCGCTTTCACTAAAACTGACTTTTCTCCTAAACCGTTCATCAGATTTTAACGCACCTTATATCAAAACGATCTATGAACTAAGCTCTATCATTTCATAGTTAATTAGGGACCTGGACAGTAGGGTACCATACGGATGCAGGGGGTCCAAAACAGGGCAATTTATATCCTAACGAAAATCGGGCATTATAACGGCTATAATTTCGTACTTTCCATAAATCCAACTCCTCCAAATCAATTATCAAACACCATAATCATCACCTACACCATGTGGTATTCTTCACCAGCCATGGTTACAAGTCCACAACACAATTTTCACATCAAAACAAACCACTTATAACACATAATCATCATAAACATTATATTAACACCACTTAACTACCAACCACTTCAATATCTACCATAAATATGAAAGGGCAAGGGTTGTTATACCTCTTTGAAGCTTGAAGAACACTTAATAATCCTTAATAATCCTTGGACACACCTTGAACAACCTTGAATTAGCTTGGATTAACTAAAAGAACCATTAAAACAAAGATTAAAACTTGAAAACACTATTCACCACTATTCATCTTCAACTTCAATGATTTTATTACCTTGCTAAATGATGGTGGTTGGCTATGAAACTTTGTGCTAGTCTTGTTCTATCCTCCAAGATGCTCCATGATTTTTCTCTTGAATTAATGTTAAAGCTAGCTAGGGTTTTGATTTTTGATTTTTTTCTTTTTTTCTTGGTTTCTAGGAATGGCCGATTGTAATTGAAGAAGAAAGGGAGAGATTTTTGCTTGGTTTGATCTTATCTAATCTTAATCTAACTTAATTTAGAGTGTGTTGGAAGCTTGGTAAAAAATCTAGGTGTTAAAAGACTAATCTACCCTTAATTTGGTTTAGTGGAAGATGACATCATTAACATGATTTCATAATTCTCTTTTTTCTTGATTTCTTTTCTAATTATAATGCTAGTACTCTTGGTAATTATAATGGGGTATGTATCCTTGTTATTTTATAAATCTTGGTTGCTTAATCTCCATATTCGTCTAATTGTGGTTCGTTCCGAGTAAACCTCATTATCTCAGTGGTTTTTGAAATCATTTAACAATCCAAATTCCATTGGTATTTTCTTAACTTAATAATCCCCTGGCTCAAATCTAAATTCACTAATCCCTCAATATATAATTCTTATAATATTTCCATGCTCCTTAATGTCCAACAGAAGCTTATTCGAAATCAAAATCCTCAAAATCCATGCTTCAGGAATTTCTGAAATCTAACGTCATTTCGAGTCACTTATTTCCATTGTACAATACTAATATGGTTTCTGTTTATTCATTTTATGTTTCCATTATAGGGTACCTATATACCATTTCTCTAAATCCTCGAAATTTACTATTCATGTGACCACTGTAGCATTACTGAAGTTAGGGTTATTACATCCTTCCCCCCTTAAAAGGATTCCGTCCCGGAATCATGTTGGAAATGTCCATAAGTATCTTTCTCCTTCACACCTTCTAACTTCCACACTATTTCCTTTATCCTTTTCCTTTCATAATATCTCTATCTTGTTTGCACAGACATACACTAACATAACTTCCTTGTCATTCATCAACATGCCATTTAGTTTATCAATAGCAGTCCTTTTATTGTCTTTTCCTCACAAATCTTCTCCTGTTTCAAGTCATTCCATGTTATCTCGTCTCTCCTTCCTCTTTTGACGAAGATATCCGCCACTACATTGACCTTTTCTGAATGGTAGTGTATCTCACTTATGGTTTGACCATCTTCTGATCTCTATTATGACATAAATATTAATTCCTCAATATTCCTATAGCTCCTCTCTGTAAAATTTTCCAGAAAATAAGCTCTAATAATATTCTTTAAAACAATTGTAAGAAAATACTACCTATAATAGATATTTCCTGTTCGTCTCAACGAGCTTGTGTTTTCCCAAAACACTCCTACTTTTCTTTTCATAACGTTTCCTAGCCCTTAACAGATACTGATTTTCCTTATCTATATTATTAACTTATTTATTCCATTAATTGATTAAGTCGATCCTTAACCAAAGACTTACACACAAAATTTAAATCGAAAAAGCAAGTACCTGTATCCGCATCTGGTTTTGTCAACGCTTCCCCTAAGGTCATGTTGTACACTCTAGCAGTAGGCCTATTTGAAGCAGCCCCACTCTGTCCTGATGCGTATGACCCACCTGAACGGCAATCTCTAGCAAAGTGTCCTAGTTTCCCACACTGGTAACACTTAACATCTCTTTTAGGGTTTGCATCAGTTGATGGGCACTGGTTAAAGTAGTGTCCTTTTTGTCCACACTTAAAACAAGTTACTCCCAGCACTCTACAGACTCCTATATGCTTCTTACCACACGTCTCACAATCTGGTAATGGTGGTCGTGATTGATTGGACTGAAATGTTCCCGAAGATTTTCCACCCTGACTCACCGTCACACTAGTAGTCTTGTTACCCCCCGATTTTCCCACAAATTGAGATTTTTGTCCTTTACCTCCTTTGTTAAAGTAGCTTCCCTCACTTGAACCTCCTTTTGGGCCCTCAAATCTTCTTTTCTTATTCTCTCGACCTATTTGAGCTTGCTCACTCTCGGCCTCTATAATTGATGCCTTTTGAACCACTGCAGCATAATCAGTTAACTCAAATGGGGCCACTCTCGTTCGTAACCAGGGTTTTAACCCTTGTTGAAACCTTTTTGCACGTTGTTCTTCAGTACGCACAAACTCGGGAACAAACCTCGACAGTTCTGAAAATTTATTTTCATACTCTGCCACTGTTAGGTTATCCTGTTTTAACTCCAGAAACTTTAATTCCATTTGGTTTTCTAGATACCTAGGAGAATACTTTTCTAGGAACACCCTAGTGAAACGCTCCCAGGTTATCACTCCCGCTTCCTCTAGGTTCTTCCTAGCTTCCCACCAGTAATTTGCCTCTCCCTTTAGGAGATAGGCTGCAAAAACTGTTTTCTGATCTTCCTCTATCCTCAGTATTTCGAAAGCTTTCTCCATTTCTTTTAGCCATGCCCTGGCCACTACTGGGTTAGTGGTTCCCTCGAATTCTGGGGGCTTTAATGACTTAAAGGCACGAAAGGAACTAGCTGCCTGGTTGGGGAGAACAGGTGGTGGTTGAGGATTCTGTGGATTTGCTAAATTCTGCCTTAATAAGTCCATGAATTGGGCAAAGGGATCACCTCCCGGATTCCTTTGTTGGCCAGTTGATTCCTCTTCTCCTTCTTCATGATTTTCTTCATTATGAGCATTTTCGTTCAGTCTAGTACCTTCGATATTTCGACTTCTTTCGTCTCTCTCATTTTCCCTTGCATTCGCTCTACTGTCACGTCTAGGCGGCATAGTTCTGTACATAACAATAGTCCTTATTAATTACCCGAATTTGGGTTACCATATACATCATTTCTATATACACAATTATATCATTAATTAGCTCATTTGCATATCACAATATCTTTATCATGCGATTTACATCTAGTTATACCATAACTTTAGTAGGTAAGTGTATCGCCCTTAACACGATAGCCTTTTCATTAAGTCAATCACCTTTTATACATCAATATTTCTGAGTCTCACCATTTATTATACCAAAAATATGCAGCAAAAATTTAGATAGAAATGCACAAACTTCATTAATGTACATAAATATTTTACAATTTGGTTACAACATCTTTTACTGCTAATAATATACATCATCTAATACAAGGTTCGAAACCCAAAACATAGCCGTACATACTAATCCGATATCACCAAAAGTACTACTAACTGTCCTCTAATCAGACTGGGATTAAAACAGTGGACAACTAAACTAATCCCCAAAATGACATCAGCAAGATGACTAGTCTGATTAGTGACAACTACTATCCCGGCTCACACCCCTGCCCTGACAACATCCCGTATCTGGACCACCATGGTAGTAACCGTATCAACTATCTGGGCCCTCCATGCCGGGTCTCCCCTATCACCCAACAACCTCCTAATATCTCCTAATGCTCGTAGCTCAATACTGATCATCCCCAGAGATATCCCATCCGGGATAACCCCTCCTCTCCCTCTCTCTAACCTCTGTAGAAGGGTGTCTATAGTCCTGCGGGACTCCTCCAACTGTCCCTGAAGAGCAAAGTACTCGGTCAATAAGGTAGCTGAAAGTGAGTCACCCGCCGGTAAGGGTGCCTCCTGAGGGGGTACAGCTAGGGGAGGTGCATCCACAGGTGGAGGTGGTGGTGGTGCAAAGGGTGGGGATGGAGGAACCGACTCTGTCTCAGCATCCTCTGAAGGATCCTCCTCCTCCTCAAAGAAACCAAAATGCCCTGGAGGGGTAAACTGCTCAAAAGGATCATCTATAGGGTCAGGACTAGGTAGAGGGGATGGAACTGGTGACGGCACCGGGATGGGTCGGACAGGTGTGGGAATCATCTGAATATCCCTCCACTCAATCGGCTCCTCAGGTATAACTGACAACCTAGGCCTCTTACGCAGTGGCCTCTCCTCCTCAGGGATCTCTGATCTCACTCTGGAAGGACCTGCCTCGTCAGATCCTGTAGAAGGTCTACCCATATATGGCACTAGGGCCACAGCATCTCTCCGTCTCTGCTCCTCTGCCTCATCTCTCTCTAATCGCTCTCTAGCCGCCGCCCGGCGTCTCTCCCTGAGGTCCTCAACTGCATACTCGGGGACCTCTACCCCGGCCAGCTGAAGATCTAATAGCTCCTGCTCTGACCTCCCTAGCCACTGGGGGTCCTGAATCGGCTCACCCATCTCCGCTCCCTATAATAAAACATAAAATTCTATTAGTAACAGTCTAATAAATTATAATATATGCTTAAAGTAAATACTACCTGCGATATACCACCCCTGAACTTGATGGAAGTTCACAATTTATATTATAACTGATACATTTATTATTATCACTTTTGTTTATGAGCATATGACTCTTAGCTCTGATACCATCTGTGACGCCCCGGGATCCGGGGTCAAGGATCCGGGCCGTCAAGGTCCAATTTTCCGATTAATATCAATATCAATATCTTTGTAGTTTTTTTTTTTTTTTTTATAAATAAATAAATCAGCAGTTGACCCCACACTAATATACACACACCAGTCATATGCTCATAGAACAACAACCACAATATTTAAAAGTTTTAAAGTTAACAGTTATTACAAGCCCAGAATTTACTAAGTACCTTGTTGAACAAAGCTTCTACAGGAAGCACTTCAACAACTAAAGTTTATTACAACTTACACACTTAATTTACATAAGTATACTAAGCCCCTTCGCTTGTCACTACCTCGGGGATGGTCTCCAGCACTCGCTCAAAAGGTCGCCTTTCCCTTACCCTCTTGCGGGGTGTGGTACGTAGTATCGGCATGGGACCTAGCTGCTATATACATAAATAGCAAGAGTGAGCTATAATAGCTCAGCAAGATCATTCTGTAACTAAAATTTAGAATGTAAACAAGTATACATATATGTATAGGCATATGTAATAGCAGGAAACAAATAAATTCCTTAAGGAAGAGTAAAGCTCTTATTTAATAATACATCATCCACTTACTATTATAAGAAAGTAATCTATACAAATATAATATCAGTTTTTCTTCATCTGTATCCATAATACCATCATCTCATATCATTACTCTATTTTCAGTATAGAAATCTGAAATAATATAATATCAGTTTTTCTTCATCTGTAACTATCATTCCATCATCTCATATCATTATTCTGTTTTCAGTATAGAAATCTAATATAATATAATATCAGTTTTTTCTTCATCTGTAATCATCATTCCATCATCTCATATCATTATTCTGTTTTCAGTATAGAAATCTGAAAACCATTGTCTACACTTTCTTTTCAAAAACATTGGGGATATCTGCTGTCGCCTGATACGTTAGGACGATGATCAGTCGCCTAATCGTATCTGCTCTCTTTTTACTACCGGTAGAAGGAATGAAAATCATCCCTGGAGGAAGGCCACCTGCTAACATCCTCCCTTGGCATCTTCGTGCCGTAATAAAAATAATAAATGCTGGACTGTGTCGCACACAGCCCTGACACAGCCACTTACGCAAGTCTGTTGCAATCCCCCTCTTTATCACATCATTATTCTCTTTTTAAAAATATCATTCCACATTTCCATTTTCTCACTTTCATTTTCACATATCATTCTCTCATATCATTTCCATTCTTGCACATTACTTCTATAAAATATATATATATCATAAGGCTTTGATTATGATTCAGACCTCTCCTTCAAATTCAGAAATCAAATATACTTTTATATTCGTAAAATATTCCATCTATTTTAAGAGTAATGCATGTTAATCAAATAATGTTTATTAAACCACTGATACTCAATAAGAACATTTTTAATATAATATTATAACCATATGACCCTCGATAACAACTGATACCATTCTCTCTTATTCTCTTAATCATAAGGCATGTTCAATTCATGCATAATCATCTTTATACATATCCATCTCATACTCTCATTCATATTCATATACATCTTATACTCATATCCATATTCATATACATCTTCAGATATCTTTCTTTTCAATATTAATACTCAAGGAAGACAATTTCTTCACAATATAGTAATAATAGCATCACATATATATTTCACAAAATCAAGTCTCTTTGTGAAGATAAGTAGTTTTACAAATAGGGATAGAAGAAATCTTGCCTCGGTTTCGATATCCTGACGGTATGGCTCGTCCCTCTTCCGGAGTTTCTATAAACACAAAAGGACCGTCGTTAGAACCACATCTCTTACTCACTACACTCTTGTATAACATTACCTTTTGAAACTTTAATATATGTTTAAAGTATTCTTATTACCCCAAAGGTTCAAGAACTTAACCGTTTATAACCTAAATCGAAGTTTCAGGGATTTTCACCATTTTCCTTAACGACCACACTTAACTGTAAAAATTCTCAGAAAATATGGATTTCGAATTTTAACGTAAGGTCAACTGGAAATAGTTCTTTGACCACACTACTACCATATCCCAAAATTTCGTGACTTTTAACAATGTTAAAGTATGGTAATTGTAACCTCAAGTTTGATACATTTACAGTTTCTCGGTTTCTGAACCGCTTTCACTAAAACTGACTTTTCTCCTAAACCGTTCATCAGATTTTAACGCACCTTATATCAAAACGATCTATGAACTAAGCTCTATCATTTCATAGTTAATTAGGGACCTGGACAGTAGGGTACCATACGGATGCAGGGGGTCCAAAACAGGGCAATTTATATCCTAACGAAAATCGGGCATTATAACGGCTATAATTTCGTACTTTCCATAAATCCAACTCCTCCAAATCAATTATCAAACACCATAATCATCACCTACACCATGTGGTATTCTTCACCAGCCATGGTTACAAGTCCACAACACAATTTTCACATCAAAACAAACCACTTATAACACATAATCATCATAAACATTATATTAACACCACTTAACTACCAACCACTTCAATATCTACCATAAATATGAAAGGGCAAGGGTTGTTATACCTCTTTGAAGCTTGAAGAACACTTAATAATCCTTAATAATCCTTGGACACACCTTGAACAACCTTGAATTAGCTTGGATTAACTAAAAGAACCATTAAAACAAAGATTAAAACTTGAAAACACTATTCACCACTATTCATCTTCAACTTCAATGATTTTATTACCTTGCTAAATGATGGTGGTTGGCTATGAAACTTTGTGCTAGTCTTGTTCTATCCTCCAAGATGCTCCATGATTTTTCTCTTGAATTAATGTTAAAGCTAGCTAGGGTTTTGATTTTTGATTTTTTTCTTTTTTTCTTGGTTTCTAGGAATGGCCGATTGTAATTGAAGAAGAAAGGGAGAGATTTTTGCTTGGTTTGATCTTATCTAATCTTAATCTAACTTAATTTAGAGTGTGTTGGAAGCTTGGTAAAAAATCTAGGTGTTAAAAGACTAATCTACCCTTAATTTGGTTTAGTGGAAGATGACATCATTAACATGATTTCATAATTCTCTTTTTTCTTGATTTCTTTTCTAATTATAATGCTAGTACTCTTGGTAATTATAATGGGGTATGTATCCTTGTTATTTTATAAATCTTGGTTGCTTAATCTCCATATTCGTCTAATTGTGGTTCGTTCCGAGTAAACCTCATTATCTCAGTGGTTTTTGAAATCATTTAACAATCCAAATTCCATTGGTATTTTCTTAACTTAATAATCCCCTGGCTCAAATCTAAATTCACTAATCCCTCAATATATAATTCTTATAATATTTCCATGCTCCTTAATGTCCAACAGAAGCTTATTCGAAATCAAAATCCTCAAAATCCATGCTTCAGGAATTTCTGAAATCTAACGTCATTTCGAGTCACTTATTTCCATTGTACAATACTAATATGGTTTCTGTTTATTCATTTTATGTTTCCATTATAGGGTACCTATATACCATTTCTCTAAATCCTCGAAATTTACTATTCATGTGACCACTGTAGCATTACTGAAGTTAGGGTTATTACATGCCTCCTTTGATGCATTCAACCATAAAAATGAAGATAAATTTCCAGGAGTTGGGATATAGTTGGCAAGGGTAGATTTTAACCTCAGCTAGCAACCTAACAACCCAAGGGTGAACTGCAAACCTAAGGCCAGCGGTAATAGCACCTTTGTATACAAATAAATTCTCAGGATGCCAATTACAAGTTCTATCTCCCGGTATGGGGATTCTGAGTTTCAAACCAGAAGGAAATTCATATTTGAGTAAGTCGTTAATATCTCCTACATCTAAAGTGCTGGGGAATATGAAAGAATCGAATTCCGCATTGTTTGGAAACAAGCCCGGGCTCGTCTAAGAGCTGGGGTAAAGTTAACTGATAACGAGGAGGAGAGACCTTACCTTTCCTATTGTTGTCTTTGGTCCTCCTGTTGATTGCTTGGAGAAGGCCCTTAGAAGGAACCACGGTGCTCTGACGACCTTCACTTGCCATCAGACTTCTCTGAGATTGAAAGAAACACTTGAAACTTGAGAGCTCTTCAGAGAGAAATTTTCTTTGAGAGAAGAAGGAAGTGTGAAGAATGACTTCCACCCACACTCTTTTATAAGGAAAAGGGCGACCTTCCATAGCAGGTCATCTTTCCGACGACCCGCGTTTACAGGTTAAATAGCCGAAAACAGCAGGAAAAAGGCCTTATGAACTCGAAATTGAGTCGAATAAACGATCTAATTCGTAAGAATAAGTGAAAGAAACGAATGGAAATGCAGGCTGGAGCAACAATACAGTTAGCAACCTAGGAGGTTGTACTAACTCATGCTTATTAAGCCTAAACAGAGGATTAAGCCAAAAACCCACGGTTAAGGCACTAAACAGCAAGATTAGCTAAAAAGCTAATACTTTAAGGAAATTTGGAGGATATACTCTAAAATATATAATAGGGGTTTTGAATCTCTGCACAAAATATAAGCCCAGATGGCCAACGAGGTTGTTTGCCCCAAATTAAGCTGATTGAATTCAAGGCCTGAAAGTCAGGAACCATTGAATAAAATCAATCTAAGGCACGGTCCTACAAACAAGGTAGGAGATTTAAAGTCCTTAAGCATAAAATCAAGGATAAAAACCGATCACAGTATCCTAGACTTGAAGTCAGGTGTTGAAAACAAGGGAAATCCCTATACAAACAATTAAAGAAGCAAAGACCTCCGTGACAAGGGGGCAAGGCCGAGGTTGTTTAAAACACCCTATTGTAAGTATGCAAGGATGTCTAGAAGCCAAGGGTCATAGTTTAACCCAAGGTTATTTGAAACCAAGAGTTCAATAACAAGTTAAGACCCGGAAGGTCCTGAAAACTAAGAAGTAGGTTGTTTGAGATCAAGGATCACAAAACCAACCATGGTGTTGTAAACTCACTCTAAAAACAAGGAGGGGGGTTCAAAGCAAGATTTGGCTTTGGTCAAAGTCAAGGTCAAAAGTCAAAGTCAAAGGTCAAAATTTGGCCAAAATTCAAAAAAAAAAAAATTGGGGCCCAGCCGACCAAGGGTGGCCGACCAGAACCATGTGGAGCAAAAATGGGTCCAGGTGTTGAAAACACCTGGACCCCTAGCTGATTCGTTTGGCCTCAGAACGTTCAAAAATGCTCCGTTTGAGCTCAAATTTGAGATTCAAGAACCTTATAAGGTCCTTTACAAGCCTATGTAGGTTCCCTAGTGATTTCAAGAAGTTAAAAAAATGACCTTGTTTGAAACAAGGTCTTGTTTGAAAACCAGCTTAAAATGAGGTATTTCGCCTCCAAAACGTTCAAAAATGCATATTTTCATATGATTCTTCTTCATACCAGGAGATTATAAGAATCCCTATCATATAAACTCAACTTCAACATTTAGATTTAGAAATGCTAGGGGTGTTCAGAAACCGTGAGGGTGTTGAAAGACCCTGAAGGTGTTTAAAACACCTAATCCAGGGGATCGTATTCCTTGCCTAAACAACTCAAAAATGGGAATTTTCACGTGATTCTTTCTACAACCATGAGGTTATAAGAATCTCTACTAGATTGGCTTGACTCCAGAATTTGGGATTAGGGTTTCACTAATCGCAATTAGGGGGTGATTAACTTCGATTATCGATGTTTAAGGACTTCCACTCTAAAATTAACCTATCTCAAGGTTAAGGGGGGATACCCTAGTAGTAATTACTTTAAGTACGAACTAGTTAGCCTCCATCAAGGCCTTTATAGCCCCGTTTAGGGTTGTTTAGCCCCGATTAGGGCCGAATTAGTGTCTTTTAATAAAAAATTAGCCCTTATTAAGGTTTATGAGCAATGACCGCCTGATATTAACTCTAACTTAGATAAGTTGAGGGAAATAAAGCACTAATGAATTTATGATAAAGGATCCTATGCACGAATTGCACTTGGATTAGTATCTACGAGCTCGAAACGACACTAATCCTATTCCCGAAAGGCCAAGAAATCATAAGAAAAAGGTTCGAGAGGCCAAGGAACGTTTAACTTTCTTAAGTATTAACTTGGGAAAGAATTTTAGTCATTGTGAATGTGTAGGTCGCTCCACACTTCATTGTAAGACGATACCCTGGTAGGGTTGGTGTGACCTTAAACTTCTACGAAATCAAGTTTTCCTAGAAGTTGGGGGGCAAATGATATGGGTGAAAAATAATCCCCAAATACATAATTAATATAATATTTATTGGCTCATAAATAAAGCCCGAAACCCTATTTGGGCATTAAATTCGTAATTAATGATTAAGCACAAAAGAACAGCCCAAACCGGGGACGCCCAGTATAAGCTTGTTTCTAACATGGGCCTGATCCACAAACCGGGAACGTTCTAGAAACAAAGAACGTCCTAGAATATCCATGGGATATTATGTAGCCTCCAAGGCACCTAATTCGACATGGAAACTAACTCCCATAAGGAAGGAGTCAAAACCTTCCTCAATAATGGTGAGTTGCCCAACAAGTCTCCAAATCCTATTACGATTCTAATGCTCCCGCAACCTATATAAATGGCCAGACCCCTCATCTCAGAACTACGTTTTGGCTTGATTCTCAACTCTGAGATACGTAGGCATCTTGTGAGGACCCGAATTAGTTCACGATAACGCAAGCGCAACCATTAAAGCATGAAGCTCACGAACCCTAGCCGCAATTTGATAACCCTACTTTTTATTCCACAACACATGGTATAACAATAAAAATTACACATGAAATTTATAGATTTTTCTTTATATTTTAATATCCTAAAACAAATTTGATATATTTGTATCTCACCAATTTTATTACTTTTATATTTTAATTTTGTATTAATTTAGCAAAAAATAACATATCACCACTTTTACGTACAAATTATATCGTTATAAGTTGGAGATGTTCTAGACCTTTGATTATAAATAACAAATATATTTTAGATGAACTAGGCAAGAGTAAAATTAGTAAGATATTGGTGTAAAAATATGCTATAAATATATAAAATGATGGGTATGCCATATAATTTTTCAATTATATATTTTTATTAGTATTTAGTATTTAGTGTTTTACTTATTATTTCTGTATATCAGGGGTATCAAAATAGATACAGACACATGATAATTTCTAATTAGTGGTAATTAATATATCCATGTGAATATAATTAAGTAAAATATGACAATTTACATTTTGAAATTTTTTTTGAAACTCTTTTTCGGATTTCTAAAATTACTCTTAATTCTTTGTCGGGTAGATTCTTTTGAAAGTTTGGTTTTAGAAGGTTGCTATGATTAAATTTTAATTAGTTACAAATAAAAAAATTACATATCAAATGAAAAATTAAAATCAAATATGTTTGTTTGAAAGGAACAATGACCAAGAACGTCTGTTAAGCGACACGTATGACTTGATTTTACACGTGTTAGTCAGAAAAAATCCAATAATAAAAATCTAACAATGACCAAATTGTGAAAACATCTCAAAATTTTCCAAAGCAATCTATCAGTTTTGTCATAGTGATCTTAGTTTGTTTTTTCCGTCCTTTTATACAAGTATCTCTGTGATCAAAGATAATAATAATATCATATAAATTTCTTATAAAAATCTGGAACTGTCAAGGTTTTCATGAAGGACTTAAATCTGTTGTTCTAGGCTACCATATGCTTGGGTCAAATTTACCACCGCAAGGTTTGTTTAGATTCATTTCACCCTTTAACTTTTGCTAATTTGTTGAGATACCTATGTGTTAGGTAGCCTAACAATTAGTCTACCAATCTTATTACCAACCTCACCACCTAACCCCCCACCTACTACCAACCTCACCACCTACCCCCCTCCTATAAATACCCCTCTCCCCTTCATTCTAAAATACACCAAACAACTTACTCTCTTCTCTCCATCATAGCTGCTAGATAGTCCGTCTAGTAGGAAACTTACCTTGTGGTAGTTTCAGGCAGGTCAGAATAGGGGGCCCTCGTGCTTCTCTCTTATTTCGTTTCGGGTGAGTTAGTTTGAGTGTTTTATCGGGCTATAGCCATCTGGGTCTACAGCATTAGGAGTTCGTCCAGCCATTGCAGCCGCAACAAGGGGAGTCCTCCAGGTTATCCGGTCAAGTACCGAAGGGATAGTTCTGCCCAGGTTTTCCGGTCCAGTACCGAAGGAGTAGTGAATCGCTGTATTTCCATTCAGTTGTGCCTTAAGTGTTACGTCGTAAACTTGAGAGAGAATATTGTAACCATTATTATCGTTATAGTGGAAACATTCGGAGCAGGTCCCATGGTTTTTACCTCTTTGGCTTAAGGGGGGTTTTCCACGTATTAGTCTTGGTGTTCATATGTCAATATCTGTTATTATTATTGACTGTTATAATCTCCGTATTTAATTTACGCAAAGACAAGAATTCCTAACAGTTAGTATCAAAGCTGGGGCCCACGTTATTGGTGTCTAGGAAAGTGCTTTGTGCGCAGTGGTTACTTGATAACGCGCCGTACTAATACGGAAGGCTCCCCAAACACATCCACTTTCCTGGCCAACTTGTGTGGTTCTAAGTGAGATTCCCATAGTCTTTGGTAAATTGAAATGGATGATTCTTCCAGTGTAATGGTAAGCCTAACAGCTTCAAATTATCCAATGTGGAAAAGCAGAATAAAGGATTTGCTTTATATTAAAGACTTGTTTGATCCGGTGGAGCTGAAAGGAGTCAAACCTGTAGCAAAGTCTGATGCTGACTGGAAGAAGATGAACATGAAAATTATCATTCTCATTCGTCGATGAAAACTATCAGTCTCATTCGTCGATGAAAACTATCAAATATGAAGATGGAGTTTGAACAAAAAATTTAAGCAATATTTCTTCTCAATACTTTACCATCCGGCTGGGATACGCTAGTGGTGACGGTAACTAATGCTGTACCAACTGAGCAACTAACGTTGCAATCAATTAAGCAGAGTATCCTTAGTGAATCCATGAGAAGAAGAGTACAGGGAGTCAACCACGATTCCCAGGCTCTTGTTACTGAAAACAGGGGCAGAATCAACTACAAGGATTCGAACAGGGGGCGTAGTAAAAGCAGGAATTTTAGGAATTCCGGTGGCAAATCAAATGCCAATGTTGAATGGTACTATTGTAAGAAGAAGGGTCATTACAAAAAGGATTGTAGGGCCTGGCTCAAGCAACAGAACAATGGTCTGCAAGGGAAACATGCCGAGAAAAGTACAAGAGCTGCTATGACAGAAGATGTTGTGATCCTTTCTTTTGGGGAAGAAGAATGCTTACATGTTGATGATCAGAAGGTCGAATGGGTGATAGATACTGGAGCAACGTATCATGCAAAACCCACTCAGGAATTCTTTACGACGTACAAGTCAGGGGACTTTGGTACTGTAAGAATGGTAACTCAGATCAATCAAAGATCGCAGGCATTGGTGACATCTGTATTGAGACAAACACGGGTTGTTCAATGACTTTGAAAGATGTCAGGCATGTTCCGGACTTACGGCTCAACTTGATTTCCGGCATGGCGCTAGACAAGCAGGGGTACGTAAATACCTTCGGTGGTGGAAGGTGGAAGCTTACTACGGGTTCGTTGGTGGTTGCAAGAGGTTCCACTTGTGGCTCTTTATACAAGACACAAGTGACGATGTGTTCAAATGAGTTGAATACAGTTGAAGATGAAGCTTCAGCAAGTTTGTGGCACAAGAGGCTTGGTCATATGAGCGAGAAAGGTCTGCAGATTCTAGAAAAGAAATCCCTCATTCCATTTGCTAAAAGAACTACATTGCAGCTTTGCGAATATTGTTTATTCGAGAAACAACATAGAGTATCTTTTAGCAGTCCATTGAAGAAAAAGTCAGAGCTGTTAGAAAGAGTTTATTCTGATGTATGTGGTCCGTTTGAGGTAGAGTCTTTAGGCGAAAATAGGTACTTTATTACCTTCATTGATGAAGCATCTCGAAAGGTGTGGGTTGAGATACTCAAATCCAAAGATCAAGTGTTTGAGTACTTCCAGAAGTTTCATGCCATGGTTGAAAGATCAACAGGGAAACAACTGAAGTGCCTTCGTAGTGACAACGGGGGGGGGGGGGGGAGTACACTTCAAAAGAGTTTCAAGAGTACCTCGCAAGGCATGGTATCCGGCATGAAAGAACAGTTCCTAGCACCCCACAACAGAATGGCATTGTGGAAAGAATGAACCGCACCATTGCTGAATGAGTCAGATGCATGTTGAAAATGGCTAAATTGCCGAAGTCATTTTGGGGAGAAGCTGTAAGAACAACTTGCTACTTGATCAATCGATCTCCATCGGCACCTCTGAATTTTGAGATTCCAAAGAAGATCTGGTTAGGAAAGGATGTTTCCTATTCCTACTTGATGGTGTTTGGATGCAAGGCTTTTGCACACATCCCAAAGGAGCATAGAACAAACCTTGAAGATAAAGCAACTCCGTGTATTCTCGTTGGTTATGGGGATCCAGAGTTCGGGTATCGGTTGTGGAATCCTGAATCGAAGAAGATATTCAGGAGCAGAAATGTGATTTTCCATGAGTCTCAAAATTATGATAATTTTGGGAGCACTCAACAACCAAGGCAGGCTAGAAATCTAGATACATTAGAAGATGATGGAGATGATATGACATATGATGAGGCTACTGAGCAGGGGGAGCTACCACCTCAGCCTGAAGCTGAAGAAACTCAGCCACGGCGTTCTACAAGAGCACGGAGACCATCAGGAAGATATCTTTCATCTGAGTATATCTTAATTACTGATGAGGGGGAGCCCGAGACCTTTGAGGAAGTCAAGACTCATAAAGAAAGAAATTGCTGGCTGAAAGCAATGCAAGAAGAGATGGATTCTTTAAACAAGAATGAAACTTATGAGTTGACTACACTTCCGAGAGGACGGAAGGCTTTGAGGAACAAATGGGTCTTCAAAGTAAACAAGGGATGATGAAAAGCTTGTAAAGTATAAAGTACGGTTGGTGGTTAAAGGCTTTGCACAGAAGGAAGGCATTGATTTTGATGAAATCTTTTCTCCGATTGTAGATGACATCAATCCGAACAGTTCTCGGATTAGCGGCTAGCATGGATCTTGAGCTTGAGCAGTTAGATGTGAAAATTGCATTCCTTCATGGAGATTTGAAGGAAGAGATATACATGCACCAACTAGAAGGATTTGAAGTGAAAGGGAAGGAGCACATGGTTTGTAAACTAAAAAAGAGTTTATACGGGCTTAAGCAAGCGCCAGGACAGTGGTACAAAAAGTTTTATTCATTCATGAGGAATCATAAGTTCAAGAGAACTGCATCCGATCACTGTGCTTATGTACAAAGGTTTCCTAACGGTAACTTCATTATCCTGCTGCTTTATGTTGATGATATGTTAGTGGTCGGCCAAGATGCTAACATGATCCGCAAGCTGAAAGAAGATTTGTCCAAGTTCTTTGATATGAAAGACTTAGGTCCAGCAAAAGAAATCCTAGGGATGAAGATTGTTCGTGACAGAATAACTCAGAGGTTGTGGCTTTCACAACAGGGATATATTGAACGGGTATTGAAAAGGTTCAATACGGATGATGCTAAACCTGTTAGCATACCATTGGAGGGACATTTTAAACTGGACAAGAAAATGTGTCCGTCAACAGACAAGGAGAAGAAGGATATGGAGGAAGTTCCCTACTCATCCGCAGTGGGGAGTCTTATGTATGCATTGGTTTGTACAAGACCAGATATTGCTCATGCTGTTGGAGTTGTGAGTAGATATCTGTCAAATCCAAGAAGAAAGCACTGGGGAGCTGTTAAGTGGATTCTCAGATATCTTAAGGGCACTTCCGGGTTATGCTTGAAGTATGGACACGGTGAACCAGTCTTGGAAGGTTTTACAGATGCTGACATGGCAGGACATCCAGATGGGATGAAGTCCACGTCAAGGATGCTTTTCACTTTTGCAGGGGGAGCTGTAGCATGGCAGTCCAAGTTGCAAAAGTGTGTTGCGTTGTCAACAACCGAATCAGAGTATAGTGCTGCTTGTGAAGCAGGCAAGGAGCTGGTTTGGTTAAAGCGGTTTCTCCAAGAATTGGGTCAGAAGCAAGACACACTAGTACAGAAATGACCTATAGCCTCGCCACCTATAACGTCGGTTATTGACCTATTGCGTCGCACTTTTACCTATTGCGTCGGTTGTTTACATTAACCGACGCTATAGGCCTATTGCCAGAAGCTTTGGCGTCGGTTGTTTGCATCAACCGACGCTATAGGTATAGCCTATAGCGTCGCCCCTTAAAAGGGCGACGCTATAGGTATACCTATATCGTCGCCATTAAAATACCGACGCTATAGGCTATACCTATAGCGTCGCCCCATAAAATGCCGACGCTATAGGTATAGCGTATAGCGTCGCCCTTTGAAATGCCGACGCTATAGGTATAGCTTATAGCGTCGCCCTTTGAAATGTCGTCGCTATAGGTGTAACTCAAAAATAACAATATAGCGTCGCACCTATAGCGTCAGTTGTTTGAATTAACCGCCGCTATAGGTGTAGCTTATAGCATCGCCCCTTAAAATGCCGACGCTATAGGTATAACTTAAAAAAATAAATAAATATAAGAATAAAGGCCAAAAAATTAAATAAAAATAGGAAAAATGACAATTTTTGAAAATAAATTCATACACACCAAAGTAGTCATACTCACTATTTGTGTGATGAATGTTACATTATTTTCACTAATTTTCCATTTTTTTTTATTTTTTCCCCATTTTTAACTAGTTTGTAAAAGAAATAAAAAAATTAAATAAAAATAGGAAAAATGCCAATTTTTGAAAATAAATTCAGACACACCAAAGTAGTCATACTCACAATTTGTATGATCAATTTTACCCTACTTTCACTAATTTTTCATTTTTTTTCTTTTCCACATTTTTAACTAGTTTGTCAAATAAATCAAAAAATTAAATAAAAATAGGAAAAATGACAATTTTTGAAAATAAATTCATACACACCAAATTAGTCATACTCACTATTTGTGTGATGAATGTTACCTTATTTTCACTAATTTTCCATTTTTTTTATTTTTTCCCTATTTTTAACTAGTTTGTAAAAGAAATCAAAAAATTAAATAAAAATAGGAAAAATGTCAATTTTTGAAAATAAATTCAGACACACCAAAGTAGTCATACTCACAATTTGTATGATCAATTTTACCCTACTTTCACTAATTTTCTATTTTTTTTATTTTTCCACAATTTTAACTAGTTTGTTAAATAAATCAAAAAATTAAATAAAAATAGGAAAAATGACAATTTTTGAAAATAAATTAATACACACCAAAGTAGTCATACTCACTATTTGTGTGATGAATGTTACCTTATTTTCATTAATTTTCCATTTTTTTTATTTTTCCCCATTTTTAACTAGTTTGTAAAAGAAATCAAAAAATTAAATCAAAATAGGAAAAATGCCAATTTTTGAAAATAAATTCAGACACACCAAAGTAGTCATACTCACAATTTGTATGGTCAATTTTACCCTACTTTCACTAATTTTCAATTTTACTCGATTTGGTATTTTTTTTGACTAATTTGCCCGATTTTATCATTTTTTGACGGATATTGGTAAATTTTTAAAATCGTGCTTTATAAAATGATTTTCTGTATTTAATGATTTTAAAAATTCCCTCACCCCTTTAAATCCCTAAATAGGCGCTGTTCTTCCCCCAATTCATTATTTTAGCAATCTCTCGAGTTCTCTCTCAATCTCTCTTTTGAACTCTCTCTCTCACACACACACACCAAACACACACACATCGTCTCACTCCCAACGCGATCTCAAAACAAACAAATCAATGGCGGCGACAACCACAACAACGACGTGCAACGAAGAACAAACAATCTGAGGTTTCTGAGTTCAATTAGGGTTCAACCTCGGTTTAATCGAACCAACCTTCGTGTTTCTGAGTGTATGATATCAATCTGAGGTACGAATCTCTTTTTATATACTTCAATTTGTATATATATTTAGCTTAATCTATGTTGCAACCTTCGATTTGTATGTATCTCTATATGTCTCTCTCCCCCTCTATGTTTCTCTCTATCTCTCTCCCCCCCTCTCTGTCTCTCTCCCCACTCTCTCTTTCTCTTTCTCCATTTTTCTCCTTTCTCTATCTCTCTCCCCCCTCTTTCTCTATTTCTCTCCTCCACTACCCCGCTCACTCTCTCTTTCTCTCCGTATCTCTTTCCATCGTCTTTCTCAATTATACACACTCATTCACATACATATCAACAGTGTACAAGCCCTAATTTAAGCAACTAACAGAACCATAAATTGTGGAAAACCATACCTGTTACCCTAATTTGAGAACTCGATTCTCTAGAAGAGGATACTCTGTAGTACTTTTGGTTTGTGACTTCACAATCATCAGGTTTTATTTTCTTAAACCTAATTTTTGTCTCTTCGTTTCATCAGGTGTAATTGTGTAAACCAACTTATGTTAATCACATATTCAATTATGGATCGTTTTTGTTAATCTTGTTCCATAGTCAGATGAAATATTTTTTGATGCCAACGTTGGACCTTCCATCTTGCAAAAAGTTATTACGTGTGTAGTGACCACATAATCTCCGTTACTCAAACGTGGTGATAACAAGAGCAGAATATGCACCACTAAAAGTCTAGTATTACCTGCTTATATAGAAATTCAAAATTTACAAACAATTCACTTTTCTAAAAGTATAGGTGTAGAGATCCCAGGCTAATATGTTTATAAGTGCAGATTTTTGTATCATTTGTGAGCGCAACCTGAAATAAGGGTTAAATTCGGACAGATCTCCTGCTTGCGAGGTAAAATTATTCGATCATTTTACCTTAAAACTTGATGTGCCTGTGATGACATACTTGAAAGAATAATAACACAGTGTGGTCTTAGTATGCATGTTTTATCTGTCATGCTTCAGATGGTTCACCATACATAATTACTTTAAGAATATATCAATTTTACAACAGATTAATTCTTAATCAAACTGAATACAAAACAGGGGGGAGGGGGTCAAACCAAGTCTTTACAATTAGTAGGTTGGCATAAAAATCATAAATACTGACAGGTGATGTTATAGTAAAGCAAAAAGGTGCTATAAACCATCCTATCTACTACCATGGTTATATAGATATGCCCAGTGTTGTATGATGCTCCCATTGCACCATTTTAGTGCCTATGAGTTCCGCTCCTGAAAAAATTAAAATTAATGTCGATGTCCATACTTCTGATCATCTTTATTTGTACAAGGGTAAAACAATCACAGTTATTATAGAAGATCTTCAGTTGGTAAGAAATTGAAACTCAAATAAGCACTGAAATATACATTGTTTTATTCTTTTTTTTTTACCAAGTTGAAAGCTACATTGTTGAGCACAAAATCAGCATGCAATTTATAAATAGAACGTAATGAAACAAGTTATTTCAAAAAAAAAAAATTACCACTACAACTGACCTAGCACCGTTAACAGATCTCCTGGGAGCACTGGCATGATGTGTCGGATGATATGAAGTGTCTTTAACTAGTTAATGTAGTACTGTTAGCCATGATTATTTAAAATTATACCATGCACAGTAGTTGTTTTAAAAACATCAAATAATTTAATTGATAGGAATAAATTGATTCAGTTTTGTGATCAAGGTAAAGATTGTTTTAGTTATGTGTGTAAGAGTGTCTACATTATAGATATTTAAAATTTGTGTGTGTGGGTGTCTATGTTATAGATATTTATAATTTGTGTGTGCAAAATATTGGCCATACTTGGTCCCAAACTTCTTAGTAGTTTTACAACTAGGAATCTTTACTTCTATACATCTTGAACTTTAATTGTACACAGAGCAATGACTTTTAGCTAATATTGTAATCTTCTTAATCATTTTGTATAAATTTTTTAATCAATTTTATTCTCTTGTTTGTGGACTGATGAAATTAAATTGGTTACGCTGATTGTCCATCAGCATAAAAGCACACTTTTATGCTAAGATATATAATTTTGCTTCCTGATTATTGATCTGCAATATTATACTTCATGAAGGAATTGGTTCAAGTGCATGATAGGTTTTTATTTTAAAGTTCAAGTGCATGAGTATGCATTCAGCCAATTAACTTTGTTTTAGATTACAATTTTTAGTACATGCTAAAAGAAACTCACAGAGCTGAGTGGACTATGTTGAGCTTGCTTCACCACATGTAGGCCAGACAAACAATTCAGTCTGGTTAAATATGTACATGTTTTCAGGATCGTAGACCATATATATAAAATTTAGTTAAAAATTGAATTGTTAACCATTATTAATTTGACTGTGCATGTTATTACTGAAGAGACAGTAAGGCATTAGACTTATGATAATCTTGAGTTCCCTTCCTCTGATAAGTTTCTTGAAAGAGTATGAGCTGCAGTTGAAGAAGAGGAGCGCCAAGCAAAAGCTGCTACTGTTGCTAGTGCTGCTAAGGATGCCATTGCAACTGCAAAGGAGTCCAGGAAAGCAAGTCAGAGAATTTTTGTAAAATTGAAGAACTTGATTTTCTAAATCAAATTAGAAAGAATTTTTGTTAGCATTTTCAACATTAATGTATTTTTTTGTATACTAGCATAAATTCTTTAATTTAGATTTATTTTAATCAAAATTTGTGTTATAATTTTTATTTTTTGTAGTTCATGTTTGTTGATGTGGCTGTATCATTGTATACAAAAGTGAAACAGGTTAAAAATAGTATATTAATTAATAAAACAGGTTCCAATTTCGAAATTATTTTTTTTTAAAAAAAATTGACCTATAGCGTCGGTCATTTGAAACAGCGACGCTATAGGCTTTTTTTTAAAAAAAATTAACCTATAGCGTTGGTCATTTGAAAGGGCGACGCTATAAGCTATACCTATAGCGTCGGCATTTTAAGGGGCGACGCTATAAGCTATACCTATAGCGTCGGCATTTTAAAAGGGCGACGCTATAAGATATACCTATAGCGTCGGCATTTTAAGGGGGCGACGCTATAAGCTATACCTATAGCGTCGGTCATTTAAATGACCGACGCCTAAAGTGGACTTTAGCGTCGCCATTTTAACCAACGCTATAGGCCTATACCTATAGCGTCCCCTTCATATACTACGCCAAACAACCGACGCTATAGGTCCAGTCTGCAGTAGTGAAAACTTTGAGTTGTATTGTGATAGCCAAAGTGCTATTGACTTGAGCAAGAATGCTACTTGTCACAGTCTTACTAAGCATATTAATGTACGTTACCATTGGCTATGGGAACAGGTTGAAGATGGGGTGATACAGATAGAGAAGATACACACGGATAAGAATCCGGCTAATATGATGATGAAGGTCGTTCCACGGGAAAAGTTGGAGCTGTGCAAACAGGGCGCAGGTATGGAGTGCAAGTGATTAGTTGTGAGTTTGGAAATAGGGGGAGATTGTTAGGTAGCCTAACCATTAGTCTACCAATCTTATTACCAACCTCGCCACCTAACCCCCCACCTACTACCAACCTCACCACCTACCCCCCCCCCTCCTATAAATACTCCTCTCCCCTTCATTCTAAAATACACGAAAACATCTTACTCTCTTCTCTCCATCATAGCTGCTAGATAGTTCGTCTAGTAGGAAACTTAGCTTGTGGTAGTTTCAAGCAGGCCAGAATAGGGGGGCCTCGTGCTTCTCTCTTCTTTCATTTCGGGTGAGTTAGTGTGAGTGTTTGGTCGGGCTGTAGCCATCTGGGTCTATAGCATTAGGAGTTCGTCCAGCCATTGCAGCCGCAACAAGGGGAGTCCTCCAGGTTATCCGGTCAAGTACCGAAGGGATAGTTCTGTCCAGGTTATCCTGTCCAGTACCGAAGGAGTAGTGAATCGCTGTATTTCTATTCAGTTGTGCCTCAAGTGTTACTTCGTAAACTTGAGAGAGAATATTGTAACCATTATTATCATTATAGTGGAAATATTTGGAGCAGGTTTCGTGGTTTTTACCTCTTTGGCTTAAGGGGGTTTTCCACGTATAAATCTTGGTGTTCATCTGTCAATATTTGTTATTATTATTGACTGTTATAATCTCCGTATTTAATTTACGCAAAGACAGGAAACGGGAATTCCTAACACTATGTTGTGCGGGAGTTATATATTCCTTGTTCATGTATTAATTTATATTTATATGCACTGTTTGATGATATTTATATATCCAATTGAAATGGAATGGCTACTTGTTATAGGCATTTTTTGCCACGGATGACTACAGTTATCATTTAGATCTCTATATGGCTCATAAGACAAATTGATAAATTGGTTGAGAGAATATTGAGGTTGTTGTACTTGTTTATATCACATATATGAGGTAAAATAGGAAAAAATTGGTGTTATTAGGTGTGTACTATCATACAGTAAGTATATGAATACTTAGGTGAGTGCAAATTTTAAGATAGCCGCTAGCAAAATAGAAAACTTTGGAAATTATATAGGCATTTAGCAGGTTCTTTGGAAGTTTTAATCAAGGTTGCACAAGGCCCTCGGAAGTTTTAATAAAGGTTGCACAAGGCCCATGCAAAGTTTTCTTTTCCCTTTCGATCTCCTAATGAAAAAATTGTTTCACAACTTTGTTGGCATCGTGTCAAATGGGAAGTTCTGGTCTCCCAAAATTCCTTTGAACCTAGTTAAGCTAAATTGCATGCTAAGATGAGTAGATGCTCCTTAGTTTAAATCGAAAATTGTTTTCCGTTTCTTATACTACATGGTAAATTAACAAAGAGTATATGAATGATCATGTATAGTATTTTTTGGCAAAGCAATTATTTACTATTGACCTTTTCAGTTGGAATGAATGTAATTGAGAAATATAGTGACTTGAATGAAATTTGTACTGTGTGAGTAAATTTATTGTATGGATTTCCTTACTTGATACATTCCATTCACACTAGGGACACTTAGGGGTTGTAATTTAAACAGAGCCGGTACGAACTCGAATCGAAAAAGTGGGCTCGACTCGACTCGACTGGAACTCTTTATCGAGCTTGAGTTCAAACACTTTTTCGGGCTCGATTAAAAACTCGAGTTGAGCTGAGTTTTTCTGAGCTCGACTCGATAAACTCGAACTCAATTAATTTTTTTATTATTTATTTTAAAAGTAGTCATGTGTTCATTTCTTCTATGTGATCACTCAATTATTTATGAAAATTACCTTTTAAACTTAACTTGATATTTTTTTTTCATATATTATGTACAATATTATATTATTAGTATAGTTAGTGAAATTTTTGAATTAAATTTGTTCTAATATGAGAAAATGAGATATTTAATTATAAATTTTTATATATTATGTTTCAAGTTTTACTGAATACTTTATTTTTTTAAATCAAGATATGATGTCAACACTTTAGATTAAAACTACATTATTCACAAATTTTATAATTAAATATGATATATGCATATAATTTATCTAAAAATTAATAATTTTTGATTTACGATTTATATAATATTGTATGTTCTTATCACATTATAATATTAAATTAATTATTTACATTTGTACATGCAGACGTAGTGATTAGTAACCCGAATCAAAGATTTTTTACATGTGAAGCTTTTAAAATTCAATTAATATTATAAATTGTTATTAAAGTATCAAAATATATTTGATATCACGATTAGTCTATACTACTTCGATTGATCTTTTGATCGATCCTTGGTTGTCAACGATCAAGTTCGATTTCCGAATTTTACTTCCATATATTTTGTCTTTGTACAATTATAAACTATAACATCAAGATAGTAACATCATAAACTTGTTGTATGCAATATTTCTAATTAATTATAATTAAAATTTATAAAACTACTAATGACTCTCGGTGTAGGGGGCCTAATTGCCTATTTTGAAAAAATATAACACATATGTACTCACAATCAAAAAATATTTCACATTTTATTATTCTTATTGTAAAGCATAATGTAATGTAATATGTAATAGAGGACATATATTACTCAACTAGGATAAAAGATAAATAATATTAACTCTATACAGGGATCGTGAAATTTGAAGAACAGGCACCGACAAGGATCAAGTCGCTGAAAGAAGTTCATTAACATGATCAAGCCTCAGTGACAGAATAAGATGTACAGATGATTCTGTTGAAGGGCCAAAAGATTCCATGTATTTATATTATTTGAAGATATTGCTGCAGGCTAATCAATTGGAATGTAACGAAGGTGTGAAGATCAAGATCAGTGCTAGTCACTTGTGAACCAGACCAGTGCACTAAGTGTCAGCACATAAGAGAAGGATCAACACATTAATTCACAGAAAGAATTGCCAAAGCCTATTGACGATCAAGGACATACATAATATTTCAAGGTATTGTCAAAAATTAATTTACTCTGAAAATCAAATAAGTAACAGATTAATTAATTATTATAAATAATTAAATTAATCCGGTACTTGAACTATTTTCTGAGAAGAATTAAAACAACAAAAATAAACAGAAGAGAATATGAATAGTAACCGAAATCACTATTCATATGAATAGTACTATTCATATGAATAGTAACTGCGGTTGTTGGAATAGTAACTGCGGTTGTTGGAATAGTAACTGTGGTTGTTGGAATAGTAACTGTGGTTGTTGGAATAGTAGCTGGGGTTGTTGGAATAGTGCCAAATAGTGATTTTCTAAAATCTATAAATAGGCATGTTGTATTTCATTTCAAAACACACCTCAACACACAACTCTCTCTTCTCTCTCTTATATCTTCTCTGTGTAAGCTGCTAGAAAGTCCATCTAGTAGGAAAGTCGGTTTAGCCCACTTTCAGGAAGTGTCGGGTAGAAGGTCCTCGTGCCTAAACTATCCTTAGGAGTGTTTGATTTTGTAGCTAATCCATAGGATTAAATTGTGTAGCAAACCTCCGGGTTTTATCTATTAAAAGATATTTCCCAAACAGTTGTGTTATTTCGATTCAGTATTTTTTATCTCATATCCACATCAAAAAAATCGAAATATTTTTTGAATAACGTATTCAACCCCCCTTCTACGTTATTCCGGACCTAACAATTGGCATCAGAGCCACTCTGTTATTATACAACAGTTAAGATCCAAAAAGCTATACAATCATGACAGAGAAAACACAAACTCCAACAACAAGCAGATATGAATCAATCAGAGTTCCAATACTCAGGGCATCAGAATATCCCACATGGAAGGTGAAGATGGAAATGTTTCTGGAGGCTACAGATCCAGAGTACTTAGACAGAATCCATGATGGTCCACATAAGCCTACCAAACTTTCTGTTGTAGTTGTTGGGGAGGAACAGAAAACGATTCCAAAGGAGAAGAAAGACTACACTCCTGAAGATATCTCCTCTATTAGCAAAGATGCCAAGGTAAGGCATTTATTACATAGCACTCTTGACAATGTTATGTCTAACAGAGTCATTGGATGCAAAACTGCTAAAGAGATTTGGGATGCTTTGGAAGTCAGATGTCAAGGAACCAAAGCCATCAAGAAAAATAGGAGAACAATACTCACACAGGAGTACGAGCACTTTGACTCAAAGTCTGATGAGTCATTAACAGATCTATATGATAGATTCCTGAAATTGCTGAATGATTTGTCACTGGTAGATAAGGAGTATGATCTTGAAGACTCCAATCTGAAATTCTTGTTGGCTCTTCCTGAGAAGTGGGATTTAAAGGCCACTACCATCAGAGACAATTATGATCTGGAAGACATGTCTCTTGATGAAATCTATGGAATGCTCAAAACCCATGAGCTTGAGATGGAACAAAGAAGCAAGAGGCATGGAGGCAAGTCCAAATCAATTGCTCTTAAAGCTGAGGAGAAAGCTTCTAAAGAAGTTGCTGTGAAAAAGAGTCAATCTAATGGAAAGGCTCTTATTACAAAGTCTGATACTGAGTCATCAAACTCTGATGATGACTCAAACTCTGACAATCTCACGGACCCTGATGATGATGGCAGTGATGCGGAGATGATACAACTTGCAGCCCTGATGGTAAAAAGCTTCAAGAAGATGGCTTACAAGAACTTCAGAAAGGGAAGGAAGTTCACACGAAGAGATTCAAACTTCGAAAAGAAGAATTTCAGAAAAGCTGAGGAAAAGGAAGGCAGGTCTGGGAAAGTGGACAAGTCCAAAATCAGATGCTATAATTGTGGTGAGAAAGGACATTTTGCACCTGAGTGCAAGAAAGCCAAAGCTGATAAAAGTCAAGCTTACATCACAAAGAAGAAGGACTGGGCTGACACTTCAGACTCTGAAGATGAGGTGAACTATGCCTTGATGGCAAATGCTGATAGTATCTCTGAAGCTACTGAGACCAAGGTACCTCACTCTACTTTAGCTTTTGATACTACTGATATATCTGAGTTAAGACTCTTTCTTAAAAACTTGCATGTTAGCTACAGAGATCAGACTTTAGAAAATGAAAGAATAAAATCTGAAAGTCTAGACCTTAGAAAGAGAAATGATTATCTAGAATTAGAATTAGTCCAAATGTTAACAATTCAGAAAGAGAGAGATGATGCTATTATTATTAAAACTGAATTATTGAAAAAGCATGCTTATCTTGAATCTGAACTTGTTAAAGAAAGAAACATTATTAAAACTTGGACTAACTCTGGTAAAACTACTCAGATTATCATAGAGAATGATTGTTGGAAAGAAGGTCTAGGTTACACTGATAAAAAGAAAACTGTCAACATAGAAGCTGAGACCTCTAAACCTGTATTTACTGAAAAGGCTGCAAAACCCAAACTTAATCACATGAGGTTTGTACCAAAATCCGACAAACCAAAACAGGATGAAGTCAAATCAGTAAATATTAGTTTAATGTCTCAGAAACAGCTTAAACATAAGCTGAAGGAGTTAAAAAGAGTGAACAAGGTAAAAGAACCTAGGAAAAATAGAAATGGAAAGGTAGGCATCAGTAAAAGCAATAACTATATGCCTATTCCCAATGCTCCTAAGAAGAAATGTCACAACTGTGGAAATCCTAACCATCTTGCTACTTTTTGCAGGAAGAATAAAAATATAAACTCTATACCTCCTAAGTCAGGAGTTAAGAGTGGTTCGGTTAGGTTTAAGCCACAGAATCCTTGTTTTCACTGTGGCAGTATTTGGCATTCTATTTATACATGCAAAGAGTATCATAATTTGTATTATGATTATTATGAACTTAAACCCTCTTTGAATAAATTCAAGATTGATTCTACATGTATAAATTCTGATAAAAAGAATGTTAGCACAAACTCTGATAAGACTTCTGCTGCAAAAGCTAACAGACTTAATAAGGCCAAAGGATCCAAGCAAGTCTGGGTCCTTAAAACTAATCATTAGTGGTTTTTGTGATTGCAGGGTAACAGGAAAAATATCCTTGTTCTGGACAGTGGATGCTCAGGACACATGACTGGAAATAAAGCCCTGCTATCAGAATTTGTGGAGAAAGCTGGCCCAAGTGTTTTTTATGGAGATGGCAACATAGGAAGGACTCTGGGATATGGCAATATCAATCTTGGAAATGTCATCATTGAAACTGTAGCTCTAGTCTCAGGACTCAAACATAATCTACTAAGTGTGAGTCAAATCTGTGATAGAGGTTATCATGTGGATTTCTTTGAAGAACACGGTGAAGTTGTAAGCAAATCTACAGGAAAGGTTGTTCTGAAGGGATACAGGCATGGTAACATTTATGAAGCCAAGCTTTCAACAAACTCTGATGGCTCTGCAATCTGTCTACTGAGTAGAGCATCAATTGAAGAAAGCTGGGATTGGCACAAGAGACTTTCTCATCTGAATTTCAACAGCATTAATGAGCTAGTGAAGAAAGATCTTGTGAGAGGATTGCCCAAATCAGTTTTTACTCCAGATGGCCTATGTGACTCATGTCAAAAGGCAAAACAAAGGAAAACTTCATTTAAAAGTAAGACTGAATCCTCAATTCTTGAGCCATATCACTTATTGCATGTTGATTTATTCGGTCCAGTAAATATAATGTCTATTGGAAAGAAAAGATATGCTTTGGTTATTGTTGATGAATACACCAGATATACATGGGTATATTTCATGCACAAGAAAGAAGAAACTGCATCAATCTTAACAGAGCATGTCAGACAACTGGACAAAGGATCTAAGCATACAGTGAAAATCATAAGGAGTGATAATGGCACTGAGTTCAAGAATGCAGTCATGGAAGAGTTTTGTAAAGAAAATGGAATAAAGCAAGAATTCTCTGCACCTGGAACTCCACAACAAAATGGAGTAGTAGAGAGAAAGAATAGGACTCACATAGAAGCTGCAAGGACCATGCTTGATGAAGCAAAGCTGCCAACTTACTTCTGGGCTGAAGCTGTGCAAGCTGCTTGTTTCACACAGAATGCTACACTCATAAACAAGCATGGTAAAACACCATATGAGATGGTGAAAAATAAGAAGCCGAACCTGAAGTACTTTCATGTGTTTGGATGTAAGTGTTTTGTTCTTAAGACTCATCCAGAACAGCTTTCCAAATTTGATTTAAAAGCTGATGAAGGAATCTTTGTTGGATACCCACTATCCACAAAAGCATTCAGAGTCTACAATCTGAGAACAAAAGTGGTCATGGAATCTATCCATGTGTCTTTTGATGATAAGAAGATAACAGGACTTGAAGATTTTGATGAACATGACCAGCTGAGATTTGAGAATGAAGAAATAAATGTTGATCTACAAAATTCTGATACTCTTTCAGACTCTATTGTTCAATCTATACCAATAGATCAGACAGCAGCACATGTTGAGGGGGAGCAAGTGAACAATGAACCCCAATCAAGTGAAGAAACATCTGCTACTAATGATTCTTTAAACTCTGAAAGCAACAGCTCAGGGGGAGCAAATAATGATTTTGGATCTACTAGTCACCACACTCAACACAATCATGAACTTGGGGAATCATCAAGATCAGATCTGCCAAGACAAAGGATATGGAGTAGAGCACATCCCTTTGAACAGATCATTGGTGAACCGGACACGGGTGTACAGACTAGAAGAGCAACACAGAATGAGTGCAATTTCGCAGGATTTTTATCTCAAATTGAACCTAAAAAGATTGATGAAGCTCTTGATGATCCAGATTGGGTAACTGCAATGCAGGAAGAACTCAATCAGTTCGAAAGGCAGAAAGTATGGAAGCTGGTGCCAAGACCAAAAGATAAATCTATAATTGGCACTAGATGGGTGTTTAGGAATAAACTGGATGAAAATGGTATTGTTACGAGGAACAAGGCTCGATTGGTAGCAAAGGGTTACTCTCAAGAAGAGGGAATTGATTATGAGGAAACTTATGCTCCAGTTGCAAGGCTTGAAGCAATCAGGATGTTCTTAGCATTTGCTGCACACTCCAACTTTAAGGTTTTTCAGATGGATGTGAAGAGTGCATTTTTGAACGGAGATCTAGAAGAAGAAGTCTATGTTGAACAACCCCCTGGGTTCGAAGACAAGGACTTTGAAGGTTTTGTGTACTTTCTCTTTAAAGCTCTCTATGGTCTCAAGCAAGCCCCTCGAACATGGTATGATACTCTCTCCAAGTTCTTACTTGAAAATGGTTTTACAAGAGGTATCATCGACAAAACTCTCTTTCATAAAAAGCATAAAAATGATATAATTCTGGTGCAAGTATATGTGGATGATATAATATTTGGTTCTACTAATGATTTGCTATGCAAGAGATTTGCTAAGTTAATGCAGAGTAAGTACGAGATGAGCATGATGGGTGAGTTGTCCTTCTTCCTTGGACTTCAAGTTGTTCAGAAGCCTGATGGTATTTTCATCTGCCAATCAAAATACATAAAGGATCTTCTGAAGAAGTATGGGATGGAAGAAGCAACTACTGCCAAGACCCCAATGCCAACTGCTGTCAAGCTTGATCAAGACAAATCTGGTAAGTCAGTTGACATCACGAAGTATCGAGGTATGATCGGCTCTCTCTTATACTTAACTGCTAGTCGACCAGATATTATGTTCGCAACTTGTTTATGTGCTAGATTCCAGGCTGACCCTAAAGAGTCACATCTTATAGCTGTTAAACGTATTTTCAGATACCTTAAGGGAACCCCCGATCTTGGGATTTGGTACCCTAAAGGAACAGGTTTTGACCTAGTTGGCTATACAGATTCTGACTTTGCAGGCTGTAAGATTGATCGGAAAAGTACTTCTGGAAGCTGTCAGTTTCTAGGAAGAAGGTTGGTATCTTGGTACAGCAAGAAGCAACACTCAGTATCTACCTCGACAGCCGAAGCAGAATACATTGCGGCAGGTAGTTGTTGTGCTCAGATCCTGTGGATGAGGAATCAACTTCAGGATTATGGACTCATGTTGGACAAAATTCCAATTCTATGCGATAACACGAGTGCCATTGCCATTGCCAACAATCCAGTTCAACATACCAGGACTAAGCACATTGATATCAGGTATCATTTCTTACGAGAGCATGTCATGAATGGAACTGTGGTATTATATTTTGTTCCCACAGATCAACAAATTGCAGACATCTTTACTAAACCACTGGATGAATCCACATTCTCCAGGTTAGTTGGTGAACTTGGGATGTTAAATCTGTCTAATTAATTTTGGATAATCAATAACTGCAATTTGTTATAAATTCACAGGTATTTTAAATGTCCATATTTTTAGGACTTGTGAATTTACTTTGCATCCAGTCTTCATCTTACAGTTATCTCTATACTAATTGCCATGCTTATAAATGCTATCTTTTATGGTAATTAGTTAGTGAATAATTGTGTTAATTGTAGCATAATTAAATAAATATTTTATTGACATATATCAATTAATGATATTTTGTTAATTTTATGTCTATTTAATTGTGAGTTTATCTGATTATTGTGGATTAAATCTTGATTTACTGCGTGATTATTTTTAAATCCATAATAATTAGAAGTATTGTATGTGTGTGTGTATATAGGCTGATAGATTTCAGTGATAAGATGTTTTTCGGCTGACAGGTTTCGGTGATAAGATGTTTTTCGGCTAATTGATTGATTAGGTGAGAAATTATTGGTTGATTAGGTGAGAAATTATTAAAGCGGTGTTATTCAACATAGCCTGTCAATATCTCACCTAACCCACTAGTCCTTGAAACCTTATAAATGATGAGTTTTTGTTTGTGTTTAACATCATCATTTCTCAGATATACAGAGCATATACACACAATTGCTGAATATTTCGAGCTTTGATCGGAAAGATCTCTCAATCTAGCTGGTGGTTTTTAGATTGGATTTTATATTCTTGCTTTATACATCATCCTTTATAAAAACTAACTCTTGTTTTTGAATTTCCTCGAAGTTTTGAAAATGGCATTGCAGGGAAGCTTTTTAATTGCTAAAGTTAATCCTATTTCCATTCAGCAAATCGAAACCATTCAGGATGAGCAATTTCGGGCTTGGACACAATTTTTGAATGAACATTCATTAATTCGCTATGCTTTAGTTACACCAGTGCAGCTTAACCATGATGCATTGCGTGAACTATATTGCAGTGCGGTTAACACTTCTGGACAGGACGGGTGTGCATTCACATATCGACTATTTGGTAGGTCGATTAGGGTCACTGAACGAGATGTTAATCGAATTCTTCATTTTCCTATGGAAAATCTCGTTTCTGATCCTACACCTGAACAGATTGAAATGTTCTTTCGTTTTATAAGGTACCAAGATGGCAATTTCAATACTGGTAATCTTTATAGAACGTTTCTAACCCAGTATTGGAGTTTCTTCTTTCACACTCTTAACCATGTTTTTTCCTCAGATAGAACAAATCAAGATCGAATACCTGAATATATCCAAAAAATAGGGTATGCGGTCGCCAATAATTTGAGGATTAATTTTGGAAAAATAGTGCTTGGTCAAATCATTTTAAAGATGAAACACTTAGGAACAAGAGATGTTCGGACTCAAAATGTCAAATGTCTATATCCAAGGTTTCTACAGCTAATATTAAATGATTTTTTGAATGATGAAGACAGGGTACGCTTGGAAAATGGTCAAAAGGTGGAATGTTCTTCCATAAAGACGAATGTAATTAATTACATGAGCAAAAAGAAATATACGGATGTGCCTACAGTCCTAACTGAATATCTAAAGACTGTCCCACTTCCGTTGTTACCAAGACCAGTGAGAGCAGGTATACGACAAGGTAATATTTCAATCCCTGCTATTCCAACCTTTGTATTCCCTGTTGTGTCACAGGAAATACAGTTTCTACAGCCCCCAGTGGCCATCTTACCCGACCAAGAGCAGGAAATCCCACCGACTCTAACACAGGTCGAAGAGCCCATTTTACAAATGCAAACACAAACACAACAAACTCCTACACCTCAATTGTCAATTAAACGACCAACCATCAACACTTTTGAGGGAGATAGTGCCTCAGCAGCACCACATAAGGAGTTAGTTACATCAGCAGCTCTACCTCATTCTAAACGAAGTAAACCAAATGAACCTGAGGTAACTGTAACTGTTAGGGAAACAATTCTTCCTTGTCAAATGAGTGAAAATGTAAATGAGGATGAATTGACGGGAGCAACTATCTTGAGTTCCATTTCACGGAACATAAGAGTGGTTGATGATCTTTCTAAAGATCAAATGCCTTCACAGGCATCCGAGGTGGAATTACCTACCTCAATAACTGCTGGTGAATCTTCCATTTTACGGAAAGATCCATCGGTAGGTGGTTCTTTTATGAACCAAGTGTCTTCACAGACATACGAGGGAAACTTGGGTTTTGTGCCATTTAATCGATTCAAGTTTAACCTCCCAAAAGAAAAATCTCTGGATCTCTTTCGAGATTTACCACTATTTACCAGTGGTCGGCAACTCGCTTCACGCGAGGATGGAAGCTCACGAACTTTCATTGCACCATCCGTGACCTCTGAAAAAGGGGCTAGGATGATTTCATTTGCAGGTACACATATCGGTGGAAGCTCTGGAGGAGAGTTGAGGGAAACACGAACAGAACATGTAAGTGTCACCCAAACCACTAAACCGAGTGAATATAGAGTGTTGAGTGAAACACCTGCAGAACATACGAGTGAGCAACCTACTCAACCACATGCACCTGTAACCAAAAAGGAATACAGCAGACTCCTTAAACGGGTCCAAACAATGGAGAAAGAGTTATCAAATATCTGTAAGTCCATTACAGAAATCAAAAATTTGCAACTTATTCAACAGAATGTATTCCAGGTTCAATTGAACACCATGGCAACCCAGTTTAGTCATGCAATCAACTCCTTGGTAAAGTCATCTTCGTCTAATTTACCAACTCCACATCCTGTTACTCTGGAGGATAATCCAACTGAGGGGGAGAAAGTGGATGATCAAGAAAAATCTACTAGGCGTAAGGGCAAGGAAAAGGTTGTTGACACGGAATTAACTTTATTTTGGGAAAGGAAAATCTAATGGAGTATTAGTGCTATGCGGGAAAGAAAGCAAGACAAACTTGAAGATATGTTCAGTCTAGAGGAACAATTGTCTTGCACTTGTTCAAATTTTAGAAATCTGGAAAATGTATATATGATCCAGAATGCGGTTTATTATTATTTATCTTTGTATTTTATTTGTATCAGTTGAGTTATCCTCTAGGAATTTGCTTGTCAATCCCTAACAATCAAATAGGGGGAGATTGTAAAGCATAATGTAATGTAATATGTAATAGAGGACATATATTACTCAACTAGGATAAAAGATAAATAATATTAACTCTATACAGGGATCGTGAAATTTGAAGAACAGGCACCGACAAGGATCAAGTCGCTGAAAGAAGTTCATTAACATGATCAAGCCTCAGTGACAGAATAAGATGTACAGATGATTCTGTTGAAGGGCCAAAAGATTCCATGTATTTATATTATTTGAAGATATTGCTGCAGGCTAATCAATTGGAATGTAACGAAGGTGTGAAGATCAAGATCAGTGCTAGTCACTTGTGAACCAGACCAGTGCACTAAGTGTCAGCACATAAGAGAAGGATCAACACATTAATTCACAGAAAGAATTGCCAAAGCCTATTGACGATCAAGGACATACATAATATTTCAAGGTATTGTCAAAAATTAATTTACTCTGAAAATCAAATAAGTAACAGATTAATTAATTATTATAAATAATTAAATTAATCCGGTACTTGAACTATTTTCTGAGAAGAATTAAAACAACAAAATAAACAGAAGAGAATATGAATAGTAACCGAAATCACTATTCATATGAATAGTACTATTCATATGAATAGTAACTGCGGTTGTTGGAATAGTAACTGTGGTTGTTGGAATAGTAACTGTGGTTGTTGGAATAGTAGCTGGGGTTGTTGGAATAGTGCCAAATAGTGATTTTCTAAAATCTATAAATAGGCATGTTGTATTTCATTTCAAAACACACCTCAACACACAACTCTCTCTTCTCTCTCTTATATCTTCTCTGTGTAAGCTGCTGGAAAGTCCATCTAGTAGGAAAGTCGGTTTAGCCCACTTTCAGGAAGTGTCGGGTAGAAGGTCCTCGTGCCTAAACTATCCTTAGGAGTGTTTGATTTTGTAGCTAATCCATAGGATTAAATTGTGTAGCAAACCTCCGGGTTTTATCTATTAAAAGATATTTCCCAAACAGTTGTGTTATTTCGATTCAGTATTTTTTATCTCATATCCACATCAAAAAAATCGAAATATTTTTTGAATAACGTATTCAACCCCCCTTCTACGTTATTCCGGACCTAACACTTATTATCATCGTTTACTAGTTAAGATGCTTAGATAGTTAGATGCATAATCTGTAATAAAGATAAAATTTATCCGTAATTACATATGAATAGAATAAACTAAAAGTTTACTTTTGATTGGAAAAACTGATTATCGAAATCATAAAATATAAAATTTCGAAAGTTTGTTGTCATTTGAAATTGGGAAAAGAAAATTTAGGTTTAATTTCAAAAGAAATAATATAAACAAAGAGCTTTCATGGAACTTAAGTCAAAACTCAAAAACTCGACAAGAACCCGACACTACGCCATAAATGGGCTATCGCAACATCTTTTTCATGGAAGTTGCCAGAATATGTTACCTTAGCATATTACTTTGGACCTACTATAACATTTTATTTTTTGTGTTACCTTAGCCACAAACGTGATGTTACTTTAGCTTTAAAGTGTTGGATGTTAGCAACATACATGGTATGTTACCTTAGATCATTAATAAACTCAATTTTGAATTTTTTAACCAAAAAATTGTTAATTATTTAAAAATCACATTTACCTTTAAATTAATTCATTTTTATTTTTCATATAAATGAGTTATTATTTTTAAATATTAAGAGTGTTTATTTATTAAATTTTTCAATTTATATTTATTATTAAATTTTAAATATACATTTTTTTAAAAATAAAAATTTATAAATATTCTTGAATATTAATTAAAGTATTTATTCAATATATTTAATACAGAGTTAAAAAATTTGGAATATTAATTTAATATTTTGGAAAAATTATTTTTATACAGAGTTAAAAAATTGAATGGTTATTTGATTTTTAATTAATTAATTTTAATAGAACAAAGGCACAAACACGATTAAAACTTAAAAGAGCGGGTTCTGAATTTTCCCATGGGACAGAGAAAAATTGGGGAGCGGCAAATGTCCCGCCCTTAGTAAAAAAATTTGCTTAAAACAGAAATTGGGGATCTCACTCTCTCGGTCTCCCACTCTCTCTCTCAATCTCCTAAACTCTTTGTCTTTATCTTCCAAATTTATAAGAATCTAATATGTATCTTGTTTTTGCATTCAAATTCGGGCTTTTCAATTGATTGGATGCTTCAATTGGATTCTTTGATTTGAGAATGATCCAAATTGGGGATTCTCAATTATTTGAATTGGTTCTTAAGAGTGTTTCGTTGCTTAATTGTCGTTGTGTTTGATTTGCAGAAACAAATGGATATTCCATCGGAAGGGGTTTTGGTAAAGAGGCTGCATTACCATTACCTCCTAAGCCCACCCAATAGAAGAAAGTTACCACGAAGCCTAAGCCTGAAGCTGTTATTGTGATTAGTTCTACGAAAACAGAATAGGTTAAGAGATAGAAGCCTAACAGGAAAAAGGCCATTGAAGCTTCATCGTCTACGAAGAAAGGCTAGACTCTTACCTCCACTCTCATTTCCTGAAGCATAGTATGTGACTTTAGTCTGTGTAATATTAGTTGTTCATTTTCATATGGTTGTTTACTGTTTTTAAATTCTATGATGTTTCTAATTTATTTTTACGTTACAAACTGTTTACGGTTTGAACAATAAACCCAAGGAGGAGATTGTTGATATTGATGCTGCAGTTGCCACTAATGAATTATCAGCAACTGATTATGTTGAGGATATGTACAAGTTCTACAAGGAAGCCGAGGTACATCTTATTTTGTTTGTCCTTGTTGATTTTAATTTTTGTTCTTTTTCTGCAATCCGAGTGTATTGTTTTTACGTAATTGGTGTAGAGTGAGAGCCATGTATATGATTACATGGACTCCCAACCCGAAATCAATCAGAAAATGAGGGCTATACTAGTGGACTGGCTGGTTAAAGTTCACAAGTTTGAGCTAAGTCCAGAGACTCTTTACCTCACAGTCAACATAGTTGATCGGTATCTGGCAGCAAAGATCGGTATCTGGATGCCATATGCCAAATATCTTGTTTCATGCATCTATTTCCCATGTGTCCTCATCAATATTCATGGATATAGTTCCAGAGGAAAATTAATATGAAGTAAGCATTTTAGTATTTACTTACGTAATACATCAAATTTTATTATATTCCCACTTAATCTAATTCTAACCAAGCACAAGTGTGTTTGAAAACAAGGGTGTAGTTAAGAATTAGAAACACTGGGGTCAAAATTATATCAATGTCTTGGTCGTAAAATTTTAATATTTTAATATTATGGACTTGCAGCGCTGCTTTATACACATTTTACCTCCCCTTTCAGGAGATATGCAGGTCAGTAAATGCTTCAATGTTTATGTATATCTGTTATTGTAAAGTTCTAGAATGATAAACCATAAACAGAATTATTGTACTTATGTGAGAAGGTTTATTAGATGTATGTTTGCTGCTTGATTCTGGGGATAATTGATCAGTTTTTTGGATAAGTTGTGTTTGCTGCATATGTTAGTGATGTGAACATTATCTAGCATTTCTTGTCAGGCAACTGGGTGAGAAGTATGACGCTGAGACTTTAAGAGAGACACATAGCAGTGACTATGAAGCGGACAGGCGAAAACGTGTTTCAGAGGGGACTCACCAAAATGCGGTGAATTCGAACACCCAGAGATTGAAGAGTCTGTCGCTGAAAGACAAGTACCCAGTGACTTCTTCTGGCGAGGAGGGTGAAATCCTGTGCTGCTGGTGTTTGAATATTTGAAACATGAACAACCATACTCTCGGAAACCTTTAACTGATAAGGCAAGTTTAATTCCTGAAGAAGAATTTCCTGGTTGGTAATAAAATTTCTTTTTCAAGAAACTAATATTGCATCCCCCTTCCTCCCCAACAGATTTCGATTCTTGAATCACAATTTCCAGAACTGAGTTCATACCGGAGCTGTGACCTGTTGCCTTCAAGTTGGATTTCTATAGCTTGGTACTTCTAGTTTCCACTCATGCAAATATGCAACATTCCTTGTCCTTAGGTTGAGCTTTTAGGTTCTATGTCAGTTTTTGTAATTGATTAAATTGGGCTGCAGGTACCCAATTTATACCAATGAAACGAAGCAAAGCTACTCTTGAGGTCTAATCAGTTAATCACTTAGGCATTGTTTCATGGATATGATTATTAGTTCAGTAAATGGTAGGATGGAAGCTTTCTAATAAACAAATTCTAACTGATGGCAATGATGCTGATTATTATAAAAAATTATAAAAAATCTAAGACATTATATTGTTACTAAAATTCCAGTTCAGGGCTTTGGAGCTTTGAGTGCAACAGCTGACAAGTGACAACTAAGAAAAGGCAACGCCTTGCTGATGAAGTCGAGGATAAGATAAAGCAAGTCCAAGCGAAAGTGGATGAGCAGGTCGTAAACTAGTATTTAGTATTGTTAGTAGTTGGATCATTGCGTTGGTAGCAATTGTTTTTGGTTATGATGTACATAATTATTGTTAGTTGTTGGTAGCATTATTGTTGGCTATGTTGTAGACGGTGGATTATGATGTTTGAGAGGTTTATTAGTAGTTGATTGATTGTGTAATGTACTAGTGAATTTAAATGAATTGATTTTTTATTTTTGCAATGCATAGTATATATCCAGGTTTTATTCAAAAATGTTGCAAACAAAGTATTGCTTTAGGTGAAAATGTAATGCCAATAAAAGTGGGTCCTATATTGTGGGCACCATACTATTTTTATCTGGGCCCCACAATGGAGCCCAATTGTTTTAAAAAAAAAACTAAATATCTAAGGTAACACATATATTAAGTTACCATAGCCCTCACTTTTGTTGCTATAGCAAGCTATGGTAACATAAAATTGCATGTTACCTTAGGGTTCAAAAATGTTACCTTAGACACCTAAGGCAACATGCTGAGAGCTATCACCAGAAAAATGTTACCTTAGCTATTTTATGGGCCTAAGGTAACATATAATGTACCTGCTGTAACTTTTTTTTTATGTTACCGTAGGCTGTTTATGGTGTAGTGCGATAAACTCAAAAACTCGATAAGAACCCAATAAATTCGAAAACTCGGTAAGAACTCGAAAAACTCGAAAAACTCTATAAAAACTCGATAAACTCGAAAACTCGATAAAAGTTCGAAACTCGTTTAAAAGCTCGATAAGCTCGATTAAAAACTCGATAAGTTCGAAAACTCGATAACAACTCGAACTCGACTTTTATAGTAAACGAGTTGAGTTCGAACACAAATTTTAATCTCGATAAATTTTAGGCTCGACTCGACTCGAAAAAAAAACTCGAACTCGAAAAAAAAAGCTCGAACTCGACTCGAATTTCCACACCAATATATTCTGGAGCTCCTATCCTCAAAATTCAGAATAATTAATGCAACATCCGCCTTTCTATTCATGTTATTTTCCTCAAAGAATTGAGACTGAATGCTACAAGTTAGCCTCTAAAATATTTTTCTTTTGTTACATGCTTCACATGCTTCTTGAGTTAATTTCTTTATAAGTTTTCATTTAATTCTTACTGTAACATCCCGGATTTTCGGGACATTAATTCTAATTACGAAACTTAAATAAACTGAATTCTTTATTCAAATAAATCAAAATTAACAAAAGTCAAATGCAGCAGTCAAATTCAATAATTCAAAAAGATAAAATCGGAGACGCAGCTCCATAAATCCAATATTCAAACACTTAACAAAGTACTTAAAACTTTATTCGAATAACACGATAAGACTCGTCCAATAAATGCATCTAAATCAGTAAGCACAAAACCCACAAGTTCACATCCTTTATTCTTATAAAGCTTCCAAAAATCAGAACCTGAAATATTAGAAACGAATGAGCTACACAGCTCAGCAAGTACAATTGACTAACAGATAATCTTAAAAATCAATGGGCGTTTTAATAAAACAATTTTCAAAATCAAATATAAGTTTGCAAAACATTTACGAAAACAATTCCAACCCAAAGTTTTATAATTTAAAAATACAGAATTTAAAACAGAAGCAGAAACAGAAACAATACGAAATCAAAAATACCACAGTCTTGCTCTACGGCCACACTTTGCCAGTGACCGGCATCTTATTCTTATTCTTATTCTTTTGTCACACTTTGCTAGTGACCGGCATCTAAAGTTCAATAATTACGCGCCCTTAATAGGTATCTAAAGTTGCACACTTGTGCGCCTACTAAAGGTATCTAAGGCTAGTTCCGGAACTATAGCGTAAATTACGAACGGGTTCGAAACGTAGAGACTGGGTTCTAAAATTCAAATACTTATATCTTATACAGTTCGAAACAAAATCTTATATCTTACATGAAAAACAAAAATCACAATTTCAATATCTTTTCCGAAAATAAAAGTAAGTCAAAAAGTACTTACCTCAAAAGCGACCGAAAACCGAAATTAAAAATCAACACACGAACTGATCCTATAATTTAATTACCGAACATCATTAATAATTTATACTAAAACCACATTTTTGTACATGCATTACGAATAAACGATACCTTAAATTAAGTACAGACTGGACAGTTAAATTCATAAGACAGAGACCGTGACCTTAAAATTTGACCAGAAACTTTAACAACGCAAATTATATACCCAGCCATGCTTGTCCAATTAACATGTTAATTCACAAAAAAGAACTTGATCTGGACATGCTTGTGCTAAAATATTCTTTACTCAAAAACCAAAACAAACAGGTAACAAGTTGACCACCTTGCGTAAACATACTTTAACATGCTATATAAATTAATCAACCCTTTTTAATCTACTGCACAAGGAAAACAACTAATAAATAAAAATAAAATATTAAATCTTAAAATAAAGTGATAATTTATATAAAAAAAATTGATTTTTATAAGCAAAAGTAAAATGCTTGGAGCATATTTAAATTTAAATATGTTATTAATTTATTTCAAACAATATTCACGCGTTCATGTAAATCCATTAAACACTTATTTAAAACAGTATTCGAGACTAAAATGCATGCTCCCTATAATTAGGTGAATCAAGTTAAGCATATAAAGGACCAGCGGGCCAAGACTTTAAACAAGATAAATTATACAAACAGATTTCAAATCACAATAATATAAATAAGACTAATGGGCCTTAAAGCCAATTCATATACACACGGTTTAGTCCAAATTAATGTGTCAAATTGCATAAAGACCCCTCAAATATTCCGTTACACATCATGCATTAATTAATAATAAACTAATTTATTACAATAACTTAGCCCACGTACTGTTCTTTTACTACTACATAAAACAAGTACAACACTTAATTGTCATGGAATTTCTCACCAAAATCATACAACGGACATTAACTGACTAAAGCAATAATAACTGTAATGATAATTTAATAATTTGAAACTCATATTATTTTTTTTAAATAAATAAATAAATAAAACTTCTCAAACAACAAATTAACAAAATTTCTAAATTTAGAAAAACTCGTATTAAAAATACGGGTTACATGCACATAATGAAATTCGCATACTTTATATGATCCAAGAAATTAGACCATGTTGAAATAAAAACATATACATCCAATTAAGGTTTAAATATGGTCTCCTTGTACTGTACCTGCAATACTGTTCAATTACACATGATTGTTAATACATTAATTGATACATACATGCATGATGGACACAACAGAAGAGAAAAGAAGTTGTCAAATAAATTATACGCACGAAACAGAACAAAAGTAACCAGTTAGCAAAAGACAATTCATGTTATTAATAAACAAATTATATGTATCACTACCAGATGCACAGGACCTTATATAACTATAGTTACACATGTTGCATATTAAACATAAAACAAAGAGAGGAAAAGAAAACGAACGTACCGATGAATTGTAGAGGCTGTACGAGTCTTAATCAATTCTAAAGGGTTTCTTATATAGACACAAAAATTCTAATTCAATTAAGGTAATCACAATCATTAATTTATTAATTTAACCACTCTTCCAAGTAATGTCTAAAATTAAAATATTCTAATTGACACGAATATCTTAAATTAAATGATACCGATTCTCTAAAATCTTTTCACACTTCATTCCTCTAATAAAAAAAATAAAAGAAAAAAATATCCTCCTTATTCAAAATATCTTGCATAAAAAGAATTCTAAAAAATTACTAATTAAAATAATTATCTAAATAAAAATGACTTAAAAATCTAATATCTAATAAAATAAAAATTAAAATTAACGGGATTTTACACTTACCTCAACCTATTCCTTCCTAGCAATATTTCTAAAAAAATTAAAAATCTAGGCATATTTTCAAAATTGTCATTAAATTTGAAATTTTTTGTGGACATTGGTCGGCCTTTATATCTTCCGAAACTTGAAACGTTTATTCTTTCTCCTAGTTAGAAAAGACCTGGGGAGTTATGAGATGAGACAAAAGATGGTTTGAAGCTTGAAAGACAAATCTGTATAATTCTTTATATGAATGCTCTGTTTTCCATTTGAAGAAGGAATCAAGTACATTTATAGATTTTAGAAAGGAGATAGCTTGATGCAACCGTTATAATGCATAGCTAGTAAATGGGGGATAAGAAGAGATAGGATATATAGAATTAATAGATGGGATGTGGGGGAGAGAAGATAAGGTGGCTCTAAATTCTAATGCAACCGTGATAATGTAAAGTACAAATTTATAAACCCACCCAACAACAAAATCTATATCTTCTGGATCCTTTTTATCCAACCAAAACCTCTTTCTTGCAGAGAACATGTTCTCTTATTCCTTTTTATCTGTGTAGCTTGAAATTTTTGCAAAACAATTCTTGTATTTGAAATGATACATAATATTGAAATTTATTATCTATCTAAATCTTTTATTTTAGAAATACTTTTGAAATTTACTCTTATTTATGCGGAATTGTATTTATAGACAACAATATAACAATTATAATTAGGCAAAGTTCCTCCTTTTTATCTTGTTTAACTTTCATTGGGTTAGTGTTTTTGAATTTTAAAACATCAAGTATTATTTGAAAAAATTTCTATCCTCGCCAACTACACTCTATGAAACCAGTTCTAAGAGTCACCAGCTGGTTTCCCATATAAACACATTACAAGTATTAGAATCAGTTACTTTTAACAATTGATATTTTAGTGCTTTTGTAATAGAAATCTAACAAGTATTAGATTTTCTTGCATGTAATGTATATGAATTAAACAATTGCTCTTATATAAGGAAACCAATTTGGAGTTCAAGTGCGTTTCTAAAAAGATCATTCCGAGGCTCGGATATTCAGAATCAGATTATATGAAGCAACCTTAAATATCACTTCCTAGTTGCCTGCCTTCAATCTAACTAGAAGTGCTACATACTTACAATTTGCGGAACATGCTGTCCTTCGATTTCCCTTTCTCTAGTATTATAGCTGCAGGCATGGATGAAATTATAACTGAATTTTGATGGAAAAAGACCAGAAGGTGTGATTGAATTGTTTCCAAGAAAGAATATGAATAAGGTCATGTTCATGGAGCAATGCTAAATCACACATATCTAAATGAAAATTTGGATTCTTGCATCTTTCTTAATTAATTGGCATGAAAGTTGAAATGTGTCTCTGATAAGCATGGGAACCGGCGTTTTGGCTCTAATGCTGATAATTAGTTGGCAGATTCAGACCATAAATCTGTTGGCTAATCTTGTCGGGCATCAGGCATGATTGCCCAAAGTTGCTTAATCGGGTCACAAAAGAAAAATAATATATCTTGCCCACAGTTGCTTACTCGGGCGAGAAAAAGAAAAATGATATAGTCCTCGGACATGCTCTGTATTCTTTAACGAAAGTTGGCATATCTTTGTAGTTTGAAATTCATATACATAAAACAAGTAAGCTTAATTATATTACACGGGGATTTTTTTCCATTGGTAACAACATATATACTGCTACTACGAATTTACAAATGAAACTTTTCGTTTTTAGTCATCTTAATCAGCCTAGCATGCATCCTGTGGTTAAAGGCTGGCAAGCGGAAACTACTTGTTAGTAAGTTCAGTTATAACATACAGTAAAACAGTTGCAAAGATACCTGATCCACCTCGAGAAGCGTTCCCGGTAATATGTTTTGGCTGGTATGCATCGACTGCAAGCATTTCGTTTTCATAACAAATCTGATAGTCCGACAAAATACAATACATAGATGACATATATAAGTCCAATAAATATTCCACATGAATGCGCATCGGAAACAGATTTTCTCACAACCGGTCAGCCAGTTATGCAGCCTCATGCCAAGGATTCTTGTGAAATTTCTGACTCTTGTCATGTGAAGTGGGCCTTAGGGTTCTTGGCTTGATGTTGTAAAATGCTATTAGGCAAACTTAAACTTTTGCAGTTCCACTCGGGAGTTAAAACTATGTAACTTGTTAGTAAAATTATGTAATTAAGATGAAGTAGAAAGAGACATTTAACAAATGCAACCTTATCGAAGAAGGTCACATATTGTCGTTGCATGATTACCTAATGACTAATGAGCCTCGTGTTCACGAATAGCCCACATCTAGTTTAGATAACTCTGATCAACGACAGCTGGTGAGCATGCCCCCGTCAGGGTTCTTTAGCTGGTTATCTAACATCCAAAATAAGCTAGTATATCGATACCAGTGTTCTAAAAATCGGAAATCGATTTGACTCTGAGTTTGTCCCGATTTTTGATCGATTTTGACCCGGTTTTACATAAAATCGAGTTTTAGGCCGAATTATCCAAAATAGAATCAGAAATGAGTCTGAATTCAAGTACTCGGACGAGTTTTCATCCGTCTTGGTCAATTTTTAGAACACTGATCAATACTAATAATTCGTAAAATTAATGACTATGCAAAAACTCATATTCTTCCTAAGAACAAAAGCTATACAGAAAATGTTATTGTTTTCTGTTGAAGGGGGAAAATCCTATGTGAATCCAAGAGGATAATTACAAATGGAATAGCATATTTCTTAATTATATGCATACACCATATGATTCAACAACTTGCTATATAAAGTCTATCTACCCCTGCAAATGATAGACTGTTCACGTCACTGTTACATATATCCCCTATTCATTTGCTCTCATTTACCCTAATGTTTCCTTCTTTTCTTCACTGCACCTTCTGATACAACTCCTAGTCTTCTATCTTTCTTTACCCCTGACCCATCCCTCTTGCACAAGTTTACAGTTATCCACTTATGGATACTCTGTACCCCCTTCACCCTTTTCCCAGTTTTTGAAAATAAATAACAACATTTTTCTTTTCCTAAAGCTGCACTACATATATAAGGGTTTGGTTTATGCGCTATGGATTTTGAAACGTTGAAGTCTGATCCTGAAGACCAAATGGATATGCTGACGATGATGAAGATGGACAAACTTTCCGACTTTCCTGGAGGATCCTATAACGATATCGTCCCTGAAATTCCTCAAGAAAATAATGTTAGAACCAACAAAATAAGTGCCCTGCAACAATATCTCGAAGATTCAACCACTATTGTGAACAAGTCACCAGACAATATTTCTTTCACAGGCTCCCCAACCGGTCAAGAACCTGTTGAGCATCATTTCTTATCTTACTCAAACACGGGGCCATGGAAAAATGGAGAGGAGTTTCCTAGTCAGGGGGAGAAGCAAAACTCAGTGGCTTCGATGAGGGAGATGATGTTCAGGATAGCAGCTATGCAGCCGATTCATATTGACCCTGAATCAGTGAAGCCACGAAAGAGAAGGAATGTGAAGATATCAACAGAGCCTCAGAGCATAGCTGCAAGACACCGCAGAGAGAGGATCAGCGAGAAACTTAGGATACTGCAGAGACTTGTTCCGGGAGGGACAAGGATGGACACGGCCTCAATGTTAGATGAAGCAATTCACTATGTTAAGTTCTTGAAGAATCAGGTGCAAATGCTGGAAAGGGTGGCCATGAATAGGCCAGCTCTGGAAAGAGGGTTTCCAGTGCCAATGTCCAGTGGGAGTTTCATATCTATGCAGCAGGCAACAAAAGGCTACCAATCATCAGGAGTGCAGAATGTTCAGCACTTTTCAGATGCTTAGTTGGAAGACAAATAGTGTAAATGCATGCTCTTACTGAGCCTGCTTGTGGGGTTCTAAGGAAGAGAGAGGTAGAAAAGCTAGCTAGAGAGCCTCAATTAACTTGTTAAATAGTCTATAACTTTCGCAAGTTTTGAGGTTTTAGTTCTTTGTTGACATCGTGTTTCTGTGAAATAATATAATGTGTTCAGTGATGTTTCCTAGTCCTTTTCTTTTGTTGTTTATATATTCAGATGCTAAGCTACCTGTTGATTAAACTGAACGCTGTAATCGTTGGTTTCTGATTTGGTAGAGTCTCGTCGATGGATTTAACATACGTACGTAGTCATAGGTAGGGATTTCAGTAAAATCATAAACTTGGCAATGGTCACAAGATTTAAGTGACATCAAGGGAAATAGATTTGCCGGAATAATTACACAAGTGGATTGGTAGAAGTATGAACAACATTATCTTGGCAACAGTGGCGGAACCAGAGGGGACTAAGGAAGGGGTGCTTAAGGACCCCCCCACTACAGAATTAACAGTATAATATTTTTTTCCCCCTACTAAATTGCAGATTCTAGTGAAATTTTTTCTCAGCCCTGCCAAAAAAAGTAAGTAAATATGGATTTTAAGTGAGAAATATATGCAAAATCATACGATTCAATTATCATCCATTATTTCTTCAAGTAAAAACAGTCCAATGATAATTCATATTACAAGATAATCGTGTATTTTTGGATTTTGTACAATTTCATTACTATCGTGCATTGTTTATATTTAAAATTCGAACCCCTCATAATATTCAATCCTGGTTCCATCAGTGCTTAACAACAAATCGCCGAAAAATAGAGAGGACGGAGAAGAGGGGGATGTTGATGGGGTTGACCCTTTGAGCATTAAAGGATCAGCTTGGGGCCAATATGTATTGTGCCTTGGGGCCACGAGGCATCATGTACTGTCAGCTAGATCTCCCAAGGTGGTCAAACTACAACACTGTCTTTCTGTGTAACTAGAATTGCGATTAGAGTAAATTCGATTTTTAAGTCTTCAGGATTCACGAATATGATATCGGAACACATAATTTATACTTTTACGTCACAACTCACATATGTGACTCTTTGAATAAATCTTGGGCTACACTCTTATATACTACTAAAACACTACCTAGATTATAGGACTAGTATATTACTCTATAATTGTATTTTTTATTTTAGGCATTCTCCATACACCTGAGAATAATAGATTTTGGAAGTGATGGCTACGTATCCCTCCGTACAATACGTAGTGTACATTCTGCAGTGTATGTACTTATTACAGACTTGGATAGTTGGATTATACAATGAAATCTTACAGTATCAGTTACTAATCTATGCCACAGGAAGAGAATTAGCAGATAACGTTAAACAGACAAATTTTGATGATTAATATACAATGCACGTGTACAAATAATAAGTAGCTGCTACTTCCTATCTCTTCCTTCGTATATCTTGATCTACAGCTTTAATCTAATTTGTTTGCTTTAGTAAGCTGTGTACTTACTCAAACCAAACACAACAAATATATACAAAGAGGGAGAGACTGGATTGTTAATGGAAATGACAATGAGCGATGAGAATGAAGCTAATGCAAATCGGAGAAGATGCAAACAGGAATATTCATATAGAATGTTACGAGTAATTAATAATTAAAGAAATGAGTTATTCTCCCAACCGAAATGCATTAGTCATTCCAATCATAGAGACCTCACCCAAACACCAATTCCCGAGGAAGACATTCCGATCCGGATCAATTAATATTGAAATAAACAACCCCTAAATAGGCAACAGCATCTCTCATTATTTGTTATGAAAGATGAAGCAGGAGATGAGGCAGGCTACTAAACAACAATTGCTACCACGGATTTATCTGCAAAATAAAGCACCGTCCATGTATAAAGATACAAAATAAATGAGGATGATAGTTGCTTGATTAAATTAAACAACGCATGTTTGTTGTAGGGTAAGGGAGGGAGAGATGGACAAAATTAAGGGTAGGTTGCCTCCTTAGGACGGTTCCTATGAGTGTAGTGCTTGTGTATCATGCTTCACTAAAAGCCATTAATTATACCTCCCCCGTCCCCATCTCAATCTCTAACCAACTCAAATATACTACTCTACGAGAGGATGGAGACGCGCAACAAACTTATTCAAAATCTATGCTGCTATCTCATCGACATGTAAGTATACATGAATATTGAATAGCTACTCTATATGCATGTATATGACAATAGTGGTCAAACCTTTTATAAAATACCCCATGTGAGACTTGCAGTAAGAGTAAGGTGCCAACAGCCTGTAGTAGAGATATAAGACCATCTATACAAATATGACCTCTATATGAGTTCTTTGAAAACTGTCAATAATATTTTATAATTGCTGTTCTCTAATTCAAAGAAAATATTGGCAGTTATTATTTATATCTCTTATTACTTACCGAAAAAAACAAATATTAAAACAAAATAATATAGTAATAAAAATATTTCAATGGCAAGAATAGGTATTTCTTAGTATCTGTTCATAAACTCTAAACACTCATGCAAGGAGAAATATACACTGATCCTCCCAGTACACTGCATCCTTCTTGTTTATGACATACTTTCTACAATTCTACTACATCCATGATCTGCATTTACATGTAAATCATTGGATGAATTTTTCTGATATAAATCCTTGTACTCCTCTCTTCTACCCCTTTCTGACTTTCTCTTTCTAATTTTAACATATACGTGGATCAGTTTTCGGATGCATTTAACCCCTTGTGAACAATGACTTGGCCAGAATATCAGGCAAGTGAGTGTTAAATTACATTCAGCTCAATCCAGCATAGATTTACTTTTTTAAAGATAAAACTTTTTTGTTCCACACAATTAACAAAAGCAAGTCTTTGAATTGATATTTCCAGCAGATGCATGAAGCACTTTGTACAATTTGCAATAACGTAGTACCCTCCACTATTATCATGAACTAGTAAAACCTACGCCACAAAAAGAACCTATGGCTTTTACCATTTCCATCTAGCTCTTCCATGCTAAATCAATAAATTTATTGGTAACAAGAAGATAATTTAGTGAAGAAGAGTATGATCACTTTGATAAAACTACTGAGAAAATCTTGCCGATGTTTGTTCTCATAATTAATGGGATACTAACCAAAGTTCTCTTCGGTTGGAAAGAATCTAATGAAACTGTGAACAAAAATAGAAGTGAAAGAAATGTTGTGTGAGAGACTGGTGGAAGAAAGGAGTGTGGGTTTTCTATGATGAGGTTTTTGTTGAAACTAAAAAGTGACGAGAAGTAGAAATAAGCTCTTTATCCCAAATTGGGATTGGTCTCTCGTATAGATGTGTGTAAATGATACAGAGTAAAGAACAAAATCATAAAAATAAACCCAGAGAATAGTATAAATACATTCAATTCTCATATAATTTCATTCTTTCTGACCAAATGGAATATTACTGTAACTTCCTCAAAGTTTTGTTGAAAAGAAAAATTACAAAAATGGAATATTCGATTTTTGTTGCATATATAAAGTGGAGAACAGGAAATTCTTTAGTTGCTGGTAGATGCAAATTCTAATTATTAAATTAGATAAAATAACAGAGTCGTTCCTCAACCATCCATCTACAATTAAGTTACCATGCTTGATGCAAAACTCTCTCCAGACAACTATATTATTTTTGCTCAAAAATCTTCTTCCCTATTTAGTAAAATAGAATCTTTTCTAACCATAAATAACCTTGAACTCGTGCAGGGGGGAATACTAACTTCTCAACTTTACATAAAAATTGACAGAGGTTATTTTTATCAATAGAAAACACACCTCAATGATCTTCGGTTAGAATCGTACTTAATTTAAAATTTCCAACTCATGTAGAGATTCTAATAGAATCCATGTAACACTCCTGATAAAGCTAAACCTGAGAGATACGTAACACTCCTGATAAGCTAAACCTGAGAGATTTATCAGGAGTGGATAAGCTAGCAATTCATATAAACGACAGATTTAGTTATCTTCATTCCGAATTTCCTATGTATAGAATTCCCAAATTTCATCTTCTAATTGAGATTCTTGCACAAAAGAAAAGATAATGGTACACAAATAAATATGGGCAAGGAAACACACGGATTAGATTAGTGGACTTCGAAATGTGAACCTGTTCAATCGGTACGTCTACCCCGCCGAAAATGCCTAGGAATAAAGCTGTCAGCATACAGTGGATATTTTTTCCTGATCAACCCTTCCAAGCATTTCCAGTAAGAAAAGTCTACCAGTTCACCATCCTTCCGGACTATGAACAAACAGCGTGAGCGTTCAAAATTAGGATGATACCCAATCTGTAAGATTAACACCACAAAACATTCAGCATTATACCATACAAATAAGTTCAATAGCAAATATCAAGATTTATTATTCATCGCTGAATTTCAGTAATGATTATTGATAAGTATTATTTTTACATATTAAATTGGAATATTGCTTAGGATGTTCACCGGAAGCTAAAAGACTAGTATCTGTACTATCTTATTACTAGACAACAATGATCACCTGCAACTATATTTAAATTCACATTATGAACCCTTTTTGATTTTTGACAGTAAGTATGTGCCAACTACACCACAATCATGATACAAAATCCATTAGGTGATAGCCTATCACTGATAGGCCATTTTTGACATTGATCCTACCTCTACTAATGTGCTGTTGATTTTAGTGTTTTAAGATTTGCGAAGACAAATTCAAATGGATTATTTCTATCCACTTTTCATATTATTATCTGCAAGTAATTTACTTCTAGCATACCATATAATTTTATAGCACAAAATGACCAGATGAGAAGCTCACATACCAGACATGATGAAATTTTCTTTGACTAATATGCCACTGGAATGAGAAAGAGACTACACTTAGACATGCAGAAAAGAATAAAAAAAAAATGGAAGGGAGCTCAGGAGGTAAGGGAAGAAGGGAAGCAACATATGCATTTTAACTGAACTTCTTGTTCAGTTAAATACTTTTAAAAGTTGATATTTTTAATGCTACTTTCTTGATTATGGTGATCGCAACCAAACCAACTAGCGCTATTAAATTACTTGGAGAGTTGCTTTCTAAACAATAGATGAACTCTCTTTGAGATCCAAATCACCTGCAGTCTTATGCCAATCACTTTATTCCACATCTCTGCTGCAATATGTTCTGTTGCCAAAGTTTGGTTAAGACATCTTCAGATGACATATTGGCTATTGCAGTCATGAAATATTTTGTTATTAGCTTAGATCAGCTGAGTGTACATATAGCAGGTGTTGATATTGCCATGGATTAGCTTTGTTGTATCTTAAGAAAAACTTCTTCAGGAACGTATTTGAAGTGTGATATATTCAATGCTTTATATATTCTCCACAGGGAAGCCTTCATAATAAATTTATATGGGATGGAAATGATTTTTTAAGTATAAACTGTCAAGCCACACAGCACAACAAAAGGGTCCAGTGCAACATAATACATATACACAGAGTTATAACCCTCTGTCAATCTATAATGATAAATTTAATAAATCAGTATACAAAAAACCTGATCTGATCAATAATGGTTCTTCCATTCTAATAGCTAAAGTATTTACCAAATCTGTATATCAGTAGAAAACTGATATTCATCTATTTCTACAAAGTTCAAGTCGATTATGAAGCTCTGCAAAATTTTGCTCCCTCCTTCCCATACTTTTTGTCTTGTTTGACTTTCTGTGGTCAAATTCACCAAACTTTGACTAAAATGTACATATTATCCTTTTATAATTTTTGAAATCTGAAAACATTATAAATTGAAGTAGCTTAGATAGAGTACTTTCTAACAATATAATTTTTATAATTTCTTTTTAACAATATATGATGTGTAATATATGGTCAAAGTTTGATCAATTTGACCACTCACCAAGTAGCTATATCTTGGCCTGTTCAAATATCAAATTTGATCGAAATCTTTAGTCTTGATTTCAACGTATGAAAGAGTGTGTGTGTGTGTGTGTGTGTGTGAGAGAGAGAGAGAGAGAGAGAGAGAGAGAGAGAGAGAGAGAGAGAGAGAGAGAGAGACCGTTATGTAATCAACACCACTTCCAATCTTTTTCTCACACTCTGGATGGTATGCAAGCAGCCTCTCTAGGATAGTCTTCTCATGCTCTGGGCTTAACTGATCACCACTTTCATATCTGCCAAAACAAAAAATATTTGTCTCTGAGTAATTAGGAGCTATATGACTACCATGCTTGATAGACATGAAAAGAACACAATAAAAGATTCAGATGTATGACAACTTGACACACCAATAAAAAAAACGAACACAGTCTCCAATATTGAATCTGAAATCCCTACTTGTACCAGTGACACACCGTATTATTACTTTCTTTACATTTGCAAGTCTCCCTATACATTAGTAAAGCCTTTGCCACAGGCCTATCGTCCTCTTCCCCAATATCATTTCATTGACATCACTGTTATCACGAAGACGACTAGTCGACGACTAGTCGACACGAAGGTAATCGGGCGCCGAGAACCTCGAAGCCCGACTTTTTACGACTTTTACTCAAAACTACGAGTACTCTTGTACCCGGGCGCTGAGAACCTCAAACCTCGAAGTCCGGCTTCTTAACATTCAAAACTTATACTCTTGTATAGTTACACTGTTATTACTTTTGATTTAAATTGGAATTGATGTGTTTAGTTATATTATATATTAATCTAGTAAATACATGTATAATTAGCACTTTGTCGACTTTTTACGACTAGTCGGGCGACTTGTCGACTAGTCTTCTCGAAGGTACTCGAGTGTCGAGGCTTGACTTGGCGCCATGATAACCTTGATTGACATGAAAATCCTTCTCTCTGCGGTGAACATATAGATAGACGACAGGCAAGGACAAAAATTCTTGATCAATATCTACTCTTCATCTACTTAATCAATTGTTGTGATGATCATTCAGTAGTCAGTACCGTCATATTTAAGCTTAAACCTTGTTATCATTCTTTAATGCCAGGCTCATCTGTTCACTGATTATTCATATTACTGATGTCTGATTGCTTCCTCTTCAGTCTCACAAGGAATTTACAATTGCATAATACCTCAATAAACAATGTTACTTCAACCTTTCATCTCTATTTCTCTGAGACTCTGACTAACATGCTCATTGAACATTTTTTCTAACTAGCATTAACAACAACAAGCATAATAGGTATTCTTTCTAAACGCCAGTCATTTCAACAAATACATAGTGCCTACATCTTTTCTTCTTACACCATCGAGTATCGACTTTACCATTCACTCTTTACGTATAATGTCTTACTTCAGTTCCATATGAAAACCTTAACTAAATACTCATTTCCCAAATTAGCTTTTAATCAGAAAACTATGATATCGAATTGAGATCAGGATAAAGAAAAGCATACTCACATAAACTGATAAAAGTCTAAAATACAGAACAAAACAAAAAAAAGAGAAAAAAAAGTAGAAAAAAAGAAAACACTAGACTAGTGACATACACAGAATGCAATCCTCCACCTTGATCCTATGGGTTAAACAACTGTAGAACCAGAATAATGACCTTGATCCTAGTGTAGAACCAGAACAATGACTCATGGGAAGGGGGCATCCCCTGATCCTTGATCCTCCAGACTACGTATCTTTATTTTCCTTATACTGTACCAAGTGTACGACAATTAATTTAACATTTTCATTGTAGCATTTGTTAAGTTCCTAACTTGTGCTCCATAAAGCATTTCCACATCACCCTATGCAAAGTTGCTCTGGAGTTACACAAGAATTCACTACCACACAACTCGTGACCATGCCACTTTTACTATCCCCACTCAGACCAAACATAAGTGTTGCAGACTTGCAGTTAACTAGAATCAACTTCAATTACATAATACTTTAACATAAATGCCCTATAACCCCCACCCCCCCCCCCACAACCCCAAAAAAAAAAAAGAAAAAAAAAACTGAAAGTAGGCTGTTGCTTTACTGAGCAATGACAGCAACGAAACACTCAAAGCATTATACTTGAGTTCCTAAATGGCTAATAGCTACATCATTCTGCTCAACAAAACTGAAACTGAAGTTGAACAAACACATGATATACTAAAACACAAATGCCACATTGAGGCTATCAGCCTCTTATTCGGAGAGAAGAGGTGTATCCACTAGGCTGAAACCCCGTATATAAAGAAGCAAACTTACTTGCCAGAGTGAAGAACCATCCTGACAAACCCAACAAGTGGAACAGTCTCTTCCAAAATCTTGTCTTCCCAATCAACCACCTCCTCTTGTTTACTCTCCTCATCAAAATCTCTTCCAGGCTCCTTACTCACCGGCTTTCGCAACAAATCGGAACCATAAGCATCTTGATCACTACTTGTTGCTTTCAGGGCACCAAAACAAGGTAAAGACAGGATTGTAGAAGCAGAATGAGTGGATAAGTTTATAAAGATTGGGTTTTTATGAAAGTGAAGTCTTTGTAGAATTACACAACAATAGGCCATTGTATTTAACTACAACAATGTAAGAATTTGGTGCTTATATATGCATGTATGTCATCTCAAATCTAAGTTTCTCAAATCAACACCACTGTTTTTGCTATTGATGTTTGCCAGGGGTTAAAGGTCACATTCAGGTGATAGATATTATTCAAACTATTTTATTAATTTCATTTATCATTCTACACCCAACTCTTTTGGTCAAAGAAAATATATTAAAAATAATATTATATAAATATATAAAGGTATATTAATTTTGAAATAATTAACAGTGGGAATTCCCTGCCATTATAATTTTAGCAATTCCACTTAAAAAAAAAAATTGTTATGATTCACCAAGTCCAACTTGTCATTTAATAATTATTATGGATATGAAAAACTACACTTATAAAAGCATGTTATATTATCTTGTATTTTTTAAATAAACTTGTATATTACTACCTTGTCTAAATTTATTTGACTTTCTAGTTTTCCGCACAATTTTTTTTACTGAATATGATTTTGGAGTGAATAGAAATTATTAAAAAATGGTATAAATTATTTACTCCATCTTTCCCATTCATTTTATCTGTCATCATTGATAATATAAAAATATAAAAGTGTGTTGACGATTCTTGTTAAAAACCGTTTCACCCAAAATCTTAAGACCAGAGCTTTGATACCATGTTAAAAACCGTTTCGCCCAAAACCTTAATGTTGTGTTTGGTTGGGATGAATGGAATGGAATGAAATTTGAACTATGAAATAGGTTAATGTTTAAAATATTCATTCATCTATTCCATTCTTAATCATTTGAACTAGAACTCAAACCCACCTATTTAAGAAGGAATGTTCCATTCTCCCCAACATTCAATTTCTTCACATTTCTCATCATAGAAATTTTGTACCAATTCATTTTTTTTCTAGATCTTCCCTCTACCTCCATTTTTTTCCTTTAATTTCATTGATTCCATTCCATTCCATTCCATTCTCCCCAACGAAACACAACATAAGGTGTTGGAGAAGACCCTTCCAAGAATTTTATACTCATATATATTTAACAATTCTCAAATTAAAATTGGTTCTCATGAAGTAGATAAATGATCAAAAGATCACTGAGTCAATTAGCAAGTGGCAAGGAAGAAGCAAGTAACAGATAATTAAAAAATAGATCATAAAATCTAAGTCCATTATTCCAGAATGGAACATCACTACCAACTACCAAGTCCTACATTATGTACATATATATATATTCAAGTCACCTACATTTTCATCCAAGATTAAACTGAAGTATACTATGAATACAGAGATGTCTCTCTTGTTATTTTCTTGCTTCATGTGCTTTCTTTTGTTGACAAAATCAACCACAGCTGCAAATAACATGAAAGTGGATCATAATTGCACAACGAACAACCTTGTGATCCTTGGAGGCATAGGTGCTGTGCTTGATCTGAGCTCTCGGGTAGGTAAAGAGCAAAAAACAGCCGTGGAGCTGGCTGTCCAAGATTTATATAGCTCAACTTGCTATAACCTGCCTATCCATCTTAAAGATTTGCGGGGAAACTCAGGCCACACTGCTTCTGATGGTAATGTAACTAGCTTATATAGATGCATGCTGCAACTTCATTTGTTCTAGATTAGTTCGTATGCGCTAACAGTTTATATCATGTAAACTAGACCTGATGTAACTAGCTTATAGATGCATACCGGAAACTCAAATGTTCTAGCTTAGTTCATATGAATATGCGCTAACAGTAGATTCCTTCACTCCATTTGCTTAACAATTTAAACTACAAGTATTCAGGTGCAGGTTCATCCGTAAATTTAGCATCACAATTTAGAATGTCATGATTTTTCCCAATGTTTTGAGTTTCTTACTAACTAAAATATTATATATTTTACTAACCAACACGGTTTTAAAATTCAGAAGAAGTATTGTTTGACTTTATGATTAAGACCTGAGGGAATATTCAAAGTTTTCTTTTGCTGGATAATTTTTGAAAGGATTTGAGATTTATATTGGGATCGATTGACACCATGCAATATTAAACTATAGTTTAAATACGATTTATTATTTAAATATTTGCAGTAATAAAACTTGTTGAAGAAAAACAAGTTGAAGCGATTATGGGAATATTGACGTCGGAAGAAGCTTCCCTAGTCTCAGGATCTAACAATGGCACCACCGTTATTTCCTTGGCTCTAACTGCCATAACCCCACTTTTGTCAGAGGTGCCTCCGCTTTTCATCCATATGAGCCATGATATCTGTTATGCCCAAAATTCGGTTCGGGTATTCTAAAATGGATCCGGGTCAGATACGGATTTAATTTGGGGATTTTCATGATAAATTAGGGTTTTGGCATAGATTGAAGAAACCAGGCCGCGCCCTCACTTTCCTTATAGAAAGGGCGCGCCCTAATTGATACTTCCATATCAGATATTTCTACTCAAGCTGGAATTCTACTCAAGATGGAATTCTACTCAAGTTTTTATAGTTTTTAATGAAGGATTCTACTTAAGCTTGGATTCCACTCAAGCTTGGATTCCACTCAGGCTTAAATTCCAATAGAGATTGAAGAATTCCCTCCTGTCGTATCTCAGGAGGGGGATGTCCGTCGCAGCAGGCCTCCAGGGGTTTGCCTGGATATAAGGACCCTTCTTAGACACTAAGGGCGCGCCCTAAGGTGGAAAGATGGGGACTTTCTGGTGTGTGCTTTGGGAGCTCTGTTCCTGTAGCCAATGGGCGCGCTCTCATTGGGGAACTTTGGAGTAATCCTGCACTTTGCACCCAAAAGCTCCGGATCACCTGTCCTGCTATCTGGTGGGTGCTTCTCATTCGGGGGACAGGGATGCGTTCTGCACTTGGGGTAAACCACGGCTATACCTGCATCCTTGAAATCAAGAAATAGCGGTAGCGGATAGGACTAGTCCTCGACGGGGGAAGTTTCCTTATCCGTGAAGTCTTGAGATCTTGGATGAGCCTTGGGCCTTTGTGGTTAGGCCTCATAGTAGAACATTCCGGAAGCTAGACCGACAATCCAATCCCAATTGGGTTTCTTGCTCTCCAAGAACTACGTGGGCTTGATCCTCTATAAATACAGAGGTACGTAGGCAAATTGAGGGGGGATGGAAGCGAAGAGCTACGAGCCACCACCAATAACCCTCTCAATCTCAGCCCCCAATTCATCACAACCACCACACTCCGGCGACTTATCCGACGAAGAACCACCATCATAGATCTTGATTCCGGCGACAGACCTCAAACTTTGTTGTTACCAAATTCCTCCGTCAACAAATTGGCGCTAGAAGGAGGGGTGCTGATTAAGATCATAATCCAAGGAGGATGGATTTCTCACCACGATGAAGGTTCTTAAGAAACGACAAGCAAGATCTAAGGAATAGCCCTCGATAGGGTTGCAGATCTGCAGCAACGGAGAAGATCCAAGGATGGCGATTTCTGGCAGGGGGGTCGAACAAGATCTGAAGGTGAACTGATTTTTAGGCTGCTGCTGCAAAAAGATGGTTCCGGTTATCTCGAAGGCGGTGATTTCCGATCAGCAGCTTTGAACAAAGTTTTTCAAGGGGAGATTCCGAATATGATTCAAGGAAGGATGTTCCAAGAAAGAGACGCAATTATCGAGATCTCGTCCTCATCACGGAGGGCTCGTCCTCATCACGGAGGGCGCGCCCTCACTATCAGGATGCATCCTCAAGAAATCTGAGGGTGCGCCCTAAGGGTGGTATCCAAGGTTCAGATGATTTCCAACAAGTTATGGGAGAATTCAATGACTAAACACGCCCTCATCTCCAGGATGCCTCCTCCAGGTTACGATTATCATCATGGTTTGAAGATATGGTCTCAAGTATGGCTTAATTGATGATGGGTCATCGATCTTGGAGTTAAAATATATGAAAATTCGTATGTATTGTGCTGCACGTGCTACCTACACTATTTGGGTCATATCTTGAGTTCTAGAAGTCTGATTTGGACGATTTTACAGCCCACGCGAAGCTTATTAAATTCTCGTTAACCCAAAGGTGTTACCATCAGAAGAATTTGGCTAGAATCAGTCCGAAACTGGAGAAGAAGGACAACTACGAATTTTTAATAAAGAATTCTACTTGGTTTAGGAAACCTATTGGTAATTGGTTTAGGATGAAATCCACATCCTATTCTGAGAAGAAGGTTATGGTGAAAGTTAGCACGGGAGAAAGTTGGGATGCAAACACATGAAGATGGAGTCTTACATATATGAGACACAATTATCAGGAGTTGCATCTTTATCTCAAGGGGCGCCTACCAGTATTCTACTTTCAAGTGGAGAAGTACATGAAGCTGCATATTCATCTTTCATCATCTCTGACAGGACATGCTCACATGAAGGAGGTTGCGTCAATAGAAGCCTCAAAGATTTTCTAAAAAGGTGCCGCATCTCTTATCAAGGGCGCACTGCCAAGGCGCGCCACAAGGCGCACTTATGGAAGATGATATAGAAGAGAAAGCTGCAAATGGTGGGTTTTGTTAATTCAAGCAGAGCATTCCTCAAAAGACTATTAAGAAGCGCGCCTTCTCCTGACTGGGCGCGCCTCCAGGTAATATCCAACCTCTATATTATTTTGCTCTATATATTTATTGCATGTATAAAGTTACAGGGATTTACTTGATGAGAAGGCCTCCAGGGGTTTGCCTGGTAAGAAGGCCTACAGGGGTTTGCCTGGTGAGAAGGCCTACAGGGGTTTGCCTGGTGAGAAGGCCTACATGGGTTTGCTTGGCCAGAAGAAAGGGGAACACTTGGAATCGAGGCCCCGTGATCCACAGCGTGTGCCCCCTGATTACAGGTCGAGGCCCCTTGGACATGAGCGAGCCCTTCCTCAAGGTCGTGGTCCACAGCGCGCGCCCCCTGATTACAGGTCGAGGCCCCTTGGACACGAGAGAGCCCTGCTTTGAGATTTTGTTGGAAGAGAATGAAGCCGAAGATGTAGGAATGACGTTGACAAGCCTAATCACCAAAGTGAGGAATAGCCCTTGACATATTGCTGAGGGCGCGCCCTCATGAAAGGCCCTACATTTGTTCTCTTGGTTTCTTGTAGTGCAACTAGTGGAAGAGAGGGTGAGAATCCTCAACCTCAGGGAAATGCTCTACATCAAGACTTAGCTTCAAGAAAATGCTCCAACATAGGACGCGCCCTCAAGGAATTCTCCCTCAGAGGATCTTTCTGGTTAGGCCGCGCCCTCAAAGAAAGATGCAAATTCTCAAGCGGACTCCAGTATATACGAGGATAATTTACTACTTGGACTCCAGAAGGAAAGAAGCTGTTGAGTTGCGGCCCCACGAACCATAGTGTGTGCCCCCTGATCATCAGGTTGAGGCCCCAAGGTCGTGAGCAAGCCCCTCTATGAAGAAACAATACTTTGCTACAGAGGACGCGCCCTCGTATCTACAAAGACCTGGAAGATAGGTATCAGGGCGCGCCCTAACTTAACAACCTCATGTTGTGGCTTCGTCTGCAAGTATGATCGCAACGATCCATGGCATATCTTTTGTTTGAAGAAAATTGTATTGATGTGCGGCCCCATGAATCTTAGGATGTGCCCCCTGATAGGAAGGTTGAGGCCCCAAGGTTATGAGTGAGCCCCTCTACCCAAGAATGACATTCATCCGGACTAGAAGAGGCTTTGTCATTGCCCTCATCCATATAGGGCGCGCCCTAAGCAACAGGGCACGTCCTCAGCAACTCCAACGGCTCTCTCTTAAAATTCCCCTCTTGGGATGCCTCTTTAAGAGACGCTTCTTTAAGGAATGATATTCTGATGCTGGGGGGTAGTATTGATGCACCTCCCTAGCCCTACGTATACATGTATTTCATGATAATTTGTGTGAACAGCGGAATACCCTTACGGGGATGCCTCTTCGTGAGATGCCTTTCATAGGATGCCTCCTTGTGAGATGCCTCTTCGTGAGATGCCCTTTGTTGGATGCCTCCTAGTGAGATGCCTCTTCGAGAGATGTTATTCATAGGATGCCTCATTTTGAGATGCCACTTCATGGGATGAGATTTGAAGTAGCCCGTGACCGGAGAATGCACTCTTTCTACCAGAAATTGATTGAAGTAGAACAATGCCAGAATAGTAGACTACAAGGTAAATTAATTACCTCCTAGTCTAGGGGGGTAGTCCATGTACACTTTCCCTAGCCTTAGTTGAGTGAAATTTTCAACTTTTTCGAGATTACAAGATTATGCTTGTAGGGCGCGCCCCGAAGGGTGAGTTTGAATAGTTCTCGTCAATGGAGGATGCGCCCTTGAGTAGAAGATTCGATGCGGAACTTTTTCTTGTAAGCATGCAAGCTTTCCCTCTTTTGAGGACGCGCCTTCTATCACCACATCCTTTTGAAGCTCTAGTGCAATTCTCTTAGATTTGATGGATGCAGCCTCCGAACTCTAAAGTCATCAATCCACTTGACAGTATCTTGATCAAATTTGGATATGTCTCACAATCAAGGTGGAGGTTCTCATGAAGAAAATGGTTATGATTTTGAAGATAACTTGGGGGTAATCAAGCTCGTCACGAAGCTTATATTCCGGAAGAGATCCCTGATCCCCCACACTATTGTGGAAATCCGGCTACCGGTGGACAGCTGCCCATTCTTATTAGCAACGTGGAGTTGATGGAGCAGTTATATCATATGGGTACTACCATAAATAACTTCGGGGCAAGATTGGATTCAGTGGAGCAAGAGCAAGGAAGTAGGAGAAAATCTCGGAGTATTCGACGAAATCACCGTCGAACAAGGAAAGCTTTTCAAGTTGAGGAAAGCTCTCGAAGAGGTAATTCTCACACAACTTCATGTCGGAGTTCCAGGAAATGCTCAGACGACAACTCAACCTTCACCCTTGGGGGGGTACTCAAAACAACTGTGCCACCAAATAGTCAAAATATTCCAGGTGTGGGCATTTTTAATGTCGTCGACTTGAAGAGGCTTCTTTCTCACTTGGATGGAGGAAGGATATCTGCTACGGCACAAACTCCTTCTCCACTTTCAACAGAGGTTAGAGAGGCACAGCTCCCTACAGGATATAGATCTATGACCAATGATCTACGTTTTCATGAAAATGCAGACCCTGTGGAATTCTTAGGATGTTTTGACATTGAGATGGATGTTTACCAAGTAACTGACTTGGATAGATGTCATCTGCTGGCAACTACTTTCAGTGAGAATGCTTAGCAATGGTTTCAAAAGCTTGGATCTGGAGTAATTACCTATTGAGCAATCCTTGGTAGAAAATCGGAAGACAGAAGCTCAGGTAATGCTAAGGGGAAGATTACAAGTCCTGTATATCGTATTGGAATCAGCACTAACGGAGTGAATGCAACTAGTGTTGGAAGAGAATGGGGAACTTCAGATACGTATTCTTATGATCGAAGGACAAATAATTGCATTCCCTTGGCGGCTTCAATTGAACACATCTTTGAGGTGAACAAGAATAAAGGGCTTTTTAAGCGGACTCCTCTATCTGCCTGGTAAAGCAAGGATAAGAAGAAGCACTGAGAGTACTATGAGTCGACAAGTCACAATACTCATGAATGTCGTCAGCTGAAGGATAAAATTGAAGATCTGATCAAGGAAGGATACTTGACCGATTGGATTGTCAGAGAAGTCAAGAAGCATAAGGAGAATCCTGAGGAGAACGGAGGGCGCGCCCTCCGTAATGAAGACATGCCTGAAGAGAAGAAGTTTGTTAAAGAGGTAAGTATCTACACTATCTTTGGAAGACAACACTTGGGGGGTGATAATAAAAATGCTTTGGAAGGATATGCTTGAGAGGCAAGATATACCTCTCACCGATATGAATAGCTTGGGGTTAAGGCCGCCCAAATTGTTCAAGGGAAAGTGTGCGGATATCACTTTTACTGAGGAAGAATCTAAATGGGTACACCATCCACACAATGATGCTCTGGTGGTGGCAATCCAGATTGGATCCAAGAATGTGCATCGGGTTTTTGTCGACAATGGGAATTCGGTGAATATCTTATACTATGGCACTTACAAGAAGTTGGGACTTCTGGATAAGGATATGATTCCAGACAATGGATGGATTTATGGTTTTTCGGGTGAGTCTGTGAAAGTTATGGGAACTATCAAGCTACCGGTAACTCTTGGGGAATGAGCTCTTTCTGTGACTCAAATGATGGATTTTATGATTTTGGATGTGGAATCATCGCACAATGCTTTGGTAGGGCGCCCTTTGTTGAAGGAAATGAAGGTTGTGACTTCTATCTACCATCTTGCAATGAAATTTCCAACACCCAATGGAGTAGGAACTATTCGAGGATCCCAGCATGATTCGAGGGATTGTTATCATAAGGCAATCAAAGGGTTTAGAAGACAACGAGATAGAGGGCGCGCCCTCAGTGAAAGAAGTTCCTTATCTTGTCCAAAAAGCAAAAGAGGAAGCGCCCCCTATCAGGGCGCGCCTTGGGAAATTGCATAAGGAAAGTGCCCCAGTTCTTGGTGATCTTCAAGAAGGGATTCTGGAAGAGGTTGAGGAAGATTCGGAGGACGTCATCTCCATCAATATTAGAGGTGAGCAAGTTGAAGGTAGGCGGATGTTGCTTGAAGGCTTGCTGCATACCCTTGTTGAGGAAGACTTCCCTCTAAAAGAGGACGTGCCTTCCAAGGATGGTGCCATGATTGAAGACCCTCGAAGTCTTGATTTTGATATTGATCTAAGAATGCCTCAACCGGTGGAAAAGACAGATTCGACAGAAGATACAATCTCAATGTTGGTGGATGCTAGAGATTCAAGTAAAATTTTGAAGGTCGGTTCTTAGTTGAATTCTGAGTAGAGAGATATGCTCACAAGCTTTCTTTTGACAAATTGAGATGTTTTTGCATTGGAGTCATGCTAGTATGGTGGACATCGACCCAAAGGTCATGTGTCATCACTTGAATATAAATCCTGACAGGAAGGGTATTAGGCAGAAGTGACGCCCAGTAATTGGGGAAAGAGCTATTGCATTGAAGGAAGAAGTTGATAAATTGTTAAACGTTGGCTTGATTAAAGAGTTTTACTACCGGAGTGGCTGGCTAACCAGGTTCTCGTTATGAAGCTTAATGGGAAATAGAGGACTTGTGTAGATTTCACTAATATAAACAAAGGCTTGCCCAAAGGATAGTTTTCCCCTTCCTCGGATTGGTCTGTTGGAAGATATGCAACAACACATGTTCTCTTGAGTTTCATGAACGCTTATTCGGGTTATAATCAGATTTCCATGTATGCACCTGATCAAGAGCACACCTTTTTCATCACAGATAGAGGATTATACTGTTGCATTGGAATGCCCTTTGGCTTGATTAATGCAGAGGGAACTTGAAAAGACCATGGAAGTGTATGTGGATGATAGCTGAAGGGGTCCGTACGTCATAATATCATAAGGCACGCCCTCTGTAAATATATATATTTAGCTTTAGGGCAAGCTCGGTGAGAGGTTTACACGTGCATAATATCTCTTGTTTCTTACGCTGAGTTAGCTCATGTAAGCTTAGAGATGTTGTGCATTTGTGTTATTCCTCTACGAAGAAGCCAAAATTAGAGATGGATGCAAAAGCTTAGAGATGTGGATTGAAGAATTTCAGGACGCGCCCTGGAGGAGAAAAGCTACATAAATTTTGGGTTTTTTGAGGAAAATTCCCTATAACATCTCTGATTTCATATGGAATTGGGGGGTAGTTGTTATGCCCAAAATTCGGTTCGGGTATTCTAAAATGGATCCGGGTCAGATACGGGTTTAATTTGGGGATTTTCATGATAAATTAGGGTTTTGGCATAGATTGAAGAAACCAGGCCGCGCCCTCACTTTCCTTATAGGGAGGGCGCGCCCTAATTGATACTTCCATATCAGATATTTCTACTCAAGCTGGAATTCTACTCAAGATGGAATTCTACTCAAGTTTTTATAGTTTTTAATGAAGGATTCTACTTAAGCTTGGATTCCACTCAAGCTTGGATTCCACTCAGACTTAAATTCCAATAGAGATTGAAGAATTCCCTCCTGTCGTATCTCAGGAGGGGGATGTCCGTCGCAGAAGGCCTCCAGGGGTTTGCCTGGATATAAGGACCCTTCTTAGACACTAAGGGCGCGCCCTAAGGTGGAAAGATGGGGACTTTCTGGTGTGTGCTTTGGAAGCTCTGTTCCTGTAGCCAATGGGCGCGCTCTCATTGGGGAACTTTGGAGTAATCCTGCACTTTGCACCCAAAAGCTCCGGATCACCTGTCCTGCTATCTGGTGGGTGCTTCTCATTCGGGGGACAGGGATGCGTTCTGCACTTGGGGTAAACCACGGCTATACCTGCATCCTTGAAATCAAGAAATAGCGGTAGCGAATAGGACTAGTCCTCGACGGGGGAAGTTTCCTTATCCGTGAAGTCTTGAGATCTTGGATGAGCCTTGGGCCTTTGTGGTTAGGCCTCATAGTAGAACATTCCGGAAGCTAGACCGACAATCCAATCCCAATTGGGTTTCTTGCTCTCCAAGAACTACGTGGGCTTGATCCTCTATAAATACAGAGGTACGTAGGCAAATTGAGGGGGGATGGAAGCGAAGAGCTACGAGCCACCACCAATAACCCTCTCAATCTCAGCCCCCAATTCATCACAACCACCACACTCCGGCGACTTATCCGACGAAGAACCACCATCATAGATCTTGATTCCGGCGACAGACCTCAAACTTTGTTGTTACCAAATTCCTCCGTCAACAATATCCGAATCCATGTGAGATGCATTGCAGCATTAGTAGGACACTTTAGGTGGAGAAAGTTGACAACTATCTATGAGCAAAGGAATACTTTCTCCACTGAAACTGAATTTATGATCACAGAACTCTGGGAGTCTCTTCAGTCTGTTGGCTCAACCATTGAACATCACTTTACTTTTCCTCCTATATCTTCTCTTGAGAATCCGACCACCTTCATTAGCAATGAGTTAGTGAAGCTGAATAGCCTTAACAATAGGGTCTTTGTAATACTAAAGTCCTCATTAAAGTTTGCTATCCTGCTTTTTGAGAAAGCAAACCAAATGGGAATGATGGGAAAGGGCTATGTTTGGATCATTTCAGATGATATTTCCAGTCTACTCGAATCAATAGGACAGCCTGTGATATCTAATATGCAAGGTGTGATTGGTTTCAAATCGAACTTTGTGGACACAGGTGATTCTTTTGAAGCCTTTAAGCTTAGGTTCCGAAAAAAGTACATATCAGAGTATCCTGAAGAAGAGCATCTAAATCCTAGCATCAATGCATTACGTGCATATGATGCAACTTGGTTGATTGCCAAGGCCATGTCAACTTCAGAAGGCAGCAAGGGGTCAAAAATCTTGTTTCAGAACATTTTATCAAGCAATTTTAAAGGCCTTAGTGGAAAAATTAGCTTCAAGAACGGGAAACTGGAAGAATCACCCACATTTCGAGTTATGAATGTGATTGGTAAAAGCTATAGAGAGATAGCAATCTGGTCACCAGAGTTTGGTTTCTCACTTAACTTTGATGACGAGGAAGGAAGGAAGATGAGAACTGGAAATGAATTAGTGGGAGAATTAGGTTCAGTTTATTGGCCTGGTGGGGCGCAGACAGTTCCCGAGGGCTGGTGTTTAGGTAACAAAGAGAAACCAATGAAGATCAGAGTTCCTGCTAGGGGTGCTTTTAATCAGTTTGTGAATGTGAGGTATGGTCAGAATCAAAATGAGACGAATGTGGCTGGATTTTCAATTGAAGTTTTTGAAGCTGCGGTTAGACAACTTCCCTACAACTTCTCATATGTATTTGTTCCCTACCATGGCTCATATGATGAAATGGTGGCTGATGTTTATAACAAGGTACATTTTTTTAGTAGGTTTTATGAAAATAGTTAAATTAGCATTCCATCTAATGACATTTCTGCCAATGCTCTTTATTTTTGCAATTCAATCATGTCTGATGAACTTGGTTAATGATCAAGAGCTTAGATGCAGCTGTTGGTGATACAGAAATAATGGCAGATCGATACAAAATTGCGGAATTCTCACAACCATATATGGAATCTGGACTCGTCATGGTAGTGACTGTCAGACCAGATTCCACAAAGGAAAGTTTTATGTTTCTGCGGGCCTTTACTATGAAAATGTGGCTTCTGATGGCAGTAATGAGCTTATATACAGGATTTGTTGTCTGGTTAACTGAAAATGTCGAAAGCAATCCAGATTTTGAAAGCTCATCAGTATCTCACCATGTGGGAAAAATGCTTTGGTTCTCGGTCACAGTTCTGTCCTTTGCACAAAGTTGGTAATTTAATTGTGAATAATAAATCTCCATTCAAATGCTTAGTCTCTAATGCATGAAAAAATGTTGCAGGAGAATCAATTAAAAGCAATTTGTCTCGATTCGTGTTGGCGACATGGTTATTTGTAGTTGTTGTGGTGACAGTATGTTTCACTGCAAGTCTTACTTCCATTATTACTGTCCAGAGAATCCAACCATCTCCTGTAAGTATTGAATATCTCCAGAGGACTAATGCAGCAGTTGGATGTAATGGAAACTCTTTCATCGTTCAATACTTGATCAATGTTCTACATTTCAAGCCGGAGAATATTAAAAAGATAAATTCGATCAAGGACTACCCAGAAGCCTTTGAAAAGGGAGAAATTCAAGCAGCTTATTTTGTTGCTCCTCATGCAAAACTATTCCTTGCAAAATATTGCCAAGGCTATACAACAGTTGGGTTGGGCCTATCTACAAACTTGGCGGCTTTGGCTTTGTTTTTCGCAAGGGTTCACCTTTAGTTAATGACATTTCAGAGGCAATTCTCAAAGTGTCGGAAAGTGGAAAGATAATTGAGTTGGAGAAACATATGCTTTCTTTTTCAAGTTGCAACTCATCATCAATTAGTATATCCTCAGGTGATACTAGTTTAGGCCCAGAGCCTTTCTCTGGCCTATTAATAATTTCAGGTTGCATATCCGCTGTGGCGTTTCTAATCTCAATTGCACGTCTTCTCACCATGCATCCTCTAATCTGGAGCTTCACACAAGGAACACTAATAAGGAGGAGAGTCGGTAGATGGACCTCATCATTTCTCAGTCGAAGCAACACAACATCTGGATCTCAATCCTCTGAAAGAGCAAATAACACAACTCATGAAATGCAACAAAACTCAATGGCCATAGAATTGACAGCCTCAGACCAAACATTAGATCCTAATAACGTTCGACAGCAAAGTGTTTAAATGTATTACTAGTTGTGCACCTCACGGTATCACAATACAAGTTACCAGGGAAAAAAAGCAAGTAGGTGACCTAGATGCATTTAGAGCAACAACTAGTAGTTGTTCTTAAAGATTGTGTATATAACAACTTGTACTGTTTTGTTGGACGATTGATGTATGTACCACCATTTAATTTGTTTAGGGGTTGATGTGTATTAATTAGGTTTGTCCATATATGCTTAGCTCATCTTCGACGATTTTTCAGCTCAGCATACTATTTACCTCAACGGCTCAGCTTGATGGAGCAACAAAATTTACATGTAACCAACCTCGAAACAAGAAGTTGATGACTTCATTATCTATCTACAAGTTAAAAACCAAAACCGAAACATGCAAAAAGTATTTAACATCATCTTCTTTCGTCCGTCAACTGACCCATGAATAAATAAGTTGGGCCCGAGAGCAAATAGTATGATGATGGATTCACATTTAAGAAAGTTATCTTAATCAAGGCGATGAGATAAGTGCTAAAAATTTATATTTTATCATTGTCCTCGGTCTTGATTCTCGCTAATCTTAAGTAGGGGACCCGCCTTATCATTCAATCCCAAAATTTCTTTAGAACAGATCCTTAAGCTGTTAAGCATATAAATTTACTTATTCAAAATAAAAAAGTGACCTTCATCAGCGCATGTCCTCTATACGAACATAAGCCCAAAAACTCGCTATCATCAACCTAAGAATACCAAGAGAATTACTTTTAAGAGTAAATTATAAAATTGTGGTTGAACTTAATACATATTTGCATTTTAATGGTCCAAATTTGAAATTTACAAAATATTGATCAAACATTATTTTTATATTTTAAAAAACGTGGCTAAGGACCACTATTTTCAAAAAAAAAAAAATAGTTCAAAAAAGTGGCTCGTACCCACATTTTTAAAACGCAAAAGTAATGTATGATCAACATATTTCAAATTACGGCTACATATAAATGTGGGTAATATTTAACCACCAATTTATAATTTACTCTACTTTTCACATTGGACCCAATAATTTATTGGACAAATATTAAAAAAAATCCAGACTTAATAGCCGAAAAACGAACATGGTGGCTTTTGATAATAATGGAAAAATTGCCCAAAATACCCACTTTTTTAGTACCCACTACCCAAAATACCCAATTTTCAAAACACTGCCCGACATACCCACCTGACACGCCTTCGAAAACGACGCATCGTGTGTTTACTGTAGCAAACTCAAACTCTGTTCCACTCCCCGTCTCTCTCTCTCTCTCTCTCTTTTCCGACGTTCTTCTTCGATTGGGGGTTGCTGATATCGAAAATAAAACATTACAATACTGGTATAGGATTGTAGATTATTGAGATACGAATCTGATGGGCTATAAAACATCAACGGAGGTTAACGGAGATGGTTGTTAGCACAAAATCACGCAAGTGCACGTGGTCACAAGTAATATAATTAAAGTTCGTTCCGCAGAGATCTGGTTAAGTTTTAATCAGTAAATATGCCTATGTAACAATGTTTGGTTTTAATCCACTGCTAAGACAAATAACAAGAATGGGGTTTAATTATCTAAATTAACTAGAATGCAAATTATTAAACTAAGAATAATTAACCATTGAGAATTAAATCTGAATTACTTATATGAGATAAAACATGGGACTCTAACTTCATTATCTACCTTCACTTAGAGTTGATGCCTTTAATCAATACATGTGATGGTTTTGATATCTGATCAGACAACACGAAACAAGCAAACGCTACTTCTCAGTATACGAATACCAAACTAAACATGCATCCACAAAAGAGATAGAAGATGAATAGACGCCAATTATACTTAGACCCTAGATCTCTATAAGATTTGAAAGCATAACGGTTGAAGAACAAGTTGTCTATTAAGATCACATAGGGTAGCATAATATCTCTATTTACGCCACAAATCATGATGTTAAAATATCAACCTATCCTATGCTAGCATGGCAAGTTCTAAATCTCAAGATCCACTCTCGTTTCGCAAGAGATTAACAAGTTAGATGTTCGCGACACATCTAAATACATGAAACACAACCATACAAGGATATCAAGAATTCATCACACATAAATCTTTAAAGCAATCAAACTACTAAGCTACATAGATAAATCCATTAGAATCCCATGACAATGATTAGCCCATAATTGAACCGTTCATCGTCATGAGATTTGATGATAACATGATATAAAACAAGATATGAAAGAAAGCAATAAAGATATTATTAAAACTAAGAGTTGAGAAAACAAATCTATAATTCAACGTATACAAAAGATGAAGTTGATCTAGATCCGTGCTTGTCACCGAGCTTGAATCCTTCTCTCATTTTCTCTCTTGCAAAAACTAAGCTATGATATGTAATTGTATGTAATAATATGTTTACAAGGGTTGGATGTGTTTATATAGGCTCTAGAAATCTTGCCCAGCAAGAAAATACCTTATAATACAACTAGAATTCGATTTGGGTGTCAAAAACTAAGTAGAATACAATTTCAAATCGAAACAGGGCAAAACTGGAAATTTCCAGCGCACAGTCCCGAGCAAAGTGCTCGAACCGCGCAAGTTGCCTGGAGCCAATCTGCTGGAATTTGGCGCAACTTGCCCAAACGGCGCAAGTTGCCCGGCTGCGATCTGCGGGAAATTTTATTTCTTTGTTTTTTTCAGCTTTTCTTCCCGTTCCTTTTGCATGAGCTTCCGTCTTCACTTCCTCTTGACTTGTACACTTCTTGGGAGTTGACATTAGGCTCCATTCTTCATTCCATATCATAAATCAACTCCAGAAAACAACGGAAACTACACCTTCAATCGACATTTCTTCAACCCTGCACAATTAAACAAAACTACCACAAACTTGAGGCCTAAGCAATCAATTTAAGCCGAATTGGAATGTTTCAAGTAGATATAAAATCCACTTATCACACCCCCAAACTTAAACCGATGCTTGTCCTCAAGCATATACAATTACAACTAACTAGTACCACTTCCGTAGGTGATCACGGTTGCATTTGGCATATGCAACAAGCCCTTTAAACCCCCAGGCTGCCCTAGTGGAAGAGTAAGGTCTCGTGAGGGCCTATAGCGAATGTACCCACAAAATCCATGTAACCTAATGCAATGCAATGCATGAATGCAACTAAATGAATTAATATCCTACCATGCCTTCAATTCCTCTCATGCCATATCAACTTAAGAATCAAAGTAAATACGCAATGTCTTGTTGTCGACAGTGCAAGTATTCACATAGTCTACTCAATAAACATGCATAAGTTCTCATATGTCCATGTCAAATGTAAGAATAAGTTAGTAAACATGCTAAGCCTACAAGAGTACATCTTTGAGACAAAACTCGGGATCTCATATGCAAAAACAAGCAAACACTCACAATCCACTCACAAAAGAATATTCACTCAAGAACAAGGGTAAGTGTATCACTCAATTCCAACAAAATCATAAGCATGCTTGACATTTGGTATCAATCTAACTCTTAACACAACATACATCAATGACGATAATCAAAAGGTCTTTATTTGGGTTGTAATGGGGCTAGGGACAAGGTATGTCAAGTAAGCCAAAACAGGTGAAATGTCAAAAGCTAGTAGGAACTATAATAATCATACACAACCACCTATTTCCCTCCCCACAAAATTTTACTCAACAAAAACACTCGAATAGTCGACTAAAGTAGGATCATAATAAACACAACTATGCTCTCATAATATATATATATTTTTTCTCTTTTTTTTTCTTTTTTTTCTGTTTTTGTTTTTTTTTTCTTTTCGAGAGCTAAAGCAACAATAATATAGACAATAACAGTGATCCCACGATTTTATTACACATGCCGACTATCAGGCAAACAACCAAACCCAAATTTCAATATTTCCCCCCAAAATTATGACCAACAATAAACCCCTCCCTGCACACCTTATTACTCCCTTAAGCACTCTACTAGCCTTTGACAATGTGGGTTCAAATTAATGTAAGGCCAATACAAGAAAAAGGTCTAGGCAAGTAATGTGGTATGTCACCGAAAAAATAGGATTAAGCTCAACGGGTTAACTAATTGATCATGTAAACATGGTGTGGTAATATGGGAAAATATGTGGTTAATCCTAATGCCTTTATCATTTTAATCATCAAATAATGTCATGCATTTCAAGAAAGATCTCAAACAACTGCTAGCAATGCAAACAATCCGTGGACACTCAAGCAAACGAATAAATTGCAACAAATGCAATATTGCTCAAAATCTCGCTTGGTGGGAAAAACATACTCAATCCCAAGCAAAAATCTCTCTAATGCACCTACTTGTATTCGAAGCATGAAAACTAAATCATCTTGCACATATTCATGTCCTTCTAATTACTCACAACATTCAATAAGTCTACTAGTTTCAACTTACTAGTGTATGTGTGTGCACAAGAACAAAGCATATCACTTCTCAACAAAAGCGTCAACAACACAAAATTCCTATCAAGCATGGGTGCAAATGCAAACTATATGAACTCACATGATATACGAACATAAAAGCAGAATGTCCTATATGAAACCAACATAGATATCACGACATAATGCATAATTTACTACTACTAATATGCAAAGCATGAAATCCTACATGAACACATAATACAACAACTACTAATCCCTTAAACCACCCCCAAACTTGAAAGATTCAATGTCCGCATTGAATGGAAGTTAATACAAGGGATAGCAGAAACATACCTACTCGTCCTCGCTTTCGTCACCCTCGTCATCCTTGTCATCCTCGTCAGATGAATCAGGTGGAGGATACGGAGTCCGAGCACCAAATATAGGCCACTGAACAGCAGTACCTGCGTTACTCGGCGCAGTTTGCGCGAATGGCGCAGTTTGCGGGGACGCGTTCTGAAATTTTATTTATTTATTTATTTATTATTTTTTTTTGAAAGAAAGCAATAATACAACATGATGCAAGGGCGTGGGTTGCCTCCCACGTAGCGCTCTTTTAATGTCAATAGCTTGACATTCTTCCTCAGATTATCACGAACAAGATAAAACCACGACAACCTTCTCGCGGTTCACCATTCCTCCATAATACGGCTTAAGTCTCTGTCCATTCACTTTAAAAGCATCATCAATATAACCCCTATATATCTCCACCGCTCCATGTGGAAACACCAACTTGACTGTAAATGGACCCGACCATTTTGACTTGAGCTTGCCCGGAAAAAGTTTAAGGCGAGAATTGTAAAGCAAAACCTGTTGGCCCGGCACAAACGACTTATGAACCAACTTCTTGTCATGCCACCTCTTGACCTTCTCCTTGTACATTTTAGCATTCTCGTAAGCTTGCTCACGAAATTCCTCAAGTTCATTCAACTGAAGTAGACGCTTCTCACCCACGACCGTGATATCCAAATTTAACCTCTTCAACGCCCAATAGGCCTTGTGCTCTAGCTCGGCCGGCAAATGACATGCCTTACCAAATACCAACTGATAAGGAGACATACCTAGAGGAGTCTTGTAAGCAGTTCTATACGCCCAAACCGCTTCGTCTAACTTTAAAGACCAATCCTTTCTTGATGGATTCCCCACTTTCTCGAGAATTTTCTTGATTTCACGATTAGAAACCTCCGCTTGACCATTAGTTTGGGGATGATAAGCCGTGGCAACACGATGCGTCACATTATACCTAGCCATCATAGCAGTAAACTGACGATTGCAGAAGTGTGTCCCCTCATCACTTATTATAGCTCGAGGAGTTCCAAAACGCGTGAAAATCTGCTTGTGAAGGAAATTCAGCACAACCTTAGCATCATTGGTCGGTAAAGCCTTCACCTCGACCCATTTAGAAACGTACTCCACTGCCAAGAGAATGTACTGATTATTGCAAGAAGAAACAAACGGACCCATGAAATCAATTCCCCACACATCAAAAATCTCGACTTCAAGAATAGTATTAAGAGGCATCTCGTTCATCCTAGAGATACTTCCAACCCTTTGGCATCGATCACAACTCATCACGAACCTATGAGCATTTTTAAACAGAGTCGGCCAATAAAATCCCGCTTGAAGTACTTTCTGAGCTGTTTTATCACCACCATAGTGGCCTCCATATGTGGTAGAATGACAGTCATGTAAAATAGCTTCTGTTTCACTATACGGAATGCACCTCCTCAAAATCTGATCTACACCAAGGTTGAACAGGAATGGCTCGTCCCAACGGTACCACTTCACATCATGCAGAAACTTCTTCTTTTGAGCATAAGAAAAGTCCGGAGGGATGACATTACTAACAAGATAGTTCACATAATCTGCAAACCATGGTTCCTCACCTTGCACCCCAAAAAGTTGCTCATCTGGAAAAGATTCATTAATAAGAGAATTGCCATATGAATCCTTACCGTGGTCCTCCAAACGTGATAGATGATTAGCCACCTGATTTTCTGTGCCCTTCCTATCTTTGATCTCCACATCAAACTCTTGCAATAAAAGCACCCAACGAATCAATCTAGGTTTTGAATCCTTCTTCGACATGAGATATCGAATAGCAGCATGATCCGTATAAACAATCACCTTCGTACCAAGCAAATAAGACCTGAATTTCTCGAAAGCATAGACAACGGCCAGCAACTCCTTCTCAGTAGTAGTGTAGTTAAGCTGTGCATCATTAAGGGTTTTACTAGAATAGTAAATCACATGGAAAACTTTATCCTTTCTTTGCCCAAGCACAGCTCCAACCGCATAGTCACTAGCATCACACATTAGCTCGAACGGTTCCTCCCAATTCGGTGCGGTAATGATAGGTGTAGTAGTCAACTTCTTCTTCAAAAGCTCAAAAGCTGCAAGGCACTCATCATCAAATTTGAAAGGAACATCTTTCTCCAACAAATTGTACAGATGTTTAGAGATTTTTGAGAAGTCTTGAATGAATCGCCTATAGAATCCCGCATGACCAAGAAAACTTCGAATTCCTTTAACAGAGATAAGTGGAGGAAGATTTTTGATAGTCTCCACCTTAGCCTTATCCACTTCAAGCCCCTTTCCAGATACCTTGTGCCCAAGAATGATTCCTTCTTGCACCATGAAGTGACATTTTTCCCAATTAAGCACCAAATTCGTCTCCACACACCGCTTCAAAACCAAACCAAGATTATGCAAGCACTCATTGTAAGAAGTACCAAAAACTGAGAAGTCATCCATAAAAACCTCCACATTCGAGCCAATCATGTCTGAGAAAATAGCCATCATGCACCTTTGAAAAGTGGCTGGAGCACCACAAAGTCCGAAAGAAACACGTCGGAAAGCAAAGGTACCAAAAGGACATGTGAATGTGGTCTTCTCTTGATCTTCCGGAGCAATGCAAATTTGATTGTAGCCTGAATAACCATCAAGGAGGCAATAGTACTCATGTCCCACCAACATATCTAGCATCTGATCAATGAATGGCAGAGGAAAGTGATCTTTTCTCGTGGCTTTGTTGAGCTTCCTATAGTCCATGCAAACTCTCCACCCCGTGACTGTTCGAGTAGGAATGAGCTCATTCTTATCATTAGCAACAACTGTCATGCCTCCTTTCTTAGGCACACATTGAACCGGACTCACCCAAGAACTGTCTGAGATAGGATATATAATACCTGCATCAAGCCACTTTAGAATTTCCTTCTTCACCACCTCTTTCATAATCGGATTAAGTCTCCGCTGATGCTCAACAGTAGGCTTAGCTCCCTCCTCTAGCAGAATTTTGTGCATGCAATAAGAAGGGCTGATTCCCTTGATATCTGCTATTGTCAAACCAATGGCTGAGTTGAACTCTCTCAGAATTCGCAAGAGCTTTTCTTCCTCACTACCTGACAAGTTAGAAGCAATAATAACCGGTAATGTAGATGCATCACCAAGAAACGTATACCTTAAGTGTTCGGGCAATGGTTTGAGTTCAAGTGTAGGAGCTTCCTCAATAGATGGTTTAAGACGACCCTCAGAATTTCTCAGCTCTCCTAACCCCAAAGATTCAAATGGTAAGTCAAATTTCCTCTTCCACGGAGCTGAATTCAATTGTTGCAATTGCTCGGCTACTTCCTCATCTTCAAAATCAGAATCACCAACTAACACTCTTTCCAAAGAATCTGACTTAAGCAATTGCTCCATCTCTGTAGTAACCGCAGAATCAACCAAATCTACCATCAAGCATTCTTCTTCATCAGTGGGAAATTTCATCGCATTGAACACATTAAAAGTGACATTCTGGTCTTGCACCCTCATGGTGAGCTTTCCTTTCTGCACATCGATCAAGGTACTACCCGTAGCTAAGAACGGCCTTCCTAAGATTATGGGAATCTTCTAATCTTCCTCGAAATCCAAGATAACAAAATCAGTAGGGAAGATGAGCTTATTAACTTTCACCAAGACATCCTCCACTATGCCTCTAGGATAAGTAATTGAACGATCGGCCAACTGCAAAGAGATGTTGGTTGGCTTTGGTTCCGGTAGACCAAGTTGCAAGAATACTGACAAGGGCATCAGATTGATGCTAGCTCCCAAGTCACACAAGCACTTCTCAAAAAATAGATTACCAATAGTGCATGGAATAGTAAAACTACCCGGATCCTTTAGCTTCGGAGGCAACTTCTGTTGCAGAACGGCACTACACTCTTCCGTTAAGGCAACGGTCTCTAATGCATCAAGCTTCAACTTACGAGAGAGAATACCTTTCATGAACTTGGCATAGCTTGGCATCTGTTCAAGAGCTTCCGCAAAAGGAATGTTAATCTGCAACTTCTTGAACACCTCTAAAAACTTAGCAAACTTCGTATCCAAATTCTGCTTCTGGAGTCTTCTAGGATATGGAGGAGGAGGATAAATCTAAGTGTTCTTTGTAGACTTCTCCACAAAATTTTTAACAAGTTCCTTGCTCTTCTCTACTTCACCATCCAGCTCCTCAGCTACTAAGTTAGATTTCTCATTGTCAGGCACTGCAGATTTTTCAACTTGCTGATTCTGCACTTCTTCATCTTCTTTAGCGGCTGATTTAGGATCTGATGTCACCTTTCCCGATCTCAAAGTCACGGCCTTCACCTGCTCCTTGTTGTCCCTCCTACTTGGATTTGCTTCCGTATCACTAGGAAGAGTTCCTTGTTGCCTACTAAGTAAGGCACTTGCAATCTATCCCACCTGGGTTTCTAAGACCTTTTAAGAAGCTTGCAGGTTCTTCACCATCATCCACAAATCATCCTTTTCTGATTTTTCATTAGATGATTGCCCCGCATGAGCCTGGGGTTGTTGCTGCTGAAATCCAGGAGGTTGATATGGTGCCCTTGGAGCATAAAGCTGTTGATAGCCTTGATTGAATGGCTTCGCTTGCTGATAAGATTGTTGAGTATTTTAATTATTGCTCCAGCTGAATTGGGATGATTCCGATTATTAGGATGATAAGTGGCTGGAACTGGTGCAGCAGGTCTCTGGAAATTACTCACGAACTATGCTGATTCAGAAGAAATAGCACATTGATTCGTCTCATGTGCGCCCGCACATAATTCACAAACACTAGCCACCTGCTGAACTCCATAATTAGCAAGAGAATCCACCTTCATAGTAAGAGCTTTCAACTTAGCCGTAATCACTGAAGCTGTATCTACTTCCAAAATTCCTGCTACCTTACCTTGAGATAGCCTCTGGGTTGGATTTTGATATTCATTAGCAGACATCATCTCAATAAGATCATAAGCTTCCTCGTAGCTCTTCGCCCACAGAGCTCCACCTGATGTTGCATCTAGCAAAGGCCTAGACTGTGCTCCCAACCCATTGTAGAAACCATTAATAACCATCCAATCAGGCATGCCATGATGAGGACACTTTCGTAGCATCTCCTTATAACGTTCCCAAGCCTCACACAAAGACTCGCCAGATTGCTGTTGGAATTGAGTCAGCTGGTTCCTTATTGCTGCAGTTTTCGCCATAGGGAAGAATTTAGTAAGGAACTTCTGAGCAAGATCTTCCCATGTAGTAATGGAACCAGGTGGTAAAGAGTGTAACCAACCCTTGGCCTTATCCCTAAGAGAGAATGGGAAAAGCCTCAACTTAATAGCATCATCCGACACACCATTGAATCTGAAAGTGTCGCAGATCTCGATAAAGTCCCGAATATGCATGTTAGGATCTTCCGTAGAAGCACCCCCAAACTGAACCGAATTCTGTACCATCTGAATTGTGCTCGACTTGATCTCAAAGTTATTTGTTGCAATAGCTGGCCTGACAATACTCGATTGTATGTCATTGATCTTCGGCTGAGAATAGTCCATCAAAGCCTTAACTACTGCTGGTGCATCACCCATCTCTACTGTAGTCTCAAGTTCTTCTGTCTTATTCTCTTCTTCTTGAACCTCTGGAATTACAGGCTCTTCCTTGCTTTGATCTTCACCTAACTCCAGGTCTCGAGTCTGAGAACGCGTTCGCATACACGCTCAAGTACCTGAAACACCAAGAAACAAACAACTACGTAAGAAGTCCGAGTCAGTGAACGCTAACAACCACTATTGACAAGCACATAAACTGAAAATAAAAACACGGATGATCCCCGGCAGCGGCGCCAAAAACTTGTTAGCACAAAATAACGCAAGTGCACGTAGTCACAAGTAATATAATTAAAGTTCGTTCCGCAGAGATCTGGTTAAGTTTTAATCCGTAAATATGCCTATGCAACAATGTTTGGTTTTAATCCACTGCTAAGACAAATAACAAGAATGGGGTTTAATTATCTAAATTAACTAGAATGCAAATTATTAAGCTAAGAATAATTAACTATTGAGAATTAAATCTGAATTACTTATATGAGATAAAACATGGGACTCTAACTTCATTATCTACCTTCACTTAGAGTTGATGCCTTTAATCAATACATGTGATGGTTTTGATATCTGATCAGACAACACGAAACAAACAAACACTACTTCTCAGTATACGAATACCAAACTAAACATGCATCCACAAAAGAGATAGAAGATGAATAGACACCAATTATACTTAGACCCTATATCTCTATAAGATTTGAAAGCATAACGGTTGAAGAACAAGTTGTCTATTAAGATCACATAGGGTAGCATAATATCTCTATTTACGCCACAAATCATGATGTTAAAACATCAACCTCTCCTATGCTAGCATGACAAGTTCTAAATCTCAAGATCCACTCTCGTTTCGCAAGAGATTAACAAGTTAGATGTTCGCGACGTATCTAAATACATGAAACACAACCATACAAGGATATCAAGAATTCATCACACATAAATCTTTAAAGCAATCAAACTACTAAGCTACATAGATAAATCCATTAAAATCCCAAGACAACGATTAGCCCATAATTGAACCGTTCATCATCATGAGATTTGATGATAACATGATATAAAACAAGATATGAAAGAAAGCAATAAAAATATTATTAAAACTAAGAGTTGAGAAAACAAATCTATAATTCAACGTATACAAAAGATGAAGTTGATCTAGATCCGTGCTTGTCACCGAGCTTGAATCCTTCCCTCCTTTTCTCTCTTGCAAAAACTAAGCTATGATACGTAATTGTATGTAATAATATGTTTACAAGGGTTGGATGTGTTTATATAGGCTCTAGAAATCTTGCCCAGCAAGAAAATACCTTATAATACAACTAGAATTCGATTTGGGTGTCAAAAACTAAGTAGAATACAATTTCAGATCGAAAAAGGGCAAAACTGGAAATTTCCAGCGCATAGTCCCGAGCAAAGTGCTCGAACCGCGCAAGTTGCCTGGAGCCAATCTGCTGGAATTTGGCGCAACTTGCCCAAACGGCGCAAGTTGCCCGGCTGCGATCTGCGGGAAATTTTATTTCTTCGTTTTTTTCAGCTTTTCTTCCCGTTCCTTTTGCATGAGCTTCCGTCTTCACTTCCTCTTGACTTGTACACGTCTTGGGAGTTGACATTAGCCTCCATTCTTCATTCCATATCATAAATCAACTCCACAAAACAACGGAAACTACACCTTCAATCGACATTTCTTCAACCCTGCACAATTAAACAAAACACATCAAAACTACCACAAACTTGAGGCCTAAGCAATCAATTTAAGCCGAATTGCAATGTTTCAAGTAGATATAAAATCCACTTATCAATGGTCGAACGGATGGAATTTTTGTTCGTCGAAAAATTGGGTTTTGGGTTCGAATTGGGGATTCACAATCTGGGAACATAACTCGTTTAACTTTGACATTAGATTGTAGAGCTTTGAAAGATGAATCTAATGATATATATGACTTGAACGGAAACTGACTGATGGTGTCGGAACGAGAGTCGCCGAAAAATCGCCAGAAATCGCATAAATCGCCAGAGGTCGCGATTTTTCTGATAAAAGTGATGATGACGTCAGCTGACTTCATCACGCAAGTCACGAATACGTGACACCTGATACGCCTTACCAAAATGCGTATCTCATCTATATACTGCTCCACCATGGGCGTAAACCGCTATTCACTCCTTTGTTATGGGCGTATCCTACAATTTACTCCTCTATTAAAGGCGTATCCGGGGTACTACTCTGTCATAGGCGTATCCCATGGGTATTTTGGGCACACAGCGCGGGATTTGGACATTTTGGACATCAAACAATAAAAAGTGAGTATCTAGGACACTCATCCATAATAATAATGGGGGTGAAAATTACAAACCCGTTACAAATTTGTATTTGAAAGGAAATAAAATTGTAGGAAAACTTTATAGAGATTAGCGAGCCTGAGATGTATCTCAGGTAAGTTACAAGAGATACATGGGATTTATATGCAAATATGACATGAACGTTTTTTTAAAATCAGAATTTTTTAATTAGTCATGCGGGTCCAATCAAATTTAAAATGTATTTTTTAAGTATCTCTGGAAAAGTTTCGTAAGATCAATCTCAGGATCCTTTTTCTCAACTTTATAATCCACTTATTCCTAAAGTATTTCTAAAGAATAAGAGTAGATTGAGAACTTTTCGAATTAGAATGAAAATAATGAGTACTGAACTGCAAAGACTTAATTAACTCGTTATCATCCATGTAAATATTATTTAATAATTAGCATTTTACCCGTGCTACGCACCAAGAGAACAATTGTAAAATTTTGAAATAGTTACAAAAATATATAGTGTACCAAAAAATAAATTATTTTGTTATATTTTGTTTTGAGAGCAACGAACCCGATATGCATCTCAAGTAACTTTCCTCAAATTATGTGTGATTATATGGACACGTGTTAAAAGATTTTGAAAATTTGTGTATATGAAAAAAAGTTTAATATCAAAACACATTCATTTGATATATGATAAAATTTACCTGAGATACATATCAATTTTCCTATTCCCTTTTGTTTTTTTCCAAGGTAATTTAACGACATTTTTCACTATTTTTACACAAAGTTCGGTTCAATATGATCATGTTTTGAGGATCAGGCGTAGAGAACAATAAAAACATAATTATTAATAGAAAAATAAATCTAATACATATTCTTCATTCTATAAATGCAAATAAAATAGGAAATGAGCAATTTTCGGGAGTAATTCTAGAGGTCTCAAAAAAATTCCCAAAAAGTGAGTTGTCATACTCGTGCTACACACCAAATGATAAAATTTATTAATTAATTAGTATAAACATATTATTTTCATCATTATTTATAAAAAAAGATAATTTCATTAAAATTTAAGTATAAAATTATCTTCAACTTATACCAATTACATTAATATCAATCTTATCAAAACATTCACATCCCCGCTCAAACATTCTGAGCCCTCTTTATTGTTTCTTCTTAATTTTATTTTTCATTTGATTTCTCTCATTTTTTAGAATCTTTCAACCAAGTTCATAAGTATTTTATCCATATTTTAAGTTTTATTATTTTGAAAATTTGGTATATTTAAATGTGCAGTACAATGGGTTTCTATAATTTTTATTATATTAATATTCAAAATATTTACATGGGTCGCGATCAATTTTTCGAATAGATGTTAAAAATTCATAAACACTTATTTCTAACGACCGTTATAATTCATTATATTGTCCCTCAAAAAAATGTTGCATGTTTCAGCGATATGAGAAAGGATCACTAATGTGCAAGATCCATTAAACAATTTTCTTAATTTTATTTTTCATTTGATTTCTCTCATTTTTTAGAATCTTCCAACCAAGTTCATAAATATTTTATCCATATTTTAAGTTTTGTTATTTTGAAAATTTGGTATATTTAAATGTGCAGTACAATGGGTTTCTATAATTTTTATTATATTAATATTCAAAATATTTGCATGGGTCGCGATCAATTTTTCGAATAGATATTAAAAATTCATAAACACTTATTTCTAACGACCGTTATAAATCATTAGATTGTCTCTCAAAAAAATGTTGCATGTTTCAGCGATATGAGAAAGGATCACTAATGTGCAAAATCCATTAAACGATTTTCTTAATTTTATTTTTCATTTGATTTCTCTCATTTTTGAGAATCTTTCAACCAAGTTCATAAGTTTTTTATCCATATTTTAAGTTTTGTTATTTAAAAAATTTGGTATATTTAAATGTGCAGTACAATGGGTTTCTATATTTTTTATTATATTAATATTCAAAATAATTGCATGGGTCACGATCAATTTTTTGAATAGATATTAAAAATTCATAAACACTTATTCTAACAACCGTTATAAATCATTAGATTGTCTCACAAAAAAATGTTGCATGTTTCAGCGATATGAGAAAGCATCACTGATAAGTGGATTTTATATCCACTTGGAACGTTCCATATCGGCTTGAATTGGTGTACTTGGACTTAAGTTTTTGGTATTTTTGATGTGTTTTGTTTGAATGTGCAGGTTTGCAAGAATGTCGATTAGGGTTGCCGTTTCCGTCAAATTTGAAGTTGATTTGTGCAAATGGAATGAAGTTTGGAGTCGAGCACTGAGATTTTATGATGGTTCCAAGTAAAGTTAATTGACTATGGAAGCAATGGCAAAAAGAACTGAAGAAAACGGCTCAAAAACGAAGAAAATGGAGGAAAATCAGTTTCGGCAGGAAGTTTACGTGCCTGGAGCGCGTAACCGTGCGCCTGGAGCGCGTGAAACAGCAGAAGCATGCACCTGGGGCGCGTAAGTCCGACAGAAAATCCTGAAAATGTCCGTTTTGACCCTATTTCGAATTCTAGTTGTATTTTTGGTATCCAAACCTATTTCTAATTGTATTGTAGGTTGTTTTTCTTGCTAGGCAAGATATCTAGGCCTATAAAAACACATCTTAGCCTTGTAAATTGGGGGGGGTTTATTATTGTAACGTAGAATTGCAAGGGAGAAAAGTGGAGAAGGATTCAACGCTCGTGACAAGCACGGATCTAGATCTATTTCATCTTTTGTAGACCTTGGATTATAGATTTGTTTTCTCAACTCTTTATTTTATTAATATTCTTGCGTCTTTCTTTAATATCTTGTTTATTATTATGTTTTCATCAAATCCCATGACGATGAACGGTTCAATTATGAGCTAATCGTTGTCATGGGATTCTAATGGATTTATCTATGTAGCTTAGTAGTTTGATTGCTATAAAGATATGTGTGTGGTGAATTCTTGATATCCTCGTATGGTTAATCTTAATGCTTTTAGATGCGTAGCTAACATCTAAATTGAATTGTTAATCTCTTGCGAAACGAGAGTGGATCTTGAGATTTAGAACTTGCCATGCTAGCATAGGATAGGTTGATGTTTTAACATAATGATTTGTGGCGTAAATAGAGATATTATGCTGCCCTATGTGATCTAAGTGGATAACTTGTGCTTAAACCTTTATGTTTTCAAATACTATAGAGATATAGGGTCTAAACATATTTGGTGTCTACCCAGATCCGGGGTCGGAGATCTAGGCGCTCACGCTCCATTATCCATTAATAACATACCTGTTCTTGCACATAATATATAAAACAGCCATCGACCCCACAATAAAACTCACACCGCACACACACACAGGTTAGAGTCTCAGAAACGTCATACACTTGATTGAGTAAAAGTAAAAGTTTCAGAGTTATTACAGACCGAATTAAATAGCATTTATGCTACCAACAACACTTCGATATGAAGCGGTGTTAGCGGCTTGAATGTTTGTTACGGTACACTGCCTTGCATAGGTCATACTTATAAATAAAACGTACTAACAAAAGTTGCCAACCAATCCGGCTAATGGGGCCTACCGGTGGAATCTCAATTGCTGCCTCGGGCCTAGTCACCTGCTTTCGGGTAGTCTGTCCGGGTCTTGCCATTTCTCTTAACTGTTGTGTTTGTAAATTTGAAAACAAGCAAGAGTAAGCAACTATAGCTCAGCAAGAAATATATGTATAAGGTAAGCAATATAACATTACATGTGTTTAGCAGTTATTAAACTCGTTTATATCAATCGGATGTAAAATCATTTGTCATCGTTGATAAATTTCAAAGGTGCACCAATACGTGCCCTTGTTTTCAAAGTAAACTCGCAGTTCTAGATACTGCATGAAGTCAACATCTTTCTCATCAAAATAGAACACTATCGGCAACTTGGCACTTAGGCCTAAGAAGCAGTGTTAGAGCATTTTTCCAAAGTGGAGGAATTGGACTTAAAGAAAACATAAAACCTGACAGGGATTGACGATGATCAGTCGCCACATCCAAGTCAAATAATCCGCGGGTCTTCTCTACCGGTAGAAGGATAGAAACTACATCCGTAACTATCCCCGGGTGAAAACTACATATGTAATCACCCTCGATGAAAACTACATCCGTAATCATCCTTCGGCAACACCTGGGCCGGAATAATAATTGATGGACCGCCTGGCTCACGGCCGCTTACACATCCCGGGAATCGTTCGTCAACGATTCCCACACCTGCCAGAGTCCCTTTTCTTTTTCTTTTTAAAAACCTTATTTTGATTGAAAACTGAGTAGTTGAGGTCCGACATCAGTCGACCGATAATTCTTGAAATTGTACAATAAGCAAAACCTGACCGGGGGTTTTCGAAAATGTTTTGAGTTCGAAAGAGTTCGAGTTTGAAAGTGCTAAAGGTATCTTGGATTAGATTTGTCTTTAAAATAATGAACAATAATTAATAAATGATATTTTAAGATTTAATATTAATAATTAATAAAATAATTATTTAATTAAATAAGCTTTTAATCCAAGATAGGTATTTTTGAGTATTTATGATAATATAAAAATAAATACTTAAGTATACGATACTTCCCGAATGACCCTTCGGGTTTTCGCAATTTAATCACGATATAATAATAAACCGCTCCCCGGTCAATGGTATATTTGGACCGCTACGACCACTATTGCTAGAGTCGTTGTTCGAAGAAAACATTTCATTCTAAGTTCAAGGGGGTACAAACATATATGTGCATATATCTCAAATTTCATCATAACCTCAATAAGCATAAGCATATAATACGATTGAAAACTACAAAGACAACAGTGAAAGTCCTTATATATGTAAGTTTTGAAAAGTAAACTTGCCTTGGTGAGGTTGGGGTGGTCGAGCTTGCGGAGTGGAATGATGATCTATACATAACCAATAGTCGTTCGTTAGTACCTTAACAATATCTTTTTAATTACAAGGTTTTAGGGGACACAAAATTAACTTAGTGACTTCGTCCTATGACTCTCTAGACCCACTATAGGTTCATGTCATCACTCGATTATGCTCGTCACTTATTCGACTTAATTTGGTTACCATATTCGAAGCGTATTTATTCCTCCTTAAATCATACTCCACATACGACTTTTTCACTTGCGCGAATTTTACTCTAACATTTTTATAAAATTGAAAAATACATATTTTAATCCAAGTCTTTTTGGGTAGCCTTCACCACTGCAATTAATATCTCTCCTAATTTTTCCATGATCCTACATAAATTTTTAGGGGTTGAAAGAGGGTTCACAAGTGGACCATTTAGTGCAGTTCGGATTCCAGAACCACTCTTCACTTCTCAGGCCATAACTCAAAATCTACACATCACCTAGTCATGCACCTTATATTTTTGGAAACTACATTCAAATACCTTTCTAACCATATCCATTAGGACCTCAGGGAACAAGATTTAGGGGTTCAAAACCCTCCTACAAGACAGTACATGTTCCCAGAAAATTTTCACAGCTTGCTTTGTTACTTAACCATTCAAGAATCCTATGTATACATCACAACCATCATCTAAACCACCAAGATCATACTCTATAGCACACATGGAGTTATATATACTAACTACAAGCTTAAAAATCACAACAACAACATTTAAACTCAAGATCTTCATCATCCATAACTCATATGATCAAGATTCACACTAAAATCCATGGATCTAACATTATACACCATAAATAATTCATGGCTAAGAAGGGTTAGAATTGTATACCTTCTTGAGTATCTAGGAACCTTGGGTAAGCCTTACAAGCCTCAAGAACACCTTGGATGAGTCCCTACAATCCTTATAATTCAAGATCTAAAAGATAAACATTCATGGTTACTATTCACTCAATCTTCAACAATTAATATCTCAAAATCTAGTGGATGAAAGGGGTTGAAATTCATAGAATACCTTCCTTATAGAGTGTAGAGAACCTAGGAATTTTGCCTTGAATTGTAAGTGATGGGAAGTTGAAGAAGAAATTTTCTTCTTCTTCCTTTTGTGCTTGGGCCGAGAGCAACAAGAACAAGGAGAGAGAGAGAGAGAATTGTTTTGCTTGGGTGATTTGAATAAAGTGTGTATTATTGTGATATGTAGTTGTTATATGTATTATTGTCACATGTTGCAAGCCTAATACTAGCTTCCTAGGTGCCAACCATGCCTCCTTGTCTCCTTGGACAATGTACCCTTAACTAGTTACTATTCCTCTAGTTGCTTTTGCATTCCTAGTTTGCTTTTCTAACAATCTAGTTATATGAAGCTTGCATGTAATATATTTCCTTGTATTATTATTCCTCCACCAATGCTTGTCACTTAATCTTTAATTCATATCGTATCTTAATTAACTCCTCGTAATAATATTTTGTCGCGTAGAGATTTCCCTTGCAATTCCTTAAGTACTTAATTGTGTAAATTCCTCGAATATTCATAACTCCTTTTCATAATCCCTTAAAAATCTTTTAATACTCTAATAACTCTCAAATCCCAAATTTTATAAATCTTACTAACAATAAGACTCTAGCCTTCAGCAATCTTCCCTTTCTCTTACGTAGTGAATGTAACGACATAATTTCTCAGATAATCCATTCCATTAAACAACATGGTGACTCAAAATGTTCCAAATTCACAATGTCATATGATATAATAAAAAAGAATATTACAAAAATTAGGGTTCTTACAGCCTCCCCTCCTTAAAAGGATTCCGTCCCGGAATCAGGTTGAAAACAGCTGGGGGTACTTTTCACGCATCGTGCTCTCTAGTTCCCATTTTGATTCTTCGACATTCTGGTTCCTCTACAAAACTCTCACTAGTTTGACAACCTTGTTTCTCAGCACTTGTTATTTTCTATCCATGATTTCCACTGGTTTCTCCACATAAGTCAAATCTGGCTGTATGTCTATCTGGTCGTATTCTATCACATGCCGAAAGTCCGTGTGGTAGGGTCGTAACATGGTCACATGAAACACATTATGCACTTGCTGCAAGCTCGGGGGCAAGGCTAGTTCATAGGCTAACTTTCCAACACGCCTCAAGATCTCAAAAGGTCCTATAAACCTCGGACTTAGCTTCCCTTTCTTTCCAAACCTCATCAATCCCTTCCACGGCGATACTTTTAGCATCACGAACTCTCCTACCTCATATTCTTTGTCCTTGCGGTTCTGGTCTGCATATTTCTTCTGTCTATCCTGGGCTGCTACCAGCCGTCCTCGTATAAGTTCGATAGTCTCTCTCGTCTGTTGGACTAGTTCGGGCCCTAAAATCTTCCGCTCTCCAACCTCTTCCCAACACAAGGGAGATCGACATCTTCGTCCGTATAAAGCTTCATATGGGGGCATTCCTATACTCGCATGATAACTGTTGTTGTAGGAAAATTCGATCAACGGCAAGTGGTCATCCCAACTTCCCTTAAAATCTATGGCACATACTCTCAACATGTCCTCTATGGTCTGGATGGTTCTCTCGCTCTGTCCGTCTGACTGGGGGTGGTATGCAGTACTCATGTTTAACTTGGTCCCCACACAGTCCTGAAAACTCCTCCAGAACCTGGAGTTGAACCTTGGGTCCCTATCAGATACAATGCTCAGAGGAACCCCATGCCTAACCACGATCTCCTTTAAGTAAATATCCACCAGCTTGTCGACAGTGTATCTCTCGTTGATTGGAAGAAAATGTGCTGACTTGGTCAATCTATCGATAATTACCCAAATGGCATCATGATTAGTCTTGGTCCTTGGTAGTCCGACCACAAAGTCCATCGTAATATGCTCCCACTTCCACTCGGGTATCTCTAGGGGTTGCAACAATCCACCGGGCCTCTGGTGTTCGGCCTTTACTCTTTGACATGTCAAGCATTTACTTACCCACTCTGCCACGTCCTTCTTCATATTTGGTCACCAATAATATTCTCTCAGATATCTATACATCTTAGTGCCTCCAGGGTGAATTGAGTACCTTGAACTATGAGCCTCTTGCAAAATCTCGTCTTTTAATTCCTGAACATTCGGGATCCATATCCTAGATGCGTACCTCATAACTCCATTCCCGTCCTTTTCACATTTAATTTCCTCGCCGGTCAAAATTTTCTCCATCGAATTCTTTTCTTCTTCTATCTTCTTTTCCTGGCATAACTTAATCTTTTCCAATAGCGGTGGTTGGACTCTTATTTCCCTTAGACTCTCTTGTCCAGTTCCTGGTAACCTCACTTCAATCTCCAGTTTCTCAAAGTCCTTGATCAACTCGTCCGCTGACGTTATCATCTTGAGTTTCTCCTTTCGGCTAAGTGCATCGGCCACCACGTTGGCCTTCCCTGGGTGATAATGAATCTCACAATCATAATCCTTGATTAGCTCTAGCCATCTCCTCTGCCTCATGTTTAACTCTTTCTGAGTGAATATGTACTTTAAGCTCTTGTGATCCGTGTAGATTTCACACTTTTCTCCGTAAAGATAATGCCTCCAGATCTTCAAAGCGAAAACTATTACCGCTAATTCCAAATCATGGGTGGGGTATCTTATCTCGTACTCCTTAAGTTGTCTGGACGCATACGCAATCACCTTACCGTGCTGCATAAGCACACACCCTAAACCTTTATGGGATGCGTCGCTATAAATCACAAAATCTCCCTTATCATCGGGTAGGGCTAGTACTGGTGCTGTCACCAACCTCTTTTTCAACTCTTGAAAGCTCTCTTCGCATTTTTCAGTCCACACAAACTTCTCGGTCTTGCGAGTTAGTCGGGTCAAAGGGGCTGCTATCTTGGCAAAGTCTTGGACAAATCTCCTATAGTAGCCAGCCAATCCTATAAAACTTCTCACCTCTGTCGGAGTGGTTGGTCTCTCCCAATTTGATACAGCCTCTATTTTGGCTGGGTCCACTAGGATGCCTTGATCGCTAATCACGTGCCCTAAAAACTGAACTTCCCTCAACCAAAATTCACACTTCGAGAACTTAGCGTACAACTTTTCTTCTCTCAATGCTCCCAATACAATCCTCAAGTGCTCTGCATGTTCCTCCTTCGTCTTGGAATAAATCAAGATGTCATCGATGAAGACTATAACACACTTGTTCAAGTACTTCTTGAAGACTTGATTCATTAAGTCCATGAAAGCTGCGGGGGCATTCGTTAACCCAAATGACATCACTAGGAACTCATAGTGTCCGTACCGGGTGCGAAAGGCCGTCTTTGGTATATCTTCTGGCTTAATTCTTAACTGGTGGTACCCGGTCCTCAAATCAATTTTAGAAAAATAAACTGCGTCCTTTAGTTGATCAAACAGGTCATCTATCCTGGGCAAGGGATATTTATTCTTTATAGTCACCTTGTTCAACTCTCTGTAGTCTATACATAATCTCATACTACCATCCTTCTTTTTCACGAATAACACCGGGGCTCCCCACGGTGACACACTAGGTCTTATCATCCCTTTATCCAACAACTACTGTAACTGAGTGGCCAGTTCTTTCATCTCCACTGGGGCTAGCCTATATGGGGCTTTCGAAATTGGGGCCGTACCAGGAACTAAGTCTATAGCGAACTCAATGTCTCTATCAGGTGGTAGTCCTGGAAGATCATCCGGAAATACGTCTGCGAACTCATTAACGACAGGGATTCCCTGTAGGTTTGGTGCCTCCTTCTTGGTATCCTTCACATAGGCTAAATAGGCTTCACATCCTTTACGTAACAGCTTCTTAGTTTGAATCACAGTCAGGAACTTTTGGTTTTGCCGTTTTCCGCTAAATACAACCTCCTCGTCCCCTGGCAGTCTCAAATTTACTTTCTTCTTTACACATTCAATCTGGGCTCCGTGGGCTGTCAACCAGTCCATACCTACTATTACGTCAAACTCTCCTAGTTTAAAAGGTATTAAATCTACCCGAAAGTGTCGTCCTCCTATTTCTAGGTCACAACCTGGATATGCTTGGCTAACAGGGATAATTTCATGATTAGCTATCTCTACTTGCAGTCTGTCTTTCAACGGTTCAGCCTTAAGGCCTAACTGACATACAAAATCTAGGGATATGAAAGACTTGGTAGCTCCCGAATCAAATAAAACATTTGCCTTAACTGAGTTGAGTAGTAGGGTACCTGCAATCACATCCGTGTTCCTCACGGCATCTTGCACCGTCATGTTAAAAGTTCTTGTAGTAGGGGCCTTGTTAGAAGCAGTTCCACTCACTCTTGACGCAGCTTGCCCAGAGGACATACATTCCCTCATTCGGTGCCCTGGTTTCCCACACTTGAAGCAATTACCTCTGGCATTGGTGGTGTTACTAGTTCCTCGACAGGCGTTAGCATAATGTCCTGTCAGCCCACACTTGAAGCACTTCACATCCTGTAGGTTACACACGCCCCCATGTTTCCTTCCACACTTATTGCAATCCGGGGGTAGGTCTCAAGATGGGGTAGAGTAAGACGATCCCTGTGGCCGGCCGCCCTGGCCCACACTCCAACTTTCAGCTCTCTTGGTTCCAAAGTTTCCGCTGGGTTGGGATATCGCCCCTCGCTTAAATTTGCTCGGAAAGCTCCCACCCGCAGAGTTTCCCTTTCGACTATCAAACTTCCTCTTCTTTCCTTCCCTCTCTTTTTGCATCTGTTCACTCCCAGCCTCAACAATTGATGCTTTTTGTACCAGGGTGGCATAGTCTGTCAGCTCAAGAACCGCCACACGATTCTGAATCCATTGCTTTAGCCCCAGTTGAAACCTTCGGGCCCTCTTTGCCTCAGAGTTCACATATTCCGGCACAAACCTTGACAACTTAGTAAATTTGGCCTCATACTCGGCCACTGTCATGTTACCTTGCTTTAGTTCCAAAAACTTCAGCTCCATTTGTGTCTCCATGAACCTAGGGAAGTACTTTTCCAAGAACAGCTCCCTAAACCTCTCCCAGGTCACAACACCTCTTCCCTCCAAATTTTTCTTACCTTCCCACCAGTAGTTTGCCTCACCTTTCAGGAGGTAGGTGGCGAAAATAGTTTTCTGCCCCTCAGCAACTCCTAGTATCTCGAAAGATTTTTCCATTTCCTTCAACCAGGCTCTTGCCTCAATCGGGTCTGCGGTTCCCTTGAATTCCGGGGGTTTTAGGGATTTGAAATTCCGGAAGGCATTTGCATTGCTGGGTGGTTGCTGAACCGGGGGACGGTCCAAGTTCTGCCTAAGTAGTTCCATGAATTGTTCCATAGGGCCTCCCCTTGGATGTTCTACCTCTCGGGTGTCATCACCAGCTTCTTCTTCGTCATACTCAGAGTTATCAAACAAGTTATAATCGTTGCCCTCATCCTCACTCAGGTTCACGTTCTCCCCTTCATGGTTCTGGTGGCCTCCGGTCCCATGGTGGCTACCCTGGCCTTCAGAACTGACCGGGTGAGCTCGAGTGTTCATTCTTCTGGGTGGCATGATTCTGATAATGAAACAAGAAATGGGTTAGGGTTTTCCAATTACCTGACAGCGTTTACACGAGTCAGGAACGTATCGTTCCTCCTCATAAGGGTGGAAATTACAAAAGTTTTAGTAACCTGATGGTGGTGATAAAAACGTCAAAACATTTTTGGGGAAAAGTCGCTATGGGGTGCAAAAACATTTGCAGGAGTTTTCGAGATTTCAAAACTTCGAAAATAGAATTTTTTTTTTTTGAAAAATCTATTTTAAAATTTGTAGGAACATTTTGGAAATTTGTAGAGAACAATTTGAAATTGCATGTCGTAAATTTAAAACAGCATGGTTGTATTTGTGGCTTGTAGAGATTGTATATTCACAGTTGTATATCAAAACAGTAAAGCAGGGCATCAGAAAGTAAGGCAGTTGAGACAATATCAAGGAAACTGAACTAGATAAATACGATACAGAGTCATCACATAGTTTGGATGTTAAAGCCTAACATATGGTTCCAATATCAAGGTCTAACAAAAGTGGAACAATAGCAAGTACATCATCTGAATAGTTAGGGCTACACAAAAGCAGGGCTACATCCGTACATACTATCCGAAGTCACATCTACATATCTGTAGGTCAGTCTACTCATCCACTGGTCAGAAAGGATACCACTGCACAAGTCAACTATCCCGCAAAATCGACACACTAATGTCATCTGAACCTAGAGGACTGAGCTATCCGTAACACATCATGGTGCTGCCCCGCGACGGAGCAAGGCCCTCACTCGGGAAAATGCACGACACACAACACGCCTAGCATCCCTGGCCTGGACCACACCACCCCCGCGGACTCCCAAACCGATAATCCTCGCACGACTTCTCCTCTCAATCCTGTGGGGTTGAGCTCTAGTCCTCCTAGCAACAGCAGTCCTCATCTCAGCCTGAATCCTCAGTCGCGCCTCGCGCTCCTCCACTAGTGCCCGCCTCGCCTCATTAAGTATTGCCTCGGCAGAAATTAGGTCTCGGGTCGGGAACTGCACAACATAGGCGTGCTCAGTGCCCGACACCGGGGGTAGGTCCATCGGTGGGGGTGGTATGACAGGGACAGGAGCAGGAGCAGGAGCAGGAGCAGGGGTAGGAGCAAGCTCCTCCTCGCCAAAAGTATCATCCTCGGAGTCACCATCCGATGAAACAGGGCTTGATGACTGCGGAGAGGGTGGGGGTGACACAACACGGCCCTCACCAGATCGCACACTCTCCTCGTCAGTAGCTACAGGAGAGGGGGTAACAGGCTCAGGCTCAAAGGGCTCCTTATCGGGATCCTCATCATCAGTATCTCCTATCAGCGTAATCCAGGGGCCAAGCTCAGGGTCAGCACCCATGTCCTCCTCAGGATCCTCGGTATCTCGCATCAGTTCCTCATCATGCTCTCTCTCATAGGCCTCAGGGTCTGGTATCTCCGCCATCTACACAAGGGAAATAAGGTGGGTCACTAACCATAAAGAAAGGTTTAAGGAGTAGTTCCCCCACGGGCCTTAAAGTCAGGGCTATATCCGATAACCCGACTGCAAACTCGATGAGAGTTCTAGGTATTATTAGGGTTGTTATTAGGGTTATTATTATTATTATTATTATTATTAGGGTTGCTTTCTTAAATTACTATCGTTTCTGAGAACTGTAACCTCGCTCTGATACCATTTCTGTGACGCCCCCAGATCCGGGGTCGGAGATCTAGGCGCTCACGGTCCATTATCCATTAATAACATACCTGTTCTTGCACATAATATATAAAACAGCCATCGACCCCACAATAAAACTCACACCGCACACACACAAACACATGTTAGAGTCTCAGAAACGTCATACACTTGATTGAGCAAAAGTAAAAGTTTCAGAGTTATTACAGACCGAATTAAACAGCATTTATGCTACCAACAACACTTCGATATGAAGCGGTGTTAGCGGCTTGAATGTTTGTTATGGTACACTGCCTTGCACAGGTCATACTTATAAATAAAACGTACTAACAAAAGTTGCCAACCAATCCGGCTAATGGGGCCTACCGGTGGAATCTCAACTGCTGCCTCGGGCCTAGTCACCTTCTTTCGGGCAGTCTGTCTGGGTCTTGCCATTTCTCTTAACTGTTGTGTTTGTAAATTTGAAAACAAGCAAGAGTGAGCAACTATAGCTCAGCAAGAAATATATGTATAAGGTAAGCAATATAACATTACATGTGTTTAGCAGTTATTAAACTCGTTTATATCAATCGGATGTAAAATCATTTGTCATCGTTGATAAATTTTAAAGGTGCACCAATACGTGCCCTTGTTTTCAAAGTAAACTCGCAGTTCTAGATACTGCATGAAGTCAACATCTTTCTCATCAAAATAGAACACTATCGGCAACTTGGCACTTAGGCCTAAGAAGCAGTGTCAGAGCATTTTTCCAAAGTGGAGGAATGGGACTTAAAGAAAACATAAAACCTGACAGGGATTGACGATGATCAGTCGCCACATCCAAGTCCAATAATCCGCGGGTCTTCTCTACCGGTAGAAGGATAGAAACTTCATCCGTAACTATCCCCGGGTGAAAACTATATCCGTAATCACCCTCGATGAAAACTACATCCGTAATTATCCTTCGGCAACACCTGGTCCGGAATAATAATTGATGGACCGCCTGGCTCACGGCCGCTTACACATCCCGGGAATCGTTCTTCAACGATTCCCACACCTGCCAGAGTCCCTTTTTCTTTTTCTTTTAAAAATTTTATTTTGAATGAAAACTGAGTAGTTGAGGTCCGACATCAGTCGACCGATAATTCTTGAAATTGTACAAGAAGCAAAACCTGACCGGGGGTTTTCGAAAATGTTTTGAGTTCGAAAGAGTTCGAGTTTGAAAGTGCTAAAGGTATCTTGGATTAGCTTTGTCTTTAAAATAATGAACAATAATTAATAAATGATATTTTAAGATTTAATATTAATAATTAATAAAATTATTATTTAATTAAATAAGCTTTTAATCCAAGATAGGTATTTTTGAGTATTTATGATAATATAAAAATAAATACTTAAGTATACGATACTTCCCGAATAACCCTTCGGGTTTTCGCAATTTAATCATGATATAATAATATACCGCTCCCCGGTCAATGGTATATTTGGACCGCTACGACCTCTATTGCTAGAGTTGTTGTCCGAAGAAAACATTTCATTCTAAGTTCAAGGGGGTACAAACATATATGTGCATATATCTCAAATTTCATCATAACCTCAATAAGCATAAGCATATAATACGATTGAAAACTACAAACACAACAGTGAAAGTCCTTATATATGTAAGTTTTGAAAAGTAAACTTGCCTTGGTGAGGTTGGGGTGGTCGAGCTTGCGGAGTGGAATGATGATCTATACATAACCAATAGTCGTTCGTTAGTACCTTAAAAATATCTTTTTAATTACAAGGTTTTAGGGGACACAAAATTAACTTAGTGACTTCGTCCTATGACTCTCTAGCCCCACTATGGGTTCATGTCATCACTCGATTATGCTCGTCACTTATTCGACTTAATTTGGTTACCATATTCGAAGCGTATTTATTCCCCCTTAAATCATACTCCACTTACGACTTTTTCACTTGCGCGAATTTTACTCTAACATTTTTATAAAATTGAAAAATACATATTTTAATCCAATTCTTTCGGGTAGCCTTCACCACTGCAATTACTAGCTCTCCTAATTTTTCCATGATCCTACATAAATTTTTAGGGGTTGAAAGAGGGTTCACAAGTGGACCATTTAGTGCAGTTCGGATTCCAGAACCACTCTTCACTTCTCAGGCCATAACTCAAAATCTACACATCACCTAGTCATGAACCTTATATTTCTGGAAACTACATTCAAATACCTTTCCAACCATATGCACTAGGACCTCAGGGGACAAGATTTAGGGGTTCAAAACCCTCCTACAAGACAGTACATGTTCCCAGAAAATTTTCACAGCTTGCTTTGTTACTTAACCATTCAAGAATCCTATGTATACATCACAACCATCATCTAAACCACCAAGATCATACTCTATAGCACACATGGAGTTATATATACTAACTACAAGCTTAAAAATCACAACAACAACATTTAAACTCAAGATCTTCATCATCCATAACTCATATGACCAAGATTCATACTAAAATCCATGGATCTAACATTATACACCATAAATAATTCATGGCTAAGAGGGGTTAGAATTGTATACCTTCTTGAGTATCTAGGAACCTTGGGTAAGCCTTACAAGCCTCAAGAACACCTTGGATGAGTCCCTAAAATCCTTATAATTCAAGATCTAAAAGATAAACATTCATGGTTACTATTCACTCAATCTTCAACAATTAATATCTCAAAATCTAGGGGATGAAAGGGGTTAAAATTCATAGCATACCTTCCTTATAGAGTGTAGAGAATCTAGGAATTTTGCCTTGAATTGTAAGTGATGGGAAGTTGAAGAAGAAATTTTCTTCTTCTTCCTTTTGTGCTTGGGCCGAGAGCAACAAGAACAAGGGGAGAGAGAGAGAGAGAGAGTTGTTTTGCTTGGGTGATTTGAATAAAGTGTGTATTATTGTGATATGTAGTTGTTATATGTATTATTGTCACATGTTGCAAGCCTAATACTAGCTTCCTAGGTGCCAACCATGCCTCCTTGTCTCCTTGGACAATGTACCCTTAACTAGTTACTATTCCTCTAGTTGCTTTTGCATTCCTAGTTTGCTTTTCTAACAATCTAGTTACATGAAGCTTGCATGTAATATCTTTCCTTGTATTATTATTCCTCCACCAATGCTTGTCACTTAATCTTTAATTCATATCGTATCTTAATTAACTCCTCGTAATAATATTTTGTCGCGTAGAGATTTCCCTTGCAATTCCTTAAGTACTTAATTGTGTAAATTCCTCGAATATTCATAACTCCTTGTCAGAATCCCTTAAAAATCTTTTAATACTCTAATAACTCTCAAATCCCAAATTTTATAAATCTTACTAACAATAAGACTCTTGCCTTCAGCAATCTTCCCTTTCTCTTATGTAGTGAATGTAACAACATAATTTCTCAGATAATCCATTCCATTAAACAACATGGTGACTCAAAAGGTTCCAAATTCACAATGTCATATGATATTATAAAAAAGAATATTACAAAAATTAGGATTCTTACATCTTCTATCTCTTTTGTGGATGCATGCGTAGTTTGGTATTAGTATACCGAGAGGTAGCTTTTACTTGTTTCGTGTTATCCGATCAGATATCAAAACCATCACATGCATTGATTAAAGGCATCGACTCTAAGTGAAGTAGATAATGAAGTTAGGATCCCATGTTTTTATTCTTATAAGTAATTCAGATTAAATTTTTATTAGTTAATTAGTTCTTACTTTGCATCTTAGCTTAATTTAGTTAATTAAAATCTCAATTTATTTATTGTCTTAGCAGTGAATTAAAATCATACATTGTTGAATAGGTGCATTAACTGAAACGAACTTAACCAGATCTCAGTGGAACGAACTTTAATTGTATTACTTGTGACCACGTATACTTGCGTGATATTGTGTAAATAAGTTTTTGGCGCCCTTGCCGGGGATCATCGGTGTTTTGTTTTTAGTTTATGTGCTTGTCATCAGTGGTAGTTAGCGTTCACTGACTCGGATTTTATTACTTAGTTTGTTGTTTCTTGGTGTTTCACGTACTTGAACGTGTATGCGAACACGTTTGTAAACGCGTAAACTGGCAGAAGAAGAACTTGCAGCAGCAAAAGAGATGGAAGATTTACCAGCAGTAGCTAAGGCTTTGAAGGATTATTCTCAGCCAAAGATCAATGACATCCAGTCTAGCATTGTCAGGCCGGCTATTGTAGATAATAACTTCGAAATCAAGACGGGCACTATTCAGATGGTACAGAATTCAGTTCAGTTTGGGGGTGCTTCTACGGAGGATCCTAACATGCATATTCGGGACTTTATCGAGATCTGTGATACTTTCAAGTTCAATGGTGTGTCAGATGATGCTATCAAGTTGAGACTTTTCCTATTCTCTTTGAGGGATAAAGCTAAGGGTTGGTTACATTCTCTACCAGCCGGTTCCATTACTACATGAGAGGATCTTGCTCAGAAATTTCTTACTAAATTCTTCCCTATGGCGAAAACTACAGCAATAAGGAACCAGCTAACTCAATTTCAGCAGCAATCTGGTGAATCTTTGTGTGAGGCTTGGGAACGTTATAAGGAGATGCTTCGTAGGTGTCCACATCACGGCATGCCTGATTGGATGGTTATTAACAGTTTTTACAATGGGTTGGGAGCACAGTCTAGACCTTTGCTAGATGCAGCATCAGGTGGAGCTCTGTGGGCTAAGAGCTATGAGGAGGCTTATGATCTTATTGAGACGATGGCTGCTAATGAATATCAAAATCCAACCCAGAGGCTTTCTCAAGGCAAGGTAACAGGTATTTTTTAAGTGGATACAGCTTCAGCTATTGCAGCTCAGTTGAAGGTGTTGACTATGAAGGTGGATTCTCTTGCTAATTATGGAGTTCAGCAGGTGGCTAGTATTTGTGAGTTATGTGCGGGCGCACATGAGACAAGTCAGTGTGCTATCTCTTCTGAATCAGCACAGTTCGTTAGTAATTTCCAGAGACATGCTGCACTAGTTCCAACCACTTATCATCCGAATAACAGGAATCATCCTAATTTCAGCTGGAGCAATAATCAAGGTGCTCAACAACCACAGCCTTATCAGCAGTTTCAGGGTCAACAAACGAGGCCATTCAATCAAGGTTTTTAGCAACAGTATGCTCCAAGGCAACCATATCAACCTCCAGGTTTTCAACAACAGTCTCAGGTTATTGTGGGGCAATCTTCTAATGAAAAATCAGAAATAGAGGAGTTGAGGATGATGGTTAAAAGTCAGGCAGTTTCTCTTCAGACTTTGGAGAACCAGATGGGGCAACTTGCTAGTGCTTTACTTAGTAGGCAACAAGGAACTCTGCCTAGTGATACGGAGGCTAATCCAGGCAGAAGGGAAAGCAAAGAACAGGTCAATGCAGTTACTTTGAGATCTGGAAAAGTCACGAGGGATCCTAAATCAGCAGCTAAGGAAGATGAAGATGTTCAGAATCAGCAGGTTGAAAAATCTGCAGTGCCAGAAATTGAGAAATCTGATTTAGTGGCTGATCAGCAAGATGGTGAATTAGAGAAGAGCAAGAAACCTGTTGAAAAAGCTTCTCCAGAGCAGTCTACGAAGAATAATCAGATTTACCCTCCTCCTCCATATCCTAGAAGACTCCAGAAGCAGAATTTGGATAAGAAGTTTGCTAAGTTCTTAGAGGTGTTCAAGAAGTTGCAGATTAACATTCCTTTTGCGGAAGCTCTTGAACAGATGCTGAGCTATGCCAAGTTCATGAAGGGTATTCTTTCTCGTAAATTGAAGCTCGATGAATTAGAGACCGTTGCTTTAACGGAGGAGTGTAGTGCAGTTCTGCAGCAGAAGTTGCCACCTAAACTTAAAGATCCGGGGAGTTTCACTATTCCGTGCACTATTGGTGACCTTTCTTTCAGCAAGTGCTTGTGTGACTTGGGAGCTAGCATCAATCTCATGCCTTTATCTGTTTTCAAGCAACTTGGTCTGCCGGAGCCAAAACCAACCAACATCTCTTTGCAGTTGGCTGATAGGTCGATCACGTATCCGAGGGGTATAGTGGAGGATGTCTTAGTGAAGGTTGATAAGCTCATATTTCCTGCAGATTTTGTGATTCTAGATTTTGAAGAAGACAAGAAGATTCCCATAATCTTGGGAAGGCCATTTTTAGCTACGGGCCGTACTTTGATCGATGTGCAAAAAGGAGAGCTTACAATGAGGGTGCAAGATCAGAATGTCACCTTTAATGTGTTCAAGGCCATGAAATTTTCGACATAGGATGAAGAGTGTTGCAGTGTGGAAATAGTTGATACGGGTCAGAGAAAGAAGTTTGATCAGTTATTGAATGAAAAATCTGACACGCACATGATAAAACATCACATCAGTGATTTCATTGACAGTTCTTCAATTCGAGATCTCTCGAATGTAAAGCTTGGGAAACTTCCACCACATTTGAGGTATGTCCTTTTGAATAATGAGCTAGTGATTTTTGAAGAGGGGCATGATAACGTGTTGCGAAGCTGGAAAACCGATGATAAGGAAGAAGAAAGTTTTGTTCAGCCGTTCGAGTCGGAGAAGCACCTTAGAGGTGTGAAGAAGAAAAAGAAGAAGATTAGGCCGTTGGGTAGTAAAATCAGGTTGAAGTCTGACGGGAGAGATTTGTGGAAAGCAAGCAAACAAGATGTCAACATTCATATGAATGGTCTTTCTGTTGAGGACGGTTTAGTTGTTCTTTTGAAACCGCCATGAGTTGAGGAAGTAACGTCAAGCTATTGACGTTAAACAAGAGCTTCGTGGGAGGCAACCCACGTGTTTCAACAATTAGGTATGTTTTCTACTATCCTTCGTATTACCTTCAATTCAATGGGGACATTGAATGTTTTAAGTTTGGGGGTGGTTTGGGGGATAAGTAGTGTATATGTAGTTATTTGTGATTGTGAGTCATTGTGTTCATATAGATATCATGTTTGCATAATAGTAGTAATTCATGCATATATGTTCGTATTAATTATGTTTATTTCATTTAGGACATTCTGTTATTTTGTTTTCGTATACCATGTGAGTTCATTTTATTTGCATTTTCATGGCATGCATATTTCATGATCCCTTAGAACGAACTAATTCTGATTGGTAGGTCGATGTCTATTTGAGTGTGGTAATGATGAATAGAGGGTTGATTTATAGTTCTTATGAAATTGACGTGCATGATTCAGAAACAAATTATTTTCACAGTCTCATCGTTTGCTTTTGGGCTAGGTTAGGGTTATGCTTGTTTGGATGCTTTGAGATTTAATCACTTGATTATATTTAGAATTTTCGTTATTCCCTTTATGGCGTATGAGCATTTAAGTCTAAGTTTGGGGGAAAACAGGGATTTCATGCTAAATTGTAAATAATTGTCAATATGGCTAGGCGTCGAATGGCTAGTAGCCGGCTCATATTTATATGAGTAGTCTAGGGTTGGAAATGAGAAAGGCTCATTCCAGATCGTAAAAAAAAAAAGAAAAAAAGAAAAAAAAGGAAAAAAACAGAAAAAAAAATGAAAAAAGAAAAAAAAAGAGTCAATAGTTAAATCGTTTATATGCAAAATTAACCAGGGTGAGCTCTTTAATACTCGAGCTATTAAGTTCGCGGGGACTTTGTGCCTAGTGACCTAAGGCTTTTATAGTCTGGGATCCACTAACCCAACGCTCGCTACATGGGTATTATTGTATAAGCCTTTTGGGGTCTCATCCATCGCACGGTTAAATAAGCATGCTTGTATATATTATTATGTGTCGTAGTTGTTAGTAATTAAGCATGGATTCTTGTCTACCTTGGATAAGGATGGAGGTGTTTCTAGGTTATGAAGTGTCTACAGTCTATTCTATTTATAAACCTGTGATTGTCTTGACGAAGATCATGTATGATCTTGATCTAGTGTTGGGAGTATTTCTGATGAGCATTGCACACACGCACGTTTCTATTCATGTATTGTTAGTATACGGGAACTTAGTCGAGCTCTATTTGGATTTAGTTGCATTCTCTAAGATATTTGCTTGCTAGTTGGTTTTGGTTAGTTTGAAGGGGATCGTTGCATTTTCATTTTAGTTGCATTCATGCATTGCATTGCATTGGATTTTGTGGGTACATTCACTATGGGCCCTCATGAGACCTTACTCGTCCACTAGGGCTGCCTAGGGGTTTAAAAGGCTTGTTGCATATGCCAAATGCAACCGTGATCACCTACGGAAGTGGTACTAATTAGTTAGTTAGTTGTAATTGTTTATGCTTGAGGACAAGCATCGGTTTAAGTTTGGGGGTGTGATAAGTGGATTTTATATCCACTTGGAACGTTCCATATCGGCTTGAATTGGTGTACTTGGACTTAAGTTTTTGGTATTTTTGATGTGTTTTGTTTGAATGTGCAGGTTTGCAAGAATGTCGATTAGGGTTGCCATTTCCGTCAAATTTGAAGTTGATTTGTGCAAATGGAATGAAGTTTGGAGTCAAGCACTGAGATTTTATGATGGTTCCAAGTAAAGTTAATTGACTATTGAAGCAATGGCAAAAAGAACGGAAGAAAACGGCTCAAAAACGAAGAAAATGGAGGAAAATCAGTTTCGGCAGGAAGTTTACGCGCCTGGAGCGCGTAACCGTGCGCCTGGAGCGCGTGAAACAGCAGAAGCACGCGCCTGGAGCACGTAGCACGCGCCTGGGGCGCGTAGGTCCGACAGAAAATCATGAAAATATCCGTTTTGATCCTATTTCGAATTCTAGTTGTATTTTTGGTATCCAAACCTATTTCTAATTGTATTGTAGGTTGTTTTTCTTGCTGGGCAAGATATCTAGGCCTATAAAAACACATCTTAGCCTTGTAAATTGGGGTTTTTTTTTATTATTGTAACGTAGAATTGCAAGGGAGAAAAGTGGAGAAGGATTCAACGCTCGTGACAAGCACGGATCTAGATCTACTTCATCTTTTGTAGACCTTGGATTATAGATTTGTTTTCTCAACTCTTTATTTTATTAATATTATTGCGTCTTTCTTTCATATCTTGTTTATTATTATGTTTTCATCAAATCCCATGACGATGAATGGTTCAATTATGAGCTAATCGTTGTCATGGGATTCTAATGGATTTATCTATGTAGCTTAGTAGTTTGATTGCTTTAAAGATATGTGTGTGGTGAATTCTTGATATCCTCGTATGGTTAATCTTAATGCTTTTAGATGCGTAGCTAACATCTAAATTGAATTGTTAATCTCTTGCGAAACGAGAGTGGATCTTGAGATTTAGAACTTGCCATGCTAGCATAGGATAGGTTGATGTTTTAACATCATGATTTGTGGCGTAAGTAGAGATATTATGCTGGCCTATGTGATCTAAGTGGATAACTTGTGCTTAAACCTTTATGTTTTCAAATTCTATAGAGATATAGGGTCTAAACATATTTGGTGTCTACCCATCTTCTATCTCTTTTGTGGATGCATGCGTAGTTTGGTATTAGTATACCGAGAGGTAGCTTTTACTTGTTTCGTGTTATCCGATCAGATATCAAAACCATCACATGCATTGATTAAAGGCATCGACTCTAAGTGAAGTAGATAATGAAGTTAGGATCCCATGTTTTTATTTTTATAAGTAATTCAGATTAAATTTTCATTAGTTAATTAGTTCTTACTTTGCATCTTAGCTTAATTTAGTTAATTAAAATCTCAATTTATTTATTGTCTTAGCAGTGAATTAAAATCATACATTGTTGAATAGATGCATTAACTGAAACGAACTTAACCAGATCTCAGTGGAACGAACTTTAATTGTATTACTTGTGACCACGTATACTTGCATGATATTGTGTAAACAATCACTACTGTGCAAGATCCATTAAACGAACATAATTATGATAAAGAAAAACTTTCATCTAATCTAGTTTTCTATGTGTTTGTTCTATATTATTTGTACAAATTTTATGTTCTTTTATTAGTGAATTGATTTACTGTAGAAAAATATCACGTTTTTTGAGTAAGATATGACTATTAGAGTTTATGGTGATTGCCATCAGCTTGTTTTAAATGACAACTTAAAATGTGTATATTCAGTTTGGGAGTTGAATTTTTTATTCTTTTCTATCAGAATATGATATATTAAATATCAGTTGTATTTTACTCATAAATAAGGAAGGAAAATTAATTCGATCTGATGGTACGAACCCCAAAATTTTGGATATACCGAACCCGAATTTTTGGATTTAGGTTTGAATATAAATTTTAGCTGGTAATAGTTTCGATTTGCATTTGGATTTAAATTGTACCAAACCGATCCTATCCAAAATTCGAAACCCGATCCACTATCGAAACCCGATACATAAATAATATAATATTATAATTTCAAATTATTTTATGTAATATTTTAGATGTATGACACATAATTTTATTTATTTTTATTCAAATATTTCATTAGAAATAGTCAATACTAATTTAGTAATTAGAACTTCTATTTCTCAATCTCAAATTTTATTGATATATTTTAGATGTAATTTTCTTTACTTTACATAAAATTTTCATTTGTGTGTATAAAAAGAATTATTTTTTTAACATATTTTAAATTTTACTTAGTATATTAATTCGTATAATATGTTATATTTGACTATTTAAGTTAATCATTTTAATTTTTAATTTTTGTATAAATATAATTAATATTGTTTTCGTGTAGCAATTATTTTAATTTTAACTACATTATTATTAATTTTGGATACCCAATAAAACCAAATCTAATCCAAAAATATAATTAATATGGATTTATTTTTAAAACCCAAAAATATTTGAATGTGGGTTTGGATTTTATAAAATTCGGATCAAACCCAACCCGTTGTCATCCAAACGCGTAAGATAAGACATTTGAAAATGAGTATCACCTATCTTTTTCTATTTGACTAACATGTTAAAATAGAAAACTGTACATGAAACTAAAATCAAATGTGTAATATATAAACACGTAATCACATTATTATATATGTGTCCTTGTAATTTAATTATCATGTTAAAAAACATGAAATTCATTTTCATTTAAAAGTGAGTATATTTTTTCGACAAATATTAAAAGAAAGCGCTTACGTAGATCTGGAAAATCGTTTGTGATGTGTACATTCATGCCATGTGTCTTTGGGGTCTTGCATGAAAATTACATGAAATTATTTTGTGTACCTAAATTTCGAACACAAAATGCTACTAAACTACACAATTTTTTTTGTACACGAAATGGAAATAGTACGCGAAAAGAAAAAATATGACAATACATGTAATGTTACTCTCTGCCCAAGTTATCTAAGTATGTTACTATATAATTGAAACAACATTGAAATGCTAGAAAATAAAACTAAGAGTAGAGTACATAAAAATGAAGCCCTCCTTTTTTTTAATTTTGTTTATTGTTAATAAATATCTCTGTTTGATTAGAATTTATCTACCAAGTTATTAAATTTTTTACATATATTTAAGGTTTTGTTGATATTAAAAATAAATAATATTAATAAAGCCAAGCAAATTCGATATGTCTGCTCTTAGATAAAATATGAGAATTGAATACTATCCCTTGAATTCAAGAATACAAAATTAAAATGGGCACCTTTTATTAGAAACAATATATGATTTTATATGTATCGACCTATCTAGTTATCAATAATACTGATTTTTAAAAGAATGCTATAGCCGTTTCTCTTTCTCCTCCTATCATAAAAAATACTTAACTAAAGTTTAGGGATTGACATCTACGTTTTGGTTGATGATAAACCCATTTTTATTGTTATCCTTGATTTTGCTATATTTTTCAATAATTATCTCTCTTTATTGAGAGTCTTGTACCACGTTGGTGGGTTTTATCTACTGAAATATAGGACTTTGCACTTTCTCCTTTTGAATGATAACTCCCTTTTCTTTTCCTTGATTTTACATTATTTTTCAATAAATATATCTCTTTATTGAGAGTCTAGTATCCCGTTAGTGGATTTTATCTATCCATATACTGGGTATTTTTCTTTCTCTTTTGAGAGTAGGTTCCTTTATTTTGGCATCCGGGATTTTAGATATACAGGATTTTGTTATATTGGTTCATTGATTTGGATAGTACAGAATCGCAGTTATAGTTAGTTATTCGAATACGTTCTTACAAATCACATATGTATTTCCCTCACGATTAGAATAAATTGTTGGATTATTTCGTCAGAAAGACTATATATTTCAATGATATACGCGTGTGATGTACCATAATTTAAGATCTGATCAACGATTGTAGTTTGAATTATGGAAACCTTGTTACCTTGATATGATCTATTTTAATATGTGTTTGTCCAATCTTGATTATTTTTGCATATGACGTTTTATTGATAAATTGTTTACCTATAAAAAAAAGTGATGTAGAAGAATATTTGAATGATTATTTATGTAAATGTCATATGCCCTTTTGTTGATAAATTAATTATCTATAAAAAAAATAGTGATTTATTAGAATTTTTGCACGGCTTTGACCAATTTGCTATGAAATATCAAAAAAATAATGATTTATTATAGTTTTTGCGCTGAGTTGACCAATTTGCTACGAAAATATTGTTAGGTCCAATATGATTGTAGAAGGGGGGTTGAATACAATCTATATCAATTTCTCAAAATTTATTCGTTAAATAATTTTCACTTAAACGAATATTTTGTGCGGAATAAATTGACACGGATTTCAAGTTGAATATAATTGTATATTAACTTGATGGGGTGTTACAAAATCAATACAAACTATTATCAAGTGTTTAATAACTAATTAGAAAATTCGACATGAACTTTTCTAATTTAGTTAATAAATCTCAAGATAAGTACTAGGAAACTTAATTCGCTAGTAGTACAAGAATCACAAGTAGACAAGTTCTATCGGATAGAATATTACAAAGATGATGAACTTGAATTTATGTGAATTAATTTGTGCTTGGTGTTCTTGAAGGCTTTGAGAGAGAATGGCTGTCTTTTTCTTTTTCTTGCTGTTGTATTCTGCACTCTTTTTCTTCTGCTGCTTCTGTCTTGTTTTTATATAAGTCTGTACTGATTAGATATGACTTAACCTGTTTCAAGACCTATTAAATCAGCTGTCAGCATGACTTAATGTTGCTCCAAGACATAGTTAAACATTCGGTATGACCTATTTTCTGTCGGTATGACTTAGAAAATGTGTCGGTATGACTTAATCTTGAACAGTGCAGTCGGTATGACCTAATCCACTTTTGTCGGTATGACTTAATCACCTTTCCAGAAATATCTGCTTCGGTATGACTTATTTCCTTCGGTATGACCTATTTTCTTTGAGGTCGGTAAGACATAATCCCTTGCAGCAGTCGGTATGACTTAATTAATTTGCTCGGCATGACTTAACCTTTTATCATGTCGGTATAACTTATCTTAAGTCATACCGAACCAAACTCAGTCATGACATAATCTATTCAGCATTTAATTAAGTCATATTGATCCTTTTAATTAATTAATGATTAACTAATTCATGATTAATTGTTACAATAATTAACTTAATAAATAAATTAATTCTATTAGAATTAATTCATTAATTAAACCAATTAATGATTTATATCAATTACAAATGAATTAAATTAAATCAATAACTAATTAATTTAATTCTCCCAAACCACGGAAAATAATAAAGAATTGCCACTTACTTATGTTGACGTTCGATACACTGTCTGGTTCATGAACGACTAACTTCAATGATGCTTCTTCACTTCTGACTTTAAGCTGTGGTTTATTTCTTCTCTCAATTTTCTTGTACTTTGATTGATTTTCAATCTATCACTCGAAAAATCTCTGTCACTGTAAATGAATCCATTCACTTCAATGTTATACTGAGGCTTGATCAGATACCTGATACGTCTTCCAGTGTGAAACATCAAAACTATAGATTGACTTCCTTCTTTCTTCTGACAGATATTGCTTCCTGAGATTCCTGTGACAGATCATACGGATATTTACTTATTACAATTTGGTTTAAGTTTATTAGGATCCTCGAACTACAAATAGGCTGATTTATATGCCTTTCAATCTCCCCCTATTTGTTTGTTAGACAATAACAATCAAATACCTAGAGGATACCTCAACTAATTCAACTTAACCAAATGAAAGATAAAATATTAAATGTAAATCAAATATCAAACAGTTCTGGTTTATATTAAACATTTCCAGATTCAAACAAAATGATAAATACAAGATAGATGATCCTTTAGCCTGATCATATTTAACATATTCCTATCTTGACCTATCTAGCTCTAAAGATAATACATGTAGAGCTGTTCTTCAATTACTGTCTTCTCGTCTAAATTCTCCTTCTTCTGGCTCATCTGTGACTTGAAGTTTCTTGTGCAAATCACAATCAACAAGACGCTCTCTTCTTGATGACAACCCTTGAGGTAAGATTAAAGGAATTCCAAGCTTCTTTCTCACTTCACCTTGAAATTTCTTGTAATCTGTTATATTCGTTTGTGCATAGGATCGAATGTGATCTGCAGCTATAACCTTTTCTTCAGTCAAGAATCCATGATTTCTGAGAGCATATTCAGCATATACCAAGTGTTTTGCATGATGTTCATATAACTCATATGTCTGAAGATTGATTGAATGAAGTACCTCTCCCTTAAGAAATTTTACTTGTGGTGGATTCTTAATTACTTCTGGTCCAGCTCTTTCAGCAAATTCTTTGAACTTTTGATGTAGCAAAACACCTAGCTCAGACGATGTTCTCACCTTAGGCCTAAGTACCCAAATCTATGTCAGCGATCTGTCATAAAAGAACTGAATAGATATTCTGAAAGTTCCAACATTATGACATTCCACAAATATTACCAGCTCATCAGATTTGGGATCAAATGCAGTAGTTATCCTGATGACTTCTACCTTTAAGGCCCTTATATACATATCATGAATTGGATTTGCCAGTTTGAATTCCTCGAGAATTTCTCCAAGACGACGATCTTCATAATCAGAACTCTGAGGTGAATCAATTGCTTTTTGAGCACGTTCCCATTTGTCACCGCTCTTGAGTCTGATATATGTCTTTCTCTTCTGAACATTTATAGCATGTAATCGTTGTAGTGCTTGCTGTTCAGCTTTCTGAAGCTCTTCATTTCGTGCAATCTGCTCTAATGACTTTTGAAGCTTTTCTTCTCTCATTAGCAAATTAGCTTCCCTCTGAGCAAATAACTCTTCAGATTCTCTCTCTGCTTGTTGAGCTTCATATTCAGATGTCACTGGTTCTTCTCCTTCCCAGTGACTGAAATCTGGTTCAGGTAATTTTTCACCTTCATCAGAAAAATCAAAGTCAGCAAAACATCAAAATTATCCGGTTCACCCGTGTAGTAATATTCTGTGTCTTTGACTTGATCATCTACAACAACTTTCTTCTTCCCCTTATTCCTCCTGTCTTCACTGTCACTGTGATCCTTATCTGTATCAGATTTATCTCCTCCCTATCTTTATTTCGATTTTTCTCCTTTCTCCCCTTGTGATTTCTGTTGCTGTTGTGATTTCTCCCCCTTAGTTGAGGAATCCTCTACAGATTTACCAGTTGCACCAGCTCCAGGATCTTGCTCATCATCAGCACCACTTGTTCTTGCAAAGAATTCTCTTTCTTCAGTTGTTGGTATGCGATTTTGACTTATCAGATTAAACAAATGCCTTAATCCTTTAGCTTGATGTGCATTTTGCTTCTCAATTTGATTTAGTCGAAAATCAGTAGAACGCTGATTTTCATGTACTTCTTCCTGTAGATTGTCAACCTTGTTGGAGATTTCAGCAATTATTTTATCTTGTGCAACAGTGACCTCACCAGAATCATCAAGAGCTTTTTCATAAGAAAGTTCGAGAGTGTTGATTTTATTAGTGAAGGATGTCTTCAAGTTGTTGATGTCACCTTTTATCGAAGTAAGCTGATTATCAACAGAGGTGGATGGAGAAGACCGTTTATCCACTTGTGCTCGAAGTAGTCTAGCTTCAGCTTTACTTGCTTCCAGTTCCCTTTCCAGATTTTGTAACTTTTGTATCAATGAGAGAGTGTATGTGTCTGTGTGTGCACTCACCTAAGTTTCACTCTGAATTTCACTCACCTGATGTACATGTGTATCACTCAATTTTGTGGTGATCCTTGCATCACTCCTCTTAATTTCCTTAGCTTCTCCAGAAACGGTACCTGTAGTTAAAATCACCCTAGCCTCCTCTGGGAAGGTCAGTGGTGGTGCAATGGGAGTTCGTAAATCCCTGTCCTCAATCAATTCTACTTGTACATTTGGATTTGTAATCTGAATTGCTTCAGTAGTAGATTGATCAAGTTGCCTTCCACTTTCTCCAGTCGAAACTGCGAGTGGAAACTCCCTTGAGGGATCTAGGAATGTTTCTCCTAGGAGGGGAGATGATGGTTCCATTAAAGTTAGCAAGGAACCAAGATTTCCCTCAGAAGTCTGTGAAGACTCTTCTACCGTAACTATGGTAGGCACTGTTCCAGACTCGATGTGCTCTCCTGTCAATGTGTCCCCATGTTCATCATAATCTATATGTTCTCCCATTGTTAGTAATAACAAAGGTGTTGTGCTTGACACGTTACAGGATGCCATGGCCCTATGGCGAATTTCAATAGTATCATCCTGTTGAGAGGATGATCCTAGTAACTGTTGCATGGCCATATCAATGTCCATATCTTGTTGGGAATATACGGATGGGCTTACAGTTGCCTCTGAATCAGTTCTACTTTTCTTTTGTAGAGGCAGAGCTGTGGGTTCACTCATTATATTACTTCTCTTCTTTGCTCTTTGAAAGGGAATTTTCTTTCTGGAATGGAAAATTTTAAGTGATGTAGATTGAGTGTGTGGCTCTATGACCGGGGTTCGAGATTGCGGTCTTACAATCCCTTGGTCAGCCCTATCAACCACTTGGGTTCCAGAAGTAGATTGTTCAGCAATAGAAGTTATAGAGAGATTAGAAGTCAATACCTGGTTAGCAGGTGTCGAAGAGATTGCAGCTTGAGTGGTTTGAACCAGTTGCTCTTGAACAGGTTCAATTTGCTGAATAGGTACCTCTTGTTCAGCTTCAGGTTCCACTATTGGTTCTGCTTGCTCAGGTAGTGGTTCATTTTCCTCGGGTAAAGGTACAGGTGCAATGATGGGTAGTTGTATATAGTTTGACATGTATTCAGTGACAACTACTTGCACATTTGAAAATTTAGGTTTGACACCGTACTCAGTGAATAATCTTGTCGAAGGATTACCCGACACCATTGCTTCACTATTCAGAAATGGAGCATGATATTGTAATTCTACCAAATGATTAAAAATCAAAGAAAAGAATCTTGGGTAAAAGCATTTAACTTTGTCGCCCCTGTCAAAATTCTTTTTAGCGTTGATTACTCTTCTAACCATAGGTCCACACAGAAGGCTGCCAATGTTGATTCTTCGATTATAAGCAACTGCAAATCCAATATGCTGCATAAAGGAAGGTAATACTCCGAAGTTGCTTTTTGTAGAATTGGCAAACACCTTGGCTAGTGTGTCGAACACATAATCCCATTCCTGAACTAGAAACTTTTTATTCAAGACAGGAAGATCTGCGCTGTCTTGATAATGAATACCAGAAAAGAAATTAGTTAAATCCTCATCTGACGGAAAATCCTCAAAATTGTCATTTGGAAAATTTAAGACCGTATTTATGACAGATTCATCCACTGTGTACTGATTGTCTGCAAGAGTGAAAACAAACGATCTGTTATCGTTAGAAACGACAGCAGTAGTACACATAATTCGCAGGGGTTCAATTTTTAAAGGAGTATCTAAACTCAAAGCAGTGCGAACTAGTGAATGATCATTCAAAAATCGAATCCACGGTCGAAAACGTTCGAGTGAACATTTTTCGGGATCAAAATATCCGATCAAATTATGCTTAACTATTTCAAAACGATCATTGTTATTACCAGCCATTTTTATCAAATTTTAAACCTTTGAAAAATTTCAAATTTTACAAAACAATTAATTAAATTGATTTATTTCGAATTAATAATTAATTAAAAATTCGAAAATAATCAAAGTTGTTCAAAAATTCTGAAAATTTCACACAATGATCTTGATACATACACGAACACTCCAGTATTTTTAGTTTTTGCAAAATCAAAACCAAATGTCCGGAATTTTATATCGAAAAAATCGATTTTCAAAAACTAAATTCTCAAAACTCGACTAAATCGGTCGATTAAATGGTTGTTTTGAAGAGAATCGAATAGAGAATCGATTATCACTCCTTAGAGCTTGATTACAGTGTGATTTAATCGAAAAATGGGCAGCAATTCATTACTGTGCGTGTGTATATATGTATGTATCGGTGGTTTGTTCTCTATGACTTAACATGAGAGAAAGACATAAAACTTAAAATGACTTAAAACAACCTACTCTGTTATATATATACTCAGCTGTGATTATGACTTAATATATACTAACTGTTATATACAACACAATACTCGATTATGACTTAATTCTATAAAAGAAATAAACGAATATTACTTAATCTATATACAAGACTTAAATGATTTTGACTTAAATATATACAACAGACTCGATTATGACTTAATTAAAACTAAGACTCGTTATGACTTAAAATATGTACAAGACTTAAACACTGTACAGACATAACTGATTATGACTTAACTTAACCAGACAAGACTTAACATTAATAAGACTAAATCTAATCAGTATAACAATTAAGTCATACCGACCAGAAAACAGAATAAAAACAAGTCATAATATAGTTTAGATTTAATTTAAGTCATATCTACTCAAAATAAATTAAAGTAAATGCATATTTCTTAATTAAACACACAAATATTTACAACTATTAATACAGAAAAATATATTAAAAATAATATTATAAATCAAACAAATAATAAAAATAGAAATAACTAATATAGATTAAACTATTAACGGAAATAAAACAATATTAACAGGACAAACATTACAAAACATTAAATAAAATATTCTAAACAAATAAAATAAATACATACAATTATTCTAAAATTATAGAAATATAGAATATCAAATATTTAATTAAACAAAGTGATAAATACAATAACAATCAAGAAAAACAAGTTGATAAAATAATTAAACAAGTGATTTTATTCAACAAATATTCACAAACTAATCACTTGTTAATTATTAAAGATCAAACCTCAGATATTAACTAGATTAATTACTAGGACTGTTCAACATACCCAATTCACCAACAATTTTGGTGAATGTGGATTCGTCGAGCGACTTAGTAAAAATATCCGTTGTTTGTTCTTCAGTGGGTACAAACAGTAATTCCACTGTACCATTCATGACATGCTCTCTAATAAAATGATACCTGATATCTATATGCTTTGTCCTTGAATGCTGCAAAGGATTGTTGGAGATTGCTATGGCACTTGTATTATCACACAAAATAGGAATATTTTGTAATACAAAGCCATAGTCCATCAGTTGATTCCTAATCCACAAGATTTGAGCACAACAGCTTCCAACAGTTATATATTCAGCTTTGGCTGTAGAGTTGGAAACTGTTTGTTGTTTCTTGCTGTACCATGAAACCAATCTACCACCTAGGAATTGACAACTCCCAGCGGTGCTTTTTCTATCTACAATACTTCCTGCATAATCAGAATCTGTATATCCAACAAGATTAAAACCAGAATCTTTAGGGTACCAGATACCTAAATTAGGCGTACCCTTGAGATGTCTAAAAATTCTTTTTACAGCAATGAGATGAACATCTCTAGGATCCACTTGGAACCTTGCACATAAGCATGTAGCAAACATTATATCAGGTCTACTTGAAGTAAGGTAAAGTAATGAGCCTATCATACCTCTGTAGCTTGTAATATCTACCTTAGCAAAATTTTCACATGCTCCAAATTTGACAGCTGTGGATGATGGTGTCTTTGCTGAAGAAGAGTCCTTCATTTGATATTTCTTGAGAAGCTCTTTGATGTACTTGGATTGACAAATAAATATACCATCTTGCCTTTGACTTATTTGTAATCCAAGAAAGAACTTCAGCTCTCCCATCATGCTCATTTCGAATTTACCCTGCATTAACTTTGAAAATTTCTTGCAAAGAAGATCATTAGTAGACCCGAATATTATATCTTCCACATAAATTTGAACTAATATTATATCATTCTTATGTTTCTTTGTGAAGAGAGTTTTGTCTATGACACCTCTAGTAAATTCATTTTCAAGTAAAAATTCAGAGAGAGTGTCATACCATTTCCTTGGTGCTTGCTTAAGACCATAAATGGCTTTAAAGAGAAAGTAAACATAACCCAATAGATCTGGATCTTCAAAACCAGGTGGCTGTTCTACATATACCTCTTCATCCAGCTTTCCATTCAGAAAGGCACTCTTGACATCCATTTGATAAATATTAAAGTTAGAAAACACTACAAGAAAACAGTTAATAGACATCACCCCTTTAACATCGGTTGCGTTTTTGACCGATGTTAAAGGTCTGTTTTACATCGGTTTTACTATAACTGATGTTAAAGTACGTTTTAGATATCAGTTGTACTTTAAACCGATGTCTTAACTACTTTTTAAAAAAACAAAAAAACACGTGGATACTTTTTTCCCTATAATAATGTAAATTTTAGCCCGCTTTTGCCTTAGAAACATTCCCCCCCGCCCAGCAAATTTCATTTCCCTCTCCTCACTATCAAAAACACTGAAACCTCAGTCCCTCACTCACTCAAATCTCACTCACTATCCCCTAAATTTGAAGAACCCTAGATTAAAACCCTAGATTACAAACCCCCAAATTAAAACCCTAGATTTCAAAACCCCCATTTCGAATCCAATTAGGTCGAACCCTACCTTTCGATTTCTGTTAATTGGTGCTCTTGGAGGCTATTAATTAGGTTGAATCTGTTGTAAGTAAGTATTTTCGATTTCGATTAGTAAGTATTTCGATTTTTTTTTCAATTAGTAAGTATTGGATTTCGATTTTTGTTTGAAAAATCAAAGTTTGGTTTTTAATTTAAGTTTTTTTTAGAAGATTGATTGATTCTTAAGCTTGGGTCATCTCCAAAGTAAGTGATTTTTCAGATCTATTGTTATAGATGTATGCATGTCTATTTTTCTTGTAATTTTTGTTTGTGTATCTTTGTAAATGTAATGTCTGCGCTGCTTCTTGTTGTTTGTAGGGCTCTATTTGGGTCATCTCCAAAGTAAGCTTGGCTGCTGTTTGTTTGGGCTCAGTTTTTGTTCTTTGTAAGTCTCTAATTCTGTTTCTCACTTTGCATGTGAATCTTTGTGAACTTATTTGTTGTTTGATAACTTATTTGTGAACTTCTTTTGCTTAGTTTGGTTGTTTGATAATTTGCTTAGTGTTTTTGAATATATATATTAGTAGTGCACCTGCTTATACTTGAATATAGGTAGTTTTTTTGTGGTTTGGTTATCCACATATATATTGAACATTGCTTTCCGATTCCGATTAGTGGTTGCGGTGTGTCTAGCTATTCTTTGTAATTTGTGTATTTGTTTTATAAATGATAATTGTGAACGTTTGGGATTTTGCATACTTGTTTGATAACTGATAATTAAATGCAATTTATATGGAGTTTATTTTAAGTGACATTGTTTTATTAGTCTACTTTTTTGGTTCTGCTTTTGAACACATATAAAAAGGTGCTCTGTTTGTACCTCTGTTTTTCAAGCTTAATTAACCTCATTTTACTTGTTTGATGCACCTAGTGAACACATATATGGGTTTTGTGAAAGACACAGTTCCTAATTAAAAAGGAACATAATTACATAATTTATATAAGATGTATAACTAGTGAATAATATTAATTAAATAGATATATATACAATAAAAGTTTCTTTGTCAAAATATGCAATGAACTATAGTTATACAACAGTTGTAATATCAAAGTACACAAAATAAGCCTTAATTAGAATAATTTAACGTACTATTTCAATTTAAATGGATATATATATATATATATATATATATATATAAATTATTACTAAGTTGTCTATTTATATAAATTCCTGAAGAACATAATATGCGACAGAAATGAACATAATGTGAGAGATATTTAGGGAACTCGTGTGTGCACTTATAAAATTTTCTGCCATTTGATATCGGAAATTGTAGGTAGGCTATAACTGTTGCAAACTATGGATAAGTCGTGGATTTCAGCGAATAGAGAAACATTAGAATATGAAGTTGGTGTTGAGAAGTTCTTAATGTATGCCGAACAAAATTGCGAAGATCCTAAGAAAATACCTTGTCCTTGTGCACGATGCGTTAATTTCAAGAAATTTTCAACAAAAATAATTAGAGGACATTTGTATGAAAAAGGTTTTAGTTTGGGGTACACCAATTGGATTTGGCATGGGGAGAAGACTACTAGAGGGGATAGTAAATTACCGACTTCCTTTTCTGCTTCTTCCGTCTCTTCTGCTTCCGCCTTTTCTTCAGAAGAGCATATTCCTGATGCTGAATCGGAAATTCCTAATGTTTGTGAAGCAGCCTATGAGGATTTAGACAAAGAAACATATGACTTCAAGAGGTTCGTGGAGGATGCTGAACAACCTCTGTATGAGGGCAGTGATTCCACTAAACTAGATTCTATGCTAAAACTTCATAACTGGAAAGCGAGATTTGGTATTAGCGATAGTGCTTTTACCGAATTACTTAGTTCTGTTGGGTCCTTACTTCCTAAAGATAATGTCTTGCCGGTTACTTCTTACGAAGCAAAGAAAACCCTATCTAACTTGGGCCTCGAATATACAAAAGTCCATGCTTGCCCCAACGAATGCATTCTGTATTGGGGTATAAATGTCGATGCTACCGAGTGCCCCAAGTGTCGTGCATCTCGATGGAAGAAAGGGAAGGATGGTAAACCGAGGATTGACATTCCGGCCAAAGTTATGTGGTATTTCCCAATCATTCCCAGATTTAAACGACTGTTTAAATCTGCCTCTATCGCGAAATTGATGACTTGGCATGCTGAACAAAGAGTTGAAGATGGACTAATGCGCCATCCAGCCGACTCCCCTTCATGGCGGAATGTTGATTACCTTTGGCCAGACTTTGGTAGTGAGCCAAGAAACATACGCTTAGCTTTGGCGGCGGATGGTATAAACCCGCATAACAATGGCCTAAACAATAGGTATTCTTGCTGGCCAGTAGTACTAATTACCTATAATCTTCCTCCATGGTTATGCATGAAAAGGAAGTTTATGATGTTAACAATTTTAGTCTCTGGTCCACATGAACCGGGTAATAACATTGACGTGTTCTTACAACCGTTGATTGAAGATTTGAAAAAACTTTGGCAAGAAGGTGAACCAAATGTTTACGATGCCTACACTAAGTCTTTTTTTACTCTAAGGGCAATATTGATGTGGACAATAAATGACTTTCCAGCATACGGAAATCTATCAGGTTGTGTAAATCAAGGTTATATGGCTTGTCCTTTATGTGGTGAGGATACGGTGGCTAAATATTTACCTCATAGCAGAAAAATGTGCTTTCAAGGTCATCGTCGTTATTTGCCTCGACATCACCCTTATAGAAAGAAGAAGGCAGCTTTTAATGGTGAACAAGAGTTCGGTGAGAAAGAAGAACCCCTTTCTGGAGAAGAGGTGTTAAGGCGGCAGGAGCGCATTGTTTTTTCTTTTGGAAATGAAGCAAAGAAGTCAAAGAAGGTGGACTGTCCTTGGAAGAAAAAGTCAATATTTTTTGAGTTAAGAATGATAAATACGTCTCTATTGAACAAGTCAAGCAAGTTTTCTATGTTGAAGATCCGGTTGATCCTACCTGGTCAGTCGTACTAACTTCAACATGTCGAGACTATCACGAGATTTACAACGACGATGATTTTGAAGACACTATAATGGAAAATCCTCCATTCACTACTAGAAAATGTAGATTAGACATCACCCCTTTTACATCGCTTTAAAAAACCACCGATGTTAAAGACATTTTTAACATCAATTATTTTAAAAGCGATGTTAAACATTGTTTTGGACATCGATTGCTAAAAAACCCGATGTCTTAATGAATTTTTCAAAAAAATAAAAAATACGCGCCCATCATTTCCCCCCTTTCTAGTAACATTTCCCCCCTTAGAAATTTCATTCCCCCGCCTTACAACATTTCCCCTAAATTATTTTCCCACTTTAGAACATATTTTCCCCCAGAACCAAACCTCATCTCTTTCTCTCTCTCTCTCTCTCTCTCTCTCTCTCATTTTCCCCCAGAACCAAACCTCATCTCTCTCTCTCTCTCTCACTCATCTCTCTCTCTCTCTCTCGAATCTTAAAATCGTAACTCTATCTCTCAAATCTCAGTCTCTCAAATCTTAGTCCCATTCTCGACATCTCACTCTCGACCCTTTCTCTCACATCTCTCTTGAATCTTAGAACCCTAACTCTCAAATCTCTAAAATCTCAGTCTCACTCTTGACCCTCTCTCTCACACGATTTTAATTTACACAAACCCTATGGGTGAACCCAATTTTCAATTACCTGAACCCTAGCTTCAATTTATGCCCAAATACGTTGATTATCTCTAATTACTAGATGTGTTTTCTTACAATTAGTAAGTATTTTTCAACTTTATTTTAAAGTCTCAATTTGTTAGTGTTAATTTATTGTTCCTATTTAAAACTTCATTGGGTAGATAGTATACTTTTCAATGATTTTTCTTTGCATTTTGTGTCTGTCTTTCAAGTTAACAATTTACAATTGGAGTTGACAGATTTCCGAATCAGGGTACTCTTTGTCTAAACCGGCCAACTCTTCAAAAGTTCTTAATAAGAAAAGAAATTATGTGCAGTTCCATTTGGAGTTGGGTCAATCTGATTTTCTATTGCATACATGTAAGACAAGTGGGTTCATATATGCTGCTGGTAATGAAGGGGATGAGAAGGTTTGCAACTCTTTTCACAAAACTAATTATACACATGGGATCCAATTTAAGGTGCAGGGTTAAAATTAACTTTTTTAGTTTGCGCTCTGTTTGTTGGTTATGATGCATTATTAATTTAATCAATAGTTTATGTTAAAAGGGTTGGCCAAGTGAAAGGGTTATTCATATGGATTCACTAGAAGAGGGGCGCATTGTGTTAGTGTTGGATGATGATCCTCCTGCTCAAAGAAAGAAGGTTTAAATTCACTGGTCTAGTTCAACTGTTCAAGTGGTCAGTTGATATTAATATGTGGCAGGTTCAAGAGGTTTTAAAGATGATGGAAATAGAGCTTGGCGAGGGATGGATATACAGTAAGAATTGTAAGGTATTCTGAGTTTGACTTCTGCCAAGTTACTTCTATGAATTTACATCTCTTTAGCTATATTCTATTAAACCTAGAATACAAGTAAAATCTGCATTCTCCCAAAAGCAGGGAGAACGTAATTGCAGCCATGACATCCAAAACTGGATATGCTGAAGATCTGACACAGGAATATAGAGAAGACCAGGATACTTGAGTCTTGTTAGTTTATTGGTTTTGATTGGGAAAAGACAATCTCTGGGTTGGTATCTTAATATAGAGAAGACCAGGATACTTGAGTCTTGTTAGTTTATGTAAACACATTATGACTAATGCTTCTTTGGTCCATTTTTCAATTTCTGAAGTTGTAGGGAAAGCTCAGTGGTGGCTGACAAATCAAAGTGTCCAATAATGCCACTTTCAGGAGGGATTTATATTTATATATTTCTTTTATATATCAATAAATATTATATATTTGATTACCCTCAATTTTTTATAAGTAAATTAATATGTGTACAAATTAATATTTATATATAGCCTCTTAAGTAATGCTGCTTTACTTCTCCATTTCTCATTTCCCATATTTTTGTCTACGTTAGCTATGTTTTTTTTGTAAAAACCGGGCATGTTTATTTTACTTTTTTTAGTATCATAGATTCGAATTTTATGTTTCTGTTTATAAATTCCCTTAAATGTTGTTAGGGCCTCCGAAATGTGAAATCAGTTATGAAGAAGCTGTGGAATTTGATCCAATCAAGCACCACAATTATTTCTGCCCATGGGTGAATGGGAATGTAGCTGGAGCAGGTTGTGGCACTAGCAATAGCTCCAGTGGTGTGAGTGCTATGGCTTTATGCGGTTGGAAGCTAACATTAGATGCCTTAGAGGAATTTCAGTCAATCGGGCATGTTCCTAATAAAGTCCGGGAGTCTGAATCAGCTGCATCTCTATATAAGGTTAGTGAGTTTATGCCGGGGTTATTTCCTAAGTTGTCTTGTGTTAACTTTTTTTTTTGAATTAATCAGTATTATTGCTCCATAAGCACTCATGTTATTATGATAGATTTCCTGCATATGTTTCCCTTTTATGGTAGTTTTTTATTTATCTTTGATTGCATCTCTGTATATAATTTGTTTTTGAAGAATTAATGTTTTGAACTTATGCCATTTCTATCTGTAAGATGACTTGGTGGCGTAAATATATTTTATACTTCCTACTACAATACAATGTCACATAATATTGGATCCAAAGATGTGTCAACTGTTTCAGGATGATCATTTTACTAATGGTCCTAAACTTGTGTCACACGACTCCTTTGGTGCAAGCCATGAAAGAAACTGACTTTAAATATCGACATGCAATTATCCAACTGGTATCTTTTTCTCATCTAGAAATTACTTATAATACTTGCAATTAATTATGTTTTAACAAATTGCTGGCTATCTGTGATAAAATCATGTGCTAAGTCCCATGCCTTGAATTTATGGGCAACAGGGATTAGAAAATATTTAGAATTTCAGAGTATGTAATCTGGCTGTTGGTGGAGCAGCCAACAACCATTTAATTTCTGGAGTTTAGAATATAAGCTAGTATTCTGTACCTTATTAGCCTGCATTCTTTCCTTACAGGTCTTGCCATCAATAGTTTTTGTGAAGGCAAACAATGGAGAGCCCTCCGAGAGTCTTAAGTTTCAACGGTTTGCTTGTGCGAACCTCTTTCAATGATTTAAAAAGAAGAGAATGAAGGCCTTTATACCTCAGATATATATGAAATGGTTTGCTTGTTGAAGTACATGCAGTTGGTTTGTAAGCTAGCTAATTATGATAGCTGGACGTATTATTTTGGTTATGTTAGTTGATGTAAAGATTGAATGTTTTGTGTTTGGTAAATGGCAAGTGCTTATAACTGTTTTCGTATTTTAGTGTTTTGGTTTGATTTGAGTTATTTTGGTGCATATAAAAAGAATACTGCATACTACTAAAACCTGAACAAGACATCGGTTGTTAACAAATAAACCAATGTCCAAGTAAAGCTAATACATCACATATTTTACAAAAGTGATGTAATATGTTAAATATTACAATGAAAATGGATAAAAATCGATGTTTGTTAGAACATATAACATCGGTTTTACCAAGAAACCGATGTCAACTAGACAATGTAACATCATATGACATCGGTTTCACTAAACAACCGATGTCTGGTAGAACATATAACATCGATTTTTACCAAGAAATCGATGTATATGTCTTCATATACCTTGCCTGTTCTATGTTTATGTTAATATAATGCATATAATATAGCATTATTTAAAAAGAACTACTGCAATATAACTCGAAAAATTGTAGCAGAGACATCGTAAATCTATTAGAAACTAATGTCAAAACCCATCATAGACATCGGCTAAAAACCGATGTCTAAATTTATGACCTTTCTCTACACTCGCATAGACATCAGTCAAATATTTTTTTTACAACGGCCAAAAACCGATGTCTATTGACATATTTCTAGTAGTGATTCTGCTCTAAAATCCCAACAGTCGATGTTTCTCCTGATGGAGATGATGATCCTAGTCTTGGAAATCAAAGATCGAATGTTGAGGGAATTTGGATTAAAAAGTGATTTGTTCTATGTAACATTATATTTTATGTTGTCCCACTCTTTGTCTACTGTGTAATTTAAATTTGAATTTTGGTATTATTTGTGCTAGCTTCGATGTTGAATTTTGGTATTGTTTCGATGTAACATTATATTCTGTTTCTAGGTTTTAATTTCTTTTTTTAATGCAATATTTTACTGTGAATTATGATCTGCAATAATATACGGTGAATTTCGTTTATGCATTTATATTTTAATTTACTGTGAATTTTGATCTACACTATTATGCTACAGATTTACTGTGTGTTATAATTATGCATTTATATTTTAATTTAATGTTTTCTTTTATCTGCAATTATTTACTGTGAATTTTTTACTTAAGCACTTATATTTCAGGAATTTGCAGAAAGTAGAAGGAGTTACAAGGAATGGCAAAGAAGCAGAAGAAATGCAAAAAACAATCGGGAAAGGAAATTAAGAGGCATGCAGATGGTGCAAACCCTCCCATCATAAACAATGAAGAAAAGCAGCAGGTGGAGGATGATGGAAAGCAGGTGGAGGATGATGGAAAACAGGTGGAGGAGAAAGCATTGAAAGGTCAAGGAGAAAACTCAAAAAACTCTAAAAACTCTACAAAAGCTGCCTCCCCCACCCCCGTAGACTCAAACACGGGCACAGTTACTAGTACCGAATCTGCAAAAAAGAGATCAGTGCGAGGTGTTTCTGCAATGCACAAAGTTGCCACTAAGAAAGCACAAGGGAAGAAGTTTAAAATCAGGTTCAATCGTAGTGGTGTTCCTATTGGAGATACTAGACGCACGTTGCAGTCCTATGTAGGCATGCTAGCCAGGACAATGGCACCGATCGATATACCATCATGGCCAAAAGTGGATGATGATTTAAAAGCAAAAATATGGAGTGATGTTCAGGTAGAATCAAAATTTGTTTTTATTTTTGAATTATAGCATATGACCATTTAAAAATGTTAGAAATGGTAGAATAATTGATTTTCCTCTGTTTTTCCTTCAGGGTACGTTCAAAGTGGAACCGGAAAGTGAGCATTATATTTTGATGTCTGCTGGTGCAAAGTGGAGACAGTTCAAGTCCATGTTAACATCTGATTATGTGATGCCTTTTATTGGTCAAAAGAAAAAGTTAGCGAAGCCCCCGAGGAAGTATGCTTATGTTGGTAAGGAGGCATGGAAAAGATTTGTTGCAATCAGGAGCACCGATGATTGGAAGGTATGCGTTATAGGGCAGTAATATATGAAGTATGATGCGGGAACCTTGAATAATTCTATATAAGCATACTGATTCAAAGAATTAATTTTATGCAGACACTTAATAAAGAGCAAAGTGAGAGGGTGAGTCAGCGAAAATATCCCCACAAGATGTCGAGGAAAGGATATGTTGGTGTGTAAGAGGAAGAAGTATGCATTTATAGAAAAATTTAATAAATGTTTTTTCAAGAATTTTCATTTGTTAAGTGCCTGGTGACAATTTTTTTGTTGAATTCTGTTTGGGCAATTTTATGGAAAATTGGTCGTTTGAAAGATAATGAAAATCCTGATGAAGAACTGGCTGAGATATATAGTAGAATTGTAAGATTTTTTTTTCCTTTTTTACTTTATTATTTCACATCGAATTTAAGAGCAGTCCATAATTTGAGTCATGTGTTAACAGGATGATGTGCTCGAAAAGAAGCTTACGGGTGATTTTGTTCCTAGCGGAATGAGTGATGTGCTGAGTACTGCATTGCAAACACCTGAGCATTCAGGTAGGGTAAGGGGAGTTGGAAGCTTCATAAGTCCATCAAAATACTTCAACATACCAAAAAAGAGAAAGAACCAAAGTTCCAAAGCTGAAAAAGAGACAAAGGATGAGCTTGAAAGAACAAAGGCTGAGCTTGAAAGAACAAAGAATGAATTTTCATCGCAGATTAACGAGCTGAAAGCCATGATGGCCAGTCTTCAATCACCAAATTTATCTGACAAGGCAAGTTGTCCAGTAGAACAACTTGATGAATTGATGGCCAACAATGAGGATGATGATATTTTTATTGCACCTGATCCCGTACGCCCCCCTTCTCCACCTGGAAACAAGGTAAAACAATTACGCACACACACACAGATATATAAATACAAGTCAAGGTTTTAATGGGATATGGTTTGTGATGACGGATACTTACAATTTAACGCATATATCTAGGGTCCAAGAAAATGTGAGCTGGTAGTTGATAACATAGATAATAAGGTAGCTTTTGGTAGGGTAGTACCTGAAGGTGATGCAGGTAAGTCGGTACATGGAATGCCTCTACAACCGGGACATGTTCGTGTCTCGGTGGATGGAGTCATCAAGGGAGATGCCTTGGTTCCGGTGCCCGTAGTTGGTGAAATTGAGACCGTCCGCCAAGCTGTTGGGTCTTATTTAGCATGGCCTCGGGACATGATCTCCTTCACCCCCACAATAGCTAAGGCATGTAGAGTTAATTAACAGTTGACTTGAATAATATGTACGTAGATGAACTTGCATAATAAGAATTGTATTTAGATATCATTTTTTTGTTTATTTGCAGAAAAGGAAAAATGAAGTTCAGTCAACAAAGAAGCCAAAAAATGAATTAGACAGGCTGCATGACATGTTTGCAAGTGTGAATCCCGATAAAAAAGTTCCTCATCGCTTTAAGTTGTTGTACAAACATGCTGTTACCTTTATGAAAGAAAGAGGAGATTCCATTCAGATTGAATATGAGGAAAAGGTGTTTGGAGTGGCAAAAATTATATACGTATTGCATGAGAATGTAATTGATTTGTTGAAGTTTGGAATGATTGGCTGGCCCGTTATATCAAGTTACATGACGTAATTTTTTCCTCCTTTTCTTCAAAATTTTGTCTCAAATTTTTCTTATTTTAATGCGAATATTTACGGCAGATTGTTTATATTTAATCTGTAGGTATTTGTCTACTGTGGTTGATGAGAGGAATTTGGATATGTTTGCGTTTGCTGATCCTGGAGCCACTTTCAAATTGAATGATGATTTTGAAGCTTACATTGTTCGTAGGCTGATGGCTGCACCTTCTCGGATATTATTCTTGCCTCATAATGAATAGTAGGCCTATCTAGTGTTTATAGTATTTAGCCAGAAAAAGAAAAGTCTACTGTTAGTTTATAGTATTTACAGTTAAGACTAATATTTGTGGTAGTTGTAACTTTATATAATTATTTTAAAATCTAACAACTGATTATTTTATCATAAAAACAGCTTTCATTGGATTTTGGTATTGATTTGGGAATCTGAAATTTTCATTCTCAATCCATTGCATTCCAACAAGTTTGAAGTGCTAGAAGCAGCGTTAGAACGGTAATACTTTTTTACCCCCTGATTTTGATACTTATATATATATATATATATATATATATAAGTCATGGATTTCTCGGGTTTAATACTATTCTTAAATAATACTCTTCGACAGAGCTGTCCGATCTTACAATGCTCAAACCGGACGTGTAAACAAAAATCCTAAAGTTAAAAATCTTCTGGTTAGTATTCTGCATATGCACTTTAACTTAGGTTATTTATAGTTTATTTCAATAATTTGGTTGCACAGATCGATAATTTGGTTATTATTGGATTAGGGATCCCCTAAACAACCCGGTGGGACTGAATGTGGGTATGTAGTCATGCGCTACATGAAGGACATAATTGAAGACAAGGAAATGGAATTTATAACCAAGGTGTGTGGTTTAATTTGTGTAATTTAACAGAAGTTTTTTATGAGTTGCGAGAATTCCGTCCTGCAGCTAGGCATGAGTTGAGTGTTGATATTGTTTATGAAAGCAAACGATTAGTTGACGAGGCCAAGTTGATGGTCCGTGAATTTGGTGGCAAAATACAGGATTGACATACTTGAGAAACTAAAAACAATCAGTCGAATTATATGTGTAGTAGATGTAGGATACTATTTTTGGGTTGGCCAGTAAGCCTATAGGCAGGTAGTTGAAGTAAACATGTATAACTAGAGTCTTAGACAACGGAAATTGGTTGGTTATCACTAAAATCTTTATTGTTCAGAGGTTCTGTTGGTAGCCGAACTTTAGTACTGTATCTTGCTGTGTGGGAGATTGTCAACTGTGTATTTTGATTTGGGATATATATAATTATCTTATCTTTCTTATTCATGTTATGATACATAAAATATCAAATTTCAGGAGGAAATGAGAAAAGGCAAAAAAGTGCATTATACATGTAGTTATAGAATTTAACAAATTCTTATTTTCCACGTCTCCCTATCATGTAGTTATAGAATTTCTTGGTTTTGGTCAACGCACATGCACAATTTTTATGATGTTCTACTCTGTTTAATATTCACAGTGGGCTTCGAAGAATCGGAAGAGTTGTTACACAGAGGAGGATCTTGACGTCGTTCGTTGTGAGGCAATTGATTATATCCAGGGATTTGTGTAATCATCGACGACCAAGTACTGAATGGCTTTCAAGCCTTAGTCTGCTGCTAATATTTTGTTAAGTTTTCTAGTACTGTTAAGTTGTCTAGCTAGTACTGTTATAAGTTGTTCTCTTTTGTCTTGACTTGTTCGATTTAGGATGCTTATATGCATGGTGAATATTGTGGATGGATCAGTTTGTTATATTGTGGATGGAGTTGTTAATTATTAATGAATTATGCTTTTTGGGTAAATGTTTTGTATTGCTTTTGGGTGAATGTTTTGTATTGCTAAGTTTGGTGAATGTTTTGTATACGAAACAAGCTTGGTGCCGTTCTAATTATGAACGTGCAATGGTGATTTTGATTTTGAATGGTAAATTTTTGGGCACCATAATTATGCAAATAACATCAATTTTAGTCTTTAAGACATCACCTAAAAACTGTTGTCTACAGTTTATTATTTTGGAAATTTTTGGGACCTATTTTACATCGGTTAAAAACCGATGTAGTATACATTGGGAGCTATTTTACATCGGTTCAAAACCGATATAGTATACAGTTTATTCTGGCAATTTTGGGATGTATTTTATATCGGTTAAAAACCGATGTAGTATACAGTTTACAACATCGGTTAAAAACCGATGTAGTATACAATTTATTCTGGCAATTTTGGGAGGTATTTTACATCGGTTAAAAACCGATGTAGTATACAGTTTACAACATCGGTTCTACCTAAAACCGATGTAGAACAGTGGTTGAGACATCGGTTCTATTTTGAAAACTGATGTTGTTGATTTGTATTTACATCGGTCTGTAACCGATGTAATAAGTCCTTTTTAACATCGGCCCAGAACCGATGTAAAAAACATGGACTTTTAACAACACCCACCTAGACATCGGTTTTGAAAAGTTTTTACATCGGCCCAAAACCGATGTTGTACCCAGTTTTTCTAGTAGTGAAATGCTGCGAATGCCAAGAATATCCTAATAGCCTCAAGTCTAGCCACTGGAGCATAGGTCTCATCATAGTCAATGCCTTTAGATTGTGAGTAACCTTTTGCTACCAGTCTTGCTTTATTTCTTGTTACTGTACCATCTTCACCAAGTTTGTTTCTAAATACCTACCTAGTACCAACCACTGTTCTATCTGTAGGTCTGGGTACCAGCTTCCATACTTCTTGTTGTTTAAATTGATTGAGTTCATCTTGCATAGCAATCACCCAATCAGGATCTGAAAGAGCTTCTTCAATTTTCTTAGGTTCCATTTCAGATAGAAACCCTGAATAATTACATTGATTTTTAAAAGCTCTTCTAGTCTTTACACCAACATCTGGATCACCAACGATTAGCTCAAAAGGATGAGCTCTATTCCAAACAGTCTGTCTGGGAAGATTTAGTCTTGATGATTCGCCTTGTTCTTCATTGTGATGTTGAATATGACTAGTTGATCCTTCATTAACTCCCCCTGAGTTGTTACCAGGATGATTAGATAAGTGTTCAGAAATATGAGTGATATTTTGAGAATTATCATAATTTTCATCACCATTATTCTGATTAGTCTCATCATTGATATTGTTGTCATTAGCATCAGCAAACACATCAGGTGGACTATCATCATCTGAATCTAGATCTGTCATATCTTCAAAAGATAGCTTTTCAGATGAATCTTCAGTTTGGATACTAGGAAGTTTAGTGTTATCAAATGTAATATTGACACTTTCCATCATCTTCTGATGTTCAATCAAATACACCTTATAAGCTCTTCTTTCATAACCAACAAAAATTGCTTCATGTGCTTTGGCTTCAAATTTTCCACCTTGATCATCTCCTTCTTTAAGTACAAAGCATTTTGCTCCAAATACATGAAAGTATTTGAGTGTTGGTTTCTTTTCATTCATGGCTTCATAGGGTGTTTTCATCAAGTCTTTGTTGATAAGAGTTCGATTCTGAGTATAGCAAGCAGTGTTAATAGCTTCAGCCCAAAAATACAATGGAAGCCTTGATTCACTTAACATAGTGCGTGCAGCTTCAATCAAGGTTCTATTCTTTCTTTCAACTACTCCATTTTGCTGAGGAGTTCTTGGAGCTGAGTATTGTCTAGTTATACCTTTTTCAGTAAAAAAGTTATTCAGAACTGCATTCTTGAATTCAGTTCCATTGTCTGACCTTATAGCCCTCACTGGATCCTTGGAATCCAGCTCAATTAACTTGATATGATCAATCACCAGTTGTGGAGTCTCATCTTTAGAAATCAGGAACAAGACCCATGTGAACTTTGAAAAATCATCAACAATCACAAGAGCATATCTTTTCTTTGACATAGACATCACATTCACTGGACCAAATAGATCCATGTGAAGTAACTGTAAAGGTTCAGTTATTGAAGACATATCAGTGCTTCTGTGAGTTGCCCTTTTTAGTTTGCCTTTTTGACAGGCATCATGTAACACCCCCTTCGCACAATGGAAGGAGATATTATTTAAAATCCATATTATGCACCAGAATACTAAAATAATCTCAAAATAAATGATTAAGTCTAAATAATGCTAGAAGTTCATAAGTCATAATCAATGGAATAAGGGTAGCTCTCCATAACACAATCCCAGATCCCCCTAAGCACCTGCCAGAAAAAGAAATACGGCATGAGCCAATCGCCCAGTACGGATTTGGAATACAATTTATAAAACAGAAAAATAGATAAGTGTATTTGACAATTATAGTAAAACATTTATTTTAAAAATATTCATGGCTGAAGCAACGAGTGGTTTGGATATTTTATACCGAGATCAGAACAGAACAGATACAGATACACACATCATAGGGTACCTAATGTGTGCAACAAATCGGATAACGTGTACGGCATATACAACGTCACCGTCAAATCAAATCACAAATCAAATCAAATCTGGGTGCACCCACGTATCCTGAAACAAATATCAAAATGCGCAAAAGCTCGCCACCTGAGCTATCAGAAGGATACGCCGTGACCAATCACACTGTCACGGAAGTGTCATGTCACTGGTGCCGCAATGACATGGCTGTAGTACCCCTACAGCTGGTTAACTCGGTATACCCTATATCACTAAGGGTTCAAATAAAGCATTTCGCAAAATTCTCAAAATCACATAAAACAAATATTTTCAATATTTATAGCAGATATATAACTTGCAAAATTCCAAAAGTTGCAGAAACAGATATTTAAATTCATAAATTTTAGAAAACCCCAGAAACAGATATTTGAATATTTTTCAAGACAAATGAATACATAATTTTAGAAAACCACAAAATCGATATTTGAATATTCCGGAAATATCCTAATTAAGAGTAGCGCTGAATAAAAGGAGAGAGAATCCGTACCTCAAAAATAGCAACTAAGAATACTAACGAAATCCACAGATGATTCGCTAAACTCTCGGCTCCCGATCTAAATTACAAAATATAATTTATAATTAAAATTTATTCTCTTTATATATATTTATTAAACTCATTACTATCACTAATTTATTAACTTAATATATATAACAGCTCAATTAACATGCACATCAATTAACTAACCATTACAACCGTCTACATCAAATTCATATAGCACTGACATTTTCTTTTCCAACTAATAGTAATTAATAATAAATCCATAGGTCATGGCATGATAATTAAATAAACTAATACTAACCTAACACATAAAACAATTGTTTTGACCCCACGGCCATACACACATGGTATCCATTCAATAAATTGAATATTAACATCTCCTGCATGACATGTACTAATGTTTTTAAGATCTTGTTAAATTCTTAAGTACACCAAACTTAAGTAACAGGGATTTATCAACCAACCACTTAACCTATAATCCTCATAAAACCAAAATAATGATATAAAACTAAATTAAGTTTAGACTATGTACACTATTCGGCGATAATATAACACTTGAATATGAAAATTAATTAAACATATGTAGACATTAATATGGTTCCGAGTGTGCTCCATAAAGAGAATTACATGTGGAGACTTTTATTCAAATTAATATATTCTTTATTAATCATAATACAGTCCATTAGTCAATTACCTGATCTTGGCAACACCAATTTATCAAATTAGTAGACCGAATGTGAGTGTTGCGCCTGTTTCCTCTGTTTTTTTTCTTCTCTTTCTACGCAGCCTTGCTTTAGGGTTTTAGGGTTTTAGTATTAGACCCAATACTATAACAATAATAGTAGGCGTCGGTGTTAATATATAGTGCACTAAATATCCTATGACTTTTAGACTTTTAATAATAAACTAAACACTTAATAGAAATCCCTTTTTTTTCTAATTAAACAATATTTTTAACCACTTATTCTAATTCTATTATTATTATTATTTTTATTTTTATTACTATTATTTAAAAATCACGTATATTACATATATACCCCCTTAAAAAGGATTCCGTCCCCGGAATCAAACGAAATTAAAACTCGTACCTAATTTAAATAATTGTGAATTGCTCTCACGAGTAGAATTTTCTAATTTTCAAGTACCGTTTTCCCTCTCTACTCTCTCGTTGAGCTTCTTTTTTTTTCCACAAAATTTTAACAAATGAAATAAATTTTAACACATCACATAGTCCTTCCTGTGTGAATTCCATAGAAGGTAAACCTCTCACCAATTCTCTCTTGACCAGAGAGTTCATCGTCTTGAAATTTAGGTGAGAAAGTTTCTTGTGCCATAGCCAACTTTCATTTGTGGATGCTTTATAATAGAAGCAATTGATTTCTTCAGTGCTTCCAGTGTTCATGTTGGCTACATACAAGTTTCCTTTTCTGAATCCCGTCATAGATGATTGTTCACTTCTTTTGTGTGAAACCAGACAATTATTTTTGTTAAAGTAGACTTCAAATCCCTTGTCACAGAATTGACTGATGCTGAGCAAATTATGCTCAAGTCCTTTTACAAAGGACACTTCTTCAATGATAACATTTCCAGATTCAAGTCTGCCATATCCATCGGTTCTACCTTTGCTGTTATCTCCAAAGGTAAGTACTGGGCCAGCCTTCTCCACCACATTTGTCAGCAGGGTTCTGTCTCCAGTCATATGCCTTGAACATCCACTGTCCAAGATCCAGGTTACTCGTTCAACCTGTTCAATACCCTGCAATGACAAATGGATTAAACCTTCTTCGGGACCCAAATTTGATTGGGTCCTGCAGATTTAAATTATTGACCTTTATCAGGCAAAACAACATTTTTAATTTTAACCTCTTTAGTCAATAAATATTTAACCTTATAAACAGATTTGAAAATCTTTCGTTTTATCTTGGGTATCCATGTTTCTGTAGCAGCAATAACACTTGTATCATTGACTGGACATTTGACCTGGTAAACATTCTTGGTAACCTTTTGTTTAGTCTTAGGTACAAATGTCTCTCTCCTAACTTGAGGAGGAAAAGCAGTCTTTGATCGAACATTATTGTTCCTGTTCATATGCTGTCGAGGAGCAGTCTGTTTAACACATGCATAACTACCATTAAAATAAGCATGCATACTGTTAAAAGCGCAAGACATACAATTGATAACACTACATGCTTTATGATTAGAATCAATGATAGGCATGGTATTTTTCTGCTTCAACTTATTACCACCTAATCCAGTCTTAGAAGAACTAGCTGTTTCAACAACTTTGATTGGCACTTTAGGTACATCTTTCTTAGATGAAACATTCGTTGTATTAGTGTCCTCAACAGATTTAGCCTTAACAAAGACTGTGACATCTTTCTTGGATGAAACATTCTTTGGATTAGCGTTCTTAACAGATTTATCCTTAACAACGACTGTGCCATTTGCACTATCCTCATTTCTTATTTCTTCTTGGATAACCATAGAAAGAATATCTGGTGGTTCAGCATCAGATTTTTTAAATAGAGGTTCTTTAACATTTTTGAGCACATGTGGTATTCCCCTTTCTTTAGCACTAACAGGGTTAGGGGAATTTATGCCCAATGATCCAACAGCTTCATTGTAACCATACCCTATACCTGTTGTTCGTTCTACAACTTGATTGTTAAAAAACTCTTTGGAAACTTTAACAGAATTATAACAAGCCCTGACCTGTGTTTCAAGTTCAGTAATTCTAGCCATTTGTTTGCCTACAACTTCTAGAATAGCTTTCTCCTTTTTATAAAGCATTGTTATTTCATCTCTTTGTTGATCTTGATTAATATGTACCTTTTTCAATTCTGACACTTCGTTGCCAAGTTTAGTGCTTAGCAGATCTAGTCTTCTATATTCAATTTGTGCATTACCTAAGGAATTATAAAGACTACGAATCAACTCAGGGTCAGTAACAATTACCGGTTTGTTATGATAATCAGATGCTTCATTATTTGCCACCAACGCAAAATTTCCATATTCTTCATCTTCGCTGTCCGTGTCATCCCAACTCTTACCAGCCGCAACATAGGCTTTTCCAGGTTTCTTCTTCTCAGCAGCAAAATCTCTTCTTTGAGTTTGCTTGGGTTTCTGACATTCAGTGGCAAAGTACCCCAATTCATTACAGTTAAAGCAACGAATCTTGCTTCTATCAACAGATCCAGTTTTGTATCCTCCCCTGTTACTAGAGGAAGAAGAGCCTCCACTCTGGAATCTGTTATTTGACTTGAACCTGTACTTTGGATTTCATCTGAATCTGAAGTTGCCAAATTGCCTTACCATCAATGCCAGGGATTCATCTTCCAGTTGATCTAGCTCTTCCAATGAGTAAAAGTCTCCACCATCCTGAGTAGGTGGTGTCTGACCAAGCTCTACTTCAGTCTTTTCCTTGTCTGAGCTGTAAGGTAGAACAACCTTAGCTTCCACTTCCTTAGGTGCCTCAACTACAAGAGCTGTAGATGAACTTGGCACTCTTCCTTTACCAGAGACCTCCCTTTGCTGTACTTGTTCCAGTTCATAGGTTTTCAGAACGCCAAACAATCTTTCAAGAGAAACCTTATTCAAATCTCTTGATTCTCTGATGGCTGTAATCCTATGTTCAAGATGAGTGGGCATAGTTAACAAAAACTTCATATTAATCTCCTTCAGTGTATATTGCTTGTCATGAACTTGCAAGTTGTTGATTATTTTGTTATACCTTTCAAACACTTCCTGAATTGTAACACCCCCAGATCCGGGGTCCGGGATCCGGTGGTTACGGTTTCCAATTCTGTCCATAACAATTGAGCTTTCCTTAACATAAAATAAATTACATCTCTATAACCCAACACAACAATATAAAACACACCCGTTATAGTCCCAGAGATGAAATCAGAGTTACAATCAAATTTTTATTAATCACATTATGAATTCTTACAATCCAAAAGGATTTCAATATAAATACATACTCTTTGCCATCCATTTACATAAGTCATACTATACCATATTCTTGGTACTGAAAGAATAAATATACCCTACCAATAGCTTCTTCTTCAGCTCTGGTAGTCCCATCATCCTCGCCCGCGTCGAGTGCGCCTTGTGCGAGTCATCTGATCTAGCTGTTGTTGTGATATAATAATAAGGCAAGGGTGAGCAATAGCCCACCAACAATAATATATAACTGAACGATAATGTATAACAGTTCAAAAGTATCTTTCAAACCATATGCCATGCATTTACGGAAATGATGCCAGTATAATATGAACGATGAAGTTACAAGGTAACTTAAAGTATTTGTTTGTGGAAATATCTGCTACATCAAAGTAAGCGAGATATTCTTATTGTTATTAAGAAGAGGAGTTTGCAAGAAAAGGTTGCAATTCCAGTTATGACCCTTTTCCAACTCTGCCAACAGTAATCATGTTGCAGGAAATAAATAAATTTGGATGATGAACCAATGATGGAGTATTCACCGCGCCCGCTGTTCCAATCTTGATGATCAGTCGAGATCGTACAGCTCAATTTAGATTTACTACCGGTAGAAGGAAGAACTGACGGCTTTACTTGTATACCGCCTTACTAGCTCTCCCCGGCCAACGGTTGGGCCAAAGGGGATGGACCGGCGCTACTCGGCCTCTTACACGACTCCTAGTTCAAATAGAATTCATGATTCTGAATGTAACGTTCGTCCCCCTTTCCCCAAGTATAATACTTGTTGATAAGACTCCACAAAGTAGTCGTATCTAGTTGGAAAGGAAAATTTACCAATAACTCCCAAGCTATTACTTGGTAACGGATATTAACTTGTTCCAGTAATCTTACCCCTCGAAAGATGAGAAGGTAAGCAACGACTTAATAAGTCAACAGCACCCGAGTTGCGGGTGAAGGGAATACTTTATGACCGGGAAGTCGACAAGATAAATAACATTTTCCAAGTAAGGTTCCCTTATTATTAAGGAGATAGACTCGAAGAAGAATGATGTCTGAGAACCTTTCTTGATATAAGATTAATAATAATATGACTCCGAAATATTTTTCGTAATAATCGAAGAAGATAACCCTTATTGAGGTTATTCTAAATATGGAATAAATATTCAGAGAATATTTATTGAATTAAAATATTTTACAGAATATTTAGGAATATGAAAGAATGTCTTAAATCAGAGTATTTCTCAAAATAATCCCTGAAGAAATATCAGGAGAATATTTATTGAATAAATAAATATTTAAATGAATATTCAAAACAATATTCATTAATTAATAAGACCTGAAAAGAATATTTAAGGTAATATTCATAATTAATTAGGAATTTAAATGAATATTCAAAAGTAATATTCATTTAATGAATAATATCCTAAATGAATATCAAGTAATATTCATTTAGTAATCCAAGCCTTAAGGAATATTCGAGATAATATTCGATAATTAAATCAAGCTTCAGATGAATATTAAAATAATATTCATCAAGTATTTAATATCTTAAATGAATATTCAAAAGTAATATTTATTTAATAAAATAATAATCTAAAAGAATATCCAAAATAATATTCATTTAATAGTCTCATCTTTAGAAGAATATTCGAAATAATAGTCGATAATCAATTCGACTCTGAATGAATATTGAGAAATATTATTCGTTGAATAGTTACGTTCAAATAATTATTTGAAGTAAGGATCGTTAAAATAATTAGTCTCGATCGAATATTCAAATAATATTCGTCGCCCAAATAATAGAAAATATTTACTTAAATATTTTCTTCCGAGGTAATCTCGATATATCAAGGAATATTGACTCCCGGTCTATTTTTGATTAATAAGATATATACGCCCTTCTATGAGGGTCTTACAATAACCGGCTTATAACTGATATATAACTATCTAGCTTATAAGCCAACAATAACATTCAGGGAACAAGTATATCAATTCAACTTGAAAGTAGGCATGCATGCAATGGCATATGTATATCAGCAATCATATATATATATTATTCAATCACAACAACAGCCTAAAAGAAGGGAATTGAAACTTGCCTGGTAGTCGAGTACGGTAAGGGGTAGTGGTAGCGGGTCCCGGTTCAGCTTGGTGATCTATAAATAGCCAAGGCATTCGGGATTAATCACTTAACATATTAAAAGTTAAGTTATACTTAATTCGAAACTCGTTCTCGAGTTATCTCGTTATACCCCTTTTAGTGGATTACTTTTATTCACTGATCCGACCCGACATTCGTTCGTTAATACGACATGTCATTGTACTTATACTTGGGACATACTTAAGTCATATGAGTTCTAAAGTCGATCGTTACGAACCAATACTATACTCCGAGTTTTATCGTTCGTTTTCTACGCGTTTTACCAAGGTTATAACCAAGCGGGTTTTTAGGGGTTCGTTCGCGTTTAACCTCGACTCGAACATTTTTAATAAATCGAAAAATGATCCTTTTGACATACAGTTTTCTTTCACGCCTTCCTTTTTACCTCTAGTATTTATTTACCAAGGTTCGCCATGACGTTACATAGTTTACGAGGGTTCAATTACAGTTACGAACTTTCGGTTACGGATTCGAACTACTTTTAGTAATTTGGTCATAAATCCTAAACCGTAAGTCCGTTTCACGTGATCTTTATATCAAAACGAAGCTTAGAACATTACCTATCCTATCATGGCAGATAAGGTCTCTGGACAGTAGGGGTTCGACATGAAAAATGGCATACAAAACATGGTATTGCAAAATCGGGCATTATAACCGCTGTAAATCGAATATCTACCAATTCCGAATCTTCCCATAAACATAGTATCCAACCCAAACAACATATACATGACTTATATACATGAACTGAGGCCAAGCAATGCCTTTCCGTTCATCTAGCTATTTACATCATTAATCCAAAAATCCATACATAATCATGCTTATAATCTTAACATAACCATAACTAAGTTATAACTATCATAAACATGCTTAAATCTCAAACAAGGGTTAGGGTTTCAAGAGCTTTATACCTTCCTTGGAGTGTGTTCTAGCCTCACTAAGCTTTGTATGATCCTTGGGTGGCCTTAAGCTAGCTAAATCAACCATAAAAATCAAAGAAAACCAACATTAGTTCTTGAAGAACACTATTCACCCTCCTTGTAAATGATTTATTTGAAAATGGAAACAAAGGATTTTGGACTTGAAATTTCTAGGAGATTAGTTTCTTGAAATATAGAACTCACCTTAAAAATTACAAGATCAAATGATGGTGGGAGCTTGGACTTTGGATTTGGAATTAAGGAAATAGCCGAATGGATGGAATAATGGGGGGAGGAGGAGTTTTGCTTGGTTGCTCTTGACAATAATGCATAAAGTGATATGTTTAACATAATATCTCATCCTTGGTTGCTTTAATAAAGTGATGATGCATGGGGTGATGTATTTGGCAAGACAAGTGTTGAGTTTTGGATGGTGCTAAGGCTAACCAAGTGGTTGCTTGCTAAGTACTAGTTTAAATCTCTAAGCATGCTAGTTACTTTAAGCCACTTGGTTGCTAGATATTTATTCTAGTAGCTTGCACAATACTCTTGCTTCCTCTGCTTGTTTCTGTGTCCGGTTATTACCCGTTTCGATTGATCGTTCGTGAGAATATTTCACGGATTTCTAATTAGGGCTTACCGGGAATCCTCTTTAATATTAATACTTTCATTCTCCATCTTTCATTCTAACTTTCCAATTTATATTCCTTAAATCCATTCATTAAGTACTTAAGGCTATCAGTGTCCAGGGAACTCTCGGAGAAAATAAAAGTGCGGTTTTTCAGAATCCGACAGCTTTTACATACACTTATTTTCCCCCTGGATCACTAATACGAACTCGGAAATCCGTTCCGAATGCTTCTGTATAGTGTCGTCTCATATTATTATATACTCCCACCAAACACTATTCATTATGTATTCTTTACTTGTTCTCTTAGGGTGGTACAATTGTCCGTATTCTCTTTCGATCGTTCCTTAACCTTTTTACGGAACTACTGGATTAATCGTTATCGATCTGGATGACATGAGGGTATTCTCCTGGTTGAAATTGCCATATCTTATTCCCTTAGAAGATAGATTATTCTTACCTATGTTGTTACCCTTTAGCATCCTTCAAGACATAGAAATAATAAAGTCGAATTCCATTCATTCTTTCCAAATATCAATTATTACATTGTAGCCATAACCACTCCTCAGTGGTTTCCTACCTTCATTCTTAAATCAAATATAATAACATCCCAAAATATCAAATCCTCAAAGTTAATATCTCAATTCTTGGATTATAATAATATTTAATCCACTGTCCGGTCAAATATTATACCGAAAAAGAATTTGGAATTTCTGAATTCCGATCGTCTCTGCATTCACTTATTTCCTCCGCGTATTACTAATATGACTTCGAAACATCCATATCACGTCCCGTACATAGGGTGGCGTGAAAAGTTTTCCAACTTACAAAATCACTATTCATCCACCAAATTACTATGCACGTACAGGAAACACTATGCACGTACGGGAAATACTATGCACGTATGGGAAACACTATGCACGTACTCATTTCCCTTCAAGGATCCATTAGCTCCTTCCTGGATGGTAGATTATTCTTATCTAGGTTCTCAACCATCGAATTACTCTATTCTGACAATATACCAATGCATCAGGATCATTGTCCAAAGCAATATCCATTCATTACAATCATTGTTCTTTGAAACCACCATTCATTAGAGCTGGTGACCTTGTTGTCGGAATCATTGTTCTTCATTTTATCATTACTTAATAAAAAGTTTTAATTATATCCAAAATTTGGGGTTCTTACAGTCTCCCCTCCTTAAAAGGATTCCGTCCCGGAATCAGGTAGGAAGCAAAGAGTCGTTCTACCCTTCCTCAGCACATCTTCTAGTGCTACAATCCATACTGTATCCTTTTTCCATCAACGTTGCTACTTTTCGTACAACTCACTATCCGGGTTATACTCTTACTCAGTCTTATCCTTATTGATACCTGCAGTAACATTGGTATCACTATCACCCTACGATTCGGAGGTAACCTCGCTCGTACTGTGCATTTCCTGATCGCTTTAATCTTCGCAATCTCGATCAATATAGAGAAGTGGAAAGATTTATTGAGAGATCACTATGATCAATTGAACATTTGTTATATTGCATAGTTAGTACAGAAGGGGGCCAGCCTTTAGTACTTGACAAGCAATTAAACAAGTCATGGCATTCCACTTAGACTTCTAAAACATAGACAGATAGTCACGTAGCAGTACCTCCCCTCCTAAAAGGGTTGTTCTTCTCAATTCATAAAGAAGATGAATAAGAGAGAAGAAGAGAAAAGAGTTCTACAGGATTATAGAAAGCTTTCATGATTGTAGAATATCATACTCAGAATTTACCTCTGAACTATAGAGATTTATCAAAGAAGAAATTAATCATAATTATATCCAATACTATTTGATCGCAATCTCACGTGTCAACATATCTTGCTGCTTTGTCCATTATTCTATGGACAAATACTCTTGTTCAATCTTAGCGATACTCACATTCGGGAAATCTTTCAACCTTTCAGGTTAAATCTTAGATTTCTCACTTGACATCATTATTACTGACATCCCATATCATGTTACTAGCTTTTTCATAACTATAATATTGACACTATCAGGTTGTCATCCTGAGAATTCATTAGAAAACCCATTCATAACATTCCTTGCTTCTCATTCCATAGTTGCTTCCCCAGCCCTTTTCTTTATCAATCACATCCTTCTTATTAGCTGATTCTTACTCATTTCTATTATTTACTTTCACCTTCACCTCTTTACTGAGACACCTTTTTGCACTTGGTACCTCCTTATCGGTATCCCGTCACATTTATTCTATAATCATCACGTTATTCCAATTTAAACTTTCCGAAATGAATCTGGCCCGATCCCTTTAACTTAGATTCATATAATCTACTTCTGCCAACCTTGTTTCTCATTACTTGTTCTTTTCTATCCGTGGTTTTCCACAGGTTGTCTTTCGTAAGTCAGACCAGGTCGTATATCTACATGCTCGTACTCCTATCATCTGTCGAACATCTGCATTTTACTGGCGTAGCCTGGCCACATGAAAACCCGTTATGACCGTGCTATAATTTTGGGGGTAAGGCTGGCTCGAATACCGCCGCCCGAACACTTTAAACTCTCAGGTGGCCCAATAAGTCTTGGGCTCAACCGCCCTTCCCTCCAAGTCTCATTAATTCTTTCTACGGGAATACGTTTAGCATCACGAATTATCAACCTCATATTCTCTATCTTGTTTGTGCAGAAGTATACTAACACAAACTTGCTTGTCATTCATCAACATGCCATTTAGCTTATCAATAGCAGCACTTTCTTTATATTTACGTTGTCATCTCCTTTCTTAGAAGAATCACCATCGCTTGTTGTTTACGTTGTGCGTTAATAGCTAACCCTACGGGTTTCAAATCCCTTAGGGAGACAAAGTAATCATTATTCCTTATCCATAAGGAACACTTCCTGAACTTGATGTAGATATAACGTGAAGCAGATAGAATTGCAGAAGAGTTTCAAGCATCGCAGCTAGGCCCGGTTGATGAAACTATCACTTATGCATCTTCCATAAAAGACTGGAAACTTAATGGTTTACTTCATCAATTTTGTACCATGGTCCTGGTTTGCCTCAAAACGGGACCTTCTAAGGTACGTAATATGCTTAAGACTTCATCAGGAATCGAATCTTTACTTAAACTATTATTACCTTCGATTCTTGCACAATCATCAAAAGGAATGTAACTTCCTCCACTCCAATATGACCTTCAAGGTCTTTCCAAATATCATTTTGTTTCTTCGGTATGAACATTTATAATTATTCCTTTATACTTAGACTGTCGGCCACCTCATTGGCCTTTCCTGATAATAATAATTTCTGGTAATCCTTGTTCTCTGGATATATTCTAATTCAACCATTTCTACATCATTCCCATCTTTGTTGGGTGAAAGTATTCTCCCTTAAGCTCTGCTGATGGAGAAAAATATATTTATCAGTCTTTCTCCATAAGTCATTGCTTCCACCTACCCGTGGGAACTTTATCACGTTTATTCCCAATCCTACTTAGGATACTTCTCTTCTTAGTTCTTTCCTTATCTTAGGATAATCTCAACCTTTATAGGTTCAATCCATACTTCCTTAGGGTTTCATACATGCCTCATCTGGCATTATTGTTACGATGTCATACATCCCTTACCAAACTTCCATTTTGAAGTTCGGAATATTACCTTTTTGCTTGTAAGGTGTTATAGGCCATCCTTATCATTCCTCCGGTATTTTCTGGGTACCGGGTATATCAAAATGTCATTGATCAATACTCTAATAATTCTATCTATGTTCTTTCCAGAACTCTTTTTAATAATCCTTACCGGTCATTGTTGCCTTAGCAAGTCCAGCTCATAACATCTGAAGTCATAATGTCGTTATTAGGGTTAATGCCACCCCTTGTGCATTCCCCAGGGTTTGTCTTAATTTATGGATATCCTATCCTTAATTCAACTGCCAAGGAATTCTTGCATCTTATAATTGGCAATCGGATCATGTATCCTTAATAAAGGTCTCTTTTCAATCAGTCTCATTTGATAATCGATCGGCGGCTTAATGCCACCCTCTTCTTCCAGATAGTTGTCAGCCTATTTGGCCTTCCAAAAGGCAACGTATGCCTATCTGCTCTCTTACAGAACTTGGTAATGGTAGCAAGGATGTTTTGGAAGATATTGGTCGAGTTCAACGTGAATCTCTTAGTACTTATCGTTCTTTTCAAATGTACTTGTCTTAGACAAAATTTCTACAGCATACTGTTCAATTTCTGACCTTTTCTATACCCTCTTCATATACCTTCATTGTTTACTTTCCTCCGTCATAGTATATTCATGGTATTCATGATACCCTAACATCATACATCTCAAGTCACTATACTTCCATTTTACTCGAAATCTTGGACAACCATATACACATGAGTCACTTTAGTACGGGTGACCCCATCCCAAAAAGGTCTAGTGAATTCCAAATCAAAACATGGGTTGTTCGGCAGAAGATTCAAACGATCTCATTAATGTTTCCTTTATATCAAAAGCCCTTGCAGTCGGTGCTTTCTTAGAAGCAACCCTGCTTTGTCTTTTCATTGCTGGTCTAGTCACTTTATAGACCGTTGTGACTTGGCCTCAACTGGCCACACTAAAATAAAAATATATGATTTTAAGGGTTGGCTAATTAGCATTACTTTTCTAGCAATTGCCGGCATAGTGTCTTCTTCTTTGATACCTTTCTACCTTTCCAAAACTTTACTCCATATAAGTCTTAATCGACTACTCGGCACCGTCTCCGGTCACCTTTCCTCCACTTTTATCTTTTCAACTGTACTTATCAATCCTGCGTGCCACACAAGCTTACCATTCCTGGCATAACATCCTTTTCATTTAAGTCAATCCTGGAATTTCTCAGTCCGGCTGGTTTCTTACTTACATTTCCTATTTTCGTCCAATCTCACTTCATCATTTTATCACTACCGTCGATTGTAATGCTCAGGGTCCGTTTACTAACCCATTTTACAGCATCCTTACCCAAATCACAGGGTTTGCTCCAATTTTTTTACTCTCTTCCATGACATTCTCTGATAATCAGAAAGACAAGGTTTGCCAAAATTCACCGAATTCCTTTCCAGACTCAGGGAAATTTTGATCAATCTAACCACCTACTGGTAACATTAAGGAGACCAGTTTCGAAACCTGAAGAATAGTTCTATGAACCTCCAAGCAGGTGGAATCATAAGCAGTCATAGTTAACGAAATAATCATCATCGGATTGGAAGTTTACCCACTGGAGAGGAATCAATTATATCCATCCCTTAAAAGGGAATCAATAGTTTCAAACTGAAACCTGTCACAACGTCCTGATATTCAATACTACCAAATGTCGGTCTACCTAACCCTTTATGTGAGGCGTCATTGGAAGCACAAAGTCTCCTTTTTCCATTAAGCAATGCCAGCTCTTGGTCATTACGAATTTCACCTTTTAGCTCCACGAAGATTTTCTCACATTTTTCTCTTCAACTGCTGATCGTATTACTTGATCTATTATAATTCCGTGTCGGAGTAAACTTAAGGTAACTACTATAATCCATTCAAAGAGAAGAAGGAATTTAATATTCCTCTGAATCACATGCATATAACGTTTCTGGTTCATCATTTAACTGAGTTGAATTAACTCTATACTCAGTCTCTGGCAGTAGTCTCATTACGAGTTCATCTTGACTCACTGGTCTTATCTTCCGGTAGGTTCTGAGATCATTGTCTTGCTTACTACTTCCTCATATAACTTTATCCAATCATGCTGTCACTTCCCAATGTTTTCACTTTCTAACTGATTCATTCATAAAATGGACATTTTCCTGAATAAAACAATTTCATCAACCTCAATTTGGTTCCATAAATTACAACCTATGACATCTGCCTTCTCATGGCGAATTATTACTAACCATATTCATACTTATTCATTTATCAAATGATATGGCACTTACTGCCTCCTTCTCAACTATTCCTAGAGACTCTGCTCCTCGCCCTAAATCGATGTCTTTGGTAATCATACATCCCTCTAGCTCTTTCTTTGTTAAGATGAAAATCTCTAAGGATTCTCATCTATTTCCGTATAAGATCTCAAGTAATTCTTCCAATCCTTCTTTCTTGCTGGTACCACATCTGGTAGTCCGGCTATGAATTCAACATGCATCTTCAGATCTCTTAATAATATCTCGGTTCTTTATACTCACTTTTCTGAGCACCATATCTTAATCATCACAGTCATTCTGGCTGCGACCCTCATTACCCATGGGTAAGCTCCTTATCCTAACAGGATTTTCCTTATTTGCTGGAACCTCTTCCGGGTCTCCAGTAGGGTACTCCATCGAATTACCCGCTGATCTTCAGCATATAAAGCATCATCGCGCTGTTGCTCGTATGCCTCAAGGTTAGTCGCCTTACTCGTCGATACGATATCGAGCTAAGTTACTATCATTATACTTACGAGTTCCCATAAGGGTTTTATATGTCATCACTACATTAAGTAGTCCGACTATGAACTTGGCAAGAGTTCTTATTATCTTATTGAATTTATTGTTTTAACGTCACCTCATCTCTGGGGTTTATAACGTACGCTCTGATACCACTTCTGTAACACCCCCAGATCCGGGGTCCGGGATCCGGTGGTTACGGTTTCCAATTCTGTCCATAACAATTGAGCTTTCCTTAACATAAAATAAATTACATCTCTATAACCCAACACAACAATATAAAACACACCCGTTATAGTCCCAGAGATGAAATCAGAGTAACAATCAAATTTTTATTAATCACATTATGAATTCTTACAATCCAAAAGGATTTCAATATAAATACATACTCTTTGCCATCCATTTACATAAGTCATACTATACCATATTCTTGGTACTGAAAGAATAAATATACCCTACCAATAGCTTCTTCTTCAGCTCTGGTAGTCCCATCGTCCTCGCCCGCGTCGAGTGCGCCTTGTGCGAGTCATCTGATCTAGCTGTTGTTGTGATATAATAATAAGGCAAGGGTGAGCAATAGCCCACCAACAATAATATATAACTGAACGATAATGTATAACAGTTCAAAAGTATCTTTCAAACCATATGCCATGCATTTACGGAAATGATGCCAGTATAATATGAACGATGAAGTTACAAGGTAACTTAAAGTATTTGTTTGTGGAAATATCTGCTACATCAAAGTAAGCGAGATATTCTTATTGTTATTAAGAAGAGGAGTTTGCAAGAAAAGGTTGCAATTCCAGTTATGACCCTTTTCCAACTCTGCCAACAGTAATCATGTTGCAGGAAATAAATAAATTTGGATGATGAACCAATGATGGAGTATTCACCGCGCCCGCTGTTCCAATCTTGATGATCAGTCGAGATCGTACAGCTCAATTTAGATTTACTACCGGTAGAAGGAAGAACTGACGGCTTTACTTGTATACCGCCTTACTAGCTCTCCCCGGCCAACGGTTGGGCCAAAGGGGATGGACCGGCGCTACTCGGCCTCTTACACGACTCCTAGTTCAAATAGAATTCATGATTCTGAATGTAACGTTCGTCCCCCTTTCCCCAAGTATAATACTTGTTGATAAGACTCCACAAAGTAGTCGTATCTAGTTGGAAAGGAAAATTTACCAATAACTCCCAAGCTATTACTTGGTAACGGATATTAACTTGTTCCAGTAATCTTACCCCTCGAAAGATGAGAAGGTAAGCAACGACTTAATAAGTCAACAGCACCCGAGTTGCGGGTGAAGGGAATACTTTATGACCGGGAAGTCGACAAGATAAATAACATTTTCCAAGTAAGGTTCCCTTATTATTAAGGAGATAGACTCGAAGAAGAATGATGTCTGAGAACCTTTCTTGATATAAGATTAATAATAATATGACTCCGAAATATTTTTCGTAATAATCGAAGAAGATAACCCTTATTGAGGTTATTCTAAATATGGAATAAATATTCAGAGAATATTTATTGAATTAAAATATTTTACAGAATATTTAGGAATATGAAAGAATGTCTTAAATCAGAGTATTTCTCAAAATAATCCCTGAAGAAATATCAGGAGAATATTTATTGAATAAATAAATATTTAAATGAATATTCAAAACAATATTCATTAATTAATAAGACCTGAAAAGAATATTTAAGGTAATATTCATAATTAATTAGGAATTTAAATGAATATTCAAAAGTAATATTCATTTAATGAATAATATCCTAAATGAATATCAAGTAATATTCATTTAGTAATCCAAGCCTTAAGGAATATTCGAGATAATATTCGATAATTAAATCAAGCTTCAGATGAATATTAAAATAATATTCATCAAGTATTTAATATCTTAAATGAATATTCAAAAGTAATATTTATTTAATAAAATAATAATCTAAAAGAATATCCAAAATAATATTCATTTAATAGTCTCATCTTTAGAAGAATATTCGAAATAATAGTCGATAATCAATTCGACTCTGAATGAATATTGAGAAATATTATTCGTTGAATAGTTACGTTCAAATAATTATTTGAAGTAAGGATCGTTAAAATAATTAGTCTCGATCGAATATTCAAATAATATTCGTCGCCCAAATAATAGAAAATATTTACTTAAATATTTTCTTCCGAGGTAATCTCGATATATCAAGGAATATTGACTCCCGGTCTATTTTTGATTAATAAGATATATACGCCCTTCTATGAGGGTCTTACAATAACCGGCTTATAACTGATATATAACTATCTAGCTTATAAGCCAACAATAACATTCAGGGAACAAGTATATCAATTCAACTTGAAAGTAGGCATGCATGCAATGGCATATGTATATCAGCAATCATATATATATATTATTCAATCACAACAACAGCCTAAAAGAAGGGAATTGAAACTTGCCTGGTAGTCGAGTACGGTAAGGGGTAGTGGTAGCGGGTCCCGGTTCAGCTTGGTGATCTATAAATAGCCAAGGCATTCGGGATTAATCACTTAACATATTAAAAGTTAAGTTATACTTAATTCGAAACTCGTTCTCGAGTTATCTCGTTATACCCCTTTTAGTGGATTACTTTTATTCACTGATCCGACCCGACATTCGTTCGTTAATACGACATGTCATTGTACTTATACTTGGGACATACTTAAGTCATATGAGTTCTAAAGTCGATCGTTACGAACCAATACTATACTCCGAGTTTTATCGTTCGTTTTCTACGCGTTTTACCAAGGTTATAACCAAGCGGGTTTTTAGGGGTTCGTTCGCGTTTAACCTCGACTCGAACATTTTTAATAAATCGAAAAATGATCCTTTTGACATACAGTTTTCTTTCACGCCTTCCTTTTTACCTCTAGTATTTATTTACCAAGGTTCGCCATGACGTTACATAGTTTACGAGGGTTCAATTACAGTTACGAACTTTCGGTTACGGATTCGAACTACTTTTAGTAATTTGGTCATAAATCCTAAACCGTAAGTCCGTTTCACGTGATCTTTATATCAAAACGAAGCTTAGAACATTACCTATCCTATCATGGCAGATAAGGTCTCTGGACAGTAGGGGTTCGACATGAAAAATGGCATACAAAACATGGTATTGCAAAATCGGGCATTATAACCGCTGTAAATCGAATATCTACCAATTCCGAATCTTCCCATAAACATAGTATCCAACCCAAACAACATATACATGACTTATATACATGAACTGAGGCCAAGCAATGCCTTTCCGTTCATCTAGCTATTTACATCATTAATCCAAAAATCCATACATAATCATGCTTATAATCTTAACATAACCATAACTAAGTTATAACTATCATAAACATGCTTAAATCTCAAACAAGGGTTAGGGTTTCAAGAGCTTTATACCTTCCTTGGAGTGTGTTCTAGCCTCACTAAGCTTTGTATGATCCTTGGGTGGCCTTAAGCTAGCTAAATCAACCATAAAAATCAAAGAAAACCAACATTAGTTCTTGAAGAACACTATTCACCCTCCTTGTAAATGATTTATTTGAAAATGGAAACAAAGGATTTTGGACTTGAAATTTCTAGGAGATTAGTTTCTTGAAATATAGAACTCACCTTAAAAATTACAAGATCAAATGATGGTGGGAGCTTGGACTTTGGATTTGGAATTAAGGAAATAGCCGAATGGATGGAATAATGGGGGGAGGAGGAGTTTTGCTTGGTTGCTCTTGACAATAATGCATAAAGTGATATGTTTAACATAATATCTCATCCTTGGTTGCTTTAATAAAGTGATGATGCATGGGGTGATGTATTTGGCAAGACAAGTGTTGAGTTTTGGATGGTGCTAAGGCTAACCAAGTGGTTGCTTGCTAAGTACTAGTTTAAATCTCTAAGCATGCTAGTTACTTTAAGCCACTTGGTTGCTAGATATTTATTCTAGTAGCTTGCACAATACTCTTGCTTCCTCTGCTTGTTTCTGTGTCCGGTTATTACCCGTTTCGATTGATCGTTCGTGAGAATATTTCACGGATTTCTAATTAGGGTTTACCGGGAATCCTCTTTAATATTAATACTTTCATTCTCCATCTTTCATTCTAACTTTCCAATTTATATTCCTTAAATCCATTCATTAAGTACTTAAGGCTATCAGTGTCCAGGGAACTCTCGGAGAAAATAAAAGTGCGGTTTTTCAGAATCCGACAGCTTTTACATACACTTATTTTCCCCCTGGATCACTAATACGAACTCGGAAATCCGTTCCGAATGCTTCTGTATAGTGTCGTCTCATATTATTATATACTCCCACCAAACACTATTCATTATGTATTCTTTACTTGTTCTCTTAGGGTGGTACAATTGTCCGTATTCTCTTTCGATCGTTCCTTAACCTTTTTACGGAACTACTGGATTAATCGTTATCGATCTGGATGACATGAGGGTATTCTCCTGGTTGAAATTGCCATATCTTATTCCCTTAGAAGATAGATTATTCTTACCTATGTTGTTACCCTTTAGCATCCTTCAAGACATAGAAATAATAAAGTCGAATTCCATTCATTCTTTCCAAATATCAATTATTACATTGTAGCCATAACCACTCCTCAGTGGTTTCCTACCTTCATTCTTAAATCAAATATAATAACATCCCAAAATATCAAATCCTCAAAGTTAATATCTCAATTCTTGGATTATAATAATATTTAATCCACTGTCCGGTCAAATATTATACCGAAAAAGAATTTGGAATTTCTGAATTCCGATCGTCTCTGCATTCACTTATTTCCTCCGCGTATTACTAATATGACTTCGAAACATCCATATCACGTCCCGTACATAGGGTGGCGTGAAAAGTTTTCCAACTTACAAAATCACTATTCATCCACCAAATTACTATGCACGTACAGGAAACACTATGCACGTACGGGAAATACTATGCACGTATGGGAAACACTATGCACGTACTCATTTCCCTTCAAGGATCCATTAGCTCCTTCCTGGATGGTAGATTATTCTTATCTAGGTTCTCAACCATCGAATTACTCTATTCTGACAATATACCAATGCATCAGGATCATTGTCCAAAGCAATATCCATTCATTACAATCATTGTTCTTTGAAACCACCATTCATTAGAGCTGGTGACCTTGTTGTCGGAATCATTGTTCTTCATTTTATCATTACTTAATAAAAAGTTTTAATTATATCCAAAATTTGGGGTTCTTACATGAATACCTTCATTAGGGCCAGCTCTAAAGTGTTCATACTCAGAGGTTAAAATCTGAAGTCTGTTTTCCCTGACTTCATCAGTTCCTTCATTGATAGTCTCAATAGTTTCCCACATGTGTTTTGCAGTTTTACAATTCATCACGTTGGTGGGTTTTATCTACTGAAATATTGGACTTTGCACTTTCTCCTTGTGAATGATAACTCCCGTTTCTTTTCCTTGATTTTACTTTATTTTTCAATAAATATATCTCTTTATTGAGAGTCTAGTATCCCGTTAGTGGATTTTGTCTATCCATATACTGGGTATTTTTCTTTCTCTTTTGAGAGTAGGTTCCTTTATTTTGGCATCCGGGATTTTAGATATACAGGATTTTGTTATATTGGTTCATTGATTTGGATAGTACAGAATCGCAGTTATAGTTAGTTATTCGAATACGTTCTTACAAATCACATATGTATTTCCCTCACGATTAGAATAAATTGTTGGATTATTTCGTCAGAAAGACTATATATTTCAATGATATACGCGTGTGATGTACCATAATTTAAGATCTGATCAACGATTGTAGTTTGAATTATGGAAACCTTGTTACCTTGATATGATCTATTTTAATATGTGTTTGTCCAATCTTGATTATTTTTGCATATGACGTTTTATTGATAAATTGTTTACCTATAAAAAAAAGTGATGTAGAAGAATATTTGAATGATTATTTATGTAAATGTCATATGCCCTTTTGTTGATAAATTAATTATCTATCAAAAAAAATAGTGATTTATTAGAATTTTTGCACGGCTTTGACCAATTTGCTTTGAAATATCAAAAAAATAATGATTTATTAGAGTTTTTGCGCTGAGTTGACCAATTTGCTACGAAAATATTGTTAGGTCCAATATGATTGTAGAAGGGGGGGTTGAATACAATCTATATAAATTTCTCAAAATTTATTCGTTAAATAATTTTCACTTAAACGAATATTTTGTGCAGAATAAATTGACACGGATTTCAAGTTGAATATAATTGTATATTAACTTGATGGGGTGTTACAAAATCAATACAAACTATTATCAAGTGTTTAATAACTAATTAGAAAATTCGACATGAACTTTTCTAATTTAGTTAATAAATCTCAAGATAAGTACTAGGAAACTTAATTCGCTAGTAGTACAAGAATCACAAGTAGACAAGTTCTATCGGATAGAATATTACAAAGATGATGAACTTGAATTTATGTGAATTAATTTGTGCTTGGTGTTCTTGAAGGCTTTGAGAGAGAATGGTTGTCTTTTTCTTTTTCTTTTTCTTGTTGTTGTATTCTGCACTCTTTTTCTTCTGCTGCTTCTGTCTTGTTTTTATATAAGTCTGTACTGATTAGATATGACTTAACCTGTTTCAAGACCTATAAAATCAGCTGTCAGCATGACTTAATGTTGCTCCAAGACATAATTAAACATTCGGTATGACCTATTTTCCGTCGGTATGACTTAGAAAATGTGTCGGTATGACTTAATCTTGAACAGTGCAGTCGGTATGACCTAATCCACTTTTGTCGGTATGACTTAATCACCTTTCCAGAAATATCTGCTTCGGTATGACTTATTTCCTTCGGTATGACCTATTTTCTTTGAGGTCGGTAAGACATAATCCCTTGCAGCAGTCGGTATGACTTAATTCATTTGCTCGGCATGACTTAACCTTTTATCATGTCGGTATGACTTATCTTAAGTCATACCGAACCAAACTCAGTCATGACATAATCTATTCAGCATTTAATTAAGTCATATTGATCCTTTTAATTAATTAATGATTAACTAATTCATGATTAATTGATACAATAATTAACTTAATAAATAAATTAATTCTATTAGAATTAATTCATTAATTAAACCAATTAATGATTTATATCAATTACAAATGAATTAAATTAAATCAATAACTAATTAATTTAATTCTCCCAAACCACGGAAAATAATAAAGAATTACCACTGACTTATGTTGACGTTCGATGTACTGTCTGGTTCATGAACGACTAACTTCAATGATGCTTCTTCACTTCTGACTTTAAGCTGTGGTTTATTTCTTCTCTCAATTTTCTTGTACTTTGATTGATTTTCAATCTATCACTCGAAAAATCTCTGTCACTGTAAATGAATCCATTCACTTCAATGTTTTGATCAGATACCTGATACGTCTTCCAGTGTGAAACATCAAAACTATAGATTGACTTCCTTCTTTCTTCTGACAGATATTGCTTCCTTAGATTCCTGTGACAGATCATACGGATATTTATTTATTACAATTTGGTTTAAGTTTATTAGGATCCTCGAACTACAAATAGGCTGATTCATATGCCTTTCAAATATTCACTAACATTATTTTTATTGACTCTCTAATGAATTGTATGTTTGAATTGATAATTTATACACCAAATAATGTCTAATACTATTTAAGAGTCTATTCAGTATCTTGAATAATTCAAATATATCGTCAAGTCAATTTATTTGTCCCATTAATTCTTGCATAACTTAAAAATACCGATAAGTAAAATGTTAACAATAATTGGTCTAAAATTAATTTTTTAATATTTTAATTGGTTGAATTTAGCTTCTTTTTTTTTTATAATTGATTGATTTAAAAGTTTGTATAACTTAAATTTTGAAGGTGTATTTAGAATAGTGTAGTAAATATTTTTTTAATTTTAAAATATTTAATTGAATAAAAGTAGATTTATTCAAATTTGTTTGCACCTTATGTTGTTGATCGAGAGTTTGAGATATTAAAATATTATATTTTATAATATAGATAAAATAGACCATGCATTAAAATAATATATTTGTATTAAAAACAATTAATAAATATGCAATTTTGGAAAATGGCTCTATACATAGAGAGTGGCGCAAAGAACAGATGTGCTAGTATATAATAATATATTTGTGATTAATTTTTATAATTAATTTAATTTTAGTAGTAAATTCTAATTGGTTCTTATATATTATTATGAAAATTAATTCGTAATATATAATAATGCAATTATGATTAATTGTAATTCAAAAGATTGTTTCATATTGCGAAAATCGCTAAATAATATATATTTGTATAATTCTAATTGATTTTAATTTTAAATATTAATTTATTATAAATATTTTTTGACATTAAAAAAATATGTAATATATGGATATGTTAAATCAAGTCATTACTATATATATTTAAATTAGATTTGTTAACTAACCATGGTTAGTATAATAGGATGAGAATGATAACAAAGGAAAATTTTTAATATAATATGATTGGTCTAAAATTTAGGAATGACCTCTGATTGGTCCTAAAATAATTCCTCAAATCTGATTGGTTAACTGGATGGTGTGGTAGACCCAGGTATCCTTTATTATAATACCTGAGTCTACTACACGTCAGTTAACCAATCAGAATCGATAAATTATTTTAGGACCAATCAGAGTGACCCCTAAATTTTAGACCAATCACCTAATTAACCATGGTTAGTTAACAATTCTTATTTAAATTTAGTAGTTACTTGATTTAACATATCCATATATTACATATATTTTAATGTTGAAAAAAAAATTATAATAAATTAATATAAAATTAAAATCAATTAAAATTATACAAAAATATAATATTAATCAATTTTTGAAATTTAAATTTTTTACTCTTTTGATTTACAATACAATTACATTATTATATATTATGGATTAATTTTCATAAATATATATAATAGCCAATCAAAATTTATTACCGAAATTAAATTAATCTTATCATTCTCATCCTAATTTACTTATCTTGGTTACTTAATAATTTTTTTGAAGCGATTTTTGAAATTTAAATTTTTCACTCTTTTGATTTACAATACAATTACATTATTATATATTACGGATTAATTTTCATAAATATATATAATAGCCAATCAAAATTTATTACTGAAATTAAATTAATCTTATCATTCTCATCCTAATTTACTTATCTTGGTTACTTAATAATTTTTTTGAGTTACAAAATTTATTTTGTTTAGTAAATGCATAAATTAAACATTTTTAATGTGATAAAATATCTACTAACTTATCAATCTTTTAATTTAAAGACAATCAAAATTATACTATTATATATTACGAGCTAATTTTCATAAATATCAACTACAATCATAATATAATATGTAGTTATAAATTACGGATTATTTTTCATAAATACTTTTAATTAATTAATCACAATTTTTGATTTAAATCAATTACAATTATATCATTATATACTGACACATCTATTATTTGCACCCTTCTCTTTGGATAGAGCCATGTTCCAAAATTGTGTATTTATTAATTAATTTTAATATAAATATATTATTTATTTTGACAATCAAAATTATACTATTATATATTATGAGCTAATTTTCATAAATATTAACTACAATCATGCTATAATATGTAGTTATATATTACAGATTAGTTTTCATAAATACTTTTAATTAATAAATCACAAATTTTCATTTAAATCAAGTACAATTATATCATTATATACTAAAACATCTATTATTTGCACCCGTCTCTTTGGATAGAGCCATGTTCCAAAATTGAGTATTTATTAAATAATTTTAATATAAATATATTATTTTAATACCTAAGACTATGTTATATATATTATATAATATAAAATTTTAATATCTCAAACTCTGGGTCTACAATCATAAGGTGTAATCAAATTTGAATAAATCTACTATATTGAATTAATAGTTTTAAAATTTGAAAAGTATTTGCCACACTCTTTTAAATATACATTCAAAATTTAAATTATATTTTTAAATTTAATTAGTTATAAAGAAAACCTAACAACCAATTAAAATATTAAAAGGTATTTTGATCTAATTATCTGTAATATTTTACTTATCGATTTTTCATAGTTATGCAATAATTAATGGAACAAACAAAGAATTATTCAAAATAGCAAATATACTCTGAAATAGTATTAGACATTATATGGTGTATAACATATCACGTCACCGAGTCAATGAAAATATTGTTAGTGAATATTTTCATATCAAATTGGTCAACTCAGCGCAACAATTCTTATAAATCACTATTTGATAGATACTTAATTTATCAATAAATGGATATACGACATTTACAAAAATAGTAAAAAAAAATAATTTTCTTATAAATCGCTATTTTTTATAGGTAATTAATTCATCAATAAAAGGTTATACAACATCTACAAAAATAATCAAGATTGGACAAACACATATTAACATAGATCATACCAAGGTTTTTTTTCCATCCAAACTACGATCATTGATCAGATCTTAAATCGTGGTACATCACTCGCTTATATCACTAAAATATATAGCTTTTTTGGCGAAATAATTCAACAATTTATTGTACTCGTGAGGAAAATATATATTTGATATGTCAGAACGTATTTGAACAACTGATCATACCTACGATTCTATACCATCCAAATCAATGAATCATATAACAAAATCCTGATATCTAAGATTCTGGATGCCAAAATAAAAGAACCTACTCTTTTAAAAAGAAAAAACAAAATCCAATATATGGATAGTCAAAATCCACTAACGGGGTACTAGACTCTCAATAAAGAGATATATTTATAGAAAAATGAAGTAAATTCAAGGAAAAAAATGGAATTATTATTCATAAGGACAAAGTACAAAATCCAATACATTAATAGATAAAACCTACCAACGGGGTACTATCTTGATAAAGGGAGATTTTATTGAAAAATTAAAGCAAAATCAAGGAAAACAATAAAAGGGGGGCTTCTCATCAAGCAAATTGATGTCATCCCCTAAATTTTAGTTTAGTATTTTTTTGGGAGAGGAGAAGTGAGAGGAACTGCTACAACCTTCGTTATAAAAATCAGTATTATTAATAACTAGATAGGTCAATACTTAAAATTATAAATTGTTCTAATGAAATGTGACCTTTTTAATTTTGTATTCTTGAATTAAATTGATAGTATTCAATTCCCATATCATAATCTAAGAACAGACATATTGAATTCGCTTGGTTGGTTTATAATATTTATTTTTAATGTCAACAGAATTTTAAATATAGCTAAAAAAAATTAATAACTTGGTAGATAGATTCTAAACAAACAAAGATATTTATTAGTTTTGTTTTGTCGTCTAAACAAAACTAATGTATTAGTTTCCATATTGGATTTGGTTTCGGATCAGATATCGGTTGGGTACAACTGAAATCCTAATCCAAATCGAAACTATTTCGGGTTTAAACTTTAATTCCAAACCTGAATTCAAAAATTCGGGTTCAGCACATCCAAAATTTCGGGTTTTGGATCGGGTACCATTAGATCGAATTAATTTGCCACCCCTATATATAAATTAAAAAAACTAATATTAATATACAATATTCTAATAGAAAAAAAATAAAAAAAAATCAACCTTCAAACTCCCAAAGTGAATATATACATTTTAAGTTGTCATTAAAAACAAGTTGAGGGCAGTCACCATAAACTCTAATAGTCATATCTTACTCTAAGAACGGGATATATTGGATATGTTTGGTTGATTGATAATGTTTATTTTTCTGTAGTAAATCAATTTACTAATAAAAGAACATATAATTTGTGAAAATGATATTGAACAAACACATATGAAACTAGATTAGAAGAAGGTTTCCTTTATCGGAACTACGTTCGTTTAATGAATATTACACAGTAGAGATCATTTCTCACATTGCTGAAACATTCAACTTTTTTTAGAGACAACATAATGATTTATAACAGTCGTGAGAAATAAGTGTTTATGAATTGCTAATATGTATTCGAAAAATTTATCGCAATCCATACAAATTTTTGTATTGAATTAATATGATAAAAATTCTAGAAACCCACAGTACTGCACATTTAAATATATCAAATTTCCAAAAGAATAAAACTTAAAATATGGGTAAAAAAATTATAAACTTGGTAGGAAGATTCTGAAAAATGAGAAAAATCAAATGAAAAATAAAATTAATAACAAATAATAAAGAGGGGTTTAAAACATTTCAACGGGGATGTGGATGTTATGATAATTATTTGATAATATTAATATTATTGCAATTGGTATTAAATGATGAGTAAGTAATTCTATACTTAAATTAATTACATTCTCATGAAATTATCTTTTTTCCTAAATAATAATTTAAATGAAATGTTTATATTAATTAATTGATTAATTAATTTTACCGTTCGGTGTGTAGCACGGGTATAATGCTAGTTATAATAAAGGATATGTGTTGTAATATAAGATTTTGTTAAATATTTGATATTTCAAATTTATGAATGAATCGATTAATTAACATAACATTAAAATACGATTTAGAAAGTTGACTCCTCTATGTATTAAACTTAAATAATATATATTCTTTTGACAAGATATTGAATAATAATAATAATAATAATAATAATGAGTATTGAATTGCGATGTAGAACCCGTTTGGGTTAATTTAAAAAATGTTGTAACTTATTCGTTTTAAGTGAAAAGTGATAATTTAAATTTTAAGTTAGCTGTATTTATATGGCTAATTTTACTTAAAATAAATTTATCATAAAAAAATTGACCAAAAAAATAGAAATTAATATTTTTTAAACATATTATAGAAGTATAAAATACAAATATATGTAAATAATATAATACAAGTTAAAAGGTGACTCAAATATATAAAACTTGAAATGAGAAAAAAAATTAAAAAATAATATAAAACTACCTTTAAATTAAAAAATTTAAACATACACAAAAAACTAATGGATTGGGGTAGTTTTAATCTACCCAAATAGACTCTTAACTAACTCGCTATCATCCATGTATACATTATTGAATAATATGTGTTGTAACATAAGATTTTGTTGAATATTGATATTTAAAATTTGTGAATGAATTGGTTAATTAACATGGCATTAGAACTCGATTTAGAGAGTGATGGGGTCATTAGATAAATCTTAACAGTTATTTCTGAATGATTGGAATTTCTGGATGATCTGGACCAGAAGTAATCTGGAAATCTGAATGAGTGATGCTGTTTGTTAGTAATTTTTCTAAATTATGTGGATGATGTTAATTTCCTATAATACCCTGCTTTAACATTATTTTTTCTAGATGATCTATTTCTTATAATTTTGTATGATAAATTATGCTCTTCGAATCACATATAATAATGAGACGATAAAAAACAAGAATGTCAACGTTACCAATAAGTTTATTACACCACAAAAAAAAATCTTTTTGCAAAATCACAATCCTAAAAAAATTATGAATTGAAATTATTAAAAATTTCTTTATAAATTTGAAGCAATATGATCCCGAAGGTCGTTCATGTATTGAGTGGGTTGAGACCCCCATTGTGTTTCATTTATTGGTCCTTCCAAATCTTCTTCATTTTCTTCTCCATCACTGCTTTCATCGCATTAATCAAATAATTCATCTGCTAATTTCGCTGCGTAGAAAATGTGTATGGAGCCATCTATTTCAAAATTGGGAATCTTGTTTTGAGCACACCATAAGCATGCTCTATAACATTTCTTAATCTTGCGTAAGCGTGAATAAAATTTTCCTCCTTACCTAAAGCTAACAACGAAAATATGCTAACCAATAGCTTATATTACGGAATGGGGCTAAATAACCATGGGTATTTGTATACGCTGCATAACAAAGATTATATTTATCTGCAATATAAAGTGATTACAAATTATTCTACATTTATCTATATTCAAATAACCTCATTTTAAAATATTACTTGGTGGAGGAACTGAAAATCCGGAATCTTATTTTAAAGTAGTTACAGTAGTTATTTTGAAAACTCCCTGGCTACTTATCATGACCATAAAGAAAAGACAAACTAAAAATTAATGCACAAGTATCATAATAATTCCAAGTTCTATTTAGTATCAAAATAGAACAAATGGAGATGTAATCATTCAACATAAGTGACTCATTGACATGGAAATTCTAAGTATTTTAGGTGGTTGAATATTATAAATCAAAGGAACCATAGAGGTGATGAGAAAGATGATGTCCAAAAAGATTCATGAATTCAAGAACTAATAAAGATACAAAAGTGATAAGTGTCTTCAACCGATAAAAGAACTTTACACAGTTTGATCAATTCCAACATTCCAAACTCAAACCAAGTGTTCCAAATTCGCAATCATGACTAAAAAATAAGGAACTATTTGTAATAATGATAATAGGTCAGCATCCACAAATATATTACTGAGTATTGTTTCAACATAAAAACAACATCCACTAACATATCTGCACGTCTAGTATTTGTATTAGTTACTACTACGGTTCTTTTTTGCAAAACAAGAACAAGTATAAAAGCAATACACATACAAAACAAGACCATTCTAATTATTAACAATGGAGGTAGAGAAAGAAATAATTCGTACCTGATAGAACTAGAAGTGATGAGAAGAGAGCGCTAAAAAACTTATATAAGAACCAGAACTGAAGAAAAGGCGACAAATAAACCTAAGAAAAGCCGCCAAAAACCTAAAAATCCCGCGAAATGATGTATCTAATAATAGGATAGTAGCGGGTTCCCTTAGGAATAGATGACTCAAGTGAGAACCCCTTATTATTGTGAGAATTGATATCTAATCTCAGCCCCACAAATTTTAAATAATTTTAAATCTCAGCCTTAGAAATTAAAAACACACACAGAGACCTGTACACACACGCAGTGCATACACACACCCAAATCCATCGCCCCCAAATCCAGTGCCTACCAACTTCATCTGCCGCATTCTGTTATTTTCGGCCACATGCTATCCTCCTCTCTCTCCAGCCCCTACCCCGACTCTCTCTCTTTATCAATTTTATTCATGAATTCCGGTCATGCCTCCACCAATCTCCGATCACAGAAACTTTTCTTCGATCGATGTTTTTCTTTTTTGTTTACTATCATCGCTTCAACACGGTGACACTTCCGATCGCAAAGCTTCCACTGGCAGTTTAACTTTTTTGTTTCCATAACTTTTTTTTTAATTTTGAAGGCGATAATATGGTGGCGGTTAAACAGTGATATAGTGGTGGTGATGTTGGTGGACTGTTGTTAATGGTGGTGGTTGTATGTTGGTGGTTGGTGGTGATGTGATTTTTATGGTGGGTTATGGTGATTTTTGTGATTTTATACTGATTTGTAATGATTTTTTGGTAATTCTTTTGGTTGGAGGTGATGATTTTGGTGGTGAGGCTGTGGTGGTTGTAGGTGGCCGGAGGTGATTTGTGTTTTACAATAGTGATTTTTTGATATTCTTGTTGTTTTTTTGTCGATTTTTTGGTGATTTTTCGGGCTGTTGTTGGTGATTTGTTGTTGGCGGAGGCGATGTGGTAGTTTTGGTCATGGTGATTTTTCATTTTCTGGTGGTGATTTTTTGTTTACAGTTGATCGGAGTGGTATTTTTGTGTTTCTGGTGTTAATTCCTGATTTGGCTGTGGTGATTTTATGTTTGCCGATGGTGATTTTCTGGTGATCGCCAGAGGTGGTGGTGGTCGTCGGTGGTGGTGGTTGTCGATGGTGGTGGGTGGTTGAATTAGAAAGAAGATGATGAAATACCAAATATAAAATATTAAAATATTAAAATCTAAAATGAATGCTAAGAGATGAATATAATATATTTAAATGAGTGGCTAAGATTAAATCTCATATCTCACAATAAATTGGGTTCTCAGCTGAGCAAGACCCTATATATATAGGGTCTTGCTCAAATGAGAACCCTCATTTATGGTGAGATATGAGATCTAATCCTAACCATACATTTTTTATATCTAAATAATATCCTAACCCCACAATTACTATTTAAAATTTTATTTCTTTATTATTCATTTAATTCAACATCATCTTCCATCATCTTCTTCCCAACTCCAATCACCAACTCCAGTCACCATCTCCGGCGACCAATTCCGGCCAAACCAGAAAATCACCACACTACCGCTACCTCCAGCAACCACGCCGCCGCCACCACCACCACCAAAAATCACCACCTTTAAACAAAAAATCACCGCACCAAAACCACACAAACCACCACCTCCGCCCACCAACAACAAATCACCAACGGAGCCCGAAAATCACCACAAATTCGACACAAAAATCAGCAAGAATCACAGAAAATCGCCACTGTTAAACACAAATCACCTCCGACCACCACCAATAAATCACCACCAAAGCCCGAAAACCACCACAAAATTTATAATAATCGACAAACAAAAGTTATATAAAAATCGAGACAATCAGTCGATTACTTTGTTTTCGTCTCTTTTTCACAAAGCACCAAGTAAACATTTTTGAAATAATCCATTATCTCGGAAAACTCGTCGGAGTATGAGATCAGAACCACCGGATTTAGGCCGTCGTTATGGGTCACCGGAATTATAGGTGCCGAATTTGTGTTCTATAGTTTAGAGCTCGTCGGAAGGGGAGTGTAGGAGAGTTTGAGAGATGTTTTGAAGTCTGTATTTTTTTTCAAGCAGTGAAATGGTTGGTGGGGGTTGGTGGGGGAGGGGGTGTGTAGTGCGTGTGAGCATGTGTCGTGTGTGTATGTGTGTGTCATGTGTGTGTGCAGTGTTGTGGTGTGTGTGGTTAGGATTTAATTAGATATAAAGAATGTGGTGCTGAGATTAGATCTCAGTTCTCATAATAATAAGGGGTTCTCACCTGAGCAAGACCCTATATATATTTACTAAGATAACAACAATACGGGAGATATGTTGTTAGTCATAGAGGCATGCCTGTATACATCTAATAGCAAGCCTAATTATTTGTAATGCTTTGCATTACTTACATGACCCCTTAACTGGGGAACCCTCTAGTTGTAGAGTTTCTACTTTTGTTTAGTACTTGTAATAGGCACCAAATTTCTAACTGTGTAATTGTACAAATTATGTCATGAAATAATGCTTGAAAGAAGATCCAGAGATCATTCCTCAAGCTTGAAGAACAAGGCTGTTGAAATAAACACAATTGGAGTTTGAAGATTGAAGATTTGTCTAAGTACTAATTCGAGAAGTAATTTGATCAATTCGAGAAGTCAAGGTTTCGAGAAGTCAAGGATTCGATATGTCAAAAGACACTGTTCGATATCTCAAAGAGTTAAAAAGTCAAAACTCTATTCGATAACTCAAGGATTTGATATGTCTAATACGTTATTCGAGAACTCAAGAAGTCAACAAGTTAAAGTATCATTCGAGTTCTCAAAGGGTCAACAAGTCAAAGTTACATTCGATATCTCAAGGACTCAGGAAGCTATTCGATATCTCAGGGATTCGAGAATTAAAATACAATATTCCATAAGTTAAGGATTCCTGAAGAAAAGACTCATTTGAGAAGTGATTCGATATGTCAATAAAAGCTTGTTCGAGAACTCAGAGTTATCGAACTACTCAATTCTAGTTCTCGAATCAAGTACTTAGTCATTTCTCGAATGAATTCTTGAAGACAAATTACTGAAGAAGTACAAGTCAGAAAACCTGCAACAAGCCAAGGCACTTACAGGACCACAGTACTGTAAATGTACATGGAAAGTCTATAAAGAAGCATAGAGAGATGTTAAAGGGGACAAGCTGGTAAAGAAGTGGATCTAGGCAGGTTAAAAAGAAAGTCAAATCGCATGCTGCCTGGACGTATACCAAATAGGATAGACAAGTTAGAAAGTAGATTTGTCTGTTCTATCATTTGTAGTAAGTAGGGTGTACACATGCATTACAAGTATACATGGCCACGGTTCGTGAACCGCCGGTTCCGGTTCGTGAACCGCCGGTTCCGGTTCGTGAACCGCCGGTTCCGGTTCGTAAAAATCTTGAACCGGAACCTAAACCTTAACAGGATATAAACCGCCGATTCCGGTTCAGACGGTTCAGGTTCAGGGTTTGACCCGGTTTTGACCCGGTTCAAGACCCGGTTCCGGTTCCGGTTTGAACCTTATATATACATTATACTTGATACGTTTTTTTTCGAAATACGATAAGTTTTTCTGAATTTGGATGGAATGAATTATAACTTAGAAGTATTGTAATGCTAAGTAATTTTTTAAAATTTGTAAGATGCAAACCGCTTTAAAAGTTCAAGGATATAATAGTTTCACTTTTATTAAGTGGTACTTTCACGTAAATTAATTTAATGTTAAATTCATTGGTACTTTTTTTTTTATTAAAACATTAGTAAATATATTACAATAAATTTTAAATGTTTTGCAAGAATACAACAAACAATAAAATATATTACAATAAATTTTAAATGTTTTACAAGAATACAACGAACAATAAAATTTATTACAATAATTTTTATAATCTATATTACATTAATACATAGCCAGTCATTACTAACGGTTAACCACCGGTTCGAACCGCCGGTTTGAACCGCCGGTTCACCGGTTTCAATACACACAAACCTGAACCTGAACCTTTAAAATAAATAAACCGGCGGTTTAGGGTCGGTTCCGGTTTGGGCCGGTTTTGACCGGTTTTGGCCCGGTCCGGTCCGATCCGGTTTTCCGGTTCCGGTTCCGGTTTGGCCATGTATAATTACAAGTGTACAACCTCACTTAATTAGCAAGTTAAGTTTTTCATTGTAACTTCATAGATAATATCTTTTTGAGAAACGAAACTGAGAATACTAACATTTATATTCCCAGATTGTAGCAAAAACTTTATCTAATAAAACATTAGATTGAAGTGAGTTCTTGTGTTCTTGTGTTTTGTTTTCGCACATATAATCTGTTAAACACAAACACACACTCAGCTACACATTCATAAACAGATTCAAACATACTGTTCTTAAACACTAAATCGAAGAAAAGTTTGAAAATACATGCACCCCCTCTGTATTTTCCTTGCGTGTATTTCATACTCAACATATGTCAATTAATAAGTATTTTAATAATTTTAATCTTTATTAATTAAATATAAATTTTTTTGTTGATGAAATTTAATGTTTACGTAACTTTAAAATTATTAAATTAATTTAGGAGAGTTTTTAGAGTATTTTTTTTAGATACTATATAAATTTATTTTATGAATTTTTTAATTTTTTTTCAGCCCTAGAACCAAATATAGAATTTTTGGAAAGTAATATTATGGTTTTTTAATATGCGTTCATTTTATAATGTAAATTTTAGAAACATGTTTGTCCTAAAACGGGAAATTAAAATATTTAATAATTTGTTTTTAAAATAGTGTTTTCCTTTAAGCCCACCTACGCATTAAAACATTTTATTAGATAATATATGATATATTTAAAATCGTATAACAGTTTTATTTATCTTTTTTATTAAGTAATTAAAGGTTATCTTAAAATTTTTTAAATTTTTTTTATAGCATTCTAGCATAAGTGGCAGTTTCTTTTAGATATTTTTCAACTTTTTTGAAAATATGTATGATATTAATTTTTTTATTTGATGGAATTTTAATTTATTTTTTATGTTTATTTTATATATTTACTACGTGTGGTGTTTATTATGTATTTTGTTTAAAGTAATTTTAGGAATTTTTGTTATATTATACTTAGAAAGTATATAAATTTATTTTGTGAACATTTGAATTGTTTTTTCAATTTATTTACGACTTTAGTACGAGTCTACATTCTTTACAAAATAATAATATTATTTTCAAGAATAATACTTTCATTTTTTTTGTGGGTGTTTATAATGAGTAGTTGTTTATTTACAACTCTAGTAATTTATTTACATATATTTTATATTTCATTTTTTTTGTGGTGTATTTTTCTATTTTATTAGATTATATATTTTATTCGAAACATGATGAAACTTATTGGTACGATCATTCTTTTTTATTCGATTATGTAATTTAACAGACATGTGGACACACGTATATTTATACTTTTTTTATGAAAATTTGTACTGTTATTTTATGTTTTTTATGTTAGTTTATATTTGTTTAATGTGCATTATATTAGAATTTCTTGTGGATTATAATTTTCTAAATTTAGGTATTTTTTGAATTAGCATTTGTTTTGTATATTATATTTTGTTGTTTCCAATCATCACATAATTTTTTATTACATTTTTATGTCTTGGTTTACCATATATATATATTTAAAGACTTTTTGTTTATTTTGTATTTAAATGTAAATTCTCGTGTTAAAAAAATTTGTTTTTTGAATTAAAAGTCTGGTGGTATATTTTGTTTACTTTATTTATTATATATAAAGAATGTAATTTGTTACTTATGATTTTTATTATTTTAATCTTATTTATTATTTGTATTGCAAAGTTTATGCTACTACAACTCTCTTCTCTATAGTTTCGTGTGTGTTTTTCATAATTGAACTTGAATGTGCAAGTTATATATAGAATATTATTACTTATGACTGTAATTCATAAGTGAAAAATAAAATTTTAAATCTTTGGATAATTTTATATTATAGGTAACTTATTAATTATTAAAAATATAAAAATAAAAATAAATTTGATAAATTATACATTTGAATGATGATATTAATTTTTATTAAATAAAATTATCAAAATAAGATAAATCGTTCAAAAAAATACCTTCTATAATTTTTATCTAATTTTTAATTTTAAATCATTTTCTAATTTATTATACATTTTTTTAACTTAAAATCATAAATAACTTTTAAGTCCTAGGCTTAAAGGCGTTGCCTAACAGCCTCTATATTGTCACACTCAGTTTTAAGACTTTTAAGTTAATTTGTTCGATTTATGTAAGACCCCCAATATTTTATACTATTTAATACTAAATATTAATTAATTTATTGGGAAAAAGAAAAAAAAAGAAAAAAAAATTGGTAGTGAGCGAAAGCCCATATACGGATAACAAATTATGACAAGGTGAATAAAAGTTAGACGTAATGACAATAATAACATAAACAAAATATTTAAACAAGAAATAAAGACAAAATTGGACAAAATCAAAAGTTCCATAAAATCTTAAAACCACAATATAGACATACATGCTTTCTAATCCAAAATAAACGTACTTTACAAATATTCATACACTTACAAACAATACTCAAAATATCTTATTTACTAACATGGGAGACGATCTTACACAGACAGGGCTTGCATAGCACAAAACAAATGCTACCCAGATTCAGGTAGGGATCACAAGGCAATAAGCACATGCTCCCAGAATGGCAAAAAAAAAACACACAAACTGACTAGTCATGACTATACGTGTCCCACTACTCCGGCGACACACCTATGCTATTTATACACCGCATAGGAAGTGCCAAACACGAGATATTCCCCTCGCGACGGATGTATTACGAACTCCCAAATCACATTTATATCAAAATATAACCAAAAACATAATCCTCAAATATCACAAACCCAAATATATTACAAACTAGACAAAGGATAGCGAAGTCACAACCTAATCAGTTCTGAAAAACGGGAAATTACACTATGAAGATAAATTCAAATCAAAAAGTATAAAACACGAAAATCATAGGAAATTCCAAGACCTTTCCAGAATGGTAAGGCTCATTAAAAATGGACAAATAACGAACTCTGAAAGTAGATATTTGTGAACAGCAAAACAGAATCAGCACCTGACTTATTTAGTATTATGCTATTTACGACAATAGAAACAAAGAATTTAGCAGTGGAGTGTAAACAAGAAACGTAGAACGCGAAAATACCTTTCTGTAGATATATTACTCATAAAATAACCACAAAATTTCAATTTAATACGAATTTTCAAAGAGTATCAGTTCAGAAAATGCCCTGGCAGGTCACTAAAATCGCAGAATACACATACTTACGCGTAGAAACTCAGAAAACTTAAACAACAAAAGTTGTAGATAATTCGATTACCTTTCCAGGGACAGTAAAATCATCATCATAAGACAAAAATCGAATTTTATACAGATTTTACAAGAACTCAACACATGTAAAAAACCAATTACGACAATTTCTTACAATAGAAACGAGGTAAAAAGCATAAAGATGATATCCGTACCTTAAAACTCAGAAATTACGAATGGTGATCAAGAATTTCAGATTCCCCAATCACGATAAAACCTAATACATGTATATATAGCATAAAACCCATAAGTTCTAAATTCAAAATCAAATATGAAAGTCTATACACAAGGGATTTGGGTTTTTACCTTAAAACTCCAAAATCCTTCTCCCAATTTGATTGTATCACCCATCTCTTTCTCTTCCTCCTTCTCTTTCTCTTCCCACTTTTCCTTCTTCCCCTCTGAACAAACGTGTAACACCCCCTGATCCGGGGTCCGAGATCCGGTCGTTACGGTCTCCAATTCTATCCACAATACTTGAACTTACCTCAACATAAAATAAATTACATCTTTATGACCCAACACAACAATATAAAACACACCCGTTATAGTCCCAGAGATGAAATCAGAGTAACAACCAAATTTTATTAAACACATTATGAGTTCTTACAACCCAAAAGAGTTACAAAATGAATACATACTCTTTGCCATCCATTTACATAAGTCATACTAGTCCATATATTTGGTACTGACAGAATGAATCTATCCTACCAATAGATTTCTCTTCGGCTCTGGTAGTCTCATCGTCCTCGCCAGCGTCAAGTGCGCCTTGTGCGAGTCATCTGGTCTAGCTGTTGTTGTGATATAATAATAAAGCAAGGGTGAGCAATAGCCCACCAACAATAATATTTAACTGAACGATAATATATAATAGTTCAAAAGTACCTTTCAAACCATATGCCATGCATTTACGGAAATGATGCCAGTATAATATGAACGATGAAGTTACAAGGTAACTCAAAATGTAAATATATGTGGGAATATCTGCTATGTCGAAAATAAGCTAGATATTACCATTTATCATATAAAGAGGAACTTGCAAGGAAGATATTGCAATTCCAGTTATTAACATTTTTCGAAGTCCTACAACCTGAAAGAAGTCTCTTCGATACGTGTTGCGGAAGACACCGTCAACCTGAAAGAAGTCTCTTCGATACGTGTTGCAGGGAATTCCCAATTTTGGAGACGAACCAATACTGGAGTTATCACGCGTCAGCTGTCCCACTCCCTGATGATCAGTCGGGGATGGTACAGCCCAATATAGTTTTATTACCGGTAGAAGGAAGAACTGACGGCTCCACTTGTCAATGGCCTTTAATAGTAACTCCCTGGCCAATGGTTAGGCCTTGTGATGGACCGCGCGACTCGGCCTCTTACACACGACTCCTAGTTCGAATAAATCCACCGCATTGAAACGTAGAGTTTGTCCTCCCTTCCCAAAGTGAAATACTTGTTGATAAGACTCCACAAAGTAGTCGTATCCAGTTGGAAAGGAAAATTCACCAACATTTCCCAAGATTTTTGATAGGTCCATATTTCATCATATTTTTAATACTTATTCTATGTCCGTTTTCGTAATTTTATTAATTAATAAATTGTTTTATTTTGTTTTGTAGGAAAATAAATAAAAACCAATTTCAAGAAGGAAAATGTGCAAAAAGGGAAAGTAGGTGGAAAATACTTGAAGTCAAGGAAACTGGAGGGAAAATCGATTACTTATCGGAGAAGAAAAGGAAATTAAAGAAATTATATTCAAGATTGGATTGTAATCAAAGGGGTCAAACCCAATATTTTCCCCTATATATATGGCCTTTTCTCTTGTATTTGGAACACCAATTTAGACACCAATCTAGATTCATAATTTAGGAGTAGGAATAAATTTAATTATCTTTCAATACAAACACTTTTTATTTTGTTCAAACACTTTTTCTATTATTTAATTTAGCACTTTCAGTTGGTTCAGTTTCTTCGGCGTTGGCTTATTTACTCGGTGACAGCGGGTTATAATTTCTCGACCAGGAAGCATTCGTTAATTTATTTACATTACTTTTGTCCACTCCAGTATTATACAATTCACATACTTATGTTTATTTGCCATTTTTTTATATTAATAAGTTAGTAGCATTAATTTCTTTATTTGTTAATTGTTTACGTAAATTAGTTTATAACATTGTTTTTGTTGATTTAGTAATCATGCGTAGCTAAATATTTTATCATAGGATGAGGATGAAGTTAATTTAATTACTTTTGATCTCTTCTCGTTCCTATTAATTAATTCTCATAATTTTTCTTGGTGCTTAATTGTTCAATTGACAAAGTGATTTTGATATATTATTGTTACCGGATTTATTTTTCATAGCCTATGCTTGCTCCTTGAAGTTTTGATAGGTTATTGTTAGATAACAAGTTTCATAGTATATGCTTGTCTCGTTAATTGATATATCTTATTTGTGAAGAAAGAGGATTGATTTTAGGGCGAGTTGATATTAATTGTGATTGATTAACGGATTCGGATTCCTAGGTTTTCCATATTATTTGATAATCTTTGCTAATTAGGTTAATTAGGTTAATTAAATCTCATCTCAAATCTTGTTGTCTAGTTCGCCTGAGTTAATTATTAGGGTTTTGAAAGTTCATAGTCTCTGAGGATCGATCTGTGATTGCTACAATTAAACACTGTGCGCTTGCAGTTATTTTACACATCACTTTTGCTTGTTAATGGATATCAACTTGTTCCCACAATCTTACCCCTCGAATGATGAGAAGGTACACACAGACTTAATGAGTCCATAACAACCAAGTTGCGAGTGAAAAGGATAAATTATGAACGGGAAGTCAACAAGATAAATAACCTTTCTCAAGTAAGGTTCTCTTATAATTTAAGAGATAGATTCGAGTGAAGAATGGAATCTTGAGGACCTTTCTTAATATAATATGAATTGTATGACTCCGAAGAATTTTCAGAATGATCGAAGGTCGAAGATAATATTTGAAGAAGAATAAACAACATTGAAGTTGTTACCAAGTATTGAATAAATATTTATAGAATATTTATTGAGTCGGAAGTATTTAATGAATGAAAGAATATTTTACATAATATCTGGAGGTGAAAGATAATCTCCAAATAATAAAAATCATTTTTAAAAGAATTTAAAAGAATTAAATAAATATTCCAAGAATATTTATTAACTCAATAATAATTACGGGATATTATTAAATCATAATGTTGCTCGTAAGTAATCCTCGAATGAATATATAGAATTATTTACTAAATAAATCCCTCCTTAAATGAATATTCAAAATAATATTCATTAAGTAATTAAACTCCAATAATTATTTAAAATAATATTCAATAAATAAGTCAAACCTTAAATGAATATTTGAAAATAATATTCATTTAATAAATAATCTTCTAAATGAATATCCAAATAATATTCATTTAGTAATCAAAACTTTAAAGGAATAATTGAAATAATATTTCTTAAGTAAATAGAACTTCCAATGAATATTTTAACATAATATTCATCAAGTACATAAAACCTTGAATGAATATTCGAAAGTAATATTCATTTAATAAATAACATTCTAATGAATATCATAACAATATTCATTAAATAATCAACTCTAAATGAATATTCGAATCTAACATTCATTTAATATCTCTCGACTGAGATAATACTCGAATAACATTCCTCAAAATATTCTCAAGTAATTGATACTTTATGGAAATATAAATAATGTTTAATAATAACATTCCCCAGATATATAATAATCTGTCGTTGGAATCCCTCCGGGTTTCCACGACTATTTATATCTCAAAATACCGACTCCCGGTCTATATTTAAGAATGAATATCATTTGCCCTTCGCTAAAGGTCTTACCAAAATATCCGGCTTATAAATGATAATTCGTATATAGTCTATAAGCCAATGGCAATTAAGGGAACAAGTATCACAACAACCAGAGTCACAATATAATTGGAAACAGGCATGCATGCGATGGCATATGTAAAACAGAAATCATATACATATATTATCACAACAACAAGTTCAAAGGTTTGAACACTTGCCTGGTAATCGGGTGTGGGTGGAGATAGCTTGTCCTGAGTCTGCTCGATGATCTATAAACAATCAGAACATTCGAGATTAACCACTTAACACCTTTTAAGAGTCTAAGTATAACTTCACTTAAATCGAAACACATTTTCGAATTATCTCGCTATACACCTTTTAGTGTAACTCTTTTTATCACCGGTACGATCCGATATTTGTTCGTTATTAAGACATGTCATCATACCCACACTTGGTATATACTTAAGTCGTAAAAGTTCTAAAGTCGATCGATTACGAACCGAGATTATACCTAGAGTTTTATCGTTCGTTTTCTAAGTTATAACCAAAGTTATACTTTTAAGGGGTTCGTTCGCGTTTAACTTCGATTCAAACATTTTTATAAAATCGGAAAACGATCCGTTTGACATGTGGTTTTCTTTCATACCTTCCTTATGACCTCTAGTATTTATTTACCAAGATTCGCCACTGAGTAACATGTTTTACGAGGGTTCAATTGAAGTTACGAACTTTTACTTACGATTCCGAACCAATTTTAGTAATTTGACCATAACTCCTAAACCGTAAGTCGAAATGTTTCGATTCTTTTGCCAAAACGATCTATGACTCGAGATCTACGAGGACATGTCATGTTCATAACCAGTTAAGACAATTCACCCTACTGTGATGCACGAATTCTTTAAGGTTATCAAAAATCGGGCATTACGACGGCTATAAATCGAATATTTCCAAATTCCAAACTTTCCAATAATCATAGTTTCCACTCCAAACAACATATACATGTTATTTAACCATGAACTAAGGCCAAGCAATGCCTTTCCGTTCATCTAAACTATTTATCCTCTTATATCAACAAATCACTACATAAGCATGCTTTAATTATCACCATAATCAAACTAATCTAAAAACCCATCAACAACATCATTAAACTCAAAGTAAGGCCTAGGGTTTCAAGAGTGTTATACCTTCCTTGGGGTGTGTATGCACTTAGTAAGCCTTGTACAGTCCTTGTATAGCCTCCATGAAGCTTGGATCATCAACCAAAATCAAGATTCAAGAATTTTGTTCTTGAGGTACTATTCATCCTCCACTTTCTTGATTTTATTGAAAATGGAAAGAGTGGTGTTTGAGGCTAAGATTTCTAGGGTATCATTTTCATGAAATATAGGATCTATGATAAATTTTTGGAGATCAAACAATGGTGGGAACTTGGACTTTGATTCTTGAATTATGATGAAAGTCGAATGGAGCTTTTGCAAGGGGGGAAGAGAGTTTGCTTGGTTGGCTTGCTTTATTCTCATCTAATCTTGAATTATTATGAAAATATCTAGCATAAAGTGGCTTTAATAAAGTGCCCATGTCATTGCATGCATCATCTAGCCAAGTGTTGGTGTTTGAAAGTGTGGATGATAAGATTTAGCTAAGTACTTGGCTTGTTTCTCCAAGTGAGCTAGTTACTCTTGTAACTACTTAGTTACTTGATCCCATCCACTTGCACATGCTTGTATCTTGGCTCTCTAATTGTTTCTTTGTCCGATTATTGCTCAATTCATTGATCGTTCGGAGGAATACCTCGAAGATTTCTAGTTAGGGTTTTACCGGAAACCGTCTTAATATTTACACCATCATTTTCAATTCTCTTTAATAATTCTTGAACCTATATTCCTTAAATCCCTTCAATAATTATTTAAGTCTTTCAGTGTCCAGGGAAATCTCGGAGAAAATAAAAGTGCGGTTTTCAGAATCCGACAGCTTTTACATACACTTATTTTCCCATTGGATCACTAATACGAACTCGGAAATCCGTTCCGAATACTTCTATATAGTGTCATCTCATAATATTCTCATTTCCACCAAAAACACTATTCATTCTATATTCTTCCTTTATTCCCTATATTTGTGACAATGTCCTTGCTATTTCTCGGGCGTTCCTTAACCCTTTCACGGAACCACTGGACTAATCGTTTTCGATCCGGATGACACGAGAATATTCTCCGGCTTGGAATTGCCATATGTTATTCCCCTGGGAGATAGATTATTCTTACCTAAGTTGTCAACCCATAGTATTCTTCATGGCATATAAACATTTGAATCCAAATCTATTCCTTTCATTCATTATCTCAATTGTTACATCGTAGTCGTAATCACTATTCACCATTACCTCCGCACAAAATAAAAAGTTTTAATTATATCCAAAATTTGGGGTTCTTACAGTCTCCCCTCCTTAAAAGGATTCCATCCCGGAATCAGGTAGAAAATAAGTGTCGTTTATCTGTCGTTTCACCTTTCAGCTTCCGGGTCAACTCTTAGTCGTTCTGCCCTTTCTCAGCACATCTACTGGTGCTACAATATGTACTTTATCCTTTTTCCATCAACTTTGGTACTTTCTGTACAACACATTATTCGGGTTATGCTCTTACTCAGTCTTATCTTATTGTTCTTATTGATATCCGTAGCGGCTTTGGTATCACTATCGTGCTGCGAATTTGGAGGTAACCTCGATCGCACTGTGCATTTCCTGATCGCTTTAATCTTCGCAAGCTCGATCAATATAGAGAAGTGGAAAGATTTATTGAGAGATCACTATGATCAATTGAACATTTGTTATATTGTATAGTTAGTACAGAAGGGGGCCAGCCTTTAGTACTTGACAAGCAATTAAATAAGTTATGGTATTCCACTTAGACTTCTATCACATAGACAGATAGTCACGTAGCAGTACCTCCCCTCCTTAAAGGGTTGTTCTTCTCAATTCATAAAGAAGATGAATAAGAGAGAAGAAAAGAAAAAGATTCTAAAGGATTATAGAAAGTTTTCATGATTGTAAAATATCATGCTCAGAATTTACCTCTGAACTATAGAGGTTCATCACAGAAGAAAATAATCATAATTATATTCAATACTATTTGATCGCAATCTCACGTGTCAACATTTCATGTTGCTTTGTCCAATATTCTCTGGACCTGTACTCTGGTTCAACCTTAGCAACACTTACTTTTGGAAAATCTTTGAACCTCTCAGGTTAAATCTTAGTTTCTCGCTTGACACCATTGTTACTGACATTCCATGTCACGCTACTAGCTTTTTCATATCTATAATATTAACACTATCAGGTTGTCATCCCGAGAATTCATCAGAAAACCCTTTTTTATTAATCCATTCATAACATTCCTTGCTTCATATTCCATAGTTGCTTTCCCAGTCTTTTCTTTATCAATCACATCCTTCTTATTATCTGATTCTTATTTACTTCTGTTATTTACTTTCACCTTCATCTCTTTATTGAGACACCTTTTGCACTTGGTACCTCCTTATCAGTATTCCGTCACATTTACTCTATAATCATCACGTTATTCCAATTTAAACTCTCCGAAATGAATCTGGCCGATCCCTTTAACTTAAATTCAATATAATATACTTCTTCCAACCTTGTTTCTCATCACTTGTTCTTTTCTATCCGTGATTTTCCACAGGTTGTTCTTCGTAAGTCAGACCAGATCGTATATCTACCTGCTCGTACTCTTATCATCTATCGAGCATCTGCATTTTACTGGCGTAGCCTTGCCACATGAAACACGTTACGATCATGCTATAAGTTTTGGGGGGTAAAACTGGCGCGAGTGCCACCTTCCGAACACTTTTAAACTCTCAGGTGGCCAAATAAGTCTCGGGCTCAACTGCCCTTCTCTCTAAGTCTCATTAATTCTTTCTACAGGAATACATTTAGCATCATGAATCTCCAACCTCGTATTCTCTATCTTGTTTGTGCAGAAATACACTAACATAAACTTGCTTGTCATTCATCAACATGCCATTTAGCTTATCAATAGCAGCACTTTCTTTATCATTACGTTGTCATCTACTTTCTTAGAAGAATCACCATCGCTTGTTGTGTACGTAATGCATTAATAGCTAACCCTACGGGTTTCAATGCTTTAGGGAGACAAAGTAATCACTATTCCTTATCCATAAGGAACACTTCCTGAACTTGATGTAGATATTACATGAAGTAGATAAAATTGCAGAAGAGTTTCAAGCATCGCAGCTATGTCAGGTTGATGAAACTATCACTCATGCAGCTTCCATAAAAGACTGGAAACTTAATGGTTTACTTCGTCAATTTTGTATCATGGTCCTGGGTTGCCTCAAAACGGGACCTTCTAAGGTACGTAATATGCTTAAGACTCCATCAGGAATCCAATCTATACTTAAACTATTATTACCTTCGATTCTTGCACAATCATCAAAAGGAATGTAAATTTATCCACTCCGATATGACCTTCAAGGTCTTTCCAAATATCATTTTGTTTCTTCGGTATGAACATTTGTAATTATTCCTTTATACTTAGACTGTCGGCCACCTCATTGGCATTTCCTAATAATAATAATTCCTTGTAATCCATGTTTTCTGGATACATTCCAACTCAAATTTTTCTACCTCATTCCCATCACTGTTGGGTGAAAGCATTCTCCCTTAAGCTCTTCTGAAGGAGAAAAATATATCTATCAGTCTTTTTCCATAAGTCATTGCTTCCACCTTCCCGTGGGAACCTTATCAAAGTTACCCTCAATCATACCTGGAATACTTCTTCTCTTAGTTCTTTCTTGTTCTAGGATAATATTAACCTTCTTTGGTTCCATCCCTACCTCATCATGGTTTCATACATGCCTCATCTGGCATTATTGTTATCGTGTCTTACATTCTCTGTCAAACTTCTAGTTTGAAACTCAGAATCTTAACTTTTTCCTTGTAAGGTTTCTTAGGTCGTCCTTATCATTCCTCCTGTATTTTCTAGGTACAGGGTATATCAAAACGTTATTGATCAATACTCTAATAATTCTATCTATGTTCTTTCCAGAACTCTTTTTAATAATCCTTACAGGTCATTGTTGCCTTAGCAAATCCAACTCATATACCTGAATTCACAATGTCTTTATTAGGGTTAATGCCATCCCTTGTGCATTCCCCAGGGTTTGTCTTAATTTATGGATATCCTATCCTTACTTCAACTGCCAAGGAATTCTTGCATCCTATATTTGGCAATCAGATCATGTATCCTTAATAAGGGTCTATTTTCAATCATTCTCATTTGATAATCGATCGGTGGCTTAATGCTAACCTCTTCTTTCAGATAGTTGTCAGCCTATTTGACCTTCCAAAGGACAACGCATGTCTATCTGCTCTCTTACAGAACTTGATAATGGTAGCAAGGATGCTTTGGAAGATATTGGTCGAGTTCAACGTGAATCTCTTAGTATTTATCGTTCTTCGCAAAGGTACTTGTCTCAGATGAAATTTCTACAGCATACTGATCAATCTCTGACCATTTCTATATTCTCTTCATAAATCTTCATTGTTTGCTTTCCTTAGTCATAATATTTTCATGGTATTCATAGTACCTTAAAATCATACATCTCAAGTCAATATACTTCCATTTTACTCGTAATCTTGGACAACCATACACATGAGTCACTTTAGTACGGGTGACCCCATCCCAAAAGGTCTAGTGAATTCCCAATCAAAACATGGGTTGCAAAGGGTTCCGTAGAAGATTCCTACGATCTCATTAATATTTCCTTTATATCAGAAGCCCTGCAGTCGGTGCTTACTTAGAAGCAACCCTGCTTTGTCCTTTCATTGCTGGTCTAGTCACTTGATAATCCTTTGTGACTTGGCCTCAACTGGCCATACTAAAATAAAATATATGATTTTAGGGGTTTGGCTAATCGCATTAATTTTCTAGCAATTGCCGGCATAGTGCCTTCCTCTTTGATACCTTTCCAAAACTTTACTCCATATAAGTCTTAATCGACTTCTCGGCACCATCTCCGGTCACCTTTCCTCTACCTTTATCTTTTCAACTATTCTTATAAATCCCACGTGCCACGCAAGTTTACCATTCCTGGCATAACAACCTTTTCACTTAAGTCAATCCCGGAGTTTCTCAGTCCGGCTGGTTTCTTACTTACATTTCCTGTTTTCGTCCAATCTCACCTCATCATTGTATTTCTACAATCAATCGCGATAACCAGGGTCTGTCCACCAACCCATATAGCGGCTACTTTACCCAATTCACGGGGTTCGCCCCAGTTTCTACTCTCTTCCATGATGTTCTCTGATAATCAGAAAGACAAAGTTTGCCAAAATTCGTTGAAGTTCTTCCCAGAATTAGGGAAATTTTGGTCAATCTATCCGTCTACTGGTAACATTAAGGAGACCAGTTTCGAAACCTGAAGAATAGTTCTATGAACCTCCAAGCAGGTAGAACCATAAGCAGTCCTAATTTACAAAATAATCGTCATTAGGTTGGAAGTTTTACCACTGGAGAGGAACCAATTATATACATCCCTTAGAAGGGACTCAACAGTTTCAAACTGAAACCTGTCACAACATCCTGGTACCTATACGTCCTGATATTCAATATTACTAAATGTCAGTCTACCTAACCACTAGTCTCAGAAGGAACATTACCATCGGAGTTGGTTGTTCCACACAATTGGCACTACCAAGGCCATCCGACCTGGTGGACCGCGCTGTCCGAATGAATCCGCAAGTACTTTGTCGTGCTGCGCAAGCACACCTTCTAATCCTTTATGCGAAGCGTCATTGGAAGCACAAAGTCTCCTTTTTCCATTAAGCAACGCCAACTCTTGGTCATTACCAATTTCATCTTTTAGCTCCAGGAAGATTTTCTCACAATTTTCTCTTTAACTGCTGATCGTATTACTTGATCCATTATAACTCCACATCGGAGTAAACTTAAGGTAACTACTATAATCCATTCAAAGAAAGAATTTAATATTCCTCTGAATCACATGCATCTAACATTTCTGGTTCATCATTTTACTTAGTCGAAATTAACCCTATACTCAATCTCTGGAATTAGTCTCATTACGAGTTCATCTTGACTCACTGGTCTTATCTTCCGGTAGGTTCTGAGATCATTGTCTTGCTTACTACTTCCTTATATAACTTTATCCAATCATGCTGTCACTTCCCAATGTCTTTACTTTCTAACTAATTCATTCATAAAATGAACATTTCCCTTAATAAAACCACCTCATTAACCTCAATTTGGTTCCATAATTTACAACCTATGACACCTGCCTTCTCATGGCGAATTATTACTGACCATATTCATACTAATTCATTTATCAAATGATATGGCACTTACTGCCTCCTTCTTAACTATTCCTAGGGACTCTGCTCCTCGCCCTAAATCGATGTCTTTGATAATCATACATCCCTCTAGCTCTTTCTTCGTTAATATGGAAGTCTCTAGGGATTCTCGTCTATTCCCGTATAAGATCTCAAGTGATCCTTTCAATCCGTCTTACTTGCTGGTACTACCTCCAGTAGTCCGGCTACGAATCCAACATGAATCTTCAGTTCTCTTGCTAATAACTTAGTTCTTTATGCTCCCTTTTCTGAGCACTATACTTTAATCATCACAGTCTTTCTGGCTGCAGCCCTCATTCCTCAAGGGTAAGCTCCTTATCCTACAGGATTTTTCCTTATCTGCTGGAACCTCTTCCGGGTCTCCAGTAGGGTACTCCATCGAATTACCCGCTGATCTTCAGCATATAAAGCATCATTGTAAGAACCCCAAATTTTGGATATAATTAAAACTTTTTATTATGTACTGAGGTAATGGTGAATAGTGATTACAACTACGAGGTAACGATTGAGATAATGAATGAAAGGAATAGATTTGGATTCAAATGTTTATATGCCATGAAGAATACTATTGGTTGACACTTTAGATAAGAATTATCTATCTCCTAGGGAATTGAGATTTGATAATTCTAAAGGAGAAGATTATTCTTATGTCATCCAAATCGATATCTGTTATTGGTTCAGTGGGTCCGTAAAAAGGTTAAGGAACGATCGAAAGAGATCAGGGACAATTGTACAACCCTAAGAGAATAAATGAGTCCATAGCAACCAAGTTGCGAGTGAAAAGGATAAATTATGAGATTTATGACCGGGAAGTCTACAAGATAAATAACATTGCTCAAGTAGGTTCCCCTATAACATGGAAGTTTGAGCGAGCATTTAAATACTTTTAAGATAGATTTAAATGAAAAATAAAGAGTCGGGAACCTTTCCTTGATAAAATAGTCGTAAAAAGACTCCGAAATATTTTACATAATATTTGGAGGTGAAAGATAATCTCCAAATAATATAAATTATTTTAAAAAGAATTTAAAAGAATTAAATAAATATTCCAAGAATATTTATTAACTCAATAATAATTACGAAATATTATTAAATCATAATATTGCTCGTAAGTAATCCTCGAATGAATATATAGAATTATTTACTAAATAAATCACTCCTTAAATGAATATTCAAAATAATATTCATTAATAATTAGACTCCAATAAGTATTTAAAATAATATTTAATAAATGAGTCAAACTTTAAATGAATATTTGAAAATAATATTCATTTAATAAATAATCTTCTAAATTAATATCCAAATAATATCCATTTAGTAATCAAAACTTTAAAGGAATAATCGAAATAATATTCCTTAAGTAAATAGAACTTCCAATGAATATTTTAAAATAAAATAATATTCATCAAGTACATAAAACCTTAAATGAATATTCGAAAGTAATATTCATTTAATAAATAAAGTCTGTGTGTACCTTCTCATCATTCGAGGGGTAAGATTGTTGGAACAAGTTGATATCCATTAACAAGCAAAAGCTTGGGAAATGTTGGTGAATTTTCCTTTCCAACTAGATACGGCTACTTTGTGGAGTCTTATCAACAAGTATTTCACTTGGGGAAGGGAGGACAAACTCTACGTTTCAATGCTATGGATTTATTTGAACTAGGAGTCGTGTGTAAGAGGCCGAGTCGCGCGGTCCATCACAAGGCCTAACCATTGGCCAGGGAGTTATTATCAAAGGCAATTCGACAAGTGGAGCCGTCAGTTCTTCCTTCTACCGGTAGTAAACTATATTGGGCTGTACCATCCCCGACTGATCATCAGGGAGTGGGACAGCTGGCGCGTAATAACTCCAGTATTGGTTCATCTCCCAAATTGGGAATTCCCTGCAACACGTATCGAAGAGACTTCTTTCAGGTTGACGGTGCCTTCTGCAACACGTATTGAAGAGACTTCTTTCAGGTTGTAGGACTTCGAAAAATGTTAATAACTGGAATTGCAATATTTTCCTTGCAAGTTCCTCTTTATATGATAAATGATAATATCTGGCTTATTTTCGACATAGCAGATATTCCCACATATATTTTCCTTTTGAGTTACCTTGTAACTTCATCGTTCATATTATACTGGCATCATTTCCATAAATGCATGGCATATGGTTTGAAAGATACTTTTGAACTGTTATATATTATCGTTCAGTTAAATATTATTGTTGGTGGGCTATTGCTCACCCTTGCTTTATTATTATATCACAATAACAGCTAGACCAGATGACTCGCACAAGGCGCACTTGACGCTGGCGAGGACGATGAGACTACCAGAGCCGAAGAGAAAGCTATTGGTAGGATAGATTTATTCTTTCAGTACCAAGTATATGGTCTAGTATGACTTATGCAAATGGATGGCAAAGAGTATGTATTCATATTGAAATTCTTTTGGATTGTAAGAACTCATATTGTGCTTAATAAAATTTGGTAATTACTCTGATTTCATATCTGGGACTATAACGGGTGTGTTTTATATTGTTGTGTTGGGTCATAAAGATGTAATTTATTTTGAGTTGAAGTAAGTTCAAGTATTTTGAACAGTAATGGAGACCGTAACGACCGGATCCCGGACCCCGGACCTGGGGGTGTTACAGAAGTGGTATCAGAGCGTACGTTATAAACCCCTAAAATCATATATTTTTATTTTAGTGTGGTCAGTTGAGGCCAAGTCACAAAGGATTATCAAGTGACTAGACCAGCAATGAAAGGACAAAGCAGGGTTGCTTCTAAGTAAGCACCGACTGCAAGGGCTTCGGATATAAAGGAAATTTTAATGAGATCGTAGGAATCTTCTACTGAACCCTTTGCAACCCATGTTTGGATTGGGAATTTACTAGACTTTTTGGAATGGGGTCACCCGTACTAAAGTCATTCATGTGTATATGATTGCCCAAGATTACGAGTAAAAATGGAAGTATAATGACTTGAGATGTATGATGTTAGGGTATTATAAATACCATGAATATATTATGACTAAGGGAAGTAAACAATGAAGGTTTATGAAGAGAGTATAGAAATGGTTAGAGATGGATCAGTATGCTGTAGAAATTTTGTCTAAGGCAAGAACCTTTGAGAAGAACGATAAGTACTAAGAGATTCACGTTGAACTCGACCAATATCTTCCAAAACATCCTTGCTACCATTACCAAGTTATGTAAGAGAACAGATAGGCATACGTTGCCTTTTGGAAGGCCAAATAGGCTGACAACTATCTGAAAGAAGAGGGTGGCATTAAGTTACCAATCGATTATCAAATGAGAACAGTTGAAAAGAGACCCTTATTAAGGATACATGATCTGATTGCCAATTATAGGATGCAAGAATTCCTTGGCAGTTGAATTAAGGATAGGATATCCATAAATTAAGACAAACCCTGGGGAATGCACAAGGGATGGCATTAGCCCTAATAACGACATTATGAATTCAGATGATATGAGTTGGACTTGCTAAGGAAACAATGACCGGTAAGGATTATTAAAAAGAGTTCTGGAAAGAACATAGACAGAATTATTAAAGTATTGATCAATGACATTTTGATATACCCTGTACCCAGAAAATGCAGGAGGAATGATAAGGATGACCTAAGAAACCTTACAAGGAAAAAGGTAATATTCCGAACTTCAAAATGGAAGTTTGGTAAGGAATGTATGACATAGTAACAATAATGCCAGATGAGGCATGTATGAATCCCTGAGGAAGTATGGATTGAACCTATAAAGGTTGAGATTATCCTAAGATAAGGAAAGAAGTAAGAAAAGAAGTATCCTAAGTAGGATGGGGAATAAACATGATAAAGTTCCCACAGGTAGGTGGAAGCAATGACTTATGGAAAAAGACTGATAGATATATTTTTTTCTCCTTCAGCAGAGCTTAAGGGAGAATGCTTTCACCCAACAGTGATGGGAATGAGGTAGAAAAATTTGAATTGGAATGTATCCAGAAAACATGGATTACAAGGAATTATTATTATCAGGAAAGGCCAATGAGGTGGCCGACAGTCTAAGTATAAAGGAATAATTACAAATGTTCATACCGAAGAAACAAAATGATATTTGGAAAGACCTTGAAGGTCATATCGGAGTGGAGGAATTTACATTCCTTTTGATGATTGTGCAAGAATCGAAGGTAATAATAGTTTAAGTAAAGATTCGATTCCTGATGGAGTCTTAAGCATATTACGTACCTTAGAAGGTCCCGTTTTGAGGCAAACCAGGACCATGATACAAAATTGACGAAGTAAACCGTTAAGTTTCCAGTCTTTTATGGAAGCTGCATGAGTGATAGTTTCATCAACCTGACATAGCTGTGATGCTTGAAACTCTTCTGCAATTTTATCTACTTCATGTAATATCTACATCAAGTTCAGGAAGTGTTCCTTATGGATAAGGAATAGTGATTACTTTGTCTCCCTAAAGGATTAAAACCCGTATGGTTAGCTATTAACGCACTACGTAAACAACAAGTGATGGCGATTCTTCTAAGAAAGTAAATGATAACGTAAAGATAAAGAAAGTGATGCTATTGATAAGCTAAATGGCATGTTGATGAATGACAAGCAAGTTTGTGTTAGGGTACTTCTGCGCAAACAAGATAGAGAATATGAGGTGGACGATTCATGATGCTAAATGTATTCCCGTAGAACGAAATAAGGGCAGTTGAGCCCGAGATTTTTTGGGCCATCTGACAGTTTAAAAGTGTTCGGAAGGTGGCATTCGAGCCAGCTCTACCCCCAAAACTTATAGCACGATCGTAACGTGTTTCATGTGGCAAGGCTATGCCAGTAAAATGTAGATGCTCGATAGTTGATAAGAGTACGAGCAGGTAGATATACGACCTGGTCTGACTTATGAAGAACAACCTGTGGAAAATCACGGATAGAAAATATCAAGTGATGAGAAACAAGGTTGGCAGAAGTAGATTATATTGAATCTAAGTTTAAGGGATCGGCAAGATTCATTTCGGAGAATTTAAATTGGAATAATGTGATGATTATAGAGTAAATGTAACGGGATACCAATAAGGAGGTACCAAGTGCAAAAGATATCTCAATAAAGAGATGAAGGTGAAAGTAAATAGCAGAAGTAAATAAGAATCAGATAATAAGAAGGATGTGATTGATAAAGAAAAGACTGGGAAAGCAACTATGGAATATGAAGCAAGGAATGTTATGAATGGATTAATAAAAGGGTTTTCTGATAAATTCTCGGGATGACAACCTGATAGTGTTAATATTATAGATATGAAAAAGCTAGTAGCGTGACATGGAATGTCAGTAACAATGGTGTCAAGCGAGAAACTAAGATTTAACCTGAGAGGTTCAAAGATTTTCCAAAAGTAAGTGTTGCTAAGGTTGAACCAGAGTATAAGTCCATAGAATAATGGACAAAGCAGCAAGATATGTTGACTCATGAGATTGCGATCAAATAGTATTGGATATAATTATGATTAATTTCTTCTTTGATGAACCTCTATAGTTCAGAGGTAAATTCTGAGTATGATATTTTACAATCATGAAAGCTTTCTATAATCCTTTAGAACTCTTTTCTTTTCTTCTCTCTTATTCATCTTCTTTATGAATTGAGAAGAACAGCCCTTTAAGGAGGGGAGGTACTGCTACGTGACTATCTGTCTATGTGATAGAAGTCTAAGTAGAATACCATAACCTGTTTAATTGCTTGTCAAGTACTAAAGTGTTAGGCCGAATACACAGATTATAATCATATAAGTATGAGAGAATAACAATAAGTTCTTAAAAGACTTTAAAAACTATTTGGAATTAACTCCTCTCTCAGTGATGTAAATATCACAGAAAGCTACTTAGGTTACAATGAAAAGATATTGTGTTACACGATCAATACCTTCTAGGGTTAACCTAACTGTATTTATAAAGATATACAGCTACGTACAATCGATAATTGATTCTCCTATAAATCAGTTATACAAATATTATCAATTATGATTGCTACACATCTCCTAAGTCAACTCAATCTCTTTAACAGCTATCCAATCTGTAAAGATATTGCTTCCATAATTATCTTCAATTAATCTTTAATCACTGTTGACTGGAGACTCGCTTCCTCCAGACAGAGTTTAACTAAACTCTGTCGAGCTTCCATTGTTAGTGTTTAACTAAACTCTGACTACTTCCAGCTAAACTCTGATTTGTCGCTGTAGCTCTTAAACACTGTTCTCATCAACTATTTCTAACAATCTCCCCCAACTTGTTCATTAGCAAAAATGTACAAGTTTACAGTAATTGATGATGTCAAAACAAATACACAAACACAGTGTTAAATATACAAACAGAGTTTAAGCTTCTTCTTAACAAAATTCTACAGAAAACAAGAAAATTCTTACAGACTTCAATCTCTAATCTTCTCAAGATCTGGTGTTGCTCTGAGATAGTCTATGAGCAACCTTCTCTCTGCATTTTCAAGTTCAATCTTCATAGCTTCCTTGATCTTTCTCAACTGAGGATCACTCTCATCAGTATGATAAATAGCAGATCTTAGATCGTAGATTTTGTTCCTCCTCATATCATTTCCCAGTCTGATATATTTTACTTCCCCTGACTGTGAGTTGAAATCAAGAACTGTGATTCCCAGATCAGTCTTCAGCTTTGCAGTACCCTTCTTCATTTCAATGAGATTTCCATTCCAGTCTCTGTACTTTGGAACATATCTGCTGTTATACTTCATTCCTCTAATTGCCAAATTTTGAAGCATTTTCTGTCTGAGCACATTTGCAACTGATTGAGTCCTTCGATTATTCACCTTGAAAAGATAAAGAACACGTTCTAATTCTTCCCAATATTTCAAACCAATATCATTCTCACCAACTTTAAATACTGTTCCATCAGCCATAAAGTATAAAAGAAAATCTTTCTTTAAACTCTTCTGATAAACTAACTGTACTGATTCCAGTCTGTCCAAACTCTCTTGAGTGACACCACGACCTGGAACAGCCAGTGAAGAAGGATTTCTAGGACCAGTATGTTTCCTTTTATCTCTGTGTGAGCCTATGCCAGCTTTACTGTTTCCAATCTTACCAGATAAGGCTCTTCCCTCAGTAAAATCCATAGGAGCTCCACATACTAGATTTGGATCATGAAGTGTTCCTTTACCAAAGACTGACTTCAACTGAGAAGATAGAGGTTTAGACACAACTTGTGTAGAAACAGAGGTTGTACTTGCCTTCTTCGAAATTCTTTCTTCTTCAGCAATGCCTTTCAGCTTTTGCTTAGAATCTGCATCTGTTGATTTTCTGGATACCTGCATCCTTTGATCAGCACCAACTTGTTCTTTGATTTCAATGCCTTTAAGAACAGGCTTAGCAGCTTTCTCATTTTTCTTAGACTTCCCAGATTTCAAAGCTTTCTGATGTTCTGCTAGAAACATTTTCTCTTGAGCTTGAACATCTGCAAGTGTAACTCCCTTTTCATTCTCTTCAAAAAATATCTTAGCAGCCAACTCCTCATCAGTCTGTGGATTAGAAGTTAATACTAAACTCTTGGTCTTTGAATTACCTTGAGTGTCAGTGTTTATTCTAGCAAATTGTGATTTAGAAGACTTGCTAGATTTCAGAGTTTGACTTTCTTCAGCTTTACCCTTGCCTTTATTACTTGCTCCTCCATCTCCAGCATCATCCTTTCTGATCAGAGTTTGAGCAGACTTGCATTTTGACTTAGCAACACTCTCCCCCTTTTTGACATCATCAGGAATGAGTATAGATGTAATCAGTTCCAAGGAGGTAGCAATGGAATCAATTTTAGCAGACATGACAGACTGATTTGCTTCAACTTTACCCAATCTCTGAAGTACAGTCTCTTGAGCTTTTGAGAAATTTTGAAACATTTTGTTGTTGTCTCTCTGTAGAGTCATCTCTCTACTTACAACTTCATTTATCAGATCTATAATGGACTTCTGATTTTCATTAAATCTGTGATTCAAGGCCTTAACCTGAATCACTGTGCCTTGTAAGCATGTCAGAATGTCTGGATTTGAAATCTTCTTAGAATTATCCCTGAGAAAATTAGCTGCTCTTCCAGTAGGAAATATACAATCTTCCTTGTACCAGTCTGCAGATTGTTTTGCCATGTAATCATCTTCAATTTCTCTTGCAGAAGGTCCAGCAAAGTCTGGCTTCTCCCCTATTTTCAGTCCATCAGTCTGAACTTCAACATTTGGAGCAGATACAGCTTCTGTACTCACTTCTTTAGAAGAATCATTCTCAGAATCATCAGCATCTGCAACTGAGGCAGTTTCTTCATTAAATTCAGGAACAGGTTCTTCTTGAGCAACCTGTTTTTCTGGATTGGAAGAGTTTGTCTTGACAATATCTGAGGAAGCATATTTAGAAGGCTGATCAATTTCCTCACCATGGTCTGAGATTTGATGTGCATCATAGAATAACTCTGTGTGAGATGCAACCTCTGTTTCTTCTAGCACCACAGTAGGTTGATCTGCAGCACTAGTTTCAGCAGAGTTTGCAGCCATGGGTGTTGGAATATAATCTTCAACTTCAACAGAGAATGACATGAAGTTTTCATCAAAGTCTTCCATTTCAGGTAACTCAGTTCTATCATCATTTTCAACTGGAACCTCAGCAAGTACTGGTTCATCAACTTTGAGTTCATGTTCTGCTATAATAGGTTCTGAGTTAATAGCTGTCTCAACAGCAGAAGTCTCCTTAGAGATATCCTCTGGAGCTTCAAAATTCACTTCTTCATCAGACTCATCAATAATCAGTCTCCTCCTTTTAACTTGAGGCACTTCAGTTCTTTCTTCTTCTGAAATAGAATCATCTAGAGTAGATGGAGATGGAGGTCTGTTTGCTCTTTCCTTTCTAGTTCTCTTTGGCCTAGGAGCTTCAACAGTCATGTTGACTCTGTGCTTTCTTGGTGGTCTTATAGCCTTGTGTTTCCTTGGCTTAGCAATCAATTTGGATTGTGGTTGAGGTTGAGATTGAGGTTTTGAAGTAGTAGCAACAGTGGATGGAGTGGATGTAGATGTGGGTTTAGAGGTTGGTTCAGTGTTTAGGGTTATGTGAGGTTCAGTGTTTGTAGGTTGAGGATTTGACTGTGGAGGTTCAAGTACAGGTTCAGGTTCTGGTGCTTGTGGTTCCTGTGGTTGATTGAGAAAGTTTCTGAGGGCAAGAGGAAAAATAAACTCTGGAACTTGATCCTTATTGGCATCTTTATTTGTCGAGTCAGAGAACATTCTCTTATGGACTTGGAAAGGTTGAATGACATCCTCATCAGAAATTTCCACATTAAGCAAACAAGCAGAGAATAAAATTTGACAAAAACGTGAGAAATAGACAGTAGTATTAGACTCTGCTAGTTTTTCACCTAGATTCATAAGAACTAGTCTACCAAAATCAAAGTTACTCCCATTGAGAAGAGAATACCCGATTTGAAGACTATCAGTGGGAATTGCATCCCAGTTGGTGACTTTCTTCCCAAACGCTCTAGTGATGTAGTCAAAGAAAAAGCTCCACTCTTTCCTGAGCCCTGGCCTTTTAACATTACCGAGTTTGTCCAAAGGGCCAGAAAACCGCAGTTCCTGTAACATTTCCTTCAGTTCATTCTCACCAGTCACAGCGTATGAGATGTGAGTGTCAAAATCCATAACATCTCGAACAGTTGCCTGAGTGATTACAAACTCTTGGTCTTCATGAGTAAACACAATGGATGGAGTCCCATTCTCTCCACCATCATCATAAACAGAGTTTCGCCAGAAAGTAGAGATCTGTGTGGCAGAGAGTTTTGTTGGTTGAACAAGAGCTTGACCTATTTCAGAATCCCTTAGGAAGTTCTGAATCAAATGAAATGGTTCTGGGGCTTTATCAGTGTTTAGTATTGCTGCATAGTTGTTAGGAACAAAAGATAATCCCTGAGCAACAAAAGTCTTGGATGCCATTAGAACAGTTTAGAAATTGTGAGAAAAGATAATGTGTAGAAAAGTGTTTGTGAAAATGCTGAAGTGAAAATAACAGAGAAATTGTGTGTAAAGTTGTGTATTCGTGGGTGTAAAAATGAAAAAGTGAATAATGAGCCGAGTTTTATTAGATCTGTAATTGAAAATTAAAAACCCAATCGTTTTAGACATTAAACACGCAACAAATTTCTTGTTAAGTGTGTGAGTGGGACACGTGTCACGTAAACAGTGGAACAGTCGTTTACACGCGCAGTAATAATGCCTATTATTACTGCTATTCTCTCTCCTATTACCAATACGCTTTAACTGTCTGACACCATTAAACAACTGGCACGTATCACATGCAAATTTCAAAAACTTTTTTTTTATACTCCAAGTATATGCTTTGTCTGAAATAAAATATTACCTTAGAGTACTCAACAGAATCCAACAGTGTTTATCAATTCTCCGACTTTATTACTGTTATCCTTTCAAACACTGCACAGTTGTGAATATGAGTGTGTATATAGCAAAGTTTACTAAATCAGTATTTAGAGCATCTAGTATTTCATAAAATCCATAAAATAAATCAGTAAACACTGGATGCACAAACTCTCATAGTAAACACTGAATGTATGATAAAATGCTAAACTCTGTAGTAAACGATTTATATATAGTAATATTTAATTAATTTATAACCCCCTATTTTTTTAATTTTTTATTTTTTTTTTTAAATTTCTCCAGTAATCAGAGGTTGGAACTAGTCACCAAAAATCATATAATTTTAGCCCTTATCAGTTTGATAAGTTCTTGGATCTTCCTAGTCTTCGACTAGTCACCAAAAATTAGAGAATTTTAGCCCTTACTATATACCAGTAAGTTCCTGGGTCGTTCTAATTACAAACATGATCTCAAAGGAGTTCTAATAGTCTATATACATAAGCTTTGGGGGTATTCTAATAACAGAATCTAATTTAACAGTGTATAACTAACAGAGTTTAGAGCTCATCAACATCAGAAATTATTCATGAGAGGCAATGCACACATTATTTACAGACTCAGAGTTTAGGATAAATAAACTAAGAGATGCTATAAATATGAAACAGTATCATGCTGTGTTAATTTTCTGCACAATCTAAGATTAGATCACAAATAACTTAGAAGGATTCATGATTAATTACTGAGAATAATGTTTCATATACATTTCTTCATTGGTATTAACATTCAGACAAAAACATTATCAGAGTTTCTTAGAGTTTATCCAACATGTCAACAGTGTATGACTTACAGAGCATGCTAACAGAGTTTAACAGTCATTGAGCAGAGTTTGCATAGCAGAGTTTAACATACCACAGAAATATGAGCAACACAGTGCATAAGTAGAATTTTGAGTCTAACCAATATCTCTAGTCAAAGCCAGAGACCATCCCTAGTTCATTTACCAGCCTTGTAAATACAGCTTCACTCAATGGCTTGGTGAAGATATCTGCAAGCTGTTATTTTGTAGACATAAAATGAAGCTCAATATTCCCTTCCTCTACATGTTCTCTGATAAAATGGTACCTTATACTGATGTGCTTGGTCATTGAATGATGTACTGGATTACCTGTCATAGCAATAGCACTTTGATTATCACAGTAAATAGGTATTTTACTGTACCTCAATCCATAATCCAGTAATTGATTCTTCATCCACAGAATCTGTGCACAACAGCTACCAGCAGCAATATACTCTGCTTCAGTTGTAGATGTAGAGATTGATTTCTGTTTCTTGCTGTACCAAGAAACAAGTCTATCACCAAGAAATTGACAACTTCCACTGGTACTTTTTCTGTCTATCTTACAGCCTGCAAAGTCTGCATCAGAGTAACCAAGTAGCTTGAAGTCTGATTCTCTTGGATGCCACAAACCTAAAGTTATGGTGCCCTTAAGATATTTGAAAATTCTCTTTACAGCTATTAGTTGTGGTTCTCTTGGATCTGCCTGAAATCTTGTACAAAGACATGTTGCATACATGATGTCAGGTCTGCTTGCTGTTAGCTAAAGAAGAGACCCAATCATCCCTCTATAGCTTGTCATATCCACTAGTGAACCTGTGTCTTTATCCAACTTTGTTGCTGTTGCCATGGGAGTTGTTGCAGATGAGCAGTCAAGCATGCCAAATTTCTTGAGAAGATTTCTGGTATATTTTGCTTGATTGATAAAGATTCCATCATCTGTTTGCTTCACCTGTAGCCCTAGAAAATAACTAAGCTCTCCCATCATGCTCATTTGATACCTGGACTGCATGAGCTTGGCAAACTTCTTACAGAGTTTATCATTAGTAGATCCAAAGATTATGTCATCTACATATATTTGAACTAATAACAGATCACTACCAAGATTGAAGTAGAACAAGGTTTTATCAATTGTACCTCTGTTGAACCCACTTTCTAAAAGAAATTGAGCTAGAGCTTCATACCATGCTCTTGGTGCCTGCTTAAGTCCATAGAGTGCCTTGTCAAGCCTGTAGACATAAACTGGATACTTAGGATCTACAAATCCTGGTGGTTGTTCAACAAACACTTCTTCTTCAAGTTTTCCATTCAGAAAAGCACTTTTCACATCCATCTGAAAAACCTTGAATTTCTTGTGAGAAGCATATGCTAGAAAGATTCTTATTGCCTCCAACCTTGCAACTGGAGCAAAAGTTTCATCATAGTCTATGCCTTCTTGCTGTGAATAGCCTTTGGCCACAAGTCTAGCCTTGTTTCTTGTAACAACCCCATCACTGTCAGTTTTGTTTCTGAAAACCCATCTAGTACCAACAACAGATCTATTCTTTGGTCTAGGTACAAGGGTCCATACTTCATTTCTTTCAAATTCATTTAACTCCTCCTGCATTGCTATTATCCAGTCAGCATCTTGAAGAGCTTCTTCCACTTTCTTTGGTTCAGATTTGAACAGAAATGCATGAAACAGACATTCATTTGTTGTACAACTTCTTGTCCTGACTTTTGCATCTGGATCTCCAATTATTAGATCAGATGTATGAGATTTTGTCCATTTCCTAGCTGAAGGTAAATGACTTCTGTCAACAGTTGATCCTCCCCCTTGATCAATGTTCTCCTGATCATATTGTTGCCTTTCTTCATTCTCTGAGTCTCCCCCTGAATTTGATCGCTCAGAGTTTGAACTGTCAGACTTTGGACTTTCAGAGTTTGAGTAATCAGAGTTTGAGTTTGATCCAGATTTTTCAGTTGACTCACTATCAAAATTTGAGTCATCACTATGATCATGCTCCCCCTCAACTGGTTCTCCTCTTTGTTCTGACTGTACTATTTCTTCTGTGTGTACCAGTAGAGGTTCAGAGTTTGCATCAACAGAGTTTGGTGGACTGGTTTCATCAGAGTTTATTTCATCAGAGATTAGAACTTCATTTTCGAAATGCAACTGATCATGTTCATCAACATCTTCAAGTCCAGTGATTTTCTTGTCATCGAATGACACATGAATAGATTCCATAATCACCTTTGTTCTCAGATTATAAACTCTGAATGCCTTGGTTGACATTGGATAGCCAACAAAAATTCCTTCATCTGCTTTCAACTCAAATTTGGTCAACTGTTCAGGATGAGATTTCAACACAAAGCATTTGCACCCAAAAATATGAAAATATTTCAGGTTTGGCTTCTTTTCTCTCACCATCTCATATGGTGTTTTTCCATGCTTGTTGATCAGTGTGGCATTTTGAGTAAAACAGGCAGTTTGAACTGCTTCTGCCCAGAAATAGGTTGGCAATTTTGCTTCATCAAGCATAATTCTGGCAGCTTCTATCAAGGTTCTGTTCTTCCTCTCAACTACACCATTTTGCTGTGGTGTACCAGGTGCAGAAAACTCTTGCTTCAAACCTCTGTTCTTGCAGAATTCTTCCATTGTTGCATTTCTGAATTCAGTTCCATTATCACTTCTGATTATTTTGACTTTGTGTTTTGATCCTTTGTCCAGCAGCTTTACATGCTCCATTAGAGTTAATGCAGTTTCATCCTTCTTTGCTAGAAAATACACCCAAGTGTATCTGGTATATTCATCAACAATGACTAGAGCATATTTCTTCCTTCCAATTGACAAGACATTCAATGGTCCAAAGAGATCAACATGTAGAAGATGATATGGATCAACAATTGAAGATTCAGACTTGCTCTTGAAAGAAGTCTTCCTCTGTTTGGCCTTTTGACATGAATCACACAGACCATCAACATTTAACAAAAACTTTGGAAGTCCTCTAACAAGATCCTTTCTTATCAGCTCATTGATGTTGTTCAGATTCAAATGAGAGAGTTTCCTATGCCAATTCCAACTCTCTTCATTGGACATTCTTGTTGACAGGCACATAGTTTTTCCATCAGAGTTTGTCACCAATCTTGCTTCATAGATATTGTTGCACCTTTGTCCAACTAAAAAAACTTTCCCTGTGGTTTTGCTGATAACCTCACAGTATTCAGGTTGAAAATCTACATGAAAACCTCTGTCACAGATTTGACTCACATATAGCAGATCATGCTTGAGTCCTGGAACCAGAGCTACATTTGTGATGATGACACTTCCAAGATTGATATTGCCATATCCCAGAGTATGTCCTATGTTGCCATCTCCATAGGAAACTCTTGGGACAGCCTTCTCCACATACTCTGATAGCAGGGCTTTATTTCCAGTCATGTGTCCTGAACATCCACTGTCCACGACTAGGATACTCTCCCTTATGCCCTTCAATCACAAACAATTACTGAAGATTAGATTTAAGGATCCTGACTTGCTTGGATCCTTTGGCTTTCTTAATTTTATTAGCTTTAGCAGCGGAATTTACACTATCAGAGTTTAAGCTAACTTTATCAGAGTTTACACTTGCAGAATTAACCCTAACCCATTTCAGATTAGGTTTCAGTTCATAGTAATTATGATAAATAGCATGATAATTTCTGCAAGTATAAATAGAATGCCAAGTGCTTCAGATTCAGTTGGAAAGGAAAATTCACCAACATTTCCCAAGCTTTTGCTTGTTAATGGATATCAACTTGTTCCCACAATCTTACCCCTCGAATGATGAGAAGGTACACACAGACTTAATGAGTCCATAGAACCAAGTTGCGAGTGAAAAGGATAAATTATGACCGGGAAGTCAACAAGATAAATAACCTTTCTCAAGTAAGGTTCCCTTATAATTTAAGAGATAGATTCGAGTGAAGAATGGAATCTTGAGGACCTTTCTTAATATAATATTAATCGTATGACTCCGAAGAATTTTCAGAATGATCGAAGGTCGAAGATAATATTTGAAGAAGAATAAACAACATTGAAGTTGTTTCCAAGTATTGAATAAATATTTATAGAATATTTATTGAGTCGGAAGTATTTAATGAATGAAAGAATATTTTACATAATATCTGGAGGTGAAAGATAATCTCCAAATAATATAAATCATTTTTAAAAGAATTTAAAAGAATTAAATAAATATTCCAAGAATATTTATTAACTCAATAATAATTACGGGATATTATTAAATCATAATGTTGCTCGTAAGTAATCCTCGAATGAATATATAGAATTATTTACTAAATAAATCCCTCCTTAAATGAATATTTAAAATAATATTTATTAAGTAATTAAACTCCAATAATTATTTAAAATAATATTCAATAAATAAGTCAAACCTTAAATGAATATTTGAAAATAATATTCACTTAATAAATAATCTTCTAAATGAATATCCAAATAATATTCATTTATTAATCAAAACTTTAAAGGAATAATTGAAATAATATTTCTTAAGTAAATAGAACTTCCAATGAATATTTTAACATAATATTCATCAAGTACATAAAACCTTGAATGAATATTCGAAAGTAATATTCATTTAATAAATAACATTCTAATGAATATCATAACAATATTCATTAAATAATCAAATCTAAATGAATATTCGAATCTAACATTCATTTAATATCTCTCGACTGAGATAATACTCGAATAACATTCCTCGAAATATTCTCAAGTAATTGATACTTTATGGAAATATAAATAACGTTTAATAATAACATTCCCCAGATATATAATAATCTGTCGTTGGAATCCCTCCGGGTTTCCACGACTATTTATATCTCAAAATACCGACTCCCGATCTATATTTAAGAATGAATATCATTTGCCCTTCGCTAAGGGTCTTACCAAAATATCCGGCTTATAACTGATAATTCGTATCTAGTCTATAAACCAATGGCAATTAAGGGAACAAGTATCACAACAACCAGAGTCACAATATAATTGGAAACAGGCATGCATGCGATGGCATATGTAAAACAGAAATCATATACATATATTATCACAACAACAGGTTCAAAGGTTTGAACACTTGCCTGGTAATCGGGTGTGGGTGGAGATAGCGTGTCCTGGGTCTGCTCGATGATCTATAAACAATCTGAACATTCGAGATTAACCACTTAACACCTTTTAAGAGTCTAAGTATAACTTTACTTAAATCGAAACACATTTTCGAAATATCTCGCTATACACCTTTTAGTGTAACTCTTTTTATCACCGGTACGATCCGATATTTGTTCGTTATTAAGACATGTCATCATACCCACACTTGGTATATACTTAAGTCGTAAAAGTTCTAAAGTCGATCGATTACGAACCGAGATTATACCAAGAGTTTTATCGTTCGTTTTCTAAGTTATAACCAAAGTTATACTTTTAAGGGGTTCGTTCGCGTTTAACTTCGATTCAAACATTTTTATAAAATCGGAAAACGATCCGTTTGACATCTGGTTTTCTTTCATACCTTCCTTATGACCTCTAGTATTTATTTACCAAGATTCACCACTGAGTAACATGTTTTACGAGGGTTCAATTGAATTTACGAACTTTTACTTACGGTTCGTCCGAACCAATTTTAGTAATTTGACCATAACTCCTAAACCGTAAGTCGGAATGTTTCGATTCTTTTGCCAAAACGATCTATGACTCGAGATCTACGAGGAAGTGTCATGTTCATAAACAGTTAAGACAATTAACCCTACTGTGATGCACGAATTCTTTAAGGTTATCAAAAATCGGGCATTACGACGGCTATAAATCGAATATTTCCAAATTCCAAACTTTCCAATAATCATAGTTTCCACTCCAAACAACATATACATGTTATTTAACCATGAACTAAGGCCAAGCAATGCCTTTCCATTCATCTAAACTATTTATCCTCTTATATCAACAAATCACTACATAAGCATGCTTTTATTATCACAATAATCATACTAATCTAAAAACCCATCAAGAACATCATTAAACTCAAAGTAAGGCCTAGGGTTTCAAGAGTGTTATACCTTCCTTGGGGTGTGTAGTCACTTAGTAAGCCTTGTACAGTTCTTGTATAACCTCCATGAAGCTTGGATCATCAACCAAAATCAAGATTCAAGAATTTTGTTCTTGAGGTTACTATTCATCCTCCACTTTCTTGATTTTATTGAAAATGGAAAGAGTGGTGTTTGTGGCTAATATTTCTAGGGTATCATTTTCATGAAATATAGGATCTATGATAAATTTTTGGAGATCAAACAATGGTGGGAGCTTGGACTTTGATTCTTGAATTTTGATGAAAGTCGAATGGAGCTTTTGCAAGGGGGGAAGAGAGTTTGCTTGGTTGGCTTGCTTTAGTCTCATCTAATCTTGCATTATTATGAAAATATCTAGCATAAAGTGGCTTTAATAAAGTGCCCATGTCATTGCATGCATCATCCAGCCAAGTGTTGGTGTTTGAAAGTGTGGATGATAAGATTTAGCTAAGTACTTGGCTTGTTTCTCCAAGTGAGCTAGTTACTCTTGTAACTACTTAGTTACTTGATCCCATCCACTTGCACATGCTTGTATCTTGGCTCTCTACTTGTTTCTTTGTCCGGTTATTGCTCAATTTATTGATCGTTCGGAGGAATACCTCGAAGATTTCTAGTTAGGGTTTTACCGGAAACCGTCTTAATATTTACACCATCATTTTCAATTCTCTTTAATAATTCTTGAACCTATATTCCTTAAATCCCTTCAATAATTCTTTAAGTCTTTCAGTGTCCAGGGAAATCTCGGAGAAAATAAAAGTGCGGTTTTTCAGAATCCGACAGCTTTTATATACACTTATTTTCCCCCTGGATCACTAATACGAACTCGGAAATCCGTTCCGAATACTTCTATATAGTGTCGTCTCATAATATTCTCATTTCCACCAAAAACACTATTCATTCTATATTCTTCCTTTATTCCCTATATTTGTGACAATGTCCTTGCTATTTCTCGGGCGTTCCTTAACCCTTTCACGGAACCACTGGACTAATCGTTTTCGATCCGGATGACACGAGAATATTCTCTGGCTTGGAATTGCCATATCTTATTCCCCTGGGAGATAGATTATTCTTACCTAAGTTGTCAACCCATAGTATTCTTCATGGCATATAAACATTTGAATCCAAATATATTCCTTTCATTCATTATCTCAATCTTTAGATCGTAGTTGTAATCACTATTCACCATTACCTCCGCACAAAATAAAAAGTTTTAATTATATCCAAAATTTGGGGTTCTTACAAAACGTAAGTTTAACTCATCCCCTGTGACGCCCCCAAATCCGAGGTCAAAGATTCAAGTCGTCACATCACCATCCAACCATATCATACCTGTATTAACTTTACAACTCAACAATACATCCATCCAGACCTCAATCTTACGCACAAACAAGTTAGAGCCTCAGAAATGATAATCAAAAGTAACACTAAATATTACAATTCATCTGTACAATCCAGAATCTTACGCACTTCCACTTATACAACTACACTTGAAGACAAGTCTTACTATTACAGTTGAAAACCTATCAGACTTACTCTGTAGTATTTATCAGGAACTAAATCATCTCCGGGGTAAATCTTCTACTCCTCTTCTGCTGGTGCGGAGTTAATCGGCCAAATTCTTCTCTTTCTGAAAAGTTTTTATAAAGAAAGAATGAGCTACATAATGCTCAGCAAGTTCACCATTTTGAAAAATAATAATGTGGTTTATTTCGAAAACATTCCCAACTATATAGGTATATATCTCAGATTTCAAAACATAATTGGACAATATATATGTCCGAGTTTGAATAAAACATCTATACTCACTAAGGAGCTTTAAGAATAACATATGAACCCTTTATAAGGTTCCCATCTCAATATATCTCAAGTTTGAAAATATATACATATGAGTATATCATTTTCGGCAAAACACTCTACGGTTAACATACTGTACAGGGAATACATCATTGCAAACCTCTTTCCTTCCATTAGCTTAGAAGGTTTCTCATTCAAAAACATTTCATTCTTTGAAATAATTGCAAGAGTGCACTAACACGTGCCAATCTTTATAGAAAATCTTGCAGTTCTAGATACTGCACGATGTCAATATTTTTCTTATCAAAAACCACACTATCGGCAACTTGGCATTTAGGCCCAAGAAGCAGTGTCTGAGTATTTTTCAAAAGTGGAGGATGGGACTTGAAGAAAACACAAAACCTGACAGGGATTGACGATGATCAGTCGCCACATCGAAGTCCAACAATCCGCGGGTCTTCTCTACTAGTAGAAGGATAGAAACTACATCCGTAACTACCCTCGGGTGAAAACTACATCCATAATCACCCTCGATGAAAACTACATCCGTAATCATCCTTCGGCAACACCTGGGCCGGAATAATTGATGGACCGCCTGGCTCACGGCCGCTTACACATCCCGGGAATCGTTCGTCAACGATTCCCACACCTGCCAGAGTCCCCTTTTTCTTTTCTTTTCAAAAATCATTTTGATAGAAAATTCGAGTAGTTGAAGTTCGACCTCAGTCGACCGATAATTCTTGAAATACGTACAAGAAGTAAAACCTGATCGGGGGTTTTCGAAAATGTTTTGGGTTCGAAAGAGTTCGAGTTTGAAAACGCTAAAGGTATCTTGGATTAGTTTTGTCTTTAAAATAATGAACAATAATTAATAAATGATATTTTAAGATTTAATATAAACAATTAATAAAATAATTATTTAATTAAGATAAGCTTTTAATCAAAGATAGATATTTTTGAGTATTTTAACAACGTAAAAATAATAAATACTTAGGTATACGATACTTCCCGAATGACCCTTTGGGTTTTCGCAATTTAATCACGATACAATAATATACCGCTCCCCGGTCAATAGCATACTTGGACCGCTACGACCCTTATTGCTAGAGTCGTTGTCCGAAGAAAACATTTTCATTCTAAGTTCAAGGGTGTACAAACACATATGTGCATATATCTCAAACTTCAACATAACCTCATAAAGCATAAGCATATATTACGTTTGAAAGCCACAAACAATACAGTGAAAATCCTTATATATAAGTTTTGAAAAGTAAACTTGCCTTGGTAGGGTGGGGTGGTCGAGCTCGCGACGTGGAACGAAGATTTATACATAATCAATATTCGTACGTTAGTACCTTAACAACACTACTTAATCGTAAGGTTTTAAAGGATGTAAGACCAACTTAAAGACTCCAATTTGTGACCACTAACCCTCCCATATGACCATGTCATCACTTTATCACATTCGTTACCCATTCGACTCGAATCCATTCCTCAAACTTGAAACACAAGTGAGTACTCTTAAAACTACGTTAAACTAACCTTCTAGGTGATTTTTCACTCGCGCGCACTTCGCTCTAACATTTTTATAAAATTGAAAAATACAAATTTTATTCCAATTCCTTTTGGACAGCCTTCAAAACTGTATAATCTAACTACCCTCAAATTTTCATAACACTAGCATAATTTTAAGGGGTCCTAACTCAGTTCACAAGTGGACGACACAGTGCAGTCTGAATTCCAGAACCACACTGCACTAATCCGGCCATAACTCAAGATCTACATATCTCCTGGGTATGAACCTTATATTTCTAGAAACTACATTCAATTATCTTTCCAACCATATAAATTAGGTCCTCGGGTGACAAGATTTAGGGATTCAAAACCCTCTCACAAGACTGTACATACTCCCAGGATTTAACACAGCACACATCTTTTCTTAAACATTCAAGAACCCACTTTATACATCACATCTACCATCAAAACCACCAATATTTGTCTATATAGCATACATGGGGTTATATACACTAAGTACAAGCTTTAAAATCACATCAACAATATATAACCTCAAGATTTCATCATCCAAAACTCCTATAACCAAGATATGCACTAAAACTCTTAGATCTAACATTATAAACCATAAACAATCCATGACTAAGAGTGGTTAGAGGTTTATACTTTCCTTGATGTGTGTAATAGCTTTCTAAACCTTGTATAATCCTTGTATAGCCTTGGGTAAGCTTGAATGATCAAAAGAAATGAAGAAAACAAAGTTAGTAATTCGGAGTTATTAGAACCCGACTGAAAGATCATGGAAAACGAGGCCCTTACCGAGCTTTTCTGATTGAGGCTTCTAAAGGAAAGTTGTAGAGCATCTTAAGCTTTCCAACAAGCTAAAGAACACCAAATTTCATTGAGTAATGAAGGAGGTATGGCCGTTTGAAAATCAGTACAGAAGCTGTCTAGGATTCTGGGCAGCTCGGTTCTTCAACTTTGGGAGGAGATTTGACTAGGCTATACTCATCATCTTGACATGAAATTTTGTGCGAATGTTCTTCATAGTATGAGGGAGCTGGGGTTAAAATATGGTGATTTTATCATGGATATAAATGGAGATATGAATTTTCTTCTTGAGAGTGTTTCTGCTAGCAGCTTGGAAAGAATGGAGAGAAATGGAGTGTTTTGCTTGCTTCTTGGTTACTTGAAGGGTCAAGTGACAAAATAATGTGATATCTAGATATTATTAGAGATGTATGGCTGATCTTATCACCTTGGGGTTTGTGCAAGGAGTATTGGACATGCTTGCTAATTGTTTTGTTTCTTGTTTGATGTGTGGTTTGAATTATGGGATGTATAATTGATATGTATTGATATGTATATCATTCACATGTCTCCACCCTAGTCTAGTAGCCTAGGTTCAAGCCATACCTCCTTGTCCCCTAAAGTATGGTGCACATTCTTTACACTATTCATCTAGTTACTTTTTGCTTTCTAGTTTACTCTCCTAATTATCTAGTTACATGATACTTGCATGTAATATCCTTCCTTGTATTTTTATTTCTCCACCAATGGTTGTCACTTAATTCTTAATTCCTCAAAATTAATATCTCATTTCTTGAATATAATAATATATAATTCACTGCCCGGTCAAATATTACACCAGAATACAAATTGGAATTTCTGAATTCCGATCGTCTTTACATACACTTATTTGCTCCGTGAATCACTAATATGACTTCAAAATATCCATACCATGTCTTGTACATAGGGTGGCGTGAAAATTTTCTTGGTCCTCAAAATCACTATTCATCCATAAATTACTATTCATGCATGATAAACACTATTCACGTATATACTTATTCCTAATAAGAAAAGTTTTAATTCTACCGAAAATCTGGGTTCTTACATCCCCCCTTTTTTTAACGTCTATTCTTTTTTCTTTTTTTTATTATTCCCAATAAATTAATTAATATTTAGTATTAAATAGTATAAAATATTGGGGGTCTTACAACTAATTGGGAGAACGATTTTGGAGTTTTAAGGTAAAAACCCAAATCCCTTGTGTATAGACTTTCATATTTGATTTAGAATTTAGAACTTATGGGTTTTATGCTATATATACATGTATTAGGTTTTATAGTGATTGGGGAAACTGAAATTCTTGATCACCATTCATAATTTCTGAGTTTTAAGGTACGGATATCATCTTTATGCTTTTTACCTCGTTTCTATTGTAAGAAATTGTCGTAATTGGTCTTTTACATGTGCTGAGTTCTTGTAAAATCTGTATAAAATTCGATTTTTGTCGTATGATGATGATTTTACTGTCCCTGGAAAGGTATTTGAATTATCTACAACTTATGTTCTTTAATTTTTCTGAGTTTCTACGCGTAAGTATGTGTATTCTTCGATTTTAGTGACCTGCCAGGGCATTTCCTGAACTGATACTCTTACTTTAAAAATTCGTATTAAATTGAAATTTTGTACATATTTTATGAGTAATATATCTACAGAAAGGTATTTTCGCGTTCTACGTTTCTTGTTTACACTCCGCTGCTAAATTCTATGTTTCTATTGTCGTAAATAGCATAATACTAAATAAGTCAGGTGCTGATTCTGTTTTGCTGTTTACAAATATCTACTTTCAGAGTTCGTTATTTATCCGTTTTTAATGAGCCTTACAATTCTGGAAAGGTCTTGGAATTTCCTATGATTTTAGTGTTTTGTACTTTTTGATTTGAATTTATCTTCATAGTGTAATTTCCCGTTTTTCAGAACTGATTAGGTTGTGATTTCGCTATCCTTTGTCTAGTTTGTAATATAATTGGGTTTGTGATATTTGAGGATTATGTTTTTGGTTATATCTTGATATAAATGTGATTTGGGAGTTCGTAATACATCCGTCGCGAGGGGAATATCTCGTGTTTGGCACTTCCTATGCGGTGTATAAATAGCATAGGCGTGTCGCCGGAGTAGTGGGGCACGTATAGTCATGAATAGTCAGTTTGTGTGTTTTTTTTTTTGCCATTCTGGGAGCATGTGCTTATTGCCTTGTGATCCCTGTCTGAATCTGGGTAGCATTTGCTTTGTGCTATGCAAGCCCTGTCTGTGTAAGATCGTCTCCCATGTTAGTAAATAAGATATTTTGAGTATTGTTTGTAAGTGTAAGAATATGTGTAAAGTACGTTTATTTTGGATTAGAAAGCATGTATGTCTATATTGTGGTTTTAAATTTTATGGAACTTTTGGTTTTGTCCAATTTTGTCTTTATTTCTTGTTTAAATATTTTGTTTATGTTATTATTGTCATTACGTCTAACTCTTATTCACCTTGTCATAATTTGTTATCCGTATATGGGCTTTTGCTCACTACCGGTTTTTGTTTCTTTATTTTTTCTTCCGGCAGGTAACCTTAATTAGGTGGGCTATCTTATGGGATGAGCGCGAGTGCGGATTTAGCAGAACTCATTTATTTTCATGCATTTTATTAGAATTCTAGAATTTTATTCGAACTTTAGAAAGTGTGGTATGGAATTTCGAGTTGGACAATTTAAGTGTAAGTTTATTTTATGGATTGTAAGTTTGAGATTAGTATAGTTTTGATTGGTTAATCCTTGGAGAATTTTTATTTTAATGGACTTGAAAATGTTTATTATCTTGAGATAATTATTGGGATGTTAAAATTTATATTTCATAAAATGAATCAGAATAATCATTTAGATCCCAAAGGTATTATGCTTACATAGATGCTTCGTATCAAAATAAATGAGGTTTTCTTGTTACAAAACCAAAAAAAAATGATAAATGCGTCTCGACCCTTGAGACTGAGAACATTAGAATTAGAGCTGGTAATTCATTCGTTTCTTAAACTTTCATGTCGTGCATTTTCGTATTTTGTGTATATCAAGCTAAATTCAACATACCTATTGTTGTTAGAGGAATTTGTCACAACAAATTAAGGAGGCCGTTGCTGGAATAGCGCCAATGAATACGGAATCGTCTAACTGCCCAGAAAAGCTCACAGCTAGAGATTAGAGGCTAGCCGCCCAGAAAGGCTCACGGCTAGAGGTTTTCGAAGAACACGAGAGGTGGTTCATCGGAGGATCAGACTGGATTCACGGGAATTAGAGCTCAAGGACCGTATATTGGCCTGCCAAGAACCCTAATAATGATGTGTCACACAAGAGTATACATGCTCTATGTTACTCAAGGTGTCAAAGTGTCTAAGAGATCCCGTAAACTACCTACATACTCCTATTTATATGAGATCAAGCCCGTATGTGGTTCTTGAAATGATATGATCGATTGTTCATGATGAGTTATCCTCTCTCCAGTGGGATAATGATTGTTATTTCTGATAATAATCGTGTATGATGTATAATTTCAGGTTACCAAGTTGTTATGGTAATGTAGGATGATTATCCCTTGTATTTATCATGATTTTGTATGATTTATCAAGTATATATGACATATATCCTCTACTAACTGAATATATATCTGTTTAGAAGTGTAAATCTACTGTAAAGACGTGCTCCTAAAAAATAGGAGGTCTGCCTTATCCGAATTGGCAGCCTAATCAGGCTTCCGGTTGAAGCTGGGGGTACCGCCCGGTAGCCTAGCTCCGGTAACCCCTCCGACAGCCCCACTACGGAAACTACTCTGGAAGCCCTATTTAATGACTGACAATGGTCACAGGTTATTCACAAGGGGCTGCCCTTGGGACCTTGAGCCACACATTTCCTTACTGCCCTGTACATGGTAACCCCTAGGGATGCCATGAGCCCTTGAAAGCCTGACAGATCGCTTATTATCCTCATGGGTCTGGACCCTAATCCTCTAGTAGGCCTAAATCTAACCCATGCGAAATTTTGGTCACAACAACTACCCCCCGGTTCCCCGAAGTACTGAGTGCAAGGGGAACCAGTTATTCGTAGGGTGCCGTCTTCTTAATTTCTCAGCAAAATTCCGTACCCTCGACTCTCGCCAGTTCGATATGACAAGGTCTATAAATATCGGAAATTTGTAATCGTAAATATTAGAATTAGTGTCAGCATTTTCATTCGATAATCCTCGTAATTGTGTTACGGAAGCTAGGATTAATAAAAGTGGGAAGCCTCACGATTTATTCGTTTAAGGCTAAATTTATCAGGTTTTATTGTCTAGAAATAAAAGGATGACCATTGAGGAGGGAAAAACGTACTCGGACTCTACCGTTTCTTTAGAGATGGTTCATTTCCAAAGAAAACACATTTCCCACTCAGCCTCGTTTCCTGTGCCATGTACATTAACCAAAGGGACACGCCTCTTCTCTCTGTGTTTGTATATATCTATTCACTTAGCCTTTTGCGTTCCTTTTTATCTTTTCACCATATTTTCTCTCAAGCATATAAGGGTTATACAAGAGTTTCCGACGAGGTTTCCGACCAAAGCTAAAGCGTTCAAACTCCCGTCTCTCCATCTTTTACTTAGGTATGCCTTTGACTCCCTTAGTTTGTTCATATGCTTAGTTCTTTGATTGTATACACGATAGTGGCGTACAGATTTAATTTTCACTGTAGCATATACATGTTATTCTTTGCCCTTGAATCAACATCTGATTCAACTTCCCAGTAGGCATCGTGTGCGATTCTTCTTGGTTTTTTGTATGATTAATCATATATCTTGGTTGCATTTCGTATCTCCCCAATCCTAATCATGCTAGATCTATATAATTAAACCCTAATTGATAGATGCATGTACAAGTTTTTATCTTGCGTTGTGGATCGAACTAGTTGGAGCAGTCCGCATTCCGTCTACCCTCTTGACTGTTTCTTGGCATGCACTTTGCCTGTTTAATGTTTGTTTTCAATGAATATCGTCATTTTTAGATATGTTTCGTTAAGTTAACACCTGTAACTCACTCGTTTAGGCATGCTTATAACGCCTTACCTTCGTATTCCTCTTCTTGCTCTGCTTAGTTAGCATTGGTACTACTAAGTTAGGCTGCCATATTGATAGCCACCCCCCGCGTCTTGACTCTTTGGTTTTTTCCTGGTAGCCCCATTATCGTCTGGGCATCTGATAAATGGATTTTATATCCACTTGGATCGCTTAATTTCAGCTTAAATTGATTGTCTTGGACTCAAGTTGTTGTAGTTTTGATGTGTTTTGCTTAGTGGTGCAGAATTACGAGAATGTTGACTAAGGTGGATGCTTCTATAATTTTTGGGGAATTAATTGATTAAAATTCGGATTTTTGAGAAGGGTTGCACAGTTTACACTGTTTTGGCCATATCTTGAGTTCTAGAAGTCCGTTTGAGGCCCGTAAGCAGTCCACGCGAAGATAACGAGATTCTCTATCTTTCTAAGGTGGTCCAGAGGTCCAATTACGTTTGGAACATTCCAGAAAATCTGAAGAAAAGTCAGCCACGAATTTTCCTTAAAAAACAGAATTAATTTAGGAAACGTATCTTGCAGAAATTCTATTATAATTCTGTTTTTGTATTTTCTTGTTGGGCAAGACTTGGAGTGCCTATATAAACACATCCTACCATGTAATTTGTTTCAGATTTTTATTATTGTAACGTAGAACTGCAAGAGAGAAGAGTGGAGAAGGATTCAAGCTCGGTGACAAGCAAAGATCTAGATCTACTTCATCTTTTGTATACTTTGGATAATAGATTTGTTTTCTCAACTCTTGTTTTTATTAATATTATTGCCTCTTTCTTTTATATCTTGTTTAATATCATGTTTTCATGTAATCCCATGGTGACGAACGGTTCAATTATGAACTAATCGTTGTCATGGGATCCTAATGGATTTATCTATGTAGCTTAGTAGTTTATATGCTTTAAAGATTTATGTGTGGTGAATTCTTGATATCCTCGTATGGTTGTGTTTCATATATTTAGATGCGTCGCGAACATCTAATTTGTTAATCTCTTGCTAAACGAGAGTGGATCTTGAGATTTAGAACTTGCCATGCTAGCATAGGATAGGTTGATGTTTTAACATCATGATTTGTGGCGTAATTAGAGATATTATGCTACCCTATGTGATCTAGGTGGATAACTTGTGCTTAAACCTTTATGTTTCCAAATTCTATAGAGATATAGGGTCTAAACATATTTGGTGTCTACCCATCTTCTATCTCTTTTGTGGATGCATGCGTAGTTTGGTATTAGTATATCGAGAGATAGCTTTTACTTGTTTCGTGTTATCCGATCAGATATCAAAACCATCACATGTATTGATTAAAGGCTGCGACTCTAAGTGAAGTAGATAATGAAATTAGGATTCCATGTTTTATCTCATATAAGTAATTCATATTAAATTCTCATTAGTTAATTATTCTTAGTTTAATAATTTGCATCCTAATTAAGTTAGATAATTAAAACCTCAATCTTGTTATTTGTCTTAGCAGTGGATTAAAACCAAACATTGTTGCATAGGCATATTTACTGATTTAAACTTAACCAGATCTCCGTGGAACGAACTTAATTATATTACTTGTGACTACGTGCGCTTACGTAAATTTGTGCTAACAGCATCTTAAAATGAGGTATTAGGAACCGTTATTTCCTTTGATCTTCGACTTTACAATTTCAATCCCCTTTGCTAGTCTGCTACCCTCTTTTTTGGTTACAGATGTCTCTTTCATCAGCCTCAAGGGGGTCTTCCCAGGGCTTAAGCTACTTGTCACCTGTGTCTGGGGAACCGTCTGATTCGGGGTCCACCCACCTTAACAATCTTTTACTCTCCTAACCCCTACTTGAGTCTAGACCGTCAGTTAGCTCCCGGACACGTTCCCGGATAGAAGTAATTGATCCTCTGTCTGCTGAGATTGTCAGTCGGTACCCTAGCTTTTCCCTGGAGGCTGGCTCATCGAATTCCGGTGATGGAGAGGCAGAAAGGATTGATGTCAATTCCAATACTGATGAGGGGGAAAAACAATATATGAGGTTTGGTTAGGGGGTGAGCAGCCATCTTTTGGTAATGATGATATGGTGGAAGAGAATGATGACATTGGGGTATCGTGGGTAGCAGAGGTTGAACGCAAGCCGCATGTCCCAGCATCCAACGTCCCTGCTTGTGAGAACCAGGACTCTACTATGAATGTTGATAGATTGGAAAGGTTGTTGGAGATTTGTAACCCGGGCTGCGACCTCGTGGTACCCTATGCAGGTGAACTGTGTCACAGGTTCGACAACTTCGAGGCTGAGCAATCTATCCCCAATGTTGTTGTATCTGCCTCCTATTTTAAACTAGGATTCTCTTTTCCAATGCATCCATTTTTTCTAGACTTGCTAAACTTCTATGAGATAGATCCCATGCAGTTTACACCCAATTCTTTTCGGGTTGCCGCATGTATGTATGTTTTGTATGACCAAGCCTTTTTGGTTGCCCTTACTGCTAGAGAGTTGGGGTATTTCTATCAGTTAAAGGATGTTGGAAGGAAGGTTGGTGTTTTCTACCTCACTGCCTGGAACAATAGGCAGGGAAAATGTATAAAGGGGAATAAGAAAGGGATGTATGACTGGTTGGAGCAATTCCTGTATTGCTACAACTGTGAGGGGGTTAGAACTGAGTTCAATTTACTTCCTGGTAAGCCCTTTGTCATTAAGGTCCTCTTGTAATCCTTTCAACTGTACCACAGGCTTTAATTTTCACCCTTTGTATTATGTCCCTAAGGGATCCCGATGCAGACTTCCCTTAGTGGGATTGAGGAAAAAAGAGCCAAAAAGATCACGGAGCTTGCCGCTGCCCTAGGGGATAGTAATGATTTGTTGTTGCCGGATACCCTGGTGAGGTTAGGGTTCTCGAGACCTATGGCTCCCTCGTCTTCTGTTCAGGAGATGGTGGTTGAGGAAAGATCGGTTGGAGGGCCTGAAAGCCAGGGTACCGACAGGAAGCATGGGAATAAGGGTAAGGCTCATGCCGACTCTGCCCCTGGTAACCCGGTTTGCCGTCCTATACATTTTCTTACTTACACACACAAACACACTCCCGTTTGATGTGCTGATACCTCTTAACTGTCTTTACTCATCATTATTAGCATTCTCATAGGTTTCCCTGTTTATGTGATTAGGTCATATAATGCATCTTAATGCACGTTCATGCTATTCTCTATTAACCTCAATGTACATGCATTGCGATTTCTAATGCCTTTATTACTTGTTCCTTTTCAGGTATGTCAGGATCTCTGCCTTCGTTTATCCAACCTTCTGAGAAGTACGAAGACTTATTCCATGATGATGGCTTGGATATGTTAGAGACCCCTATCAATGCCACCCCTATCTCTCGGGTTCCCGCTTCTACAACCGTTAAAGCTAAGACCTCCGCTCAGGACAAGCGTAAGCTGTCCCAAGTTCCTGGAAGCCTGGCATCCACCCCAGAAACTCGGTCATCCAAAAAAGCTAAACTCTCACTGCCGAATGCTCCCATGAGTGATGTTGAGCAATTCTACCATCTAGAAGGTGGTCATATTCCGATAGAGGTTATTTCAGTGTGGTCCAAACTAAAGAACGCAGATGCTGCTAAGTCCAAGTTGTCATCTGCCGGTCAAAGCTTCTTCCATCAACTGAGGCTCTCCAATCACCTTGCAGTGGCCACTCGTGGTGACATAAGGCTTAGGGAGGAAATGAAGTAGCTCAGGTTAGATATGCAGATGCTTGAAGATGACAAGAAGAAGCTGTCTGATGTCAATAAGAGGTTAAAGGGTGACTTGTTGGCAGTAGCTAAGGAGAAGGAGAAGCTCAGCAAGTTATTTACTAGCCAGGATAAGGAGAAGGGGGAGATGGTGACTTCCGATGAGGCAGTGGTTAAGGAGTTGAAAGCCCAAGTTGATGCCTTGCAGGCTGCCACCTGGAAATACAAGGAAGCTCTGCCCGAGTGGTACAAAATGGGATTCGCCAAAGGGGTTCGGGACTACATGCGATCTACTTGGAAGGTGATGCCGGACCTTGACTGGGCACTTCTGGGTGAAGATGCGGTGAAACAAGTGGAGAGATTCAAGGCATAGGCGGCTAAGGTTGAGGCTAACGGGTGCAAAGACATGGTTACATCTCTGGTTACCCAGAAAGGGTATTGCTGAGCGCACCCCCACCTCTGAGACTATGGTTGAGACCCCCGTAAGTACGGTTGAGGTAGCTCCGGGTGACCCTATCAAGAAGACTGACCCCGCTGAGGATTCCCACAGCTCAAAGGCCACTAAGGACACTGTAACACCCCCAGATCCGGGGTCCGGGATCCGGTGGTTACGGTTTCCAATTCTGTCCACCACAATTGAACTTTCCTTAACATTAAATAAATTACGTCTCTATAACCCAACACAACAATATAAAACACACCCGTTATAGTCCCAGAGATGAAATCAGAGTAACAATCAAATTTTTATTAATCACATTATGAGTTCTTACAATCCAAAAGAATTTCAATATAAATACATACTCTTTGCCATCCATTTACATAAGTCATACTAGACCATATTCTTGGTACTGAAAGAATAAATATACCCTACCAATAGCTTCTTCTTCAGCTCTGGTAGTCTCATCGTCCTCGCCCGCGTCGAGTGCGCCTTGTGCGAGTCATCTGGTCTAGCTGTTGTTGTGATATAATAATAAAGCAAGGGTGAGCAATAGCCCACCAACAATAATATATAACTGAATGATAAGGTGTAACAGTTCAAAAGTATCTTTCAAACCATATGCCATCCATTTACGGAAATGATGCCAGTATAATATGAACGATGAAGTTACAAGGTAACTTGAAATATTTGTTTGTAGAAATATCTGCTACATCAAAGTAAGCGAGATATTCTTATTGTTATTAAGAAGAGGAACTTGCAAGAAAAGGTTGCAATTCCAGTTATGACCCTTTTCCAACTCTGCCAACAGTAATCATGTTGCAGGAAATAAATAAATTTGGATGATGAACCAATGATGGAGTATTCACCGCGCCCGCTGTTCCAATCTTGATGATCAGTCGAGATCGTACAGCTCAATTTAGATTTACTACCGGTAGAAGGAAGAACTGACGGCTTTACTTGTATACCGCCTTACTAGCTCTCCCCGGCCAACGGTTGGGCCAAAGGGGATGGACCGGCGCTACTCGGCCTCTTACACGACTCCTAGTTCAAATAGAATTCATGATTCTGAATGTAACGTTCGTCCCCCTTTCCCCAAGTATAATACTTGTTGATAAGACTCCACAAAGTAGTCGTATCTAGTTGGAAAGGAAAATTTATCAATAACTCCCAAGCTATTACTTGGTACGGATATCAACTTGTTCCAGTAATCTTACCCCTCGAAAGATGAGAAGGTAAGCAACGACTTAATAAGTCAACAGCACCCGAGTTGCGAGTGAAGGGAATACTTTATGACCGGGAAGTCGACAAGATAAATAACATTTTCCAAGTAAGGTTCCCTTATTATTAAGGGGATAGACTCAAAGAAGAATGATGTCTGAGAACCTTTCTTGATATAAGATTAATAATAATATGACTCCGAGATATTTTCTGTAATAATCGAAGAAGATAAACCTTATCGAGGTTATTCTAAGTATGGAATAAATATCCAAAGAATATTTATTGAATTAAAATATTTAAAGAATATTTGGGAATATGAAAGAATATCTTTAATCAGAGTATTTCTCAAAATAATCCCTGAAGAAATATCAGGAGAATGTTTATTGAATAAATAAATATTTAAATGAATATTCAAAACAATATTCATTAATTAATAAGACATGAAAAGAATATTTAAGGTAATGTTCATAATTAATTAGGAATTTAAATGAATATTCAAAAGTAATATTCATTTAATGAATAATATCCTAAATGAATATCAAGTAATATTCATTTAGTAATCCAAGCCTTAAGGAATATTCGAGATAATATTCGATAATTAAATCAAGCTTCAGATGAATATTAAAATAATATTCATCAAGTATTTAATATCTTAAATGAATATTCAAAAGTAATATTTATTTAATAAAATAATTTTCTAAAAGAATATCCAAACAATATTCATTCAATAGTCTTATCTTTAGAAGAATATTCGAAATAATAATCGATAATCAATTCGACTCTGAATGAATATTGAGAAATATTATTCGTCGAATGATCACGTTCAAATAATTATTTGAAGTAAGGATCGTTAAAATAATTAGTCTCGAACGAATATTCAAATAATATTCGTCGCCCAAATAATAGAAAATATTTACTTAAATATTTTCCTCCGAGGTAATCTCGATATATCAAGGAATATTGACTCCCGGTCTATTTTTGATTAATAAGATGTATACGCCCTTCTATGAGGGTCTTACAATAACCGGCTTATAACTGATATATAACTATCTAGCTTATAAGCCAACAATAACATTCAGGGAACAAGTATATCAATTCAACTTGAAAGTAGGCATGCATGCAATGGCATATGTGTATTAGCAATCATATATATATTTATTCAATCACAACAACAGCCTAAAAGAAGGGAATTGAAACTTGCCTGGTAGTCGAGTACGGTAAGGGGTAGTGGTAGCGGGTCCCGGTTCAGCTTGGTGATCTTTAAATAGCCAAGGCATTCGGGATTAATCACTTAACATATTAAAAGTTAAGTTATACTTAATTCGAAACACGTTCTCGAGTTATCTCGTTATACCCCTTTTAGTGGATTACTTTTATCACTGATCCGACCCGACATTCGTTCGTTAATACGACATGTCATTGTACTTATACTTAGGACATACTTAAGTCATATGAGTTCTAAAGTCGATCGTTACGAACCAATACTATACTCCGAGTTTTATCGCCCGTTTTCTAAGTGTTTTACCGAAGTTATAAAAGAGTCGTCTTTTAGGGGTTCGTTCGCGTTTAACCTCGACTCGAACATTTTTAATAAATCGAAAAACGATCCTTTTGACATACGGTTTTCTTTCACACCTTCCTTTTTACCTCTAGTATTTATTTACCAAGATTCGCCATGACGTTACATAGTTTACGAGGGTTCAATTACAGTTACGAACTTTCGTTTACGGATTCGAACTACTTTTAGTAATTTGGTCATAAATCCTAAACCGTAAGTCCGTTTCATGTGATCTTTATATCAAAACGAAGCTTAGAACATTACCTATCCTATCATGGCAGATAAGGTCTCTGGACAGTAGGGGTTAGACATGGAAAATGGCATACAAAACATGGTATTGTAAAGTCGGGCATTATAACGGCTGTAAATCGAATATCTATCAATTTCGAATCTTCCCATAAACATAGTATCCAACCCAAACAACATATACATGACTTATATACATGAACTGAGGCCAAGCAATGCCTTTCCGTTCATCTAGCTATTTACATCATTAATCCAAAATCCATACATAATCATGCTTATAATCTTAACATAACCATAACTAAGTTATAACTATCATAAACATGCTTAAATCTCAAACAAGGGTTAGGGTTTCAAGAGCTTTATACCTTCCTTGGAGTGTGTTCTAGCCTCACTAAGCTTTGTATGATCCTTGGGTGGCCTTAAGCTAGCTAAATCAACCATAAAAATCAAAGAAAACCAACATTAGTTCTTGAAGAACACTATTCACCCTCCTTGTAAATGATTTATTTGAAAATGGAAACAAAGGATTTTGGACTTGAAATTTCTAGGAGATTAGTTTCTTGAAATATAGAACTCACCTTAAAAATTACAAGATCAAACAAGGAGTGGAAGGTGGACTTTTGTTTTTGAATTTCCTTAAAGCCGAATGGAAGAAAAAATGGGAGAATGGAGTTGTTTGGCTTGCTTCACTTTGCTCTCATCTATTTTGTGTGAATTATTGCTTGGTTTAGAAAATATCTTGTATAAAGTGACTTTAATAAAGTGGTGATGTATTGGATGATGGAGATTTGCATGCCAAGTGTTGATCCTTGGATGGTTATAAGCTAACTAGTTTGTTTGTTTTGCTAAGTACTTGTTCAATCTCTAATTGTCTAGTTACTTAGCCCACTTGGTTGCTAGATATTTATCTAGTAGCTTGCACAAGACTCTTGCTTCCTCTGCTTGTTTCTGTGTCCGGTTATTACCCGTTTCGATTGATCATTCGTGGGAATATTTTACGGATTTCTAATTAGGGTTTACCGGGAATCCTCTTTAATATTAATACTTTCATTCTCCATCTTTCATTCTAACTTTCCAATTTATATTCCTTAAATCCATTCGTTAAATACTTAAGGCTATCAGTGTCCAGGGAACTCTCGGAGAAAATAAAAGTGCGGTTTTTCAGAATCCGACAGCTTTTACATACACTTATTTTCCCCCTGGATCACTAATATGAACTCGGAAATCCGTTCCGAATACTTCTATATAGTGTCGTCTCATATTATTATATACTCCCACCAAAACACTATTCATTCTGTATTCTTTACTTGTTCTCTTAGGGTTGTATAATTGTCCGTATTCTCTTTCGATCGTTCCTTAACATTTTTACGGAACTACTGGATTAATCGCTATCGATCTGGATGACATGAGAGTATTCTCTTGCTTGAATTTGCCATATCTTATTCCCTTAGAAGGTAGATTATTCTTACCTATGTTGTCACCCTTTAGCATTCTTCAAGACATAGAAATAATAAAGTCGAATTCCATTCATTCTTTCCAAATATCAATTATTACATTGTAGCCATAACCACTCCTCAGTGGTTTCCTACCTTCATTCTTAAATCAAATATAATAACATCCCAAAATATCAAATCCTCAAAGTTAATATCTCAATTCTTGGATTATAATAATATTTAATCCACTGTCCGGTCAAATTTTATACCGAAAAGAATTTGGAATTTCTGAATTCCGATCGTCTCTGCATTCACTTATTTCCTCCGCGTATTACTAATATGGCTTCGAAACATCCATATCACGTCCCGTACATAGGGTGGAGTGAAAAGTTTTCCAACTTACAAAATCACTATTCATCCACCAAATACTATGCACGTACAGGAAACACTATGCACGTACGGGAAATACTATGCACGTACGGGAAATACTATGCACGTACGGGAAACACTATGCACGTACTCATTTCCCTTCAAGGATCCGTTAGCTCCTTCCTGGATGGTAGATTATTCTTATCCAGGTCCTCAACCATCGAATTACTCTATTCTGACCATATACCAATGCATCAGGATCATTGTCCAAAGCAATATCCATTCATTACAATCATTGTTCTTTGAAACCACCATTCATTAGAGCTGGTGACCTTGTTGTCGGAATCATTGTTCCTCATTTAATCATTACTTAATAAAAAGTTTTAATTATATCCAAAATTTGGGGTTCTTACAGACACTCCTTCTGCATAAGTATTTTCCTTTATATTATTATCCTATCGCATATCTCGTTTGGTGCACATGAACTGTTAGGTCCAAATGTGTTGTAGAGGGGGGGGGGGTGAATACAACTTTTCGAATATGAGAAGCAATAAATACGATGCAATAAATGAACACACAGATTCAAGGAATATATTTCTTATATATAACTTGAAATGGTTGCTACAACATTCATTACAAAGTATAACAGAAGTTCAGAGAGAAGTGAATGATACTAAGCTCTGTGAATGCACTCTCTCTCTTTCTCTTGTGTTTTTCTCAAGAATTGCTCACTAACTAAAACATTACACAAGTACTTCTATTTATACTACATGTAATCTATGTCCTGTAGTCTTCAAAGACTAAGATGTACGTGGCCCAATGATGTCCACATAAATCTTGCCTTATCTTGAAAGCTTGGAAATCTGCCAATCAGAAGATGCCATGTGTCATGTTGAAGCTGCACTCTAAGTAGAACTTCTACTTGAGAATTTCTACTTAGCCATCTCGAAGTTCTAAGTAGAACTTCTACTTAGAAACTTCTACTTGGCCATCTAGAATATTTAGTACTTAGAAAATATTCTGGTCTTCAACTTGAAACTTCAATGCACATCTTGAACTTGTGATATCTTCATGTCTTCTTTATTCTTCACCAAGCTCTTGAATATGGATCTTTATTACTGACATAAACTTGCTATCAATGTCCTGACACTTGATGCAACGGTCTGGTTCATAAGTGACTAGTCTTGATAGGGTTTTTGCTTCTTGAATAAATTACCATATCCAATTACAAATGTGGCTTTCCAATATTTGCTTTCCTTCTTGTTCACTTGAAATCAATTGGTCTTATTGATACTGATAGTTATGATCTTGATTCTTGGCTTTCCAAATCACTGAGGCATGAACAACTTTGACTTGAACTTCTCTCAATGATTTCTTCTTGGATTGATCATAGTTAACATGTTGAATTGTATCAATTACCTTGTCTTCATTTAGTGTTGATTTCTTGTGACCTCTTGTTCTTGATTGTCTTCTGGTTAAGTATCTTTTCCTTTAGTTTGAGTTACGTTAGTTATAGTGTTACAAGTTTACACACTCTGCCTTTTAATCTCCCCCAATTTGATTGTCTAACAATGACATTCAAATTAATGAAGGATAACTCAACTAAACAATGAGACGAGAAAAGATAATTAACATTACAGTCTTGAATAATTTACAATTTAAATTTACATGAAAACAATACAAAGAACTTAAACTAGAAACAGAATTCGAACTTCGAATTAAAGATCATTTGAGTGATTCCTATCACCTGGATTATTTCATATCTTTTAGTCAAACTTGTATCACCTTATTGGATTCACTCTAAGGTGAATTTTCCTCAAGTGAGTTAAAGCAACCGAAAGACATGAAGTTTTTCCAACTTCAAGTTCACACCACTCTGACCTTTAACCCTAATTCCGTTTCCTCTTTCTAGCTTCAGCAGCTTGGTCTCTCTCTTCTTTCTGTCTTTTGCGCTTCTCCTTCTGCTGCTTTTCTTTCTTGTATACTGGATCTTTAAGCTGCTTCCACCTAGCATTCAATAGACTTACAGCTTCCATTTCTAGAGGGTTCTTGGGCTCTGGATAAGGATGTTTGAAAAGCCTTCTGAGTCTGTCCACCTCCTGAGTAGTTCTGATCTTTGGAATATCCTCGAAGTTCTTCATGATGAGCTGAGGTTTCCAGTGAGATTTATCAGATTTGAACTGACAATAGATCATCTTGGGGTAGCCCTTGACACGGTCAGTATTGTGGACACTGGCCGCATCTCGCTCCATTCTCTTCTTTTCCACCACTACTTCAGACAGGTAACTCATGAGTCTCTGGTTTTCTTCAACAAACTTATCTTCCACTTCGCCCCATTTGAATACATATAATACTCTCTCCAGAAATGCAGCATCTTGAGTCCGTAGTAGCCATTGTCTACTCATATGCAAGATTGTTTGATTCTGGTCTGCATCTATGAATACTAAGGCATCAGCTGTATCTTCAACATAAGCATGTATCCAGTATACACTTTCACTTCCTGGAACACCAATAGCCTCCCTTATTTCTCCTTGTTCTAGTGCTCCAGAAGGAAGAGTCAGAGCTTCATCTACATTCTTCATGGCTTGAAGAATATTCCATTTCTTCTCTATCAGCTCCGGCTCAATCTTCACGTCATCAAGAGGGTTTGGAGCAATGACATCACACTTCTACACCTCATTGCTCTTCTTGAATATTGCTCTTTCAATGATCTTCACGGATTTATCTTTAAGCTCAGAAGCGAATCCCTTGCTCATCATTTGTCTACAGACAGCTTTGAGAGATTCTACTGAAAGCTCCATTAGATCATTTTCCTCCATGCTAACCCTCTTCATCTTTCCATCAACTACCATCCGCAAAAAATTTGGATAAGCTGAGAATTCTGGACCCTTGTCCTCTGCTAGCTGCATTAACTGATCCCTGTACAGAATGCTTAGCTCCTCAGATTGAGAGTATTGAATTTTAGTCGCTAGCAAGAACAACTCTGACGCAGATCTTCTCATAATGAATTGGTCATCCACATATAAGAAAGATGTTGGGACTCCTTCTACCAAAGACAAGATAACCTGCCACTCCTTAAGATTTGCATTGTATCCAACCCTGACTTTAGAAATTAGTCTCTTCAAAGCATTTATATAGTCCCCAGTCATTGGATTCTGCAAATTCAAGTTGTAGAACAGATCATCTGCATCCTTGTTATGAACTTCTTTCGCACAGGGTCCCATCATTATCTTCCTTGCTTCATCCCATTTCTGCCCTATCCTTCGTTTGTCCAGATCAACTTGAGGATTAGCTAGCCTTGCAAGCTCATACTCATACTGCTTCCCTTGTAGCTCCCCCTTCTTCTCTAGGAATGCAGCATGTTCTTGCATCATCTTCATTTTATGGAACTGAGCTTGTTCCAAGGCTAACTGTTGAGCTTTAAGGGTTTCCTCATCAACAGGAAATTCTTCAGGCATTCCGGAAGACATCCCAGCACCTCCACCTTGTTCCTTCAAAGATCTTTTTATAGCGTGTGCCAACGGTACGTCTTCCATGTCAGAATCTGAGTCAAGTACCTCCTGTACTGTTTCCTGATGACTCAGGTCAATAAATGGTTCATCAACCATTACTGCCTTACCCTTCCTCATCCTCAGAGCCTCTTCATCAACAGACGGCTCAACTTCTGGTTCCTTGACAAGATCAGCGGGTTCTTCAATTTCTTCGATGTGAACTGCCTGCTGTCTCGTCTCCTTTCCACTCTCCCCCTTAGGTGAGTTATCCTGAGCTCCAACTTGGTCTTCAGATCCACCAGCTGCATAGGAACCTCCAAAACCAGAACCAGAGGCTCCCACTCCACTAGCACCACCTGCACCACCTGCACCAGCATCGGGGGGAGGTTGTTGCGACTCGAAACACTCCGGGGGCACAAAACTCCTGACTGCGAACATCATTCTACTGATCTCCACAGCCATTGTATGCATTGTAGACTCCAATGCCCCCATCCTCTCATTGAGAGTGCTTCCTAAGACACCACCCAGCATGGCCCAAGTCATTGACCTTATTTGTCAAATCATCAAAAGCTGTAGCTTGACTTGCCATTCTTGCTGCGTAGTCGTCTAGAGCCCTTTGGTTGTTTCCAATGTTCATCCCAAACTGCCCCATCGTCTGTCCGAACTGCCTCATCTGATTTTCCATAGAAGTCATACGCGTATCAAGATTTTCAGTGTTAAGGGATGGTGTTTGGTTTAGGTGACCTCGCTCTAATACTCGTTCTGTTGGTATTTGACGCTCGGTTTCGGGCCTTGAAAATGAAGGTCCCTCTCTCCCTAACCTCTCACACACACTCCCTGTCTCACGCTCGTGTATGTCTTCAATGATTGATCCAAATAATGAAGCAGTACCTGCAGAAAATTGATAAGAAATGTTGTTGACAGTTATGGGATAAAATTCTGTTTGTTCCTGAGTTGGAATCTCAGGCTGAGAGGCTGCAAAGTGTCCTTGTACGACATCAGAACCGATCCTCTTTGCAGCATCAGTACGTACCGGTGAAGGTACGGCTGAAGTTCTTAAGACTTCATGTCCTCTTGAAGCAACAGTATCTTCAAGAGGTACATCATCCTCACCAAAATCAAAATCCCTATGTGCAGATTGTTCAAGGGGTGAACCACTCGCGTGAGGTGGAGTGGTTGCGTGTGACACGCTAGGGTTTGACTGTGGTTGTGAAGTAGCAGCGTGGAAAAGTTTGGCTTTCTTTCGAATAAGTTGCTGCTCTTCGGTTTCACTCTCCTCATCATCTTGTATATATACACGTGCTGGTTTTCTGACTTCCGTTAACAGGGGTGATAGAGAATAGGAATGTGTATCAGACTCAGAGTCAGAAATATGGCTCTTACCCTGGGATAGATCCTGCGGGTTAGCAGTCTCTTGGGTCGCGGAATCAGAAACATAGGAGGAGGAATGAATAGTATGCAGGGAGAGATTACCTGATTGATTACCTTGTGCATCATCGCTTTCCTCATCAGGAATCTCATCAAATGCCTCAGCATGAACAGATGGATTTTGAGCATGTGATGAAACTTGTGACGATGCCTCCAAATTGGTAACTCCTGCATCATATCTAAGCCACATTTGTAAATTTTCAGGAGTAGACATTGGTTTACCTTGATGTTTATCCTGATTAGCAATGGTTGAAAGTGACTTAGTGCCCATCCCTAGCGATTCAGATGTGGGGCTTCTGGCAAATCCCTGTCTAACAGCAAGAGCATCCTTCGGTATCAAGTCATTGATCAGCATTTGAAGAAACCGAGGAAACCAGCAGACAACATCAGTTGTAGAGAGGTCTCTGCTTTCAGGAGATCCCATTGAGCCCACTATTTCAGAGAGAACTATGCGTCCATAGTTTATATCCAGTTCTCTTGCTAGGGCAACTGCAAAGGTTTGCATTGGAATTGGAATTTGATGAAAGTCTTTTTCGCGTGCCCGAAAACATCGTGTGATGGCCTCGAAAAAGTAATTCCATTCCACATGGAAGAATTGTTTTTGGATATTTCCCGTGATTGGGCCTTTTGGAGGATAACATCCAATTTCTTCAAAGAATCTGAGGCGTTCTGCAGCAGTAGGTTCTGGATCATAGGCATCTTTAATTGGAAATCCCAGAACCCTGTTGACAATTTCTTCGGTCACCTCATATTCCTGACCCGCTAAGGTAAACCTGAAACCGTAGGGGGTTGATTTACTCCCAAAAGTAACCGCACTAGTCCATAATTTCTGTAAAGCATCATGTACTAGTGTAGGTTTAGCAGTAAAAGCATGGCTAGCTTTGGAGTACAAAATTGAGAAATCGTATCCAAAACTTAAACCGCGGGAGTTGATCACCAATTTCCGTAGAAATATTATAAAAATTGTTTTTAGCAAGGGAAAATTGGTGAGCCATTTTGATTAAATGTTTTTCTTTAAAAGATGTGAATTTTTATTTTAATTGAGAAAAACAAATAAATTACGAATTAATCAGATTTATTCCTTTTAATTTTTCGAGAATATCAAAAGATAATCCGAAAACTTAAACTACGGAATATGAACAGTTGCCAATTACTGGATCTGAATATTCAACAAAGATGAATATTCGTGTGTTTATCAGTGAAATCGTGTGTATATGTGGAGAATATGAAATCGCGTTTTGGAACAGATACACAAAACTTGATGTTTGTGTGTATGTATA